>CM039736.1:22788565-24109267 GCA_022539455.1 Dendrobium nobile | reverse complement strand
TTACCCCACCCCATCACTGCTCCCCCAAGTGACCCCACAACTCCACCCTACCCCGCCTTGGTTTTTTTTTTGCTGTTGGCTGTTCTTTCACGGGCTCCAAATGTGTGTTGGGCTTGAAATTGATATAGTATTATTTGGAATATTAACATTGAATGAGATTCTTAAGCCTTGTTTGAGGAGGATGGTTTGCAGATGTAGGCCTTCCCTTCTTCTACTCTCGCAGAGATATTAAGTTTATACAGGATTCTATCATTTGTTATTACAACTATGATTCCTTTCTGAGGGTTAATTCGCAGCTGGGCCATGAGTTTTGTTGGGTGTAAAATTATCGTTATTTTGGATGTTTCACTTTAATGAACTTTCTGTGCAGCAGATCATAGGCTTGATTAATTGTAGGATAAAAAAACAAGTCCCTCTGTTCTGGGAATCTAGTTTTTGGTTTTTTTTGCTTGGGGTTTTTACCCCTTTTCTGCTTCGATGCTGTCTGGGGGGCTTCTTTTCGGGTGCAGGTGCTGTTTCTCGGGTTGGTAAAGCTGTGGGGGTTGTTTTGGTTAGAGGGCTTCTGTGGTCCAGTTCTTGGTGGGTGTTGGGTCTCTGTGGTTTTCATGGTTCTAGGGGGTGCTTTCTTTTTGGTCGTTGCTGGCGTGTCTGGGTGTTATTTTCGGGTATTGGTTGATGGTGCTGGGTGCTTGATACGGAGGTGTTGATTTTTGCTGGATTTTTCTGTCCAGTTCTTATTGGGTGTGGTTTCATGCTGGAATTCTGGTTTAGGGGGGTGCTGTCTGCCCGTTTCTCTGGTTTCTTTCGTTGGTGGTTTGTTCTTTATTCGTCAAAGCTTTTCTCTGTGCCATGGTCTTTGGCCGTTCTTGTCTCTGTGGTTATGGCTGAGGAGGTGTTGTTTGCTTGGATGGCTTGTGGCTGTGGCTGTGCTGCGCTCTGTTGGGTGGTCGGGAGTGATTTTGGCTGGCTTTCTCCGGTTTATTTCTCATTTATATTTTTATTACAGGTCTTCTTTCTGTCGGGCAACGTGTCAGCTTTGAGGGGTCGGTTCCTTTTACTGTCCTTTTTTCTCTTTACCTTTTAATAGTAGTTATGTTTAGTTGTTTTCTTAGTATCCCCCCCCTCCCCCCCCCCCCCCCCCCCCCCCCCCCCCCCCCCCCCCCCCCCCCCCCATTGGCAGGCTTCCTTTGCAGGTTTTGGTGCTTCGCGCTAGTTTTGTGCAGGAATTCGTGTGCTGGTTGTGAGGGCAATGGCAGTGAAATTGAAATTCACTAACAACAGGCAGAATCTTGTACAAGGAATCTTTGGAAATCCCTAGTTCTAGCAATATTGATCGAAGGTAATCTATTTTTTGGTTTTCTAATATTTTATGCTAGTTATTTTAAGGTTTTTGCAGGAAGTTCGAGCTGAACGGTATGATTATGTTCTTCCTTTTTTGGGTGCTGTTGTCTCACAGCCCGAGGTCCTTAGGTTGCTTTTTGTAACTGTAGTAATGGATCTGGCTTATTAGGTTTTTTTTTCCTTTTATATTTGTAGCTCTTCTGGCATTAGCGGTGAGGATCCATCTAAGGACTTTTGTATCCTTTTTGATTTAACAACGTAGGCCCATGAGTGGGTTTTACAAAAAAAAAAAAAAAAAAATATATATTATATATATATATATATATATATATATTATTTATATATATAATATATTTATATATATTATATATATATATATATATTATATATAATGCTATTTTAGCTTCAAAATTAATAAAGCTAAAGACACTTTATATCTCAATATTATTACAATAAGAGATGAAACTAGTGTTATCGTCAAGATATAATTACCTGGAAGGAGAGACATATTGCTTCTCTAAAGCATATCAGGGGAGCATATTTATGACCGCATTCTCCTTTAACAGAGTATATTGTCTTCTGAATTTACCAACAGTACTAAAATAAGAGGAATTCATAAAAAATAATAAGCACACAATAAATAAATAACATATTGAATTAAACTTTTAAGTAATTTGTATACATAGAGAAATTAAAGTATATATAGTGGATGGAGTATTTTGAACATTTTACTTTATTTTTTTAATATTGGTCAAAGTTTCTTATGTCAAATTATGAAGAGGAATTCATACGCGATTTTAAGGAAAAAAAAACCATTGTTAAACTTAGATTTGATAAAAATATTTAATTTTGGTTTTCTTATGACTTCAAATTAAAAAAAAAGTAGTTTAATCATAAATAATTTCGGTAATAAATTTATATATTTTTAAGGCTATATAATTTTCTCTCATCAGTAAAGGAAGTTAAAATTTTGTTATAGAATTCCTGAAACCTTCTATTATTTTAAAATTTACAGAAAAATAATTGTTATTGTTTTTAGAATACCATAAAAATATATTAATATAATTATATATATATGATATATATATTATATATAATATATTCATGACTCTCTCTCTCTCTCTCTCTCTCTCTCTGCCCAAAACCACCGCCCATACCACCATGAGATTTCCTATGGCTTTAATCTTGTAGGAAATTAAATTGAGTTCAAGCATAATGTTTTTATAACTTTAAATTTAAATATGTTTAATGTTTAAATTGATTTTTAATCAAAATTAATTTACATAAAAGCATAAATTTAATATAAACTATTACTATTTTATTTTACAATATTTAAATAAAATTTTACAAATAAATATACAACAAATTCACTATAAAATTATTTAGATAAATTTTCTTGCATATAATATAATATATAAAAAATAATTATTTATAATCTTGAATTAATTTATAAAATTAAAACAAATAAAAAAATAAAATATTATCAACAAAAAGAAATATTTATTCCTTTATTAAAATTAATTAAAATTTTTATATATGAAAATAAGATATATTGTTGTAATCATTGAAAACTTTTTAACTAGTTATTTTAGATCCATATCAGTTGGAAATTTTCACTTTTGTATCATTTATATAGCTTTTTGAGTGGTGGGGCCATACAAAAATATTTAATAAGTGCTTTTGTTAAATCATAATTATTTATTATACTCATTTAGATGTTATAATATATTATAGTTTATTATATTTTTATCAAGTTTAATGTTATATTTAAAGTAAATATATAATCATTCATATAAACGATTGCATTAAAATTTATAAAGTTATAAATTTAAATGCATTGAGATTTAGAACTCAAAGATATTTTCTTCAAACATAAAAAAAAAAAGACAGACCATCTTATCAATTTGAGGAAATATAAAGACACCAAACGACCAACGAGCCCAAATGTCAATGCCGAGAGCTGTTGGGAAGATCCTACCACAATTTGAGTTACCAAACGGTCTCCGATTTTAACGAGCTTATACTTCCAGTCGAGCGCTCAACGAGATGAATCCCAAGTCCCAAAATCGCCGGAATTCAACATCACTAAGGCATTCAAATGTCCAACGAACGGTGCACGATCGTAGGATTCAATATCGGTCATCAATTCGACCACTCCCCATTTGCCCTTGATCTCTTGCCTATTTACGGACCATGCCACTCCGGAAAAAACTAAATAGACCCTTCATTCCTTATAAGAGGGGACCCAAGCAAGAAAAGAAGAGAAGAAGAGAAGGAAGAAGCTCCTCCTCGACCACCGCCGGAACCTCGCCGGACCACCTCAGGAGCATCGTCGGACCCTCGGCGGACCACCACATGACACCCTCACCACCGCCGGAACTTCACCGGACCACCACCGAGACTCGCCGGACCACTGTCGGAGCCTCGCCGGACCACCGCTAAAGACTCGCTGGACCACCGCCAAAACTTTGCCGGACCACCGCTGGACCACCACCGGAGCCTCGCTGGACCACCGCTGGACCACCACCGGAGCCTCGCTGGACCACCGCTGAAGCCTCGTCGGAGCCTCACCGGACCACCACCTGAGGCCCTCCCCTTCGCTAGAGGCCCTCACCTTCGCCAAAGGCCCTCACCAACACCTGAGGCCCTCACCAACACCAAAGGCCCTCACCTTCACCAGAGGCCCTCACCTTCACAAGAGGCCCTCACCTTCGCCAGAGGCCCTCACCTTCGCCAGAGGCCCTCACCTTCGCCAGAGGCCCTCACCTTCGCTAGAGGCCCTCATCTTTGCCAGATGCCCTCACCTTTGCCAGAGGCCCTCAACTTCGTCGGACCACCGCCGAAGGCCCTCACTTTCATCGGACCACCGCCTGACATCGTTGCTTTATCAAACAGCCACTAGAGACCCTGTACTCAACCAGGACACCACCTGAGGCCCGGACTTCTATTGGGCCACTACCTGACACCTAGAGTTCTACCAGAGTATCTCCCTACTCAACGATCTTTCAGACCCCGGTTCTCTGCCAACTACTTCTACGCTCCATCGCCTACTATGATCCTTCTTACCTCCATTACCAGACAACGGTCTTTCAGACCCCGGTCTCCTGCCGACTACGGTCCTACCGACCTCCATCATCTACTATGGTCCTTCCGACCTCCAGCACCAGACAACGGTCTTTCAGACCTCGGTCTCCTGTCGACTACGGTCCTCCCGACCTCCGTCACCTACTATGGGCACTCCGACCTCCATCACCAGACAACGGTCTTTCAGACCCCGATCTCCTGCCGACTACGGTCCTCCCGACCTCCGTCTGCTACTATGGCCACTCCGACCTCCATCACCAGACAACGGTCACTCAGACCCCGGTCTCCTGTCGACTACGGTCCTCCTGTCCTCCGTCGCCTACTATGGTCCTTCCGACCTTTTATCACCAGACAACGGTCTTTCCGACCACCATCCTATCGACTATGGTCGTGCTGAAAAAACAAATACATCTATTGTAACTCCCAGCATATAATACACTCTATATGATGTACACTTGTGACATCAAGACAAGGCCTTCTCCCTAAGAAGGCCTCATTTGTAATCGACTATAAATACTAGTGGATTCATTCAAACTGGGCCAGGCCCCGTAGTTTTTCCCCCTTTTCAGGGGTTTTCCATGTAAAAACTTTGGTGTCTCTTATGAACGCTACTCCCTCTCACTTATCTGATTGTGTGCTGGATCTACGTACAGTGCTAAGATGTTAAACTAAATATTTCTCTACCGCCGTGAATATTCCAGGATGTAATAGTTTGGCGTCGTCGGTGGGAACGTGGTTCCCGACTGGGGGAAAACTTTTGCTCTCAATCTCAAAAGATTGCTCTTATCAACTTCTTGACATCAGTCATTGTTGCATCAGATGCGGATTGGGGGGAAACTTCAACCCCAATTCTGGTAAAAAAGATCCTCTGATGCTTTCTATATCAAGGTGATATGTCAAGAAAATCTCAACAAATGCAAGGATACTTCTGATCAACAAAAAGCTTCATACAGTCCCCTGTTGGACTTCTACTCCTTGGACTAAGTCTCAATCTCGAACTCAAAAAGGCAGTAACGGTCTAAAGACAGACCATTCTTCTCCTTTGATTTGGGATATACGCGGCGTTTGATCCCTCCCAATCAAAGCAAAATCAGTCCCAAGGGGATTCGATTCGACATCTTCCAAACAGGTTAATGTCGTTGAAAAAAGACTCCGACATACAACATCAGAAAGGTCTCACATCCTTGGTGGATTATGTTGGCCTCTTCCATACAGGTTAACGTCGTCGAGCAGGGCTCCGACATACAACCTTGGATAGGTCTCACATCCTTGGTGGATTCTCTCGACCTCTTCCACACAGGTTAACGTCATCGAGCAAAGACTCTGGCATACAACCTCAGAAAGGTCTCTAATAGGTGGATTCTCTCGACCTCTTCCAAACAAGTTAACGTAGTCGAGCAAAGACTCTGACATACAACCTCGGAAATGTCTCACATCCTCGGTGGATTCTCTCGACCTCTTCCAAAAAGGTTAATGTCGTCGAGCAAAGACTCCGACATACAACCTCGAAAATGTTTCACATCCTTGGTGGATTTTGTCGGCCTTTTTCATACATGTTAACGTCATCGAGCAAAGGCTCCGACATACAACCTCATAAAGGTCTCACATCCTTGGTGGATTTTCTCGACCTCTTCCACACAGGTTAACGTCATCGAGTAGGGCTATAACATACAACCTCGGATAGGTCTTACATCCTTGGTGGATTTTCTCGACCTCTTCCACACAGGTTAATGTCGTCGAGCAAAGGCTCCGACATACAACCTTGGATAGGTCCTACATCCTTGGTGGATTCTCTCGACCTCTTACACACAAGTTAACGTCGTCGAACAAAGGCTCTGACATATAACCTCGGAAAGGTCTCACATCCTTGGTGGATTCTGTCGACCTCTTCCATACAGGTTAACGTCGTCATGCAGGGCTCCGACATACAACCTTGGATAGGTCTCACATCCTTGGTGAATTCTCTCGACCTCTTCCACACAGGTTAACGTCGTCGAGCAAAGACTATGACTTACAACCTCAGAAAGGTCTCATATGCTTGGTGGATTCTCTCGACCTCTTCCAAATAGGTTAACATCGTCGATCAAAGACCCGACATATAACCTCGGAAAGGTCTCACATCCTAGGTGGATTTTGTCGGCCTCTTCCATACAGGTTAATGTCATCGAGCAAAGGCTCTGACATACAATCTCGGATATGTCCTACATCCTTGGTGGACTCTCTCGACCTCTTCCACACAGGTCATTTTTATCGAGCAAGGCTCTGACAAACAACCTCGAATAGGTCTTACATCCTTGGTGAATTCTCTCGACCTCTTCCATACAAGTTATTGTCATCGAGCAAGGCTCTGACATACAACCTCGGATAGGTCTTACATTCTTGGTGGATTCTCTCATCCTCTTCCACACAGGTTAACGTTGTCGAGCAAAGGCTCTGACATACAGCCTTTGATAGGTCTTAAATCCTTGATGGATTCTCTCGACCTCTTCCACACATTTTAAAATCGTCAAGCAAAGGCTCCGACATACAACCTTGGATAGGTCTTACATCCTTGGTGGATTATCTCGACCTCTTCCACACAGGTTAACTTCGTCGAGCAAAGGCTCCAACATACAACCTCGGATAGGTCTTATATCCTTGGTGGATTCTCTTGACCTCTTCAATATAGGTTAACGTCGTCGAGTAAAGGATCTGACATATAACCTCGGATAGGTCTTAAATCCTTGGTAGATTCTCTCGACTTCTTCCACACAGGTTAACGTCGTCAAGCAGGCTCCATCATACAACCTCAGATAGGTCCTACATCCTTAGTGGATTCTCTTGACCTCTTCCACACAGGTTAACATCATCGAGCAGTGCTCTGACATACAACCTCGGATAGGTCTTAAATCCATGGAGGATTCTCTCAATTCTTCCATACAAGTTAATGTCATGTGGTAAAGGCTCTGACATACAACCTCGGATAGGTCTTACATCATTTGTGGATCCAATATAGGTTAACATCATCAAGCAAAGGCTCTAATATACAACCTTGGATAGGTCGTACATCCTTGGTTAACGTCGTCAGAATGCCGTCAATGGACTTCCATCGGACTTCTCCAAAAAGTTAAATTTCTACCCGATATTGAATTTCATCATATTGCTAAACTTTTGCCTTGCAAGACTTTCGTCGGAATTCTACCTAACGTTGGACTTCTGCCTGCCATCAGTCTACTACCTGTTGATGGGCTTACATCGGTCTTCTACACGACTCCAAAATTCTTCCCGTCGTCAGACTTTCATTGGGATTCTGCCCGATGCAGAGCTTCCTACCCATCATAAGACTTCTACCCGTCGATGGACTTTCACCGTGCTTTCATCGGACGTCAGTTTTCTACCTGCCGTCGGACTACTACCCGTCGATGGACTTCTGCCCGTCAATGGGCTTTCGTCGATCTTCTACCAGACTTCGTACCTCTACCGAACATCGAACTTCTACCTACCGTCGGACTACTACCCATCGTCGGACTTCTTCTTGTTAGTGAACTTTTACTCGTCATCAGACTTCTGCCCATCGATGAACTTTCATCAGTCTTCTGCTCGAGGCCGTACTTCTGCCTGTCGTTAAACTTCTACCCGTCGATGAACTTTCGTCGGTCTAGTTCTTTTACCCGACGTTGGACTTCTGTTTGTCATCAACTACTACTCGTCGTCAGACTTCTGTCCGTCGATGGAATTTCATTGGTCTTCTTCCTGATGCTGTACTTCTACTAGACGTTGGACTTCTTCCTACCGTCAGACTACTAACCATCGTCGGACTTCTGCCCGTCGATTGACTTTCGTCGGTCTTCTACCCGATGCAGTACTTCTACCCGATGTCAGACTTCTGCCTGCCGTCGGATAACTACCCGTCATTAGATTTCTTCCTGTCAACAATCCTTTCAAAATCCCTCTTTACAACGATCTCTCCGACCTCCATCGCCAACTGAAAAACATCGGAACTCCACATGATCTCTCGAAGAATAGAGGGAGAAGAGGGGATATCTGGACTTCCTTGCAAAGAGAGGGGCCTTAGAGGACCAAGGAAAAGCCTCAATTGTAAGAATAGAGGGAGAAGAGAGATCTCCGGACTTTCTTGCAAAGAGAGGGACCTTGGACGACCAAGGGAAAGCCTCAATTGTAAGAATAGAGAGAGAGGAGAAGGTGCAGAATTTCATATCCCCTAGGGGGTGTATTTATAGGCAGGAGAGGGAAGTTGAGGGACTTATGAAAGAAGAAAAAACTTCCTCTCTCTCTCTTCCTCAACCAAAATAAAAAATAATGTAGCCGAGTTAATAACCAACTCCTAAAGGAACCGATGCGCCTCTCTGTTCGTGGAGGAGTAACTGAAAAAAAAGAGTATATAAAAATATAAAAAAGGCATCAATGTGTCATGTCAAGGCCAACTTTCAATTACGTTATCTCATACAAGGCAAGGACAAACTTAATGAAGAAAGCAAAAAAGTTAAATCCAATGCACTATGAGCCATTTTGGATTATCAAGAAAACTTGAAACAATGTTTGTAAACTAGAGTTGCCACCATAATAGAAATATATTCCATGGTTGATAATTAATATGAAGAACCAGACCTTTTATATTGTATCGTGAGCCAAAAAAAAAAATTTGCTTGCAATAGATGGTCTTTTGGTAGAGCAACAATTTATCCAAGTGTTCGGACATATAATTCTTACAAAAAAGAAGTCTGGCCAAAAAATTCTCCAAGTGATATGAAATATATTTTGGTACTCTGCAGGCTTCAACGTCAGAAATTAGGGGACAACTGATATGTCGCCAAAAAATTGTCTTAAACGGGCGCAAATCGCAGTGCAAAATCAAGTTGGAAACCTCACAAATTAATTCAGAGACCATCCAAACTCTGAGTTTAGCAAACTTACAGTCGAACTGAGCATCTCAGAAATACAAACCCAACGACACCAAATTCGACTCAATCCGAGCCCAAATGGGTCCAAATCAAGAGCCCGAAGTGCTGTTTGAAAGTGCATACCACAATTTAAGTTACCAAATGGTCTCTGATTTTAACGAGCTTATACTCGAATCAAGTGGATCGACGAGATGAATCCAACGAGCCCAAGATCGTTGAATTCCGACATCACTAAGGCCTTAAAATGTCCAATGAACAATGCATTATCGTAGGATTCAATATTGGTCGTCCATTCGACCACTCCTCATTTGCCCTTGATCTCTTGCCTATTTATGGGCCATGACACTCCGAAAAAACTATAAATAGACCCCTCATTCCTCATAAGAGGGGACCCAAGCAAGAAGAGAAGAGGAGAAGAGAAGGAAGAAGCTCCTCCTCGACCACCGCCGGAACCTCGCCGGACCACCGTAGGAGCCTCGCCGGACCACCCCCGGAGCCTCGTCAGACCACCATCGGAGCTTTGCCGGACCACCACATGAGGCCCTCACCACCGGTGGAACTTCGCCGAACCACCGCTGGACCACCACCTGAGCCTCGCCGGACCACCGCAGGAGCCTCACCGGACCACCGCCGAAACCTCACCAGACCACCGCTGGACCACCACCGGAGCCTCGCCGGACCACTGCCGGAGCCTCGCTAGACCACGGCCGAAGCTTCGCCGAACCACCGCCAGAGCCACGTCGGACCACCACCTGAGGCCCTCACCTTCGCCAGAGGCCATCACCTTCGCCAAAGGCCCTCACCAACACCTGAGGCCCTCACCTTCATCAAAGGCCCTCACCTTTGCCAGATGCCCTCACCAACACCTGAGTCCCTCACCTTCACCAAAGGCCCTCACCTTCACTAAAGGACCTCACCTTTGCTAGAGGCCCTCACCTTCGCCAGAGGCCCTCATCTTTTCCAGATGCCCTCACCTTTGTCAGAGGCCCTCACCTTTGCCAGAGGCCCTCACCTTCGTCGGACCACCGACAAAGGCCCTCACCTCCGTCGGACCACCGCCTGACGTCGTTGCTCCGTCGAACAGCCACTTGAGACCCTGTGCTCAACCAGGACACCACCTGAGGCCCGGACTTCTACTGGGCCACTACTTGATGCCTAGAGTTCTACCAGAGTATCTCCCTACTACAACGGTCTTTTAGACCCAGGTGTCTTACCGACTACGGTCCTACCGACCTCCATCGACTACTATGGTCTTTCCAACCTCCATCACCAGACAACGGTCTTTCAGACCCCGGTCTCCTGCCGACTACGGTCCTACCGAACTCCGTCTCCTACTATGGTCCTTCCGACCTCCATCACCAGACAACGATCTTTCAGACCTCGGTCTCCTGCCGACTACGGTCCTCCCGACCTCCGTCGCCTACTATGGTCACTCCGACCTCCATCACCAGACAACGGTCTTTCAGACCCCGGTCTCCTGCCGACTACGGTCCTCCCGACCTCCGTCGCCTTTTATGGCCACTCCGACCTCCATCACCAGACAACGGTCACTCAGACCCCGGTCTTCTGCCGACTATGGTTCTTCCGACCTCCGTCGCCTACTATGGTCCTTCCGGCCTCCATCACTAGACAATGGTCTTTCCGACCTCCATCCTATCGACTATGATCGTGCTGATAAAACAAATACATCTATTGTAACTCACACCATTTAATACACTCTATATGATGTACACTTCTGACATCAAGATAAGGCCTTCTCCCTAAGAAGGCCTCATTTGTAATCGACTACAAATACTAGTGGATTCATTCAAACTTGGCCAGGCCCCGTGGTTTTTCCCCCTTTTCAGGGGTTTTCCACGTAAAAACTCTGGTGTCTCTTATGAACAATACACCCTCTCACTTATCTGATTGTGTGCTGGATCTTAGTACAATGCTAAGATGTTAAACTATATATTTCTCTACCGCCGCGAATACTCCAAGACGCAACATCTATATATAATAAAATCATTTAGAACTTATTTCACCAATTTTTTTTTGGAAATTTAAGCCAATTAAAGCAGATTCACACACACATGACTTTTTAATTGGTGATTTAAGCTTTCAACTAATAGACCAAGGTGAGCTGGGTACAATTATTACTTTGAATAAGAGATGGAACATGATATTTATTAATCTAGAGGATAATTACCTCGAAAGAGATGCAATTTTCTTCTTTGAGATAGCCATGGGAGCATATTTTCCACCACTTTCCTCAAACTGAGCAGATTGTCTTCTAAATTTATTGACCGCACTAAAATGACAAAAATAGAACAATATTAGTGAATCATCACACAATAACTAAATTATTTAAAGATATTAATAGTATTATCTCAATCATTATTAAAAAAAAAGAGATGAAATAAAATAATTAGTGGCAAGAAATAATTACCAAAAAAGAGAAGCAGGTTTCCTCTGTAAGGAAACCGTGCGAGCATTTCTCTCTCCGTTCTCCAAACGAGAATGTTGTTTTATGAATTGATCAGCCTTGCTAAAATGAAGAGATAAAATGCTAACAATAAGCATACAATAACTAATATAATCATTCATATAAATGATTGCTCAAAATTTTATAAAGTTATAATAAATTTGCAATAAGTTCGACATTTTAAATAGAAATTTTTCTTAGGAGGCTAATAATAGTTTTCTGCACATCTGCATATAGATTTCTTATCAGTTAATTAATTATTTAAACTCGGCAACAGCGAGCTCACATATTTCTTATAAGTTAATTTATAATCATTAACTAGCTAGCAGTACCTCGACTGAAGAATATTCACCAAGTTCGTCGTCCGGCCATTCCTCATCGGCAAAGGTTTACATGGCCAAACAGCCCTCTGTCGGGAAAACTCCTTTGGCTTTGACAATTCAACGTGGTGTTTTTCAAAAACACTATCTTCCCCGGCGAAGAAAGAGATCCAGCTGAAATTAGGATTCTGCACATAAAAAATCACTATTGTTCCCACCACGAGGCCGATGGCGGCGACAAGATGGAAAAGGAATAGTTGGAGATATTGTTGAAAGAGCATAAATAATTCTCGAAAGACAATCATATTGATTTAAGCAGAAATCTCTGAGTGTATTCTTCATTTGATATAGGAAATGGCCAAAGCTATATATTGTATTTGCCGTTGCCTATCTCCTCCTTTCACTCCATGCAACTCGTCACTGAGCCCGCCTCTTACATTTGCTAATTCCTCAAGTAAAACAACTTAACTAATTCCGTGAGAGACGGCTATATGCTTTCCTATAAATTTTATTAAATTTTTAGTTCGATTTTACCCGCTAAAGCCGCCATTTAAGATTATGTTTTTTTTTTTTTTTTTGGTTAAAACCCACAGAAGGGGCCTACGTGTTAATATTCAAAAATCGGTTACAAGGTCCTTAGAAGGATCCTTCAGCTCACTACTGCTCGAAAGAGCTACAGATAACAAAAGAAAAATAAAACCTATGAGCCGATGGTTCCTTTTTCTACAATTACAAAAATAAGGAAATAATAAACTAGGTCTGTGAGTCAACAGAACCCAAAAGAGGAAGCTCATGATGATAACATTCAGCTCAGACTTCCTGCAAAAAAACCAGTGACAAAAAGCAGAAATAGCTAAAACCCAAAATAAACTAACCTTGCAGATAGAGTAGAAGTTATGATGATTGATGTAGAAATTCCTGCAAGAAAATCTCATAAAGGTATTATAGTAATCATAGAAAAAAACATTAATATCATCCAAAAAACCAAAATGAAAACTGCATAACCCAGTCTTCCAGAGAGGAGTAGCAGCAATAACAGAAAACCTCACCTCCCCCCAAAGATAGTCCAACATAATCTTACTAGGAACCTCAACCCAATTCTTATAACCCGAGAAGTCACAGAAATTCAACACGTTAAAATTAGAATTTCCATTATGATCCAGTCGGCAGCCAATAAAACCAGAACAGAAAATCCCCAAAAAATCCATACAGACCATAGCTAACTCCATCCCCCCCTTCAGCCTGATAAAAGAGCAAATGGCAAAATTACCTCCAGAGGAAAACAGAATCCGAACGACAAGGAGAAACAACCCAAAGCAGTGATCCAGAACAGAGGAAAGAAACACCAGCCTTATAAGCACAAAAACCTCAAAACACCAGCCAAACGAAAAACCCAAACCAAAAAAGAAAGAACTACACACCAAAGACAAAACCAACATCAACCCTCCGTGACAGAGAGCCCCAGATTGTCAAAACTAACCAAAGCCAAAAGCTGGTAAGGCAAATTATCAATCTGAAAATCAAAATTACTACTACAAGTGCAACCAAAATTCGCTAACCAATCAGCACAAGCATTACCTTCACGCAGGATATGATTCAAAGAGCAATTGATATTAGCCATAGCCATCCGAATCTTCCTAATGAGATAGAAAAACTGCGGATTTAAACTCTTCTCATTCTTAATCAGCTGAACAATAAGCAAAGCATCCACCTCAATCTCAATATTAAAAAAACCCCTACTAAGGCACAATTGATATTAGCCATAGCCAGCCCCTTTGCAAGGGCCATCAGCTCCGCAGAAATGGCATTACACGAATTTAACGGACCCGCAAAAACCAAAATCACTTCACCCAACCAGTAACGCAGAATACCCCCCATCCAAGCAGAAAATTGAGCAACAGCTCCATCCGTGTTGAGCTTGAGAAAAAATTGGATAGGTTTAATCCATCTGACCAGCCTCTCCCTTCTTCCCACCTGAGTCCCATTCAACTCAATACCAAGAGCAGAAGCAAAACTCTCACAATTCTTGAAATCTTTCTCTTTAATAAGTTTAGCAAAAAAACTTTGAAAAACTTTATTGTTTACATTAGAGATAATGGCCATAGCATTAATTTTACTATTTCTATGCTTAGCCTCATTTCTAGCCTTCCAAATGAACCACAAAATAAAAATAGGCAAAATAAAAATGATGTGACCCTTAGTAGAAGTCATCCAATCAGATAGAAAAGCATATAGGTTATCATAACCATTCAAAGTAATGACTTTGTTAACAGAATTTGCAAAATAGTTCCAAACAGTTTGGGCAATAGGACTACTGATAAAAACATGCTCAATACTTTCAATATTAAAGCAGCACTGACATTTCGAGGGAAGACAAAAACCTTTATTCCAAAGCCGATTATCCACAGGTAAAAATCCTTTAATGCATCTCCACGCAAGAATGGAAAAAGAAACCGGAATATAATATTGAACCGTCGTCCTTCTGCACTATCCCCAATGTTGGTAGAGAACCGTCCATCCTTTCACACTCTCCTAATATGGGCAGAGAACCCTTCGACCTTTCACACTCTCCTAGTGTGGGCAGAGAACCCGTGGCTAGTTACACTCTCTAAGTGTCGGCAGAAAACCGGATCTCCTTGACAGATCTTGTCACAAGAATTCTAGAAGTAAAGAAAAAAAGAGTGAAGTAATCCCAAATCACAAGTAGAGATTCTTACCTTTGAACACCAAGCGAAGCCTTCACGCTTTAGTGGTAGGAATCCTCATTTGAATGCTCTCTCACACTCTCTCCTTGACACTTCTTTCAATAAGCACGAAGATCAAATGACAAAAAGATTGGGTGGCAGTCTAAATTGGACTATATATAGGAGAGACAAGAAAAACTGTCCAAAACTGCAAATTTGTCAAATCAACACGAAATGAATCATCCCGTACGATCGTGGATCGTCCTAGACGATTTTACTTGAAGTGTTGGAAATGATCCTAATGAATATTAGTACGAACTATATTCGTACACGATCATCATCCCGTAAGAACTAGGTTCATCCAGTACGATCAGTTATACCATAGGTCGGTTCCCAAATAACTGCATGGACGAAACCAATTTTGGTAAGTCGGTTCACATCGTCCTGGGATGAACAGGACTTCGTCCGGACAAAATTTTTATAGAGAGCAACTCATCCTGGTATGATAATGAACTTCGTCTGAACATAATTTTATAGAGAAGAATTTGTCTTAGGACGAATTGGATTTCGCCTGGACAAAATTTTTACATAGAAGAAATCGCCCTGGAACGATTATAAATTTCATCTGAACGAAATTTTTACAGAACCTATTTCATCTTGGGACAAAAATAATTTTGTCCTGGATGATCAGGACTTAGAAAAATTTCCTCCAACTCCTGTTCATACTATTGCTCTTACGAGGAGAAGAACTGACCTGATCGTCCCATACGAACTATGTTCGTCCCGTACGATCAGTTCAAATTTGTAAGATCTCCTTAAGTATGTGTGAGGGTGTGTGTTTATTCACTTAATTACAATAACTCACTCTCAATTCAAAGAACGATTTAAAGCTTCAATTTGCGAAGAATTGTATGCTGAATTTGATTTGAAGTCTTCATAGTTTGGAGTTCAATTTTCTTGAAATGTTAGAACACACAAGAGATAAAATAATTCTTCCAAAAAAATATTAGAAAATAATTGCACATAAAATAATAATATTTGAAATCATCAAAACTATACAAGTTGCAAGAATGTAACATATGCAAATAGCAACTCTCTTAACAATCTCATCTTTTTTTATGATGGCAAAATAATTATTGTTTGTAGGATTTCAAATTTTAAGAATCTCCTAAGCTCCCCTTGAATTGATGAATGGATGAAAATAAAGAGGCATTGATTCAATTTTTTTTTTAGTTTTCAAAAAAGAATTATACAAAACAAAACAACAACTTAATCACAAAAATAAAATAAACACAAATACTGACACAAGATACAAGACTCACAAGACACCAAAAATAAAAATGAACACAAATACTAACACAAGATACAAGACTCATAAGACACAATTCAACAAATAATTTCTCTCCCTTTTTGACAATAGCAAAAAGTGAAGAAAAACAACTTGAAATGAAAGCAGAGATATGAAAATCATTTGATAATGTAATCTTAATAGTGATTGAAATATGTTATGCAAATAAAATTAAAATATTAGACAAATTAAAAAAATTCATATAATTTAAGAAGTGATATAACATAGATAATAAAAAGAATTTATGAAGTACATGAGTTAGTTTAGACACTAAGATAGAGAATATCATTATAATAAGGATGAATGAAAAATTGTATATTTTAAATTTTAATATCAATTATAAATGAACATAAGATCAATTTGAATTAAAAGATTAAAAGAGTTTGGAAATAAATAACTACCACATGTGATGCTTTGCGCATCTTTTTCATAGTTGTGGCACACTTTTGTGCATCATTTTTATTTTGGGCTTATTTTATGTCTCTTTTTTACTTTGTGAACCTTTGCGCATTCCTTTTGATTCTTTTTATTGTACTTTTACACAATTTACAAGAGTAATTTTATTCTTTCCAAAAACAAAAATCTAAAATTTCAAATTTCTTTAAGTGCATAAATAATAATTAATAAGTGAAATATAAAATAAGAAAACAACGCAGTTGCAATAATAATATTAACAATAATACAGTCTAAAGAAGAGACATGAAATTGATAAATCTAATAATATCAAGTTATAAACATAACTTAAATTTAGAATAACTAAATTTTCTAATGAATTTAATTTTTCTTGCAATTCAGGTTATAGCACGATTAAGATTAAAAATCTGATGATTTACATAAAATCTAACAAACATTTCAAAAGTAAATTTAAATCAAAACACAATAACTTATATTGATATCATTTTAAATATTACAAGTGTTCATCAAGATATCAATATAATTAACTAAAATAAAGAAGAAATATATAAAAACTACTAAAAGCAAACAACAACTGACACATAAACAATAACAATGCAAACACAAAATATAAAGGGCAATAATCACTCAGACAGTTCCTGATCTGGAGGAGGAGGAGGAGGAGCACCACCAAACAGGTTAAAATATGTACTCATCATAAGTATTGGTACTAATATCATTCATTTGCTCCCTCATATAGCCCATGTCATAGTTATATTGAGCAGCCTGCTGCTGTAAATGAGTCTCTATTAGATCAAGACGATGATCAAAATGAGTCTCTAACTGATCAAATCTTTGAACCAAATTTTGATAATTTGGTTCATTTATAGGAGCAGGTACACCTTCAGGCTCTTCTTTTGTATCACTGATGACATGTGCTTTTCCTGATTCCTCCTTGAAGATCGCTCTAAATGATTCGTCATTGTAATAGAGCGGTTCTTCATACTCTTGATAAGGATGGACCAAGTTATACTTTTTTTGCAGAACATAGGAAACTAAGTGTCCTAAAATAATATTCCTTTTTCTTTTTTATTCTGCATGGCCAATTTCAGAAAGCCCATAAAGATAGTCAAGAATAAGTTGGGCTTCATCTATTGGTTTATTGCTCATATTTAAGAAAGTCACCATGGAAAGAAGTGGGGTAATATTGACTCTATTACCAGCTTTTGGAATGATTGAAGTTCTAAGAACATGCTGGATGATGCGAACATTACGGAAAAGACCAGATACCCTAGCCACATGCTCAGTTAAACCATTTCCATAATCACCCTATTGATTTAATACCATTTATATGTATCATTGGTGATTAAGTTATGGGCTCTACTCCCCCCAGTCCTTAAATATAGAAAAGCTCCTAAGTCGTGTTTAGTGATTTAAATTATTTGTTTGAAAACATAGGAGCGAATCACAGAGTGGTCATAATTGAAGGATATATTGGCTAGAAAATAGTAGAAGATTTCTTTGTTATTGAGGAGGACCAGAGTAAGGATAAATTGAAACTAAGTTAAAGAAAATAAATGCATTACCCTAAAGGTAATATCTTCTTGAATTAAAATTCGGGAATGAGTGATTTTGGCAGAAGCAAATCTAGGAAAAGAATCCTCATTTGCTTTGGACAGAAAGTTTTCGGGCAGAAATTCCTATGAGGCTTCTTGACTAAGACCTTTTGACGCTTGCTTGAACTGGCCATTTGATGGTGATCTAGAGTAAGAAAGAAGTTGAAAGTGATGTTTAGCGTGTGACTATTGAGTTAAAAAGCTCGCCTATATATTGAAAATGACGTGTTCGTACCAGACAAAAATTTTCGTCACTTACGAAAATTCTCGATCGTCTCGTACAAAAATAATTCGTACAGACGATCCAATATGACCAGAATAAAACGGCCTTTCATAATCAACGCGACTTATGAAGCGTCCTTTCGTATAGACTTTTGACTAGTCTGATCGTACAGACGAACACGTGTTTGTCCCGGGACGATAAGAACTTATATCATTTTAATGACAGTTGAAACCGTCCCCTACATTGAATCGACATGTGTTCGTCCAGACGAACCAAAGGTTCATATAGACGAAGTTCAAATTAAAAATTGTCTTATCCATTCAACTCCTCCATTCATTCGTCCCGTCATTTGAAAAATATTTCGCCCCGGATGACCGTGACGATCGTATAGACGAAGTACATTAAAACTGCACTTAAAACGGTTCAAAATCCCACAGTTTGTCATACTACACAAATCATCCAGTTCGAAACTATTTCGTCTCGGACGATGATGACTTAAAAAAAAAATTTGCACTCAAACAAAAACTACAATTCAAAAACAAAACAAAATAGATACCAAAAACAACAAAGAAGCAGAGACTCTAAAAGGAAAAAATCACACAAATAGAATTATAAACACATAAAAAAAATTTAATTAATAAATAAACATCAATATTGCAAGAACATTTTTATTTAAGCATTTAAATCAATCACACCAAGCCTTGTTCTTAATGCACTGAAAATATCAAAGGCTAAAGATTTTGTAAAAATGTCTGCAAATTAATTTTCAGTTGTAACATGAATGAGTTTAATTTCTCCCTCTTATACATGATCCCTTATAAAATGATACCTTATGTCTATGTGTTTGGCTCTTGAATGTTGAATAGGATTTTTAGAAATGCAAATAGTCCTAGTGTTATCACAATAAATTGGAATAGTGCCTATAGACAATCCTAAATCAATCAACTATTGTTTCAACCAAAGTACTTATGCCACACAACTTTCTAATGCAATGTATTCAGCTTCTGTAGTAGATAGAGCTACTGAATTTTGTTTTCTACTGGACCAAGAGACTAAAGAATTTCCAATGAATTGACATGTTCCAAAAGTGCTTTTCCTATCCACCCTACATCCTACAAAGTCAGAATCTAAATAACCAATTATTTTAAATAAAGAGCTAAAATTATGATACCAAATTCTAAAGTTCTGAGTTTCTAACAGATATCTTAAAATTCTTTTCACTGCTATTAAATGTGATTCTTTTGGATCTGATTGAAATCTAGCACATAAGCAAACACTAAACATGAAATCGGGCCGGCTAGTGATCAAGTAAAGTAAAGATCCAATTATTCGTCTAAATTTCATTTGATCAATAGATTTTCCCTTAGGGTCCTTATCCAACTGAACTGAAGAACTCATTGGTGTACTTACAGGTTTAGCATTGTCCATTTTATACTTTTTGAGGATGTCCTTAACATACTTTGATTGACTTAGAAATGTTCCTTCCTTAGTTTGCTTAATGCTAAAACCTAAAAAGTAACTTAAATCTCCCATTAGACTCATCTCAAATTCACAACTCATTATTTTAGAAAAATCATCACAAAAATTTTTATTTGAAGATCCAAAAATGATATCATCTACATAAATTTACACAATGAGTATATCCTTTTTACATTTCTTCAAAAAGAGAGTTGTATCCACACTTCCTTTTTCAAATGATCTTTCAAGTACGAAGGTGCTCAACCTCTCATACCAATCTCTAGGTTCCTATTTCAATCCATATAATGCCTTTTTCAACTTGAAAACATGATTTGGGTATTTAGAATTTTCAAAGCCTGGAGGTTGTTCTACAAATACATCCTCTTGAATTACCTCATTTAAAAAGGCACTTTTGACATCCATTTGATACAATTTAAATCCTCTAAACCAGGCAAAGGCTAGCAAAACCTTAATTGCTTCAAGCCTAGCTACAGGGGCCAAAGTTTCCTCAAAATCAATCCCTTCAATCTGATTATACCCCTTAGCAACTAATCAGCCTTATTTCTAATGACTACTCCTGAGTTATTTATTTTGTTTTTGAATACCCACTTAGTTCCAACTACACTTTGATCTTTCGGCATTGTAGTTAATTCCCAAACTTTATTTCTTACAAATTGATTCAACTCTTCTTGCATGGCCAAAATCCAAAATTCATCAGAAAGTGCTTGATCAATATTAGTGGGTTCTATAGTTAAAATGAAGGCTGAATGATTGACTACCTTTTTTAATCCATGCCTAATCCTTACACCCTCACTTGGTTCACCTATGATCAATTCCCTTGAGTGATTTTTAGAAAATCTCAAATCTCTAGGCAAAGGGTTTTCTATCTCCAAATTTTCTTCCACATTTTCTTCCAAGTTCAATTTATCAATATTTTGGGAGTTAATCTCAATTTCATCTTCTACAATATTTGGCTCTTCCATATTTCCAGATTCATCAAATACAACATGTGTGGTCTCCTCAATTACCAAAGTTCTTTTATTAAATACTCTATAAGATTTTCCAACACTTGAGTATCCAACAAAAATTCCTTCATCTGATTTTGGATCAAATTTTTCTAAGGCAGATTTTCTATTGTTATGAATGAACACCTTATAACCAAAAACATGCAAATGAGACAAATTAGGTGTTCTCCCTTTTAGCAACTTGTAGGATATTTTATTCAATTTAGATCTTATATTTATCCTTTTCAGAACATAACATGTTGCGCTAACCACCTCAGCCCAAAAATATTTAGGAAGTGAATATTCTGCCAATATTTCTTGGGTGGCTTCTATTAATGTTCTACTTTTTCTTTCAACTATCCCATTCTGCTGAGGGGTTTTAGGTACAGAAAAGTTGTGATCAATTCCTTTTTTCTTACAAAATTCTTCAAATCTCTCATTTTTAAATTCTTACAAACTTCTTTTTGCCCTTCTTTATAGTAGGTTTCTCCTCTACCTTCTCCTTACTAGGATTGACTTTAACTTTAGGGCAATTCGTCATTATATGTCCAGGTTTTCTGCACTCATAGCAAATAACATCATTTGAAACCTTGATATTTATGTTGAATTTACCTCTATTCCATTGTTGGCATTTCTTCGGCTTCCTTTTTAGAAAGCTTCTAAATTGTCTAGTCATCAATGCGATGCCTTCTTCATCCTCAGGTTGTGAACGTTCACTTTCAAACTCTTCCACATTCAGTGTTGTGTTCTTCTCCCTTCGTGGTTCACCTGCATCAATCTTTCTTTGGCTAACTCCTTGCTCGTAAGCAATAAGAGAACCAAGAAGATTGTCAATAGATTAAATATTTAAATTCTTAGACTCTGTAATTGCAGTAATTTTAGCATCATATGCAGTAGGTAAGCAACAAATAATCTTATTTACCATTTCAGCATTAGTTAACTCTCTACCCAATACATGTAAAGAGGTGACTATTTATGTGAATTTGTGTACATATCAGAAATAGATTCATTTGGTTTCATGCGAAACAGTTCATAATCATGCAACAAGATATTGAGTCTAGATTGTTTAACCTCGTTAGTCCCTCATATGTTATACAAAGTCTATCCTATATGTCCTTTTCACTTTTGCAAGTAGAAACCCGTATGTAGTCTTCTGATTTTAAAGCACAAAAGAAACTATTCAAGTATTTGATGCTTAGTTGTGCTAAGTCACGTTCTTTAACTGTCCAGTCTGCAAAATGTGTTTCAACTCTAACTCCATCAACTAATCTAGTTGGTTTTGTATATCCTTCCTGGACTAAGATCCACATACGATAATAAAGTGACAGTAAAAAAATAGATATGCATGTTTTCTAAAAATCAAAAGGTATATTGTCAAACAGTAGATGTCTAGTAATAGAGTAAGCCTCAGGTGTATTCGGTTTTCAAATGTAGCCATTTATGTTAATCAAAAAGTAGTTTAAACTTATGATTTTGAAACAAAGATTTGATACCACTTGTTGAGATTCGTTCACTATGAATTAGGTTGTTAAACCTAAGCTTATATCCCAAGGCTATCTAAGAGGGGGGGGGGGGTGAATTGATATTTTTAAAAAAGAAAATTAAAAAAAAAAATTATCCCTCTTGAGTATGTTGAACTGAAAATAAACTTTAATGAACTTTTAGAAAAAGTTTTTCAACCACAATTTTTAGAACAAAAATAAAATGCGGAAAATAAAAAACAGTAAAAATAAAAGACACAAGATTTATAGTGGTTCAGTCTAAAACCTACATCCACTCCCTGGAGGCACCCTCCGAGTAGTGCACATATACCAATATTATCTCTCCTTTTTCACCCACAGTAAGGCGGAGAAGCCTTTACAAACACTCTTTCCACCACTACCCGGTGTGGCAGAGAACCGTCATCCTTTTACACTATCCCCAGTGTTGGCAAAGAACCGTCGTCCTTTCATACTATTCCCAGTGTTGGTAGAGAACTGTTATCCTTTTACACTATTCCTAGTGTTGGTAGAGAACCATCATCCTTTTACACTATCCCCAGTATTGGGAGAGAACCGTTCGTCCTTTCACAATCTCCTAGTATGGGCAGAGAACCCTTCGAACTTTCACACTCTCCTAGAGTGGGTAGAGAACCCGCGACTGTTTATACTCTCCAAAGTATCAGTAGAGAAGTGAATCTCCTTGACAGATCTTCTTACAAGAATTCTAAAAGGAAAGAAGAAAAGAGTGAAGTAATCCCAAATCACAGGTAGAGATTCTTACCTTTAAACACCAAGTAAAGCCTTCATGCTTCAGTGGCAGGAATCCTCCTTTGAATGCTCTCTCACACTCTCTCGTTGACTCTTCTTTCAATAGGCATGAAGATCAAATAGCAATAAGATTAAGTGGCAGTATAAATTGGACTATATATAGGAGAGACAAGAAAAATCGTCCAAAACAGCAAAATTTTCAAGTCAACACGAAATGAATCGTCCCGTACGATCATGGATCATTCTGGACAACTTTACTTAGTGTCGGAAACAATCCTAATGAATATTGATACGAATTATGTTCGTACATGATCATCGTCCCGTACGAACTAGGTTCGTCCAGTACGATCAGTTATACCATAGGTCAGTTCCCAAATAACTGCATAGATGTAACCAATTTTGGTAAGTAGGTTCACATCATCCTTGTACAAACAGGACTTCATCCAGATGAAATTTTTACAGAGAGCAACTCATCCTGGTACGATAATGAACTTCGTCTGAACGAAATGTTTTACAGAGAAGAATTCATCCTGGGATGATTTGGATTTCATCTGGACAAAATTTTTACAAAGAAGAAATCGTCCTGGCACGATTATAGATTTCGTCTGAACGAAATTTTTACAGAGCCTATTTCATCCTGGGATGAAAATAATTTATTCCTGGACGATTAGGACTGAGAAAATTTCCCTCCAACTTCTGTTCATTCCACTGCTCTTACGGGGAGAAGAGCTGGCCTGATTGTCTCGTACGAACTATATTCGTCCCGTACGATCAGTACAAATTTGTAAGATCTCCTTAAGTAAGTGTCTGTGTGTGTGTGTGTGTTTTTATTCACTAAATTACAATCACTCCCTCTCAATTCAAAGAATGATTTAAAGCTTCAATTTGTGAAGAAATATATGCTGAATATGATTTGAAGTCTTCATGGTTTGGAGTTCAATTTTCCTGAGATGTTAGTACACACAAGAGCAAAATAATTCTTCCAAAAATTGTTAGAAATAATTGCACATAAAACAATAATATTTAAAATTATCAAAACTATACAAGTTCCAAGAATGTAACATATGCAAATAACAACTCTCTTAACACCAACGACATGAAATTTGACTCAATCCAAGCCCAAATAGTCCAAATTGAGGACCCAAAGTATATTTGAAGGGTAAACCATAAATTGGATGACCAAAATGATCTCCAAATGTGACATACTTATAGTCGAATAAAGCGGATCAACGCGATGAATCCAGTGAGTCCAAGATCATCGAATTCTGACTTCATTAAAGCATCAAAAACTTGATGAACGGTCTATAATCAAGGGAATCGATATCATCCATCCATTCAAACCAATTACAACATGCCCTTGATATTCTCTCTATTTATTAGTAATGCTACTTCCATAAAATTTAAATCTCTCTTGCCACCAAGCTCATCCTCGACCACTGACCGTCATCGAACTTCCGCCTAGTCACCAATTATTGTTGGACTTACGTCAGGCCAACAATTGTCGTCTGATATCCTTTCAAACATTATCGTCTAACTACGGTCTTTCTGACCTTTATCACCTGACTATAATCCTTTCGATCATAGTAATAAGACAACGATCTTTTGGGCCTCCATCACCAGCCAAATATGGTCCTCTCGACCACCGTCACCCTACTACGGTCTTCCCGACTACAAGAAAGTCATGCAATTCCGGCAAAAAGTAATAAAATTTTCAGCGGATTTCAAAATTTTATGATAGATTTCCGATGAAACATCTTCGACAGTAAATTGAGTGTCCGAAAACCTTTCCATTAAAAAAAACCTATCAAAAATTTTTTCCATCAGAATAATTAAACTAGTTTTTTTTATAAAAAAAATATGTGCTAGCCAACCTGGTTCCTTCGACCATGGGAGCCAGTCCGCTGTGAGCTCACTCACGTCCGCGCCAGCAAACCCAGGTCAGCCCTCTCCTGTTCGCACCATTGGGTCTGGTTCCCGTGCCAAGGTGAGCCCGCTCCCGTCGCATTGATCCCGCTATCGTTGCGTTGAGCCCGCTCCAATCACGGTTCAGCAGGACGTGCCAATCCGCCCTAAGAATCAAACCGAGGACTCCCCGCACCCCTCTCGCGCATTAGTGTGACCACCATGCCGTTCCTGCAAAAGTGTTTTAATTGATAATTTTTTTTATTTATATTAAAATCAATAAAATATTAGAATTTAAACTACTTAATTTAAGTTTATTATTTTAATCGATAATCAAAATTGCAAAATACAGTCTAAAGAAGAGCTTAGTTTGTTGTATCGATAATCAAAATTGCAAAATTTGTCAGAAATATTTTAAATAATTCGTTGAATATCCGTCGAAAATTTCACCAGTAATGGACAATTTTCTTGTATTGTGATGTCCATCATTTGTCGGCTATGGTTTCTCCAACCACCATCTCCATACTATGGTCTCCCCGACCATCGTCGCCCGACTCTTTGGGTCTATTTTTCATAGTGATTGTGAAATAAATGGAGATATTATTAGCTAAATTCAAGTTGGATGGTTGAAGTAGAGGAATGCATCAAGAGTTAGAGCAAAAAGATTGGGTGGCAGTCTAAATTGGACTATATATAGGAGAGACAAGAAAAATCGTCCAAAAAAGTAAATTTTTCAAGTTAACACGAAATGAATCGTCCCGTACGATCATGGATCATCCTGGACGATTTTACTTAAAGTGTCGGAAACAATCCTAATGAATATTGATACGAATTATATTTGTTCATGATCATCGTCCCGTACGAACTAGGTTTGTCCAGTACGATCAGTTATACCATAGGTCGGTTCCCAAATAACTGTATGGACGTAACCAATTTTGGTAAGTCAGTTCACATCGTCCTGGGACGAACAGGACTTCATCCGGATGAAATTTTTACAGAGAGCAACTCGTCTTGGTACGATACTGAACTTCATCTAAATGAAATTTTTACATAGCAGAATTCATCCCGGGATGATTTGGATTTCGTCTAGATGAAATTTTTACAGAGAAGAAATCATCCTAGCACGATTATAGATTTCGTCTGAACAAAATTTTTACAGAGCCTATTTCGTCCTGGGATGAAAATAATTTCGTCCTGGATGATCAGGACTTAGAAAAATTTCCTCCAACTCTTGTTCTTTCCATTGCTCTTATGGGAAGAAGAACTGACCTGATCGTCCCGTACGATTAGTATAAATTTGTAAGATCTCCTTAAGTAAGTGTGTGTGTATGTTTTTATTCACAATTACAATCAGTCCCTCTCAAACCAAAATACTATTTAAAGCTTCAATTTGTGAAGAATTGTATGCTAAATTTGATTTGAAGTCTTCATAATTTGGAGTTCAATTTTCCTAAAATATTAGTACATACAAGAGCAAAAACAATTCTTCCAAAAAGTGTTAGGAAATAATTTCACATAAAATAATAATATTTGAAATAATCAAAACTATACAAGTTGCAAGAATGTAACATATGCAAATAGCAACTCTCTTAACAATCTCCTTCTTTTTAATGATGGTAAAATAATTATTGTTTGTAGGATTTCAAGTTTTAAGAATCTCCTAAGCTCCCCCTTAATTGATGAATGCATGAAAATAAGGAGGCATTGATTCAAAATTTTTTTTTTGTTTTGCAAAAAAAAATTAATACAAAACAAAACAACAATATAATCACAAAAATAAAATAAACACAAATACTGACACAAGATACAAGACTCACAAGACACCAAAAACAAAAATAAACACAAATACTAACACAATATACAATACTCATAAGACACAATTCAACAAATAATTTCTCCCCTTTTTTAACAACAGCAAAAAGTGAAGTAAAACAACTTGAAATGAAAGCAGAGATATGAAAATCATTAAATAATGTAATATTAATAGTGATTGAAATATGTTATGCAAATAAAATTAAAATATTAGGCAAATTATAGAAATTCATATAATTTAAGAAGTGATATAACATAGATAATAAAAAGAATTTATCAAGGACATGAGTCAGTTTAGACACTAAGATAGAGAATATCATTGCAATAAGGATGAATGAAAAATTGTATATTTCAAATTTCAATATCAATTATAAATGAACATAAGATCAATTTCAATTAAGAGATTAAAAGAGTTTGGATATAAATAACTACCACATGTGACTCTTTGCGCATCTTTTTCATAGTTGTGGCACACTTTTGTGCGTCATTTTTATTTTGGGCTTATTTTATGCATCTTTTTCACTTTGCGAACCTTTGCGCATTCCTTCTGATTTTTTTTATTGTACTTTCACACAATTTACAAGAGTAGTTTTATTCTTTCCAAAAATAATAATCTAAAATTTCAAATCTCTCTAAGTGCATAAATAATAATTGATAAGTGAAATATAAAATAAGAAAACAACGTAGTTGCAATAATAATATTAACAATAATACAGTCTAAAGAAGAGACATGAAATTGATAAATCTAATAATATCAAGTTATAAACATAACTTAAACTTAGAATAACTAGATTTTTTAATGAATTTAATTTTTCTTGCAATTCAGGTTATAGCAGGATTAAGATTAAAAATCTGATGATTTACATAAAGTCTAACAAACATTTCAAAAGTAAATTTAAATCAAAACACAAGCACTTATATTGATATCAATATAAATATTATAAGTATTCCTCAAGATATCAATACAATTAACTAAAATAAAGAAGAAATACATAAAAACTAATAAAAGCAGACAACAACTGACACATAAACAATAACAATAAAAACTCAAAATTTAAAGTGCAACAATCACTCGGACGGTCCCTGATCTGGAGGAGGAGGAGGAGGAGCACCACTAAAGAGGTTAAAATATGTACTCATCATAAGTATAATGGTACTAATATCATTCATTTTCTCCCACATATAGCCCATGTCATGTTGATATTGAGCAGCCTGCTGTTGTACATGAGTCTCAATTTGATCAAGGCGATGATCAAAATGAGTCTCTAATTGATCAAATCTTTGAACCAAATTTTGATAATTTGGTTCATTTATAGGAGCAGGTGCACCTTCAGGCTCTTCTTCTGTATCACTGATGACATCTATTTTTCCTGATTCCTTCTTAAAAATCGCTCTAAATGATCTATCATTGTAATAGAGCGGTTCTTCATACTCTTTATCAGGATGGACCAAGTTATACTTCTTTTACAGAACATAGGAAACTAAGTGTCCTAAAGAAATATTCCTTTTTCTTTTCTGTTCTGCATGGCCAATTTCAGAAAGCCCATAGAGGTAGTCAAGAATAAGTTAGGCTTCATCTATAGGTTTATCGCTCATGATTAAGAAAGTCACCATGGAAAGAAGTGGGGTAATATTGACTCTATCACCAGCTTTTGGAATGATTGAAGTTTTGAATATGCTGGATGATACGAGCATTACGGACAAGACCAGATATCCTAGCCACATGCTCAGTTAAACCATTTCCTCTAATCACCCTATTGATTTCATACCATTTATATGTATCATTGGTGATTAAGGTATGGGCTCTACTCCCCTCAGTCCTTAAATGTAGAAAAGCTCCTAAGTCGAGTTTAGTGATTTCAACTTTTTATTTGTAAACAAAGGAGTGAATCACAGAGTGGTCAGAATTGAAGGACATATTGACTAGAAAATAGTGAAAGGTTTCTTTGTTATAGAGGTGGACCAGAGTAAGGATAAATTGAAACTGAGCTGAAACAAATAAATGCATTACCTTAAAGGTAATATCTTCTTGAATTAAAATTTGGGAAGGAGTGATTTTGGCATAAGCAAATCTAGGAAAAGAATCCTCATTTGCTTTGGATAGAAAGTTTTCGGACGAATTCCTATGAGGCTTCTTGACTAAGACCTTTTGATGCTTGCTTGAGCTGGCCATTTGAAAGTGATATAGAGTAAGAAAGGAGTTGAAAGTGATGTTTAGCGTGTGACTATTGAGTTAAAAAGCCCGCCTATATATTGAAAATGACATGTTTGTACCAAAATAAAAATTTTTGTCCCGTACGAAAATTCTCGATCGTCCCGTATGAAAATATTTCGTATAGACGATCTAATATGACCAGAATAAAATGGCTTTTCATAATCAATGCGACCTACGAAGCATCCTTTCATACAGACTTTTGACCAGTCTGATCGCACAGATGAACACATGTTCGTCCCGGGACGATCAGAACTTATATCATTTTAATGACAGTTGAAACCATCCCCTACATCGAACTGACATGTGTTCGTCCAGACGAACCAAAGGTTCGCACAGACGAAATTCATATTACAAATTGTCTTATCCATTCAACTGCTCCATTCATTCGTCCCATTATTTGAAAAATATTTCATCTCGGACGATCGTGACGATCGTACAGACGAAGTACATTAAAATTGCACTTAAAACGGTACAAAATCCCACAGTTTGTCATACTACACAAATCGTCCCGTACGAAACTATTTCGTCCCAGACGATGATGGCTTAAAAAAAAATTTTGTACTCAAACAAAAACTACAATTCAAAAACCAAACAAAATAGATATCAAAAACAACAAAGAAGCACAAACTCTAAAAGGGAAAAATCACACAAATAGAATTATAAACACATAAAAAAAATTTAATTAATAAACAAACATCAATGTTACAAGAATATTTTTATTTAAGTATTTAAATCAATCATACCAAGCCTTGTTCTTAATGTACTGAAAATATCAAAGGCTAAAGATTTTGTAAAAATGTCTGCAAGTTGATTTTCAGTTGTAACATGAATGAGTTCAATTACTACCTTGGATACATGATCCCTTATGAAATGATGCCTTATGTCTATGTGTTTAGTTCTTGAATGTTGAATAGAATTTTTAGAAATGCAAATAGCACTAGTGTTATCACAATAAATTAGAATAGTGCCTATAGACAATCCAAAATCAATCAACTATTTTTTCAACCAAAGTACTTGTGCCACACAACTTTCTAATGCAATGTATTCAGCTTCTGCAGTAGATAGGGCTACTGAATTTTTTTTTCTACTCGACCAAGAGACTAAAGAATTTACAAGGAATTTATATGTTCCAAAAGTTTTTTTTCTATCCACCCTACATCCTGCAAAATCAGAATTTGAATAACCAATTATTTCAAATGTAGAACTAAACTTATGATACCAAATTTCTAAATTCTGAGTTCCTAACAGATATCTTAACATCCTTTTCACTACTGTAAAATATGATTCTTTTGGATCTGATTGAAATCTAGCACATAAGCAAACACTAAACATGATATCGGGCCGGCTAGTAGTCAAGTAAAGTAATGATCCAATTATCCCTCTAAATTTCTTTTGATCAGCATATTTTCCCTTAGGGTCCTTATCCAACTAAACTGAGGAACTCATTGGTGCACTTACAGGTTTAGCATTGTATATTTCACACTTTTTGAGGATGTCCTTATCATACTTTGATTGACTTAGAAATATTCATTCCTCAATTTGCTTAATATTAAAACCTAAAAAGTAACTTAAATATCCCATTAGACTCATCTCAAATTCACCACTCATTATTTTAGAAAAAATCATTACAAAGATTTTTATTTGAAGATCAAAAAATGATATCATCTACATAAAATTGCACAATGAGTATATCCTTTCCACATTTCTTTAAAAACAGAGTTGTATCCACACTTCCTTTTTCAAATGATCTTTCAAGTAGGAAGGTGCTCAACCTCTCATACCAAGCCCTAGGTTCCTGTTTCAATACATATAATGCCTTTTTCAACTTGAAATTATGATTTGGGTATTTAGAATTTTTAAAGGCTGGAGGTTATTCTACAAACACATCCTATTGAATTACCCTATTTAAAAAGACATTTTTGACATCCATTTGATATAATTTAAATCCTCTAAAAGAGGCATAGGCTAGCAAAATCCTAATTATTTCAAGTCTTGCTACAGGGACAAAAGTTTCCTCAAAATCAATCCCTTTAATCTGATTATACCCCTTAGCAACTAATCTAACATTATTTCTAATGACTACTCCTGAGTCATTCATTTTATTTTTGAATACCCACTTAGTTCCAACTACACTTTGATCTTTTGGAAATGTAGTTAATTCCTAAACTTTATTTCTTACAAATTGATTCAACTCTTCCTGCATGGCCAAAATCCAAAATTCAACAGAAAGTGCTTGATCAATATTAACAGGTTCTATAGTTGAAATGAAAGCTGAATGATTGACTTATTTAATCCATGCCTAGTCCTTACACCCTCACTTGTTTCACCTATGATCAATTCCCTTGGGAGGTTTTTAGAAAATCTCAAATCTCTAGGCAAAGGGTTTTCTATCTCCAAATTTTCTTCCATATTTTCTTCCAAGTTTTCTTCCAAGTTCAATTTATCAATCTTTTGGGAGTTAATCTCAATTTCATGTTCTACAATATTTGGATCTTCTATATTTTCAAATTCATCAAATACAACATATGTGGTCTCCTCAATTACCAAAGTTCTTCTATTAAATACTCTATAAGATTTTCCAATACTTGAGTATCCAACAAAAAGTCCTTCATCTGATTTTTGATCAAATTTTTCTAAGCCAGATTTTTCATTGTTATGAATAAACACCTTACAACCAAAAATATGCAAATGAGATAAATTAGGTGTTCTCTTTTTTAGCAACTCATAGGGTATTTTATTCAATTTAGATCTTACATTTATCTTTTTTCAGAACATAACATGTTATGCTAACCACCTCAGCCCAAAAATATTTAGGAAGTGAATATTTTGCCAACATTGCTCGGGCGGCTTCTATTAATATTCTATTTTTCCTTTCGGCTATCCTATTCTGCTGAGGGGTTCTAGGTGCATAAAAGTTGTGATCAATTTCTTTTTCCTTACAAAATTTTTCAAATCTATCATTTTCAAATTCTCCTCCTTGATCACTTTGAATATAAATCATTTCACACCCTAATTCCTTTGAATCCAAGTCAAAAAATTTCTAAAATTCTCAAATGATTCACTCTTTTGAAATACATATCTAACCCATATGAATCTTGAGTAATCATCTACAATCACAAATCCTTATACCTTCCCTCCTAGACTCACAGTTCCAACTGGTCCAAAAAGATTCATATGTAAAATTTCTAATGGTTTATTAGTTCTAAGATCCTTATTGGACTGAAAAGAGGACCTCACCTACTTTCCTAATTGACATGCATCACAAAGGTGGTCCTTAGTAAATTCTAGTTTTGGAGAACCTCTCACTAAGTTCTTTTGGGTACATCTCCTAAAATTTTTCATGCTACAATGACAAAGTCTCCTATGTCAAAGCCATGACTCATCAGATACAGTTTTCAAATAAAAAATAGTAGGAGTTTGAATGCAATTTAAATCTAGCATATAAATATTATTTACCCTTTTTTCATTCAAAACATCTTTACCATTTAGGCTTAATATGCTGCTAGTAGGAAAAAATTTTACACAGTAACCTTTATCACATAGCTGACTTATACTTAACAAATTATATTTTAAGGCTTCAACCAATAATTAATTATCTATGAAAAAATTCTTTAAATTTCCAATCATACCTGTCCCAACCACCTTCCTTGTGGTGTTATCTCCAAGTGTAACCTTGCCTCCACTCCTGGCTTCCAGCATTATGAATTGAGCAGTATCTCCAGTCATGTGCTTTGAATATTTGATGTTCAGGTACCATATGCTCTCACGAGGTCTTGTGTGAGAACGACCCTCTTCTTGATCTAACTGATCAGGACTGTCAGCCATTAAGCACAGATTAATGACTTCCTCTTCTTTTTCAGTCTCTGATGAATCTGAAGCTGAATTCGCCTAGAAAGCTTTTTGAAACTTCTTTATGCCCTTCTTTATAGTAGGTTTCTCCTCTACCTTCTCCTTTCTAGGATTGGCTTTGAGTTTAGGGCAATCCGTCTTTATATGTCTAGGTTTCTTGCACTCAAAGCAAATACCATTGCTAACGTTTCTTCTGCTTCCTCTTCAGAAAGTTTCTGAATTGTCTAGTCATCAATGCGATGTCTTCTTCATCCTCAGGTTGTGAGTGTTCACTTTCAGACTCTTCCTCATTCAGTGTTATGTTCTTCTCACTTTGTGGTTCACCTGCATTAATCTTTTTTTGGCTAACTCCTTGCTCGTAAGCAATAAGAGAAACAAGAAGATTGTCAATAGAATAAATGTTTAAATACTTAGACTCTATAATTGTAGTAATTTTAGCATCATATGCAGTAGGTAAGCAACGAATAATCTTATTTACCATTTCAGCATTAGTTAACTCTCTACCCAATGCATGTAAGGAGGTGACTATTTGTATGAATCTTGTGTACATATCAGAAATAGATTCATTTGGTTTCATGCGAAATAATTCATAATCATGCAACAAGATATTGAGTCTAGATTATTTAACCTTGTTAGTCCCCTCATATGTTATACAAAGTCTATCCCATATATCCTTCCTGGACTAAGATCCACATATGATAATCAAGTGATTGTAAGAAAGTAGACATGCATGTTTTACAAAAATTAAAAGGTATATTGTCAAAAAGTGCAAGTCTAGTAATAAAGTAACCCTCAGGTGTATTTCCATTTCCAAATGTAGCCATTTACGTTAATAAAAAAGTAGCAAACTTATGATTTTAAAATAAAGCTCTTATACCACTTATTGAGATTCATTCACTATGAATTAGGTTGTTAAACCTAACCTTATGTCCCAAGGCTATCCAATAGGGGGGTGAATTGGTATTTTTTAAAAAAAATTATCCCTCTTGAGTATGTTGAACCAAAAATAAACTTCAATGAATTTTTAGAAAAAGTTTTTCAACCTCAATTTTTGGAACAAAAACAAAATGTGAAAAATAAAAAGCAGTAAAAATAAAAGACACAAGATTTATAGTGGTTCGGTCGAAACCAGACCTACATCCACTCCCCGGAGGCACCCTCCGAGTATTGCACTAATACCAATAAGTGTCTCTCCTTTTGCACCCACAGCAAGGCGGAGAAGCCTTTACAAACACTCTTTCCACCACTACCCGGTGCGGCAGAGAACCGTCGTCCTTTTACACTATACCCAGTGTTGGTAGAGAACCGTCGTCCTTTTACACTATCCCTAGTGTTGGCAGAGAACCATCATCCTTTTACACTATCCCCAGTATTGGCAAAGAATCGTCTGTCCTTTCACACTCTCCTAGTATGGGTAGAGAACCCTTCGACCTTTCACACTCTCCTAGTGTGGGCAGAGAACACGTGGCTGTTTACACTCTCCAAGTGTCAGTAGAGATCTGGATCTCCTTGACAGATCTTTTCATAAGAATTCTAGAAGGAAAGAAGAAAAGAGTGAAGTAATCCCAAATCACAAGTAGAGATTCTTACCTTTGAATACCAAGCGAAGCCTTCGCGCTTCAGTGACAGGAATCCACCTTTGAATGCTCTCTCACACTCTCTCCTTGATTCTTCTTTCAATAGGCATGAAGATAAAATGACAAAAAGTTTGGGTGGCAGTCTAAATTGAACTATATATAGGAGAGACAAGAAAAACTGTCCAAAACTGTAAATTTTTCAAGTCAACACAAAATGAATCGTCCCGTACGATCATGGATTGTCCTGGACGATTTTACTTAAAGTGTCGAAAATGATCCTAATGAATATTGGTACAAACTATGTTCGTACATGATCATCGTCCCGTACGAACTAGGTTCGTCCGGTACGATTAGTTATACCATAGATCGGTTCCCAAATAACTGTATGGACGTAACCAATTTTGGTAAGTCGGTTCACATCATCCTGGGACAAATAGGACTTCATCCGGACAAAATTTTTACAGAGAGAAACTCGTCCTGGTACGATAATGAACTTCGTCTGAACGAAGTTTTTACAGAGAAGAATTCATCCTGGGACGATTTGGATTTCGTTTGGACAAAATTTTTATAGAGAAGAAATCATCCTGGTACGATTATATATTTCATCTGAACGAAATTTTTACAGAGCCTATTTCGTTCTGGGACAAAAATAATTTCGTCCTGGACGATCTGGACTTAGAAAATTTCCCTCCAACTCCTGTTCGTTCCATTGCTCTTACGGGGAGAAGAACTGACCTGATTGTCCCGTACGAACTTTGTTCGTCCCGTACGATCAGTACAAATTTGAAAGATCTCCTTAAGTAAGTGTGTGTGTGTTTTTATTCACTCAATTACAATCACTCCCTCTCAATTCAAAGAACGATTTAAACCTTCAATTTGTGAAGAATTATATGCTGAATTTGATTTGAAGTCTTCATAATTTGGAGTTCAATTTTCCTGAAATGTTAGTACACACAAGAGCAAAAACAATTCTTCCAAAAAGTGTTAGGAAATAATTGCACATAAAATAATAATATTTGAAATCATCAAAATTATATAAATTGCAATCATGTAACATATGCAAATAACAACTCTCTTAACACCAACGACATGAAATTTGACTCAATCCAAGCCCAAATAGATCCAAATTGAGGATCCAAAGTATATTTGAAGGGTAAACCATAAATTGGATGACCAAAATGATCTCGAAATGTGACATACTTATAGTCGAATAGAGCGGATCGACGCGATGAATCCAGCAAGTCCAAGATCATCAAATTCTGACATCATTAAAGCACCAAAAACTTGATGAATAGTCTATAATCAAGGGAATCGATATCATCCATCCATTCAAACCAATTACAACATGCCCTTGATATTCTCTCTATTTATTAGTAATGCTACTTCCATAAAATTGAAATCTCTCTTGCCACCAAGCTCCTCCTCGACCACTGACCGTCGTCGGACTTTCGCCTAGCCACCTATTATTGTTGGACTTACGTCAGGCCAACAATTATCGTCTGATATCCTTTCGAACATTATCGTCTAACTATGATCTTTCTGACCTTTATCGCCTGACTATAATCCTTTCAACCATAGTAATCAGACAATGATCTTTTGGGCCTCCATCACCAGCCAAATATGGTCCTCTAGACAGGCGTCACCCGACTACGGTCTTCCCTACTACAAGAAAATCATACAGTTCCGGCGGAAAGTAATAAAGTTTTCAGCATATTTCAAAATTTTCTGGTAGATTTCCGATGAAACATCTTCGACAGTAAATCGAGCGTCAGAAAACCTTTCCATTGAAAAAAACCTATCAGAAATTTTTTTCCATCAGAATAAATAAACTACTTTTTAAAAAAAAAATATGCGCTAGCCGACCTGGTTCCTTCGACCAGGGGAGCTAGTCCACTATGAGCTCACTCACGTCCGCGCCAGTAAGCCCAAGTCAGCCCTCTCCTGTTCGCACCATTGGGTCTGGTTCCCGTCCCCAGCTGAGTGCGCTCCCATCGCATTGAGCCTGCCCTCATTGCGTTGAGCCCGCTCCCATCGCGGTTCGCCAGGCCGTGCCTATCGGCCCTAAGAATCGAACTGAGGACTCCCCGCATCCCTCTCGTGCTTTAGTGTGACCACCATGCCGTTCCTACAAAAGTGTTTTAATTGATAATTTTTTTATTTATATTAAAATCAATAAAATATTAGAATTTAAACTACTTAATTTAAGTTTATTATTTTAATCGATAATCAAAATAATTTATTTAAGTAATAATTAATTAAATTATGTTATTAAATTAATAATGAATTAAAATACATTATTAAATTAGTAACAAATTAAAATAAACTTTAAAATTATTAATGAAATAAATTAAGAATAATTATATTTTCAGAGATTTTTAGTTTCGTTGGAAAATCCGTCGAAAACATATTAACCGGAAAAGCTGTCGACAAATCTGTTTGAAAATTTGTTGGAAATATTTTTAAACAATCCGTTGAAAATCTATTATTCATAGTGATTGTGAAATAAATGGAGATATTATTAGCTGAATTCAAGTTGGATGGTTGAAGTGGAGGAATGCATCAGGTTTGTTGTATGATAGACAAGTCCCCCTTGAACTTAATGGAATATTCTATAAGAAATGGTGAGACCTGCAATGCTTTATGGTGCAAAATGTTTGCCATTAAAAGAGGAGCATAATATTAGGTTAAGTGTTGCAGAGATGAGGATGCTCAAGTGGATGAGTGGCTTTACTCTTAAAGTTATGGTATAAAATGAGCATAAATTACGCCTATAATAAAGAATTTTACGTTCATTCAATTATAAATAGAAGTTACTTACAATGATAGAAGCAAAATCCCAGTTTGATTCTGGTTTGCTCGGCTACGCCGAATAATAATCCTCACAACTAGAAAGTTAGCATTTGCGGTGGGTTTTCAGCGGACTTTACGGTGGATTATTTTTTGTCAAAAATGGCGACAGATTTACGATGGAAAATTTTGATGTTTTTTTTTTGTCGCAGAATTTCTGCCATAAGTTTACGCTGAAAAATCTGTCATAATTTCGCAGCAAAATTCGACGCAAACTACCCTATCTAGCTGATGGATTGTGCTTTCGTTTCATTTTTTCGTTTGATTCTTTGACTTCTCTCATCTGCCCTTCAACTCTCTTTCAACTTTGCCTCCGCACATTCTCGGCTATAGTAGCTAAATAACTTCTTTTCCTCCTACGATATTATCCCTTCCTATCGCATCGCCTCCTTCAATGACGTTCCTCCATGTCACATTCAAAATCTCATCTCCTCATCATTCTTCCATCACATCCGAAGTCACACCTCCTTTACCTCCGACGGGCGCTTTGTCGTTGTGAAGGTATCCTTCTTTCTTCCTTTTGCCCTTCTTCGTCCAAATTCGTAAACATGACAAACTCTTGCCTTGCTGCTGGGCTTTGTTGTGAAGGTATGCAATTTGTTTATGATATTCTTCTTTTTGATAATACTAGAGAGGGAGTTGAAGGTAAACTTGAATTATAGGGGAAATCCTTATAGTCTAATTAGAGCGATTGTGACTTTGGCTTATCAATCATCTTTTGTAATGGTTCTAATGATTGTGTTAAGAAGGTCAAGAATTTTCTTTCTACTTTTGAAAGGGAAAGTGATCTTAATTTTAATAATATCAAATGATATTCCATTGGTGGCAATGGTATGTCTCTGCTGCATTTTGAGAATTTTAAATTATGCATTAACTTTTGCAATCATGTTTTAACCATTTGTTATCGTATAACTTTTTTGTATAAAGGTTATAAGAAGTATTTTTTGTTTAATAATACATTTACTATCGTTAATAGGAAGCTCTCTGCCTATGAATTTAAATTTCTCTCTATGGGGGGCCAAACTTATTCTCATTAAGAGCATTTTTTGTTCTATGCTTATCTATCTCCTTCAAATCATTAATCCAACTTTAGGTATTTGTGATATCTTCGAGAAATGTTTAAATAATTGTTTTTTGGAGCTCCATTAATAATTCTAAAAGGATTCTTTGGTCCAATTGTGGTACTATACTGGCCCGTTTTTAAAGGGGTGGTAGTCTTGCAAGTCCATTTATGATTTGGTTAAAAGTTTTTCTTTCATATTACGGTAGAAACTCAGGAATAATGAATCTCTTTGGGCCAAATTCATGAATAAAAAATATTGTATAACAAACATCCAACCTCTTGCTCTTTTAAACAAAGTCAATCCCTGAGGTGGAAAAGCTTTGGCAACATTAAATGGTATGTAGAATCAATTATTTAATGGGGAATTCATAATTGTTCATCTTTCTTTCGGCAGGATGATTGGTTTGGTGAGGGGTCTCTAGATTCCTATCTCAATTCTCATTCTACCTCCTCTTTGAAAGCTTCTTGGTTCATCAGTAATGATGTTTGGTCAAAAAATTACCTTTTTGTGAGCATTCCTCAAAACTTGGTGGATATGGTTTGTGATATCCCCATTAATAGTAACTATAATTATAAAATCATGTGTAAGTTATACGAGGATGGTAATTTTAGTCTCAATAAAGTGTGGCATTTAATTAGAAATAAAAAAGATTTAATCCCTATCTTTGATAAGATTTAGAATTTTTCTACTCCTTTAACTTCTTCTATGTTAGTTTAGAAATTTTGAAATGGTTTTATTATTTTTTACAGTAGATTACAAGATAAAGGTTTATGTTTAGTTTCTAAATGTCAATGATGTTATTATGTTGAGACTATTAGTCATGATTTTTTGAATGGGTGTGTGGCTACTAAAGTTTGGACTGCTTTGTAAAAAGGTTTGCAAATTAAGATTGATTTTAATAACTTGGATATTTCTAATTTTTTAGATTGTTGGTTTCGTCTTAAAGTAAAAAAGTCTTATATTCATCGTCATTCCTTTATTAGTGTTTTGATTACTTTGGGATGAGAGGAATAAGAGCAAACATAATTATATTAAAATGGTCATTAAAGGGTTTTTGGCTCCTTATCGTTCAAAATTTAAGAACTCTTTAAGGGTGGTTTGCTATCTTTGAAACACTTTAGAGGTAGGAATAATTGGCTTTCTTTAATATTCATTATGAAACTCTAATGTGATTACTCCTTTTATTATTAACTGGTCTAAGCCTCAAATTAAAGAGTTTAAACTTAACATTCATGTTGTTAGTAAAGGGTGTGGTGGCTTGATTCAGGATCACAATGGCAAGATGGAGTGTTGTTTTTCTTTCAATTAAATTAATAGTGATGTTGTAGGTGTGGAGTTATTTGCCTTGCTTAATTAAGATTGTGCTACGACTATAACATTAAGACAATCTAGATTGAAACTTATTCTAAATGATTGATTTTATTGGTTGATGTAAAAAAGTGCCTTAACGCTATTAATTTTTATAATTTTGAAAAGATGATGGAATTACAGAGTAATTTCTCTTACATTAAAGTGGATTCTAATATGTGTGCAGATTGTTTGGCTAAGGAAGGCTCTGCCATGAATTGCTTCATGCCTTTTAGCATGTTAAATATTCCTACTATACTTAAGGGAAAAATTATGTTGGATGCATATGGGTTACCTTACATTACTAGTTAGCTAGTGTGGTGGTTGTTTCTAGTTCCTTCCTTGCATGTGCCTCGGTTTTTCTACTCTTTTTTTTTTCATGCTGGGGCATTTGCCTTTTTTATATATGGTGTCTTCTTTTGTTTAAGTTTTTTTATGCAGATCTATTCTATATATCACTGTGTTTGGGTTGTCTTGTTGGTTTTTTAATCTACTGTTATTTTTTGTCTTTTTGTCTTTTGTTCCTCTTGTTGGGGTTGGGTTGGTTTCTTTGTTGTTGGTTTTTTTTATGGGTTTGTTGTGCAGGTCTGCTTTCATCGGGTGTTAGTTGTAGTTTGTGTGGTTCTTTTCCTCCTACTGGGTCTCTTTTGGTCTCTTATTTTGGGTTGGGCTTTCTTCTCTTACCAGGGATATTTTGGTTGGTTCTCCTTTTTTTTACAGGTTCTTGTTGCTGATTTGAGTATTTTCATTTGTTTTCTATTGTGGTATCGTCCTCTGATGCTATCTTATGTGGTCTTCTCTATTTTTTCTTTTCTTGGAGTTTCTAACATTATCTATTTTGTAGGTGCCTTTTATTTTGCAATATTTTGTTTTATGTTATATCTTTTTGGCAGATATTATGTTGATATCTACGTGCAAACTGGACTAATCTTCCCAGCTACGCGGCTTTTGTGGGTCTTGGCTTTGGATATTTTTTGGGTTTTATTATTGTAATTAGTTAGGGATATATGGCTCCTTAGGTTCTTTTCTATTTTGATTGTAGCTCTTTGAGCAAAGTAAGATGTGGATCCCTCTAATGACTTGTAATCCTTTTATTGATTTAACTCATAAGTCCATTGTGAGTTTTATAAATAAAATAATAATAATTGATACATCATAAAAAATTTTCTTTGATCAAGCATGAATCTCGAGGCATATTTAAATTGAGAACTTTCAAAATTTGATTTAGGATCATCTGAATTTCAATTTCAGCAAACTTTTAGTAAAACTGAAGGTCTTAAAGAGACGAACCTAATAACACCAAAATCGATCCAACTCGAGTCCAAATGGGTTCAAATTGGGGGCCACGAACCTTATTTGGAAGATCAAAGCATTATTTGGATAACAAAATGTTATCAAAATATGACATGCTTATAGTCAAATCAATCGGCTTGGCAAGACAAATCCAACAAGTCCAAGATCATTAAATTCCGACATTGTTAAGGCACTTAAACATTTGAAAAACTCTTTATGCTTAAGGGTATCATTACGAGCCATCTGATGGAGAACTCCGAACCCCCCATCGACTTACGTCGGACCACTGCTTGGTCGTCGATCACCTTCCGCCCGACTACATCCAGACTTCAGCCTGATTATCGTCGGACCACCGCCTGGCCAACGATCGCTAGCGAACTTCCACCCGGCTGCCGACCGCCACCGGACTTTAACCTGACCATCGTTCAAACACTTTCTTGCCACCGACCACAGCCAAACTTCCACCTGGCCGCCTACCGATGCCAAACTTCTACCCTACCATTTTCGGACCACCACCTTACCTCCGCTAAATAACATCAGGCTTCCATCCTGTCGCCAACTATGCCACCAGACTTCACCCTAACAGTTGTTCGACCTCTACCAAACCACCGATCACTATCAGACTTCAGCCTGACCATCGTCCGATCATAGCCCAGCCCCCGACAACCGATCACTATCGGACTTCAGCCGACGACTGCCAAACTTTAGCACGACCATCGTCGAACCACCGCATTGCCAACAACCATCATTGTACTTCCATCAGTCGACAATCATCATAAGACATCAACCTGATCGTTGTCGAACCATCGCCCGACCGCCGACCGTGGCTGGACATCCACCGGGTCGTCAACCGCCTCTGGACTTCAGCTTGACCTTCGTCGGGTCACTGTTAGATTGCTGATCGCCTCCAAAATTCCCCATGGCAGTCGAGCGTCGCCGAACTTCTGCCCGACCTTCGTTAAATCATTCCCCGTCAACTAAACGTTTGCACCAACGCCGTTGGACTTCAGTCCGACCGTCGCTAGACCTTTGTCTAACTCTCCAGACTACTGTAATTTGTCCGCTTCTAAGTCAAGGGACGGTTCAAACTTTTTAATTCACTCAAATTGAGTTGACACTTTTCACCTAGGCTAGGCTCCTTGGTTTTTCCCTCTTCGGGCTTTCCACGTAAAATGATCAGGTATTTTACTTCTCTCTCTCTTTCTCTCTGTGTTATATTCAGCTCTCTCTCTATGTGTTGAATATCCGTGCATTGCTGAGACGAAAAGTTTACTCACTCTATAGCCGCAAATTTTTTAGCCTGCAAAAATAATAATAAGAGAGTTGAAACTAAAATTTTGGAATGATTAAAACATGTATACAAAAAAAACATAAGAAAATAAATGAAATGCTGCTCAAGTCATAATGAATGATAAGTTTAAACATAATTAATAATATGTTAAAATAAACACAAGGATAAAAGAAATGACTAAAATGCGTCAGTATAACGAATCATATTATGATATTAATTAATCAACATAAGTTCAACTAATCAGATGAAATTTAATTTATGCAATGAGGAATTTAATTAAGATTTTGTTTCAAACAACTTTTTAATTATTTTCTAAAATAGTTTTTTAGTATAAATTTTTTTTAATTCAAATATTTTTTTTATTAAAAAACTATTTTAAAAAACAACAAAAAATTGTCCAAATAAAATCTAACATAGAACTATCAAGAAAAGGACTTTGAATTAGTTTTATTTCCTGAATATGTGGATAAAAAAACTACGCATACTTAAAAGATCTGTGCAGAAGGGAATGTTGAATAATGACTGAAGTCTGTCTCTCTGGTAAGATCTCATTCGACTTTATGGTGAGTATTTTGTTCTTTGCATCTTTCCACCACCAACTTTGCATGGCGGAGCCTAGTATTGAATCCGACCTCAATGGTGAAAGAGAAAGATCGAGAGGGATCTCCACGAAAGGGAAAGTAGGGGATCTCTCTTGCTCTGGGAGCTTTAATTTTATATTATTTTACTTATTTTTTGATATGAAATTATATATATATATATATATATATATATATATATATATATATATATATATATATATATATATATATATATATATATATATATATTATTTTAAATATATATTATTTTATTTTTTATTGAATATAATTATAAAGCATTTATTGTTATTGTTATAAAGCATCTTCCATCGTTCTTGCTAAAACATTTATACAGCATGTTTTTTTTTTTTCTTTCAAGGCTCTAGTTTAACTTCATTTAAATTTTTGCTTATCGTATATATGCTCCTACCTAAAGTTTAATATTTAAAACATTTATTGATTTATTTTAGTATGATGAAAGAAAAAATCCCATCGAAAGAATTCTAGTAAGTTTGTTTAGCTTACTCTGAAATTTATTTGAAAGTCGCTGAAACTCAAAAACATATATTATAGCGATATTCAATAGAAAAGTGCTCTTAAAATAACTGAAGAAGTATAAAGGAAAAAATATTATATTATTGATACAATTTAACATTACAATTTCATAAACATGTAAATTTTTACATTCTTTAAGAAAAATCAGTATCTAGAACTAATCAATGAATTAAGTCTTAATACAAAAGCACTCTCTCCTATACATGTCAAACTCAAAACTTTCATAAGATTTGTAATGTCCTCAATACATGTATCTATTTTTGGATCTGAGTGCTCAATTAAGCTTAAACCTATCATAAGATTTGAGATGTCGTCAACACTCATATCCATACGATCAACCATATTCAAATCCATCATGAGTTTTGCGATATCATCAACACTCATGTCTGAATGAACACTCATATCTGAATGAAGGTCCCCGGCCAGGCTCAAACTGTCCATCAATCTTGTGACACCATCCATAAGCAAATCCCAAGGCATCATTGGTCGTTCTACTTCCATATAATCTTCTGCTTCTTCCACCCCTCCTTTGCACTTCTCCTCCCCATTATTTCTGCTACAGGCAGTTGTGTCAAAGGCATCATCTGCTACCTTCAATCTTTTAGGGCTTAGATACCAATCTAACTCAAAATCACTACTTGCGGCGAGAGAGCGCTTCTTGTTCTCTTTCAACTTCAAAACTTTAGCCTTACACATTGAATTCTTCTTCTTCTCCTTTTTCAGCACAATTTTTTTAATCCTGCAATAAAATTTGAAAAAATAAATCTCAAATTAATAATTAAAAAAGAGAGGTAATAAATCAAAGTAGATTTTTGGAGTTTAAAAGAATTTAGCATGCTTAGAGGATAATATTTGATCCCAAGAAATTTAATATTTATAAATAATAATATAAATATATTTACACTCTAGAAAGCATGCTTAATACATAAATACTAATATAATCTCTTATTATAATAATTTTGGAAAAGAAATGGAACAAAATTTTGAGTGTTATGAAATAATTACCTAGAAAGAGAAATATTTTTCCTCTCTAACAGTACCATGCCTGCTTCTTTTTCACCATTAGTAGACTGTTTTTTGTATTGAGCAACCCCACTAAAATGACAAAAATATAACATCAACGATTAGCACATAATAACTACATAAGATAACCTAAGATATATATATAATGATGAAAAATGCAATTGGGGCCTAAAAATAATTACCTGGGAAGAGAATCTGCAGGTTTCCTCTTGTGAACATTTTTTACGCTATTTTCCTCAGAGCAATATAATTTTCTTTTGAATTGATCAACCATACTAAAATGATATTGACAAAACATCAATAATAAGCACACAATTAAAATTATTTGAAAATATTATAAATAAAAAATAACCAAGGATCAAATCCTCAATAACATCGAAAAACTAATAGATTAATTAGAGTCTTAGGTTTAGTTTGGGAAGGCTTTCTTACTGTTTCTTAAAACAACTTTTTAGCACAAATATTAAATTTTTTTAACTAAAATATTATTTTAAGAAGCAGTAAGATAGCTGTCCCAAACAAAGCCTTAAATTAGTTCAAAAATGGAAAATCTTAATGCATTTAGGTTTCGTTTGGGACAGCTTTCTTACTTATTCTTAAAGCTACTTTCTATACACAAATTTTAATTTTTATATTAAAAAGCTGCTTAAGAAGCAGTAAGATAGTCATCCAAGACGAAGCCACATGCTTAAAGTGCAAAACTTATGGGAGAGTAATAAGAAATTATAGCCTAGTTAAAGCTCTATAAAATATTATTATCTCATATTATGTTGTATTAATAATATATACAACTATCACATTCTCAAATGCATTATATATAATTTGTAAGTAATTAATTTATAGTTTTTGAATAAAAATACAAATTTCTCTTATTAAAAATCTGAATGAGTTATTAATTTGTATCATCACACATTCTTAAGGAGGTTTTTTAATTTAGAGTAAACACGTTTTATAGTTTTACAAATGAATTTTTTCATTACACATGAAAATACTCTTAACCTTAAATGTTATACAATTACTAATTAATATAAATAGAATAAATTTATAGTCGAACAAATTGATGTATAAACTGAGCAGTTTTCGATTCATACGAATCTCATTCATATATATGTAATTTTTTTATTTAATGCAAATAATAAAATCCCTTTATATAATATATATTATTGTCTTATGTTGTGTTGCATTAATAATACATATAATTGTCATGTTCTCAAATTGATACATCCCAATAATATGAAATATACTTAGGACAAATGAAGCATTTATGTATTAAATATGATTTCATTCTAAGTGGTCAAATTTAATTATTTTAAATAGATAGAACATAGATGCAAATTATTAGAATTTTGCTATATTTTATTTTTAACAACTCTAAAATGCATTGAAATTTGGAATACAAAACTATTTTCCTTTTTTTTATTTTACAAAACTATTTTCCTCATTTATAAAGATAGACCATATTCTCAATTTCAGGAGAAATTATTCTGTCAGGATACGAACGGCGTCAAGAGGCAAATAAGAACTCATCACATCAACTGTTTGTGTAATGCGGCTGGGTACCGACGTTTACCGGGTGACGTGGTAAGTTCTAATTCGCCTCCGAATGCCGTCTGTATCCGCAAAAAAAAAATTCCCATTTTCACGGGATGCTATGTTCATTAATTAAAACGCTATAAATGATATTATATATCTATATATATAATGCTATTTTAGCTTCAAAATTAATAAAGCTAAAGGCTCATTTATATCTCAATTATTATTAGAATAAGAGATGGAACTTAGTTGTTATCGTCAAGATATAATTACCTGGAAGGAGAGACATATTGCTTCTTCTCAAGCATAATCAGGGGAGCATATTTATGACCATTCTTCTCTAAAGGAGTAGATTGTCTTCTGAATTTAACAACAGTACTAAAATAAGAGGAATTCATAAAAAAATAATAAGCTACAATAAATAAATAACATATTGAGTTAAACTTTTAAGTAATTTGTATATATAGAGAAATTAAAGTATATATAGTGGATGGAGTATTTTGAACATTTTATTTTATTTTTTTAGTTTTTGTCAAAGTTTCTTATGTCAAATTATGAAGAGGAATTCATAAACCATTGTTAAACTTAGATTTGAAAAAACTATTTAATTTTTTTTTCTTATGACTTCAAATTAAAAAAAAAGCAGTTTAATCATAATGTAATTTCGGTAAAAATTTATATATTTTTAAAGAAGCGTACAATTTTCTCTCATCAAGATAAATGAAGTTAAAATTTAGTTATAGAATTCCATGAAACCTTCTAATTATTTTAAAATTCTACAGAAAAATAATATGTTATTGTTTTTAGAATACCTAAAATATTAAAAAAATATATATTCATGACTCTCTCTCTCTCTCTCTCTCTCTCTCTCTGCCCAAAACCACCGCCCATACCACCATGAGAGCTCCAATGGCTTTAATCTTGTTGGAAATTAAATTGAGTTCAAGCATAATGTTTTTATAACTTTAAATTTAAATATGTTTAATGTTTAAATTTGATTTTTAATCAAAATTTAATTTACATAAAAGCATAAATTTAATATAAACTATTACTATTTTATTTTACATATTTAAATATAATTTTTACAAATAAATTATACAACAAATTCACTATAAAATTATATAGATAAATTATTCATGTATACAAATAAATATATAAAAATTATTTATTTATAATCTTGAATTAATATATATAAATTAAACAAATAAAAAAATTAAATATTATCAACAAAAAAAATATATTATTCCTATTATTAAAATTAATTAAAATTTTTATATAGAAAAATAAGATATATGTTGTAATCATGAAAACTTTTAACATAGTTATTTAGATCCATATTAGTTGGAAATTTTCACTTTGTATCATTTATATAGCTTTTTGAGTGGTGGGGCCATACAAAAATATTTGATAAGTGCTTTTGTTAAATCATAATTATATATATTTAATACTCATTTAGATGTTATAATATATTATAGTTATATTATATTTTTATCAAGTTTAATGTTATATTTAATGTAAATAATATAATCATTCATATAAACGATTGCATAAAAATTTATAAAGTTATAAATTTAAATGCATTGAGATTTAGAACTCAAAGATATTTTCTTCAAATATAAAAAAAAGATAGACCATCTTATCAATTTGACGATAATATGAGCATTAATTAAAATACTAAAAATGATATTATATATATATATATATATATATATATATATATATATATATATATATATATATATATATATATATATATATATATATATATAATAAAATCATTTAGAACTTATTTCACCAATTTTTTTTTGGAAATTTAAGCCAATTAAAGCAGATTCACATACACATCACATACACAAGACTCGAACACATGACTTTTTAATTGGTGACCTAAGCTCCCAACTAATAGGACATGGTGAGCTGGGTACAATTATTACTTTAAATAAGAGATATTTATTAATCTAGAGGATAATTACCTCGAAAAAGACAGCATTTTTCTTCTTTGAGATAGCCATGGGAGCATATTTTCCACCACTTTCCTCAAAGTGAGCAGATTGTCTTCTAAATTTATTAACCGCACTAAAATGACAAAAATAGAACAATATTAGTGAATCATCACACAATAACTAAATTATTTTAAGATATTAATAGTATTATCTCAATCATTATTAAAAAAAAAGAGATGAAATAAAATAATTAGTGGCAAGAAATAATTTCCAAAAAAGAGAAGCAGGTTTCCTCTCTAAGGAAACCGTGCGAGCATTTCTTTCTGCGTTCTCCAAACGAGAATGTTGTTTTATGAATTGATCAGCCTTGCTAAAATGAAGAGATAAAACGCTAACAATAAATGATTGCTCAAAATTTTATAAAGTTATAATAAATTTGCAATAAGATCGACATTTTAAATAGAAATTTTTCTTAGGAGTTTAATAATAGTTTTCTGCACATCTACATATAGATTTCTTATCAGTTAATTAATTATTTAAGCTCGGCAATAGCGAGCTCACATATTTCTTATAAGTTAATTTTTAATCATTAACTAGCTAGCAGTACCTCGACTGAAGAATATTCACCAAGTTCGTCGTCCGGCCATTCCTCATCGGCAAAGGTTTACATGGCCAAACAGCCCTCTGTCGGGAAAACTCCTTTGGCTTTGACAATTCAACGTGGTGTTTTTCAAAAACACTATCTTCCCCGGCGAAGAAAGAGATCCAGCTGAAATTAGGATTCTGCACATAAAAAATCACCATTGTTCCCACCACGAGGCCGATGGCGGCGACAAGATGGAAAAGGAATAGTTGGAGATATTGTTGAAAGAGCATAAATAATTCTCGAAAGAGAATCATATTGATTTAAGCAGAAATCTCTGAGTGAATTCTTCATTTGATATTGGAAATGGCCAAAGCTATATATTGTATTTGCCGTTGCCTATCTCCTCCTTTCACTCCATGCAACTCGTCACTGAGCCCGCCTCTTACATTTGACTAATTCCTCAAGTAAAACAACTTAACTAATTCCATGAGAGACGGCTATATGCTTTCATATCAATTTTATTAAATTTTTATTTCGATTTTACGCACTAAAGCCGCCATTTATGTTGTAAGTTCTATATGCTATAATAGTAATAATAAAATAATAATAATAATAATAAATTTTATCTTGATCAAACACAAACCTCGAGGCAAAATTAAGTAGAAAATTTCAAAAATTAAACTAGTGACCATCTTAGCCCCGATTCTAGCAAACTCATAGTCAAACTGAATGTTTCAAAAATACGAACCCAATGACATGAAATTTGACTAATCCAAGCCCAAATAGATCCAAATCGAGGACCCAAAGTATATTTGAAAGATAAATCATAAATTGGATGACCAAATGATCTCCAAATGTGACATACCTATGGTCGATTAGAGTGGATCGACGAGATGAATCCAGCGAATTCAAGATCGTCGAATTCTGACATCATTAAAGAACTCAAAATTTGATGAATGGTCTATAATTAAGGGAATCGATATCATCCATCCATTCAAACCATTTACAACATGCCCTTGATATTCTCTCTATTTACTAGTAATGTTACTTCTATAAAATTGAAATCTCTCGTCACCAAGCTCCTCCTCGACCACTTACAACGGTCTTTTGCGCCTCCACCAGCCAAATATGGTCCTCTCGACCACTGTCACCCGACTACGTTCTTCCCGACTACAAGAAAGTCATGCAGCTCCGGTGGAATTTCTGGCGGAAAATTATAAAGTTTTCAGCGGATTTCAAAATTTTCCGGCAGATTTTCTACGAAACATCTTCTACTATAAATCGAGTGTCAGAAAACCTTTCCATAAAAAAAAAACCCGTCAAAAATTTTTCTCCATCGGAATAAATAAAATAGTTTTTTTTATTAAAATTATGCGCTAGACAGCCTTGTTCCCGCGACCAGGGGCGCCAGTCCGCTGTGAGCTCACTCACGTCCGCGCTAGTGGGCCTAGGTGAGCTAGTTTCTATCCGCACCATTGGGCCTGGTTCCCGTGCCCAGTTGAGACCGCTCCCGTCTCAATGAGCCCGCTCCCGTCGCAGTGAGCCCGTTCCCATCGCGGTTCGCCAGGCCGTGCCTATCTTCCCTGAGAATCGAACCGAGGACCTCCCCCGCACACCTCCCGCGTAGAAGTCTAACCACCATGCCGTTCCTGCAAAGTGTTTTAATTGATAAATTTTTTTATTTATATTAAAATCAATAGAATATTAGAATTAAAACTAACTAATTTAAGTTTATTTATTTAATCAATAATCAAAATAGGTTATTTTCGTAACAATAAATTAAATTATGTTATTAATTTAATAATTAATTAAAATAAATTATTAAATTAATAATTAATTAAAATAAACTATAAAATTATTAATGAATTAAATTAAGAATAAATTATATTTCAAAATATTTTTAGACTCCGTCGGAAAATCCGCGGAAACATATTAGTTAGAAAAGCCGTCGGAAAATCTGCTTCAAAATTTGTCGGAAATATTTTTAAATAATCCGTCGAAATTTTGCTAGTAATGGACGATTTTCCTGTAGTGTGACCTCCATCGCCTGTCGACTATGATCTCTCCAACCACCATCTCCATACTATGGTCTCCCCGACCATCATTGCCCGACTACCCTGAGTCTATTATTCATAGTGATGGTGAAATAGATGGAGATATTATTAGCTGAATTCAAGTTGGATGATTGAAGTGCAGGAATGCATCATGTTTGTTGTATGATAGAAAAGTCCCCCTAGAACTTAATGGAATATTCTATAAGAAATGGTGAGATCTACAATGCTTTATGGTGCATAATGTTTGCCTTTAAAAGAGGAGCATAATATTAAGTTAAGTGTTATAGATGAGGATGCTCAAGTGGATGAGTGGCTTTACTCTTAAAGTCATGGTATAAAATGAGCATAAATTTCACCTATAACAAAGAATTTTACGTTTATTAGTGTTTTTATTACTTTGGGATGAGAGGAATAAGAGCAAACATAATTATATTAAAATGTGTCATCAAAGGGTTTTTGGCTCCTTATCGTTCAAAATTCAACAACTCTTTAAGGGTGGTTTGCTATCTTTTAAACACGTTAGAGTTAGGAATAATTGACTTTCTTTAATATTCATTATGATACTGTAATGTTATTACTCCTTTGATTATCAACTAGTCTAAGCCTCATATTAATGAATTTAAACTTAACATTCATGGTTTTAGGAAAGGGTGTGGTGGCTTGATTCGGGATCACAATGGCAAGATGGAGTGTTGTTTTTTTTTCAATTATGTTAATAGTGATGTTGTAAGTGTGGAGTTGTTTGCCTTGCTTAAAGGTTTAAGATTGTGCTACGACTATAACATTCAGACAATCTAGATTGAAACTTATTCTAAAAGATTGATTTTTTTGGTTAATGCAAAAAAGTGTCTTAACACTATTAATTTTTATAATTTTGAAAAGATGATGGAATTACTGAGTAATTTTTCTTACATTAAAGTGGTTTCTAATATGTGTGCGGCTTGGTTGGCTAAGGAAGGCTCTACCATGAATTGTTTCATTCCTACTATACTTAAGGGCAAAATTATGTTGGATGCGTATGGGTTACCTTACATTACATAAAGTGTGGTGGTTGTTTCTAGTTCCTTTCTTGCATGTGCCTTGGTCTTTTTTTTTTTTTCATGCTGGGCATTTGCCTTTTTTATATATGGTGTCTTCTATGGTTTGAGTTTTTTTATGCAGATCTATTATATAAATTACTGTGTTTGGTTGTCTTGTTGGTTTATTAATCTACTTTTTTTTGTCTCTTTGTCTTTTTGTTCCTCTTGTTGGGGTTGGGTTGGTAATTTCTTTGTTATTGGTTTTTTTTTTCTGGTTTCATCTCTATTTAATTAATTTTGCGATGATTATTCTATTTGATATTTCTGGTTTCTATAGAAAACATTAAACATGTTCAACTTTTGTTATTTAAATTCTTTTTTGATTTAAAACTTGAGTTTTCTTTACCAATCATTACTTTAATATTGCCTATACAAATAGTTTAAAATTCTCTTCTTTATCATCCATTAGATTTGTCTATAGCTAAATTTTGATGATAAAATAGGGAAAGGTTATTGTTTATTTTATGGATTTAGTTATTATGTGTGATATGTTCTATTTAAAGTCTTTTGGTTTTGTATTTTTGGTTTGTTTAGAATTGATGTTCATAGGGGGAGGTTATTTATGATTTATGGATTTTATTTTTCTTGTGTTTTCTTGTGTTTCATGTACATTGTTTTTTCTTTATGTTTGTTTATTGGAAATGAAATTTTTATGATCCTTAGGATGTTTATTGTTAACTTCACTGATGCAGAGTTTAGGAGAAACTAATTTTATTTATAATTTAAATAATAATTATTTTTCCATCATCAGAAAAGGAGATATTGTTGCAAATCAGGAATCCATCTTGAGAATGTTTTTTTTATGATAGAAAAAAATTATTATTCTAATTAATTTTATTATTTCATGTGCATGTACTGGACATTTCTATTTGTTATTTGTATGTACTAATATTTCAGAGAAATAATACTCCATACTACTGAAGAGTTTAAGAAAGAATAGATTAGGGTTTCATGTAATGAATTCTATAAATATTATATTTTATTATTTTATTTTACTTGAGAGTCTGAGAGAGTGTGATTATAATTGGGTAACCGAGCACATGCACACTGAGCAAGAGAGTAAAAGCTTAATATTTAAAAATAATCGTACTGTACAATTTACAATCATACTGAATGATTTGTTACTTTTTTCGTCCAAAAAAAAGTTATTCAAATCATGCCTTATATTTTTTTCATTATTCATATTGTATGATGTCAGTTTATACAGACAGCTCATAGAGTATGAAATGGGTGCTTATGAGTTCATCCCAAATGAATGCATTATTGGTAAAATATACACTGCTCAAGGGTACTAGAAACTTAAGATTAGGTATAATAGAATGCCAAGTAAAAGTGTCTAAACATTGAATTTCTTTTATCTTTTATTTCTTGAGTCTGGCCACATAAGAGTGTATGTAATTGGGTGATCGTACAAACACATAGGCGAGTGAGAAAATTTTCAAGTTAAATTTTTTTGTACTAATCAAGTTGTATGACTTACAATTATACCGTACGATCAATTAAACATAAAATAAGTTTAATAGATAATTAAATAATTATTTTTTATGAACTAATCATACTATATAATTAAGATTATATTATATGATTTGTAACAATATAAAAATCCTAGCCATTTAATAAATTAAATAAGCTATTAAAAATTTGAATTTTGAACTAATCATACTATAGGATGTGATTCATATTGTATAAACATTTAAAATCTTATTTAAATTAACTCACATCATTAGCCAATTAAACCATGATTTAATTAATGTTTGCCAATCATACTGTATGATAGTGATTATACCATATGATTGATATAGATGATGTTTGATCATCCCAAAGAGCATTCTAAATGAATCATATTTTTGAACTAATTGTACTCTACAATGTTCACATCGTACAGGATGAATCACTAAAAATTAACTAACCATATTATACAATGATAGCAGTACATGATGATTAAAAGAGGTGTTTTGTAATCTGCCCAAGAATTATTTTATACAAATAGTGAGAAAGTAAAGAGTTCGCACTAGATGATCTTAGGATAGTATAATACGACGTGTTCAAAAAGTTGAACAGATTGTTTGAAATGATTATTAACATTATACTATACAGGATTAGTCTTTAAATTGATAATACTTTACGACCTTATATCTGTTGCAAATCTGAGTTTATGGATTAGACCTTTGATGAAAGCAAACATTCATGATTTCCTACGACTGTTTTGCCTACTAACTTTACAGGACCACAAGATCGAATGCAGCTCAAGCTAGCTTAAGAATGGGTAGATTTAGGTTGAGTCAACTCTGTATTCTTTTCTTTCTTGAGTCAATTATAAAAGTAGTTCCTGATGCTAAGTAACCTTGCACACACACACACACACACTTAAGGGATTTTCTAAATTTTTCTATTTTGAGTACATCGGCCTGGACGATGTTCTTATCGGCCAAGACGATTCAACTAAAAATAAAAACCCTAATTAGGGCATCCTGGTTAAGCAGTCGTCATTAAGCAAATCATCCTAGATGATACGTGTATCGGCCAGGATGATAGGCTCAAATAAGAAAGAATCAGCCACCATGATCAATTTAGGTATTTTTATTTTAAATTATTGGCCCGAACGATCTCCATATCAGCCTGGACGATACAGCACAATTATGCTAAATTAATCTAAAAATTATGAAAAGCAATTAGGACTGATTGATATGATCACATCGGCCAGGCCGATTGCATAATCGGCCAGGATGATGTCCTGGATGATTGACATCGGCCATCATCCATTTAGGGCAATGTTTAGGATGATTGTACTCGAATTTGAACTAATCATCCAGAATGATTTTGTATTAGCCTGGACGATGTAACCATTTTTCTTCCGATCATCCTGAATCGTTCCTATTGATTGAGCTTATTTTATACTGATCAGCCAGGACGATATTCCTATCGTCCTGGACGATAATGTCGGTTCTTGAAATTCTATTTAAAGGACCCAAATTTCCTCATGCAACAAGACCTTGAGTATTATTATCTTGACCTAAGAGTGCGTTGGGAGAGGGAGAGAGAGAGAGAGAGAGAGAGAGATAGAGAGAGAGAGAGAGAGAGAGAGAGAGAGAGAGAGAGAGAGAGAGAGAGAGAGAGAGAGAGAGAGAGAGAGAGAGAGAGAGGAAATTTTGAGGGGGAGTTTTTGAGAGGGTTCACAAAGGTTGCTCCTAGCATGGTTCCGAGTCGTCATCTCTGTTCTTCATTCTTCATCCTTGGGAGGTTCTTGGAAGGTTTACTTCAGCAAAAGGTCTGGGCTCTCTGCCCGCTTCAGGAGGAAGCAAAAGGAGTCGGTTCTCTACCGCATCGGGGTTTGTGAAAAGGAGTCTATTGTAAAGGCTTCTCCGCTTAGCTGTGAGTGCTAAAGGAGAGATACTTAGTTAGTGCAATACTCGGAGGGTGCCTCTGAGGAGTGGACATAGGTCAAGGATTGACTAAACCACTATAAATCCGGTGTAATCCTTCTTTGTTTGGCTTCTGCATTTATTTATTTTTCGCATTCTGATTTCTATGGTGCTTTGGTTTTTAATTTTGTGCTTTGTGCTAAAGAAAATTTTTAAAATGTCAATTCACCCCCCTTCTTGGTTTGCCTTGAGCTAGTTCTTAAGGGCTTAATATCCCTAACAAACGTTCAATATCATACTATATAAATAGAAGATGACTCACTTGAATTTTAGGGTTTTTGAAGCTCATTACTTAAGAAACATTTATAACATCATTTTGAAATGAGAGAGGATTATATGAATACTAAAGGAATTATAAGAGAGGTTCTTTTGAGGGAAAATTAGGGTTTGAGAGGAAGGAGAAGGTGAGGTTGAGAGTGAGGGAGAAGGATTGTGAGGGGATCATATAGTTGCTTTGGGCTAGCTGCTCCCTTGCTCCTCCCATCACCTTTGTGAGTCCTTAAAGGCTCTCTTAGGGGAGAGGCATCTAAGTCAAGTCCTTAGGGTTCTTTACTAGCTCCAAGAGGGAGAATAAGATTAAAGGTATTCAGCTTTCTCCATGAGGGAGAAAACATTGGATGTATGTTGCCTTCTCTAAGAGGGAGAAAAATCTTTGGGTTGTGTTCTCCAACAAAGATTCAAGTTCAGATGCCATCACTGGGACGGGGACATAGCTTTTGGTACTCCACTACATCAGGCTTCATAAAAGTGAGTCTGTAAGTGAATCTCCTCCTTGCTATAGTAACAAAAGGAATGTCACTTAATATTAGTGCAATACCCAGAGTGGAGGATTCCAAGGAGTGGATGTAGGTCAAGCTTGACCATACTATAATAAATTTTGTTATGTGCTTTTCAATTTTTTTCTTTTTAATTTTCCTATAAATTTTATTCTTTGTAAGTTGAGTTTATTTGTTTAAATTTTATCAATAGACTATATAGAGTTTTAACCTTTTTTCTACAAGATAATTTGTATATGCTAAAAATAAAAAAGGGGGAAAACTTTTACCATATAAATTTTATATAAATTGCTTTAACATGTCATTTTGTTTAATCTATCTGAATAAAAATTTAGGTTATCTTTTGGCTAAAACAAAAAGTAATATTCATGCTTAAAGATTTTTTAAAATTACTAATTCCCCCCATCTTAGTATGCCTTGGGCTCGAACTTTCAAGTGGAATTAGAGTTGGTCTTGAAATTTAAATTTTTAAAATCTTCAAGGAATGATCAATGGCACATTTTTGTAATCAAAATACCACGGAGGGTTATTTAATAACCCATCCACCACTCTTTGAAAATATACCTTTTAATTTCTAAAAAAATTATATGTCTACCTTTTGCAATCTTTTAATTATTGCATGCAGTTTTTAGTACAAGAAGGTTATTTTATACCATCTCATTTGATTAATGGAATTAAAATTGAATTATCATTTAATGAATGAAGTAATGAGGATAGAGGTTTAGCTCATTTAAATGCTAAATACTTGAACTTTTTTTTGTAATTTAAAGTTTGAAGATTATATGCTTGTTTCAACCTGTATTATGGGGAAGGAGATATGTGTTAAACTATGCATAACATATGAGCGAACTAGTTAAGTAATAAATTCTAGGTTAAACATCTTACTTCATGACTATGAGCTATTTTGCATGAAACCTTGTGAGTCAATTTTAGAAATTTACACTAGTTTATACCTATAGTGACATCCTTGCATGCATTGGGTAGTGAATTTTCTTATTAAAAAAAGTGAATAAAATCATATGTTGCCTTCCTTGTGCATATGATGTTAAAATTATTATAATTATTGAATTTAAGGATTTAAATGATTATTCTATTAATATTATGCTTAGGTCCCTCATCGCCTATGAGCAAGGAGTTACTCAAAGATAAATGATATAGGTGAAGAAAGGAGGAAAAAATACTATCACTTAAAGCAAATGAGTCAATAAGTAACAATGTTATTGATGAAGGAGAGGATGATATATCACTGATGCACAACAATTTAAAATTTTCCTAAAGAGAAAACAAAGGTGTCATCAGTAGTGGAATAAAGGCAAAATAAATAAAAATTCTAATGAGTCATTTGATGTTATTTATTTTAAATGCATGAAGATAGGACACATGAGAATAGGTTGTCCCAATCTAAATGCTCACACTAATAAGGAGATGAGTGATGAAAATTTATAATTCAAGAAGGATAAGTAAAAGACACAAAAAGCTTTTTTGGGTTGACTAAGCCTTGGAATCCTCAAAATCAAAAGTAGAGGATCATGTAATAAACTTGAGCCTTATGGCTAAGGATAATCTTGAACAATCATATCAAGATGAGATATGTCAGCTTTCCTATAATGAACTATTTATTATTTCAAATAAAATACATGATTAATGTGTGCTAGTCTCAACACTAATTTTAGTACATTACAAAAAGAGTATGCTAGTTTGATCAGGGATCATTCTACTTTCGATAATGATCATATGTCTTTACTAGATGAATTTGATGTTTTAAACAAAAGGCATATTAACCTATCTAGTGCATATGACTCTTTAAAAACATCACATATTGAATTCAAGAAAGAATTTAAAGAATTAGAGGCATGCGCAAATGAATAGATGGTAGGGAGCTTACATTGAAAATAGAAATGTTTATTCTTGAAAGTGCATATAAATTTATAGATACAAAACTATTTTCACTTGAAAATTACAAACCATTACTTACCTTAGCCCAAATTCATAACCCATCACCATAGCATGCATCATTTAAACCTAGAAAAAGGTACCACAACCCACATAGACTAGTGAATCCATTTTCGGGTGTTAGGTGTTACTCACATGGCTTGCTAGGTCACATAGCCCGCACCTACACAATTCACCATAGGACACATCTAGTGTGTAGGCTAAAACTTCATTCATCTTATTAATTCAAGCATAAGGTGAAAGTATAGGAAGGTTGTTAGACCTTATAGAATTATCCAAAGGCTAACCAAGAGGGGGGAGTGGCTAATTGGTATTTTAAAAACATCAATAAACATACAGAACAACCTCCCTTTTTTAAAGATTTTTAAAATAACTAAAAATATTAATTTTATCTCTTGGTGAATAAGCAAAGTAATTTGAAAATAACAAAAAATTAAAGATTTTCAAAAAAGTAGTTTTCATAAAAATAAATACAAAAAATAAAGTGCAAAAAAAAAAAAATAAAAAATAAAACCAAGAAAAAATACACAAGAGATTTATAGTAGTTGGGTCAACCTAACATATGTTCACTCCCGAGAGTCACCCACTCCAAGTATTACACTAAACCTTTAGTGGCTCTCATTTAGCCCTCATAGCTAGGCAGAGAATGTTAAGATAGTTGCTATTTGCATGCTTTTCATTTTTGCAACTTATAAAGTTTTGATGATTTCAAACATTATTGTTCAAATGTGTAGTTATCTCCTAACAATTTTGGAAGAATTGTATTTGCTCTTGTGTGTACTGACATTTCAGGAAAAACGAACTCCAGACTACGAAGACTTCAAATTAAATTCAGCATGAGATACTTTGTAAAATTTGAAGCTTGCACTTTTCTTAGAAATCAAATTGAAAGGGAGTGATTATATGTTGAGAAAATAAAAACATTCACACATAAGGAGATCATGTAGAATTTATACTGATCGTACAGGACGATCTTCTATTCGTACTGGACGATCAGACAGTTATCTCCTATAGAGCATTTGGAACGAATAGGAACTTGCTTGAAATTTTTTCTAAGTCCTATTCGTCCAGGACGAAATAAAATTATCGTCCAGTACGATTGGCTCTCTGGAAAATTTTCGTCCAGACGAAATAAAATTATCGTCCAGGACGATTGGGTCTCTGGAAAATTTTCGTCCAGACGGAAATAAATTATCGTCCAGGACGATCAGTCCTCAGAAAATTTTTTGTCCAGACGAAATAAATTATCGTACAGGACGATCAGTCCTCTGTAAAATTTTCGTCCAGACTAATTTATTTTCGTCCAAACGATTAACCGACTTAGGACAGTTTTCAGCAGTTTCTAGAATCGACCTTGTAATAACCGTTCGTACTGGACGAACCTAGTTCGTACAGGACGATCAGCTGTACGAAGACATTTCGTACACATATTCAAATAGGGTCGTTTCAGATCGTTTAAGTAAAATCGTCCAGGACGATCCACGATCGTACAGGACGATCCACTGCGTACAGAATTGAATACTTGTAGTTTTTGGGTGATTTTTCTTGTCTTTTGTATAAATAGTTCAAATTAGACTGCCACCCTATCTTTTTGTCATTTGATCTTCGTGCCTATTGAGAGAATAGCCAAGGAGAGAGTTGAAGAGAGCATTCAAGGGAGGATTTCTACCACTGAAGCGAGAAGGCTTCACTTGGATTTCAAAGGTAAGAGTCTCTACTTGTGAATTGAGATTACTTCACTCTTTTCTTTCTTCCTTCTAGATTCTTGTGAGAAGATCTGTCAAGGAGATCCGGTTCTCTGCCGACACTTGGAGAGTGTGAACAGCCGAAGGGTTCTCTGCCCACACTAGGAGAGTGTGAAAGGACGAAGGGTTCTCTGCCCACACTAGGAGAGTATGAAAGGACGAAGGGTTCTCTGCCCACACTAGGAGAGTGTGAAAGGACGAAGGGTTCTCTGCCCACACTAGGAGAGTGTGAAAGGACGAAGGGTTCTCTGCCCACACTGGGGATAGTGTGAAAGGACGGACGGTTCTCTGCCAACACTGGGTATTGTGTAAAAGGATGGACGGTTCTCTGCCGCACCGGGGAGTGGTGAAAAGAGTGTGTTGTAAAGGCTTCTCCGCCTTGCTGTGGGTGCAAAAGGAGAGTCACTATTGGTATTAGTGCAATACTCAGAGGGTGCCTCTAGGGAGTGGATGTAGGTCTGGTTATAGACCGAACCACTATAAATCTGGTGTCATTTACTTTACTGTTTTTACGTATCCGCACTTTCTATTTCAATTTTTAAAACTCTGTGGTTGAAAAACCTTTTTCTACAAAATTTAAAAGAGATTTTATTTCGGTTTAATAATATTTAAAAAGGGGTCTTAAATTTTAACTTTGTTTTTTAAAAACTACCAATTCACCCCCCTCTTGGTAGCCGTGGGACATTCACTTAGGCTTAACAACCTAATTACTAGACTCAACAGAGAAGCCCTAAAGAACTCTCTTCCACCAATCTAGGGCGGTAGTGAACCGTACTCTCCTAGGAAGAAAACCTTGTCACCTTTTCTCCCTCCTGGCAAGGAAGAGAATTTAGCTCATTTTCACCATCCTGGTTAGACAGAGAAGTTTGAATCACTTTCACCTTACCCAATGTGGTGGAGTAGACGGGTCTGTTGACACTTAAGAGATCTTCTTCTTCTTAAGACTTCCCTCAATGCAAAACTTGAATACGATGATACTAAGATGCAAGCTTACTATAACAACCATGTGAAACCCCATCCACCCTCCCTTGAAGCCTAGAAGGATCTTCTCCCTATCAAACTCCACCCTTTTTTCTCTCCCATTCTAAACTCTCTCTTCAAGTTTTCTCTAGAAGAATAGAGACTCAATGCATGCCAAAGATACTTACCAAGTGTCTTGAGTGCCAAAGACACTTAACAAGTGTCTTGAGAAAGCTTAAATACAGGGCTTTAAAAAACCATAAAAATTTAATTATGTTATAAAAGATCATCTAATAGTATCATGACATTATCTTGTAAAATTAGTGCAAAATAGCCCTTTTAGCTATTATGATCATTGTATGATCTATTAAATTATTTATACAGATCATCCAGTATGATTCTACAATCATGCGAGATGATTAATTTTTGAAGGTACTATATTGATTGTTCGGTATGATATTTGATGCTGGACTACAATTTGCATATCATCTCGTACATCCCTTGGGACCTCTTGTACTATTTCCTATATGATTAGAAGAAAATAATGTTTTCATCTTAGATGATGGGGGATTGTCCCATAAAATATAAAAAATCATCCAGTACAATTGTCTTAAATCATCATGTAGAATTTGATTGAGTAAATTAACCATAAATAGTCCCCTAATCAAAGGATCAATTAAGGCATGATTGTCATAGATTGTCTAAAATGATTTATATAACCCTTATTGATATAAAGACATTTTTAACCATTGGTTTTGACTCAATCTTACTATCCTTGAGTGTGTGTGCATGATCACCTAGTTAGCATACACCCTTATAGGACTTGACTCAAGAAATAATAAATACATTAATGAATATTACAAAAATCTTTACTGTATAACCTATTCTACCCAATCTTGAGCCTAGAATCTTTATTAGATGGTGCATGGTATTCCTCAAATGTTATTACACACATAAACAAGTATACCTTACAATTACAAGTAGATATAAGGATATGAGCCACAATATTTGTTATCACCAAAAACATAAACTTATATGTTTGAGTTATAACAACCTTTCTCTTTTTTATTATGAAAAATATTACTGGTTGAATTTGTAAATTTAAAAATATTTTTTCCTAATCTCCACCTCACTAAGATAATTATATTAAACTAGGAGAAAGCAATAGGTTGGGTTTAATAAAAAATAAAAACAAAAACATTTTGAAACAACATAATAGATAAATTGATTCAAATATGAATAAAAAAATATTTAAAAATAATATAACCAATAAACAAATGAAAATATAAATAGAAAATATTTAAAAATAACATAACAGTTAAACTAATGCAAATACAAGATCAACATATGCAACCTAACCATAAATACAGCTAGACAAATATATTCTGCCCCATTGATATTATCAAAAAGAAGAGAAACACCAAAAAAATAAAATGGAACACGCATAAGATACTAAAGATCATACGGACCATAATTAGGAGTAGGTAGTGGAGTTGTTTAAGAAAAATCAATTAATTTTAGTATATTTTCTTAAAATGAGAAAGTTACCTCTTGATTTTATTCAAAAGCATAGCAAGAAATGAATTAACTGCACTAAGATCCATAAAGGTTAGAAATTTGAATTTTATCAACCCCTGCTCTAGTTCCTTACATGTTAAAATCTTTTTTAAACAAAAGTTATATTCAAAAAATAAATTAGAAAGGAAATGTGATCATTTCAAACTTCTTTTCAGAATTATATCTTAAAAGAATAGTATTTAAAAAATGATGAACGAGAAATTATGATTTTAAATTCTTGTGTGGATTATAACTATTGGCACCTGAATTTATCTAAAATTTAAAGACTTGACAGGAAGGTAATCTAACTTATTGCAGACTCATTTTGTACCTCTTTTACTTGTGTTTGGGCACTTTGCACATCTTTTGACTTTTGATAAAGTTTGTGCATCTTACAATTTATTTGGCGAACATTACACATCTTTTTGGTTTGGGCTAATTTGTTGCCACTTTTTGACTTTTCCAAACTTTTCCAAACTTGCTTTCTTCTTAAGTCTTCAAAGATTCTTTGTTGTGAGATTATCATTCAAAAATAAGAGAAGAGGAACTCGATCTTTTTTAGGGAAGAGTAAACAAAAAATCATAACCTAATCCATTTGATATAGAAAGATAGACTGAGTAAGAAAATTTGAAATAGATTCACTGATTTGTAAAAATATTCAAATGAGATAGAGAGCTGTAGGAAAATGAAACAAATCTCTTTTTCATGGTCCAATTTTTAATTTTAAATAATTTTTTATTTAAAAAGAAATTATACCATTAAAGGAGTTAGAGGAAGAGGGATAATTATCAACTTTTAACCAATTAACTATTTTAGAGGCATCAACCACCACTTACTGAATATTTTAAGTAAAAATGAGGTAAATTTTCATTTTTTTTAAAACATACCATTTAATTTCTAAAAAATTTATATGTCTACCTTTTGTAATCTTTTAATTATTGCAAGCGATTTTTAATATAAGACAATCATTTCATACCATCTCATTTGATTAATAGAATTAAAATTGAATTACTGTTTAAGGAATGAAGTAATGAGGATAGAGGTTTGGCTCCTTTAAATGCTAAATACTTAAACTTTTTTTTTTCTTGTACTTTAAAGTCTGAAGATTATATGCTTGTTTCAACCTGTATTATGGGGAAGGAGATATGTGTTAAACTATGCATAACATACGAGGGAACTAGTTAAGTTAAAAAGTCTAGGTTAAACATCTTACTTCGTGATTATGAACCCTAGAAAGTCAATTTTAGAAATTTACACTAGGTTTATACCTATAGTAAAAAAAGTTAATAAAATCATATGTTTCCTTCCTTATGCATATGATGTTAAAATTATTATAATTATTGAATTTAAGGATTTAAATGTTTATTCTATTAATATCTTGCTTGAGTCACTCATCGCCTATGAGCAAGGAGTTACTCAAAGATAAAGTGATACAGTTAAAGAAAGGAGGAGAAAATTCTATCAATTAAAGCAAATTAGTCAATAAGTAACAACTTTATTGATGAAGGAGAGGATAATATATCACTGATGCAAAAAAAATTAAGAGCTTCCTAAAGAGAAAACAAAGGTGTCATTAGTAGTGGAATAAAGGAAAAACAAATAAAAATTCTAATGAGTCATTTAATGTTGAAAGTTCATAAGGGATGTTAAGCCCTTATGAACTAGCCCAAGGCTAACCGAGAGGGGAGGAGGGGGGGGGGTGGAATTGGCATTTTTAAAAAACTTTCATGATCAAAACACAAACTCAAACCAAACCAAAAATTCACCACAATGAAAATCAAAGTACAAAAATTAAGTACAGAAATAATAAAGGAAAGAACACACCCAATTTATAGTGGTTCGGTCAAACCTTGACCTACGTCCACTCTTGAGAGGCACCCTCTGAGTATTGCACTAAACTTAATGTCTCTCCTTTAGCCCCCACAGCTAGGCGGAGAAGTCCTTACAAAATCAATTTCACCTTTCCCGGTGCGGTGGAGTAGCCGGGTCCTTTGACACCAGAGAGATCTTCTTCTTCCCAAAACTTTCCTGAAGATAAGCCTTGAATCTGATGGTACTAAGGCGCAAGCTTGCCAGAGAAATTGTGTGAAAACTCCTCCAAACTCCCTTGAAACCCCCTCCAAGTATCTTCTCCCTCTCTCAAACACCACCCTTTCCTCTCTTCCTTTCAAGCTATCTCTTCAAGTTTTGTCCAAAAGAAATGAAGCCTCAATGGCTACTAAAGACACTTTTAAAGTCTTTGACAAAGCTTAAATATAAGAGCTCTAAAAATGCTCTTAAAAGCACCAAACTGATATTATCGTCCAAGATAATCACAGAATCATCCCGTACAATGAGCTTAAAATGTGGGCTTCACAAAACTCTAAAAACTCAATTTTGGCGCCACATATCATCCAGGATGATTGAAGGATCATCCCATACAATGTGCCTAAAATGAGGGCTTAAAAATATCCTAAAATCTCAATTATGGTTCTAAAAATCATTCTGGACGATCGCAGGATCAGCTAGTACGATGTACAGAATTTGACCTGATAGTCCCGAATGATATTAAGATAGTCCAGGATGATTAATACAAAATTGTATAAATCATCCAGGACCATATTATGGATCATCTAGGATGATTTTAAGAAAAATTATGATAATTTGACTTGGACGATTTAGGAAAATCAAGTATGTCGGCAAACATCATCTTGTACGATATATAGATCATCTAGGATGGTCGAATTAAAAATTTTAACTATAATTAATACCCTAATCCTCGGATCAATTTAGGCATGATTTATATTGATTGTCCTGGATGATAAAGGTCATCCAGGATGATTAGAACACAAATTAAATCTTAAAATCTTGCCTAAATTAGCATTGTCAATTGTTTTCCAAGATCATAAAGGATCATCCTAGATGATCCAAAATTGTCTAGTACGATTAGTTCAAAACTTGATCTTCTAGATTTGACTAGATGTCACTAACTTGAGTGTGTGTGTCATTGGTCACCAAGCAAGCATACACCCTTACAAGACTTGACTTAAGAAATCAATATTACATCAATGAATATTACAGATAATTTATAACATAATATTATTCAATCCAATCTTGAGCTTCTATTCTTTGTTTGATGTTGCATGATATTCTTGAAATGTTACTATACACACAAACAAACATATATTACAAACACAAGTAGACAACAGAAAGTGAGCCATAATATTTGTTATCATAAAAAACATAAACTCATAAGGTCGAGTTGTAACAATCTCCACCTTTTAATGATGGCAAATATTACTGGTTGAATTTAAAAAATTAAAAACATTTTTTCTTAACCTCCCCCTTACTAGAATAAAAATTTTAAAAATAGGGGAAGTCAAAATTTTTGTTCTTTTTATTTTTTTTTAAAAAGATATAAATACTACAGTATGTTCTCCCACTTTAACATTATTAAAAAGAAGAGGGGCAAAAATAATTAGAACAATAAAAATGATTAAAAAACAAAATGATCCTTGATCTAATGAAAAAAAAATCAAATATTCTTAAAATGAGAAAGTTACCTCTTGATTTTATTCAAAAACTCAGTAAGGAATGTATTAACAATGCATAACCTAGAAAGATTAGAAATTCAAAAATTGTTAATCTTGGCTTAAGTTCTTTTAAAGGCTCAAAAACTTTTTAATCCAATATCTAAATCAAGGAACAAATTAGAAAAAGAAATACTTAATTTTTTAAAACTCCTTTCATAAAACATATATAATAGAAGATTAATACAAAAATTGGTGAATCCGGAATCATGATTTTCAAGCTCAAGTATCAAAAATATCAAGGGTTTTCTTAAGCTTTAAGAAGTACAAGAGAGGCAAGCAATATTTTTTATGGGCTCATTTTATGCCTCTTATCAGTTTTTTTGGTACACTTTGCATAACTTTTAATTTTTTATACACTTTGTGCATCTTTCTCAATTTTGGCATTATTGCGCAACTTTTGATTTGGCATCATTGGCCTTTTTTTTAATATGCTACATTTTTAAAATTTTACAAATAAAAGTAAACTTATTCTATTGACAAAACAAACTACTTGATTAAGGAAATTATGAGGTAGATTCAATAACTTGCCAAAGATCCTTATGCGATAAACAAAATATAGGGAGATAAAAAAGATCAATTTTAAAAATTCAATTTATAATGATAAAGATTTTGAACCAAAAGTAAAATAACCTCTTAAAGAAAAGAGATAGAGAGAAAAAATCATGTGTTTCCTTCATTTGACTGTTTTTAGAGAAGTCAATCACAACTTAGATAAGAATTTAAGAAAAATAAGAGGTAGGTTTTTCATTTTTAGAAAAGTGAACGTGTATGTTGATCAAAGAGAACTTCACAAAAAGAAAAGTAAAGACAAATTTAAAATATTAAAATAAAGATAGAACAAAAAAGAATAAACCCAAAGAAAACACATAAAACAAAAAAAAAAGCATACACAAATAAATAAACATACAAACAAGGGTTTAAAACTCATCTTACTCCTAGTCTTATGATTTAGAAACTAGGTGTGCTAATGAAATTTTTTACTTTTCATTATTTTCCTTTTTTACAATTTATTCAGCTTTACCTTTTTCTTTTATAGGAAGAGTTCTCAAATTAAGGCACTGATTTTTCATATGTCTAGGTTTCTTACATTCCAAGCAAATAACATCAAAAAAAATATTAACATTCTTACCATTTTTACCTTTATTCCACTTTTGTTGATGCTTATACTTGTGCTTTAGAAAGCTTTCCAATTTTCTTGTTAACTCATCACTTTCATCACCTACTAAGTCACTTTTCTCTGTGTCTTCAGCTTTTAGCACTATCGTTTCACCTGCATCCAAAAGTCTTTGATCCAAATATTGCTCATAGGAAATGAGTAAGCCAATTAAATTATCAATAGAATATTTATTCAAATTTTTTAATTCTCAAATAGCAACAACTTTGGTATAAAACTTATCAAGTAGACAACATAGAATTTTATTGACTTTTTCAAAGTTTGAAAATTCTTTACCTAAAGAATACAATGATGTCACAATTTGAATAAGCCTAATATACATGTCTAAGATCATCTCATAAGGTTTCATGCAAAATAGTTCATAATCATGTATTAAAGTATTCAACGTAGATTGCTTGATTTAACTAGAACCATTGTATATAGTATATAATTTCACTAGAACCATTGTATATAGTATGTTTACCATTGCACTGCTGTGACGAACAGAACATCTGTCGGATAGCTTCCAAGATAGGAACGCCTATATATCTTGATGGAAACTCTCTTAAATGGGGGAAGAGAGAGTATGCTCGTGTTTGTGTTCGCATGGATCTGGATAGAACAATTTCTAAAGGAATTTGGATAGAAGGATTATATGGTAAATACTTTCAAAAGGTAGAATATGAGAAGATCTCTTCTCTTTGCTACCATTGTGGTAAACTAGGCCATTTGAAGAACAACTGCACTTTGATAAATAATGCTTCCTCCAAAACAGTAACTACAACAACAAATGTTAAGGAGAAGAGGATGGAACAAGGAGGAATTTCCAAAAATCAAGATGAATTAGGACCTTGGATATGTTGCAAATCTATTTTTCATGGCTTATGTTTTGATGATTGACAAACACTATGTCTCTTGGACTACTTGTTGCTTCTAACTTTTCAGGAATAAAAAATCGGACGATCAAGAAGGAGCCAAGTTCAGAATTACATAGGTTTAGGGTTGAGTCAGTCTATACTTTTGATTTTCACCTTTTTGAGTCTACTTGTAATGGTCAAAGAGACTGATGCTAAGTAACCCTACACACACACACACACTTGAGGGACTTAGAATTTCTGTTTTTGCCCACATCGGCCCGGCCGATATTTATATCGTTCGGGACGATCAGCTTAAAACAGAAAGTCTAAGTAAGGATTCTTAATTAAGGCAGCCGTCATTAACATATCAGCCTGGACAATACGTGTATCGGCCAGGACGATAAGCTCAAAATAGAAAGAAGTAGCCGCCATAGTCAATTAAGGTATACTGTAATTTTTAAATTATCGGCCAGGACGATCCACGTATCGGCCTGGATGAAATTACCAAATTATGCCTTAATTGATCAGGAAATCAAGGGAGTATTTAAGGATGATTGATATGATCATATCGTCCTGGACGATCGCAGGATCGGCCAGGACGATCCATTCAAAAACCTTAAGTTACTTCAGGATGATAAATATCGGCCAGCTCGTATTTAGGGATATTGTCAGGATGATTTTCCTCTGATTTAAACTGATCGGCCAGGACGATCGTGAGATCGGCCTGGACGATCAAGCCAATTTTTAATCATCCAGTTTTGCAACCAGGGCGATGCTCTGGCCGATCTTCTTTGATTTGTACTGATCGGCCAGGCCGATGTCCAGATCGGCCTGGACGATATTGTCAGCAACTTGCAATTAATGATCTCCTTTGAAGCTCTTCTATTTAAGAGCTCTTGTTCAATATTTTTAAAGACCTTTGGCTGCTGCCTTGACCTGAGAAGACCTTGAGGAGAGAAAGAGAGAGAGGAGAGAGAGAGGATCTTGTGAGGGGATTCACAAGGGTTGCTTCAAGGATCGCTCTGCTTCGTCTTCGTCTAGAGTTTCTCGTCCGTGGAAGGGTCGGTAGAGGTAAGGAGTTTGCTTTTGATTTTGGTTCTCTGCCAGCTTCAGGAGGAAGCAAAAGGAGGTAAGTTCTCTGCCTTGCCGGGGTGGCAAAAAGGAGGTTCTTGTAAGGGCTTCTCCGCTTAGCCGTGGGGGCTAAAGGAGAGTCACGTTTTGTAGTGCAATACTTGGAGGGTGCCTCCAAGGAGTGGACGTAGGTTGAGTCGACCGAACCACTATAAATTTCTGTGTTCTTTTTCTTGCTTCCGCGCTTTTTAATTCTGTATTTATTTTTGAGGTGTGATTTGGTTTATGCAATATTCTTTCTTTGTGAAAAGAGTTTTAAAAATACCAATTCACCCCCCCTCTTGGTTAGCTTGGGACTAAGTTCATAGGGCTTAACATCCCTAACGAACTTTCAAGTGGTATCAGAGTGGGATTCGAAAATTAAAGTTTGAAAACTTTTTGAATTTGATCCATGGCTGACATTGGGAATCATAACAATATGGAAGGGTATTCCATTACCCGACCTCCCCTGTTCGATAACCTACCTTTTGATTTTTTAAAAACTTGCATGTCAACGTTTTTACAATCTACTGATTATCGCATATGGATGCTTATTCAAGAAGGTTATTCTCCACCTTCTCATGAAATTAATGGTGTGAAAACTGAAGTTTCTTTTACTGAATGGATTTTTGATGAACGTGATTTAGCTCAATTAAATGCGAAATGTTTGAACTATTTTTTCTGTGCTTTGAAATCTGAGGATTACATGCGTGTCTCAACTTGCAAAACCGATAAAGAGATTTGGGATAAATTGTGCATCACCTATGAAGGTACCAATGAAGTTAAACAATCTCGTTTAAACATTCTCTTGCATGACTACGAACTATTTCATATGAAACCTCATGAATCGATTTCTGACATGTACGCTAGGTTTACTTAGATTGTTACTTCATTGCATGCACTAGGAAAAGAACTTTCGAACTATGAAAAAGTTAACAAGGTTTTGAGATGCTTGCCTTCGTCTTATGATGCAAAAATCACTGCAATTACTGAATCTAAAGATTTGAATACCTATTCCATTGATAAATTACTTGGCTCACTCATTGCTTACGAGCAAGGGGTAAATCAAAGAAATATTGATGCAGGTGAAAAGAAAAAGGAGAAAACAATTGCATTGAAGGCACACAAATCGGATTCTGAATTTTCCTGGTCTGAAAGCGATGAAATTGCCTTCATCACAAGGCAATTCAAAAGCTTTCTAAGGAAGAAACAAAAGCATCATCAAAGTTGGAGAAAAGGTAAGGATCATAAACATATTAAAGGATCTTCTGATGTTGTTTATTTTGAATGCAGGAAACCTGGACATGTGAGAGCCGATTGCCCTACACTTCAAGATCATCCAAGCAAAGAAAAGGAAAAAGGTGAGGAGAAATCCAAGTCAAGGAAGGACAAGAAGAAAATCCAAAGAGGTTTTTGGGCAGAATCTGGTACTGATTCCTCTGAGACTGAACTAGAGGAAGAGACTACAAACTTGTGTTTCATGGGAGAGAATCAAAGTGATGAGGAAGAGGTATGTAAACCAACCTATGATGAATTATTTGAAATTTGTGAAAAAATCCATGCATCATACAAAAAACTTAAGAAGACTCATGCTAGTCTAAAATTAGAACATTCAAATCTACAAAATGAGCATGAAGTTTTTCTCAAAGATCATGTAACGATTGATTCAAATCACATGACTCTTCTTGATGAATTTGATGAGTTGAACAAAAAACATTTGGAATTAGTTGATGAACACAATGCATTAAAAGCTTCACACACCTCACTTAAGGTTGATCTTAAGAAATCTAAAGAGATTGAGAAAAATTTGGGGATGGAGAATGATGCATTAAAAAGAACTAACTTGAGAATTCAGAATGATTTTGATACATATAAGAAAAATTGGATGACTTCCACTTTTGATCTTAAGCCAGAACCTAGGAAGAGGCATTATAACTCAAATCATTTAAGAAACCCTTTTTCTGGAGTTAGATGTTACTCATGTGGCATGCTAGGACACATCTCACACACTTGCACCGTTCATCATAGTACACATTGGGTGTGGAGACCTAAGATGCATGATTCACAACATACCATACCTACATTGTATTCTACTTTTCCTAAGAAGGATCCCAAACCTGTTTGGGTTCCTAAATCTGACTGATGTTGAGTTTTGCAGGTGTGCTCTCACCAAAGTCCTCGTGGGAGCATAGGATAACTCGACATAAGGAGGCTTGTAGCTCAAAATTGCTTAAACTCGCTGCTTTATCACGTGCTTGAAATGTTTAGTTTTTGTGTTTCTTTTAATTTTATTTTTGTGCTAGTTTTTGTGCTTACTTGGTGGTAGTCTAGCTTGCGTTGTTTTCATTCTTTTTGTTTGTTTTTATGTGTTCTGTTTTTGCGTTGCTCTTTAAATTTGGACTTTCATATGATGAATCTTTTCAAGCCTTTAGATTTTGGAGTTTTAGAGATAGTGTTTAGCTTTTTCTAAATTGATTAAAGAGAGTAAATTGTTGATGTTTTCCCTCCTACTGACTTTGTTTAGTGGTATGATTTTTTTCTCTAAACAAAAGTCTAAACTCAGTTTAACCAATGACTTTTCATTTAAGATCTTTTTCTTATCTTGCTACATTAATTTATCTTATGCATAATAGCCAAAGTTCTTAGATATCTTTCAAAGCTTTTGAAATCTTGCCATTGCATTTATCACATGATTTTGATTTTGTGTTGTGGATTGTTCTTCCTTATGTTAGAGAGAGAGAGCTCCTATTCTCTAATATTTGGAGGATATACTCACAATTAAGTCTTTTTTTAAGGGTATATTAAAGAGTTTTTAGCTTGCAAGAGTTAAAAAAGGAAAGAGGCCAATGAAGCCAAAATTGAAAAAAAAAGCTATATACACAAAAGTGTATTCAAATCAAAAGATGCTCAAAAGAGCCAATCAAAATGATAAGAGGCATAAAATAAGCCCACTAGATGCAAGCTATCCTCTCTTTGGTAAAACTCTTAAAACTTAGAAAACTCATTGATTATGTGATACTTTCAAAGACTTGATTTCAATTTTCATGATTGAGAAAAATTACTTTGGTTTATTATTTATGAGATATTTTATTTGTAAACAAGTCTTGAATGGATCTTTTTATCCTATTTAGTTATTCTGAGTTAGATTTCTGTTTTCCAAGAATTTTTGTACTCTGAAAAATGTCCGATCTAGGGTTAACAGAATCAGATGGTCTACCCTCTTCTAATTGGAATTTGTTAAACTTCTTGATCTCTTGGAACTCTAAAAGTTTAACTTTTTGAAAAGAATTATCATATGATGCCTCTTTAAATCAAAAAAATTAAAAAAATTAAAATCCAAAAATATTCGCTTTTTCTTGTGTTGTTTTTGTTTTTCTTTTTCTATTTTTTGAATATTTTTTTGCTTTATTTTTGAGGGTCTTGATCATCATCATCTTTTCCTTGTTTTCAATTCCTTGTCACATCGTCCTGGCCGATATTTTTATCGTCCTGGATGATAGGATAAATTCTCTTCAAAATCCATCTGCTGAACTTTTCTGTGCTTGATGTAACTCATCGTCTTGGATGATACCATATCGTCCTGGACGATTTGATCGAACTCTGGTGATAGTCCTAGCCGATGGAATATTTCATCTGGCCGATGCATATTATGTGCATCGTCCTGGCCGATCCACTGGATCGTTCTGGACGATCCACGTGTCAGTACGTTTTGATCTTTAAATTCGGCCCTGGACGATCCATTATTGGAAAATCGGCCGGGCTGATCCACTGTTCGTCCTGGACGATACATGTAGCAAGCATTTTAAATGTTTTAACTTTGGCCGGTACGATCAATTATTGTGCATCGTCCTGGACGATACACCTAATCGGCCCGGACGATCTGCTTTTTCAACAGTCGTCCGGATTGACTCCTCGAAACGATTGTCTATGTCTAATCGGCCTGGCCGATATCTGATCGGCCCGGACGATCGGACCGCCTTTTTGACCAATCAGCCTGTATGTAATTATTGAACCATATCGGCCTGGACGATTCTGCGATCGGCCAGGACGATATGGCCGTCTCTTTAAATTCAGGCCGTTCCATCCATGTTTCTTCACTCTTCATCCTTTCTCCTCTTGTGTTTTTGCTTAGTCCTCTCTATGGCTGGTGGGAAACACGTTCGACAAACTTCTGGGAGCTCTTCGAGGGCAAGGATTGACCCTCGATTCAGGGAAGCAGAAGATGAAGCCGCTTACCATCGTTACAAAGAATGTGGGATTACTGTCTCAAGAATCATCAATCCTGCCCACATCTCTTACCCGGTAATGGATCTTTTCGCCCACACCTCCCTTTGCTTCATTCTGTCTCTTGCTTTCCCTTTCAATTCAGAGTTTCTTCGAGAGTTTTTCGCAAACCTTCGCATCAACCCTACCTGCACAGCCCTGACCTCCTATGTGAATCGACGCCCTGTCGAAATCACATATCAGGATTGTGTTGATCTTTTACAGCTATCCACCACCAGAGATAAGCTGCACCTAATCGCCCCTGACCCTGATCTTGACTGGTCCACGGCAAATCATTTTCTTTGCCAGACCAATGTACCTTACCATGTTGGAGAGACTAGCTCTTTAGTCAAAGATGCTAGGACAATCCAACATGTTTTTCGCACATCCGTAATTCCAAAAGCCGGCGACCGAATCCACATCACCCCTCTACTTTCACTCACTACTTTCTACATCATGGCTCATAGGGAATTTAATACTACGGACCTAATTTTTCGATACATTGATCAGTTAACCACAATCCGTGATCCAGGCCACAAAAGGAAATCCAATCTAGCCTTAGGACACATCATAGCCTATGTCCTTGAAACCAAATACCAACTTCAGTATCCTATTCCACCAAACCTCCCAACTCCCTTCTACTCAAACAATTCCTTCAGCACCCTTCACAGTACTCGTCTCCACCCTGAGGAACCTCAGGGGGCTAGAGAGGAGGAGGCTCCTGCTTCCGCTCTCGTTCCTGATCCTGTCCCTCTCAACCAGCACTCTCCGGTTGATCAGTTGATTGAGAGGTTTGATCGTTGGGAGACTCGGTTTGATGCCTACGTTGCTGCACAGGAGCAGCAACACTTTGAGGATATTACCCGCTACGAACAGCACCGCGCTGAAGATTTAGCCCGATTTGACAGTTTCCTTACTCAGCAGCAGCAGCAGCATGACCAGGACATCGCCTGGTTCAATGCTCAGTTTACCACGCTTGCCAGTTACTTTCAGCAGCCACCTCCTCCACCTCCATCTGATGATCAAGATCCCTCGTTCTTTTAGTCTGTGTTTTCTGTTGTTTATTTTCTGTTGTTTGCTTTTAGTCGTTATTTATTTTTGGACCCTCTTTTTGTGATAACAAAAGGGGGAGTAGGTGTGGTAGGAAAAGTTGTTTACGTGTGGTAGGAAAAGTTGTTTGTAACTTTGAAAATCTAATGAATGTTTTCGGATATTTTCCTACTTGTGTTTGCCATCATCAAAAAGGGGGAGATTGTTGCAAATCTATTTTTCATGGCTTATGTTTTGATGATTGACAAACACTATGTCTCTTGGACTACTTGTTGCTTCTAACTTTTCAGGAATCGAAAATCGGATGATCAAGAAGGAGCCAAGTTCAGAATTGTGTAGGTTTAGGGTTGAGTCAGTCTGTACTTTTAATTTTCACCTTTTTGAGTCTACTTGTAATGGTAAAAGAGACTGATGCTAAGTAACCCTACACATACACACTTGAGGGGCTTAGAATTTTTGATTTTGCCCACATCGGCCCGGCCGATATTTATATCGTCCGGAACGATCAGCTTAAAACAGAAAGTCTAAGTAAGGATTCTTAATTAAGGTAGCTGTCATTAACAAATTGTCCTGGACGATACATATATCAGCCAGGACGATAAGCTCAAAACAGAAAGAAGTAGCCGCCATCGTCAATTAACGTATACTGTAATTTTTAAATTATCGGCCAGGACGATCCACGTATCGGCCTGAATGAAATTACCAAATTATGCCTTAATTGATCAGGAAATCAAGGGAGTAATTTAGGATGATTGATACGATCATATCGTCCTGGACGATCACAGGATCGGCCAGGACGATCCATTCAAAAACCTTAAGTTACTTCAGGACGATAAATATCGGCCAGCTCGTATTCAAGGCTATTGTAAGGACGATTTTCCTCTGATTTGAACTGATCGGCCAGGACGATCATGAGATCGGCCTGGATGATCAAGCCAATTTTTAATCGTCCAGTTTTGCATCCAGGGCGATGCTCCGGCCGATCTTCTTTGATTTGTACTGATCGGCCAGACCGATGTCCAGATCGGCATGGACGATATTGTCGGCATCTTGCAATTAATGAGCTCCTTTGAAGCTCTTCTATTTAAGAGCTCTTGTTCAACGTTTTTAGAGACCTTTAGCTGCTGCCTTGACCTGAGAAGAACTTGAGGAGAGAAAGAGAGAGAGGAGAGAGAGAGGATCTTGTGAGGGGGAGCTTGTGAGGGGTTTTACAAGGGTTGCTTCAAGGATCGCTCTACTTCATCTTCGTCTAGAGTTTCTCGTCCGTGGAAGGGTCGGTAGAGGTAAGGAGTTTGCTTTTGGTTTTGGTTCTCTGCCAGCTTCAGGAGGAAGCAAAAGGAGGTAGGTTCTCTGCCTTGCCGGGGTGGCAAAAAGGAGGTTTTTGTAAGGGCTTCTCCGCCTAGCCGTGGGGGCTAAAGGAGAGTCACGTTTTGTAGTGCAATACTTGGAGGGTGCCTCCAAGGAGTGGACGTAGGTCGAGTCGACCGAACCACTATAAATTTCTGTGTTCTTTTTCTTTCTTCCGTGCTTTTTAATTCCGCATTTATTTCTGTGGTGTGATTTAGTTTATGCAATTTTCTTTCTTTGTGAAAAGAGTTTTTAAAATGCCAATTCTCTCCCCCCCCCCTCTTGGTTAGCTTGTGACTAAGTTCATAAGGCTTAACATCCCTAACGAACTTTCAGGATACAGGTCAAATTCAGGAAAAATAAAAATACCGTGAAGAGTTTTTATAAGCAAAAATCTGGAAGTTCAAATGTTCATCTGCAAACAAAATCTACACCAGAAGATGCTAAAATAATTGAAACAGAAGTTTTTCAAAATTCTATTTCAAATTCCATCAATAAAGCCATAGGTTTCAAGGAAGACAAAAGCTCTGAAGTTATGTTGAAAAATAGTTTCCGTATACTTGAAGAGGAAATACAGAACAATGAATTAGATAAACCCAATGGTGAAGACTGTATTGTTGAAATTATTAAAATTAATCCTCTCAAGGGAGATGAGAAGGTTAAAGTTAATTCTAAGGAATTTAGGACAATTGAAAGATTTGAAATAACTAAAGAAGTCAATGAAGAAGAAGATAAATCCAATGACAATTTCTAGTTGAATTCCGGGAGAATAAAGATCCTCATTCAAAAGACAACAACGAGAAGGGTTGCTTGCGAACTCTGGTAAATCCTGAGAGATTACTAGTGAACTTAAGTATTCCCTATCATAAATCAGATTTCAAATTACAAAAAGAGCTGAAATCCTTGGGTAAGGATAATATTATTTCTCATGGAAGAAAAGGAAGAGGCATTGTTAAAGGTAGGAAAGGGAGCAATCCATATTCTTATCAAATATGACTTCAATAATCTTTTGGAACTGTAGGGGGGCTAGGAAAAAAGAAGCCTCCCATTATTTGAAGGAATGCATTAAGAAGAATGATTTGATCTATGCTGGGCTTTCTGAAACGAAGATTTCTTCCTTTGATAGGAAATATTGTGACAAGTTCATTGGCAACATATGGGATTATTAGTTAATTCCTGCAGAAGGACTTTCAGGAGGACTTATAGTTTTTTGGAGAAAGGATCTTGCTTCCTTTTCAGTCATGGTGAACTCATCTCAAGCTATTGTAGGAGTATTAAATATCTTCAATAAAGGGGTTTGGCTCATTGCTTCTATCTATGGAATTAATGATTTATATAAGAGAAGAAGCCTTTGGAAAACTCTTGAAGACATTTCTAATTCAGAATTTCCAATTATCATTGGTGGAGATTTCAACTATATTCTAGCTCAAGAAGACAGGCAACAACAACAACAACAACAACAACATCAAGCCTTTATCCCACTACGTGGGGTCGGCTACATGAATCCTTTTTCTCCATTGTGTCCTATTAAAAGTCAAATTCTCGTTTAAATTTAATAAAGAAAGGTCATTCTTAATACTTTCTAACCAAGTCTTTTTAGGTCTACCCCTACCTTTCTTAACATAAGTCAAATCTAATACCTCTACTCTCCTAACCGGGTCATCGGAAGGCCGCCGTTTTATGTGACCAAACCATCTAAGGCGGCTCTCTCTAATCTTATCTCCTACTGGAGCTACTCCAACCTTTTCACGTATATGCTCATTTCGTATCCTATCTCTAAGGGTAAAGCCACTCATCCACCTGAGCATCCTCATCTCTGCCACACTTAACTTAGTATTATGCTTCTCTTTTAATGGCCAACATTCGGCACCATAAAGCATTGCAGACCTCACTACCATCTTATAGAACTTTCCCTTAAGTTTGAGGGGTACATTTCTATCACATAACAAGCCCGATGCATTCCTCCACTTCAACCATCCAACTTGAATTCTGCTGATAATATCCCCATCTATTTCACCATCACTCTGAACAATAGATCCAAGATATCTAAAACGTGTACTCTTATTAATGACTTGATCGCCCAAAGTCACAATCCCCTCACTAGGTCTATTACTACCAAAATTACACTCCATATATTCCGTTTTAGATCTACTCAAGCGAAAACCTTTAGACTCTAAGGTTGACCTCTATAATTCAAGTTTACCTTCAACTCCCTTTCTAGTCTTATCAACAAGAAGAATATCATCAGCAAAAAGCATACACCAAGGTACATCCTCTTGTAAATGTCTAGTGAGAACATCCATGACTAAAGCAAAAAGATATGGGCTTAAGGCTGATCCTTGATGTAACCCAACCGAAATAGGGAAATACTTGGTCAAACCACCTTGTGTTTGAACACAAGTAATAGCTCCTGCATACATATCTTTAATGATTTGAATATAAGCATTATTGACTCCTTTCTTTTCAAGAACTCTCCATAGCACTTCTCTTGGAACTTTATCATATGCTTTTTCTAAATCAATAAATATCATATGTAGATCCTCCTTATTTTCTCTATATTTCTCCATCAAACCTCTTAATAAATGAATGGCTTCCATAGTCGACCTACCCGGCATGAATCCAAATTGATTATGAGAAACATTAGTATCACGCCGCAACCTATGCTCCATAACTCGCTCCCAAAGTTTTAAAGTATGACACATTAACTTAATACCTCTATAATTCGCACAATCTTGTGCATCACCTTTATTCTTAAAAATAGGAATTAACACACTCATTCTCCACTCATCTGACATCTTTTTAGTCTTCAAAATAGTATTAAAAAGTTTAGTAAGCCATGAAATTCCTTCATCTCCTAAGCATTTCCACACTTCTATTGGAATATCATCAGGTCCAACAGCTTTTCCACCATTCATTTTCTTTAAAGCCTCTCTAACTTCAGTTTTACTAATACGCCGATAAAAACAGAAATCTTTATTTTCATTTAGGGTGCTAAGGTCATTATAGTCAATCTTATATTCACAATCTTCATTAAAAAGTTTAGCAAAATATCTCTTCCATCTTTGTTGAATATCATCTTCTAAGAAAAGTATTTTTTGATCTTCATCTTTAATACACTTCACTTGAACTAAATCCTTACTATTCCTATCTCTTTGTTTGGCTAACTTATACATATATCTTTCTCCCTCTTTAGTATCTAATCTATTATATAAATCACTAAAAGCTAATGTCTTTGCATCGCATATTGCTTTCTTAGCATCCTTACGAGCCACTTTATAAATTTTCCAATTATCAGAATTTTTAAAATTAAACCAATTTTTATAACAAAGCTTCTTATTTTTAATCTTTTCTTGCACATTTGGATTCCACCACCAACTACTTTTACTATTAGGAGCTTTTCCCTTTGATACTCCAAGGATATCTTTTGCAATATTCTTAATATCACTAGCCACTTTTTCCCACATAATATTAGCATCCTCATGCACAGACAAAATCTTAAGATCTAAGATCTTATTTCCAAAAATATTTTTGTTAATATTCTTTAAATGCCCCCATCTAATCCTAGAAAATCGTTTTACTTTATTTTTTATTTTATGCCACTTTATCTTAAAATCCAAAACTAATAATCGATGTTGGATACATAAATTTTCACTCGGAATAACTTTACAATCTTTGCAATCTAAACGATTTAGTTTTCTACTAAGAAAATAGCCAATCTGTGTTGTACTATATCCATTTTTATAAGTGATGAGATGCTCATTTCTTTTCTTAAATAAGGTATTAACAATTGAAAAATCATAAGCTAAACAAAAATCCAATATGGTCTTGCCACCTTCATTCGTCGTTCCAAATCCATGGCCACCATGAATGCTTTTAAAATCATCTACCTCTCTACCAACATGTCCATTTAAATCTCCTCCAATCAAAACTCTTTCTTCAAGAGGTATCTTTTGTATTAATTCTTCTAAGTCATTCCAAAAATTTAATTTAGAACTCATATCCAAACCTACTTGAGGAGCATAAGCACTTATAATATTAACAATCTTATCATCAACAACAATCTTTAAAGCTATAATTCTATCTCCAATCCTATTAATTTTTATAACATTATTCTTTAAACTCTTATCTATAATAACACCTACACCATTTCTAGTACGACTCCTACCCGAATACCAAAGTTTAAATCCTAAACTATCAATTTCCTTAGCCTTCTCACCAACACATTTAGTTTCCTGAATGCACAAAATATTTAACTTCCTATGAATCATAATATCTATTAATTCCATTAATTTTCCTGTAAGGGAACCTATATTCCAAGTTCCTATCCTAATTTTAGTTTCATGGACTAGCTTCTTTGCCCACATCCGTCCTTGATGTGGGAACCCTTGCCTATTTAACACTGCACCCGGGCGCCGGTGCAGCGGCCCTTGCACACTTGTCACTGTATTCAGGCCATACAGCACGTCGCTTCCAGGGGACGCCCTAGCATTAACACAATTTCTTAAAGGATTCATGTCATTTTTGTTCGACAAGTTTTACGCTGGCTGTCGACTACCTAACGCAACCCTCCACTTTTCTCATCCAGGACTTGGGACCTGGCAATGGCAGTGTTTAGCTCAAGAAGAAAAGCAAGGAGGTAAATAAATTCAAATTCTCTCAAGGGGTTCAAGATATGAGAAATTTTATTAGCTCTTGTGATCTACATGATGTGAAATTCATTGGTCCAAGGTATACTTGGTGTAATAATAAGATAGGAGGAGCTAGAATCATGGAAAGATTGGATAGATGTATTTTGAATTCTATAGCCTTACAAACTATTCAAAATCTAGTTATAAAACACCTTCCTAGATTAGCATCCGATCATTGCCCCATTTTATTAAATCTTATGAATTTTGCTTATAGGAAAAATTCAAAGATTATATATGAAGAAGTTTGGTCTTCATATGCTGCAGCAACTGGAATTGTTAACAGCTCTTGGAAAAAAAATATGAATGGAGATCCAGTCAATGCTTTGAACAAGAAATTTAAAAGAGTGTTAAAGGCTCTTTATTATTGGAGTAAATCAAAAGATCAGGATTTGATGGTGTTAAAGGAAAATCTGTTAAAAGAAATTTTTGATTTGCAAACTGAAGAAGCGAAAGCTGGAGGGCTGTCCAACAATAAGCTACAGCTGCTGAAGTCTAAAATTCACGAGCTGAATATTACTTTATCTCAGCTTAACACATGGTGGAGGCAAAGAACTAAGACAAAATGGTTGGTACAAGGTGATTCAAACTCTAAATTTTTCCATCTATATGCAACTGGAAGGCGGAACTCCAACTGGATTCATCAAATTAAGGATAAAGATGGAATTGTTACTGAAGATCAAAGTCAAATTGAAAAAATCTTTTATGATTTTTTCAAAAACAAATGGAAGGAGAAAGATTGCTTGTTGACAGGTTGGCCAAAACCTTTCAACGTTTTGAATGAAGTGGACAAAAAAATTCTGGCGGAAGAATTCAGGAAAGAAGAACTTGAAGAAGTGGTTAAACACCTTGATTCCAACATCTCTCTAGGTAGATGGAGTATCTTACTCATTTATCAAAACATTTTTGTTTATTATCAAAGAAGATGTTTGGAAAGCAATTAGCTCTTTTTTTGAACAAGGTAATATTAGTCCTAGTTGGAAAGAAACTTTGGTAGTGCTCATACCAAAGACTGATAACCCGATTTTGCCATCCAACTTTAGACCAATAAGTCTTTGTATGTCAATCTACAAGTTGGTTGCAAAGATGCTATTGAACAGGATGATTGGTCTTATTCCTAAACTTATTTCTGAAGACCAATCTGCTTTTATTAAAGGCAGAACTGGTTCAAAACTTATTTTATTAGCCCAAGAAGTTTGTAACAAATTTAGATTTTCTAAATCTAAAAAAGGACATATGGATATAAAAATAGACATGGAGCTAGCCTATGATAGTATGGGATGGTCTAAACTTATCCAAGACTTGAAGAATTTGGGTTTCCCTAATTAATTTGCTAATTATCTTATTCAATGTGTTACTGGTTCCAACTTTTCTATTTTAATTAATGGTAACAACACTGAATGGATCAAAGCTGAAAGAGGGTTCATACAAGGTTGCCCCCTATCTCCATTCCTTTTCATATTATGTTCTCAACTACTCTCGGATGCAGTTATGCTCAATGGGAAGGAATTGGGTATCAAAGTAGCTCCAAATGCTGAAAAAATTACCCTTCTTTTGTATGCGCATGACATATTACTGTTCTTGGAAGCCAATAGAAAAAAGGTGAAGGCAGCTAAAAAGATGTTGGAACAATACAATAAATGGACAGGTCAAATGATCAATGTTCATAAATCCTCTATTTTATTGGGGAATTCGGTCCACAAAAGGAGAGGTAGGAGATTGGCTAAAATTCTGAATTTCAAGGTTGTAAAAAGTCTCAAATATCTGGGAATCAATATTGAGTTGAAAAGAGCTTCTTGGAATGATTTCCTTCATTTGCTAGACAAAGCAAATAAACTTCTTAATGTTTGGGGTAATCGGTTCATTTCTTTAATAGGGAAAATTTTACTTCTAAAATCTGTTTTATCTTCATTACGAATATATCACATTTCTCATTCTTTAGTTCCCGTGGGAATACTAAAGGATTTGGACAGAATGAGTAGGGACTTTTTGTGGAATAAATCTGATGGTAGTAAAGGACTACACTATGTATCATGGGATGTTCTTTGCAAACCTGTTAAAACGGGAGGACAAGGTATTCACTCTATGGCATCCAAGGCTGGTCCACTACGGGCAAAATATGCATGGAAGATGATTTCTGGTTCTAATTCTCAACTGTACAGAATTTTGAGAGTTAAATATGGTAATAAACTTTGGAATTTTCAGATTAAACAGCAAAGTTCTCCATCAATCAGAATTATATATCATGGTTATAAAGCTCTTAAAGACATTTTAAGATGGAAGGTGTCTACAGGAGTCAATATAAACATTATTCATGATGTTTGGATTTATGATAAATCTATATCCAGTTGGACAACATTTATCAATAACATAGAACCAAATTTTCAAAATCTGGATTTCTTTATTGATAGAGGCGAATGGGATACAAATAAACTAGAATTATTCTTCTGACTAGATTTGATTGAGATCATAAAATTTTTTCAAAATTTTCATGAAATAGAAGGTGATCAGCTGGAACTCAAATACAAATTTTCTGGGAAATCTATTTCATCTTTAATTTCTATTGACTCTAATATGGATAGAGAGGAAGATAAAAAATGGAGCTGGATGAATAAGCTTAATCTTAGACCACGGGTGAATTTATTTTGGTGGAGACTTGGAATTAATGCAATTCCTACAAAAGCCTTTTTGAAATACAGAAAATTGTCCAATAATGAAGATTGTCCAAGAGGTTGCAATGCTATAGAGAATGAGGTTCATATCACGGTGAATTGCAAAAAGCTGGAAAATGTTCTCAATGTCATTAGAAGTTGGGGATTCTCAATTCCTATTTTTAATGCTTCTCAAAGTTGTTATTTAACTTTGAAAATATTGGCAAATACTAATCCTTTTATTGGAAACATATTCTATTATGCTATCTTTTTAAATTGGATTAACAGGAATATGTTTGTTCCAAATGGTAAGGAAGATAGCACCACTTCTATAGTAGCAAATGCTTTAAGTATGGCTGAAGCATCATTCAATAGAAATTGAGATTACTGGGAAACCAACTAGCTTTCACAGCTATCCAATCATTGGTTTCCTCCTCCTCCCGAATGGATTAATTAAACATAGATGCATCGGTTAAGAGCAATTATAATGCAGGAATTGGAGGAGTCTTCCGGGATCATAAAGGGAGATTTTTATGTGCATTTGGATTGAAAAATAAGCATTGGGATGCAGCACAAATGGAGATGCAAGCAATATTGTCTATTAAATCTTTCATTTTGGAATGGAGATATGACTACAAAGGTATTATCATAGAGGGTGATAATAAAAATATTATTAATTTTGTCCAAAAAATCTTTAATAAGCAACCTGCTGAAGATGGAGGAAATTGCAATTAGGACTTCTCTTTTCTCTCGGAGTTTAATCAGGTTATTTTTCATTTTTTCCATAAAAATAGCAATAAGTTAGCGGATTTTTGTGCTAACCTTGTTTGAATAGCAATAAGTTAGCGGATTTTTGTGCTAACCTTGTTTGCTCTTTAGATTTCTTTTGGGATGATCTTATTAGCAATATGGTTCCTCCTTGTTTTTTTTCTTTACTAAAGGAGGAATGTGATTGTGGAGCAATGACATAATAGTTTGTTTATAACTTTTTTTTAATAAAATTACTATATGCATTTTCTCAAAAAAAAAAAAATCTCAAATTTCCTTGCCAGTAGTGTTCGTGAAAACAAACATATAATCTTCAAAATTTAAAGTGTGGAAAAAATAGTTTAATAATTTAGCATTTAATTGAATATTGATTTCTTTTTCCCTACTCCATTGATTAAAATGAATATCAATTTTAATTCCATCTATTACACGTGATGGTACAAAATAACTAGTTAAAATCATTTGCCACATTTGGTAATCAATTGATTACAAGAAAGTAGACATGTGATTTTTCTAAAAATAAAAAGTAATATTTTCAAATAAAGGTTGTCTGGTAATTGAATAACCTTCCTCAATATTATGATTACAAAAATTAGCCATGTATCAAATTCAAAAGTTTTTAAAAACTAGATTTTTAGAAAATTGTTGCAATACAAAATCCTAAACAGAAGTTCAATTTTTTTTTTGTGTTTTTAAATTTTAAATAATGTGAAAGCGAGTGCTTGAACATAATTTGCAACAATGAATCTCACAACAATTTTCACCAAGCAATTATAATGAAAATAAAATGCAAGCGAAAATAAAAGCGGTAATGAAAAAATTACACCAGAGATTTTATAGTGGTTCGGTCACTTGACCTATGCTCACTCCCCAGAGTCATCCACTCAAGAATTTTACTACTAAACAATAGTTCTCCTTTTGCCCCATTGGCAATGTGGAGAAGCCCTTATAAACCTCACTTTCACCAACCCGGTGTGGCAAAGTGCCAAGCACTTCGTCACCCTCCAAGCCATGGCAGCGTACCTTCTCATTTTTCTCCCTCCTAGAGAAGGCATAGTACCTTAGAGGATATAAATGTAGAATAGTCTCTGCTTCAGAGAGCCTCCCACAATATCTTCTTAGGCCATAGGAGGAGCAAAGTGCAGCAAGAGCGGAGCAACTGTGTGATCTCCCTCACACTCCTCCCTCACCGCGCCCACCTTCTCCTTCCTCTCACAAACCCTATAATCTTCTCAAGAGCTCTCTCCCATGGAATCCCTTTCTAATCACATTTTTCTCTCACAGTTTCTAATAAAAAAAATAGAAGTTTTTTTATACTTAAAATGGGCTCAAAAAATCGTGAAATTCTCCAATTTGTCGTTACTATCGTACAGTACAATCCAATATCATATAGTACGATTAGTACAAAATGGGCTTCATCCTGGTATGAAGGTTTACGAACAGGCCAAAAATTTTAAATACATTCGTATAGTATGATATAAACTCTTATAGTATGACTTCCTTCGTATAATATAATTAGTCAAAATCAAGGGATCATCCAGTAAGAAGTCTGAGACAATCAAAACAGCGTCAGTTGATCATATAGTACGAATAGTATCATACAATACAATAACCAATCAAAAATTAACCATTGATTTTTTTCACTAATCGTAGGGTTAATTTAAGTAAGTATTTAAAATAAATCATGCAGCATGAATAGGTTTGTATGGTATGATTGGCTAATAAACTTACTTAAATTAATCTGGTGACTAGGGTTTTGGATTAGTAACATATCGTAAAGTATGATATAAATTGTACAGTGCGACTTGTTCATCGAAAGTCATTTTAGCCTTATCATATCGTACAGTACGATATAAACTCATACAGTACAATTAACAGAGAAAAAATATCTACATTTTTAATACCCTCCCCACTTATATGTGTGAATGGTTGCTTAGTGTTATATATAATTTATGGCTAGACTCAAGAAAAGAAAAAAATAAAAATAAATGAAAAGTTATAATGTTATAAACTCACACTCCTACTCTACTCAGTCTTGAGTCTTCATGTTGTCCTAAGAAACTTGTGATCTCCCTAAAATGTTAGTACTCACAGATAAGAGTAGAAGTCAAAGGTCTTCAATGAATAGTAATTCAAATAATATTATTTTTCATCATCAAAATCTCAGGCTAGGGGTCATGAATTGCAACAATCTCTCCCTTTTTAATGATGTCGAATAATGTTGGTTATAAGCAAATTTGCATGGCTTTTTTTTCGTTTTCATTTTTTTTAATTAGATTATCATGAAGTAGACAGGAAAAGAAAAATGTATTTCATTGAATGTAGACATAAGTAAACATAAGCAAAAATACATAAGCAAGACAATAGACTACAACATAATTCTCCCCTTTTTGACATCACTAAAAAGAGGAGTCAAGAAACAATATTAAGAAAAGTAGTACAAATCAGATACACTTTAAATAGGAGGATCCCTATCACTTGGAAGTGGAGGTGGTCGGTGCTAGAAGTACTGGTGGAGGGATGCAAATTATTGATCAATTGAGGAAAGATGTTCCCGAAACCACTATATGTTGTCCTTGTGCTTTTGATGTTGTTCTTGTATGTGAGTATCAAAAAAACCCTTGAGTTGATCGAATCATTCGACCAAATCATCATGAGGGTAGGCTGGAGTACGTGCTTGGGGTGGTACAAGAGGCTCTTGGTTGAACAAGAGCCTCTGCTGGAGCAGCTTCTCCTTCTTCATCATCAAAATCAAGTTCTTCAGGCTCTAGCCCCCGATGAAACAAAATATGGAAGGAGGCATTAATATAGAAAATAGGTAGGTTGTCGGGTTCACTGGGATAGGTTAACTGATACTTATTTTGAAGAATGTTCCCTATAAGGTGGCCAATGGATAGGTTTTATTTTCTAGAGGTGTTAGGGAGGTGAATAAAGGTCATGTTTTGAAAGTAATTGACAATCAAATTTGCTTCATCAAATTTGGTATTGGATATGATAAGATAGGTAGTGACAGATAAACTTGGGGTCAAGCGAACTGGATTGCCAGTTTTGGGTACTATTGAGGTTCTAAGTACGTGTTGAATTATTCTAGCATTTTGAGTGAGGGATTAAATAAGTTGTTGGTGTTGTTAGAATGAAACATTCTTAAGAACTAAGTTTGTAGCACTTCAGTTGAATCCATTGGTAAGAAAGGAATTAACTCTAGGACCGTCGGTAGAGAGCCCAATATATTGGGCAAGGTCTGCTTTAGTGATCTCAATATTTTATTGGCAGAAGATGGAGGTGAGGGTATGGTTTTAATTGTTGATAGTGAGGTTGGCTAGGAATTTGAAAAGGAGTTCTGAATTATATGGGAAGGCTAGAGTCAAAAGGAATTGAAAAGTGGTGGATGCGAATAGAGGCATTACGTCAAAATTTAGTGCAAGTTGGTTTAACATTTGAGATGGTGTAATTTGCAGGCCTTATATTTGTGATATGCTACTTCATTATCAGCATTCAAGAAAAGGTCATTGGGTAGACGCGAGGAAGATAAGCTTCTAACGACTAGACGATCGTGCTTCCTAGGGCTCGATATTTTGGGAAGCTAGGTTATACTATGTGAGAGAAGGATGAATGAGTGAAATAAGCTTCAAATGTGGCCAATTTATAGAATTTTGGACAAATTGTATAGTAAGATCTGGTATCATATAGTACGATGTGGTAATATTGTTGTCTTAACGATCGGTTCGAAAAAGGTGGTCAAATCGTACAGTACGAATTATATCGTACAGTACAATCGAAAGGATTTCGATCGTCCCAAGGGTCGTCGGTACGACCTTTGATGAAAAGTTTTGTATAGTACAAACTAGTGTTTGTACGGTACAAATTTCCATTATATCATACCAACCACCTTTAAGTCATCCTCATATGTTTCGCTGATGTGGATCGTATATTATAAAGAGGAGATATCCTATAGTACGATCAGCAATAATATCGTACCAAACTGATAAAAATAATTCCAATCCATTACTGACGTGAATCATACAGTACAAAGAGAATATACCATATCGTGCGATGTTCAATATGTTGCAAATCTATTTTCATGACTTATGTTTGAAGATTGACAAACACTATTGATTCTCTTGGACTGCCTGTTTTTTCTAACTTTTTAGGAATCAAAGATTGGACGAACGAACGAAGCCAGTTCAAGATTGCGTAGGTTAGGGTTGAGTCAGTCTGTAATTTACTTTTTTCTTCTTGAGTCTATTTGTAATGTTTAAAGAGATTAATGCTAAGTAACCCTACACACACTTGAGAGACTTAGAATTTCTGTTTTTACTCAAATAGGCCAGGTCGATATCTTTATCGGCCTGGACGATTTAATTTAAAACAAAGATTCTATTCGGGATTCTTAATTAAGGTAGCCGTCATTAATATATCATCTTGGACGATACGTGTATCGGCCAGGATGATAAGCTCAAAACAGAAAGATGTTCCCACCATAAACAATTAAGGTATTCTGTAATTTTTGGCAATCGGCCAGGATGATTGTGGATCGGCCTGGACGATATTCACAATTATGCCTTAATTAATCTGACAAATCAAGAAAGTAATTAAGGATGATTGATACAATCATATCATCCTGGACAATCGCAGGATTGGCCAGGACGATCTATTTAAAAACCTGAGTTACGTCTGGATGATAAATATCGGCCAGCATAAATTCAGAGCGATGCTCTGGACAATTTTCCTCTGATTTTAACTGATCGGTCTGGACGATCATGAGATCGGCCTTGACGATCAAGGCAATTTTAAATCGTCCAGTTTGCACTCAGGGCGATGCTCTTGCCAATCTTCTGAGATTTGTACTAATCGGCCATGACGATGTCCATATCGGCCTGGACGATATTGTCGGCAACTTGCAATTAATGAGCTCCTTTGAAGCTCTTCTTTTAAGAGCTCTTGTTCAATATTTTGAACAATCTTTTGCTGCTGCCTTGACCTGAGAAGACCTTGAGGAGAGAAAGAGAGAGAGGGAGAGAGAGAGGATCTTGTGAGGGGGAGCTTGTGAGGGGATTCACAAGGGTTGCTTCAAGGATCGCTCTGCTTCCTCTTCATCTAGAGTTTCTCATCCATGGAAGGGTCGGTAGAGGTAAGGATTCAGTATCTGATTGTGGTTCTCTGCCAGCTTTAGGAGGAAGCAAAAGGAGATAAGTTCTCTGCCTTGTCGGGGTGGCAAAAAGAGTTTCTTTGTAAAGGCTTCTCCGCCTAACTATGGGGGCTAAAGGAGAGTCATGATTGTAGTGCAATACTCAGAGGGCACCTCCGGGGAGTGAACGTAGGTCGAGTTGACCGAACCACTAAAAATCTATATGTTCTTGTTTCTTGCTTCCACACTTTAATTTTTGCACTTATTTTTTGTGGTATGATTTTGGTTTAAAAGATTTTACTTCTTTGTGAAAAGAAAATTTTTAAAATACCAATTCACCCCCCTCTTGGCTAGCTTGGGCCAATTTTATAGGGCTTAACATCCCTAACGAACTTTCAAGTGGTATCAGAGCAGGATTCATAAAAAAATTAGTTTAAAAACTTTTTGAATTTTGATCCATGGCTAACCTTGGGAATCATAACGCTACGAAAGGGTATTCTATTACCCGACCTCCCCTGTTCGATAACCTACCTTTTGATTTCTGGAAAACCCGCATGTCAATGTTTTTACAATCTACTGATTATCTCATGTGGATGCTTATCAAAGAAGGTTATTCTCCACCTTCTCGTGAAATTAATGGTGTTAAAACTGAAATTACTTTTACTGAATGGACTTTCGATGAAAGAGATTTAGCCCAATTAAATGCAAAATATTTGAACTATTTTTCCTATGCTTTAAAATATCAGGATTACATGCGTGTCTTCACTTGCAAAACTGGTAAAGAAATTTGGGATAAATTGTGTATCACTTATGAAGGCACTAATGAAGTTAAACAATCTCATTTAAACATTCTCTTGCATGACTACGAACTTTTTTGTATGAAACACCATGAATCTATTTCGGACATGTATACAAGGTTTACTCAAATTGTTACTTCATTGCATGCCCTAGGAAGAGAACTTTCAATCTTTGAAAAAGTAAACAAGATTCTGAGATGCTTTCCTTCATCATATGATGCTAAAATCACTGCAATCACTGAATCTAAGAATTTGAACACTTATTCTATTTATAACTTACTTGGCTTACTTATTTCTTACGAGCAAGGGGTGAATTAAAGAAATCTTAATACAAGTGAGAAGAAGAAGGAGAAAACAGTTGCACTGAAGGCGCACAAATCAGATTCTGAAACTTCCGGATCTAAAAGCGATGGAGTTGCCTTCATGAGAAGGCAATTCAAAAGCTTTCTAAGGAAGAAGCAAAAGCATCATTGGAGAAAAGTTACGGATCATAAACATTCGAAAGGATCTTCTGATGTCGTTTGTTATGAATGCAGGAGACTAAGACACGTGAAAACTGATTGCCCTACACTTAAAGATCACTCAATCAAAGGAAAGGGTGAAGAGAAACCTAAGCTAAGGAAGGACAAGATGAGAGTACAAAAAGCATTTTGGGCTGATTCTGCATCGGACTCATCAGAGACTGTTGGTGGAATTTTGAAAACATATTTTAAAAATATTGGTTTTCTTTGGGACTTAAAATTGAATTCTAAAATCGAATTGTCTCGTTAGAAAAAGTATATCACCTCGAGAGGTGAGAATAAAATTTCATAACGGTATTCAGATTTAGAATTATGAAATTCATCTTGAATATTATGACCGGATGCTAAAGAGAACTTCATATGGCCCCGAAGGGTCAAAATGAGGTTCAATTGAATATCCAGCTACAATATTTAAGAAGTGTGATCGTTAGGTTCACATCCAAAGCCTTATCAAAGAAAGATGTATCTCCCCGAAGGGGGAAAATATCATTCGATGATAATTCTTTGAATATGATAACAATGATCACTAGTATTTTAAGTTTTCCCCAACAAAATCCAATTGAGTTTTGAAAAATCAATTTTTTAAAATCAGGTGTGTGTGGTTCTAAATCTCCTACGAGCGCAAGCCCTCGTAGTTAATTACATCGTAGGGAGATAAAATCCCCTACGAAAACTCTCGATTAAAATAATGGCAAAATTTTGTTAGATTTTCTAGGAGTGATATCAAAAAGAGAAGTGAATTTTAGAAACTCAAAAGGGAATGGATCAAAATTGAGCAGTTATTAACGGAGTCAAAGGAGGAGAGGTAGGGGACACTTTGAGATTCCGGAACCATCCGGAAGTGTCCCAACTTAATCTAAGTGTTGGGCTTTATGTTTTGAATTGAAATGATATTTAATTAGAGTTGAGCATTTTATTAGAAATTTGTGACTATATTCCCAAAATTTGGGGTCTTATAATCAAAGATTTGCCCCGGATCCTAAATCTATTTTGGACACTGGACCACAGTCATCCGATCCTAACTAATGCAGTGCAAGGTCTGGACTTACCCCAGCCTGGATTGGGGAGCCAGCTAACCACCTAGTCGATTTAAAAGAGATGAGTCCGGTCTTTTATGAAAGAGTGGTAGGGATGTTGTAATGAAAGTTTTGGAGAGTTGGGGCCGACATCTAGAGATTTTCCTAAATGGCCCCTTCAACTTATGTTGGGTGCTAAAATGCTAAACTGATGCAATTAAAATTTTGACTCTTTAAGTTTGTATCTAATGCAATGCATGCTAGTTAACAACTTCCAATCAAGTATGCTTGAAATTTTTAAAAACAGGCTTATAAAATAATTTTTTAGAAGACTGGACTTCCCCAGGTCCGGCACCTCGTCCTCATAGGTCAGATTATCCGGACTCTACCCGCAGGCGGGGAAGGGTCTAAAGCAAGGAAAGAGTAATGCAGAAATATGCATGCGACCCCGGGGTCGATCCCCGGCTAATTCCCTAGATTCGTTATCTTTCTATGTTGTTTAGACTCACTAAAATTTTAGACTTTTAAAATTATGAGTAGAAAAGTTTCACACCCTCACGAGCCTCACGTATCCAGGCGAAAACAAAGAGCGACATGCAATCGCCAAAAAAACTAGTAAAAACAAGTAATCCTAGAGGCAATCAAATCATCACATCAAATATAAATTAATTAATAAATGTCCATAGGCAGAATTGCCTTGCTTATTACAAACCAGAATATTGCAGAAAGTAAAGTGGCCGGGCACCACTGACAACAACCCGGATTCTAAACCTAGTAATGACGCAAGTTATTTTGAGTGGGATACTCTCAATCTTCAAATCTTCAAATCTTCAATTTCATTCTTCTTTGAACTCCTTTTCTTCAATCTTCTTGGAATCTTCGTAGTGGATTACCCAAATGGACAAGAGGGCACTTCCCTCTAAGGGGGAAGGCCACTCTTTCCTCTTTGGGTAAGGAAGAGGTATGATCCAAATTTGGATTTCCAAATGGAAAAGGAGTGTTCCCTAAAGGGGTATCCTTTCCTCTTTGGAATCCAAGCTTTGGATCTATGTATCCCAATTCAAAATAAACTTTCACAACACTTGATACTTGCACAAATTACATTTATATCAAAATAAAAGATCTAGACTCACCTGCAGGGTTATCCTAAGCAATTAATATATATAAAGCAGTTATTCCCAAGCAGTTGTATATGAGCAAAAAAAAAAAGTAAACACACTGGCCACGCTCTTTTTATGATTTGGGGGCTTTAGCAGCTAAAGCACCTGTGCAAAGAGTTTATAATATTTATGCATTTTTTTTGATTTGCCCCCTTTTTTTATTGCCCTGCATGAGCGTGGCCACCTGCAGAAAACTGTGTCAACATCCAGATCGTACCTAACCTAAGGGTAATCTAGTCGCCAAACACATCAATCCATCCACAGAGTACAGAAAAAAGTAAGCAAACACAGCAAAGCAATTTCATCCACAACATGCAGTGAAAACTACGAAAAATCCGGCACACAGCAGTAAAGTAAACACCGGCCTAACCTAGATCTAGAGTTGGTTGTCCTAGCACATTATCTAAAGTGTGTGTAAAAGGTCGTGTGGCTGGGGTAGGTCCTAAAGTGGGTTATTAGTTGAAGTTGTCTAAAAGTCTGGGTTTGTTAAGGCTTAAAAGGGGAGTTAATGTTAAGATTTAAGTATTAATAAATTAAGAATTTTAATTAAACTTATTTTAAAAGTTAATTGATTACTACCTTTGTTTCACACCGAGGCCGTGAAGTTTATTTCACCTTCCTTGGGGCAAAGCTAATAGCCTCGTAGGCTTGGGTTACGCAGCAGCAATCAGGGTTGATTAAGTTATTTAAATTTGTTAGAATTAAAGGAGTGGATTGATATTAAAGAGAGTTAGTTACTGATTTTAATAGATTAGTTGAGAATTTTATTAGCCTATTAAGAAAATTCTGGAGTTTGAAAGGGTTAATGGGTTTTAAGAGGTTATCCGGATGTGTTAACAAAGGGGTCAAAAATGGACTTTTAAAATTAGAGTTAATCTTAAGGGTTTCAGATTTTTAATAAATACTAGACCTAATTATGAGTTGTTAGACAGGTAGCACACTCAATTTGGAGTTTTCTATCAAAAGTTATGATATTTAGAAGTTTTAACCCGATTTTGACCTAGAGTTGACCAAAATGTTGACTTTTTGACTTTGACCAGATTTTGAGGGTTTAAAATTTTTGGAAAATACTAGATTTTAATTAGAGTCATTAGCCACTGAGTTTGATTGATTTAGAATTTTCTACAATTAGTTATGAATTTTGGAAGTTTGGGCATTTATTGGAATTATTAAATTATTTCAATTAAGGGCCCTTTTAATGATTTGAACCCAAATGAGTCTTAAACTTCTTGAAATCAACTCCAAAGATTCGAAATGATCTAAGGAGAGATCAGCAAGTGTTTAAAGATTTTTTGGGATTTTTAATAATTTTTAATTAATTAAAATGGATTAAACATTGATTTTGATTAAAATTAAATTAAAATGGATTTTAACGTCAAATTAAAGTAATTTCAATTTTCAATGATTAAGAGTTGAAATATGGTTGATTAGAGGTATTATAGGTATATTTTGGAATTAATATAAATTTATGATGATTTATTGAATTTTCTAAGTCCTTAAAAGGGCTGAAATTTGACATGCTTAATTTTCTAACATAATGACCTCCAAATTGACTCAAATTTAAACCTAAGGTATATGATGTCACTAAGTTTACTATGTTCAAGTTTCACCCTTATTGGGTTTGTGTACAATCCCCTATGAATTTTCTAAGTTTTCTAGACATTTCCTTAATTATTTTTCCTAGGTGTCTCTACTATTTAAATAGGCATGTAACTTGGTGTGTCTAACCCTGACATACATACAATCATACCACAGAAATATCACAGCAAAATATTAAAACCCTAAGGAGTTATGATTTTTCAAAGTTTAGGGTTCAAAATAGACCCTTTACCTTATAAATTCATATCACAGAAATCTATTGAGCATCTGAACCTAGAAAAATTATGAAACATGTCTAAGATACTCAATAATTATCCACCAAAATTTGGGATTCATTTGATCACTTTATTGTGAGAAAATTGCGATACATGAAATTCACATAAACTCAAATATCTCACAATACAGAAATCAAAACAATATAATTTTAATTTTAATAACTACTACATTCGATTATCTTTCCAACGAGCCCAAGAACGCCCAATTTGGTGGAAAACCCGATTTTCTGTGAATTTTGAAAGATTTGAAGCATTTAAAGTATTTTTTATTCAGATTTGGGTCAAATCAGCTGGCGATGACGTGGCGGCGTGGCATGATGCCACGTGTCAGATCCCGGATGGACCCGTGTTTCACCCAGAGGAGGGCCGCGCGGTTTGGGGCGACGTGGCCAATTCTGGGCCGTCCGATCGCGTTACGGCTCGATCGGACGGCTCTGGTTGAACCAGAGTTAAAAAATTTCAAATGCCTATATCTTTCAAAATACTTGACGAAATTGCACGAAATTTGAACTGTAGCTAGAGGGCAATATGATCTTACAATGCCTGGAGTTTGGAGGCTCCATTCATTGTAAAATTGCTACAGTTTCAAATTAAAATGTAAACTTAAAATGAGTATAACTTACAATCCAACCGTCGGATTTTTGCGATTTTTGGCTTGTTGGAAAGTTGCGGCAATTCTCTACAACGTTACTGAAGACTCCAAAAGCCGGATCGTTCTGGATCGAAAGTTATATTTGAAAGTCCGCTTTCTCTCTCTAGAATGCTCTCTCCTCACTAAAATAGTGATTTGAGGCTTGGAAATGGTTGGGAAAAGCTTGGGAAGGACTTGAAATGTGCTGGAGTGTGTAGGAGGAGCTCTTAGAAGGTTGGGGGCTGCTGGAGTTTGGAGCTTTTGATCATATCAAAGGGAATGATGAAGATGCCCCCTTTAGGTCAAGTTTTCCCCCACTTTAACTTTGGCTTTTGGATTGGATGGTTGAGATTTGATTTGGAGTAGTTTTGGATGAGTGCCAAGTGTCCCCTATGCTGCCAAAAGCTATGGAATAGGGTTGGTGGTTGAGAGTGACTTCTCTTGGTCCATGTGAAGAGGGACCACACCTTTTTCCCCATTTAGATGAACCAATGCCAAGCCTTGTTTAAGGGGCTGATTTGAGCTCTATTAGGGGAGGAAATGGGTCACATCACATCATGTTTGAGCAGGTTCTAGACTAAGCCATGGATTGCCAAGGTGGCTTGATGATGTGGCCAAGAGTTTGAGGTCAAGAATTTGATGTTTTGAGCAAATACATGTAATTGGAGAGGATTTTGACCTCTCCAAATGAGTTGACCAAGTCAACCCAAGATGAGGATTGACTTGAAAGTCTTTGGACATGTCATGAGTGTCCAATTGAATGATTTTGAAAGGTTGATTTGATTCAAAGTAGCTTGAATGGTTAAAATTGGTAAGTGTTGGGTTAAAGGGTTGATTTGGTCAACCATGGTTGACTTGGTCAACCAAGTCAAACCATAGAGTAAGTTTGGGTTCAATGTGTTCCTAAAATTATTTAGGATCTATTGGAATGACATTTGAAGAAGATATCAAAGGTTCATAAGTCAAATCAAGTTGAGTTTAGGCCAAAAGTCCAAAAATCCCCATTTAAGGGCATTTTGGTCATTTTGGTCTCAAGTCAATTCTGGGTCAAATTAAATCTAAAAAGATGTAGATCATTTCTTAACAAGTCAATATCAAGGTATTAGGAGGGATCAAAAGATTTGGAGGGGGATCCAAAGTCAAATTCCACTAGGTGAAAGGCCTAGTGGCATGAATTATAAATATTCGAAGGTTTTGCAACATTTGGAGTTTGATTAAGTTTATGGGGTTAGAGTACTCCAAATGGGTTCAAATTTGAAGGGTAACCTCCAGAGACATGTCTTATCACTTTGCAAGTGATAGACTCTGAATCAGAGGTCATTTAACTGGGTTTTGAAGTGTTCAAAAAATCCTTGAAAAAGGTCTTTAGGACAGGGTCTTAAGACTTTGGATTTGAGTCTAGATTTTTGGATTTGAAATGGATTTCAAGTTTGAATGATTAATATTGAAGTATCCAAATCATTTACAATCATGTGGTGGTTGTTAATGAATGGATAGGGTCAAAGCTAGATCAAAGGTAGGATCAAAGTCTAGATTGAAGTTTGGATTCTCAAGTTGATTGGGCCAAAGTTTGGATGTGTTTGAAGCTTGAATTAATTTGGATTTGAATTGAATGAAGTTTGAGATTTGAATTGATTAAGGGTAGGGATTAATTTGAAGTTGGAGTTGATCAAAGGTATGGATTGATTTGAGGTTGGTGTTGATCAAAGGTGGGGATTGATTTGAGTCTGGATTGGTCCTAAGATCTAGAGGGGTTCTAGGATCTAGGATCTAGGATCTAGAGGGGTTCTAGAATTTGAGATATAAGAGAATCCTAAGCTCTGGAGTAGGCCCTAAGGTCTAGCTCTATGAAAGGATCTTAAGGTCTAGAGTGGATCCTAAGGTCTGGCTCTAGGAAAGGATCTTAAGGTCTAGAGTGGATCCTAGGATCTAGAATTAATCTAGAGTTTGGAAGGGCCTTAGTGACCTCATACAAAAATGAGGTCAACAGAGACGGAACCAAAAGATGAGACATCGAAATTGTGCTTGATGGCTGACGACAATCTTAATCAAGAAGAGGTATGTGAACTTTCCTATGATCAACTTCTTGAAGTTTCAAAAAAAATTCATGCATCATATAGAAAATTCAAGAAAACACATGTTAGCTTGAAATTAGAATTTTTGAATCTACAAAAAGAGCATGAAATTTTGACTAAAGAGCACCATCAAACGATTGATTCAAATCATATGACTTTACTTGATGGATTTGATGAGTTAAATAAAAATCATTGTGATTTAGTTGAAAAGCATGATGCATTAAAAGTGTCACACACATCACTTGAATTTGATTTTAAAAGGTCTAAAGAGATGGAGAAAAATTTGAGGATTGAAAATGAGGTCTTAAAGAGCACTAATTTGAGGATTCAAAATGAATTAGAAACATGTAAGAAGATTAGTACGACACATACTTTTGATCAATTGTCAAAACCTTGGAAGAGGCATTATAACTCAAATCACTTAAGAAATCCTTTTTCTGGAGTTAGATGTTTTTCATGTTGCATGCTAGGACACATCTCACACACTTGCAAAGTTCACCATAGTACACATTGGGTGTGGAGACCAAAGGTGCATGATCCACAACATATCACACATGCATTGCATTCTACTTTTAATAAGGAGGGACCCAAACCTGTTTGGGTTCCTATATCTAACATTTGATAATTTTGCAGGAGGGCTCTCACAAAAGGTCTCGTGAGAGTATGTGGTACCTGAACAGTGGATGCTCTCGACATATGACTGGTGATGCCAACCAATTTGTTGTACTAGAGTCCAGGACTGGAGGCAAGGGACAACACCACCAAGAAGGTGGTAGGGGCAGGTATAATTGGTAAGTCCAAGAAGCTTATGATTGAAAATGTTTTGCTTGTAGATTGATTGAAGCACAACTTTCTCAGCATCATTCAACTATGTGACAAAGGCTTCATCGTGCAATTCCTTGCAAATTCATACATTGTAAGTTTAAGTAACAATACTATTTTTTAGGGAAAGAGGATCAACAACGTCTACATGCTTGTTTAAATAACATTGAACGTGCTGCTTCATTTTACTTAAAAACAATGATTGATGATTCATGGTTGTGGCACCGGAGACTTTGTCATGCAAGTATAAAAACCCTTAGGAAAGTGACCCAAAAAGACCTAGTTAGAGGTGTCCCCAAACTCAAGTTTTCAAAAGACCACCTTTGTGATGCCTGTCAACTAGGAAAGCAAGTCCACTCCACCTTTCGCCCTATTAAGGACTTGATTTCGATTTTTTTGCGATCGTGACAGAGTTACTTTGGTTCATTATTTTATAAAGATATTTTTTCAGGAACCAAGTGATGGATGGATTCTTTTTCTCATATCCAATTAATTCTTTGAGTTAGGTCATTGATTTCAAAAGACGATTCTACCCTAAGAAAACGTCTAAGCTAAGGGTAACCATGACTAGATATTCTACCATTCTTTGGATTGTTGAGATTATTAACTCATTAACCCACAAGTTTTTAAATCAATCACTTGAAATACTACATCAGTTTCATCCCTTGGTTAAAATTTTTTTTTTCTTTTTTCTGTCTCCTTCTCTCTGTTCCCTCCTCCTTTTTGATATGTCAAAAGGGGGAGAAGTTTATGATATTTGTTCACTTGTTGATCCCAAAATTTTACTGCAAATTATCTCCGTAGTATTTTGCCATCATCAAAAAGAGGGAGATTGTTGCAAATTTATTTTTATGACCTATGTTTTGATGATTGACAAACGCTATTGATTCTCTTGGACTGCCTGTTATTTTTAACTTTTCAGGAATCGAAGATTGGATGAACAAATGAAGCCAGTTCAAGATTGCGTAGGTTAGGGTTGAGTTAGTCTGTAGTTTGCATTTAGGGCAATGTTCTGGCCAATCTTCTGAGATTTGTACTGATCGGCCAAGACGATGTCCATATCGGCCTGGACGATATTGTCGGCAACTTGCAATTAATGAGCTCCTTTGAAGCACTTCTATTTAAGAGCTTTTGTTCAATGTTTTGAACAATCTTTTGCTGCTGCCTTCACCTAAGAAGACCTTGAGGAGAGAAAGAGAGAGAGGGAGTGAGAGAGGAACTTGTGAGGGGGAGCTTGTGAAGGGATTCACAAGGGTTGCTTCAAGGATCGCCCTGCTTCTTCTTCGTCTAGAGTTTCTCATCCGTGGAAGGGTCGGTAGAGGTAAGGATTTAGCATCTGATTGTGGTTCTCTGCCAGCTTCAAGAGGAAGCAAAAGGAGATAGGTTCTCTGCCTTGCTGGGGTGGCGAAAAGAGGTTCTTTGTAAAGGCTTCTCCACCTAGCTGTTGGGGCTAAAGGAGAGTCACGATTGTAGTGCAATACTCGGAGGGCGCCTCTGGGGAGTGGACGTAGGTCGAGTTGACCAAACCACTATAAATCTATGTGTTCTTGTTTCTTTCTTCCACACTTTAATTTCCGTACTTATTTTTTGTGGTGTGAATTTGGTTTATGAGATTTATCTTCTTTGTGAAAAGAAAATTTTTAAAATACCAATTCACCCCCCCCCTTTGGTTAGCTTGGGCCAGTTCTATAGGGCTTAACATCCCTAACGAACTTTCAAGTGGTATCAGAGCGGGATTCATAAAAAATTTAGTTTAAAATTTTTTTGAATTTTGATCCATGACTAACCTTGGGAATCGCAACACTACGGAAGGGTATTCTATTACTCGACCTTCCCTTGTTCGATAACCTACCTTTTGATTTCTGGAAAACCCGCATGTCAACATTTTTACAATCCACTGATTATCGCATGTGGATGCTTATCAAAGAAGGTTATTCTCTACCTTCTCGTGAAATTAATGGTGTTAAAATTGAAATTGGTTTTACTGAATGGACATTCGATGAAAGAGATTTAGCCCAATTAAATGCAAAATATTTGAACTGTTTTTTCTGTGCTTTAAAATCTGAGGATTACATGCGTGTCTCCACTTGCCAAACTGGTAAAGAAATTTGGGATAAATTGTGTATCACTTATGAAGGCACTAATGAATTTAAATAATCTTGTTTAAACATTCTCCTGTATGACTACGAACTTTTTCGTGTGAAACCTCATGAATTTTTTTTTGACATGTATACAAGGTGTACTCAAATTGTTACTTCATTGCATGCCCTAGGAAGAGAACTTTCAAACTTTGAAAAAGTAAACAATATTTTGAGATGCTTGCCTTCGTCGTATGATGCTAAAATCACTGCAGTCACTGAATCTAAGGATTTGAACACTTATTTTATTAATAACTTACTTGGCTCACTCATTGCTTACGAGCAAGGGGTGAATCAAAGAAATCTTAATACAGGTGAGAAGAAGAAGGAGAAAATTGTTGCACTGAAGGGGCATAAATCAGATTCTAAAACTTCCGGGTCTGAAAGCGATGGAGTTGCCTTCATCACAAGGCAATTCAAAAGGTTTCCAAGGAAGAAGCAAAAGCATCATTGGAGAAAAAGTAAGGATCAAAAACATTCGAAAGGATCTTTTGATGTCGTTTGTTATGAATGCAGGAAACCAGGACACGTGAAAACTGATTGCCCTACATTTAAAGATCACTCAAGCAAAGGAAAGAGTAAAGAGAAACCTAAGCTAAGGAAGGACAATATGAGAGTACAAAAAGCATTTTGGGCGGATTCTGCATCAGACTCATCAGAGACGGAACCAAAAGATGAGACATCAAAATTGTGCTTGATGGCTGACGAGAATCTTAATCAAGAAGAGGTATGTGAACTTTCCTATGAACAACTTCTTGAAGTTTCTGAAAAAATTCATGCATCATATTGAAAATTAAAGAAAACACATGCTAGCTTGAAATTAGAATTTTTGAATCTAAAAAAAGAGCATAAAATTTTGACTAAAGACCATCAAATGATTGATTCAAATCATATGAATTTACTTGATGAATTTGATGAGTTAAATAAAAATTATTGTGAGTTAGTTGAAAAGCATGATGCATTCAAAGTGTCACACACATCACTTGAATCTGATTTTAAAAGGTCTAAAGAGATGGAGAAAAATTTGAGGATTGAAAATGAGGTCTTAAAGAGCACTAATTTGAGGAATCAAAATGAATTAGAAACATGTAAGAAGATTAGGATGACACCTACTTTTGATCAATTGCCAAAACCTAGGAAGAGGTATTATAACTCAAATCACTTAAGAAATCTTTTTCCTAGAGTTAGATGTTTTTCATGTGGCATGCTAGGACTCATCTCACACACTTGCAAAGTTAACCATAGTACACATTTGGTGTGGAGACCAAAGGTGCATGATCCACAGCATATCACACATGCATTACATTCTACTTTTCATAAAGAGGGACCCAAACCTCTTTGAGTTCCTATATCTAACATTTCATAATTTTGTAGGAGGGCTCTCACAAAAGGCCTCGTGAGAGTATGTGGTACCTGAACACTGGATGCTCTCGACATATAACTGGTGATGCCAACCAGTTTGTTGTACTAGAGTCCAGAACTAGAGGCAAGGTTACTCTTGGAGACAACACCACCAAGAATGTGGTAGGCGCAGTTATAATTGGTAATTCTATGAACCTTATGATTAAAAATGTTTTGCTTGTAGATGGATTGAAGTATAACTTGCTCAGCATTAGTCAACTCTGTGACAAAGGCTTCATCGTGCAATTCTTTGCAAATTTATGCATTATAAGTTTAAGTAACAATACTATTTTGCAAGGAAAGAGGATCAACAATGTCAATATGCTTGATTTAAATAACATTGAATGTGCTGCTTCATTTTGCTTAAAAACAGTGATTGATGATTCATGGTTGTGGCACCGGAGACTTTATCATGCAAGTATGAAAACCCTTAGTAAAGTGACCCAAAAAGACCTAATTAGAGGTGTCCCCAAACTCAAGTTTTCAAAAGACCACCTTTGTGATGTCTGTCAAGTAGGAAAGCAAGTCCACTCCACCTTTCACCCCATTATGGACATTAGTACCTCTAGACCTTTAGAAGTCCTTCACATGGATTTGTTTGGACCCATTAGCACTGCCAGCCTGGGAGGGAAAGTCTATATATTTGTGATTATTGATGACTACTCGAGGATCACTTGGACTAGATTTCTTTCACATAAAAATGAGTCTTTTGAGGAGTTTAAAATATTTTTTACTTGGATTCAGAAAAAGCTAGGTTGTGAGATTTTGACCATCCATAGTGATTATGAGTAGAGAGTTTGAGATTAGTTTAATGGGAGAGTTGTGCTACTTTTTGAGGTTTAGCATAAAATAATTGGAGGATGAAACCTTTTTAAATCAAAAAAATACATAAAAGACATTTTGAAGAAATATGAGATGGACAAAGCTAAAGCCAATTAACACTCCCATGACTTCTAGTGTTCCATTGGATAAGGACCCAAGTGGTAAGTCTGTTGATCAAAAAAGTATAGAGGCATGATTGGATCTTTACTTTACTTGACTGCGAGCTGACCTGATATTATGTTTAGTGTTTGCCTTTGTGATAGATTTCAAGCTGACCCTAAGGAGTTGCATTTGACTATAGTTAAGATAATTTTTAGATACCTTTTAGGGACCCAAGGCTTAGGGATTTGGTACCCTAGACACAGCACTTCTTTTGAGATTATTGGATTTTTTGACTCTGATTTTGTAGGATGCAAGATGGATAGAGAAAGCACTTTAGAAACTTGTCAATTCATAGGACAGTCTTTATGAAACAAAATTCTGTTGCACTTTCCACGGCTGAAGCTGAGTACATTTCTCTTGGAAGTTGTGTGGCCCAAGTCCTTTGGTTAAAATAATAGGTATTAGATTTAGGATTACCTGTAGGCACCATCTCAATCTTTTGTGACAACACTAGTGCCATATGCATATCTAAGAATCCTATCCAACATTTAAGGACTAAGCACATTGACATTAGGCATCACTTCATTAGAGATCATGTGACTAAGGGAGACATTGAGTTACACCATGTGACAACTGAAAATCAATTGGCTGACATCTTTACTAAACCACTGGCCTTCGACACTTTCAGTTCTTTAAGTACCAGATTGGGTGTGATTGACATAAATGCATGAAACTTGATCTTTAAGTTACTTTCTTTTACTTTTTTTTATTTTCTCTTAGTTTTTGGTGTGTTTTACTTTCTTTTATGTGTTTTTTTTTAAAGCTTAGTTGTCAAAATCATCGCTGAAATGATATCATATTCCTTATCCTTATTTTTGAAAATTTGTAGTCAATGTGTTTTTCATCTCTTAATCTCTTAGATGGTAAAAATATTTTGTGATTGTGTCTCTTTCTCTAACCTATTTTAGCGGCATAGTTTTTCTTTCTAATCAAAAATATATTTCAAATTAAAGATTGTGTATGAAATTTAGATCTTTTCTTAAGCTTGCTTAAGCAAATCTATCTTGTATTTATAATGATTAAAGTCTTTTTGTCACATCAAGATCCCTCGTTACTCTTATCTTTGATTATTGATTCTATTTGTGATAATTCTTTCTTATGTTAGAGAGAGCTCATATTCTCTAATATCTAAGATTTTTTTCAAGAGATTATAAAAGAGAATGTAGCTTTCAAAAAAAAAAAAAAATTGGACAATGATGCCAACAAAAGAAGCGCAAAGACGCCAAATTGAAAATCTATAAAAAGATGCACAAAGCGCCACTCAAATTGACAAGAGGCATAAAATGAGCCCACTCAAAAGCAAGCTATTCTCTCTTTTTAAATCTTTTAAAACTTAGAAGTTTTGATTCTCAAAGGCTTGATTTCGATTGTTTTGCGATCGTGACAGAGTTACTTTGGTTCATTATTTTATAAGGATATTTTTCTTGAACCAAGTGATGGATGGATTCTTTTTCTCATATCCAATTAATTTTTTGAGTTAGGTCATTAATTTCCAAAGATGATTCTACCCTCAGAAATTATCTGAGCTAAGGGTAACCATGACCGGATATTCTACCATTCTTTGGATTGTTGAGATTATTAACTCATTAACCCATAAGTTTTTAAATCAATCACATGGAATACTACATCAGTTTCATGCCTTGGTTAAAATTTTTTTTTTATTTTGGTTTGATTTTTTCTCTCTCCTTGTTTCTGTTCCCTCCTCCTTTTTGATATGTCAAAAGGAGGAGAAGTTTATGATGTTTGTACACTTGTCGATCCCAAAATTTTACTGCTAATTGTCTTCGTAGTGTTTTGCCATCATCAAAAAGGGGGAGATTTTTGCAAATCTATTTTCATGACTTATGTTTTGATGATTGACAAACACTATTGATTCTCTTGGACTGCCTGTTATTTCTAGCTTTTTAGGAATCGAAGATCGGAAGAACAAACGAAGCCAGTTCAAGATTGTGTAGGTTAGGGTTGAGTCAGTCTGTAATTTGCTTTTTTCTACTTGAGTCTATTTGTAATGTTCAAAGAGACTAATGCTAAGTAACCCTACACACACACACACACACACTTGAGAGACTTAGAATTTCTATTTTTACTCACATCGGCCTGGACGATTTAGTTTAAAACAAAGATTCTATTCAGGATTCTTAATTAAGGCAGCCGTCATTAACAGATCGTCCTGGATGATACGTGTATTGGCCAGGATGATAAGCTCAAAATAGAAAGAAGTTGCCGCCATAAACAATTAAGGTATTATGTAATTTTTGGTAATTGGCCAGGACGATCTTGGATCGGCCTGGACGTTATTTACAATTATGCCTTAATTAATCAGGCAAATCAAGGAAGTAATTAAGGATGATTGATACGATCATATCATCCTGGACGATCGCAGGATCGGCCAGGACGATCTATTCAAAAACCTGAGTTACTTCTGGATGATAAATATCGGCCAGCTTAAATTCAGGGCGATGCTCTAGATGATTTTCCTCTGATTTAAACTGATCGGCCTGGACGATCGTAAGATCGGCCTGGACGATCAAGCCAATTTTAAATCATTCAGTTTGCATTCGGGGGGATGCTCTGGCCAATCTTCTGAGATTTGTACTGATCAGCCAGGACGATGTCCATATCGGCCTGGACGATATTGTCGGCAACTTGCAATTAATGAGCTCCTTTGAATCTCTTCTATTTAAGAGCTCTTGTTTAACATTTTGAATAATCTTTTGCTGCTGCCTTGTCCTGAGAAGACCTTGAGGAGAGAAAGAGAGAGAGGGAGAGAGAGAGGATCTTGTGAGGGGGAGCTTGTGAGGGGATTCATAAGGGTTGCTTCAAGGATCGCTTTGCTTCTTCTTCATCTAGAGTTTCTCGTCTGTGGAAGGGTCGATAGAGGTAAGGATTTAGCATCTGATTGTGGTTCTCTTCCAGCTTAAGGAAGAAGCAAAAGGAGATAGGTTCTCTGCCTTGTCGGGGTGGCAAAAAGAGGTTCTTTGTAAAGGCTTCTCTGCCTAGCTGTGGGGGCTAAAGGAGAGTCACGATTGTAGTGCAATGCTCGAAGGGCGCCTCCGGGGAGTGGATGTAGGTCGAGTTGACCGAACTACTATAAATCTCTATGTTCTTGTTTCTTGCTTCCGCACTTTAATTTTCGCACTTATTTTTTGTGGTGTGATTTTGGTTTATGAGATTTTACTTTTTTGTGAAAAGAAAATTATTAAAGTACCAATTCACCCCCTCTATTGTTTAGCTTGGGCCAGTTCTATAGGGCTTAACATCCCTAACAAACTTTCACAATAATGTCGTACCAAACAAATTCAATGAACTGCCATGTATTTTGTACAGTACGATGGGCATCATATAGTATGATTAATAGAGATAAAATAAAAGCCTGGGTTGTGATATATTTAGTTTTGATATATCGTATAGTACAATAGTGGATCATACAATACAATAAGGAAAATGTAAATTATCAAGTTTGGTGTAGTGAGTGTGTGATGATCTGGAACACCCTTAGAAGATTTTTTTTTTAAATTATGCATTAATGTTTATGACACCAAGTCGTATCCTAGAAGTGCTAAAGGTGTCGTAGGCTAATGGTTTCGTGAAGATGTCTGCCAATTGATATCCTGTAGCTATGTGATGCAATTCTATATCTCCTTTAGCAACATGGTCTCTTATGAAATGGTGTCTAATATCTATATGTTTTGTTCGAGAGTGTTGAATTGGATTTTTAGAAATACAAATTGAACTTGTGTTGTCGCACATGATTGTGATGGTTCCTACAAGTAATCCAAGATCAAAAATTTCTTGCTTTAACCGTAGTACTTGTGCAACACAGCTTCCTATTGTAATATATTATGCCTCGGCCGTGGAAAGGGCTTCCGAATTTTGCTTCCTACTGGACCAAGAAATTAAAGATTATCCTATGAATTGATAGGTATAAGTGGTGCTCTTTCTATCTATCCTACATCTTATAAAATCAGAATTTGAGTACCCTAAGATTTCAAAAGAAGTGTTGTGCATAGGATACCAAATTCCTAAGTTCGTGGTGCCTAGTAGATATCTAAGAATTCTCTTGGCTATATTTAAGTGAGACTATTTAGGGTCAGCTTGAAAATGGGCACAGAGGCACACACTAAACATTATGTCCAATCTACTGGCAGTCAGGTAGAGGAGAGATTTGATTATTCCTCTATATTTTTTCTGGTCTACTGATTTTCTATTCAGGTCTATGTCTAGTTGAATTGTAGAGCTCATTGGAGTGTTCATGGGCTTAGCACTATCCATTTTATATTTTTTTTAGAACATCTTTAATGTATTTTATTTGGCTAAGAAATGTTTCATTTCCATTTGTTTTATGCTAAAGCCAATAAAGCAATTAAGCTCTCCCATCATGCTCATCTCAAACTCATTACTCATTATTTTTGAAAATTCATCACATAAATTTTAATCTGAAGATCTAAATAGAATGTCATCCACATAAATCTGAACAACGAGAATTTCATCTTTAACCTTTTATATAAAGAGTGTAGTGCCCACACTACCCTTAACAAATCCTCTATCTAGTAAGAATAAGCTAAGTCTTTCGTACTAGGCTCTAGGTGCTTGCTTTAACCCATAAAGTACCTTTTTTAATTTGAATACATGGGTTAGAAATTGTGAACTTTCAAATCCGGGGATTGCTTAACATAAATATCCTCCTTGATTGCCCCATTCAGAAAAGCACTCTTTACATCCATTTGATATATTTTAAAACTTTTGAAGCAAGCAAAAGTTAAGAGCACTCTTATGGCTTCTAGTCTTGCTATTGAGGCAAAAGTTTCTTTAAAGTCTATTCCCTCAATTTAGTTGTACCCCTTAGCTACTAGTCTAGCTTTATTTCTTATTATAGTTCCTGAGTCATTCACCTTATTTTCAAAGACCCATTTTGTTCCAACTACACTCTGTTCTTTAAGCCTCTTAACAAATTCCCAAACATCATTCTTGGGGAATTGATTCAATTCTTCTTGTATTGCTAGGATCTAGAATTCATCTCCTAAAGTTTGGTCTATACTCGTGGTTTGTATCATAAAAATTAATCTTGAATGACAAACCTCCATCCTAAGTCTGTGCTTAGTTCTTACACCTTCTGAAGGGTCTCCTAAAATTAATTCTTTAGAATGACTAGATGAATATCTCCATTCTCTAGGCAAATCTTCTTGAGGTTCTATCATTTCTCCTATGGTCATAGTTTCTACTCCCTGAATTGCCTCTATTTTAATTTCTTCAATTTTAGGTTTAGAGGGCTTATCTGATTCATCAAATACTATATGGGTGGACTCTTTTACTACAAGGTTTCTTATTAAAGATTCTATAGGCCTTACCTACAGATGAATAACCTAAGAAGACACCCTCACCAGACTTGGGATCGAATTTTCCCAAGGAAAGTTTTCCATTAATTAAGATAAAGCACTTACAACCAAAGACATGTAAGTGTAAAATATTCGGTGTCCGACCCTTAAGGAGTTCATAAGGAGTTTTATTCAGTTTTGACCTAATGTTCACCCTATTTAAGACATAACACGCTGTGTTTACTACTTCTGCTAAAAATTATATAGGAAGGGTGTACTCAGCTAACATTTCCCTAGCAGCTTCTACCAAAGTTCTATTCTTTCTTTCTGCTATTCCATTTTCCTGAGGTGTTCTAAGGGCTGAGAAATTATGCTCTATTCCTATCTCTGGACATAATAATTCAAATCTTTCATTTTAAAACTCTCCATCATGATCACTATGGATTGTTGAGGTTTTACATCCTAATTTTCATTGAATCCAAGTGGAGAATATCTTAAATTTCTTAAATGACTCATTCTTATATGCTAGGAATCTTACCCAAGCGAATCTAGTGACGTCGTCTACAATCACAAAATAATAACTTTTCCCATCTAGGTTAGTAGTGCTAACGGGTCCAAATAAGTCTATGTGAAGAGGTGATCACATCTTTGATTAAAAGAAAGGATGATTTGATTGGTTTTCCTAGTTGGCAGACATCACATAGATAGTCCTTAGTGAAGTCTAACTTTGGTACGCCTTTAACTAGATTTTTCTGAGTGTTGTTTCTAAGTGTTTTCATACTAGCATGGCATAGTCTCATATACCATAGCCACGAGTCATCTACTATTATTTTTAAGCAAAAAGAATTTGAATTATCAATGCAATCAAGATCTAACATGTAAATATTGTTCATTCATTTTCCTTCTAAAATAAGTTTATCATTTAAACTAATCAGGCATTTGTTAGAAAGAAATTTAATCTCAAAACCTTCATCACACAATTAATTAATGCTTAGTAAGTTATGCTTCAAACTATAAACTACTAAAGCATTCTCAACTAAAAAATTCTTAGCATTTCCAACAATACATGAGCCTACCACTTTCCTAGTAGTGTTGTCTCCCAATGTTACTTTGTCTCCAGTCCTGATCTCCAGTAAAATGAACTTCTTTATATCTCTAGTCATATGTCACGAGCAACCATTGTCTAGGTACCACATGTTCTCACTAGGTCTTTTGTGAGAGTATCCCTATAATTTCATTCAAGGGTTAGATTTGGGAACCTAAGTAAGTTTGGGTTCCTCCTTATGCCTGCATGAATGAGATGTATGCATGCTATACTGTGATGGATGTGATTTAGGTCTCCATACTAGGTGTGTCTTGTGGTGAACTATGCATGTGCGGGCTGTCCTAGCATGCCATAAGAGAAGCACCTAATATCGGGAAATGGGTTCACTAACTTATATGGGTGGTGATGCATTTTTCTAAAGTTGTGTGATGCATGTAGTGCTGGGGGTTTGCTAGATTGGGCTAATGTGGGAGATGACTTTTCTTTTTTCTAGTTCTTTGATTCTTTCTTTAAATGTGTTGTTTTGATATGTTAATCTGTCAACCTCCCATTTTAATAGATATTCATTGTGATCTATCTCCAAAGCAAGTTTGTCTAGTCTATGAGAAGCCTTTTTTTAGTTCAATGCGTTATTTTTAAGGATTCATATGCTTTATTTAATTCAATATGATTCTTATTTAATGCATCATACTCATCAAGTAGAGACATGTGATCTCTATCTAAATCAGAATTTTCTTTAACTAAGTTAGCATGCTTAGTTTATAAAGTACTAAAATTAATATTTAGACTAACATGCATCTTTTTCAATTTCTTATATGAGTCATGAATTTTCTCATAAATAAGTAGTAGATCATAATATGAAAGTTGACATACATCGTCTTGATCTGATTGATCAAGATTATCATTAGCCATTAGACACAAATTCATTTCTTCCTCCTCTACTTCTTCTAATGATTCTGAGATAGAGTCAGCCCAAAATGCCTTTTGTGTCTTCATCTTCCCCTTCTTGTACTTAGCTTTGTCCTCACCTTTTTCCTTAGCTGGCTGACTCTTTAAGATGGGGAAATCAGCTCGGAGGTGACCTAGTTTTTTGCACTCAAAAGAAATTTTGTCAGATGAAACTTTAGAAGTTCACGAGCTTTTACCTTTATTCCAGTTGTTCTAATGACCCCTTTATCAAGGCTATGTCATCTTCTTCCTGCCCTGCAGAACTTTCACTTTCTGAGTTATTTACTTTTAATACCACCTTCTACTCCTTTTCACCTGCATCACTTTGCCTTCAACTCACTCCTTGCTCGTATGCAATGAGTGACCCAAGCAAATTGTCAATAGAATAAATGTTTATATCTTTAGATTCAATGATGACAGTATTTTTAGCATCATAATAAATAGGTAAGCATCTAAGAATCTTGTTAACGTTTTCAGAATTTGAAAATTTCCTACCTAATGCATGCAAGGATGTTACGATTTGGGTGAACCTAGTGTACATGCCAGATATTTTTTGCTAGGTTTCATATGGAAGAGTTCATAACCATGCAATAGAACATTAAGCCTAGACTGTTTAACTTCACTAGTTCCTTCGTACGTGATGCACAGTCTATCCCAAATCTCCTTACCAGTAGAACAGGTACATACTCTTACATAGTCTTCAGATTTTAAAGCAAAAAAGAAAAAAATTTAAGCATTTCACATTTAATTGAGCCAAATCACTATCCTCATTACTCCATTCATTAAAAGGTACAAGAGTTTTTACTCCATTTATAATTTAAAATGGTGCAACATAACCATCATTAACCAACATCCACATGCGATAGTTAATAGACGGTAAGAAAGTAGACATTCTAATTTTCTAGAAATCAAACAGGATATTATCAAAATGAGGTGGACGAGTTAATGAATAACCCTCCGCAGTATTACGATTACCAAAATGAGACATGAATAATTTTCAAGGTTTTCTAAAACACTATTTTTGAAACCCTGCTCTGATACCAATCGAAATTACTAGATGCAACAAGAGGGGGGGGGGGGGTGATTTGCGAAAATTGTTGCAATAAAAAAATCCTAAACAGTAGTTCTAATTTTTTTGTGTTTTTAAAATTTAAACAGAAAAATTTAATTAATGCGAAAGAGAGTACTTGAACAAAATTTGTAACAATGAATCTCACAACGATTTTCACCAAACAATTATAATGAAAATAAAATGCAAGCAAAAATAAAAGTGGTAAAGGAAAAATCACCAGTGATTTTATAGTGGTTTAATCACTTGACCTACATCCACTCATCGGAGTCCTCCACTCCGAGAATTTCTCTACTAAACAATAATTCTCCTTTTGGCCCCTCGGCAAGGCAGAGAAGCCCTTAAAAACCTCACTTTCACCAACCCAACATGGCGGAGTAACAAGCGCTTTGTCACCCTCTTGGCGACGGCAACATACCTTCTCATTTTTCTTCCTTTTGGAGAAGGTAGAGTACCTTAGAGGACACGGATGTAGAAGAGTCTCCCACTCAAAGAGCCTCCCACAAGATCTTGTGGGCCATAGGAGGAAAAAAGTGCAGCAAGTATGGAGCAACCGTGTGATCTCCCTCACATTCCTTCTCCCTCACCAAGCCCACCTTCTCCTTCTTCTCACAAACCCTAAAATCTTCTCACGAGCTCTCCCCCAAGGAATCCCACTCTAATCATGTTCATCTCTCACAGTTACTCATAAAAAATAGAACTTTTTTAATAATTATAATGGGCTCCAAAAACCCTGTAATTCATCAATTAGCTGTTACTATCGTACAGTACGATCCAATATCGCACAGTATGATTAGTAAAATTAGGCTTCATCCTGGTACGAAGGTCTATGAACAGGCCAAAAATTTTGAATATATTCGTATAGTATGACATAAACTCATACAATATGATTTGTAAAATGCTTTTGTTCGTACATAACGATTGCCAGAATGATCAAAACTCATCTCTGTACATCGTAGAGTATGACCTACTTTGTATAGTATGATTAGTCAAAATCAAGTGTCCAGTATGAAGTCTGGGATGATCGAAACAGCCTTGGTTGATTGTACAGTACGAAAGCATCATATAATATGATAAATAATTATAAATTAATCCTTGATTTTTTCATTAATCACGGGATTAATTTAAGTAATTATTCAAAATAAATTGTACAGTACAACAGCTAATAAACCTACTTAAATTAATTTGGTGGCTAGGGTTTTAGATTAGTAACATATAGTACAGTATGATATAATCATACAGTAAGACTTGTTAACAAAAAGTTATTTCAGCAAGATCAGATCATATAGTACGATATAAGCTCGTACAATATGATCAACAGAGAAAAAAACCTACATTTTTAAAACTCTCTCCCCCTGTATATAAACATGGTTTCTCGATCTTATATATAATTTGTGACCAGACTCAAGAAAAGAAAAAATAAAAATAAATGAAAATTTATAATGTTATAAACTCACACTCCTACTCTACCCAATCTTGAGTCTTCATATTATCTTGACTAACTTGTGATATCCCTGAAATGTTTGTACTCATAGACAAGAGTAGAAATCAAAGGCATTCAATGAATAATAATTCAGACGATATTATTTGTCATCATCAAAATCTTACACTAGGGGTCATGGATTGCAATAGTTAATTCCTTATGAACTAGCCCAAGGCTAACAAAAAGAAAGGGGGGGGGGGGGGGGGTGAATTGGTATTTTAAAAAACTTTCATGATCAAAACACAAACTAAAACTAAACAAAAATTCACCACAAAGAAAATCAAAGTGCAAAAATTAAATGTGGAAATAATAAGGGAAAGAACACACTAGATTTATAATGGTTCGGTCAAACCTTGACCTACATCCACTCCTCAAAGGCACCCTCCGAGTATTGCACTAAACTCAGTGTCTCTCCTTTAGCCCCCACAATTAGGCGGAGAAGCCCTTACAAAATCACTTTAACCTTCCCAGGTGTGGTGGAGTAGTCGGGTCCTCTAACACCAAAGAGATCTTCTTCTTCCCAAAACTTTCCTCATGACGAGCCTTGAATCTGATGGTACTAAGGTGCAAGCTTGCCTGAGAAACCGTGTGAAACCCCCTCCATACTCCCTTGAAACCCCCTATAAGGATCTTCTCCCTCTCTCAAACTCCACCGTTTCCTCTCTCCCTTTCATGCTCTCTCTTCAAGCTTTCTCCAGAAGAAATGAAGCCTCAATGGTTGCCAAAGACACTTTCAAAGTCTTTGACAAATCTTAAATTGAAGAGCTCCAAAAAGGCTCTTAAAAGCACCAAACTGACATTATCATCCAGGATGATCGCGGGATCATCCCGTATAATAAGTATAAAAAGAGGGCTTCACAAAATCCTAAAAACTCAATTTCGATGCCACATATCATCCAGGATGATCGAAGGATTGTCCAGTACGATATGCTTATAAAGAGGGCTTCAAAAAACCCTAAAAACTCAATTATGGTGTCAAAATTCATCCTGGATGATCGCAACATTGGCCAGTACGATGTGCAGAATTTCAACTGATAGTCCTGGACGATATTAGGATGGTCTAGGACGATCAGTACAAAATTGTACATATCATCTAGGATGATATTATGGATCGTCCGGGATGATTAGAAGAAAAATTATGGTAATTCGGCTTGGATAATATAGGAAAATCAAGTTTCGCAGCAAACATCGTCCTGTATGATATACAGATTATCCTGGTTGATCAGATTGAAAACTTTAACCATAATAAATCCTCTAATCATGGGATCAATTTAGGCATGATTTGTATTGATCATCCTGGACAATCAAGATCATCTGGGATGATTAGAAATAAAATTAAATCTTCAAATCTTTACTAAATTAGCATTGGCGGCTATTTTACAAGATCATAAAGGATCATCCTGGATGATCCAAAATAATCCAGTACTTGATCTTCTAGATTTGACTAGATCTCACTCCCTTGAGTGTGTGTGTGTGTAGTCACCAACCAAGCATATACCCTTACAAGACTTGACTCAAGAAATCAAAATTACATCAATGAATATTACAGACCCTTTACAATATAAAATTATTTGAGCTCTAATTCTTTGTTTGATGCTGCATGATATTTCTGAAATGTTAGTATACAAACAAATAAACATATATTGCAAATATAAGTAGATAATAGAAAGTGAACCATAATATTTGTTATCATCAAAAACATAAACTTATAAGCTCAAGTTGCAACAGATGTTATTTGTTTTAAATGCATGAGGATAGGACACTTCAGAACAGACTGCCCAAACCTAAATGCTCACCCTAATAAGGTGATGGGTGATGAAAAGTTATAGTTCAAGAAGGATAAGTAAAAGTCACAAAAAGATTTTTTGGTTCGACTAAGCCTTGGAATCATCATAATCGAAAGTAAAGGATAAGGTAATAAACTTGTGCCTTATGGCTAAGGATAATCTTGAACAATCAGATCAAGATGAGATATGTCAGCTTTCCTATAATGAACTATTTATTATTTCAGATAAAATACATGATTAATGTGTGCTAGTCTCAATACTAATTTTAGAACATTACAAAAAGAGTATGCTAGTTTGGTCAGGGATCATTCTACTTTAGATAGTGATCATATGTCTTCACTAGATGAATTTGATGCTTTAAACATGAGGCATATTGACCTATCTAGTGCATATGACTCCTTAAAAACATTATATATTGAATTCAAGAAATCATTTAAAGAATTAGATGCATGCACAGATGAATAGATGGTAGGGAGCAAACATTGAAAATATAAATGTTCATTCTTGAAAGTGCATATAAATTTATAGAAGCAAAACTATTTTCACTTGAAATGTATAAACCATTACTTACCTTAGCACAAATTCATAACCCATCACCATAGCATGCATCATTTAAACCTAGAAAAAGGTACCACAACCCACATAGACTAGTGAATCCATTTTCGGGTATTAGGTGTTACTCACATGGCATGCTAGGTCACATAGCCCGCACCTGCATAATTCACCATAGGACACATCTAGTGTGGAGGCTGAAATTGTATTCATGTTATTAATTCAAGCATAAGGTGAAAGTTCAGGAAGGTTGTTAGACCATATAGAATTATCACAAAGGCTAACCAAGAGGGGGGAGGGGTTAATTGGTATTTTAAAAACATCATTAAACACAAAGAACAACCTCCCTTTTTAAAGATTTTTAAAATATCTAAAAATATTAATTTTATCTCTTGGCGAATAAGCAAAGTAATTTCAAAATAACAAAAAATCAAAGATTTTCAAAAATGTAGTTATCACAAAAATAAATACAAAAAAATAAAACCCAGAAAAAATACACCAGAGATTTACAGTAGTTGGGTCAACCTAACATATGTCCACTCCCGATCACCCACTCCAAGTATTACACTAAACCTTTAGTGGCTCTCCTTTAGCCAACATAGCTAGGCGGAGAAGCCCTTACAAACTCTCTTCCACCAATCCAGTGTGATAGAGGACCGTACTCTCACAGGAAGAGAACCATATCACCTTTTCTCCCTCATGGAGAGGAAGAGAATCTGGCTCATTTTTACCCTCCTAGTGTGATAGAGAACCTTGAATCACTTTCTCCTTACCTAGTGTGGTGGAGTAGCCTGGTCATTTGGCACTAAAGAGATCTTCTTCTTCTTAAAACTTTCCTCAAGATAAAACTTGAATACGATGGTACTAAGATGCAAGCTTGCTATAACAATTGTGTGAAACCCCCTCCACCATTCCTTGAAGCCTAGAAGGATCTCCTCACTATCAAATTCCACCCTTTCCTCTCTCCCTTTCAGGGCTCTCTCTTCAAGTTTTCTCTACAAAAATAGAGACTTCATGCATGCCAAAGACACTTACCAAGTGTCTTGAGAAATAGTGACAAATACTAACAATTTTATGTCTTCACAAATACTAACAATCTTTCCCTTTTTATTATGGCAAATATTACTGGTTAAATTTATAAATTTAAAAATATTTTTTCCTAATCTCCCCCTCACTAAGTTAATTATATTAAAAATACGGGAAATCAAAAGGTTTGGTTTAATAAAAAAAATAAAAACATTTTGAAACAACATAATAGATAAATTGATCTAAATACAAATAAAAAAACATTTAAAAATCATATAACAAATAAACTAAAGAAAATATAAATAAAAAATATTTAAAAACAATATAACAGTTAAACTAATGCAAATACAAGATGAACATATGCAACCTAACCACAAATACAACTAGATAAATATATTATACCTCTTTGATATTATCAAAAAGAAGAGAAATACCAAAAAAATAAAATGGAAAACACATAACAAAATAAAGATCATACGAACCATAATTAAGAGTAGGTAGTGGAGTTGTTTAATAAGAATTAATTAATTTTAGTATATTTTCTCGAAATGAGTAAGTTACCTCTTGATTTTATTCAAAAGCTTAGCAAGAATTGAATTAACTGCACTAAGATCCAAGGTTAGAAATTTGAATTTTATCAATCCTAGCTCTAGTTCCGTACATGTTAAAATCTTTTTTAAACAAAAAATATATTCAAAATATAAATTAGAAAGGAAATGTGATCATTTCAATGTTCTTTTCAGAATTATATCTTAAAAGAATAGTATTTCAAAAGTGATGAACTAGAAATTATGATTTTAAATTCATGTGTGGATTATATCTATTGGCATTTGGATTTATCTAAAATTTAAAGACTTGATAGGAAGGTAATCTAAATTATTGCAGACTCATTTTATCCCTCTTTTACTAGTGTTTGGGCACTTTGCACATCTTTTTACTTTGATATAGTTTGTGTGTCTTTCAATTTATTTGGCGAACATTGCAAATTTTTTTGGTTTGGGCTAATTTTTTGCCGCTTTTTCACTTTTGTAAACTTGCTTCCTTCTTAAGTCTTCAAAGATTCTTTATTGTGAGATTATCATTAAAAAATAAGAGAAGAGGAACTCAATCTTTTTTTGGGAAGAGTAAATAAAAAATAAAAACCTTATCCCTTTGATATAGAAAGATAGCCTGAGTAAGAAAATTTGAAATAGATTCACTGACTTATAAAAATATTCATTGAGATAGAGAACTGTAGGTAGATGAAACAAATCTCTTTTTCTTGGTCCAATTTTTAATTTTCAATAATTTTTTATTTAAAAAGAAATTATACCATTAAAAGAGTTAGAGGAAGAGGGATAATTATCAATTTTTAACCAATTAACTATTTTTGAGGCATCAACCACCACTTATTGAATATTTTATGTAAAAATGAGGTAAACTTTCATTTTTTTTTAAATATGATTTATGAGAAGTTAATTAATTCTTTTATGCATATACAATGTGAAAATAAAAATTGATTTGTGTGTGATGATTAGAGAGACTTTACAAAAAATATGAAAAATAAAATAAAAGATCACAAATATAATCATCTCACAGTAAAACAAAATCATTAAAAATAATACAGATAATAAAAACATTCATAATGAATAGAACACATACGAGAATGCATTATAAAATAAATTAACATATAAACAAAAGTTTACACCTCATCATCTTGCTCCAGTTGGATGATTTAGAAGCTAGGTCGACTAGGGAGATTTTTTTCTTTTTAATATTTTACCTTATTAAAATTTATTTATTTTTACTCTTTTCCTTTGCATGAAGAGTTTTTAAATTAGTGCACTTATTTTTCATATGTCCACATTTCCTACACCCAAAGCAAATAATGTCAAATGAAATTTTAACATTCTTACCATTTTTACCTTTGTTCCTTCTTTGTTGAGGTTGATGCTTTCACTTTAGTAGATTTTCAAATTTTCTTATTATTGATGTTATCTCCCTACTTCATCATCTAGTGGGTCACTTATATCTTTGTCTTTAGCTTTTAGAAATATATTTTCACCTGCATCCAAAAGTATTTGACTCACAGTTTGCTCATGGGCAATGAGTGGGCTAGTCAGATTATCTATAGAATAATAATTCAAGACTTTTGGTTCATATATAGTAGTGCCTTTCGAATTAATTTATCAGGTAAATAATGTAGAATTTTTTTAACATTTTTAAAGTTTAAAAGTTTTTTATCTAAAGCATATAATGATGTCACTATTTGAGTAAACCTTTTATACAAGTCTAGGATAGTCTCATAAGGTTTCATGCAAAATAGTTCATAATCATGAATTAAAATATTCAACTTAGACTGCATAACTTCATTAGTACCTCTGTATGTAGTGCATGTAGAGATTTTATTTGCTATCTTCAGAATTCAAAGCACAGAAAAAATAATTCAAGCATTTAATATTCATTTAATAAAAGGAATATAAATTTTGATTCCATCTACAATATGTGATGCCACATTCAAAAATCAATTAATTGCAAGAAGGTAAACATGCAATTTTTTCAAAAAATCAAAAGAAATATTTTTAAATAAAAGTTGTCAAGTGATTGAATATCCTTTCACAATATTAGGATTTCCAAAGTTAGCCATTGATCTTTTTTCAAAAGCATTCTAAAACTTAATTTATGAATCCTGCTTTGATACTCCTTAAAAGTTCATGATGGTTGTTAGACCTTATAGAACTAGCTCGATACTAACCAATAAAGGGGTTGAATTGGTAAATTAAATCTTCTTTAAACACAAAGAAAAATCTCCCTTTTTAAATATTTTTAAACTATCTAAAAATATCAATTTTATCTTTTGATGCAGAAATGAAGTAATTTCACAATAACAAAAAATCATAGATTTTCAACCATGCAGTTATCACAAAATAAATGTGGAAAATAAAGTGCAATAAAATAAAGCCAAGAATAAACACATTAGAGATTTATAGTGGTTCAGTCAACCTTTCCTACATCAACTCCCTGGAGTCACCCACTCTAAGTATTGCAGTAAACCCTTAGAGACTCTCCTTTAGCCCCCATATCTAGGCATAAAAGATCTTAGAAACTCTCTTCCACCCTTCTAGTGCAGCAAAGCATAGTACTCCTTTCACCAATAGTAAAACTTGACCCCTTTTCACCCTCTTGATGAGGCAAAGAAATTGGACTCCTTTCTACCCTCATTTTGAGGTAGATAACCTTGAATCACTTTAACCTTTCCTATTGTAGTAGAGTAGCTGGGTCCTTTGACATAAAAGAGATCTTCTTTCCAAAACATCCCTCAAGACAAACCTTGAATACGATGGTACTAAGATGAAAGATTGTTGGAGCAACCATCTTAAACAACCTCCAAACTCCATTGAAATCCACAAGGATCTTTTCCCTCACAAACTCCACCCTTTCCTCTCCTCCCTTTCAAGGCTCTCTCTTCAACTTTCTCTAGAGGAATGGAGACTCAATGCATGCCAAAGACACTTACTAAGGTTCTTGAGAATGCTTAAATAGAGGGGTTTTAGAAAACCAAAAAAATTCTTTTATGTCATCAAAGATCATCCAATACTATCCTAAGATCATCCTGTATAATTAGTACATAAATAACCCTCTTAGCCAGTCGAATCAACATTGCCTTGTACGATCAATTTATGTATTCATATAGATTGTTTAGTACAATTCTATGATCATTCAGGATAATTAATTCAAGATTGTATATTAATCATCTTGAATGATATGGGATGTTGTCCGATTATTTACATATTATCCCACATATCCCTAAGGAAGTCCAATATGGTCTCTTGTACGATTTGAAGAAAATTAAGGTTTATATCTTGGATGATGGGGGTTTATCCCATGAAACATTAAAGATTTCTTGTATAATCATCGTAGATCATCCTCCATGATTTGATCGAGTAAACTAGCCATAATTAGCCCACTAATCACAGGATTAATTTAGGCTTGATTATCATAGATCATCAAGTATGATGTATATCATCCTAGATGATATGAGAAATTTTTGACTTATTAAATCTTTCTTAAATTATGACTAGCGACTGATTTCTTACTCATAAGTGATCATTTTGTATGATTAGTTAGATGAGCTGATTGTACGGTATGATATAAATCATATAGTACAATTAGTTTAAAAATTGAACTTTTAGTTTTAGCTAAATCTCATTCCCCTTGAGTGTGTGTGTGGATGGTCACCAAGCTAGCATACACCCTTACAAGATTTAATTCAAGAAATTAAAAATACATCAATGAATATTTTACAAATAATTACAACATAACCTATTCTACTCAATCTTGATACTTGAATATTTGTTGGATGGTGTAAGGTGTTCCTAATTGTTAGTGCACAAAAAAATAAATATACATTGCAAATAAAAATAGATATAAGTATGCGAGTCACAATGTTGTTATCATTAAAAATATAAACTCATAACTTGGAGTTGTAATAATCTTCCGCTTTTTATGATGGAAAATATTACTGGTTGAATTCACAAATTTAAAAATATTTTCTCCTAATCCCCCCTCACTAAGATAATTATTTTAAAAAATAGGGTTAAAGAAAAAAGTTTTTTAATAAAAAATTATTTAGAAAAAAAAATAATTGATAAACTAATGCAAATACAAGCAAAAAAACTTTAAAAATAACATAGCATATTAACTAATGTAAATACAAATAAAAATTATTTAGAAACAATAAAATAGATAAACTAATGTAAATACAAGATAAATATATGCAACCTAACCACAAATAAAACAAGACTAGTACATTTTCTCATTTTAACATTATCAAAATGAAGAGAAACACACAAAAAATAAAACAAAAAACACATAACTTACTAAAGATCATACAGACCCTGATCTGGTGTAGGTGTTGGAGATGTTTAAGAAGAATCAATTAATTTTAGTAAATTTTATTGAAATGAGAAAGTTACCTTTTGATTTTATTCAAAAGCTTAGTAAGAAATGAATTAACTGCACTAAGATCTAGAAGAATTGGAAATTTAAACTTTGCCAACCCTAACTCAGGCTCCTTAAAGGTTAAAGTTCTTTTTAAACAAAATATAATTCAAAAATAAATTATAAAGAAAATGTGATCTTTTTAAATTTATTTTCAAAAATATATCTTTATAGAATAGCACTGCAAAGTGATGAACCAGAAATCATTATTTTCAAGGACGATATCAATTAACACATGAATTCAACAAAGATTTAAAGACTTCACAGGAAGGAAAGCTAACTTATTGTGGGCTCCTTTTGTGCCTCTTTTATGAGTGTTTGGTGCACTTTACACATTTTTTTTACTTTGGATATACTTTGTGCATCTTGCAATTTATTTGGTAAATATTATGTATCTTTTTAATTTGAGCTCATTTTATGCCTCTTTTTCACTTTTGTAAACATGCTTCCATCTTAAGTCTTTAAAGATTATCATTTGTGAGATTTTCTTCCAAATAGAAGAGAAGAGGAACTCACTCTCTTTTATAGGGAAGAGTAAACCACAAATCAAAACCTAATCCATCAGATATATAAATATAACCTGAGTAAGAAAATTTAAAATAGATTCATTAATTTGTACAAAAATTCAAATGTGATAGAGAATAATAAGAAGATGAAACATATCTCTATTTCTTAGTTCAATTCTTAATTTGAAATAGTTTTTGATTTAAAAAGAAATTACAATACTAAAGGAGTTATAGGAAGAGAATTAATCATCAATTTATCTTTCTTTAACTATTTTCGAGGAGTCACCCATCTCTTAAAATTTTAAGTAAAAAGGACGTAAATTTACATTAAAAAAATGTGATTTTTGAGAAGTAAATTTATTCTTTTATGCATATATGATGTGAAAAGAAAAAGAGATTTATGTGTGATGATCAGAGAGACTTCACAGAAAATATGGAAAAATAAAATAAATGATCACATACATAAATATCTCACAACAATACAGAAGAACTAAAAATAATACATAAAATAAAAATATCCACAACAAATAAAACACCTACAAGCATGCATTATAAAACAAATAAACACATGAACAAAACTTTATACCTTGTCATCCTGCTCCTAGTTTGATGATTTAGAAGCTAGGTCGGCCCAAGAGATTTTTTACTTTTAATCATTTTCCCTAATTATAGTTTGCTTATTTTTACTCATTTCCTTTGCGTGAAGAGTTTTTAAATTAGGGCACTTAATTTTACTATGTCCAGGTTTCCTACACCTAAAGAAATAATATTAGAGAAAATCTTAAAATTCTTACCATTTTTTACCATTGTTTCACTTTTGTTCATGTAAATGCTCATGCTTGAGCATATTTTTAAATTTAATTATTATTGATGCTATCTCCCTACTCTTATCATCTACTGGGTAACTTTTATCTACGTCTTCATAATTTAGCACTATAATTTCACCTACTTTTAAAAGTCTTTGACTCACACTTTGCTCATAGGAAATGAGTGAGCTAACCAGATTTTAAATAGAATAATTATTTAAGACTTTTGATCTATAAATTTATCAGGTAAAGAACATAGAATTTTATTGACCTATTAATGTTTGAAAGTTGTTTACCTAAAGCATATAATGATGTCACTATTTAAGAAAACCTAATGTACATATCTAGGATAGTCTCATAAGGTTTCATACAAAATACTGTACAATCATGCATTAAAATATTCAACTTAGATTGCATAAATTCATTAATACCTTCACATGTAGTGTATAATCTATCCCAAATTTCATTACCAAGAGTACATATATAGATTCTCATGTAATATTTAGAATTTAATTATTGACGGTTCTGTATGATTAGTTAGATGAGCTTGTGATTGGTGGTTGATTTCTTGATACTAATTAATGGTTATGTGTTATATATATCATACAGTATGATTAGTTAGATGGGCTGATCATATAATATGATATAAATCAAATAGCACTTTTAGTTCAAAAATTAAACTTCTAGTTTTGACTCAATCTCACTCCCCTAGGTGTGTGTATGCGCATAGTCACCAAGTTAGCATACATCCTTATAGGACTTGACTTAAAAAATTAAAAAGATATCAATAAATATTATAAAAATCTTTTCAACATAACCTATTCTTCTCAGTCTTGAGTCTTAAATCTTTGTTGGATTGTGCATGGTGTTCCAAAAATGTTAGTACAAACACAAATAAATATACATTACATATATAAGTAGACATAAGGATGTGAGCCATAATATTTGTTATCATAAAAAAAATAGACTTGTGAGCTAAAGTTGCAATGTAATGTTGAACCCAAACTCACATGAATAAATAATATTTACATGCTAGACTTAAATTGCATTTAATATTCTAACTCTTTATGTTTAAAAATAATAATTGAATAATCTTTGATATGGCATAGGAGACTATGTCATGCAAGCATGAATACTCTTAGAAATATCACCCACAAATACCTAGTTAGAGGCTTACTGAAGTTCAAGTTTAGAAAGGATAACCTATGTGATACCTTCTAACTAGGAAAATAATTAAGACTTTAGTTTATTCAGTCAAAAATATTAAAACCTCTAGGCAATTTGAAATCCCTCATTTGAACCTATTTGGACCAGAAGTACAACCAATGTAGGAGGGAAGACATATAAATTTGCAATAGTAAATGACTTCTATAAATTTACTTGTGTTAGATTCCTAGCACACAAGAGTGAGTTTTTTTAAGAAATTTAGAACTTTCTCCACTTGGATTCAAAGGAAATTAGGATGTAAAATTTAAGCCATTCATAGTGATCATGCTGGAGAATTTAAAATGATGGGATTGAATCTTTTTATTAAGATATAGGTACAGAACATAACTTCTCTACCTTTAGGACCCCTCAGCATAATGGAATAGGCTAAAGAAGAAATAAAACATGGGTAGATGCTACTAGGGCCTACTAGCTAAATACTCACTCCCTAGATCTTTTTAGGTAGAAGGATTAAATACTTATTGTTAGGATTTAAATAGGGTGAATGTTAGATCCAAATTAAATAAGACACCCTATGAACTCCTTAAGTCTAAGACACCCAACCTTCCTTACTTACATTTTTTTGGGTGTAAATGCTTCATCCTAATTAATGGAAAATTACCCTTAGGAAAATTTTTATCCAAAATATAATGAAGGAATCTTCTTAGTTTATTCATATGTATGGAAAGCCTATAGAATCTTCAATAAGAGGATCTTAGTAGTAGAAGAGTCTACCCATATGGTATTTGATGAATCAGATAGGATCTCTAAATCTAAACTTGATAAAAATAAAGTGGACTTCATTCAAGGGGTAAAATACATTGCTATAGGAGATAGAGGTGTACCTCAGGAGCAATTACATAGAAAAAGGAGATATTCTTCTAGTCTTCCTAAAGAAATGATCTTAGGAGACCCGCTAGAAGGTGTTAGAACTAGGCATGGACTTAGAAATGAAGTTAGTCATTCTGCTTTTATCTCTATATTAGAATCCATAAATATAAATCAAGGCCTAGCTAATGAATTCTTGATCTAAGCAATGCAAGAAGAGCTAAATCAATTATTTAAAAGTGATGTTTAGGAACTAATCAAAATATAAAAAGATAAAAGTGTGGTTGGAAAAATGTAGGTGTTCAAAAACAAAATGAATGACTCAGGATTAGTGAAAAGAAATAAAGCCATATTAGTAGCTAATGGGTATAATTAGATTAAAAGAATTCATTTTGAGAAAACCTTTGCCTAAGTAGCAAGAATAGATGTCATTAGAATGTTAACAGCTTTTGTATTCTTTAAGGGATTTAAATTATATAAATGGATATTAAGAGTGCCTTCCTAAATGGGGTAATTCAAGAGGATGTTTATGTTGAGAAACCCCTAGGCTTTGAAATTCTTAGTTTCCAAATCACGTGTTCAAGTTAAAGAATGCATTATATGGACTAAAATAAGTACTTAGAGCATGGTATGAAAAGCTAAACACATTCCTTCAAGATAGAGCTTTTGTTAAGGGTAACATAGACACCACCCAATCTCTCATAAAGGTAGAAGAAGAATTGCTTATTTTCCAAATTTATGTTGATGATATCTTATTTAGATCATCAGAAAAAAACCTACGTAATGAATTTTCAAAAATATTGAGTTGATAGTTTGAGAAGAGTATGATGGGAGAACTAAACTATTTTCTTGGATTTAGTGTGAAGCAGATGGATGATGAAAGTTTTCTTAGCCAATCTAAATACACCAAGGACATCCTTAAGAAATTTAAAATGGATAATATTAAGATAATAAACACTCCTATGAGCTCTATAATTTAGTTAAACAAGGACACAAAAGAAATGTCAGTTGATCAAAAAGTGCAAAGAGGGATAATTAAATCAATTCTCTATTTGACTGGTAAATGGATAGATATAATGTTTAGTATGTCTTTATACTATATTTCATGCTGATATAAAGAAATCTAACATAGCTGCAGTTAATAGAATCCTATGATACTTATTAGGCACCCAAAACTAGCTATCTCGTAACTAGAGAGAAGCTAGAGAGAGGTCTAAGGAAATCTTTGGATTTGGTAGTTTTTTCAAATATTCTTTTGCGCAGTATTCACGTTGATCTCACGGTGGCGGATGTTTGCCAGCAAACTATGGTTGGTGGGCCGCTAAAAGATCGTCGCTCTTCTTCAAGAGCTGCGATTGCTCTAATCCGTTTATATTCTTCTTCTCCTCTGACTTTTGGAGATTAAAAGTCAGTTTTTGCTCAAATTTCAAAACCTAAGACAAAATATGTTATGTCATTAATCATTAATGAAGGCGGTTGTTTGTCGAAGAAAGAGATAGAAGTTACTGGTAAAGGAAAGAATGTTATGGTGAAAGAGATAGTTAAAGATCTTTTCAAATATGGATTAAATATAATAACAAGGGTAAATTTGAATACATATCCTTCCTCGAGATCAATGTTTGAAAAAATTATTTTATTAATGATAATCCTGAATGTATGTCATCGGATCAAATGGTTTCTGATAGTTCGATTGATCCCAACTCAAAGAAGGAGCTCGTGAAAGGGGCTATAATAAATGTTGATGAAGTGTGCAAGATTTATGATTTGAAGATGAAAGATTGAAATTCTAATTTGATGATGGCCTGGACTTGTGAATCTAAAGATTTGGGTGATTGTGTGGATGTTCCATCAATTCCAGTTCATCTTGATAGTATATCTCAATAAAATGCATGGAGTAAAAAAGAAAATATTAAAGTTTTTGATTTGGAATTGGGTGATTTTGTATATGAGGATGGAAATATGGTTAGGTTGCATGTGCAGAACAAAATGGATAACTTAAAGAAGCTTTCAAATTCTCTGGTGACCAAAATATTTGGTGGAGAAGATTCGTCACCAGTGATTAGCTTAGAAATTAGAAGACAGTGGTCTTAGTTTGGAAAGTACCATCTTACAATGCTTGGTATGAGATGGGTTCTTTGTTCTTTTTTTGAACATGAGCACTTCGAGCCAGTTTTATAAAACGGTCATTGGTTCATTAAGGGACAAATTATTGGAGTAGAAAGAAGGTATCAAATTTTTTCTCCTACCTTACTTAGAGGCCTAACGACTCCTATATGGATTAGGTTGCCTATTCTTCATCTTCACTACTGGAATGAAATCAACATTTATAGAATTGCTTCTATGGTTAGGAAGCCATACCTGATTGATGGGAATATGTTTCAATGGGGAAGAAGAGAATTCAAAAGAATTTGTGTTTGTATTAAGCTGGATTCTAAACCTCCCTTTGGTGTCTGGGTCAAGGGTAGCTCTAGGAAGTTCTATCAGAAGATAAAATATGAAAGAGTTCCTAACTTTTGCTTCAACTATGGGTTGATTGGTCATAACAAAAATGATTGTAGAAAACATATTGTGGATTCCAAGCCTATTCCAATTAATAAAGAGATTATTATCAGTTTTAATATTCCATCTGTGGTAGAGGGAAATTAGGATAAGGTGTTTGAAGAAACCAGCAATGACAATACTGGTTATGGTCCATGGTTGATTATTAATCGTGGAAGAAAGAATTCTAAGTATTCAAGCTTTTAAAAGTTTAATAAAAAACCGTAGAAGACTACTGTTTGGAGAAAAGCTGAAGTAAAGACATCAAACATAAGGGAGGCTTTAGTTAATTCTAATGAACAATTAATTCAAAAATCTGTCTTTGATACTCCTGATGGCATCTCAAATTAGGTTGAGCTTACTAGCTCTTTTCAGGAGGCAGAACCTGTTGTGGGAAAAAATTCCATCATTCCTATAAATGCTAACAAGTTTAATGCTCCTATTGATATAGTTGAAGAAGGAGAAATAGTATAGAACAAGCTAGAGGAAGTGGTGATTTCTGAGGACCATGCTACTATTAGAAATTCAGAGACCATGCATTCAAATGGGGATTCTAGCATGGGAAACAAGGAAATTTGATTCAATTATGTTAAAATTAAAAAATCTAAACAATTGAAGGATCTTGGGCCTATTAGTTTAAACTCGAGGAACAGAAAATTATAGATGGAGCTGAAAGGTACATTGGGGGTCTCTTCCTCTCTCTTACATTAATGTCGTCTATAGTATTTTGGAACTATAGAGGAGCCAGAAAGAAAGGTGCTTCTCTATACCTTAAATAGTTTGCTCAAATGTATGGTGTTTTCTTTTTGGGTTTGGTTGAGACCAAATTATCGTCCATTGAAATAAAAGAAGTCAAACTGAGGATTGGCGATGGATGGAATTCTTTTATTGTGCCTTCAGATGGGTTGTCGGGAGGTATTATTGTTTTATGGAATTCTAATTTGGCTATCTTACAAGTTGTTGATTCTTCTTCTCAATGGGTTATTAGTGATTTGAAACCATCAATAGAGGAAATTGGATGATTACTTCTATGTATGGAAACAAAGATATGTATAAGAGGAGGGAGCTTTGGGAGATGTTGGAATTGCATTCTTCTATCAATTTTCTTATGGTGGTGGGAGGGGACTTCAATTGTCTAACTTCAAAGAAGAACAAAAGAGGAGGAAAAAGATTTCAGTTTTCCCAAGGGCCTAAAAAAATGAAAGTCTTTTTTCTAATAATGACTCTCATGAGGTAGGTTTTATAGAACCAAGATTTATTTGGTGCAACAACAAAACTTGAGGGGCTCATATTCTTAAAAGATTGGACAGGTGCTTCCTTAATTCAACAACTTTAAATTCTTCCCATCAATTAGTTATTAGGCACTTTGCTAGAATATCTTCTGACCATTGTCCAATTATTCTTAATTTCCTATATTTTAATCTGGGAGTTAAGATAATCATTAGATTTGAGGATGTATGGGCCTCAATTCTGCTATCCTTAGCTTTGGTAAAAAAGGAATGGAACAAGGTGTATTATAGTATCTCTTCTCATATTCTGAATATCAAGTTCAAAAAATCTTTGAAATCTCCTTTTTTTTTAGTAAGGAAAAACACAAGGATTTGACTCTTTTAAATGATCGCTTGTTGGAAGAGAACATGAAGCTTCAATCAAAAGAATCAGACACTGGATTTCTGACATAAGAAGAATGATGGGTTTTGAAAAATAAAGTAAATGAACTAAACTCAACAATGGCTCGGTTGAATGATTGGTGGAAGAAAAGAGCAAAATTCAAATGGTTGGTTAAGGGTGATTATAACACAAAGTTCTTTCATTCTTATGCTAGTGCTATAAAAAACTCGAATAACATTCTTAAAATAAAAGATGAAATTGGTGTTTTGTTGGAAGAGCATAAACAAATATAGGAAGTGTTACTTCAGTTCTTCAATAAAAAAATGGAGACAAGGGAGCTGTGTCTAGGATGGGTGGCCTCTACTGTTGAATGGCTTGAATGATGCTGATAGAGGTGTGCTAGATAGGGAATTTTCAGTGGATGAAATAGAGCTAGTTCTTAAACAAATTGATGGCATTATTGCACAAGGACATGATGGGATATCATACTCATTTATCAAAGCTTACTAGAACATCATCAAAGTTGATTTTTTGAATGCCAAAAATCATTTTCTTTGTCATGGTGAGTTGGACAAAGTTTGGAAAGACACCTTAATAGTTCTCATTCCTAAAGTGAGCAACCCAATAGTTCCTTCAAATTATAGGCCAATTAGCTTGTATAATCCTATTTACACGGTGGCAGCTAAGGTGATCTTGAATGGAATATTAACAATTTTCCCTAAACTAATCTCGGTGGAGCATGTGGCATTTATTAAGGGAAGATCTCTTTCGGATCATGTGCTGGTTGCTCATGAAATGTTCCATAAATTGAGGTATTCTAAATCATCCAAAGGCCTTATTTCATTTAAAATTGATATGGAGCAAGCGTATGATTCCATGAGTTGGTCTACTCTTAGAAACGTTTTGGATTATTTTTTATTTCCTTCAAAATTCTCAAATCTAAATTTGGAGTGTGTGGAAGAACCAAGATTTTCATTGACTATTAATGGTAATTTATCATATTGGATAGAAGCTAGGAGTGGATTCCATCAAGGTTGTCCTATATCTACTCTTCTGTTCATTCTTTGTTCTCAGCTTCTTTCTAATGCTTTTTCTCAAAGTTCAATTGGGATTAATATTAGTCCAGGTGGCCCAAAGTTATAACACTTTCTATATGAAGACAATGTCATGATATTCTTTGAAGCTAATAAGAAGGCAGAAAGGGAGATCAATAGAATTCTTAGTGATTTTTATAACTAGACTGGTTAATGTATTATTGTTAACAAAATGGCCATTTTATTTGGCAAATTTGTTAATTAAAGGAGTAGGATGGCCATCACTCATATTATGGGTTTCAAAGCAGTGAAAGAATTTTTCTTTCTTCGTATAAAAATTGCTTTGAGAAGATTAGTAGCTGCTGATTTTAAATTTATCATTGAAAAAACTTTGAAGATGCTTAACATTTCGAGGAGCAAATTCATTTTGTTGGCTGGCAAATTCACCTTGGTCAAATTGGTAATGCTATCTTACCCGACATTCTATATCACACATTCACTTGTTCTTATAAGTGTGCTTGAGGAAATTGATAAGCTTTGTGGAAGTTTCTAATGGAATAAATCAAATGAAATATTGAGTGTTCATTATGTAAGTTGGTTTGAATTGTGTAAACCATTGAAATGGGGAGGACGTGCACTATTTTCTTCAACTTCTAAGGCTGCAGCTCTAAGAACTAGATTGGCTTGGCAGTTTTTATCAAATAAAAAGTCACTGCTACATAAATCACTTACTCCTAAGTATGGCATGAAGGTTGAAGCTGGAGACATTAAGAAAGGTTTTTCATCTGCTTGGAAGTTAATAATTGATGGAGGTAGTTACTCAATTCTATGGTGAGACGGAGCATTGCAAACGGTTCATCAATTGATGTTTATAGATATAATTAGATTTTGGATAAATGTAGCAACAAAAGGCCAACTTATATGGTGCCTTAAGATGATGAGGTAATCTTGCTCGATAAATTTATTATAAACAAGAGCTAGAATATGGATGAACTTCTTAAAGTATTTGTCTATGAGCTGATAGAGCTAATTCTATAAATAAATATCAAACAAGATTCTCAGGAAGATGACCTGGAGTTGAATTACCAGAATTTAGGTAAATCAATCTCAAGAATGGCATTTGAAGCTATGCAGCAAAATAAGATGAGCCAAGCTTCGCACGTGGATCAGAAAAGCAAAATTGATATCTCAGGTAGTAGTTTCTGGAGGTTACTTAGGAATGCAATCCCTACTTTTCATTATTTATCATATAGAAGATTGCAAAGTAATGAAATTTGTCCTAGGCTTTGGAATAGATGTGAAGATGTGGAACATGTAGCTATCAAATGTATCAAAGTGAAAGAAGTTTTCTTACTCTTAAGCAAATGGGGATTCAGAATCCCTTTGTTTGATAACCTTAAAAGTTGCTGCAGATGGCTAGAGTGCATTGTTCTTCATAATTGTATGCTTCTCAACTAATTTTGTAATCCAACATTTTTTATCTTGGAAGGCTAGAAACAAATTCATCCATGAAGGAGTCAAAGAAAGTATAGCCCTGATTGCTGCCAACGCTGTAAGCTACTCTTCAATATCTAAACTGACTTATAATTTTAACTCGAACAGTTGGGATGCTAACCAGTCGATTAGGATGTCTATTATTTGGCATCCCCCTCCACCTGATTGGATCAAAATTAATGTTGATGCTTCTCTTGTCTCATCTTATAAAGCTGAAATAGGAGGAGTGTTCCATGATTGTAAAGGGAGATTCTTGATGGCTTTTGGAAGATCTTGTACTCATTTGGACATTTATTAATTGGAACTTTTAGTTATCAAATCTTTGAAAGAGGTGATTAGAGATTGGATGTTAAAATATAAAGGAGTTATTATTGAAAGTGAAAATTCTAATATTATTAGAATTCTTCAACATGCACTGGCTGGTGAGTTCAAGGAGATGGAAGACATTGAGTTCTTCAAGGAGTTCAATTATGTGATTTTTAAATGTATCGATAGAAGTAGTAATAAGTTAGCTGGCATGTGTGCTAACCTTTCCCTTATTAGCAATTTCATTTGAGAAGATTTATGATTGAATAAGGTTCCTCCTTCTTTCTTTATTTTGTTAAAGGAGGAATCAACTTTGTAGTTGCCTTATTGTCTTTGATTATTAATGCAATTTATTGCTCTTTTCAAAAAAAAAAAAAAAGGGTATCTAGTACCTTAGATATAGTTCATCCTTTAAATTTATAGGATATTTGAATTCTAATTTTACAGGATGTAAGATAGGTAGGAAGAGAATCATTAGTTTCCTAGTCCATTAATTAGAAAATAGAACACAATAGCCCTTTCCACCATTGAGATGGAATACATTGATGTAGGAAGTTATGTTTCTCAAGTCTTACTGCTAAAGCAACAAATCTTAGATCTTGGATAACATCTAGCCACCATTCCTATCATGTGTCATAATACTAATGCAATTTGCATATCCAAAAATCAAATTTAACACTACCACACAAAGTATACAGATATTAGGCATCACTTCAAAAGAGATTATGTAGCCAATAGATATATAGAGTTACATCATATAGCTACTAGAGACCAATTTGTAGACATCTTCACTAAACCCCTAGTTTATGACTCCTTTAACACCATGAGGATTAGACTAGGTGTTATAGACATTTATGTTTAACTCTAGATAAATCAAATTTTATTTTATCATTTGAAATTAACCATTCATATGTGTTACATTATATGCGGTTATTTTTGTATGTTGATTTATGTGTTGTCATTTTTGCATATTTATGTTTAAAAGATGATATCTAATCATCAAACATACATTATTCACTAGATTAAAAAAAATTGAAGCAAAAATAGAAAACAAAATTTGTACTATACGATCCACATTTGTACTGTACTGTATTTATGCACAAATCACAACAATTAGCTAAATTCTATCGTATAATACAATCAACTTAAATTTTATAAATTGAAGGGTTTCTAAGTTTTCAATCCATTTAAATCATTCTTTTTTACATTCCTACATTCATACACTTAGGATTCTCTAATGGCCAGTGGAAGTAAACTTGGTCGAATGACCTAAGGGAGCTCCTCATCCTCTCGACACTTTGACAAATGATTTTTATCCGTTAAAGATGAAGATGTGCACTATAAATTCAAGGAGGATCGCTTCACCTCCTCTTGAATTCTTAAGAAAACCTGCTCTAAACTTCAAGGAGTTGATCTTATTTTCTTCCATAACTCCTCAATTCCTTCTCACCCTAGCAATTCCATTTAATTTTGAACTCTCATATGATTTCACAGCAAACCTTAAAATCAATACTTAAACCTTCTCCATGACCTCCTATATATGTCGACAACCCATATAAATTCATAAGGAACATTTAGGGGAGTACATCAATCTTTATAAAGAAGGACCTCATTCAGAATTCATGGCCTCTAGAACAAATTTTGATTAGTATTATAGTGCAATGAGAGAGATTCCCTTTTAGTGAGAGAAACTTCCCATATAAAAATTTTTTGGTTTATACTCCGTTCGGCCAGTTAATTTTTTAGAGATGGTGGCAGGTGGAAGCATGCCCTCTACCACTTCAATGTCAGCGGTTCAACCTATTGGAGGTTCTTTTAGTTAGAATCAAATTAGTATCTCCCATCCTAGTTTGAGAAATTTTCATGATGATAATTAAATGCATAAGAGACTATCGAAGGTTTCATCTTTAGTGATAAGGGAGAATGTTCCTAATGTTTTAAAGAATATTAATCAAGTAACTGGTAAGTTCAAAGCCATTTCTGAATAATTCAATTTAAAAACTCTTCGTTTGACAAGGTCTCCAACTAAATCATCATTGAAGTCCAATGATCTTGAAACCTCTTTGCCGGTTATGAAAATTTTTGTGAGCATATTTGAAAATTCAAAATCAGTCGCTCATGACGTTTTGATTAATAGAAATTCACCAATATCAATTAACAAGGATGTGTGTGAAAATTTTGAGAAAAATACATATCAAGTTTTGAAGGATTTTGTATCTTTGGATATATAGAAGGAAGTGCCGGTGTTTACTGAAAATAAAGTTAGAGGAGGTAAGCCTTGGTCCAGGAAGCCTTATATTAAATTAAATTTTAAGTAGGAGGATTCTGTAATGATGGAGGATGACAATTCTATGAGATTATATACTCTCAATAAAATTTCAAATTCAAACAAGTTGGAATACTCTATGGTATGCAAGGTGTTTGGTAGAGAGATCCCTTCTAATATGCTGGCTTTTGAATTAAGGCGTCAATGGAAACAATTTTGTTAGTTTCACTTTATTATCTTTGGTATGGGTTGGTTTTTGTGTAAATTCAAATCATCTAAAGCTTTGGAAGCTATTCTTACAAGCAGATTGTGGTATGTAAATGGCCATATTATTGGTGTGGATAAATGGTCCATTGATTTCTCTCCATTGTCTATGATGGGTCTTCCATCTCCTATATGGATTAGAAAGCCTCAATTGCCTTTGCAATGTTGGGATGAGGTCAACGTGGTAAGGATTGCATCTTTGGTTGGAAAACCATTAATGTTAGAAGGCAACATGTTTCAATGGGGAAGGAGGGAGTTTGTAAGAGTTTGTGTTTGGGTGAAGCTAGACCAACATCTTCCATTGGGTGTTTGGGTAGAGGGTATGTCAGGGAGGTTTTTTCAAAAAAATTGAATATAATAAGATCTTTACATTTTGTTTTGAATCTGGAACGATTGGGCATTTGAGGATGATTGTTGTAAAGTGAAGTTTGTGTATATTGAATCAGTTAAAAATATTAATATTCTAGGATATGAGAATTTTGAGATGGTGATTCAAGGAGTTGATAAGAATTCAACTTATCCACCATGGGTTCTTATAAATTATAAAAGGAATAAGAGGGTAGTTCAAGTAAGACCAATTGGAAGGTCAAGAAAGATGAGGTATTTTTAGAAGAATCAATTTAAATCAGTTAATGCGGAGGTAATGAAACTTGTTGATAAGGGATCAAAGGAGTTGGATATCTCTACGATTGTGGCATTGGAAAAGAAGATAGATGTCAATGTAACAGCTAAAGATGGTGAAATTATTATGGAGTAGGAAGTTCTATTGGATGTTATTGCAACTTGTGGAGCGGGGAAGCAAATCAAATCAACTGAGGAAGTGGCGAGTCAACCCATGGATGATCAAGTTATGGAATCACGTTTTATTTCTTTTGTTATTAATTTTGATGTGAATAAATTTGAGGGTTTGAATAATTGAGGTGAGGATGCTTTGGAATTTCACAAAAATTCAAAAAGAAAGCCTGAATTTGATAAAATTATTGGTTTATCATTGGGCAAGGAGGAGTCTTTGGTAAAAGTGGGTGTTAAAAGTGAAAGGAGTGGTGAAGTTTTTGGGGTTGTCAATATAGGGAAGGAGGGTGGTGGTAGCATCGAGGTTGCAAGTTGAAACTTGCAAAGGAACTTAAATCTCTTGGGTAGGTCAAAATTCTACTTGGCATTAGAAATGTAGAAGTTGGAAAGGGGGCTCATCTCCCTTGGTTGTTTAATGAGTTCCTTTGCCTTTTGGAATTCTAGAGGGGCCAAGAAAAAAGAAGCCTTTCTCAACCTAAAGGAGTTTGTAAAAGATTGGGATATGTTTGGTGGAGACTAAAATTTTTCTTTTAGATTGAGTGTTTTTTTATAAAATGATGGGGCAGATTTGGATTATTTCCTACTACCATCAGAGGGTTTATTATGAGGAATAATTGTTATGTGGAGATCAGATTTGGATTCTTTTTTATGTTGAAGACTTTTTACCAATGTGTTATTAGTGAGCTAAATGTTTATAATAAAGGGCTGTGGATGATTTTTATATTTTATGGTAGCATGGAGGTTCTTTAAAGATGGAATTTGTGGGATTTTCTTCTAGTTTTTTCTCATAGGGATGTCTCTTCTATGATAGGTAGCAACTTTAACTGCATTTTGTCTCAAGAGGATACGATAGGTGGAAAGAAGTTTTTTTTTTTTTTTTCTCAAGGCCCTAAGGAGATGATTAGTTTTATGAATAGTAATGATTTACATGAGGTGGGATGGTTGGACCAAGGTTCACTTGGTGCAACAATAAAAGTTGAGGATGAAGAATTTTGGAAAGGTTGGATAGGTGCTTGTTAAACTCCATTGCTTTAGGAAAAATCCAGTTGGAAGTTGTGAGGCATATTGCTAGAGTGGCTTCAGACCATTGCCTATTATTTTAAAGAATTTTTTATTCTCCTATTAAGAGGATAGGTATTCTAAAGTTTGAAGATGTTTGGACTTCTTTTTATGGTTCATCTATTATTGTTTCTAGAGTAGGGAATAAATCTTTTGAAGGAGATGAAATGCAAATTCTTAACAAGAAGTGTAAAAGAAGTATGAAGGAACTTTTCTTGTAGAGTAAGGCTAAATTGAAGAATTTTTTTACTTCAAAAGAATGCCTTAAGAAAGAGGTGTTGCAACTTCAAGAGGAGGAGGCTACGATTGGTTGGCTAGATGAAGAAAATTTTTGGATCTTGAGATCTAAGGTAGGATAATTGAAGGGGTACCAAGCTCAGTTGAATACTTGGTGGAGTCAAAGGGCTTAAGTAAGATGGATAGAAGAAGGGGATTCAAATTCAAAATTTTTTCATGCATTTTCTAATGCAAGAAGAAATGTAAAAAAATATGGATGGCATTATGGATGTAGGTCCGAATGAGGTGGTAGAGGAGTTTATCAAATATTTTCAAGGAAAATGGAGGGATATGAAGTGTTGTCTAAAAAATGGTCATCCCCTTGGAAGGTCTTAGCTAAGAGTGACAGGAGAAATTTGGAGGCATATTTTTCTATTTCAGAAATCATTGAGGTAACTAATAAGTTAGGAGGAAACAAGTCTCCAGGTTGTGATGGAATAACTTTTTTTTTTTTTTAAGCTTATTGGGATATTATAGTATATGATGTTTACAAAGAAATCAATAAATTCGTTTTGACTTACAAACTTTGTAATGAATGGAAGGAAACTCTGATAGTTTTTATTCCTAAAGTCAAGGATCATTTATTTCCTTCTGGTTATCATCCAATTAGTATTTGCAAGTCTATTTAAAAGATTGTGGGTAAAATTTTACTTAATATCATTTATTTCCTAAGTTTGCTCCTGAAGAACAAGCGGCATTCATTAAAGGGAGATCCATTTCAATTCAACTTCTCTTAACTCAAGAACTGTTCAAGAAAATCAGATTTTCTAAAACAAAGTTGGGGCTTCTAGCGATCAAGATTGATATGTGCAAGCGTATGACAGTACGTGGTTGTCTACATTAAAATAGGTGTCGAGCTTCTTGGGTTTTTCGGTCAAGTTTGCTAATTTGTTGATTGAATGTTTGGTTAAACCAAGGTTTTATATAATGATTAATGGTTGCAACTCTAAGTGGATTGAAGGGAAAATGGATTTCGACAAGGATGCCCACTTTCTCTGTTATTATTTATTATGTACTCAGAATTACTTTCAAATGTTTATTTTTTTAAAGGCATGAATCTTGGTATTAATATATCATCAAATGCATAGAAAGTTTCTCACTAATTAAATGGAGATGATATTTTTATATTTTCATATGCTAAGATGAAGAATATCAAGAAGATGAAGAAGATTCGCCAGGACTATTGTAAGTGGACGGGTCAAGTCATAAATTTAAGTAATTCTTCTATATTATTGATTAAATATATTAGAAAAAAGAAGTGTAAACAAATCTAAAAATTGTTGGGATTTAAGAAGGTGGAGGAAATGACGTATTTGGGTGTAAAATTTACATTAAGAATATTGAGGAAATTAGGTTTTCAACATTTGATGGAGAAATCATTGAAGAGATTAAATGCTTGGGGAAATAGATTTATTTCTCTTGCAGGATCATCTTGGTGAAAGGAGATTTTCTTGCTCTTCCGGCATTTCTATCAACACATACATTGATTCCTTTGAGTATTTTAAAGGAATTTGTTAAGCTATGCAGGAATGATATATGGGATAAACATGATGGTAGCCATGGGCTTCATTTTGTGGCTTGCGATGTCTTATGTAAATCAAAGAAATTTTGTGGACATTGTCTTTATTCGGCGGACTGAAGGTAGGGTCCTTTGAGGGAAAAGTTTACTTAGAATGTTCTAAACCAACCGAATACTCTTCGTAGTAGGAATTTGTTGGCTAAGTATGGAGGCAATTAGTGGAATGGTGAAAATAAGAGAGGTAGCTAGACTGCTTAGAAAATCATTTTGGATGGAAGGAGTTCCCTCAAAAATATTGTCATATGGAAAGTTTCATCACGATCTTCAATTAACATTCTAAATGATGTGTGGGTACTTGATAAAACTTCCAATAAATGGACTACTTTTGTTATGGATTTGGAAGAAGGAAACATTACTCTGAGTTCTCTCATTGAAAATGGAGCATGGAATATCTCTCGGTTGAAGGATTATTTTGGGAAAGAATTGATTCACATGATTATCCAAGTTGAGATAGGTCTAGAATTTGGTGAAGATTATGTCGAGATGAAATTCAAGTTGAAGGGAAAGTCGGCTATGATTATGGAGACTTAGCTAGATTATGACAGCGAATTGGATCATTTATCATGAGTAAATAAAATAAAGCTTAATCCATGGTTGAGCTCTTCTTGTGGCATCTACTTGATAATGCTATTCCAATGGCATATTTTCTAATGTATAGAAGATTAATGGATTGCAACTTGTGTCCAAGAGGTTGTGGTGAAGTTGAAAATATTGATCATATAGTAGCTACTTCTCTTAAGTTGCTTCAAATAATAAAATTATGAATTCATGGCAATTCCTTGTTCCAGTTGTTGGTTCATTTCAAAAATGCCTCATGGAATTGGACAGGTTTGTTGTAATGAATCCTTTTATTGTTAAGATGTATTTTACAATGTTATTATTTTCTTGAAATAGTATAAATAAAGAGAAACATGTGGGAGCAGAAGATAGTGTTGTTATTTTTGCAGCTAGAGTATTTAGTTTTGTGGCTATTCCTCATAAGGACATAATCATCTTAGAATACTAGGGTATTAATCAATCTTCTTGACTATTTTCTAAGTTTTGGCACCTTCCTCCTCCTGAGTGGATTAAGAGGAACTTCAATGATTTGCTATGGAAATCCAATAGAGCTGATGTTGGTGGAGTGGTTAGAGATTGTAGGGAGAGATTCTTGTTGGCTTTTGGATTTGGTTGTGTTCATTGGGATATTGCTCAGTTAGAATTGTTGGCTTTTAAATCTTTGAATAAGGTTATGCAAATGTGGATGTATGAAGCAAAAGGCATTAGAATTTAAGGGGACAATTGGAATGTGATCAAGTTTCTTCATGAAGTTTGTGACAAACCGAAAAAGCTGACAGGTAGTTGTGATCCTAAAGATTTGTTGTTCTTTAAAGAGTTCAATAATGTTTTACTTCATGCTACTAGCCGAAGTTGTAATAAGTTAGACGATTAATGTGCTAACTTAGCTATTTCTTATGATTTTTTCTGGGATGTTTTTTGTGAGAATAATATTCCTGCTTTTGTTTCTTTATTGAAGGAGGAATGTGATAGGTTGCCTTTGTTTGAGTAGTTTGTATCTAAGTGTTTTTTTTTATAATGGAAGTTACACTCTTATCAAAAAAAAAGTGTTGAGTGTTATATACCTACCATTAAGAATGTTTCTTTAAATCAAATTCAACCATTAGTCCACTCTCTAAATCATAATACCCAAAATATAGAGCATGTTCTAAAAACTTTAATTATTCCTAAAGCTAGTGATTATGCCAACATCACCTCAATTATTTCCCTTGTCACCAATTTCATAATTTTTAATACTAAATTTGATGAGGCTCAAATGATTATTGACTATATTTTCAAACATGACTCTAATTCGACATACCTTGACTAGAAGAAAACAAAATGTTGCCCTAGGTCTGGTCATAGCCTATATCCTCGCTAAGAAAAATGAACTCACCTACCATGCTCCTCTTGATAATCTTTCCATTTTCTATGAAGATGTTTCCTTCCATATTCTTTTCTATTGGGGGTAAGAGCCTGATGAGCCTAATTTTGATGAAGAATGGGAAGCTGCTCTTACAGGTGGACTTGGACCACCACCTATACCTTCCAACCTTGTCAACCATCATGAAAAAATAATTCAGAGGGTCAAGAGATTAGAAACTTGGCTAGAATATCACATTCAGCAACAATAGTACAAGGACGGAATATGATGGTTTGGAAAAAATTTCCCCAATTTGAAGATCGATTAACCTCCATCCATAAATATTTCCAACAACCACCTCCACCTTATTAGGATCCATCTTACTTTTAGTGCTTATTTGTTAAGTTTTATTATTTTTATATCTTGTAAAATTTAGCTTATTTTCTTTTGTGTTACTCCTCTTTTTCGTGATGTCAAAAGGGGGAGAAAATATATGTTTTGGTTGTATGTGTGGTTGTGTATTTTTTTAAATAGAATTTTGTATGTGTTTTTATTTTGATATTTTATTTATTTGTCTTTAATTCTACTATTTATTTTTTTTTGTATTTAAAAAAGATAGAATGTTTTTTTTTTGCCCCTACTTTTTAAATCTATCACCTAGTGAGGGGGAGTTTAGAAGAAAATAATTTAATTTTACCTCTCAACTAAAATTGTTTGCCATAATAAAATAGCAACAAATTATTACAATTAAGGATCCATAATATGTCATTTTGATGATCACAAATATTATTAATTTAATTATTACTTTTCACAGTAGATATTTTGGATTTTTTTTTATCTATGAGCACTAACATTATATATAAAATATGCACTGCTTAAGGCTACTTGAAACTCAATATTGAGTAGAATAGGATGTCAAATAAACGAGTCTATAATTTCAATTTCTTTTATTTTCTATTTTTAGAGTCCAACCACATAAGAGTGTAAGCAATTAGGTGATTATGCACACACACACAAGGGGAGAGAAAAATATTCAAGTTAAAACTTTTATACTAATCATACTGTATAGTCAATAAAAGGAGAATGGGCATAATGAGCTAATTTAATAACTAATTGTTGTGAACTAATCATAACGTACGATTAAGATCATACTTTATAGTTCATTACGATATGAAAACACTAGCTTTTGCATAAATTAAGTAAGATAATCAAATTTTGAATATAGAACTAATCATATTATATGATGTGATTCATATTATATAAAAATTTGAAATCATCCTTAAATTAATCCCCAAAATTAGTCAATTAAACCATGGCTTAATTAATGGTAGTTGATCAAACTATATAATAGCGATCATACCATATAATTAACAATGATGAAGTTTGGTCATCGCAGAGATCGTGCAAAAAAAACTTGCTTTTTAAACTAATCACGTTGTATATAAAGAATCACTCAAAATGAACTAACCATACTATACAATAATAGGGGCACAAGACAATTGACAGAGATGGTTTCTAATCATCGAATGAATCATCTTGTATGAATAAAGAGAAAGTAAGCAGATTGTACTGGATTACCTTAGGATCATACTACATGATGTGTTCAAAACGTTAAACAAGTCTTTTAAAATGATTGTTGACATCGTATTGGACAAAATTAGTTTTTGAATTGATAGTATTGTATGACCTGATATAGTACTGTATAAATAAATATGTCTCATTTGAATTTTAGGGTTTTTGAAGCTCATTACTCAAGAAACTTTAAAATTTCATTTCAAAATTAAAGGGGTTTGTTTGACTTCTACAAACTTTGAGAGTGGTGCTTTGAGAAAAAATTAGGGTTTGAGAGGAAGAAGAAGGTGAGGTTAGTGTGAAGGAGTAGGAGTTTGAAAGGATCACCAGGTTGCTATAGGCTATCTACAACCTTGCTCCTCCTATTGACTTGGTGAGTCCTTTAAGGCTCTCTTGGGAGCGATACTTCTATGTCGAGTCCTCGAGGCACTCTTCCTTCTTCAGGAGGGAGAAAAAGTTTAGATGTACTCTGCTTTCACTAGGAGGGAGAGAACTATAAGAGGTATGTTGCCTTCTCTAGGAGGGGGAAAAAGCTTTGGGTTCTTTACCTTTTCTAGGAGGGAAAAAAATAATTCAAGTTTTATTTTCATCATTGGGAAGGAGACACAACTTTCGGCATATTGTTGCATTAGGTTTGGTGAAAGTGAGTATATACGAGTTTTGCCACCTAGATGTGGGAGCAAAAGGAAAGTCACTTAGTGTTAGTGCAATACACAGAGCGGAAGAATCTGGGGAGTGCATGTAGGTGAAGGTAGATCGAACCATAAAAAACATTTTAGAGTGCTTTTTCCAATTTTGCATTTTTGTTTTCTTGCAAATTTCTTTCTTTGCAAGTTGAGTTTATTGGTTTCAATATTATCAATCAACTGCACTAAGTTTAAACCTTTTTTTTACAATAATATTTACTTGTGCTAAAAATAAAAAAGGGGAAATTTTTTATCATATAAATTTTATATAAATTGCTTCCACATATTATTTTGAGTAAAATGACTGAATCAAGTTCTTAAGTTATTTTATGGCTAAAAGAAAAGTTATATTCCTGTTTTTGGATTTTTTTAAATTACCAATTCACCCCCCTCATGGTGCGCCTCTGGCTATTTATATGAGATTTAACAACATTCTCAAACTTTCAAGTGGTATTAGAGCGGGTCTTGAAATTTAGATTTTAAAATCTTCAAGAAAAAAGATCAATGGCACATTTTGCTAATTGAAATACTCTGAGAGTTAATTAAAAACCTGTCCACCATTATTTGATAATATGCTGTCTGATTTTCATAATCAATTTGGATTCATGCCGGGTAGGTCGACTATGGAAGCCATTCATTTATTAAGAGGTTTGATGGAGAAATATAGAGAAAATAAGGAGGATCTACATATGATATTTATTGATTTAGAAAAAGCATATGATAAAGTTCCAAGAGAAGTGCTATGGAGAGTTCTTGAAAAGAAAGGAGTTAATAATGCTTATATTCAAATCATTAAAGATATGTATGCAGGAGCTATTACTTGTGTTCAAACACAAGGTGGTTTGACCAAGTATTTCCCTATTTCGGTTGGGTTACATCAAGGATCAGCCTTAAGCCCATATCTTTTTGCTTTAGTCATGGATGTTCTCACTAGATATTTGCAAGAGGATGTACCTTGGTGTATGCTTTTTGCTGATGATATTCTTCTTGTTGATAAGACTAGAAAGGGAGTTGAAGGTAAACTTGAATTATGGAGGTCAACCTTAGAGTCTAAAGGTTTTCGCTTGAGTAGATCTAAAACGGAATATATGGAGTGTAATTTTGGTAGTAATAGACCTAGTGAGGGGATTGTGACTTTGGGCGATCAAGTCATTAATAAGAGTACACGTTTTAGATATCTTGGATCTATTGTTCAGAGTGATGGTGAAATAGATGGGGATATTATCAGCAGAATTCAAGTTGGATGGTTGAAGTGGAGGAATGCATCGGGCTTGTTATGTGATAGAAATGTACCCTCAAACTTAAGGGAAAGTTCTATAAGATGGTAGTGAGGCCTGCAATGCTTTATGGTGTCGAATGTTGGCCATTAAAAGAGAAGCATAATACTAAGTTAAGTGTGGCAGAGATGAGGATGCTCAGGTGGATGAGTGGCTTTACCCTTAGAGATAGGATACGAAATGAGCATATACGTGAAAAGGTTGGAGTAGCTCCAGTAGAAGATAAGATTAGAGAGAGTCGCCTTAGATGGTTTGGTCACATAAAACGGCGGCCTTCCGATGACCCGGTTAGGAGAGTAGAGGTATTAGATTTGACTTATGTTAAGAAAGGTAGGGGTAGACCTAAAAAGACTTGGTTAGAAAATATTAAGAATGACCTTTCTTTATTAGATTTAAACGAGAATTTGACTTTTAATAGGACACAATGGAGAAAAAGGATTCATGTAGCCGACCCCACGTAGTGGGATAAAGGCTTGATGTTGTTGTTGTTGTTGTTGTTGCTGTCTGATTTTCAGAAAATTTTCTTGTCTACCTTTTTCAAATCTATTGATTATCACATATAGTTTTTAGTACGAAAAAGTTATTCAGCACAATCTGGTTTTATTAATAGCATTAAAACTAGATTACCATTTAACGAGTGGAGCAATTGAGATAGAGATTTAACTCAATTCAATTCTAAATGCTTAATCTATTTTTTTGTGCTTTAATGATTGTGCGTGTACTATGTATCAAACTGCACTAAAGGGAAGGATATCTGGGATGAATTATGCATAATGTATGAGGGAACTGGTGAAGTAAAATAGTTTAGGTTAAACATTCTACTTCATGATTATGAACAATTATGCATGTGACCTAGTGAGCCAATTTAAGAAATATACACTAGTTTTACACAGATACTGACATCCATACATGCATAGGGTAGAGAACTTTCAAATTTAAAAAATGTTACTAAAATCTAATATTACCTACCTAGTGCATAGGATGCTAAAATTACTGCAATTATTAAATCTAAGGATTTGAATTTCTATTATATTAACTGCTTACTTGGGTTACTCAATGCCTATGAGCAAGGAGTGAGTCAGAGGCAAAGTCATTTAGGTGGAATGAAGAAAGAGAAAATAGTAACACTTAAAGAAAATGAGCCAGCAAGTGACAGCTCTATCAATGAAGGAGAGATGACATCGTGCTGATGACGTAGTAATGTAAAAGCTTCCTAAAGGGAAAACAAAGCTATCATCAATAGTGGAATAAAGGTAAAATAAATAAAAATTCTAAAGTGTCATATGATGTTATTTATTTTGAATGCTGGAAGCTAGTACCCTTGTGAACAGATTGCCCCAACCTAAAAGCTCACTCAAATAAGGAGAAGGATAAAGAAAATCTGAAGTTCAAGAATGACAAGAAAAAGACCCAAAAAGCTTTTTGGGCTAGCTTCACCTCAGAATCTTCATAATCAAAAGCAGAGGAGGAGGCAACAAACTTGTTTCTTATGACTAATCATAATTTTGATCAATTAGATAAATATGATGTATGTCAGCTTTCTTATGATGAATTGTTTATATTTTATAGAAGTTACATGATTTGTATAGGAATTTAAAAAAGATGTATGCTAGTACTAATATTGATTTTAGTATATTTCAACAAGAGCATGTTATTTTGGTAAGGTAGCATTATCTAATTTAGATAGTGATCATATAACATTACTAGATAATTTTTTGATGCATTAAACAATAAGCATACGGACCTATATAATGCATAAAACTCCTTAAAAATATTGCATATTGAATTAGAGAAAGCATACAAAGAATTAGATGTTTGAACAGATGAAATAGATGGTAGGGAACATACATTTAAAATAGAAATATCCGTTCTTGAATGTGCGAACAAATTTTTAGAAGCAAGACAAATTGCACTTTAGAATAACAAACCACCATCTACCTTTGCCCAAATTCGTAACAGATCACTACAACATGCATCTTTTAAGCATAACAAGGGCACCATAACCCACATAAACTACTGAATCCATTTTAAGTGTTAGATGTTACTCTTAAGGCATGCTAGGTCACATAACCTGCACTTTCACAATCCATCGTAGGACACACCTAGTGTGGAGGTTAAAATTGCATTTATTATAGCATGACATGCATTCATTGAAAGTTTGTTAGGGATGTTAAGCCCTTATGAACTAGCCCAAGGCTAACTAAGAGGGGGGGTCAATTGGTATTTTAAAAATTATTTAGATCAAAAAACAATCACAAAACTCAAACCAAAATAACCACAATGAAAATCAAAGTGCAGAAAAATAAATGTTGAATGTAGTAATAAAAGGACACAGAAATTTATAGTGGTTCGGTCAACTCGACCTACATCCACTCCCGGAGGCAAACGTCCACTCCCCGGAGGCACCCTCCGGGTATTGCACTAAACTACGTGACTCTTTTTGCTCCCAAAGCAAGGCGGAGAAGCCCACACAAAAAGTCCTTTCAGCTAACCCCGGTGAGGCAGAGAACCCAACTCTTTTTGCTTCCTCCTGAAGCAGGCAAAGAACCTTAATCAATTGCTAAATAAGACCTCTCTCAACCCTTCAAGGACAAGAGACTCTAGTGGAAGAAGAAGAAGTGGAACAATGCTTGGAGCTACCCTTGTGAAATTCCCTCACAAGCTCCCCCTCACAAAATCCTCTCTCTCTCTCCCTCTCTCTCTCTCTCTCTCCTCTAGGCTTTCTCAAGTCAAGACAACAATAAAAGATTACCTCTATGGTAGAGAAAGAGATATTAAATAGAAGAGCTTTGGAATAGCTCTTATTTTATACAAACTGACTTTATCATCCAGGACGATAGGGGTATCAGCCTGGCCGATCAGTATAAATTTTGCTCAATCAGCCTGGCCAGTTTGGGATAATTAGAATAATTTTGGTCACATCATCCAAGATGATAAAAAATCATTCTGGCCGATTAGTTCAAATCTGAAGAAAATCATCCTGAACATCGCCCTGAATAGAAGTAGGCCGATGCCAATCATCCACGCCATCATCCTGGCCGATTCTATGGTTGGCCCGATCGATGTGGTCGGGCAATCAGCCTTAATTGTTTTCCTTAATTACTAGATTAATTTAGGCATAATTGTGCTGCATCATCTAGTTCGAATGAATATCATCCTAAATGATGTCCTAAAATAAAGAACACCTAAATAGATCATGGTGGTTGATTCTTTCTAATTTGAGCCTATCATCCCGGCCGATATAATATTGTCCAGGCCGATCTGCTTAAAGACGGCTGCCTTAACCAGGATGCCCTGATTAGAGATTTTATTTTTTAACTGATCATCCATGATGATATAAATATCAGCCCGGCCAATGTTACCAAAAATAGTAAACTCTGAGAAAAATTCAAAAATTCTCCCAATGTGTCTGTGTGCAAGGTTACTTAGAATTAAGAGCCACATCTTTTACAATAGACTCATGAAAAGGAAAAGTGTACAAAGTGACTCAGACTTAGTCTACCCAATCTTGAGCTGGTTCTAATTGCCATCTGATCTTGTGGACCTGAATTGTTAGTAGGCAAGGCAATCATAGAGAAATAAGAGTATTTGCTATCATCAAAATCATAATCCATAAAAATAGATTCGCAATAATCTCCCCTTTTTTGATGATGGAAAACACATATAGAATAATTCTAAATAGTTAAGACAACAGTGTACTGGCAGCAGTGCAAAAATAGAGAACATCAAATATCAGAACATAACAGTACAAGTACAAACATACTACTCCCCCTTTTGACATCTCAAAAAGGAGGAGTCAAAAAAACAATGCGAAAACTAAACAGCAGAAGAAAAAACAAACCTAATAAATAGAAAAATAAAAACAAACTAAAAGAAAACTAATAAAATGATGAGCCCTGATCATCTGAAGGAGGAGGTAGTGGTGGAGGCTGTTGAAGGTATCTAGTCAGTGTAGCAAAATGTACACTAAACTAGGCTATGTCCTGATCATACTGCTGCTGCTAGTAAGCAATGTAGGCCAAAATGGGCTAAGTCCTCTGTGTGGTGCTGCTCAAAGTGGGCTATGTCCTCAATATGTTGTTGCTCTTGTGCAGCAAAGTAAGTGTCAAATCAGGCCTCCCATTTCCCAACTGATCCAGTTGAGAGTACTAGCAGAGCAAAATAGGTGCAGGAGCCTCCTCTTCCCCCGCCTGAGCTTCCCCATCCCCTGGGTGGAGACGAGTACTGTGAATAGTTTAAAAAGAAATGTTAGAGTAGAAAGCAGGTTGGATGTTTGGTAGAGCAGGATATTGGAGGTTATACTTTGATTCTAAGACATAAGAAATGATATGTCCTAGGGCTAGATTTGGTTACCTCCTATGACTTGTATCCCGAATGGTAGAAAGATGGTCGATGTAGCAAAAGATCAGGTCAGTAGTATTGAATTCATGATTTTCTAAAATATAAAAGGTGGTGAGTGAAAGAAGGGGAGTGATGTGAACACGATCATCAGCCTTAGGAATTATCGAAGTGCGAAGGATATATTGGACGGTCCTAGCATCCTTAAGTAAGGTGCTAATCTCGCCATGTGAAAATTAGCATTAGAATTATGAAGAAAATGATTAGTCATAGCCTAGTAAAAATCAGGATCAGAATATAGGGTGTGAAGTTTATCCCATGTGGTGGAAAGCTACAAAATCTCCGTATAATCCTGATATGTGATCTCGACAGGGTGTAGATTCACATATGAGGCAATAGTGGTAAAAGAAGAATTAATGCAGAGACTTACAAAGAACTCATAGAGAAATTTATAATTGAATGGGACAACAAGAGTCAGAAGAAAGCACAAGAAGGTATGGGCAAATAAGTCTAGTACTAGATAAGAGAGAAAATTTGGATTGACTGTTCGGGAGATTGTGATTCCAGCCTCCTTGTAGCGCTAGTAAGTAGCTTGATCATCTGCCTCCAGGAAATGAGGGTCAAGATTGGCCCTCGAGGAACTTCTAGATGGGTGACGAGAGCAGTTTCATCCAACCATTTTCACAAAATAGCAAGTAAACATAGATCATGAAGCAAAGAGAAGAATTTGGTGTGAGGAAAATTGCTGGAAGGGCTTAGTTTATAAAGAATCGACCAAATTGGTCAGGACGATTATAGGATCGTCCAGGCCGATATGGTTCAATAATTACGTACAGACTGATTGGTCAAAAAGGCAGTCCGATCATCCGGGCCAATCAGATATCGATCGGGACAATTAGACACAGGTGATCATCTCGAGGAGTCAAGCCGGATGACCGTTGAAAAAGCATATTATCTGGGACGATTCGATAGATCGTCCAGGATGATGTCCAATAATGGATTATACCAGCCGAATTTAAAAATATTTAAATCATGTGACACGTGTATTGGCCAGGCCGAACAGGTGGATCGTCCGGGCCAATTGTCCAAAAATGGATCATCCCAGTCAATTTTAAAGATTTTAAACGTACATCCATTTGTATCATCTAGGACAAACACAAGGATCAGTCAGGATGATTGTTCATAAAGAGGATAACAACATCCAGGCCAAAAAATGGATCGGCCAGGTTGATATAAATGATTGAAGTAGAAGACGATCAGATTATCCTGACTAATCCTTGTGTTCGTCTTGGACAATCAGAAGCAGGAAATCAAATCAGTCGGCAGATGGGAGTTTTCAGAGTTAATTGATTGGATCATCTTGGCTGATAGGGGTTTCGGCCGGGATGATGTGAAAACAAAATTGAGAATCAGAAGATGGATGGAGATGATCAGAGAAGGCCCAAAAACATCAAAATCCAGTAAAAACAAAAAAAATTATGATACGAAAAAGACAAACTCAAATAAAACAAGGATTTTTTTTAAGGCATGAATATGACAGTCTTAATGTGATTGATTTTAAATTTTTAAAAGGATCATTGAGTTAACATCGCCAAAATCCAAAAAAATCTAGAACAATCGATCCTGTTAACCCGAACTTAGTCTTCTTCGGGGTAAACTGTCTTTTGAAAACAAAAAATCTAAATCAGAAAAGCCAATTGGTTTAAAAAAAGGAGATCCATTCAAAAAATTATTTCTAGAAAAATATTTTATAAAATAATATATCAAATTAATTAGTTATAATTAGAAATTCAAAATCAAGTCTTTCAAAAATATTACGTGACACAAGAAGCCTTCTAAGATTTAAAAAATTTTAAAAGGAGAAGAAGCTTGCTTTTGGTGGGCTTATTTTATGTCTCTTGTCAATTTTATTGGTGCTTTGCACATCTTTTAATTTTTGATATACTTTGTGTGTGTGTGTGTGTATATATATATATATATATATATATATATATATATATATATATATATATATATATATATATATATATATATATTTCAATTTAGATCCATTGCGCATCTTTTGTTTTTGGTATCATTGGCCACTTTTTTTTCTCATTAACTTTTATGCAAGCTAGATTCCTTTCAAAAATTCTTGAATATTCTTTGTTGTGATTATATCTTTTAGATATTAGAGAAGAAAAACTCACTCTATAGGGAAGAATGAATCACAAAGCAGAATAAAAAATCATATGATAATTTCAATGTCAAGATTATAAGAATCTAAAAGTTAAATAAAGACTTTGAATGCTATATTTATAAAATCGATTACTGTAGCAAGATTGAAAAGATCTCAGTTTCAAAATCCATTTATTAATTTGAATAGATTTTTATTTAGAGAATAAGATTACACCACTAAAAGAGGTTAGAGAAAGAGACACAATCAACGGTGTTCTCACCCTTTAATAGATTAAGAGATGTAAAATCATTGACTCACAAAATTTTGAAATAAAAAATAAGACATAAAATATCAATTTCAGTGATGATTTCTAAATCAAAAACAAGACAAGAAATAAAATTAGTAAAAAAAAAAAAGTTAAAACAACAAAGAATAAACAACATAAAATAGATCGGAAATCAGTAGGAATCAAGTTCATGTATTTATGTTAATCACACCCAATCTAGTCCTTAAAGTACTGAAAGGTCGAAGGCCAGTGGTTTAGTAAAGATGTCAGCCAGTTGATTTTCAGTTGTCACATGGTGTAACTCAATGTCTCCCTTAGTCACATGGTCTCTAATGAAGTTATGTCTTATGTCTATGTGCTTGGTCCTTGAATGTTGGATAGGATTCTTAGAAATACAGATGGCACTAGTGTTGTCACAAAGAATATGAATTATGCTATAGGTAATCCTATATCCAAAACTTGTTGTTTTAACCAATGGACTTGGGCCACACAACTTTCTAAAGCAATATACTCAACTTCAATAGTGGAAAGTGCAATAGAGTTTTGCTTTCTACTAGACTAGGAGACTAAAGACTGTCCTATGAATTAGCAAGTCCTTGAAGTGCTTTTTCTATCCACCTTATATCCTACAAAATACAAATCAGAATATCCAATAATCTCAAAAGAAGTGTTGTTCCTAGGATACCAGATTCCTAAGTTTTGGATCCCTAAAAGGTATCTAAGAATTCTCTTAACTGCTGTTAGGTGGGATTCCTTAGGATCAGCATGAAATATAGCACAAAGACAAACACTAAATATAATATCAGGTTTGCTAGCAGTCTGGTAAAGTAAAGATCCAATCATTTCTCTGTACTTATTTTGATCAACTGATTTTCCATTAGGGTCCTTGTCCAACTGAATACCTGATATCATGGGAGTATTACTTTTCTTAGCTTTGTCCATTTCATATTTCTTCAAGATATCCTTTTTGTACTTTGTATGATTCAGAAAGGTTCCATCATCCAATTGTCTTATACTAAACCCCAAAAAGTATGACAACTCTCCCATCATACTCATCTCAAACTCCTTACTCATTATTTTAGAAAAATTATCACATAGCCTTTTATCAGAAGATTCAAAAAGTATATCATCGACATAGATCTGAACAATGAGTAAATCATCCCCTATATTCCTCAGAAGAAGGTGGTGTCTATGCTCCCCTTAACAAACTCCCTCTCTAGTAAAAATGTGCTAAGCCTCTTATACCAAGCTTTGGGTGCCTGCTTTAATCCATATAAGGCCCTTCTTAATTTGAAAACATGATTTGAAAATTGGGAACTTTCAAAACCTGGGAGTTGTTCTACAAACACATTCACTTTTATTACCCCATTTAAAAAGACTCTTAATGTCCATTTGAAAAAGCTTAAATCTCTTATAACAGGCAAAGGCTAATAGCACTCTAATGGCTTCCAATCAAGGTACAGGGGAAAAGGTCTCCTAAAAGTCTATCCCTTCTATTTGGTTATACCCCTTGGCCACTAATCTTACCTTATTCCTAACCACCACTCCAAAATCATTCACTTTATTCTTAATGACCCATTTGGCTCCAACTATACTTTATTCTTTTGGACTTTCTACAAGCTCCCAAACATCATTCCTAACAAATTGGTTCAACTCCTTTTATATGGCTAAGATCCAAAACTCATCAGAAAGGGCTTGATTAATGTTGGTGGGTTCAGTCATTGAGATAAAGGCAGAGTGGTTCATTCCCTTCCTAAGTCCATGCCTAGTCCTAACTTCTTCAGAAGGGTCTCATAAGATCCGTTCTTTGGGATAACTCGAAGAGTATCTCCAATCTCTAGGAAAAGTGTGTGTAGGTTCAATCCTTTCCTCAAGATCTTCATTTTCTACTCCTTGAATAATCTCTCTGACTCCTTCAGTGTTTTGTGGGTCTACCTTCTTCTCCAAGTTTTCTACTATAATGGTAATCTCTCCAACATCATCATCCTCAACTTAAGGCTTCCTAGGATCAGATTCATCAAATCTTACATGAGTAGTCTCCTCCACCACCAATGTCCTCTCATTAAACACCCTAAAAGACATCCCATATACTAGGATATCCTAATAACACTCCTTCATCAGATTTTGGGTCAAATTTTCCTAAGTGAGACTTCTCATTATTGTGAATGAAAACCTTGCAACCAAAGACATGAAATTGGGAAAGATTTGGTGTTCTACCTTTAAGGATCTCAAAGGGTGTCTTATCTAATTTGTCTCTAACATTCACCCTATTCAACGCATAAAAATATGTGTTAATTGCTTCAGCCCAAAAGTATTTTGGATGTGAATACTCAACAAGTATGGATCTAGCGGCCTCACTAAGGTCTGGTTCTTCCTTTCAGCTACTCTATTCTGCTGAGGGGTCCTGGAAGTCGAGAAGTTATAGCTAACTCCCATATCCTCACAAAAGTCTCCAAATCTCTCATTTTCAAACTCTCCCCCATGGTCACTATGAATGGTCAAAATCTCACAACCTAGCTTTTTTAGGATCCAAGTGAAGAAGGTTCTAAACTCATCAAAAAACTCATTCTTGTGTGACAGAAATCTTGTCCAAGTGAACCTTGGTTAGTCATCGACAATCACAAAACCATAAACTTTTCCTCATAAGCTGGCAGTGCTAATGGGTCCAAACAAATTGATGTGAAGGACTTCTAAAGGTCTAGAGGTGCTAATGTCCTTAATAGAGTGAAAAGTGGAGTGGACCTGCTTTCTTAATTGGCAGGCATCACAAAAGTGGTCTTTTGAAAACTTAAACTTGGGGACACCTCTAACTAAGTCTTTCTAGGCTACTTTCTTAAGGGTTTTCATACTAGCATGACATAATCTCCTGTTCCACAACAATGAATCATTAACATCAGTTTTTAAGCAAAATGAAGTAGCACATTTAATATTATTTAAATCAAGCATGTAAATGTTATTGATCTACTTTCCTTACAAAATAGTGTTATTATTTAAGCTGATAATGCATGAATTTTCCAAAAAATTTATGATGAAACCCTTATCGTAAAGTTGACTAATGCTGAGCAAGTTGTGTTCAGTCCATCTACAAGCAAAATATTTTTAATTAGAAGGTTCTTGGAATTTCCAATTATACCTGAGCTTATCACCTTCTTGGTGGTGTTGTCTCCAAGAGTAACCTTGCCTCCTGTCCTGGTCTCCAGCAAAATGAAGTGATTGGCATCACTGGTCATATGTCCATAGAATCCGCTGTCAAGATACCACATGCTCTCATGATGCCTTTTGTTGCCTCTTCTTATTCACCATGACAAAGTTTATCGTCTAACATTAAGCATAAGTTTGTTATCTCCTCTTCAGGTTCAGTCACAGAGGAGTCTGATGCAGAATCCGCCCAAAATGCCTTTTGGAATCTTTTCTTATCCTTCTTGGACTTGGGTTTCTCCTTACCCTTTTCCTTGATTGGGTGAGACCTGAGTGTAGGGCAATCGGCTTTTACATGTCCTAGCTTCCTGCATTCAAAACAAATCACATCATTAGAACTCTTAAAGTTTTTGTTTCCCTTACCTTTATTCTACTTTTGATAGTTCTTTTGCTTCTTCCTTAGAAAGCTTTTAAATTGCCTTGTGACTAAGGCAACATCATCGCTTTCAGACCCAAAAGATTCAGTGTCCATATTATTGCCCTTCATTTCCATAGTTTTCTCTTTCTTTTTCTCACCTGCATCAAGATTTCTTTGATTCACCCCTTACTCGTAAACAATGAGTGAGCCAAGTAAGTTATCAATCGAATAAGTATTCAAATCTTTAGATTCAATAATTTTAGTGATTTTAGCAACAAAAGAGGAAGGCAAGCAACTCAAAATTTTATTCACCTTTTTATAGTTGGTGAGCCCTCTTCGTAAGGCATGCAAAGAAGTTATAATTTGAGTAAACCTTGTATACATTTTAGAAATTAATTCATATGGTTTCATACGAAAAATTTTGTAATCATGCAACAAAATATTTAGTCAAGATTGTTTGACTTCTTTAGTTCCTTCAAAAGTAATACACAATTTATTCTAAATTTCTTTACCAGTTGTGCAAGTTGAAATACGCATGTAATTTTTAGATTTTGAAGCAAAAAAAAAACAATTCAAACATTTTGCATTAAGTTGTGCTATATCCCTATCATCAAGAGTCCATTCAGTAAAAGGAAGTGGAATGTAATGCCATTAAGTTTACTAGTTGGAGGTGTATAACCATCATTAACAAGCATCCATAGATGATAGTAAATCGATTGTAAAAAGGTAGACATGCAACTTTTCCAAAAATTAAATAGAATATTATCAAACAAAGGTGGTTGAGTAATGGAATACCCTTCTGCAGTATTACGATTACCAAAATTAGCCATGGATCAAAATTTAAAAGCTTTTAAAAACTTGTTTTCATGAATCCCGCTCAGATACCACTTGAAAGTTCGTTATGGATGTTAAGCCCTTATGTACTTGCCCAAGGCTAACCAAGCAGGGGGTGAATTGGTATTTTAAAAATTAGTTAGATCAAAACACAATCACAAAACTCAAACCAAAATCACCACCATGAAAATCAACGTGCAAAAAAATAAATGCGGAAAGCAGTAGTAAAAGGACACAGAAATTTATAGTGGTTCGGTCAACTCGACCTACGTCCACTCCCCGGAGGCACCCTTCGGGTATTGCACTAAACAATTCGACTCTACTTTTGCTCTCACAGCAAGGCATAGAATCCCTCACAAAAACTCCTTTCCACTGATTCCGTCGAGAAAGAGATCCCAACTCCTTTTGCTTCCTCCTGAAGTAGACAGAGAACCTTGATCAATTCTTGAAGAAGTCCTCTCTCAACCCTCCAAGGACAAGAGACTCTAGTGGAAGAAGAAGAAGTCGAACAATGCTTCGAGCAACCCTTATAAAATTCCCTCATAAGCTCCCCCTTATTAAATCCTCTCTCTCTCTCCCTCTCTCTCCTTCTCCTCTAGGCTTTCTCCGGTCGAGACAACAGCAAAAGATTACCTCTAGGGTAGAGAAAGAGATCTTAAATAGAAGAGCTTCAGAATAGCTTTTATTTAATATAAACTGATTTTTTTCATCTAGGCCGATAGGGGTATCAGCCTTGTCGATCAGCATAAATTTCGCTCAATCAGCCCGATTAGTTTGGGATGATTAGAGTAATTTTGGTCACATTGTCTAGGATGATAGAATATCATCCCGTCCAATTAGTTCAAATCAGAGGAAAATTATTCTGAATATTGCCCTAAATAGAAGTAGGCTGACGTCAATCATCTCCGCCATCATCCTTGTCGATCCTGCGATCGGCCTGCCGATGTGATCGTACAATCAGCCTTAATGGCTTTCCTTAATTACCAAATTAATTTAGGCATAATTATGCTACACATCCAGGCCAATAGGATATCATCCTGAATGATGTCCTAAAATAAAGAATACCTAAATAGATCATGACAGTTGATTCTTTTTTATTTGAGCCTATCATCCCGGCTGATACAATATCGTCCAGGCCGATTTGCTTAATAATGGCTACCTTAACCATGATGCCCTGATTAAGGTTTCTATTTTTGAACCGATCGTCCAGGTCGATATAAATATAGACCCGGTCGATGTTACCAAAAATAGTAAACTCTAAAAAACAGTCAGAAATTCTCTTAAGGTGTTGTGTAAGGTTACTAAGCATTAGGAGTCACATCTTTTACAATAGACTTAAGAAGAGGAAAAGTGTACAAAGTGACTCGGACTTAGTCTACCCAATCTTGAGTTGGTTCCAATTACCGTCTGATCTTGTGGATCTGAAATGTTAGTAGGCAAGGCAGTCATAGAAAAATAAGAGTGTTCGAAATCATAATCCATGAAAACATATTCGCAACATTCATCTCATTCATTTAAGTATAAGGTCGAACCCAAACTTACTTGGGTTCCCAAATCTTACATTTGAATAAATTTATAAGTGTGCTCTCAGAAAAGGCAAGGTGAAACTAGGAGACAACACCACTAAGAAAGTGGTGGGCTCGGTATAATTGGCAATGCTAAGAGCTTTATTATGGAATGTTCTATTAGTTGATGGTTTAAAGAATAATTTATTGAGTATTACTCAACTTTGTGATAAAGGTTTTGACATCAAATTTATTTCTAAAAAATGCATAATAAGTTTAAATGGAAAATGTATGTTATATGGAAAATGAATAAATAATCTTTATGTGCTAGACTAAAATTGCATTGAATATTCTAACTCTTTGTGTTTGAAAAAAAATAATTGATGAATCTTGGCTATGGCATAAGAGAATATATCACGCAAGAATGAAGTCTCTTAGGAATATCACCAAGAAAGACCAAGTTAGAGGCATACCTAACTTAGACTTCACTAATACCACCTAAACAAATTATGAAAATAAGTTTAGATTTCATTTCATTCAATCAAAGAAATCAACACCTCTAGGCCACTAAAAATCCTTCATATGGACCTATTTCGACTTGTTAGTATAGCTAGCCTAGGCGAAAAGACATGGAATTGTAATAGTATACGACTAGTCTAAATTTACTTGGGTTAGATTACTATAACATAAGAGTGAATCATTTGAGTAATTTAAAACTTTCTCCATATAAATTCAAAGAAATTTAGTATTTGAAATTTCAACCATTCATAGTGATAATAGTTTAGAGTTTGAAAATGATAGGTTTAAATCTTTTTGTCAAGAGATATGTATGGAACATAACTTATTTAACCCTAGGACCCTCAACAGAATAAAATAGTTGAAAGGAAAAATATAACCTCAGTAGAAGCTACTAGGGTCATGCTAGCTGAACACTCACTCCCTAGATATTTTTTGGCAGAAGCAATCAATACTGATTATTATATTTTAAATAAGGTGAATGTTATATCTAAGCTAAATAAGACAACTTATGAACTCCTTAAGGGTAGGACAGGCAACTTTTCTCACTTGCATGTTTATGGGCATAAATGCTTTATCCTGATCAACAAAAAAACATCCTTGAAAAAATTTGATCCATAATATAATAAAGGAGTCTTCTCTGTTATTCATATATAAGGAAAGCCTAAAGAATCTATATATAAGGAAAGCTTTATTTAAGGAGACCTTTTGTTTTTCTAGTAAGAGAAGTTGTGGTTTTCTAGTGAGAGAAACCTTTTCTTTTTCAAATTAATTTTGCCCCGTATTTTGGGGCGGTCATGTTGCTCATGGCGGTGGCCACTTCTGACCACCGGAAGTCATCAACTTTGGTTTCACCAGATACTTACAATGATCATTTGCGAACTTCTTTGTAAATTTTTCTCAGTAAGAATAGGAGTGCAGGTCCTTTGGTGATCAAGGAACTTGTAGCGAGTTTTGTTAAGAAATTAAATCTAGTTACTAACAAAGGAAAGGATGTTTAAGAAGATGTAGAATCCAATACTCCTAACTGATTGGCAAGGTTACTATGGTAGACAAAATTAATGATTTGAAGCTTCTTCATCATCAAAAATGAATTTGTTCGTCAAAGGGTTTGGAAATGGTAGTCCGAATGGATGCAAAATAGCTCAAACAAAGTTTAATGAAGAAAATAATACTCAAATTGAGCCGTTAAATGCAGTTAACGAGAAGGGTGTAAATCCATGGGCGAAGCATCCTACTGTCAAAATAAACTTTATTAGAGATGAATCTATCTTATCTGAATTTGGCCTTGCTGTTAAATTATTTGAGCCAAATGTTAAATCAAATTTTGACAGACTTCATAACTCTATTGTGGTTAAAGTGTTTGGAAGCAACATTCCAGTTTATGTAATTGCTGAAGAGTTGTGCCGGCAATGGATGTAGTTTGGGAAGTTACACTTAACCAGCCTTGGGATAGGTTGGGTACTATGTTCATTTTCTTCACCAAAAGCTATGGAAGGAGTATTATTAGGTGGCCCTTGGTTCATCCATAGTCATATCATAGGATTAGACAAGTGGACTGTTGATTTCTTGCTTACTTCTTTGAAAGATTTGACATCTCCAATATGGGTAAGGATGCCTCACTTACCTCTTAATTGTTGGGATGAGATTAACATATCTCGCATTGCTTCTATGGTGGGAACCCCTTTGTTTTTGGATGTAACATTTTCCAATGGAGTAGAACATAATTTGCTAGAGTTTGTGTACGTATGGCTCTAGACAAACAGCTTCCATTGGGTGTATGGGTGGAAGGACTTAAAGGATGTTTTTTTTCAAAAAATAGAATATGATAAAATCTCTAGCTTTTGTTTAAAATGTGGGAAGATTGGACATCTAATTGAATTATGTGAAGTGAAAATGAAATTGGTTTATCGTGATAATTCAAAAGTTTCAAATTCTAGCATTGTCCATGATGGAAAATCTGAGAAGTTAATTGATGAAAAAGGGTTGTCTTATGGCCCTTGGATACATGTTAGATATGGAAGAGGAAGGAAATTTCAAGCTCCTCGTAAAGGTGTTCAAGGATATCAATCTAAAACTACCTCAGTTTATGTAAAAAAAAACTACAAACTAATACAAGTGAAGGAAATTTAATTGTGGAACCAATTAATGAAGATGCAAGTGCTGTTAGAATTACAAATATGGAACCAACTATTGAAGATGATAGACCTGCTTTATCTGAGATCAACGAAGTGGAACCAGTTAATGAAGATCTAGTTGTGCATAATATGGAGAAGAATGACTTATCAGTGGAATTGATTTGTGATTCTTCTAATAAGCAATAGCTGAATTGTTTGAATCATTTGAGTGATGGTAAGGAGCCATTATTTACTCATAATAATTAGTTAAGTTTATTGGAAATAAATTTAAGTGAACATAATTCAAATACTATTATAGAAGTTGTTGAAACAATAAAAATTGACAAAGAAGAAGGAGAACTGAGTGAAGATTCATTAAAAGATTTGATTTCTTCCAATAAAAAAAGATACAAGTGTTGCAGGTGCTGTCAAGTTTAAACTTCAAAAGGAGCTGTAATCACTTGGTAAGAATAATTTACATCCTAGAAGAAGAAGAACTGATATTTTAAAGAGAAATGCTAATGGGAGCAATCCCATTATCATTCAGATATAGCGTCCACCATTTTTTGGAACTGTAAAGGGGCTAGGAAAGCAGAAGTCTCTCGATATTTGAAGGAAATTTTAAAAGATCATGATGATTTATTTGTTGTTTTGGTTGAAACAAAAATCTCATCTATTGATCCATTTGAATTCAAGAAGTTTATAGGTGAAAAAATGGGATTTTTTCCTATTTCCAGCTGAAGGGCTATCCGAAGGGATCTTGACTTGTTGGAGATCTGACATTGCTTCATTTTTAGTAAAAGAAGCAAACTCAAGTTGTTCTTGGAGAACATAGCATAGCTAACACGGTACGTGGTACATAGCCACAGTTTATAGAAGTAAAAACTGCTTCAAGAGAAGGAGTTTGTGGAGTAGCTTAGAGATGTTGATAGTTGTAAAAAGTCTAGCCATTGTGGGTGGAGACTTCAATTGTTTATTATCCCAAGATGATTAAAAAAGGTGGTAAATAGTTTTTTTTTTTATCTAAAGGAACTCAAGATATGTATTCCTTTATGAGCAATTGTGACTATAATGAAGTGGGAATAGTAGGTCCTAAATTCACTTGGTGCAACAACAAAGTTGGTAAAGCCCATGTATTGGAAAGATTGGATTGTTGTATTATTAACTCTATTGCTTTGAAGACTATTAAGTTGGTGGTTGTTAGACACTTCGCTAGATTGGCTTCCGATCACTGTCCCATAATGCTGAAATTTTTTTCTTCATGTTTTTGTCAAAATCATACAATTATGTTTGAAGATGTGTGGACGACATTTCCAGCATCCTATTCTATAGTTTCCAACTCCTGGATGAAACCTGTGAAAGGTAGCAATGTGGAAGTTTTGAATGTTAAATTCAAAAGAGCAATGAAGGCTTTATTTTTTTGGAGTAAAGCAAAGCACAAAATCTTATATGAAATGAAGGAAGTTCTTAAAAAATAAATTCTTGAGTTACAAATTGAAGAGTCTAGTGGTGAAGGGCTCTCAGATCAGAGGCTGCTACTTTTAAAATCCAAAGTGAACTCAATGCTACACTTGGTTGGCTTCGCACTTGGTGAAAACAAAGAGCAAAGGTTCAATGGATGAAAGAAGGTGATTCAAATTCCAAATTCTTTCATGCTTATGCCTCAGCTAGAAAGAACATCAATTGGATTAAACAAATTAAAAAAGAAGATGGGGAACTTATTGAAGATCAGTTACAAATTCAAAGAAGTTTCTATAGCTACTTCAAATTCAAGTTTAGAGATCAAAAATGTCTGTTGATGGTTGGACTTCCTCTTTAGCCAAATTAAATGAAGATGATAAATTATTTCTTAAGATGGACTTTTCTTCTCAAGTGCTGGAGGAAGTAATTAAATTGGAATTGCACAAGTCTCCAGGTAATGATGGAATTACAAATTCTTTCCTTAAAGCTTATTAGCACTTTATTAAAAATGATGTTTGGATGGATATAAATTCTTTCTTCACTTCTGGTTTATTATGTTCTGAATGGAAAGAGACGAATGTGGTTTTGATTCCAAAGGTCTCTTTAACTCCTAATTATCGACCTATTAGCCTATGTAAATCCATTTACAAGATTGTGGCTAAGATGTTATTAAATAGGATGTCTCTTTTATTCCCTAAAATCATTCCTGAAAGACAATATGCTTATGTAAGAGGTAAATCCATGTCAGAACAGGTTTTACTTGCCCATGAATTATTTAACAAATTCAATTATTCTAAATTGAAGAAGGGGTTGATGGCTATTAAAATTTATATGGATCAAGCATATGATAGTTTGAGTTGGTCCACTCTAACTCAAGTACTTGATGTGTTTGGGTTCTCGAACAGATTTTTGAAACTGATAATGGAAGGTGCAAGAGAGCCAAAATTTGCTATTATGATTAATGGAAGTCACTCGGATTGGATTGAAGCAAGAAGCGGGTTTAGACAAGGTACCTTTATCTCTCTCCATTTATTAAGTGCTCTCAGTTATTAACTGATGCCTTTGCTCAAAGTGGTAAAAATGTAGGTATAAAGGTTGCCCCCAATGCCCTTTTATTATCTCATTTAATGTATGCCGATGATATAATTTGTTTTTCTGAAGCAAACCAAAAAAGTATGAAGAAAGTGAAGAAACTATTGAAGACTATTATAGACGGATCAGTCGGAATATTAATGTGATTAAAACTTCTATTCTATTTGGAAAGTCAATTAAAAGGTGAATAAGGAGATCTCTAGCAAAGTTATTTGGTGTCAAAATTGTGTATGAAATGAAATATTTGGGAGTTAAAATTGCTTTGAGAAGAATGGTTTTTTTCTGATTTTCAAGATCTATTAGTTAAAGCTGCTAATCGATTCACCTCTTGGGGAATTAAGTTTATGTTAATTGCTGGAAATTTGATTCTTATCAATTCAGCTTGTCTTTCACTTCCAATATTCTTGGTAACTCACTTTTTGTCCCAATGGGAGTATTGAATAACTTTGAGATGATGTGCAGTAATTTTTTATGGGTTAAAAATGAACCTACCAAGGGACTTCATTATGTTGCATGGGATGTTCTTTGTAAATCAAAAAATGATGGAGGTTTGGGAGTGTAATCTATTGTGAAGAAAATTGGCCCTTTAAGGGCTAAGTTTGCTTGGAATTTTATTACTAAGCCTAACTCACTTTTAAATAGAACGTTGGCAACATAATATGGTAATGATGTGTAGAGCTTAGAATACAAAAATAGTTCTCCATCCACTTGGAAAATTATATCAAATGTAGCAAAATTTCTTCATCTAATTATAAGATGGAAAGTGTCATCTGGTATGGAGATTAAAATAATCAAGGATACTTGGATTTTGGATAAATGTATCAACAAATTGCCTACCTTTGTAACAAATATGGATGAAGATACCAAAGTTATTTGTTGGTTTATAAATGAAGGGAAGTGGAATGAATGTAAGCTGAAAGAATTCTTCAGGCAGGATCTTGTGAATGTCATTTTATCCATCCCCATCCAATCAGAATTATTAAAGGATCAATTGGAGCTGAAGTCCAAATATTCTGGTAAAACCATTTCGGGTTTAGCATTTGAGGCATCTACCACTAATGAAGTGAAGAGTGATGATTGGAGCTTGATGAAAAATATTAAATTAAGGCCTAGAATTGCTCTGCTCTGGTGGCAATTGAGGAGAAATGTGATTCCTAGTAATCACTTTTTAAATTATTGGAGACTTACTGATTTTGACAGTTGCCCTAAAGGATGTGAATTAGTGGAAACTTCTTAACACATAGCAGAAATTTGCAGTAAGTTGCATCAAATTTTTAGCTTTCTTTCAAAATGGGGATTTATTACTCCGACATTCCAATCTCTGGAGGATTTTTACCATGATTTGAAGCTTCTTGCAAAGTCTAATCCATTTCAAGGTAATTTGTATTATTCAGTGGTTTTTTCTATTGGAAAAGTAGAAATGAACTAGTTCATGAAGGAGTTGAAGACGGCTCTTCTTATATAGTAGAAAATTTAGTTTGTCATGCTATTACATCATTTAATAAGAATCTCATTTGAGAGAACTGGGATGCCAATAAGCTTTGTAAGCTATCTTTACCATCTTGGCGTCCTCCGCGTACTAGATGGAAAAAAGTTAATATTGATGCTTTATTGCTACATACAAACAAAGATGGAATTTGAGGAGTATTTAGAGATTATAATGGAAGATTCTTATGTGCTTTTGGTATCAATTGCCTCCATTGGGACTATTTACAACTTGAGATGCTATCTATTCTTTCATTAAAAAGGTTTGTTCAAGATTGGATGTTTGATGTAGATGGTAAAATAATTGAATGTTATAACATTAATGTTATCAAATTCTTTCAAGATGTTATGAATAAGGTTGATTTCAAGAACGTCTACCTAGATCCCAAGCATATAGAATTTTTTTATCATTTCAAGCAAGTTTTATTTCTTCATTCTAGTAGAAATTAAAATAAGTTAGCCAAAAGTGGAGGTGAATTGGTTCAAAGAAAAATCCTTATATAACTCGATGCATAAATGAATTAAATTTATAATAAAATAGAAATTAATTTTTTTACCCACGTAATTAATCACAGGAAAAATAAATTCATAAATAATAAAAGGAAAGAACATGCCAGATTTATAGTGGTTCAGTCCAACCTAACCTATGTCTAATCCCTGGAGGCACCCTTCAAATATCACACTAAAACCTTTAAGTGTCTATCCTTTGGCCTCCACAACAAGGCGGAGAATCTCTTATAAAATCTTTCCACCAACCCGGTGCGATAGAAGACCTGAACTCCTTTCAAACAAAGAGAACCTTGACTCCTTTTTCTCTATCCAGGAGATGATAGAGAACCACAAATCCCTTTCACCTTCCTCATTGTGGTGGAGTAGCCGAGTCCTTTTACACCAAAGAGAACTTCTTCCCAAAACTTCTCTCAAGATGAACCTTGAATCTGATGGTACTAAAGTGTAAGCATGTTGGAGCAACAGTGTGAAATATCTTCCACACTCCCTTGAAACCACCTCCATAGATCTTCTCCCTCTAAACGTCCACCCTTTCCTCTTTTCCTTTCAAGTTCTCTCTTCAAGATTTCTCCAGAAGAATGAAGACACAATGGATGCCAAAGACACTTATAATGTCTTTGAACAAAGCATAAATAGAGGGCTTTAAAAACCCCTAAAAATTTAATTCTTTTGTCAAATATCATATAATATGATCCCGAGATCGTCTTGTACAATTAGTTCAAAAAAATTTTCAGCCAGTATGATCAGCATTGCTCTGTACGATCAGTTTAAGTATATAAACATATTGTCTAATAAGATATTGAGATTGACTGAGAAAATTAGTTCAATTGAAATGCAATTTTTCCATGATGAAACATCTGATGAAAAAAATCCTCTTTATTGATCATCTAGTATGATCATATTAATACAGTTTGCTCAGAATATCAACATTAAATAGACTCAATTGACTAATTATAGGATGAATTTAGGCATAATTTTGATCAGTTGTCAAGTATGATGTAATTCATCCTGATAATTAGAACAAAATATGAAATTCAAAACCTTGCCTAAATTATGATTAGCGCATATTATTTTATTATCATAACTAATAGACCTAGATGATCTAAATCATCAAGTACAATTAGTTAAATGAGCTTTTTATACAGTATGATATAAATTATATAGTATGATTAGTTCAAAAATTGATGTTTTAGTTATTACTCAATCTCAATCCCCTGAATGTGTGTATGTTAATGGTCTTAATCTCGAGCCATAAATCTTCATTGGATGGTGCAAGACATTCATGAAATATTAGTACACACATAAACAAATATATATTGCAAATATAATTAGATATAAGGATGTGAGTCATAATATTTGTTATCATCAAAAAACATAAAGTCTTAAGCTTGAGTTACAGCAATCTCCCCTTTCTAAAGATGACAAATATTACTGATTAAATTTGCAAAATTAAAAGCATTTTCTCCTAATCTCCCCCTAACTAAGATAATTATATTAAAAATTGGGGAAATAAAAAAATTAATTTTTTATTTTTCTTAATATAGAAATAAACAAAAAAACTAAAAACTTTTAGAACATAAATAACAAGTAAACTAATACAAATACAAGATGAACATGTACAGTTTAACCACAAATACAACCAGTCAAACACATTCTCCCCCTTTAAAAATATCAAAAAGAACTAAACACAAAAAAAACGGAGCATAAATAGTAGACTCTAATCAAGTGTAGGTGGTGTTGATGTTTAAGAAGAATCAATTAATTTCAACAAATTTTCTCAAAATGTGAAAGTTACTTCTTAATATTATCCAAATATATAGTAAGAAATGAATTGATCGCACTAAGATCAAGAAAGATATTAAATTTGAATTTTATCAACCTAGATCATGCTCCTTATATGTTAAAGTCATTTTTTTAAAAAATTTAATTCAGAAAATTGAATTAGAGAAGAAAAAAAAATGCATTTTTCAATCTTCTTACATGAAATATATCTAATAGAATATCAATGCAAAAATGGTGAGTCGGGAATCATGATTTTCAAACTCAAGTATTTAAAGTATATTTTAGACACATGGATTTTCTAAGATTTAAAAATATAAGAAAGGTAAGTTAACTTATTTACGGTTCATTTTGTGTCTCATTATTAATTTTTTGTGCACTTTGCGCATCTTTTTATTTTTAAAAACTTTTGTGTATCTTCCAATTTTGGTTTACATGCACATCTTTTCATTTTGGGCACATTTTGTGCCTCATTTTATTTATTTAATATTTCATCTTTTCTTAATGTTTAAAGACTCAAAGAAAACTAGATCCAATGAAAAAAAATGAACAGCTTGATTAAAAAAATTATAAAGTAGATTCATCAGCTAGTAAAAGATTTCTATGAGATAAAATAAATGTAGGATAATAAAAAAGGAAAAGGTATAATTCATAAATTAATATAGTTTTTTTATTCAAAAGTACAATAGCCTGATTAAGAAAATGAGAAAGAGAGACATAAATCTGAATTTCTTTCCTTAAAAAATTTAGAAAAGTTAATCATCTCTTACATATTTTTAGTTAAAAAGGAGGTAAAATTTTCTTTAAAAGCATTTTGAGAGAAGTAAATTGATTCTTTTATGCAAATACAATGTAAAATATGATTTGAGTGTGTTGATTAGAGATAAATCACAAAAACATACATAAAAATAAAATAAAATGATTACAAATAAAAACATCAAAAATAGCAAAGAAAATATTTATAATGAACAAAATAAAAGAAAGAACATTTACACAAGCATTAACAACAACACCTAAACACACAAACAAAACTTTTTACCTCATTATCTTTCTCCTAGTCTGATGATTCACAAACTGGGTATGCATTGGAGATTTTTTTTTTCCTTATATCATTTGTCCTTATTATATTTTACTTATTTTTACTCTTTTTGCTAGAAAAGTTTTTAAATTAGGGCATTCATTGTTTATATGTTTGGGTTTCCTACACCAAAAATAAATAATGCCATAAGAAATCTTAAAAATTCTTAACATTTTTATCTTTGATCCACTTTTGTTGATGCAGGTGTCTATGCTTCAATAGTTTTTTCAAATTCACACATTATTGAGCCTATCTTCTTGCTCTTATTATCTACTAAGCCATTCTTATTCATCTATCCAACTTTTAGTAATATTATTTTACATGAATCCAAACATCTTTGTTGCAAACTTTTCTTATAGATAATGAGTGAGCCAATCAAATTATCAATAGAATATTCATTCAAATTTTTTGATTTAAAAATAGCAATAACTTTGGCATCAAACTTATTAAGTAGACAATGTAGAATTTTATCAACTTTTTTAAAGTTTGAAAGTTCTTTACCTAAGGGTTGTAATGATGTTAATATTTGAGTAAATCTTGTATACATGCCTAGAATAGTCTTATAAGGTTTCATGAAAAATAATTCATAATCAAGCATTAAAATATTCAATTTGGATTCCTTGATTTCAGTAGTACCTTTGTATGTAGTGTATAATTTATCCTAAATTTTCTTACTAGTAGTGCATGTAAATACTAACATACAACCTTCAGAATTAAAAGTATAAAAAAAATAGTTTAAAGATTTAGCATTCAATTGAGTATTGATTTATGCTGCTCTACTCCATTCAACAAAAATAATATCAGTTTTGACTCCAACTGGAATATATAATGATACAAAATAACTAGTTTGAATCATATGCCACATTTGATAATCAATTAATCGCAAGAAAAAGACATGTTAATTTTCCAAAAATTAAAAGAAATATTTTCAAATAAAGGTAGTTGTTTGATTGAATATCCTTTTGTAATATTACAATTTCCAAAGTTAGCCATTAATTATTTTTTCAAAAGTTTTCTAAAACTCCATTTTTGAATCTCGCTCTGATACCACTTAAAAGTTCATGATGGGTGTTAAACCCTAAAGAACTAGTCCTGAGGATAATAAAAAGGGAGGGTGAATTAGTATTTAAAAACATCATAAAACACTAAAAAATAATTTTATAACTCGATATGGAAATGAATTAAATTCATAATAAAAACATAAATCAATATTTTCACCCATGCAATTAGTCGCAAGAAAAATAAATGTAAAAATAATAAAAGTAAAGAACACATCAGATTTATAGTGGCTCAGTCCAACCTAACCTACTTCCACTCCCTGGAGACACCCTCCAAGTATTTCACTAAAACATTTTAGTGTCTCTCCTTTGTCCCACAGTAAGGCAGGAAAGCCCTTATAAAATCTTTCCATCAACCCGGTGCGGCAGATGATCAAAACTCCTTTCAAAGGTAAAGAACCTTGACACTTTTTTCTCCATCCAGGAGATGGTAGCTGACAATGAATCCCATTCATCTTCCCATAAGCGATGGAGTAGTTGGGTCCTTTGACACCAAAGAGATCATCTTCTTCCCAAAACTTCCCTCAAGATGAACATTGAATTCTATGGTAATAAGGTGCAAGCTTTCCAGAGAAACCAAGTGAAATCTCCTCCACACTCCCTTGAAACTCCCTCCAAAGATCTTCTCCCTCTCAAAATCCACCCATTTCTCTCTACCTTTCAAGTTCTCTCTTCAAGATTCTCTAAAAGAATGAAGACACAATGGCTGTTAAAGACACTTATAATATCTTTAGAGAAAGCTTAAATAAAGGGCTTTGAAAAACCCTAGAAATTTAATTTTATCATTAAATATTGTATAGTATGATCCTGAGATTACCCTATATAATTAGTTTAAAATAGCCCTTTTAGCTAGTACATTTAGTATTGCCCTGTATGATTAGTTTAAGTATATGAACAGATCATCCAATATGATATTAAGATCATCCATGATGATTAGTTCAATCAAAATATAGTACATCTAGGATGAAACTTGGGATGACCAAAATCATCTCTATTGATTATTTAATATGATCTAGTTCATATAGTACGATCATAATATCAAAATTAAGTAGATTCAATTGACTAATCATATGATAATTTTAAGAATGATTTTTATTAATCATCCAATAGGATGTACATCATCCTGAACAATTAGAACGAAATATGAAATTTAAAACCTTGTCTAAATTATTATTGGAAGATTTTTTTTTATGATTATAACTAATCATCCTGGATAATCTAAATTGTCAATTATAATTAGGTAGATGAGTTGATCATATGATAAGATATAAATCATATTGCATAATTTGTGCAAATTTTAAACTTTTAGTTTTAACTCAATTTCACTCCCCATGGTCAACAAGCTAGCATACACCCTTATAGGACTTGACTCAAGAAATCCAAAAAATCTTCAATAAATATTACATAAATTCTTGCTTTATTGCAAAATAAATTAGAGGTTAAAAGGACTGAATAAATCAAAACAAAAAAGCCAAAAATGACCACTAAGAAAGAAATGAACTAAAGTAGTAATCATCCTTAAAAATATTAAGAATTTCTTCATGCAATTACAAATAATTGACATCCCCATATTATCAAAAAAAATGTCCTCCAATGGCTTTCTTGGCATAAAAATGGGTTGCCTTATTACTCTCTCTCTCTCTCACTCCCTCTCTCTCTCTCTCTCTCTCTCTCTCTCTCTCTCTCTCTCTCTCTCTCTCTCTCTCTCTCTCTCTCTCTCTCTCTCTCTCTCTCTCTCTCTCTCTCTCTCTCTCTCTCTCTCTCTCTCTCTCTCTCTCTCTCTCTCTCTCTCTCTCTCTCTTTCTCGACCTATGAACAAACACCAACAAGATGAATCTCTCTCTTTCTCGACCTATGAACAAACACCAACAAGATGAATAATTTTTTCCAACTAAATTTATCACTATACCGAGCTCTATCCTTCCATCTAGCCTCCTTACAAAAATTATGAATATGTATAATAACACTTGCATTGTCCCTTTCAATCAAGACTCCTTGCATTTCAAACATCCATCTTTCAACTACTTTTCCAATGAATTGCATAGCAAGAAGCTCCACTTGTAAGCTATCTCAATGCAAAATACTCCATATAGCCAACATCAGTAATTTACCCTTGCTATTCCAAACCACCATTGCTATACTACCTACATTGTTACCATGAATAGCACATCACTGTTAAATTTAACCAATTTAGAAGAGGGAGGGGGGGGGGGGGGGGGGGGGGGGGGAGGGCATGAACAAGAAGACAACCCACTAGGTTAGATGGAGTCCCAGTGCTCTAAACTACTAAAAATCATCCTCTGATGTAGCATTTCCAACAGTCACAAGAGGAGAGGATATAAAAATCTTTATAGTAGAACCTAACCTACCCAATCTTGAGTCTTTAATGATCGTTGGATGGTGCATGGCATTCCTAAAATATTAGTACTCACACAAAGAAATATATATTACAAATATAATTAGACATATAAATGTGAGCCATAATGTTCGTCATCATCAAAAACATAAACTTAAGAGCTTGAGTTGCAACATAAACCATTAAAGTTCTATTAGATTTTACCTACTTTAATAGATTTAAATTGTATCAAATGGATGTTAAGAGAGCCTTCCTAAATGGAGCAATTAAAGAGGACATTCATGTTGAGCAAACCCCATACATTGAAAATTCACAATTTTCAAATCATATGTTCAAGTTAAAGAAGGCATTATATGGACTAAAACAAGCACCTAAAGCATGGTATGAAAGGCTAAACACATTCCTTCTAGATAGAGCTTTTGTTAATGCTGGCGTAGACACCGCCCTATTTCAAAAAGAGGTAGGAGAAGAATTACTTATTGTCCAAATTTTTTTTGAAAATATCTTGTGTGAATCCTTAGATAAAAACTTATGTGATAAATTTTCAAAAATAATAAGTAAAGAGTTTGAGGAGAGTGTGATGGGAGAACTAAACTATTTTCATGGATTTAGTGTAAAGTAGATGGTGATAGTTTATGAAGGTTGTTAGACCTTGATGAACTAGACTGAGGCTAACCAAGAGGGGGGGGGATTAGTTGTTTAAAAACAATTTAAAGAAAAATGAAAACTTTAAAAACTTTTCACACCACACGCGTTAATCTACACAATGGAAGTTGAAAACAACAAATTTCATAACAACAAAATAAATTAGATTTTTTAACCACACATATAATTTTAGAAAAATAAAGTGCAAAAAATAATCATAACAAACACACAAGAGCTCAGTCAACCTGACCTACGTGCACTCCTTGGAGACTTCCTCTCCAAGTATTGCACTAAACAATAATAACTCATCTTTTGCTCTCATAGCAAGGCGGAGATGCTCGTATAAGCGCTATTTTACCAACCCAGCGTGATAGAGAACTTGTGTGGATTAGGATACCAAACCTCCCCTTACAATGTTGGGATGAAGTGAATGTTTGTAGAATCGCTTCAATGGTTCGAACTCCGTATTTAGTTGATGAAAACATGTTTCAATGTGGAAGAAGGGAGTTTGATAGGATTTGTGTCAAGATCATGCTTGAGAATAAGTTGCCTATGGGAGCATGGGTGGAAGGAGCTTTTGGTAAATTCTATCAAAAATTTGAGTATGAAAGGATTTCTGATTTCTATTTCAGATGTGGAAAAATTATGCATGTGATGAGTGGCTGTGCAGAGGCTGTTGCAATAATCAAGCCGAATGCTATTCAGTCAAAAGTATCCTATGAAGGATTGGCTGCATCAGAAAATCCTATTCCAAATAAAAGGTTTACAAATGAAGAACTAAATATATTTGATAAAGAGACATATGGTCCCTGGATTCATGTAGATTATTGGAAAAGAAGATTCAGGAGTCTTAAATTCAAGAATACCTCGATTAGACTAGGTTGGAAGGAGTCAAATAAGTCTTTGGGATCAAAATAAAAGGAGAGTGATGGTATTAAGCATAACATAAAGGAATCAGATAATGTTGCAGGAAAATAGAATGAAGGTATCATGATGAAATCAAGCTCTCGGGTAGAGGTTCTGGAAAAATAATCAAATTTTATTCCTTCTCAGAATAAGATGTATGATGAACCTGTAAAAGAAGGAGTTCCTTCTTTTAACTCTACAGTCAATCTTAACATTGCCAATCAATTTTATGTGTTAAATCAAATTTCAGAAGATCTGGATCATCTAAACAACATGGAAATGGAGTTTCCTAATGTTCTAGTGATTATAAATGAAGATGAAGTCATTGATAAGGGGGATGTTATTGAGATTAAAACTCGGTTGAACAATCCAGGGAACAATTCAGCCATTACAAGGAAGAAAGGTTTGAAGCAACTTAAAGGTTTGGGGCCAATTGAATTGGTCTCAAGGAATAAGAAGGGGGGAAGGTGATCCGGTGGAGAATCTGGGGAAATCTCCCCCTACTAATCAATGAAATTATCCATAGGTTTCTGGAATTGTAAGGGAGCTAAAAAAAGAAAAGCTTCCCTATATTTAAAAGAGTTTACTAAGGAGTACGGAGTGTTCTTTCTTGGGTTACTTGAAACTAAGCTATCTTCAATAGATTGAAAAGATGTGAATCTGTTGATAGGAATGGATTGGGACTATTTTCATGTCCCAGCTGAAGGTTTATCTGGAGGAATCATTGTGTTATGGAAGAAAAATATGGCTTCATTCAAAGTACTGGAATCCTCTTCACAATTTGTGGTTGGGGAGTTGGAGGTGCTTAATAAAGGGAAGTGGAAGATTGCAACAGTATATGGAAGTAGGGACACTTATCAAAGAAGGTCTCTTTGGGAAAGGTTGGAGTATCATGTTTCTAAGGAAGTCCCTATGATAGTGGGTGGTGATTTTAACTATTTGCTATCAAGGGAGGAGAAGAAGGGAGGAAGGGAGTTTGTTTATTCTCTTGGTATTAAGGAGATGAAGTCCTTTATTACTTGCAATGATTTACATGAAGTGGAGAGCATTGGTCCTATGTTCACATGGTGCAACAGCAAAAAGGGAGTTGAGAGGATACTTGAGAAGTTGGATAGGTGCCTTCTCAACTCTACGGCTATGAACTTGTCCCAACGGATGGTGGTGAGGCATTTGGAAAGGATCACATCAGATCACAGTCCAATTTTGCTGAATTTATTGGAGTTCAACAAGACATGTAAGAAGCAGATAAAGTTTGAAGAGGTGTGGGCATCATATCCAGCCTCTTTAACTGTTATTAAGAAGGCATGGGGGAGAAAAGTTTGTGGTAATCTTCCTCATATTTTGAATCAAAAAATTAAATAGCATTAAAAGCATTGTTTTATTGGAATAAAGCCAAGTATAAAGAGCTAAATGAGTTGAAAGAGAAGCTGAAGAAATAAATCCTGGAATTACAAACTAAGGAAGCTGAAATCTGTTTTCTAGATGAAGAGGAGGATTGGCTACTTAAGGTAAAAATGGATAATCTGAATTCTACGTTAGCTCGTCTTTGTACATGGTGGAGGTAGTGAACCAAAGTGAAATGGCTGATGGAAGGGGACTCAAACAATAGATTCTTTCATGCTTATGCCAGTGCGAGGAGGAATATAAATTTTAATCACAAAATTAAGGATGAGAATGGATTTATTTTGGAAGAACAAATTTAGGTGGAAAATTTTCTCAACAACTATTTTAAGGAAAAGTGGATAGAAAGGGAGTGTTCCTTATTGGGATGGCCTAAGCCGTGGAAGACATTAAGTGTAGAAGTCTCTTTGGTATTAAATAGAGAGTTTTCATTTGAAGACATGGAGAAGGTTATCCAAGAGCTGGGTGGAAACATTGCTCCGAGAAAAGATGGGATTTCTTATTCCTTTCTCAAGTCATATAGGTCTATAATCAAGGTAGATCTTTGGAATGCAGTGGATCACTTCTTCAACACTGGAATGATGTACAAGGAGTGGAAAGAAACTATTATAGTGCTGATTCCTAAGTTAAAAAACCCTTTATCTCCTTCCAACTCTAAACCGATCAGCTTATGTAACTCAGTTTACAAGATAGCTGCAAAGATGATTTTGAATAGACTATTGCTTGTTATTCATATACTAATTTTGGTAGAGCAAGTGGCATTCTTGGAAGGTAGATCACTATCAGATAATGTATTGGTAGCCCATGAAATCTTCCACAAGTTCAGGTACTCTAAATCTTCCAAATGTATAGTTTCTATTAAAATAGTTATGCAACAAGCCTATAATTCATTGGGTTGGCCTACTTTATGCAAGGCTTTGGAGTATTTTGGCTTTCTAATCAATTTTTCTAATCTAGTCATGGATTGTGTTTATAGTCCTTATTGTTCATTATGTATCAATGGGAACTTATCTAGTTGGATTGAAGCAAATAGTGGATTTTGTCAAGGGTGTTCGTTGTCTCCATTCTTGTTTATTTTATGTGATCAATTACTTTCCAATGCATTTTATCAAAAGAAGGATTCGATTGGCATTCAAATTTCTACTAATGGGCCTTTGATCTCCCATTTACTTTATGTCAACGATATCATCATTTTTTCGGAAGCTAGAATGAAAATGGTTAAGGAGGTTAAAAGCACAATCATGGACTTTTGTAGATGGATGGGTCGAAGTGCGAATTCAAAAAAAAATATGGAGTACTTTTTGGAAAATATGTCAAGAGAAGAAAGAGGAGAAGGATTGCTAGAGTCATGGACTTAAAGGAAATAAAGGAATTCTCATACCTAGGCATTAAAATGGATTTGAGAAGACTTGTCAAAGCTGATTTCCAATTTCTGTTGGAAAAAGTTCCGAGCATGTTAAATGTATGGGGAGGGAAATTTATCTCTTTCGCAGGAAGATTAACTTTGGTCAAATCAGTGTTGCTATCATTTCCCACATTCCATTCATCCCTTTCTTTGGTTCCCAAAAGTATTTTGAATGAAATTGACAAGTTATGCAGGAGCTTTATATGGAGCAAGTGTGATGGAAGGAATGGGATTCACTATGTAAGCTAGGATTCTCTATATAAACCGAAGACTCAAGGGGGACGTGGTTTAGTTCCCTGTTCAAAGAAAGATGGGACATTGAGAGCAAAATTGGCTTTGAAGTATTTTCAAGATAAAGATGCATTGATGCACAAGATCCTATTCCCTAAATATGGAACATTTATGGACAACTATTCTTTGAGTAATTTAGATTTAGTAGCTTGGAAACTAATTAGAAGTGGAGAGAAGTTCCTAAAACCAATTGACAAATGGAGAATTGCAAATCGAAAATTTGTGAATGTCTTCAAAGATAAGTGGTTATTGGATAAAAGTAGACAAATGGCCAACATTTGTGCAAGCCATGGAGTTTAGTGAATGTAGCGAATGCACGGTGGATAGCTTGATTAGCAATGGGAGCTGGAATGTAGTGAAGTTGGATGAATTCTGTGGACCAGAACTTATAAAATTAATTACTAACATTCGAATTTCGTATGAAGAGGAAGACGATAAGATGGAATTAATCCATATGATTCCATGTAAATCAAATAATGGCTACTATGTATTCGGAAGATCAACCTTCAGACTCAAATGAATGGGATTGGTTGAATAAAAATTAATCTAAGTTCTAAAGTGGAGAACTTTTGGTGGAGACTTCTTTAAAAGGCTATTCCTACCAATCATTTTCTATGTCACAAAAGATTACAAAGTATGGAGAGATGCCCATGGGGGTGTGAGGAGGCTGAAGACATTGAGCATTTAGTCACTAAATGCTGGAAAGTAAGAGAAGCTATTCCAACTCTTAAATAAATGGGGTTTTCAAATTCCTAGTTTTAATTATTTTGAAACTGGTTGTATATGGCTTCATAGAAAAAATATATGGTTGACTGGTCTCTTTTGTAACTTGGTATATTTATTATGGAGAGCTAGAAATGAACTAGTTCATGATGGCAGTCGATCTAGCTCTTGGGTGATAGCAACCAATGCAGTGAGTTATGCAGCGGTATCTCAGCATTCAAATGGTATGAACTCGGGTATCTGGGATGTCAACAACCCGATTAGGTTGTTTGATGATATTTGGCATCCTCCTCCACCCGATTGGATAAAGGAAAACTTTGATGCTTCACTTTGTTCTTCGTATAAGGCTAGGATTGGGGTAGTAATTCGAGACCACGGAGGAAGATTTTTGTTGGCATTTGGTAAAAAGCTTATTCATTAGGATATCTCTTACTTGGAACTTCAAGCCATTCTTTCTTTCAAGAAGGTGACTAAAGAATGGATGTATGCTTACAAGGGAATAATCATAGAAGGTGATAATAAGAACGTCATTAATTTTATTCAAGGCATCATGAGAAAAGGTAGCAATGAATTGGGAGATTTATCTTTTATTAAATATTTCAATTATGTTATTTTCAATTGTGTTAAAAGAGAGTGCAATAAGTTAGCGGACCTATGTGCTAACTATGCAATTTTTAGTTCATTCATTTGGGATGATTTAGTGTTGAATAAGATTCCTCCAACTTTTACTGAAATGTTAAAGGAGGAATCGAATGCCATTAGGATGTAATCATTTTTTTAATGAAGCTTTTATGCTTTTTCCTCAAAAAAAAAGCACGACAGAGAACTTTGACTCTTTTACAAGCAAAGAACCTCAACTCAATTTTCACCCCAGGTGATGGTCAGAGAATCACAACTTTATTTTTACCCTCTAGTGATGGTATGAGAACCACGACCTTTGCTGAAGAACTTATTTTTCGGAGCCACAAAGAATCCATGAAAATGCTTTTAGATATTAGGTAAGATTTTTTCTTTAAGAAACCTTGTGAATCCCTTCACAACTTCTCCCTCAAAAAATCTCCCTCACTTCTCTCACAAAGATCTCATTCTTTTCTCCCTCAAGACTCTCTTTCTTAAAGCCTAAATAGCCAAAGGTTTTCTAATAAGAGTATTAAAAAACCTTAAGTAGTGGGTTTTAAGAAATTTGTTGCAAACCTATTTTCATGCCTTATGTTTTGATGATTGACGAACACTATTGATTCTCTTGGACTACTTATTTCTTCTAACTTTTCAGGAATCAAAGATCGGACAAACAGATGAAGCCAGTTCAGGATTGCGTAGGTCTAGGGTTGAGTCAGTCTGTACTTTTGTTTTTTCTCTTCTTGAGTCTATTTGTAATGGTCAAAGAGACTGATGCTAAGTAACCATACACACACACATTTGAGAGTTTTAGAATTTCTGTTTTTACTCATATCGGCCAAGACGATATTTACATCGACCTGGATGATCAGACTTAAAAAAGAAAGTCTAAATAAGGATTCTTAATTAAGGCAGCCATCATTAACATATCGGCCTAGACGATACGTGTATCGGTCAGGATGATAAGCTCAAAACAGAAAGAAGTTGCCGGCATTGACAATTAAGGTATACTGTATTTTTAAATTATCGGCCAGGACGATCATGGATCGGCCAGGACGATCATGGATCGGCCTAGACAAAATTCTCAAATTATGCCTTAATTGTTCAGGAAATCAAGGGAGTAATTAAGGATGATTGATATGATCATATCATCCTGGACGATCTCAGAATCGGCCTGGACGATCTAGTCAAAAAACCTTGGTTACTTCAGGACGATAAATATCAGCCAGCTCGTATTCAGGGCGATGCTCTGGACAATTTTCCTCTGATTTGAACTGATTGACCGGGACGATCGTGAGATCGTCCTGGACAATCAGGCCAATTTCAAATCGTCCAGTTTGCATTCAGGGCGATGCTTTGGCCGATCTTCTGAGATTTGTACTGATCGGCCAGGCTGATGTCCATATCGGCCTTGACGATATTGTCAGCAACTTGTAATTAATGAGCTCCTTTGAAGATCTTCTATTTAAGAGCTCTTGTTCAATGTTTTAAAAGACCTTTTGGCTGCTGCCTTGACCTGAGAAGGCCTTGAGGAGAGAAAGAGAGAGTGGGAGAGAGAGAGGATCTTGTGAGGGGGAGCTTGTGAGGGAATTCACAAGGGTTGCTTCTAGGATCGCTCTGCTTCTTCTTCTTCTAGAGTTTCTCATCCGTGGAAGGGTCAATAGAGGTAAGGAATTAGCTTTCAAGTTATGGTTCTCTGCCAGTTTCAAGAGGAAGAAAAAAGAGATAGGTTCTCTGCCTTGCCGGGGTGTCAAAAAGGAGGTGCTTTGTTAAGGCTTCTCCGTCTAGCTGTGGGGGCTAAAGGAGAGTTACGTTTGTAGTGCAATACTCGGAGGGTGCCTCCGAGGAGTGGACGTAGATCGAGTTGACCGAACCATAATAAATTTCTGTGTTCTTATTTTCTTGCTTCCACACTTTAATTTTTACATTTATTTTTGTGGTGTGATTTTGGTTTATGTGATTTCTATTCTTTGTGAAAAGAAAATTTTAAAATACTAATTCACCCCCCCTCTTGGTTAGCTTGGGCCAGTTCTATAGGGCTTAACATCCCTAATGAACTTTCAAGTGGTATCAGAGCGGGATTCAAAAATTTAAGTTTGAAAACTTTTTGAATTTGATCCATGGCTAACCTTGGGAATTGTAACACTATGGAAGGGTATTGTATTACCTGACCTCCCCTGTTCGATAACCTACCTTTTGATTTTTGGAAAACCCGCATGTCAACATTTTTACAATCTACTTATTATAGCATGTGGATGCTTATCAAAGAAGGTTGTTCTCCACCTTCTCGTGAAATTAATGGTGTTAAAACTGAAGTTACCTTTACTGAATGGACTTTCGATGAACGAGATTTAGCTCAATTGAATGCAAAATGTTTGAACTGCTTTTTTGTGCTTTAAAATCTGAGGATTACATGCGTGTCTCCACTTGCAAAACTGGCAAAGAAATTTGGGATAAGTTGTGTATCACCTATGAAGGCACTAATGAAGTTAAACAATCCCGTTTGAATTTTCTCTTGCATGACTACAAACTTTTTCGTATGAAACCTCATGAATCAATTTCTGACATGTATACTAGATTTACTCAGTTAGTTACTTCACTGCATGCATTAGGAAAAGAACTTTCAAACTATGAAAAAGTAAACAAGATTTTGAAATGCTTGTCTTCATCATATGATGCTGAAATTACTGCAATCACTGAATCTAAGGATTTGAACACTTATTCCATTGATAACTTACTTGGCTCACTCATTGCTTACGAGCAAGGGGTGAATCAAAGAAATCTTGATGCAGGTGAGAAGAAGAAGGAGAAAACAGTTGCATTAAAGGCACACAAATTGGATTCTGAATCTTCCGGGTCTAAAAGCGATGAAGTTGCCTTCATCACAAGGCAATTCAAAAACTTTCTAAGGAAGAAATAAAAGCATCATAAAAATTGGAGAAAATGTAAGGATCATAAACATGTTAAAGAATCTTCTGATGTTGTTTGCTATAATTGCAGGAAACCAGGACACGTGAGAACTGATTGCCCTACACTTAAAGACCACTCAAGCAAAGGGAAGGGTGAGGAAAAACCTAAGCTAAAGAAGGACAAGATGAGAGTACAAAAAGCATTTTGGGCGGATTCGGCATCAGATTCATAAGCGACGGAACCAGAAGATGAGACATCAAAATTATGCTTGATGGCAGATAACAATCCTGATCAAGAAGAGGCATGTCAACTTTCCTACGATCAACTTCTTGAAGTTTTAGAAAAAATTCATGCATCATATAGGAAATTAAAGAAAACTCATGCTACCTTGAAATTAGAATTTTTAAATCTACAAAAAGAGCATGAAATTTTGATTAAAGACCATCAAACGATTGATTCAAATCATATGACTTTACTTGACGAATTTGATGAGTTAAATAAAAATCATTGTGAATTAGTTGAAAAGCATGATGCATTAAAAGTTTCACACACATACTTGAATATGATTCTAAGAAGTCCAAGAAGATGGAGAAAATTTTGAGGATTAAAAATGAAGTCTTAAAGAGTACTAATTTGAAGATTCAAAATGAATTAGAAGCATGTAAGATAACTAGGATGACACCTATTATTGATCAATTGTCAACACCTAAGAAGAGGCATTATAACTCAAACCACTTAAGAAATCTCTTTCCTGGAGTTAGATGTTTTTCATGTGGCATGCTAGGACACATTTTACACACTTGCACAATTTACCATAGTACACATTGGGTGTGGAGACCTAAGGTGCATGATCCACAGCATACCACACATGCATTGCATTCTTCTCTTCATAAGAAGGAACCCAAACCTGCTGGGGTTCCTAAATCTAACATTTGGTAATTTTGCAGGAGGGCTCTCACAAAAGGCCTCATGAGAGTATATGGTTCCTGGACAGTGGATGCTCTCGACATATGACTGGTGATGCCAGCCAGTTTGTTGTACTAGAGTCCAGGACTGGAGGCAAGGTTACTCTTGGAGACAACACCACCAAGAAGGTGGTAGGCGCAAGTATAATTGGTAATTCCAAGAACCTTATGATTGAAAATGTTTTTCTTGTAGATAGATTGAACCACAACTTGCTCAGCATCAGTCAATTCTATGACAAAGGCTTCATCGTGCAATTCTTTGCAAATTCATGCATTGTAAGTTTAAGTAACAACACTATTTTACAGGGAAAGAGGATCAACAACGTCTACATGCTTGATTTAAATAACATTAAATGTGCTGCTTCTTTTTGCTTAAAAACTGTGATTGATGATTCTTGGTTGTGGCACAGGAGGCTTTGTCATGCAAGTATGAAAACTCTTAGGAAAGTGACCCAAAAGGACCTAGTTAGAGGTGTCCCCAAACTTAAGTTTTCAAAAGACCACCTTTGTGATGCCTGTCAACTAAGAAAGCAAGTCCACTCCACCTTTCATCCAATTAAGGACATTAGCACCTCTAGACCTATAGAAGTCCTCCACATAGATTTGTTTGGACCCATTAGCACTGCCATCCTGGGAGGGTAAGTCTATGGTTTTGTGATTGTTGACGACTACTCGAGGTTCACTTGGACTAGATCTCTTTCACATAAAAATGAGTCTTTTGAGAAGTTTAAAACATTTTCTACTTGGATTCAGAAAAAGCTAGGTTGTGAGATTTTGATCATCCATAGTGATCATGGGGGAGAGTTTGAGAATGAAAGATTTGGAGATTTTTGTGAGGACAAGGGGATTAGCCATAATTTTTCAGCTCCTAGGACCCCTCAGTAGAACGGGGTAGCTGAAAGGAAGAACCGGACCTTGGTGGAAGCCGCTAGAGCCATGCTTGCTGAGTAATCACTTCCAAAATACTTTTGGGCTGAAGCGGATAACACAGCTTGTTATGAGTTGAATAGGGTGAATGTTACAGCCAAATTAGAGAAGACACCCTATGAGATTCTTAAGGGTAGGACACCCAATCTTTCCCACCTTCATGTCTTTGGTTCTTAGATTTTTATTCACAATAATGGGAAGTCTCACTTGGGAAAATTTGATCATAAATCTGATGAAGGAGTATTCTTGGGATATTCTAGTGTTAGGAAGTCTTTTAGGGTGTTTAATAAGAGAACTTTGATGGTGGAAGAGACAATCCATGTAGTTTTTAATGAGTCTGATCCTAAGAAACATGGAGTGGAAGATGATGATGTTAGAGAGATTACAAGTGGAGTAGAAAATTTGGGGAAGGGGAGAGAGCACCAAAGTAATGAAGGAGTAGAAGAAGTCACCCAAGGAGTAGAAAATTTTGATTTGGATGAAAGGGGTGAACCTTCACACACTTTGCCTAGAGATTGGAGATACTCTACAAGTCACCCCAAGGATTTGATCTTAGGAGACCCTTCTAGTGGAGTTAAGACTAGACATGGACTTAGGAAGGAGGTGAAACACTCTACCTTTATCTCAATGACTGAACCCACCACCATTAACCAAGCCCTTACTAATGAGTTTTGGATTTTAGCAATGCAAGAAGAATTGAATCAATTTATTAGGAATGATGTTTGGGAGCTTCTAGAAAGACATAAGGGATAAAGTGTAGTTGGGACAAAGTGGGTCTTTAAGAACAAGGTGAATGATTCAGGAGTGGTGATAAGGAATAAAGCAAGATTGGTGGCTAAGGGGTACAATCAAATAGAAGGGATAGACTTTGAGGAGACTTTTTCCCCTGTAGCTAGATTGGAAGCCAATAGAGTGCTATTAGCCTTTGCCTGTTATAACGAATTTAAGCTTTTTCAAATGGATGTCAAGAGTGCCTTTTTAAATGGGGAAATAAAAGAAGATGTTTTTATAGAACAACCCCCAAGTTTTGAGAGCTTCCAATTTTCAAATCATGTGTTTAAATTAAAAAAGGTTTTGTATGGTTTAAAGCAGACACCAAGAGCTTGGTATGAGAGGCTTAGCACATTCTTACTAGAGAGGGAGTTTGTCAAGGAGAGCGTAGACACCACCCTTTTTCTTAGGAGAGTTGGAGATGATTTACTCATTGTTCAGATTTATGTGGATGATATACTCTTTGGATCTTCTAATAAAAAATTGTGTGATGATTTTCTAAAACAATGAGTAGAGAGTTTGAGATGAGTTTAATGGGAGAGTTGTCCTACTTTTTGGGGTTTAGCATAAAACAATTGAAAAATAGAACTTTTCTAAATCAAACAAAATACATAAAGAACATTTTGATGAAATATGAGATGGACAAAGCTAAGCCAGTTAACACTCCCATGACTTCTAGTGCTCCATTAGATAAGGACCCAAGTGGTAAGTCTGTTGATCAGAAGAAGTATAGAGGCATGATTGGATCTTTACTTTACTTGACTGCGAGCCGACCTAATATCTTGTTTAGTGTTTACCTTTGAGCTAGATTTCAAGCTAACCCTAAGGAGCCCACATGACTACTGTTAAGAGAATTTTTAGATGCCTTTTGGGGACACAAGGCTTATGGATTTGGTACCCTAGACACAGCACTTATTTTGAGATTATTGGATTTTCTGACTCTGATTTGGCATGATGCAAGGTGGATAGAAAGAGCACTTCAGGAACATGTCAATTCATTAGACAGTCTTTGGTCTCTTGGTCTAGTAGGAAGCAAAACTCTGTTGCTATTTCCACTGCTGAAGTTGAGTACATCACTCTTGAAAGTTGTGTGGCCCAAGTCCTTTGGTTAAAATAACAGGTATTGGATTTAGGATTACCTGTAGGCACCATCTCAATCTTTTGTGATAACACTAGTTTCATATACATCTCTAAGAATCCTATCCAACATTCAAGGACTAAGCACATTGACATTAGGTATCACTTCATTAGAAATCATGTGACTAAGGGAGACATAGAGTTACACCATGTGATAACTGAGAATCAAATTGCTGACATCTTTACTAAACCACTGACCTTCGACACTTTCAGTTCTTTAAGGACCAGATTAGGTGTGATTGACATAAATGCATGAAACTTGATCTTTTAGTAACTTGCTTTTGCTCTTGTTTTTATTTTTTCTTAGTTTTTAATGTGTTTTAATTTTTCTTTTGTTTTCTTTTTACTTAGTCTTCAAAATCATTGCTGAAATCATAATATATTCCTTGTCCTTGCTTTTGAAAAATTGTAGTCAATGTGGTTTTCATCTCCTAATCTCCTAGATGGTAAAAATATTTTGTGATTGTGTCTCTTTCTCTAACCTATTTTAGTGGCATGTTTTTCTTTTCTAATCCAAAATCTATCTCAAATTAAAGATTGTTTATAAAATTGAGATCTTTTCTTAAACTTGCTTAAGCAAATCTATCTTGTATTTATAATGTTTAAAGTTTTTTTGTCACATCAAGATCCCTCGCTACTCTTGTCTTTGATTATTAATTCTGCTTGTGGTAATTCTTCCTTATGTTAGAGAGAGAGCTCCTATTCTCTAATATCTGAGAAGATATATTCACAACTAAGATTTTTTAAGAGGTTATAAAAGAGAATATAGCTTGCAAAAATAAAAAAAAAATTTGGCCAATGATGCCAACAAAAGAAGCGCAAAGATGCCAAAAATTGAAAAATCTATAAAACAAAAAATGTGCAAAGCGCCACTAAATTGACAAGAGGCATAAAATGAGCCCATTTAAAAGCAAGCTATTCTCTTTTTCTAAATCTTTTAGAACTTAGAAGTTTTGGTTCTCAAAGGCTTGATTTCGAATGTTTTGCGATTGTGACAAATTTACTTTGGTTCATTATTTTATAAAGATAGTTTTTTCTTAAGCCAAGTGATGGATGGATTCTCTTTCTCATATCCAATTAATTCTTTGAGCTAGGTCATTGATTTCAAAAGACGATTCTACCCTAAGAAAACGTCTGAACTAAGGGTAACCATGATCGGATATTCTACTATTCTATGGATTGTTGAGATTGTTAACTCATTAACTCACAAGTTTTTAAATCAATCACATGGAATACTACATCATTTTCATGCCTTGGTTTAAAAAAAAAAAGGGTTTGTGATTTGCTATTGTTCTTTTATGTTCCCTCCTCCTTTTTGATATTGTTGCAAATCTATTTTTTCATGTCTTATGTTTTGATGATTGACAAACACTACTTTTCTTGGACAGCTTGTTGCTTCTAACTTTTCAGGAATCGACGATCGGACAATTAAAAAGGAGCCCAGTTCAGCCATGCGTAGGGTTAGGGTTGAGTCAGTCTGTACTTTTATTTTTACCTTTTGAGTCCACTTGTAAGAGTCAAAAAGACTGATACTTTGTAACCCTTCACACACACACTTGAGAGAATTAGAAATTCTGTTTTTACTCATATCGGCCAGGACGATATATTGTATCGGTCTGGACGATCAGCTTAAAACAGAAAGTCTAATTAAGGGTTCTTGATTAAGGCAGCCAACGTTAACTGATCGGCCTGGACGATACGTGTATCGGCCAGGACGATAAGCTCAAAACAGAAAGAAATAGCCGCCATAGACAGGTATGGTATAGCATATCTTTAAATTATCGGCCAGGACGATCCTCGGATCGGCCTGGACGATATTAACAGATTATGCCATAATTGTTCAGGAAATCAAGGAAGTAATTAAGGATGATTGATACGATCATATCGTCCTGGACGATCTCAGGATCGGCCAGGACGATCTAGTCAAAAACCTTAAGTTACTTCAGGACGATCAATATCGGCCAGCCCATATTCAGAGCTATTGTCAGGACGATTTTCGTCTGATTTGAACTGATCGGCCAGGACGATCGTGAGATCGGCCTGGACGATCAAGCTAATTTTCAATCGTCCAATCTGGCATCCAGGGCTATGCTCTGGCCGATCTTCATTAATTTGTACTGATCGGCCAGGCCGATGGCCATATCGGCCTGGACGATAAAGTCGGCAACTTGCAATTAATGAGCTCTTTTGAAGCTCTTCTATTTAAAGAGCTCTTGTTCAACGTTTTTCAACGACCTTTGGCTGCTGCCTTGACCTAAGAAGACCTTGAGGAGAGAAAGAGAGAGAGAAGAGAGAGAGAGGATCTTGTGAGGGGGAGCTTGTGAGGGGTTTCACAAGGGTTGCTTCAAGGATCTCTTTGCGTCGTCTTCGTCTAGAGTTTCTCGTCCGTGGAAGGGTCGGTAGAGGTAAGGAGTTGTGCTTTTGGTTCTGGTTCTCTGCCAGCTTCAGGAGGAAGCAAAAGGAGAGAGGTTCTCTGCCTTGCCGGGGTGGCAAAAAGGAGGTTCTTGTAAGGGTTTCTCCACCTAGCCGTGGGGGCTAAAGGAGAGTCACTTTTTGTGTAGTGCAATACTTGGAGGGTGCCTCCAAGGAGTGGACGTAGGTCGAGTCGACCGAACCACTATAAATCTCTGTGTTTCTTTTCTTGCTTCCGCACGTTTACAATTCCGCATTATTTCCGTTGTGTGATTTGGTTATGCAACTTTATTTCTTTGTTTAAAAAACGAAGTTTTTAAAATACCAATTCACCCCCCCCTCTTGGTTAGTTTGGGACTAAGTTCATAGGGCTTAACATCCCCATCGAACTTTCAAGTGGTATCAGAGCCAGATTCAAAAATTAAAGTTTAAAAACTTTTTGAATTTGATCCATGTCTAACTTTGGGAATCGCAACACTACGGAAGGGTATTCTATTACCCGACCTCCTCTGTTCGATAACCTACCTTTTGATTTCTGGAAAACTCGCATGTCAACTTTTTTACAATCTACTGATTATCGCATGTGGATGCTTATACAAGAAGGGTATTCTCCACCTTCTCGTGAAATTAACGGTTTTAAAACGGAAGTTGCTTTTACCGAATGGACTTTTGATGAACGAGATTTAGCTCAACTAAATGCTAAATGTTTGAATTGTTTTTTCTGTGCATTAAAATCTGAGGATTACATGCGTGTTTCAACTTGCAAAACTGGTAAAGAAATTTGGGATAAATTGTGCATTACTTATGAAGACACTAATGAAGTCAAACAATCCCGTTTAAACATTCTCTTGCATGACTACGAACTTTTTCGTATGAAACCTCATGAATCGATTTCTGACATGTACACTAGGTTTACTCAGATTGCTACCTCATTACATGCACTAGGAAAAGAGCTTTCGAACTATGAAAAAGTTAACAAGATTTTGAGATGCTTGCCTTCAACCTATGATGCAAAAATTACTGCAATTACTGAATCTAAAGATTTAAACACCTATTCTATTGACAACTTACTTGGCTCACTCATTGCTTACGAGCAAGGGGTGAATCAAAGAAATCTTGATACAGGTGAAAAGAAAAAGGAGAAAACAATTGCATTGAAGGCACACAAATCGGATTCTGAATCTTCTGGGTCTGAAAGCGATGGAGTTGCCTTCATCACAAGGCAATTCAAAAACTTTCTAAGGAAGAAACAAAAGCATCATCAAAGTTGGAGAAAAGGTAAGGATCATAAACATATTAAAGGATCTTCTGATGTTGTTTGTTTTGAATGCAGGAAACCTGGACATGTAAGAGCCGATTGTCCTACACTTCAAGATCATTCAAGCAAAGAAAAGGAAAAAGGTGATGAGAAAGCAAAGTCTAGGAAGGACAAGAAGAAAATCCAAAGAAGCTTCTGGGCAGAATCTGGCACTGATTCCTCTGAGACTGAACCAGAGGAAGAAACAACAAACTTGTGTTTCATGGGAGAAAACCAAAGTGATGAGGAAGAGGTATGTAAACCAACATATGATGAATTGTTTGAAATATGTGAAAAAATCCATACATCATACAAAAACCTTAAGAAAACTCATGCTAGCTTGAAATTAGAATTTTTAAATCTACAAAAAGAGCATGAAGTTTTTCTCAAAGATCATGCAACGATTGATTCAAATCACATGGCTCTACTCGATGAATTTGATGAATTAAACAAGACGCATTTGGAATTAATTGATAAAAGTAATGCATTAAAAGCTTCACACACCTCACTTAATGATGATCTTAAGAAATCTAAAGAGATTGAGAAAAATCTGAGGATTGAGAATGATGCATTAAAGAGAACTAACTTGAGAATTCAAAATAATTTGGAAACATGTAAGAAAGCTAGGATGACACCAATGTTTAATCAAAGGCCAGAACCTAGGAAGAGGCATTTTTACTCAAACCATTTAAGAAAACCTTTTTCTGGAATTCAATGTTTTTCTTGTGGCATGTTAGGACACATCTCACACACTTGCACAGTTCACCGCAGTACACATTGGGTATGGAGACCTAAGATGCATGATTCAATACATACCACATCTGCATTGCACTCTACATTTCCTAAGAAGGAGCCCAAATCTGTTTGGGTTCCTAAAACTAACTGTTGTTGAATTTTGCAGGAGTGCTCCCACCAAAGACCTTGTGGGAACATAGGATAACTGAACATAAGGAGGCTTACAGCTTAATTGCTAAAATCTATTGTTTTATCACTTGCTTGATATCTTTAGTTTTCTTGTGTGAATTTTATTTTTAGTTTTTGTGTTTATTTTTTTTTTTTTCTTTAGTTTGCTTATTGTTTGTTTTTGTTTTTCATTTTGGTCTTTATTTATTTTTTGGGCTTCCATATGATAAAACTTCTCAAGCTTTTAAATATTAGAGTTTTTTTTTTGTTTTGATAGGGTTTAGCTTTTCTAAATTGGTTAAAGAGAGTAAACTGGTGATGTTTTTCCTCTTCTGACTTTGTTTAGTGGCATGATTTTTCTTTTATAAAACAAAAAGTCTAAACTCAGTTTAACCAATGGCTTTTTAAGATATCCTTCTAATCTTGCTACATTAAGTCATCTTATGCATAATAGTCAAAATTCTTTGATATCATTCAAGCTTTTGAAATCTTACCATTGCTGTCATCACGTGATCTTGATTTTGTGTTGTGGATTGTTCTTCCCTATGTTAGAGAGAGAGCCCCTATTCTCTAATATTTGGAGGATATACTCACAACTAAGTATTTTCCTTAAGGGTATATTAAAAGAGTTATTAGCTTGCAAAAGATAAAAAGGAAAGAGGCCAATGAAGCCAAATTGAAAAGAAAAATACACAAAAGTGTATTAAAAATCAAAAGATGCTCAAAGAGCCAATAAAAGTGAAAATAGGCATAAAATTAGCCCACTAATTGCAAGCTATCATCTCTTTGATAAAACTCTTAAAACTTAGAAAACTCATTGATTAGGTGATACGTTCAAAGATTTGATTTCAAATTCCATGATTGAGAAAAACTATTTTGGTTTATTATTTATAAGATTCTTTAGTTGTTAACAAGTCTTGATTGGATCTTCTTAAAACCTCTTGTGTTATTTCATGTTAGGACTCTGTTGTTTTTAAAAGATTTTTTGTACCCTGAAGAATGTCCGATCTAGGGTTAATAGAATCAGTTTTTCAATCTTCTTCTAATTAGATTTTGTTAAACCTCTTGATCTCCTAAAAACCTTAAATGTTTAAATTCATGAAAAGAATTCTCATATGATGCCTTCATAAAACAAAAAAAAATGTAGAAAAATTAAAATCCAAAAATATTCGATGTTTGTTTTATTTTTTCTTTTTGTATCTTTGACTGTCTTTTCTTTTGTTTTATTTTTGAGGGTCTCGATCATCACCATTCCTTTCTTGATTTCAATTTCAAGTCACATCGGCCTGGCCGATATTTCTATCGTCCTGGCCGATAGGACAAATTCTTTCCAAAATCCGTCTGCTGACCTTTTTCTGTGCTTAATGAAAATCATCGTCCTGGACGATACATTATCGTCCTGGACGATTTGATCAAAACTCATGATAATAGTCCTGGCCGATAGTATATTTGTCTGGCCGATGCATTCTATGTACATCGTCCTGGCCGATACACTGGACCGTCCCGGACGATCCACGTGTCAGTACGTTTTGATCTTTAAATTCGGCCCCGGACGATCCATTATTGGACCATCGGCTGGGCCGATCCACTGTTCGTCCCGGACGATACACGTGGCAAGCATTTAAAACGTTTTAACTTCGGCCGGTACGATCAATTATTGTGCATCGTCCTGGACGATACACCTAATCGGCCCGGACGATCTGCTTTTTCAACGGTCGTCCAGACTGACTCCTCGGGCCGATAGCCTGTGTCTAATCGGCCTGGCCGATATCTGATCGGCCCGGACGATTGGACCGCCTTTTTGACCAATCGGCCTGTACGTAATTATTGACACATATCGGCCTGGACGATTCTGCGATCGCCCAGGACGATATGAACGTTTCTTTAAATTCAGGCCGATCCAGCCATGTTTTCTCACACCTTATCCTTTCTCCTTTTCTTGTCTTTCTGTAGTAGTCTTTCGTGATGTTTGTTGTTCTTTTTTTACTGTTTCTGGACTCTCTTTTTGTGATGACAAAAAGGGGGAGTAGGATAGGATGCGGTAAGGAAAAGTTGATGTTGTAACCTTTTTTTTTTTTTTTTTTCTTTCTTCTAATGAATTTTTTTTTATTTGTGTTTTGTCATCATCAAAAAGGGGGAGATTGTTGCAAATCTATTTTTTCATGTCTTATGTTTTGATGATTGACAAACACTACTTTTCTTGGACAGCTTGTTGCTTCTAACTTTTCAGGAATCGACGATCGGACAATCAAAAAGGAGCCCAGTTCAGGCATGCGTAGGGTTAGGGTTGAGTCAGTCTGTACTTTTATTTTTACCTTTTGAGTCCACTTGTAAGAGTCAAAAAGACTGATACTTTGTAACCCTTCACACACACACTTGAGAGAATTAGAAATTCTGTTTTTACTCATATCGGCCAGGACGATATATTGTATCGGTCTGGACGATCAGCTTAAAACAGAAAGTCTAATTAAGGGTTCTTGATTAAGGCAGCCAACGTTAACTGATCGGCCTGGACGATACGTGTATCGGCCAGGACGATAAGCTCAAAACAGAAAGAAATAGCCGCCATAGACAGGTATGGTATAGCATATCTTTAAATTATCGGCCAGGACGATCCTCGGATCGGCCTGGACGATATTAACAGATTATGCCATAATTGTTCAGGAAATCAAGGAAGTAATTAAGGATGATTGATACGATCATATCGTCCTGGACGATCTCAGGATCGGCCAGGACGATCTAGTCAAAAACCTTAAGTTACTTCAGGACGATCAATATCGGCCAGCCCATATTCAGAGCTATTGTCAGGACGATTTTCGTCTGATTTGAACTGATCGGCCAGGACGATCGTGAGATCGGCCTGGACGATCAAGCTAATTTTCAATCGTCCAATCTGGCATCCAGGGCTATGCTCTGGCCGATCTTCATTAATTTGTACTGATCGGCCAGGCCGATGGCCATATCGGCCTGGACGATAAAGTCGGCAACTTGCAATTAATGAGCTCTTTTGAAGCTCTTCTATTTAAAGAGCTCTTGTTCAACGTTTTTCAACGACCTTTGGCTGCTGCCTTGACCTAAGAAGACCTTGAGGAGAGAAAGAGAGAGAGAAGAGAGAGAGAGGATCTTGTGAGGGGGAGCTTGTGAGGGGTTTCACAAGGGTTGCTTCAAGGATCTCTTTGCGTCGTCTTCGTCTAGAGTTTCTCGTCCGTGGAAGGGTCGGTAGAGGTAAGGAGTTGTGCTTTTGGTTCTGGTTCTCTGCCAGCTTCAGGAGGAAGCAAAAGGAGAGAGGTTCTCTGCCTTGCCGGGGTGGCAAAAAGGAGGTTCTTGTAAGGGTTTCTCCACCTAGCCGTGGGGGCTAAAGGAGAGTCACTTTTTGTGTAGTGCAATACTTGGAGGGTGCCTCCAAGGAGTGGACGTAGGTCGAGTCGACCGAACCACTATAAATCTCTGTGTTTCTTTTCTTTCTTCCGCACGTTTACAATTCCGCATTATTTCCGTTGTGTGATTTGGTTATGCAACTTTATTTCTTTGTTTAAAAAACGAAGTTTTTAAAATACCAATTCACCCCCCCCCCCTCTTGGTTAGTTTGGGACTAAGTTCATAGGGCTTAACATCCCCATCGAACTTTCAGATATGTCAAAAGGGAGAGAAGTTTATGATGTTTTTTTTACTTATTGATCCTGAACTTTAACTGCTAATTATCTTTTTAGTGTTTAGCCATCATCAAAAAGGGGGAGATTATTGCAAACCTATTTTCATGTCTTATGTTCTGATGATTGACGAACACTATTGATTCTCTTGGACTACTTGTTTCTTCTAACGTTTCAGGAATCGAAGATCGGACGAACAGACAAAGCTAGTTCAGGATTGCGTAGGTCTAGGGTTCAGTCAGTCTGTACTTTTCTTTTTTCTCTTATTGAGTCTATTTGTAATGGTCAAAGAGACTGATGCTAAGTAACCCTACACACACACACTTGAGAGTCTTAGAATTTCTATTTTTACTCATATCGGCCAAGACGATATTTACATCGTCCTAGATGATCAGACTTAAAACAGAAAGTTTAAATAAGGATTCTTATTTAAGGCAGCCGTCATTAACATATCGGCCTGGACGATACGTGTATCGGCCAGGACGATAAGCTCAAAACAGAAAGAAGTTGCCGCCATTGATAATTAAGGTATACTGTATTTTTAAATTATCGGCTAGGATGATCATTGATCAGCCTGGACAAAATTCTCAAATTATGCCTTAATTGATCAGGAAATCAAGGGAGTAATTAAGGATGATTGATACGATCATATCATCCTGGACAATTTCAGGATCGACCAAGACGATCTAGTCAAAAGACCTTGGTTACTTTAGGACGATAAATATCGGCCAGCTCGTATTCAGGGCGATGCTCTGGACGATTTTCCTCTGATTTGAACTGATCGGTCGGGACGATCATGAGATCGGCCTGGATGACCAGGACAATTTCAAATCGTCCAGCTTGCATTCAGGGCGATGCTCTGGCCGATCTTCTGAGATTTGTACTGATCGGCCAGGCCGTTGTCCATATCGGCCTGGACAATATTGTCGGCAACTTGCAATTAATGAGCTCCTTTGAAGCTCTTCTATTTAAGAGCTCTTGTTCAACATTTTAAAAGACCTTTTGGCTACTACCTTGACCTGAGAAGGCCTTGAGGAGAGAAAGAGATAGTGGGAGAGAGAGAGGATCTTGTGAGGGGATTCACAAGGGTTGCTTCAAGGATCGCTCTGCTTCTTCTTCGTCTAGAGTTTCTCATCTGTGGAAGGGTAGGTAGAGGTAAGGAGTTAGCTTTCAGGTTGTGGTTCTCTACCAGCTTCAGGAGGAAGCAAAAGGAGATAGGTTCTCTGCTTTGCCGGGGTGGCAAAAAGGAGGTGGTTTGTAAAGGCTTCTCCGCCTAGCTGTGGGGGCTAAAGGAGAGTCACGTTTGTAGTGCAATACTCGGAGGGCGCCTCTGGGGAGTGGACGTAGGTCGAGTTAACCGAACCACTATAAATTTCTGTGTTCTTGTTTTCTTGCTTCCGCACTTTAATTTCCGCATTTATTTTTTTGGTGTGATTTTGGTTTATGCGATTTCTATTCTTTGTGAAAAAAAAAATTTAAAATACCAATTCACCCCCCCCCCCCCACCTCTTGGTTAGCTTGGGCCAGTTCTATAGGGCTTAACATCCCTAAGAAACTTTCAAAATCCTCATTTCATGAGTTATGTCTTATGTTTGTACCATATAATATAAGAATCATATAGTACTATCAGTACAAAACTAGGTTTGTCTAGTGGTCATTCAGATGAACTATTTAGAACTAACAACACTTTGTACTTTATGATCATAAGATCTTTTGGTATGAACTATAGAAATTCCATATGTTTATTAGGGATGACTTTTGGGATGGCCAATTTTGTACAGTGTCGTTCATCCAGCATTGTGGACATCGTATAGTATGATAAGTAAAAAAACAAACTTTCAGTTGGTTTGTTATCATTGATGACCAATTTCATACACTGTCAATCATCAAACACAATTGATATCATACCGTACGATCAATAAAAAAACTCATTGCTTTCATTTGGTATGAGCTCTAGGATGACCAAAGTCATACTCTCTCATTTGAATTGTATGAATGGTGATGTATAGTATGATCGACTGATCATAAATGTCATGATTTGATTGCCTAATTTTGAGGGATTAATTAAGAAGGATGTTGATTAGGTGTACAATAAAAACCAAATTATGTTATATGATCAATATAAAATAAGTATCTTTCTTAACCTCTGTGAGTAGGGTTTTGACAAAATAAAATAGGTCATATAGTACGAATCAAAGTCTTATAGTATGAACCAAAGTCATACAATATTAACCAAAGTTATACAATAAGATTTACTGAAAAAATTAAAAGTGGATGAAAAACCTAGTCTACCAAGTTTTGAACTGATCAAAATAATCAGAGAACGGTGGACTATTTTTTTGAAACTTTAGTACACAAAAAACAAAACAAAATATCAAAGAATATAGAGAAAGTAGTAATAGAAACAATAATGCTTCTTATTATCAAAATCATAGTGCTTGGATAATATTTGTAGTAATCTCCTTTTTTTATGAGGGCAAACATGTTTTGTTTATGGATTTTCAAAAGGTTTCTTACCTCTAAACTCTCCCTTAGATGATAAGCAATTGTGAGAAAAATAATATACTTTTTAAGAAAGAGAAAAAAATAAATAACCAAACAATAACACATAACTACATAATAACACATTCCTCCCCCTTTTAGAAAAATAAATAAAAAAATGAACAACAACAGAACTCTACCCCTTTTGACATCACAAAAAAGGGAAACAATAGGAGGGAAAAAAATAAAAATAGAAACAAAAAACAAACTGATTAAAAAGTACTAACAACTCAAGGTAAAGAAAATATCTGAGCTATGATAACTCATGTGGGCATTTTCATAACGTAATAAACTTACTCTACAAATAGAAAAGATCAAATAAGATAAGTGTTGACTTTATTACAGCCAAAAGATTATGATTCTAAAGTTTTCACACCCAACTTAAAATCTTCACAAGCTAAAGTTTTTTATTTTAAAAAATATCTAATTTTGGAATTATAATTAGATAGGGAAAGTTAAACTTTTTAGACTGCTAATATGAAATATATCGAACAGAATATTACTATAAAAGTGATAAATGAAGAACCAAGATTTTTTAAAATCAAGTATTAAACATATTATGAAAACATTGATTTTCTAGGATTTAAAGATTTACCATAAAGAAATTTTTTTTAAGGTGAAACCCACAAAGGGAGCCTACACGTTAATTAAGGTAAAATTATAAACAGTCCTTAAGGGAATCTCAAGCTCGTTACTACTCAAAGAGCTATAAAAATAAAGAAAAGAAAAACCTAGGAGCTTGAGTTCCCCACTAAAGATCAGTACAAGAATCCCTAAGTACATGCTATGGTGGTAAAGAAAAAACACCCAAAAATAAGGGGCTAAAAAAAAATAACCAAAATGCTCCTAGCAACCAATCCCAATGACAACCTTGCAATCGTTCCCCCAAAAAATAACCTGCAAAAAAGACTGATATGCAAGAAGGATATCGCAGTAATATGGTCTAAACAAAATATAAGCGTAGTCCAAAAGATAAATAATAAAAATATTAGTATAATAAATAAAAGGAACATAAGAAGCCAAACTAACCACCTGATCAATCTCCACCATAATAGTAAGATAGACAATATACTCATAAGAGAATTGACAGAAAAAGGGTAAACTATCAAAGTCCAAGAAAAACCAACTACCATAGCCCATCTCCACAAAAAAAAGAATACATCTAATAAAAGTCACCAAAGCTCCCACCATGAAGACCATACCAGCTGCATCCCAACAAACGCCCAGCCAGAGACACGAAATACTCCTACAACAGCTTAACCACAACCATCCAAACAACCTAGAAATTTAATAAATAGTAGGAGAACAACCAGCAGGAAAGAAATGAACTAGAAAAAAGCCACCGGATATAACCCAACAAGAACTCAAAGTAGCAATACAATAAAAGGAATAGAAAACAACCCAACAAAGAGGGAGAGAATAAACACATCAGCAAAAAACCCAAGTAGCAGAATAAACTAAGCCTGAGCTGAGAGGCAACAAGAACACCCCAATGCAACCAAACAAAATACAGCATAAAAGGGGAACCCCACACCCACCAAAAGGGAGCAAAACCACCAAAATTAAAGCTTAACATTAGATAATCCAATTTGATCCAATCTTAAGAGGCCTTTAACAAGAGCAAGCAGCTGAGAAAATGAAAGATTAGTCAAAATATTAAAATCACAACCCAAATTGGTCATAGCCTACGCACACGCATTCCACTCATCCAAAATGAGAGAAAAGAAGCAGTCAAGAGCATTCAAGATCTCCCTAATGTCCCTCCGAATGTAAAATAAGGCAAAGGAACAAAAGCTATCCTCTTTAACAAGAAGAAAATTGTAGTCAAAATAAGAACCCACCTCCAGCACAATACTAATTTGATAAAGGTTAGCACAGAGACTTAAGACGTGAAGCACACCATAGTAGATAGCAAAGTGAATATCACCATTAGCAATAGGCCCAACAAAACCCAACATGAAGGTTCCATTATGATCTCTAATGACACCACAAAAACCAATAATATTACCCAATTTAGCACTAGCCACATTCAACTTAAAAGAATTTGGATGAGGCTTAATCCAAGTAATGCACCTCGTCACCTTATGCAAATATTCACCTCTGAGTTAATACCAAAAGTAGGGGAAGTAAATAAAAAGTTCTTAAAATTCTTAAAAGAGAGTAGATTATCATAATAAAGGACAGCCACTTTATCCTTAACTTTATGAATAATTCTCTGGTAATTCATAACAGCCCCATTGAAATGGGAATCATTTCTTTCCAACTAAAGGAACCAAAGGATAAGAGAGGGAATAACATTTTTGACATGGCCTTTAGACTTAAAAAACCAACAATCAAGCAAATAGTAAATAGAAATCCTTGTAGTAAAAAAGTTAAGATGAAGTATGTCCTCAAAATAAGTCCAAACTTTAGCAGCAACAGGACCAAAGATGAAAACATAATGCATATTGTCAACATGGTAATAGCATTGGCATTTAGAAGGAATGATAAAACTACTTTTCCTCAAATTCTCATCAGTAAGAATAAGTCTGTGAATAATTCTCCAAATAAAGATAGAAACTGTAGAGGGGAAACTCTTATGCCAAATCATTTTGAATAGCTTAGAAGACTCATTTTTAGCTCTAAAGGAATTCCAAGCATCCTTAACTCTTAAAAAACCATCTTTAGCAAAAGTACAAAGCAACACATCCTTAGAGTTAATGCTTATAGGAATCTTTGAAAGAAGCTGAATAGTAAAGTCGGGGAGAATAGCATAAAGTTTCTCCAAATCCCAACCATTACTAGAAAATAAGTAGTTAACTTTCACCTTAGCAATGGAAAAAGAATTCAATAAAGAATCAATCGACTGGCCATTTAGCCACCGATCTTAACAAAAGTAAATATTGCCATTAACAAGAACCCACACTATAGAAGGCTCAACATTCCATTTAACCGAGTAGATCCGCTACCAAACTTTAGAGTGGCCTTTCCTAAAACCACACATGGAAGGATGTCTCCCCCCATAATATTTGGTCATCATAAAATTGGCCCAAAGTCTCATATTGGCCCTAAGATTATACCAAAATTTAAAAGAAAAAGCGGAAGCCAAATCAAACATAGACTTACACCCCAAAGCCCCTTCTTGCAAAGTCCCATAACATTTACCCCTGGACGACCAATGAATCTTAGAATTGTTCCCAGAACCTTTCCAAAAAAATTTATTAAAAAATCTATCAATTCTATGGCACACATTCTTAGTAGGAAAAAGGGTTTGAAAACTATACACCGGAATAGAGCAAAGGACACTTTTAATAAGAATAAGACGGCCACCAAATCTTAAGAAATTAGAATCCCAAGAAGACAATCTATTCTACACCACATAAATTAAATCATCAAAACGAAAAGACTTCTTTCTACCCTTATAAAAAGGAATACCTAGATATTTTAAAGGCTAAACACCTTGAGTAAATCTAGTAAGATTCTTAATATCTACAACTCAATCAGAAGAAATATTCTTAGCAACAATAAAATAGCACTTATGCTTATTAAAAGCCAAACCACTAACTGATTCAAATTGATCAAAGATGCTCATAATTTTATCAATCCTATTCATCGAAGCATTTGAAAACATAATAAAATCGTCAGCAAAGAAATAAAGAGAGTATGGGAAATGGTATCGAAGAGAAGTCATAAAGAAACCATGGCTCTTACCATTCACAATAATGGAGAAAAAAGGCTTTCAATACAAGTCTTGATGAGATTAAAGAAATTATAATCAAAACCAAATGAACTCAAGATATTATAAATAAAATTCCAATTAGTATTATCATAATCCTTAGCAATATCCAATTTCATAATCATATTACCACCTCTAACCTTGACATCCAAGTCTTGACAAAATTCATGAGCCAACAGGATATTATCAGCAATGGCACAACCTTTTAAAAAGCCCATTTGAAAAGGTGACATAAGCTTAGGTAGTAAAATAGTTAACCAATTCATCAATATTTTAGAAAGTATTTTATAAAAAATAGTACACAAGCTAATAGGCCTAAAGTCATTCTAAAAATTCACAGCATTGTTCTTGGGAATAAGCACAATAGAAGTAGAAGAAAAAAAGCTTCATAATAGGAGTTCCATTAAAAAAAATTAATGACAACAGAGGAAATATCATTAAAAATAATAAGACACATTTTCCGAAAGAACATAGTAGTGAAGCCATCTGGGCTAGCCATAGAATAAAAATTCATACCAAAGAAAGTTTCTTTAAACTCCTCAAGAGACGGAGACTTAGATAAGCCACAGTTATCCTCTTGAGAAATAATAGTAGGAATAATGGATGGGTTAGAAATAATAGAAGGATTAATAGATTTATTAAGGTGGATTTGAAAATAATTAATAGCCAGATTAGCAATTTCATCACTATCCTCAGTAACAGAGCCATCCTCATGAGAAATTTTATGAATACAATTAATACCATTTTTCTTATTAAACAAAGCATAAAAATATTTTGTATTGTTTTCACCTTCTGCCAAATGCTTGACAGCTACTCTCTGCTTCCAAAAAAATTCTTCCTGGGCATGAAACTTACAAAGCTCCACTTTAGCCTCTTTCAAAAGACAAAGATTGGACTCAAAGAGATCCAACTAACAAAGATCCTCGGTAGACTTAACCCTATCTTCCACATGTAAAATATTATAAAATAGATCTTTAAAAACATTATGATTCCACCAGTTCAAAACTTTCTTAAGCTTTTTCAGTTTAAGCCAAAGTCTATTCATTCCAAAAATAGAATCATTTGGGAAAAGAGGAGCCAGCTAATTATTCTGGACCACATAAAGAAATGAATCATGTTGCAACCACATGTTTTGAAATCTAAATTGAGATGGAATACCCCTAGTTCTATTCTTAATTTTGACACGAAGAGGAGAGTGATCAGAAAGGGTGTGGCTAATGTGGTCAACCTTAGTCAATTCAAAAGAATTAAGCCAGACATTATTGAATAAAACTCTATCAAGCCTTTGCCATAAATGCCCACAATGCCAAGTAAATTTATTGCCAGAAAAACCAATATCAATGAGGTTACACTCCATATCCATGTCATTGAAATCCTCCATCAACTTATATATAAGAAAAGAACCCCCTATACGCTTAGTCGGGTTTGTAATAGTGTTAAAATCACCACCAACAAGCTAAGAAAGGTTGCAAATACTATGAAATTGAATGATTTGATCCAATAAAATCCTTTTATTATAACGAGAAGAAGCAGCATAAATAAAAGATGCACAATATTAGAAATTATAGCTTTAATATTACAATGCAAAACTTGAGTAAAATCCCTAATGATATCAATTCTAACATAATCTTTCCAGAAAACCCAAATTTTATTGGTAACATTTGACTTAGCATATTTAAAATCTAGATATTTTGAAGTACCAAGTAATTTAACCACAAAAATAAAAAGTTTAAACAAAATAATAATAGCACATTATGAATATAGCATAAATTTTTAACTCTAAACTTAAAGGAAGGGCAACCAATATCCCGAACATTCCAAATAATGATGTTAAACATGAAAAACAAATTTAATGAGGAGTATGTAAACATGTGCTTCTATGGGACAATAAGAAAACATTTTTGGGTTTTCTATCTCTTTTACCATGACCCCTTGGAGAAACTAAAATCATGATCTTCTCTAGCATAGCATTTAGCCAAAATATCCACTTCTGTATCAATAAAAGCATCACAATGATAATGATCAAATAAAGGAAGCTTACTATCATTTAAGTTACCTAATGGCCCCTTATAAAGAAGTAGCTCACCTTCCACATAAAAAACACCATCTTCTAGAGTAGAACTATTCCTCTCAACGCCTCCACATAATTCCTTCACACTCTTAGTTTGGACAAAAGGAAGGTTCACTTGTTGAGACAAATCTTGCTCTGGCAATAAAGGCTCGGCTCTTTCATGAATTAGATCATTAACCTGCTCATTCACAATCATAGATTGGAGAGGATTAGGACAGTTAGTATTAACATCAGAAACAACCATTTGAGGCAAAGTTTGTTGTGGTTCATAAGGAATAGATGATGAAGACAGATAAGGTATATTCTTATAGATTATTAGGTCACATTTGTTCCTCCCCAAGAGACAGAACAGAAATAGAAGCAGTAGATGGTTCCACGATTTGAGCACAAAAAAATTAACTTCCACAAGAGGAGGGAGGGGGGCAGACTGAATAAGATCAGGCTAAATATTAACCACCTCCTTACCCTGAGGTATAACTCCATTACCTTCCACCATAGTATGATTCAAAATAGCATTAACATGAACATTAGAATTTCCCTCTTGCACTATAGAATGCCTGACCAATTTTTTTTTCCTTCTTAAGGTGCAGATGCAATTTAAAGCATTCACTCAAACCATGCACGTGTATCTTACAATGAGAACAAAAAATTGGATAATTTTTAATTTAAACCTTTTGGAAATAATCATTCAATTCAGAACCTAGCCATATCTCTATAGGTTGTTTTTTAGAAATATCTAGCCCAACCAATATAAGAGCCACAGACGGGCATGAAACCGAAGTCTTTGTCTGGTCCGTTTGCAATGGCTGACAAAGAATGGAAGGAAGTCCAAAAAGAATTTGAGAATTAAAAAAGTGGAGACTCAAATTAGGGAAAGATACCCAAATAGGAGAAATTGGTAATTTCTCATGGACATCAAAGTCAGGTGTCCATTTAAGGAGCCTTATTTGGAAAGACTGAATATAATAAGATCTCCTTAAAAAAATCTGGCTATAATCCAAGTTGTTGCTCAGTTGGATCGCCACATGGTGGGGGTCAAGTAATCCAATATGAAAAGAACCATAGAGCTTCAAATTCATAAAAAACTTGTGGATAACATTGAGGTTAGGACACCAAAGAAAAAACTTTCCCACAAGAGTAAAAGTGAATGGGGTAGTTAACTGAGCCACAACTGAATCATCAAACTTTAAGGCGGGACAACCCTTAAATGATAAGTGAACAAATTGGAAGGGGGGAGAAGTAGAAGATCCAACAAGCACATCCTTAAAAAAGTGGGATTTGCCATTCAGAGCAGTAGCCAACAGAGGTTAAGATGATGACGAGGTCATCATCCCCCAAACCCAAAAAAAATGATGAAAAAAATAAAAATGGAAGCTCAAAAGCATCAGGACTAAAACAAAAAACATGGGAAAGGAGCAAAATCGAGAGAAGAATCAATAGACCTCACAAGAGATAGCCCGAAATGAGAAATATAGGAAGCCCTAGGGCTTGAAGCAAAAGCCCAAAGTAGCAGAAAGAAATAACACAAAAACCAGAGCAAAAAGCCACAAGAAATCCAACTAGGAAGGCACCAAATGATAGCACAAAGAGGAACCCTATAATCGCCTCAGAACGGCCTTGAAAGCTAGAGCCAAACAGATGTTGATTTACTAGAAAGAAAATCTAATTTAAGTTAGACTCATTTTGTGCCTCTTTATGAATTTTGGTGCTTGCGCATTTTTTATTTTTGATACACTTATTGCATCTTTTACTTTTAGTGTCATTACATATCTTTTTATTTTGGGCTCATTTTGTTTCTCTTTCAATTTTTGCAAATTGCTTTATTTTTAAATCTTTAAGAATATAAGTTGTAAAAATACTTCTATTCTTATAGTCCATGTTCATTCATATAGTACGAGTTAATTCATATAGTACGAATTCATTCGTACAGTATAATTTAAGTCATAATGTATGAGTTCATTCATACAGTATAATCTAAGTCATATAGTATGATCAATAGAAATAATATTTTTATTTATCTAAAGATTTCTCAAGAAAAAACATAGGAAACAAATCACTATTGAAGGAAATACAAGAATCCACTTGAAAGAAAAAATACCACTTTATAGTAAAAATAAACACAAAATAAAATAAAATAAAAAACAACATATGATAACATAAGAGATACTAAAAAGAAAATATGATACATAATAAAAAATAACAAAACACAAAGAAAATACATAAACAAAAAAAATACAACTTGAACAAACTAGAACAATGGTGGATCTGAATCATGTGGTAACTATAGAGGTGGTTGAAAAAACAGGCTAAAGATATTGTACTACTAGATAGATGTGAACTAATACTGGATAGTTTTAAATGTCTCCTTGAATAAACTCATTTCATTATCTTGTTGGGTTAGGTGCTGATTCAAGGTGAGTCAAAAGTCTGTCAAAATGAGGAATCAACTCCTCATATGGGTAATAATAAGGAGGTGGTGCAGGTGCATGCTCAGTTGCAGGGGCAATATCTCCTTCTTCATCAAAAAGTGGTTCTTCTAGCTTCTATTTCCTATGAAAGAGCATATGGAAAGAGGCATTCTTGAAGAAGATTAGGTTATTATCAGAAGGAGCAGGATATGTGATATTATATTTTTTATCTAGGGTGTATTGACATGTCCTAAAGCAATGTTTTTTTTTTTTTCTAGTGGACAGGAGTTAAAAAGAATTAAGATTTTTTATGTAATTGATCAACATTTGGGCTTCATCTATTTGGGTGTTTGACAAGATGAATTATGTGACAATTAAAAGTAAGGGGGTAATGTTTACCCAGTCTCCAACTTTAGGGATTATTGATGTTCTGAGAATGTGTTGGATCACTCTGACATTTTGATTAAGAGAATGGACAAAGGGTTGGTGGTAGTTCAGAGTAGCATTTCCAAGCATGATATTTAAAGCACTCTAGTCAAAATTAGATCTGGAGGCCATAATAAGAGGTATATTATCTTGGGCGTTTAATTGTAAAAGAATTCTTTGTCTTCTTTGGTTATTTCATTATTTTGACAACAGACACAGGAGGTCAATACAGTGGCATCGCCACTAATCCTAATATTTTCTAGGTACTCATAGAGGATTTCAAAGTGGAAAGGATAAACTAAGGTTAGAAGAAATTGGAGTGTAGTGGAGTTAAAAAGATTGATTTCCAGAAAGTTTAAGGCATGTTGGGTGAGAAGACAAAAAGGAGTGATTTAGGCTTCTTGAAATTTGAGGAAGGTCGCTTGATCAGAAGCTATCAAAAAATGGTCGTCTCTAGGATTAAGGTAGGAGGAACCACACTGGGTTTGATGACTACATTTTCCACTGCCACTCATTGCAAGAAAGAAACTGAAAGAGGAAAAGATTATAAGGAGCGTGTGAAGAAATTGAATGAATTGGGGCAGTTTAAATAAAATTATAAGAGATCATGTAGTATGACCATGAGATGGTACTTGATGATCATGTGCAGTCAATTCAATTAGACGGTTAGTCAAAAAGTTATCTCATTATGTATTATAATTAGACATCATACGAGATGATTAGAGACAAGGAGATCCCAAAGAGTCAGGTTATACATACCTTGATCAAAAGGTTGGTATAGTATGAACATGTGTTCGTACAGTATGATAAATAATAAATCTTGTACCAATCAAAATTAATTTGTCCTAGTCTAGATTGACACATGTATCATCCAAACGATTAGGTTTTCTTCAATGAATAATGCAATATGGATCATCTGCTAAGAAAAGGGGTGTGGTCAAAGCATTATTGTGCAGAGCATACAGTACGATGGTGATTCATATTGTACGATAGAAGATGAAATATTTTTTCTTTGCAGGAAAAGTAGTTAGATTCAATTAAGTGCGTTGTGTGATGATCAGAACACAACAAAAAAGATTTAAAATTAGTAAAAATAAAATAAAAAGGGTAAAAATGAAAATAAAATCACCAAACAATAATTAAGGACTAAAAATAAAATAAAATCAGGAAAAACACAGGATAAAACACATACATTTAGAAGCTCATTAATGGTTGATTTTAAGTGATCAGTTTGAGATATCGAGCCCAAAAGCCACATGTTCTCACTAGATCTTTTGTGAGGGCCATTAAATCTAAAGATAATGGAAAAAGAATTTTGGGAACACATATGAGTTCGGGTCCCTTATTAAACTTGGATAAATCATCAGAATGCATGTCATGATGTGGTTGATGCAATTTAGGCCTCCATACTAAATGTGTTCTACAGTGGATTGTGAAAGTGTGGCTAATGTCTCCTAACATGCTACAAGAATAACATCTAACATCAAGAAAAGGGATAACTAACCAATAAAAATTTAACCCAAGTATGTATATTGTATTCATCAACTATAATGAACCCAATTGATTTTCCTTATATATTCATGGTACTTTCAAGACTAATTAAGGTTTTATATAATATCTCTTATTTTTAAGACATAAATATTATTTTGAAGATTGAAAATATGTGTTAACTTTTTTACCTAACCTATATTCATCATAAAAACTATAGTTAGTTTTTTTCCAAATTAGTTACTGTAATTACTAAACGACAAGAGGGGGGGTGAATTGTAAAAATCTTTTTCTTAATAACAGTAACCCTAAACAAGAGTTCTAATTTTATTTTTATTTTTCAAATTTTATAACAAAGTTTTAAGCAATTTTTTCTTCCACAAAATTTCACATGCAATAGAAATGAAAAATTAAAAGTAAGTAAAACATAAATAACGATAAGGAAAGAACACACCAAGATTTTTATAGTGGTTCGGTCAAAATATGACCTACGTCCACTCCCCGGAGTCCTCCACTCCGGGATTTTCACTATCAAAATAGTTCTCCTTTTGCCCCCCTCGGCAAGGCGGAGAAGCCTTTACAAACCTCCCTTTCACCAACCCGGCGTGGCGGAGTGCCAACCTTTGTTTTCGCCCTCCTGGCGACGGCAGAGAACCTTCTCGTTTTTCTCCCTCCTGGAGAAGGCAGAGAACCTCGAGGTAACGGATGTAGACGAGCCTTTCCCTTGGAGATCCTCCCTCAAATCCTTCTCGGGCCACAGGAGGAGCAAGATGCAGCAAGCTTGGAGCAACCGTGTGATCTCCCTCACACCTCTTCTCCCTCACAACACTCACCTCCTCCTTCCTCTCTCAACCCTCAAGAATTTCTCTAGAGCTCTCTCCCTTGGAATCCCTCTCTAACCACGTTCACCCCCTCTGTAAATCTTACTGAAAAAGGACTTGATTGATGTCTAAAAAAGGCTCCAAAAACCTCTGAATTCAAAAGTAGCCGTTACTGTTCGTACAGTACGATTCAACATCGTACAATACGATCTTCATAAACAGACGTCGTCCTGGTACGAAGATGTACGAACAGTTCAAAAACAATTCGTACTGTATGATATAATATCGTACGGTACGATCCAACAAGATATTATTCGTACAGGACGATGGTCTGGACGATCGGATGTCGTCTCTGTTCATCGTATGGTTCGATTACTATCGTACAGTACGATGTGACAAAAATCAAGAGATCGTCCAGGACAATATCAAGGACGATCATACTTCATCTCTGTTCATCGTATGGTACGATCTAGTTCGTACAGTATGATGTTCAAAATTTAATTAGGCCTGGATTACATGCACTAATCACGGGTTAATTTAAGTAAGTATTTAAAATAGATTGTACAGTACGAACGGCGCAAAATCACTTACTTAAACTAAACTACGGCTAGGGTTTTGGATTTCAACATATCGTACAGTACGAAAGAATTTGTACCGTACGATCTATTCACAGAATCGTCCACATAGCTTGGATTGTACGGTACGAATTAAACTCGTACAGTATGATCTACAGAGAATAATTTTAATTACATTTTGCAGTTAAAAAACAACTCTTCCCTTGTGTGTGTGCATGGTTGCTCTTACTCTTACGCATTTTGTGGCCAGACTCAATAAAGTAAAAAACAAAATAAATGGAAAAATACAATGTTTGACTCATACTCCTAATCTACCCGGTCTTGAGTCTTCCTATCTTCTTGAGTCACTTGTGATCTTCCTGAAATGTTAGTGCTCAAGGAAAATAGCAAATAAAATAATATTCAATGAAAGGTTGTTCCAAAACACTCATTATTTGGCATCATCAAAATCTCAAGCTCGGGATCATGGGTTGCGACAATCTCTCCCTTTTTGATGATGTCAAATAATTTATTGCAAGTAAGAAAGAAAAAAAATTCTTTTATTTTTTTTTATATATTTTTTTTAAATTAAACACGGGAAAAAGAAATACTAAAAGCAAGTACGAAACAAAAGGTATGCATTTAGATAACAGGCATTACAACAAACTTCTCCCCCTTTTGACAGCACAAAAAGGAGGAGCAATAAAAAGCAAAAAATAAAAGAAGAAAAATTACAATGCAAACACAGTCAATCTAGTCAGACGGGTCCTGATCAGTTGGTGGTGGAGGTGGATTTGGCTGAAAATATTGAAATAGAGCATCGAAGCAGTGATCAATTGCAGTGAAACGCTCTCCAAACCATTGCATATCAGTCTCGTGTTGCTGATGTTGTTCTTGAATATGCATGTCGAGACGAGTCTGCAGCTGGTCGAAGCGGGCGACTAAATCATCATCAGGGTGTGCTGATGCTGGTGCTGGTGCTCGGGGTGCGGCATGGCGTCGTGGTTAAGCTGGAGCTACGACTGGGGCATCTTCTCCTTCTTCTTCATCAAAGACGGGTTCTTCAGGCTCGTGACCCCGATGAAAGAGAATACCGAAGGAAGCATCCGTATAAAAAATAGGAAGCATGTCGGGTTCACCAGGGTAGGATAATTGATATTTATGGTGGAGGATATATCCTATTAGGTGACCAAGAGTCAGATTCTGTTTCCGTCGGGTGGTAGGTAGACGAACAAAAGTCATGTGGCGAATATAGTTGCTAATCAAATCGACCTCATCAAACTTAATGTTGGACATAATAAGGTAGGTAGCGACGGACAAGGTAGGGGTCAGATTGATATGGTCGCCACCTTTGGGTATGATAGAGGTTCGAAGAACATGTTGAATTATACGGGCATTTTGGGTTAAGGATTGAACAAGAGGCTGGTGTTGATGAAAAGCAGTATTCCTAAGGACTCTATTTACATCGCTCCAATCAAATTCATCGGTAAGAAACGAGCGAACCATAGGTCCTTCAGTGGACAGCCCAATATATTGGGCGATGTCAGCTCTAGTTATCTCAATGGTGCAGCCACAAATAAAGGAGTGAAAAGTGGTGTTATCGACGGTGTAGGTGAGGTTGGCGAGAAATTCAAAAAGAAGTTCAGAATTATATGGAAACCCCAATATATTGGGCGATGTCAGCTCTAGTTATCTCAATGGTGCGGCCACAAACAAAGGAGTGAAAAGTGGTGTTATCGACGGTGTAGGTGAGGTTGGCGAGAAATTTAAAAAGAAGTTCAGAATTATATGGAAACACCAGGGTGAGTAGAAATTGAAAGGTGGTGGAAGTAAAGAGGCCCATTACCTTGAAATTGAGAACAGCCTGATTAAGTGTTTTCGAAGGGGAAATTTTGCAGGCTTTGTATCGGTGGTAGGCTTCCTCATTCTCAATATTCACAAAGCGATCAGGTTGGCGACTCGATGAGGACGAGCTTCCAGCAGTCATCCGACCTCGTTTAGACATCACAAGAGGGCACGAAAACGAAGTGAAGGCTGAGTGAGGAGAGGATTGAGTGAATTGAACAACCTAGGCAAGGGTATTTATAGGAAATTCCGAAAATCGTACAGTACGATCTCGGATCGTACGGTACGATAAACAATTAATATTCTGACCGGTCGTTTCGGGAAAAGGCAGTCAAATCGTACAGTACGATAGGTATCGTATAGTACGATCACGCGAATATCGATCATCCCGAGGCCTCAGTACGACTTTTGATCAAAAGTTTCGTACTGTACGAACAGGTGTATCGTACAGTACGATACATAATAAATATCGTACCGAATCGCTTTAACTCAAATTTGTCGTTTATGCGGATGTGGATCGTACCGTACGAAACGGAGTTATCGTACAGTACGATACTCAATAATGTCATACCAACCGGATTTAATTTGTCCCAATCCGTTGCTGACGTGGATCGTATTGTACGAAGAAGAGGTATCGTACAATACGGAAGATGATCGTACAGTACGATGTAGATCATACGGTACGATCAACAGAGCTGAAATCTGCCTAATGGTGGATGTATATAGATTGTGATATATCGTACAGTACGATATAGGTCGTACAGTACGATGAACAGTCAATGCAAAGTGTTGGTGTGGTGAGTGTGTGGTGATCAGAAGCAGCCCTAAATTTTTTTTTTTTTATGCATTTATATCTATGACACCTAATCTAGTCCTCAAGGTGCTAAAGGTGTCAAAAGCTAAAGGTTTTGTGAATATGTCTGCCAATTGATCTCCTATAGCGATGTGATGTAATTCTATATCTCCCTTAGCGACGTGATCTCTAATGAAATAATGTCTAATGTCTATGTGTTTCGTTCGAGAGTGTTGAATTGGATTCTTAGAGATACAGATTGCACTTGTCACACATGATCGAGATGGTTCCAACAGGTAGTCCAAGATCAAGAATTTGTTGTTTTAACCATAGTACTTGTGCAACACAACTTCCTACTGCAATATATTCTGCTTCGGCTGTGGAAAGTGCTACTGAGATTTGCTTTCTACTGGATCAAGAAACTAATGATTGTCCGATGAATTGGCAGGTACCAAAGGTGCTCTTTCTATCTATCCAACATTCTGCAAAGTCAGAATCTGAGTACCCTAGGATTTCAAAGGAAGTGCTGTGTCTGGGATACCAAATTCCTAAGTTTGGGGTGCCTAGTAGATATCTAAGAATTCTTTTGACAGCAGTTAAGTGAGATTCTTTAGGATCAGCTTGGAAACGGGCACAAAGGCACACACTAAACATTATGTCCGGTCTACTGGCAGTCAGGTAAAGAAGGGATCTAATCATTCCTCTATATTTTTTCTGATCTACTGATTTTCCACTAGGATCCTTATCTAATTGGATTGTCGAACTCATTGAGGTGTTCATGGGTTTTGCACTATCCATTTCATATTTCTTTAAAATATCCTTAATATACTTTGATTGGCTAAGAAAGGTTTCATTATCCATTTGTTTTACACTAAAGCCAAGAAAGTAATTAAGTTCTCCCATCATGCTCATTTCAAACTCATTACTCATTGTTTTTGAAAATTCATCGCATAAGTTTTTATCCGAAGATCCAAACAGGATGTCGTCTACATATATTTGAACAATGAGAATTTCTTCTTTGACCTTTTGTAAAAAGAGTGTAGTATCTACACTAACCTTTTTAAATCCTCTATCCAAAAGAAATGAGCTAAGTCTTTCGTACCATGCTCTAGGTGCTTGCTTTAGTCCATACAGTGCCTTCTTTAATTTAAATACATGGTTTGGAAATTGTGAGCTTTCAAATCCGGGGGGTTGCTCAACGTAGACATCTTCCTTAATTACCCCGTTCAGAAATGCACTCTTTACATCCATTTGATATAACTTAAAGTTCTTGAAGCAAGCAAAGGCTACAAGCACTCTTATGGCTTCTAGTCTAGCAACCGGGGCAAAGGTTTCTTCAAAGTCTATCCTCTCAATCTGGTTGTACCCCTTAGCTACTAGTCTTGCTTTATTCCTTATTATTGTTCCTAAATCATTCACCTTATTCTTGAAGACCCATTTTGTTCCAACAACACTTTGCTCTTTAGGTCTCTTAACTAACTCCCAAACATCATTCCTGGTGAACTGGTTCAGCTCTTCTTGCATTGCTAGAATCCAAAATTCATCTCCTAAAGCTTGATCTAGACTTGTAGGTTTTATCATAGAGATGAAAGCTGAGTGACTAACCTCCTTCCTAAGTCCATGCCTAGTTCTTACACCTTCTGAAGGGTCTCTTAAAATTAATTCTTTAGGATGACTAGAAGAATATCTCCATTCTCTAGGCAAAGCTTCCTGAGATTCGACCCTATCTCCTAAGGTCATAGTCTCTACTCCTTGAATTGCCTCTATTTCATCATCTTCAATTTTAGTTTCTGAGGGCATATCTGATTCATCAAATACCACATGGGTGGATTCTTCTACTACAAGGGTTCTCTTATTAAAAATTCTATAGGCCTTACCTACAGAAGAATAGCCTAAGAAGACACCCTCATCAGACTTGGGATCGAATTTTCCTAAGGGATGTTTACCATTATTTAAGATGAAGCACTTACACCCAAAGATATGTAAATGTGAAAGGTTTGGTGTCCTATCCTTAAGGAGTTCATATGGAGTTTTATTCAACTTCGATCTAATGTTTACTCTGTTCAAAACATAACAAGCTGTGTTGACCGCTTTTGCCCAAAAGTATCTAGGAAGGGTATACTCCGCTAACATTGCCCTAGCAGCTTCTACCAAAGTTCTATTCTTCCTTTCTGCTATGCCATTCTATTGGGGTGTTCTAGGAGCTGAGAAATTGTGCTCTATTCCTATCTCTTGACAGAATGACTCAAACCTATCATTTTGGAACTCTCCACCATGATCGCTATGGATTGTTGATATTTCACAACCTAATTTTCGTTGAATCCATATGGAGAAAACTTTAAATTCTTCAAAAGACTCATTCTTGTGTGCTAATAATCTTACCCAAGTAAATCTAGTGAAGTCATCTACAATCAAAAATCCATAATTCTTTCCACCTAGACTGGCTGTACTAACGGGTCCAAATAAGTCCATGTGTAGAATTTCTAGTGGCCTAGAGGTGATCACATCTCTAATTGAGTGAAAGGATGATTTGACTTGTTTTCCTAGTTGACAAGCATCACATAAGTGATCCTTGGTAAAGTCTAACTTAGGTACACCTCTAACTAGGTTTTTCTGAGTGATGTTTCTAAGAGTTTTCATACTAGCATGGCATAGTCTCCTATACCATAGCCACGAGTCATCAACTATTATTTTCAAGCACAGTGATTTTGAGTTATCTACGCAATCAAGGTCTAACATGTAAACATTGTTCATTCGTTTTCCTTCTAAAATTATTTCACCAAATAAACTAATCAGGCATCTATCAGTAAAAAATTTAACATCAAAACCTTTATCACACAGTTGACTAATGCTAAGTAAATTATGTTTCAAACCATCAACTAGTAAAACATTTTCAATTAAAAAATTCTTAGCATTACCAACGATACCTGAGCCTATTACCTTCCTGGAAGTGTTGTCTCCCAACGTTACTTTGCCTCCAGTTTTGGTCTCCAATAGGATGAACTTCTTCATATCTCCAGTCATGTGTCACGAACAGCCACTATCCAGGTACCACATGCTCTCACTAGGTCTTTTATGAGAGCGTCCCTATAATTTCATTCAAAGATTAGATTTGGGAACCCAAGTGAGTTTGGGTTCCTCCTTATGCTTGCATGAATGAGATGTATGCATGTTATGCTGTGATGGATGCAATTTAGGTCTCCATACTAAGTGTGTCCTACGGTGAATTGTGCATGTACGGGCTATGTGACCTAACATGCCACAAGAGAAGCACCTAACACCAAGAAATGGGTTTACTAATCTATGTGGGTGGTGGTGCCTCTTCCTAAAGTTTTGTGATGCATGCTGTGTTGGAAGTTTTCTAGGATGGCCTACTGTGAGTGATGCAATTTCATTTTCTAGTTCTTTTATTTTCTCACTATAAGTTTTATTTTGAGCTGTCAATCCATCAACTTCTATCAATAGCAAGTGCTCACTATGATCTACTTCTAATGCAAGTGCAGTTTGTTTTTCAAACTCTACATCTAGTTCAATATGCGATGTTTTCAAGGATTCATGCGCTTCAATTAATTCAATATGCTTCTTATTTAATGCATCATACTCATCAAGAAGTAACATGTGATCTTTATCTAAATCAGAATTTTCTTTAATTAAGTTAGCATGCTCAATTTGTAAAGAACTAAATTCAATATTAAGTTTAGCATGCATTTTCTTCAGTTTCCTATACGAATCATGAATATTCTCAGAAATAAGCAATAATTCATCATAAGAAAGTTGACATACCTCATCCTGATCCAATTGATCAAGGTTATCATTAGCCATAAAACACATATTTGTTACCTCCTCCTCTGCTTCTTCTTCTGATGATTCTGAGGCAGAGTCAGCCCAAAAAGCTTTCTGTGTCTTTGTCTTTCCTTTCTTGTATTTAGCTTTGTCATCTCCTTTTTCCTTTGCTGGTTGACTCTTCAGATTGGGGCAATCGGCTCGAAGGTGACCTGGCTTCCTGCACTCAAAGCAAAATGTATCAGATGAAACCTTATTGGACCTTGAGCTCTTACCTTTATTCCAGCTGTTCTGATGACGCTTCTGTTTTCTCTTCAGGAAATTTTGAACTGTCGGGTCATCAGTGCTATTTCATCGTCTTCCTCCCCTGCAGAGCTTTCACTTTCTGAGTTGCTAGCTTTTAATGCCACCGTCCACTCCTTTTTCTTTTCACCTGCATCACTTTGCCTTTGGCTCACTCCTTGCTCGTATGCAATGAGTGACCCAAGGAGGTTATCAATAGAATAAACATTAAGATCTTTGGACTCAGTGATAGCAGTTATCTTAGCATCATAGGAACTAGGTAGACATCTAAGAATTTTATTCACTTTCTCAGAATTTGAAATTTCTCTACCTAATGCATGCAAGGATGTCACGATTTGGGTGAACCTAGTGTACATGTCAGAAATTGTTTCTCTAGGTTTCATATGGAATAATTCATAATCATGCAGTAGAATGTTAAGCCTAGACTGTTTTACTTCATTTGTTCCTTCGTATGTAATGCACAGTCTATCCCAAATCTCCTTACCAGAAGCACAAGTAGATACTCTCATATAGTCCTCAGATTTCAATGAAAAAAAAAACAGTTTAAGCACTTAGCATTCAGTTGGGCTAACTCCCAATCCTCATTGCTCCATTCAATAAACGGTACAGAAGTTTTCAAACCATTAACAATTTTAAACGGTGCAACATACCCATCATTTACTAACATCCACATGCGGTAATCTATAGATTGTAAAAATGTAGACATTCTAATTTTCCAGAAATAAAACGGTATGTTATCAAAAAGTGGTGGACGAGTTATTGAATAACCCTCCGCAGTGTTACGATTACCAAAATTCGACATGATTGTTTTTTTTCAAGGTTTTCTAAAATACTATTTTTGAAAAACTAGCTCTGATACCAATTGTAATTACTAAACGACAAGAGGGGGGGTGAATTGTAAAAATCTTTTTCTTAATAACAGTAACCCTAAACAAGAGTTCTAATTTTTTTGTTGTTTTTGAAATTTTATAACAAAGTTTTAAGCAATTTTTTCTTCCACAAAATTTCACATGCAATAGATATGAAAAATTAAAAGCAAGTAAAACATAAATAACGATAAGGAAAGAACACACCAAGATTTTTATAGTGGTTCGGTCAAAATATGACCTACGTCCACTCCCCGGAGTCCTCCACACCGGGATTTTCACTATCAAAATAGTTCTCCTTTTGCCCCCCTCGGCAAGGCGGAGAAGCCTTTACAAACCTCCCTTCACCAACCCGGCGTAGCGGAGTGCCAACCTCTGTTTTTGCCCTCCTGGCGACGGAAAAGAACCTTCTCGTTTTTCTCCCTCCTGGAGAAGGCAGAGAACCTCGAGGTAACGGATGTAGACGAGCCTTTCCCTTGGAGATCCTCCCTCAAATCCTTCTCGGGCCATAGGAGGAGCAAGATGCAGCAAGCTTGGAGCAACCGTGTGATCTCCCTCACACCTCTTCTCCCTCACAACGCTCACCTCCTCCTTCCTCTCTCAACCCTCAAGAATTTCTCTAGAGCTCTCTCCCTTGGAATCCCTCTCTAACCATGTTCACCCCCTCTGTAAATCTTACTGAAAAAGGACTTGATTGATATCTAAAAAAGGCTCCAAAAACCTCTGAATTCGAAAGTAGTCGTTACTGTTCGTACAGTACGATTCAACATCGTACAGTGCGATCTTCATAAACAGACGTCGTCCTGGTACGAAGATGTACGAACAGTTCAAAAACAATTCGTACTGTACGATATAATATCGTACGGTACGATCCAACAAGATACTATTCATACAGGACGATGGTCTGGACGATCGGATGTCGTCTCTGTTCATCATATGGTACGATTACTATCGTAAAGTACGATGTGACAAAAACCAAGAGATCGTCCAGGATGATATCCGAGATGATCATACTTCATCTCTGTTCATCGTATGGTACGATCTAGTTCGTACAGTACGATGTTCAAAATTTAATTAGGCCTGGATTACATGCACTAATCACAGGTTAATTTAAGTAAGTATTTAAAATAGATCGTACAGTACAAACATGTTCGTACAGTACGAACGGCGCAAAATCACTTACTTAAACTAAACTACGGCTAGGGTTTTGGATTTCAACATATCGTACAGTACGAAAGAATTCGTACCGTACTATCTTTTCACAGAATCGTCCACATACCTTGGATCGTATGGTACGAATTAAACTCGTACAGTACGATCTACAGAGAAGAATTTTAATTACATTTTGCAGTTAAAAAACAACTCTCCCCATGTGTGTGTGCATGGTTGCTCTTTCTCTTACGCATTTTGTGGCCAGACTCAATAAAGTAAAAAACAAAATAAATGGAAAAATACAATGTTTGACTCATTCTCCTAATCTACCCGGTCTTGAGTCTTCCTTTCTTCTTGAGTCACTTGTGATCTTCCTGAAATGTTAGTGCTCAAGGAAAATAGCAAATAAAATAATATTCAATGAAAGGTTGTTCCAAAACACTCATTATTTGGCATCATCAAAATCTCAAGCTCGGGGTCATGGGTTGCAACAGTTACTCCTTCAAAAAATTATAAATTAGTGATTTTTCTATACATGTGCATGATAAAGTGACAAAGTCTCCCCTATAAAATATGTGATTTATATGATATAATTTTAAAGTAAATTTAAATACATCCACTAAAGTTATTAATTTTAAGCATGTATACATTATTTATCTATGACCTTTTAGGTTTAACATGCTAGTAGTAGATACAAATTTAAAATCAAAATTTATATTACATAATTAAGTAATGACAAACAAGTTTTGCTTTGAACCATCGATTAGTAGGAGCCTTCTAGTAAACGTATAATTTTCTTATCAACAATACATATACCTTATTTTGTTTCTTTCAATAGTTACCTTTCTACCTTCCCTGAACTTAACTACTTTAAATTTAGACATGTCACCTATCATGTGCCTTGAGCATCTATTGTTGCAGTATCGTATGCTTCCATAAGTCCTATTATGAAGGTATACATACACAATGCAATAGCTTTTAGTTTTATGGACCCAATGATGCGGATTTTTTGAAAGTGTATATTTATAATAGATATCCAGATAAACCATAGGAATGGAGTGTGGTATTACGCATAGTTTGAATGAGATTTTCATGTTCTAGTTTATTTGTTGATGAATTTATATCTAGGTTCATCCAGAAATTCTTTTCAAATTTGTTTTTGGATTTCATAGCCATGCCCTTGTCATTTATTTTTCTTGAGTTAAACCTTTTATATTCTAGCACTGCCACTAAATGTGATGTAGTTTCTTGCTTTCAAAATAAATTTGGCCAATCTTAGATTTAAAATTTACCTAACCTTTCTTGTTACCCCTTTTATCATAATGGATTTACTTTTTTTTTCTTTAGAAATAAGTAAAATGTTCATGTATTGAGTGCCTCAACTTCATCTCTAGAAGTGGATGTATCAGTGTTTTTAGACTCATGAATTTCAAGGCAATGTTCTTCGATTTCTACATATTTTCATGTATTCAAATATTTGGCTGCGTTTTTGCTCATATGCAATAAGAGTGCCAAAGAAGAGGTCAATAGAATAAGTAGTTAAATCATTAAACCTAGAAAGCAAATTGTGTCTTATGAATTAAGTAAAGTTTTAAGAATTTTATTCACTTTCATTCTATTAAAATACCCATTAACAATTGTACTAAGGGATGTAACATTCTTAATAAATGGTAAAAACATATATTAAAAATTAATTATCTCATTTGAATGCAATGACATAATTTATAATAATGCATTTGCATTGTAATATAAGATTATTCTTCCTTATCCACTCTTCTTTGTAATAGACAATCTAACTCATATATTTTATAGGTTTTATAAGCAGGAACATGCATGTAATCATAAGAATTTAAATCTTTTAAAAACGTTAGTTTGCTAACTCACCCTCTTCTACCATCAATTCATTTAAAGAAAAGTATATAAATTTTCATAGCTTTGATTTGAATGAAGAATTTATCCTCCATAGAATAGATTTACAGGCGGGTGGATGATAAAAAAAAAAAAAGAAAATCTTGTTTTTTCAAATTTATTGTTCGCAGGCTTTGCGCGGGTGGACGATCTTGCTACCGGCTGATCGCCAGTCGGATGATCGGCGATCTTTGTTGTTTGGACCATGTCGAACTCCCGTTCTTCTGGTATCCTTCGTGGTAATAGTAAGGTTAGCGGTGAAATTGTTATTAGGGAGGGTTTGAAACCTCTGATACGTCAAGAAGTGATTGAAGGTAAAGGGAAAAAGATTGTTGTTGATCGATGTTCTGATAATTTCAATGAATCTGTGAGTACAATGAAGATTCTTGATCATATCCCAGATGCGTCTGCTTCTTCTAGTGCGATTTTGAAAGTGAATAAGTCTGCTGTAAATCATGGAGAAATTGTGGGTCGTGCTTTAGCATCTGAGATAAACAATACTGTAAAGGAGGTGGATGATGAAATTCCCCTGAAGAACTTTGTTATGGATCAGAATCAGGAATCTTCTATTCTGCAAATCTCTGATTTGAGCAATTCGAAAAATAATTTTTAGGAAGCTTGGAAAAAAACACAACATATCAAGATCTCTGTTGATAAGCTGATCATGAAAATGTCAGATGATGGGATAACGGTCAAGCTGAATGCTGAGAAAGAAGCTTTGAATTCATAAATTTTGAGACATTTGCTGGTTGTTAAGGTGTTGGGCGACAGAGTTTCCTTTCCATTGTGTAGCCAGGAATTGAGGAAGCAATGGAACAAGTTCGGGAGTTTTCATATGACGTCGATTGGGTTAAATTGGATTCTTTGCTCTTTCAAGTCAGAAAAGTGGTTGAGGAAGTTCTTAGCGGTGGCCCCTGGTTCGTGGGAGGCTACATTATGGGGCTGGATAAATGGTCTCTTCTCTTTAATCCCAATTCCTTCAAAGGAATTTTGGCTCCGGTATGGATTCGTTTTCCTTGTTTACCACTCCATTGCTGGGATGAGGAGAATATTATTAGGTTTTCTTCTAGAATTGGTGTACCTATGTTGTTGGATGGCAATTCCTTTAAATGGGGTAAGCGTGAATTTGCTCGGGTATGCGTTAGATTGAACTTGGAGAACAGCCTTCCTCTTGGGATTTGGGTGGATGGAATTGTTGGACGTTTTTTTTCAAAAAATAGAATACGAGAATATTGACTTGATCTGCTATCAGTGTGGAAAGGTTGGGCATGATAGCAAGGTTTGTCCTGAGAATGTGAAAAAGATAGTTGGTGAGCAGCTGGAGAATAAGGCTGATGCTATAAACAGTGTGGAGAATGTGAAAGAAGTGCAAGGTGATGAAGGAGAATATGGGTCTGGATTCACGTGAAATTTAAGAATAGAAGATTTAGGAATGGTAAAGTGATTATGAATGGAAAGCCTGGTAGAAAAGCTGTGGGCATTGAAGGTTTGGCTCAGAATCCTCATCCTGATACAGGACAGAATCTTCTCAGCTTTTATAAGGTGAGGAAGTCAGAACAGCAGTTTGATCAGGTGATTGAAGACATTGTTAAAAATGATAGTAACAAAGGAAATGATAAGGAGAGTGCAATTGGGATTTTTGTTACTAACAAATTTGACGTTTTGCTTGAAGAAGTTGAAGAGGGGGAAGTGACAGATCTTCCTTGTATGGACCAACAGCAGGAGGCTGTTGCTGTTGAATTGCCTAAGAAAATTAAGGTTGTTGTTTCTCAGAGTAATAGTTTGGTGAAGATTAAGCTGGCTAAGGAGCTGAAGTCGTTGGGTCCTTTAGAACCAGATCATAGAAAGAAGAGGAAGGAGGCTAAGGGAAGTTTGCCAAGGGGGTGGCTCCCCATTGGTTAATAAATGAACTCATTGGTTTTTTGGAATTGAAGGGGGGGGGGGGGGAGGAAAAAGGAGGCTTCCTTTTATCTCAAGGAGATTGTTAGGGATCATGATGTTTGCTTTGTAGGGTTAATGGAAACCAAATTATCAAGTTTTAGTAGAAGTGAAGTGGATTTCTTTATTGGGAAGGATTGGGATTACTTCCATTTTCTAGTTGTGGGTACTTCTGGTGGTATTATGGTTCTGTGGAATATGAAGATTATTTCCTTTGTGGTAGAGAAGAGCTCTTCTCAGTTGGTGGTTGGTTCTCTTTCTACATCTTACATGTGTGTGTGGAAGGTGGCTACGGTTTATGGCAGTAGGTGTCATAATTAGAGGAGATGTTTGTGGAACTTGCTGGAGACTTGTTTGATAGAGTCGGGTCCTGCCATTGTGGGGAAGGGGAATTCAATTGTATCTTAAACAAGGAAGAGAAGAAGGGGGGCAAACGGTTCTTATTCTCTAAGGGGCCAAGAGAGATGAATGAATTTTTGACTAATGCTGATTTTTATGTTGCAGGTTTTGTTGGACCAAGTTTTACTTTGTGTAACAATAAGGAGGGCTCTTCTAGGATTTGGGAGAGGCTTGATAAATGTTTACTCAATTCTTCTGCTCTACGTTTGGTGCCGTTTGGGAAAGTTAAGCAACTTGCTCGGGTGGCCTCTGATCACTGTCCAATTGTTTTTAATTTGGATGGGAAGAGGATTACTAGGAGCAAGGCAATCAAATTTGAAGATACTTGGAGGTCTTACCCGGCTGCGTGGAGCATTGTCCAGCATTCATGGAACAAGACAGACTTTGGTGAGCAGTAGGAAGTGCTTCATAGGAAGCTTAAGAGGACTCTAAGAGCTCTCTTTTTCTAGAATAGGAGTAAGTGCCGTGATTTATACAAGCTGAAAGAGCTGTTAAGAAAGAGATTCTCGAGATGCAAACTAAGGAGGCTGCGGGTGTTGTCTTTTCGAGTGATGATTTGCTTATTCTTAGACAGAAGATTCATGAGCTGAATGTAACTTTGAGAAGGCTTTCTATGTGGTGGAACCAAAGAGCTAAAACCAGATGGTATGAGGAAGGCGATAAAAATTTGAAATTTTTCCAGAATTTTGCTTCAGCCTGTAGGAATGCAAATTGGATTGGACAAGTTAAGGATGTAAACAACAATCTGGTGGAAGAGGAGGATTAGATAGAACAATTCTTCTTACATTTCTTTGAGAAAAAATGGGAATTCAGAAATTGTGAATTGACTGGCTGGCCGGATCTAGCTGACAACCTGAAGCTGGATGCATTTGGAGCTGCTATTGAATGCAGATTTCAGTTTAGAGGAATGCAAAACTGTTATTTTTCAGCAGAGAAATAACAAGTCACCGGGTCTTGATGGGGTGACTTCTTCCTTTTTCAAATGTTATTGAAACTTGGTGGGTGTGACTACCTGGAATGCAATTAAAATGTTTTTAAATTGTGGAGTGATGCTTAAGGAATGGAAAGAAATGATTATTATCTTAATTCCTAAAATCATTAACCCGATAATTCCATCTAACTACAGGCCCATCAGCCTTTGTCAAAGCACATACAAGATTGTGGCTACAATGTCGGTTAATAGATTGAAGAAGTGTTTGCCAAGGATGATTTCGGAGGAGCAGGTAGCCTTTATACCAGGTAGATCTATATCTGAGCATTGTTTGTTGGCGTAAGAGATTTTTAAAAAATTCAAAATATCTAAGAACAAACAAGGTTTGATGGCTGTAGCTGAGAAGTAAGGTTTGATGAAGTCATGAGAAGAAGAGGTATTTGTGATAATGATGGCTTTTTTAATTGGCATAAGAGTTTAAAGCTTAACTATAATGGGGAAATTTTTTGGTGGAGGTTGTGTAAATTTTCCATTCCCACAAATCATTTCCGTAAGTTTCAAAGGCTTGCTGCTGAAGATCTTTGCGCTAGAGGTTGCCTGGATATGGAAAACTATGAGCACATTATTGTCCACTGTAAATTCTTACAGGAAGTGCTTAATTGTATTCGTGCTTGGGGGTTATGTATTCCAGTTTTTCAATCTTTGGTGGGCTGTAGCTGAGAAGGAGATCTCGACAAAATTATGGGCTTGCTAGAATTTATTGTGTAGCTGTGTTCTTAAACTGGAAGAACCGTAACCTTGTCAAGCATGGTATGGCAGCTTTACCCTATTCTGTAATAGCTGCAAATGTGCTTTCTCTTGTTGTTTTGAAGTCTTCTCCAATTCTAGTTAGCTGGGGTACTAATCTCCCTAGGGAGTTCTTTTCTTCTTGGCGCCCTCCACCACTAGATTGGATAAAGATCAACGTGGATGCTTCTTTGTTGAATTCAAATAGAGGTGTTATTGGAGGTATTTTCCGAGATCATAGAGGGAGACTTCTTCTTGCATTTGGAAGGAAAACGATCCATTGGGATGTGGCTCAACTTGAGATGGAGGTTATTGTGGATATTAGAGATTTTTTACAAAGTTGGATGCTTGAAAGTAAGGGCATTATCATTGAAAGTGATAATGTCAATGTGATTACATTCTTACAAGATTCTTTGAAGAAGGTTGATTGGCATTTGGATATTTGGCCAGCCAATGAGCTTCACTTCTTGAGTGACTTTAATAAGGTCATTTTCCACCATGTTTATAGAGAATGTAATAAAGTAGCTGATTTTTATACTACTTTAGCCTCAGATAGAAGCTTTATTTTGATAGCTTTCCCTATGGTAGTATTCCTATCTCCTTGATTGATTTAATCAAGGCTGAGATGTTACCGATTTAGTTTTAGGCTTGTTTTTTTTCCCTTTTAATTCAATGCTTTTTTACGGTTTCAAAAAAAAAGAATAGATTTACAAAAATAAAAAATAAATATATTGTAAAAAGGTTATCATTCTAACTTTCCAAAAATTATGCTAGATCTAATCATTTAAAAGCTTGAGGTTGAGTAAGAAAATACCCTTTAGTGGGGCTTTTATGTTCAAAGTGAGCAATATGGATCTACTTTTGGTGGTGAAACCAATAAGCAAGAACTTACACTTTGATACTAATCAAAAGGTGTTGCACACCAAAGAAGGGAGGGGTTGAATTAGTGTGCAAAACATTAGCAAACTAATTATATTTTATATAATTTTTTTTATTAAAACTACTTAAAATGTTTTTACAATTTAATCTAAAGTAATAATTACATAATAAGATAGGTTTTTTTTTATAATTCTAAAAAGACATCTTGCTCACAAGTTACTTGTAATAAAGGCATAATTCTAGCAAGCTTCTTTTGATCTTAAAATAATATTTCATAACACAAGGTATTCAATTCGTATGATGTCTTCACCATACAAGTTTCTTAAAAAAATATTGATCTACTAAATATTTCAAGTGACTTGTATAACATGCAAGTTCAAGTTTCATAAGTAATTTGTTAAGAAAATAACATCCATATCAGTATGCTCTCCATCACAGAATCAAGATGATAAAAGCAATTAAGTAAATTACTCATGTGAAGAAAAAAATAGAAATGCAAATATTGTCATGGTTTGATGCTAATTCTTACATCTATGCATTGAATTTACCTCTCAAGATTTATACTATTCACTACTTTAGCTAGGGTAGAGCAAAGAAACCTCTCCTTTATAGGTTATGGAGAAATTCTACATACTCTCTTCTACTCAAAGCAAGTAGATCATACTGTTACCATGCACTTGCTATCCAACCAAAGCATATAAACATTTAAAGCACCAAAAACTCTTAGAAGTATATATTTATAGTTCCTGGTCGCTATAGGCCATAACTCATATCACATTGATCACAAAAAAACTTTTAGTTTAGTTTTTAATGTATTATTTTATTGACTAATACATTGCAATAACTAAAATTAAAAAGTTTAGGTGTACACAAAGATTCAATTCAAAAAAGAGTGTGTGAACTTGAAACCAATATGACCAAGAAAGAATATGGATCAAGACCCTAAGTATATTATCAAGAAATTAAGAACAAAGCATCAATTTTGATCAAGGGTATTAAAACATCAATTTCTTCGAGGGTAGTAAAAACAACAAGGAATATGAGTTGGGCCATGAATTCTATTTTTTTATCTTTTTTTATTGATTGATTTAAGAGGTAAATGAAATTTGTGAAATAATAAACACACTCACACGCTGGAGTTACAGTAAAAAATAATCTAAAATTTTTCTTTCAAATTAATTAAAAATATTCACTGACATATACTAAATCTTGTTGAATGATCATGGTCATACTATATGATATATACTTGATATATAGAATCAAAATGGATTAGTTAACATACTTTAAAATTTATCATCATACACTAATCATACCATATAACACTAATCAAACTAAAAGATCAACATGAACTTTCAAATAAATCATCATTATGAGACTATTTCTTTAATTAAAATAACTTCCTTTTGAATTTATCATACAAAATGATTTTCATCCTAAATTAGTTCAATCAAGCTATGAAAGATAAATGGGAAATACATAGGAATATAGTATAATTAATTGTACAGTACAATGCCAAACACATTGGATGATTAAATAATAGAGTTTTCTTTTAATAACTTTTTATAATTTACCCAAATTTAATAGTATGATGATTGGATCGTACTATTTGATGAGCTTGCATGCTCGAACTAAGCCTGTTTTGATGTTTACTTTAGATTGCTTTGAATATATACCTTAATAAAAACCCTAAAATACATTCGAGGTTGAGAATTCAATAGGAAAAGTGTACCCATAGAGAGAATGCATCATTCTTTTCATTTCAAAATCCTAAATAAGGATAATCACTTGAGAACATGGGCAAACATTATTGTTTGCACTTTTCTACATCAATTTCTCCAAATGTTGTGATGTTGGTTGTTAAGACTTATAACTTAATCAAGTTTTATAAGAGATCGGAGAGATCATGAGCTTCTTAATGTAAGACATTGTTGAATAGGTTGGTTGTTAGATTAGGGATCTTCTCACTTAGAGTAGAAGAAGATGGTACACGCTAGCTTCCACCTTTACTCGTTAAGGAGAGGAGGTTATTTGTCGGATGGCAATTGAAGGAGAAAGTAATGAATTCTTAAGGTTGAGATCTCATATGATAGATGAAATTATTAGTGCCCAACCCAAGAGATTTGAGAATTAGTGACTATCAATGTGCATTTAAGATGACTCAAATTTGTTATAGAGAGCAAAATTAATTTACATGAAATTGTTAATAGCCTCAAAATTTGAAAGCAATGGTTGTGGGTTAAGAGGAAACATAAAATTAAGGAAAATTAATGCTTATCAATTGGCCATTTATTTTAGACTTCATAGTAGAATATAATTTAAATAATCAATTTAATGAACTAATTTAATGGCCTATTTAAACAATATAAATTACTAATAAAATTTCATGATATATAAAAAAAAAAAACATGTAATCTACTTCCTCCTAACTTCGTCATTTTTTTCACCTCAATAACTTATGTATTTGTGCTCGTCGTTGAGTTGAGTCGAGGGATATAAGTTGTTATTCCCAAATAGGTAGTACTGAATTTCTTGCCATTCAGTTCCATTAAAAAAATGTCTTCTTACCATATTGAACTGGTTTTCTGTTCAACTAGTCGTGCAAACGTAGTATGAACTCATGTTCAAATTAAACTATCTCACTCCCAGTACAATGTGATGTTAAAATTAAGCACTTCTCCATTCACTCTATTGGGCTATATATATTATCGCATGATATCTCCTTTGAATAAGGTTAAGCTCAGCAACATATTGATTTGCCTCATTGAATCTTCTTTCTACACCCACGTCCGACAAGATCCAATTATAAATGCTCCTGAGGGATCACAGTATGTTATCATTGTTGATGCATGTAGTCTGGTTAGTAGTTGATCACAATCTATCATCTAAACATGCATACAATACTGAAATACATCATTGAAACTCACCAGCTTTTCTAATCTAAGACTGGATGATCTCTAACATATTACATTTTTGCAAGTTGTTGCCGATTCTAATATAGTGTTGGATGACCCTTCATTAACTTTCTTAAAATATGGCTCATCATGAATGTAATGTAAAAAATAAAATATAAAAAAGGCAAATTTTAGAAAAATAAAAATTAGATTTCGAAGCTAATAGTGTTGCTTCCATAATTCATACCATTTACTCTTACACAGCAAAGCCCTACATGGGGTCCTAGTTGGGTACCCATGCTTTACTCGAACAAGTTTCGCCCACCCATGGTGACTTTCGAGATGTCGTATCCACCTATGTCCACCACTTTTAATGCTTTTTGAATGCAGTATGCCACAGATTGATGGCCTTGAGGCTTGTTATCATTTGCTCTTATTGCAAACTTTCAAGCTGTATATCAAAATTTATCGTAGTCGTAGCGTGTTTAAGAGCTGCACACTACGTAGTGAGGATTGCAGTAATATAAGATATACTGTGATTAGTAATGTAAATTGATTTATCCTCCGATGTTGAGTACCCACTCATACCCAACCCACAAGGCTATGGGTGTACCCATACCCATACCCATTAGGTATGGGTGGGTACATGGGTGGGTGTGGGTATGGATATCTAATGTAGGACTCTGTTACACTGGCATTTTTGTCACTCCAAATCTATAAACAATAATAACATATATGACTGCAATCTATCAACTTGCCGTATTGGGGTCCCTTATGCATCAATCAAGCAAGAGTGAAAGAGGCATCCAATGTTACTGTTACCTTAGAAAATATATTTTTTAAGTCCCAAATAAGATGCTATGTCCTCAAAATTTAATTTTGTCGTGACAACTTTTATTAGATTCCTCATATAAGATCATAATAAGTCTACCATTCCCATCAATAAAGCTTGGTTAGAGGTATAAAATTGTGCCCCAATATTACCAATGATTTACTACATATAAATATTTAACTATTTTCAAACTTATGCTTCTTTTGTGACTACTTTCTTACTGCTTCTTAAAGAAGCTTTTAAGTACAAAATATTTATTTTTTTACTACAAAGTTGTTTTTACACTACAGGAAAATTAACGATTACCGGCGGTTATTCCGATGGTCAAATAACTGCCAAAATTACCAGCGGTTTAACCGGCTGTCTGATCGTTGGTATTAATCGGAGATTTACCCTACGGTGTTTAATAATAACCCACCGAAAATACTAGTAGTAAAATAACCCTTGGGTTGGCCGCTGGTTTTCTGTGTTCGTGGCGCCTTTACCATCGGCCAAGCTGCCAGTCTTAAGTGTTCTTTTTCACCGCCGTCGGTAATTAACTTCCAAAATTTTTGTATAGCAGATAATTAACTTCCAAAATTTTAGTATAGCCACCGGTAAATACCGACGGTCAACATGCGGTTAACCGGCAACTAAGCCACCAACAAAACTAACATTTGAGATAACCGATACGCCGCCGGTAATTACTCGACGGTCATTGGCGCTATGACCTCCGGCGCTTTGAATGGCAAAATTTATCGGCTGTTTTAACCCCCGAAAAGCCACCGGAAAACGTAGCTGCCTGAAACTGATTGCCGCAATTTTTTACCTATGTGGTTTGTACCAACAGTTAGCAAACCACCGGAAAACCGTCAATAACTTTCAAAACCGTCGGAAACTTTATATTAATCGTCGGAAAAAGTCGTCGATAATTGGAAATTTTCCTTTAGCGTAAGAAACACTAAAAAAGCCATCCCAAATAAAGCCTTAATCTTCAAATATAAAATTAAAAAATATGTTATAAAGATATATACATTATTCAAACCAAATTTTTTCCATAAACATATCAATGCTAAAATTCTAATTTATTAAAAATTTAATTTTTATTAGACCCCTCAATTTTAATATTTTTCCTAAAACATAACAATGCTAAAATCTTTCAAGTTGACTTTTAATTTTGTTTAACCAAGCATTTTTAGGTCTACCTCTATCTTTCTTAAACAAGACAAAATCCAATACATCTACTCTTCTACTCTAGTCATCGGAAGTCCAATATTTTGTGTCCAAACCATTTAAAAAGACACTTTCTAAACTTATTTGTCACTGAAGCTAATCTAAACTATCACATATGCAAGTGTTAAAGTTTATGTCAAACAGTTTAAACTTGATATTATTTAATTTATAAAAAAGTAAAATAAAATTTTAGTTTATATAAATCTTAATCAAAATATATAATAGTCATTTTAGTAAAATTTAATTTTAATAATTCTTTTCATACTTTTGCATTAAATATATTTATGAAAATCTGTAATTTAGAAAAATATCTAATGATTTGATGTTTTCTAAGAAAATGTCAAAATTTTTCGCGGATTAGCTCCTATTTAAAAGTTTCACTAAACCGCCTCTTTTCGTTTAATTTTATTATCCATAAGCTCCATTTTTTTTTTTTTGTTTGCCCGCTTCAAAATTAGTCACATTCATATTTGATTATTGAATTTTATTTAGAATTTTTAAAAAACAAATTTACTAGTAAAACTAAATTTTATGATAGAATTTTATCGCTTGTGATTAATAGTTTATGAATTATTATTATTTTTCTTTTATATGAATGGATAGTTCTCATGTAGATTTCTTCAATAAATTAATTTCATCAAATCAAATTGATACGTCATCAAAAAATTATTTTGATCGGGCACAAATCTCGATGCAAAATCAAGCTGGAAATTTCCGAAATTAAAATTGGGGCCATCCGAACTCTGATTTCAATAAACTTATAGTCAAACTAAACGTCTCGGAAATACAAACCTAAGGACACCAAATTCGACTCAATCCAAGCCCAAATGAATCCAAATCAATGACTCGAAGCGCTGTTGGAAGGTTCAAACCACAATTTGGGTTACCAAAAGATTTCCAAACATGACATGCCTATAGGCGAATCAAGTGGCTCGACGAGACGAATCCAACGAGCTCAAGATCGCCGAATTTTTACATCATTAAGACCTTCAAATGTCTGACAAACGATACACGGTCAAGGGATTCAATATCGGCGGTACATCCAACCATTCTCCATTTATCCTTGATCTCTCACTTATTTAATGGCCATGCCACGTCAGAAATCTATGAATAGACCGCTCATTTTCTTGAAAAGGGGGGATCCAAGCAAGAAGATAAGAAGAGAAAAGTAGGAAGAGGCTCCTCCTCGACCACCGCCAGACTTCAGCCGGACCATCGCTTGACGTCGTTGCTCCGCCGGACCACCACTTGAGCCCTCACCTCCGCCGCACCACCGCCTGACGTCGTTGCTCTACCGGACCACCACTTGAGGCCCTCACCTCCTCCGGACCACCGCTTGACTTCGTTGCTCTGCCGGGCCACCAATTGATGCCCTCACCTCTACCGGACCACTACGTGACATGGTTGCTCCATCAGGCCACCACTTGAGGCCCTCACATCTACAGGACCACCACCTGACGTCATTGCTCCACCGAACCACCACTTGAGGTCCTCACCTCCATCCGGCGACCGCCTGACGTCGTTGTTTCGCCGGACCACCACTTGAGGCCCTCACCTCCACCAGACCGCCGCTTGACGTTGTTGGTCTGCTAGGTCACCACATGAAGCCCTCACCTCTGCCAGACCATCGCCTAACATTGTTGCTCCACCAAACCACCACTTGAGACCCTCACCTCCGTCGGACCACTATTTAACGTTGTTGCTCCGCCGAACCACCACTTGAGGCCCTCACCTCTACCGGACCACCGCTGACGTCGTTGCTTCGCCTGGCCACCACTTGAAGCCATCACCTCTGCCGGACTATCGTGTGATGTCGTTGCTCCGCCGAACCAACACTTGAGGCCCTCACCTCCACCAGACCGCCGCCTGACATCATTGCTCCGCTGAACCACCACTTGAGGCAAGCCCTCACCTTTATCAGATCACCGCCTGACCTCGTTGCTCGATCGGACCACCACTTGAAGCCCTCCCCTCCGCCGAATCATCGCTTGACATCGTTACTTCACCAGACCATCACTTGAGGACTGAACTTCTGTCGGACCACCACTTGAGACCTTGTGCTCCACCAGGAAAGCACCTGAGGCCAAGACTTCTGTCGGAACACCACTTGAGGCCCCGAGCTCCACCAGGACACCACTTGAGGCCTGGAATTCTACCAGACCACAACCTAAGACTCGAACTTCTGCCGGGCATCCACTTGACACTGAGAGTTCTTTTGGAGTACCGCCCTTCAACTACAGTCTTTCGGGCCCCTTTCTCCTACCGACTACGGTCCTTCTGACCTTCGTCACCTATTATGGTCCTTCCGACCTCCATCACCAGACAACGTCTTTTTGACCCCGGTCTACTACCAACTACGGTCTTTCGGACCCCTGTCTCCTGCCAAGTATGGTCCTCCTGACCTCCGTCGCCTACTATGGTCATTCCGACCCCCATCACTAGACAACAGTCTTTTTGACCTCGGTCTCCTGCCAACTACAATCTTTCAAACCCCAGTCTCCTGTCGACTACGGTCCTTATAACCTTCGTCGTCTACTATGATCCTTCCAACCTCCATCACCAGACAACGATCTTTCTGACCCCGATCTCCTACAAACTATGACCTTTCAGACCCTTATCTCCTCCCAACTATGATCTTTCTGATCTCTGTCACCTACTATGGTCCTTCTGACCTCCATCACGAGATAACGATCTTTCTGACCCTGGTCTCCTGCCAACTACGGCTTTCGGAACCCTGTCTCCTGTCGACTACGATCCTTCTAACCTTCGTCGCCAACTATAGTTCTTCAAACCTCTATCACCAGACAACGGTCTTTCTGACCTCTATCCTATCGACTATGATCATGTCAACCAAACAAACATGTCTATCTTATACATCTCATCATGTAATGTGTTATATATGATGTACATTTGTACCAGCAAGCAAAGGCCCTCTCCCCAAGGAATGGCCTCATTTGTTATCGACTGCAAATATTAGTGGGTTCATTCAAACCGGGCCAGACCCCGTGATTTTTCCCACTTTTCAGGGGTTCTGATGTAAAAACTCTTGTGTCTCTTATGAACACTACACTCTCTTATATCTACTTGTGTACTGGATATTCGTACAATGCTAAGATGATAAACTCTATATTTATCTACCGCCGCGAATACTCCAAGACACAACTCAAATAATTAAAAAAACGGAGCTTTTTTTTTTTAATTAGTGAACAATATAATTGAACGGAAAATATATTTACTTTAGCCACAAAATGTTTTATATTTAGAAGATTGTTCCCTTTTGATAAAATCGTGCCCTTGTCCGAAAATAAAAGCAAGTATCACAAATGAGGAACAGTGGAAAACTCCTTCATTCCTTCCGCTCGCCAGCTCGCCGGTGAGAACCTTTAAGCCCCAGCCGCAGCTTCGGTCGCGCGCCGACTGCAACCCCTCTTTTCCTCCTAAACCAATCCCACCACTTCACCTTCTTTGCTAGTCTCGGCCTCTCCACTTTCTTTCTCCGTCTTTGTCTCGTCCACCATAAATGATGAAAAAACCACTCCATCATCACACGAAAATTATGCCTATGCAGTTTTCTCTGCTGCACACCACTTCCTTTCTTGACATGAAGAAACCCCTTTAAATACTTCCATATAGACATCTCATGATCTTTTTTGCCACCGCCACCGCCTTCGTCGTCTTCTCCAGCGTGAAGGTGGTGGTGGTGGTGATGATGGTGATGGAAAATGATGGCAAGTTTGTTTGACAACTTTTTAATCTTTCCTTGCTCGTTCTCTTCCTCCTTTGGCTTCCTCTCCATTCGGGTTCTTGCAGACCGGGAGGTTGGTGGCTTCCATTTAGATGCAGCCAGATGGTGAGGAATACGGGGCTTCGGTGAAGCCAGAGGCGGCACTCCTCTTCTTCCTCTTGTCCTTCCTCTGCTCTGCTTTCTCAGATCCAACAGGCCGGGCTGGGTTGACCCTGTTGAATTCGACGAGGATGAGCAATGCCTCCGTGCCCTTGAACGGTTTGGGCGGGCAGGTTTGATAGGCTTTTTTGCCCGGCTTTTGGTCTCTATGGACTGGTTATTTCCTTGAACAGTCGGAGTCGTTTGAGAACGGAAAGAAAGGTGACGGCGTGGTGATCTCCGTGCTATGCGGTTCGATAGTGTTGGTTGCGGCGGCTGCCGCGGCTGCGGCGGAGGCGCTATGTTCTTCTTTGTCTTTATCTTATTATGCTTTTGCAGATTCAATGGGATGGACGTGGTGGAACGGGTCGAATCTGATATAGATTCAGTCGATTCTTTTGATGACGAAGAGAATGTGTTGGCCTTCGACCTGTTTAGCCGACCCGGTTTTTTATGTTTATTGGATGTGACTCTGGTTTTACTGTCTGGCAGTTGATCATTCCTCTGAACAATCTGATCTCCAGATGGTATTAAACTTCTTGAACTTTGGCGCTTTGAACTATGCGTACCCTTCATGGTTCTGATACTGCTCGGTTCAGGCACCAGTTGCTTTGTACTGGCTCTTTTCTGATGAGTCAAGACGCGGTCGTCCTGATCCGGTTTTTGAGTTTGGAGGGTGGCTCGGCTCGGAAGATCTAACGGTTCGACCCGCGCACGCTTCTGGACTGGAACCATAGCAAGAACCTCGCCGTCTTTCTCTGAACTTGGTGGAAGATCTGGGCCGCCACTTCTTATCGACTGTACACGGCGGCTACCGTTTTCAGATGGCTGAACTGACTTCCTCATTATACGGCGGTCGAGACGAGCCGAATCGTTGGCTCTGCTGCGGAGGACTGTCGCATATTCGGATCGCGGATGCTTCTGGCTAGTAGGCTCGGTTATTGGACATGGACTGTGAGTTATTTTCGTTTGGGCCACAGGAGTGGATTTCGCAGCCTCCGGCGAACTTTCAGGTGGCAGTGTGGGTTGGCGTTCGTGGTTTCTTTTGGCCTCTGGAGCCTTCTTTTGGAGGTCATTATTAGAAGCACTTGAGTTGGGCAGCGCTTGCGATTTTGGTGATTCAGGCGTGCAGAAAATTTTCTACGGGAACAAATAGTTATAAGCAAATCAAGAAAGAAGAACGGGAAAAGGAAAGAAAATTGAAATACATGTTCCAGTATAAAATAAGTGAAAAGGCATGCATGATTAAATAATAAAATAATATAGGTCATGAATATGAAATGATATAATTGAGGTGAAATGCATGTCTCATAAATTAAGAAAAAAAAATATGATTAATTATATTTTAAGAATTCTTTTTGTTTTGACCACAATTTTTGGCATTCGTTTTCATTTCTTTTTATCAAAGATGTGAATTTTTTTTATTTATTTATATTTATTTATTTATTTATACCAAAGACAAGAATTTGTGCATTGTCTTGTTGGCATGGCAATCAACATTCGCATACTATACACTGATCTCCTGACTATTCAAAAATTCCTTCTAGATGTTCATATTTGATTTCAGTAGACCTATAAAAATAAATGCTCAAGATCTCCTAGTTTTATGTAATCTCAGCACATTATGTGAGAATAGGCTTTTCTCAAAAAGTGTGAGAAAACAAATTATTTTCATCTAATGGAGCTATGAGATTGATGAATAGATGCCCAAGATAATTGAAGTTGAATGGCATGGTTAGAAGAAGCTATACATTGCTAAGAATATTGCAATACAGTATGATAAGTAGTACATGATTTATATCGAGAATAAAGAGAGACAAAATCTAAGTTACAATAAGTATCAATTAATTATGCCTCAGTAGTTGTGATTGAATATAATTGGGCTGTTGAATGCACATGTCTGACCTTTCTCTGTAGAAAATGTAGTTGATCCTTAAGCCCTGTCATCATTGTGATGGTTATTACCTCCCTCAGGTTGATTGACTTTGAGTGAATGGTTTGCTTGTTCCTAGGATGAGAAAAATAATTTGTAGAGAGACATTTATTTGAGAATATCTACTAGTTGATCTTGTGAGCTAATAGGTTGAACTTTGATCTTGTGAGCTAATAGGTTGAACTTTGTCTTTATTGAGAATATCTCAATGTATTTTTTCGGATCATGAAAAATGGGGTTAGTGGTTATGGCCGTAAAAATGATATTTTCTTAATAAAGTGGGTTTGACTTAGTAATTTGAATGTTAAAATCTTAGAGCAGATTACATAGCTAAAGTATGATAGTTGATTGTGCTTCATAAGATGAATGATATAGTGTGGTGGGGGCTATCATAGTAGAAATGATAGAAGTTGGAGGTTGCTGTAAGGGGGGTATTCGGGATATGTTATGTGGGGAGACAAGTTTGGCGAATGTGTAGTTTGATAAAGGGGTGTTGGTGGGGGGAGATATTTTGGTGTTTATAAGAAAATTTTAATTCACTATGTACAATATAATGGAATAGAATGATAAAGTCCATCTAAAGGTTGAAGCATTGATAACATTTTCTAGTGATGTTTAACTTGAGGAATACATGTTGTGTTGATTTAAGAGATAGTTTCTGCCCAGTAGGAGGTTGAAGCTAGGGATAGTAAGTATAGCAAAAGTTTTAATAGCAAGCATAGCCATGGATTTGACAAAAAAGGTGTGATAGGGTGGTTTTTAATTAGTAGTTGAGGAGGGGCGCAATTGACGAGATGATCCAAAATGAGAAGTGTTTTGGCTAAAAGACATAAGGTATGTTTGCTTCTACCATAAGTGTGCTCATTATCTCTAAAAATGTGGTGATGCTTTTGTTTAGGTACCCTATTTTTTCTCATGGGTGCAAGGATAGACTATTTCATGAATTAATTCCATTAGAGGTATAAATGTTTTGAAAAAGTTTATTTAGATATTCATGATCCCCATCTATTTGTATGATTTTTAATATTAGTGTGAAATTGAGTTTTTATCATATTTTTTATGTTAGTGAAATGTTGAGGAACTTCAAACTTTGAAAACATTGGAAACACCCAAATGTTTCTCGAATAGTCATTAGTGAAGCTTATGTAAGATTTAAATCTTATAACAAATATAAATGGGAAAGATCCTCATATGTTGGAGAAAACCAGTTTCCTAAGGGTTTATAATATGAAGTAGTAAAGTAAATTATTGATGATGATCCCTAACTTCATTACGTGATAATAAAGAAACAAGAAATACATAATGTTTGTTGAGCTCAAAGATGTAATCAATACTAGAAGAGTGAAGATGTCTAAGACATTTATTTTAGAGAACGGAGTTGCGAAGTGTGGAAAACAATGCAATTGGACTGCTTGAGGGCTGCACCATAGAAAGGAGATGCAAACCTCTGTGAATTAGGCCCTAATGAAGGATGTGATTTGACACTATCATTTTTGTAAAAATTGATTGTATTAAAAGAAAGAGAGTTTATTATCCATATTGAGTTGATGAATATAAATAAGATTATAAGAGATGCTTGGAACAGGGAGGAGAGTGGATAAATGAAGTTTATAGATAGGTATGGGTAGCATTCCATGCTTGGAATGTGCTATTAGTATAGTAGTTCTATAGCTTATAAGAGTGTTGTCTATTCTATTGTAATGAAAAACTTGCTAAAGGTGCTTGGGCTTGGATGTTAGTGCATTGTCATGCCTACATCTAATTATCAATCTAAGTAGCTTGTTTGGGAGTATTAATGAAGTCTCATGGAATTGATAGAGAAATAGCTGGGGTGTAATCTGGGTTCTATCGATGACAATATTGAATTTTTGAGTGGCCTTATTTGTCATATATTTAGCAAACTATGGTGTTAATGCCTAGTCTCTCTCCTCTTTTTGAGTGAATTGAAGAGCCTATGTTTCATCCACAAGGGGTACATGCATCCCCTTCCCTATGAAGAGGGATAAGATTCATGCTGTATAATGGTACTGAGAGATATGGTGAATTGATGAATTTCAATATTTTTTGTTCAGTTAAAATATGTACCTCGATCTTCATTGCATAGAAGAGACTAAAAGTCATCAAGACTTATGGGATGAAAATTTGTTTAGATTATGGTCTTGAAGGCTTGATAAGGCATGAATAAGCCATTGATAATATATAATATGGGGTCTTCATTATCTAAAGATGCTTCCACAACTATTATGTTGTCTGCTAAAGCTTTGGCATCAAAGAGATAATGAGTCATGATCTTGTCCTTCTTTTTGAAGTCTTGAAGCTCATTCCTTTAGCTATATTACATGTGATTTGGTAGAAGGTTGAAGGCCTATTTTAATTATAACTTATATGTCTGAACAACATGTGACATATGAAACTAATTAGAGTAGTTCCTTATGTGAGGAGAGCTGCATAATCTATTGGTGGATGCAGGAGGCAACATTGCTCATGATGAGAATACTACGAAACTGATTAAATCTTTTTTCTTTTTTGATACCATGATAAAACCGAGAGATAGATGTATAGAAGTAAAAATGCAGAGATAATAAAAAAGGAATAAAATAGTTAGAAGAAGCCATGCAGTGCTAAGACTATTGTAATGAAACATGCTGGCTGGTACACTATTTATATTGAGAATAAATGAAGACAAAGTTTGAGTTGCAACAGGTATAAGTTATCCCTTTATGAAATTGGTTGAGTTGGATTGTTGGAGGGGGATGGTTGATATTACTCTGCAGATAAGGTTGCTTCTCCTTTTGCCTTGTAATCCTTGCAATGGTTATTATCATAAATATTCTTTCAAGTTAATGCTCGGAGACTGAATAATAATAGCAAATTTTTACCTACTCTATGAGGAAAATAACAAGATTTCGGGAATGATGTTTTTTTCCTACTCAGGATTCATTTGAGAGAGCTTTGTTTCTATTTTCTAAACTAAATTTTTAGTATAAAATTTTCAAGGTTAAAAAATTTTTATACTTTAATGTCAACCGACTCAATTTTCAACAAAAAAAATAACAAGAAAATAAAAACACTTCACATTAAAACTCTAACATGAGCGGAAACTAAATTATCAAGTAAATAATATCCCACCAATTTCGTTTCTTGAGAATTCTTTTTGACATAAGAAGGGATCACAAACCTCACATGAAAGAAGTTCAACAACGCACCTTTGCTTGAAACTGAAGAGCTTGCTGAGTTGCGCCATCGAGCAGCTTCCTCAAGAGACGCCTCGATTTCTCATCCAACATCTAAAATGAACGGCACATCTCTATAATTCAAGAGAAGGAAACAGATGAGAGTCGAAGTAGCAGTAACTTACATCAACAGTGGGCAGATCGGGTCGAGCGGGCCTGGCGCTGTTATTTTGCAGAAGGCCATATAGCTTCTTCAAGGCGTGGAGTTCGGAGACCAAATCATCCAGTTTCGATTCTATCAGGTTGAAAGAGTGCAGTGATTAGCAAACTCGGGAGAGTAGAGAAAACAAAGGAGAGTGCTGCTTAATTTCTTACCGTCGTCTTCTGGTTTAAATTGAGAAGAAGCAGAGGATGCCATTCAATGGCTGGTGGAAGGGAAGAAAGGGAAGAATGGAGAAGTAGCGGTTGGCGATTCCAAAAGGATACGTTTCGTTTCGGTTTGCTGAGGAAGCAATGCTTTAAAAATGAGTGAGCCGGACATTGAACCGAAAGCAATACACTTACGACATATATATATATATATCAAAAAATTCAAGCATTGATTAACTATTCAATTGAGGTGATTAATAAATATTAATTTGATTAACACTTATTTAAACAATACAATATTTCTATAAATAAAATTTGAAGTTTTTTTTTTGAAAAAAATTAGGGGCAAACATGCCCAATTTTATTCCAAAAAAAGCACAGTTATAAAGAAAGAAAATTAGATTTGTAAGAAAAACTTCCAAATCAAAACTACGAATAAAAAGAACTCCTAAGAGGAGAACAATACAAACTAAAATAAAAAACCCTTCCTCCATTAATACTAAAAGAAAAGAAGAGAACAAAGCAAGAATATCCAAAAAAAGTCCTTTTGGCAGCAAGCAATAGCTCCATAAAAGAGAACGCACAGTCGACAACTCCAAACAACAGTACCAAAAACTCTAGCAACTAGCAATAACTCCAAACAACAGTACCAACACTTCAAGCATCTAGCAATAGTATTAGGAACCATAACCTCAGGCAGCTAGCAACCACTCCAGACTCATGCAGCTAGCAACAACCCCAAAAAACAACACCAACAACCAACATCTCAGGCTATTGGCAACAGCTCCAAGCAACAACAACAACAACACCTGAGAACCCAGATGAAATAGGAATGGCCAAAACCAAAAGTAGAATCACCAGCAAAGGATGCCATTCAATGGCTGGTGGAAAGGAACAAGGGGAAGGATGGAGAAGTAGCAGTTAGCGATTCCAGAAGGAAACATTTAGTTTCAATTTCGAGTTCTCATTGTCTGTAACTCTTCATGCAGTGCCTGAGAGATTGACTACATTTTAAAGATTTCTAACTACGTTCCCTCAGCCCTGGATCCTTGGAACGGTGACATGTGGGTAAATGGTATAAAGATTTTGAGATGGTTGATATCCTACGTCGATCCTGGATCTCCAGAGTATTTTGACAAGTTTACTGCTACCATCGATTAGATCATTTGTGTATTGGTACACCTTAGGATGGATAGTTCTGAGTTACTTCATTGGGAGACACTTTATTGTTAGACAGAGTTCCACATCAGATGACTGATGTCACTCTCCATCCTATGGACCAAAGCTACACTTTTAGTGTTACAGATGAAGGTTGTCAATCAATGGGTAGCAGCTGATTTCACCACGATCAGTTTATCATGAGTACTCAAGCTTTAAGGAGGTACCACTAGAGTTCTTCCAGCATGAGCACTGAGATATAGAGGTTGTTAGGTCGCATGAATGACCTTTTGACATCAATAGGGTGATGTCCAAGAGATAGGAAATATTAGAGGGGCGCGACCGATGTGATCACCTCACCAAGAGAAAAGAGTAGAGCCACAATACTCTACACAAGGTGATGTTGGTGGTTGATACTACATTTCCATAGGCCATGGATAAGCTCCATACTATTGCGGCAAAGAACTAGACTCTTATAGATGTTGTTGGACAGCTGAGGGATCTATAGGCCCGCCTCCTTTAATATGTCTTCTCCACTTTCTCTTTTCTCTTGTAAGTTGTATTCTATAGTGTTTTTATGCCTGGTTGTACTTGTACCTCATGATGATGATTATACATATACATGGAGGATTTTTTTGTTCTCTTTCTTTGTTGTACTCTGAGTTATGCTTTGAGCTGTGTTGTTGTAATTGTAGGGGATTCTAAGTATATATTTGATGATCTCGGCATGTGTTGCGAGGTCAACCTAAATAAATATTTAAAATTCCCCTATTTTGGAAGGGTAGTTATGAGTGTTGTTGCTTTAGCCACTAGTTAGAGTAAATGATTATGACTTTAACTCAAACTTTAAGAATTTTGGTTTTTTATCCTTTTTTTTTTGTGGTAGACTTGATGGAAGATTTATAATTTTGGATTTAGTTAATTGTACCAAATATAAGTAGTATCTTAATCTGTAACTAGCAAAAGAGATTTTAATCTGAGTCACTTAAGTTCATAATATTGGGTGAGCAAGGATTTGATATCTCCTCATCCTTTGGTTGTCAAATCCTCTTTTCATTCCATTAAGGACATTAGCACCTCTAAATCTTTAAAGGTCCTTCACATGGATTTATTTGGACCCATTACCACTACTAGCTTAGGGGGAAAAGTCTTTAGATTTGTTATAGTCGATGACTACTCGAGGTTCACTTGGATTAGATTTATAACACATAAAATTGAGTCCTTTGGTGAATTTAAATCTTTCTACACTTAGATTTAGAAAAAGATTATGTTGTAAGATCTTGACCATTTGTAATGATCATGGTGGAGAGTTTAAGAATGATAGATTTAAAACTTTATGTGATAAATAAGGGATCTTAGCTCCTAGGATCCCTATGCAGAACAAAGTAGATGAATGGAATAATAAGACCTTAGTAGAAGCTGCAAGAGTCATACATGCTAAGTATTCACTTCTAAAATACTTTTGGCCTTAAGCGGTAAACATAGTTTGTTATGTGTTGAATAGGGTAAATGTTAGATCCAAACTAAATAAGACACCCTATGAGATCATTAATGGTAGGATACCCAACCTTTATCACCTCTACATCTTTGGTTGTAAGGTTTTCATTGTAATTAATGGGAAATCACACTTAAGAAAATTTGACCCAAAATCTGATGAGGGAGTGTTCTTAGACTATTCAAGTGTGGGGAAATCCTTTAGGTTATTTAATTAGAGGACTTTAGTGGTGGAAGAGACTACTCATATAGTCTTTAATGAATCTAATTATGAGAAGTCTAGAGTTAAGGAAGAAGATGAAGAAGGTGAGATTATCCAAAGAGTATAAATACAAATCTGGAGGAAAGGGCAGAATCTCAAAACAAAGTTGAAGTTGTTGAGATTACCCAAGGAGTAGAATCTAAAAATCTAGAGGAAAGGGTTGAACTTCAAAACACTTTGTTTAGAGATTAGAGAAATTCTTCGAATCATCCTAAAGAATTGATCTTAGGAGACCCTTCTGAAGGTTTAGAACTAGGTGTGGACTTAGAAAAGTAGTTAACCACTCTGCCTTCATCTCAATGACTGAATTGATAAACATCAATCAAGCCCTTTATGATGAATTTTGGATCCTAACCATATAAGAGGAATTAAATCAATTTGTTAGGAATGATATTTGGGAGCTTGTAGAAAGACCTAAGGGCTAAACTGTAGTAGGAACTAAATGGGTCTTTAAGAATAAAATGAATGATTCTAGTGTGGTGGTTAGGAATAAGGTGAGATTGGTGGCTAAGGGGTATAATAAAATATAAGGGATTGATTTTGAGGAGACTTTTTCCCCTGTAGTTAGATTGAAAGCAATTAGAGTGCTACTAGCCTTTGCCTATTATAAAGGATTTAAGCTTTTCTAAATAGATGTTAAGATTGCATTTTTAAATGGCGTAATAAAAGAAGATGTGTTTATAGAATAACTCCCAGGTATGTTTTTAAATTAAAAAAGGCTCTGTATGGATTAAAATAGGTACCTAGGGTATGGTATGAGAGGCTTAACATATTCCTTTTAGAAAGGAAGTTTGTTAAGGGTAGCATGGACACCACCCTTTTTTGATGAAAGTAGGAGATGAATTACTCATTATTTAGATCTATGTTGATGATATACTTTTCATATCTTTTGATAAAAAGCTATGAGATGATTTTTCTAAAATAATGAGTAAAGAATTTGAGATGAGTATGATGAGGGAATTATCCTACTTTTTGGGGTTTAGCATAAAACTAATGAATGATGGAACCTTTCTTAATTAATGGAAGCACATTAAGGACATCTTAAAGAAATATGAAATGGATAAAGCAAAACTAATAAACACTCCCATGAGCTCCAGTGTTCAATTAAATAAAGACTCAAATAGAAAATTAGTTAATCAAAAGAAATACATAGGAAAAATTGGATTGCTTCTTTACTTGACAGCTAGTAGACCTGACATAGTTTTTAGTGTTTGTCTTTTTGTTAGATTTCAAGCTTATTCAAAGGAGTCCTACCTGACTGTAGTTAAGAGAATGCTTAGATATCTCCTAGGAATCTAATACTTAAGAATCTAGTATCTAAGACACAACACTTATTTTGAGATTATAGGATATTCTAATTCATACTTTATAGTATGTAGGGTGGATAGAAAGAGTATCTTTAGAATGTGCCAATTTATAGGATAATCCTTAGTCTCCTAGTCCACCAGAAAACAGAACACAATTGCACTTTCCACTGCTTAAGCTAAATACATAGCCTTAGGAAGTTATGTGGCCCAAGTCCATTGATTAAAGCAAAAGATTCTTGATTTAGGATTACCTGTAGGCACAATGTCAATTCTATCTGATAATACTAGTGCCATCTGTATTTCTAGAAATCATATCCAACACTCTAGAATCAAACACATTGACATAATGCATCACTTTATAAGGGACCATGTTACTAAAGGAGATATGGAGCCACACCATATAGCTACTAAAAACTAACTAGTTGACATTTTTACTAAAACACTATACTTTTAAACTTTCAGCATCTTAAGGACCAGATTAAGTGTTATAGACATAAATGCAAAAACTTGATGATTTCTGAACTCTATATTTTTTTTATCCTTCTTTAGTCTTTGTTGTTGCTTATTTATTTTCTTTTTTTTTCCTGCTATTTTTGTGTTTTAATTTTTATTTCTATTTTATTTTATTAATTACTATTGGAATGACATGTTTTGCCTTAATTTTTTTCTTTGAAAATTTGTAATTAATGATTGGCATCCCTAAATTAATTAAAGGGATAAATACTGTTGATTGTTTCCATTCCTCTAACTCCTTTTAGCGGTGTAATTTTCTTTTCTAAATAAAGTCTATCTTAAATTAACAAGTGGACTTTGCAATTGAGATATTTTCTATCTTCTTATAATAATCTATGATATATCAATAATTTTCAAAATCACTTTCAAGCTTTCTTAATCATGTTGCTATATTTATCATAAGAATATGATTATGCTTTGTGATTTACTCCTCCTTATATTAGAGAGTGACTGTTTCTTCTCTATTATCTAGAAGATATTCTCATAATTGTGAGTATTTTAAAAATTTCAAAAGGTAACTAGCTTGAAAAAAATGATAAGAGGTATAAAATGAGCCCTAAAAGAAAACTGAAAAGATGCGCAATGATCGTCATAAAATTAAAAGATACACAAAGTGTATTAAAAATTAAAAGATGCATAAAGTGTGCCAAATAATTAACAAGAGGCACAAATGAGCCCATAAGAAATCAAGCTTCCTTCTCTTTTTAAACATTTAAATATTAGAAGAATTTGTTTTTCACTTAATATTTTCAAAGAATTGATTTCGAATTTCATGATTGTGACTAATTCCTTCGCTACATTATTCTATAAGATATTTTTGTAGAATGAAGTTTTGAACGGATCACTTTTCTAATCTGATTGCATTTTCTTAGTTAGATCTTTATTTTTAAAAGAAGGTTTGCCCTATAAGAAGTCCAAGCTCGGGTTAACTGGATCGATTAGTCTACCATGTTTTGGATTTTGAAGATGTTGATTCATTTTTTGCTAACTTTTAATCCAATCACAAGGAAATTTTAACTTTATATAGAATTGAGTTTATAAAATAAAACTATTTTTTTGCTCTTTTTAGTGCTTTTTATCAAATTTTTTTTTGTTTTCTTTATAATTATTACTTGTTTTTTATTTTTTGGGCTTCTTTTAATCAACTACTATCCTCAAAATTCATTTTTTGGTTCACATCGTCCTAAGCGATATGCCTATCATCTTGGACGATTTGATCAATTGACCCTTCATCGTCCATCTAACGATGAATTTGACTATATTATTTAAGATCATCTTGGATAATCCACATCATCCTGGACGATCTCATTGATTTCTGCTTCAATTATTAGTGATCCATCTAGTTGATCCACCTGTTCATCCTAGACGATCCATGTGGCAAAAATAATTAAATGTTTTAAATTCAGCTAGTATAATTCATTATTGCTAATCATCTTAGACGTTCCACCAAATCATCATGGATGATACATTTCATCAAAGATCATATCAGCTATCTCCTTAGGATTATCGCTTGTGTCTAATCATTCTAAACGATATCTGATCATCCTGGATGATAGGACCACCTTTTTAACCAATCATCTCAGACATCATTATTACACCTGATCATCCTTGATGATTCCATGATTATCCTAGACAATGTCCCTGACCCTATATAAATTGATGCTTTAAACTGATTTTATTCACTCCAAACTCTTCAAATTTTTTCTCTTTCAGCAAAAAATCCCTTCTATGGGTGTTTGTAAGAGTTCCAGAATGCTACTAGAAGCTCCTCAAGGGCCACTATCGACCTTTGATTCACTGAGATGGTTGATCAAGTTGCCTTTCTTTGCTACAAAACTGCTGGAATTATGACTTCCAGGATTGTCAATCCGTGCACCCTCACTTTCCCGGTTCTAAATCTGTTCACTCACACTACTTTCACCTTCATTCTAACACTTACTTTTCCCTTTCATTCTGAACTCCTCTATGAGTTTTTTGCTAGCCTGAGCTTTAATTCCACATACACTGCACTCCAGTCTTATATTCTCAAACAACCTGTAGAAATCACATACCAGGGCTGTCACAAACTTCTCCAACTTTCTACAACTAGAGATAAGCTTCATATCTTGTCTTCGGATTCTGATTTTATCTAGGGTCATGTCAATCAATTCCTAAGAAACACTAATGTCACCTACCATGATGGTGCCTCAAGCTCTTTAATAAAAGATGCTAGGATAATTCAACATATCCTTCATACCTCAGTGATCCCAAAGGCTGGTGATCATGTTCACATCACTCTCCTACTCTCCATCATCAGCTATTACATGATGGCACATAAGGACTTCAATGCCATGGATCTTTTATTTACTTATATTATGCATTTGACTAGTATTAGGATTCCAGGACACAAAGGAAAACCCAATCTGCCCTTAGGACACATCATAGCTTTTATACATGAAATAAAATACAACCTCTAGTATCCTAACCCACCAAACTTCCAACCAGCTATCTACTCTACTAACTCCTTCCACGTCCTTCACAGCACTTGCCTCCACCCAAAGCATGAGGAGGAGGGAACAGAGGAAGCAACTATTCCTTAACCTATTCCTATCTGCCAGCAGTCACAACTGGATCAGTTGGTGGAAAGGTTTGACTAGTGGGAGGTCAGGTTTGACTCATATGTCATTGCGTAGGAGCAGCAACATGTAACATATGTTAATCAATTCAATGCATATGTGGCGCAACAACAACAACAGCATGACCTGGATATGGCCTGGTTTGAGGAGCAGTTTGCTTCCATTCATTATTTCTATCATCCACCACCACTACCTCCTTCACTTGATCAGGGTCCCTCATACCTATAGTTTACTTTATGTTCTTGTGTGTTGTTTGTATTGATGTTATTTTATGTATGATATTTTGTTTTAAATATTTTTGTTTCCTCTTTTTTTGTGATGTCAAAAGGGGGAGTAGTTGTTATTATTATTATTTATGTATTGTTTGCTTATTTTAGTAAAATTTTCATTACACTATTTAATTATTCTTCTTTATTTTATATTTCTTTTTATTTTAATCTATTTGATTTAAATTCATCTAACAAATCTTTATCATCATCAAAAAGGGGGAGATTGTTACAAATTTAGATTCGAGAATTATAATTTTCATGATAATAAACATTCTTGGTATTCTTATTTCTTTACTATTATTATTAATGTATATCTATTTTGGTTTCCCTGCCTACTAAATTTTTAGGTCCACAAGGCCATTTGCAAATCAAGACAACTCAAGATTGGGTAGATTAGAACTGAGTCAGTCTATAACTATTCCAGAGTTTTTTAGTCTTTCTAAAGTCAACTATAATAAGGTTGATACTGATGCTAAGTAACCTTGCATAGAAACACTCAGGGGGAGAAATTTTATAAGCTTAAGAGTTTTTCTATTTTTGATCATAACGTATAGGATGATCCAAAATTATTCTGGTTGATTAGTAAAAAATAAAAACCCTAATTTGGGTAGCTGTGTTAAGCCAGCCAGATTAATCAAATCATTCAGGATGATATTAATATCGTCTTGTATATTAGGCTCAAATAAGAAAGACTCAACCGCCAAACTTTTTTAGGTATGATATTATTTTTAGAAATTATATAGGATAATACATATCATCCTGGATAGTTCATTATAATTATACATAAATTAGTCAAGTGATTAAGGAAAGTAATTAAGGTTAGATTGATCGATCATATCATCCTAGATGATATCAGGATCATTCAGGACAATCATTTTGAAAAACCTTAAAATTCTCCTGAATCAGTTCAATGACCAAAAACTATTTGCTGGATAATCAATTATATTTTTTCATCATCTAGATATTTCTACTGGATGACCAGAACTATGTGCTTGATGATAATTACTAATTTTGAACTAATCATACAAGATTATCCAAGCATATTCCTGGATGATTATTTATGTTTCTTCATCGTTCAAAATGGATCTCCTGGATGAGTAGAACTATGTGATGGATGATATATATGATTTTGAACTAATTGTATAGGATGATGTCTGCATCATCCGGGATGCTCAAAATACATAATGTATTCTAATCATCCAGCACACCCAGAATATCCTAGCTGAAAGGGCTAAAATACACTAATCATAAAGTATAATATGTCGATTGTCCTAGATGATCTTTGATATCATGTTACAAATTAAAGAAATATTTAAGGCCTTCTTTATAATATTTCTTGATTATCATTGACAAGATATTTTGATGAACTCCTAACTTGAGAGAGCTTAAAGAAGGAGAGGAAGAGTTTGGGAGTTGAGAGAGAGAGAGAGAGAGAATCTTATGAGGGGGAGTTTGTGAGGTATTCACAAAGGTTTCTCCAAGTATGGATTTGATTCATCTTATCCATTCATCATCCTTAACTCCTTGGTGTCTCTAGGGAGGTATTCATCAATAATCGATCAAGGTTCTCTGTCTGCTTCAAGAGGAAGCTAAAAGAGTTTGGGTTCTCTGCCTCACCATAGTTGGTAAAAAGGAGTTTGTAAAGGCTCCTACACCATGCTGTGGGAGAAAAAGAATTGTCACTGTATTTTAGTGCAATACCTGGAGGAGAGGCTTCATGGAGTAGACGTAGGTTAAGTTGACCAAACAACTATAAAATCTGATGTGTTCTTTTTGTGTTATTCTTACACTTTATTTATTCGCATATTAATTTCTATGGTTGATTGTGTTTGTTTTAAAATATTCAAAAAGTTTTAAAAAATTTTCTACTTTGTGTTTAAGAATTTTTAAAACTATCAATTTACCCCCCTCTTAGTTAGCCTCGAGCTAGTTTATAGGGGCTTGATAATCCTAAAAAACTTTCAAGATACACAATGATATGTGTTATCTAGAATATAATAGCAGTATTGGTTTAAGCATAGACAATTTGATATTTAAAATTAGAAATTTCACCATTTTGCACAAAAAACTGATGATGAGGAGAGTGATGATGAGTTATTACAGGCCATTGTGGTGATGGATGGGGTTTAGTTCTAGGCCATTGTGGTTCCTAGTCTACTTAGTCGTAAGAGGTAGTAGACATAACCTGATAGAAGGATTCTTTTAGGTAACCATAGGTTGCGTCGTTTAAAGTTATCTTGTAGACCTGTGATGGATGTTTGTCTCAGGGGACAAATTTGAATCCTCCTTAGCTTACAGAGGGCTTTATACCCTATCGATTATATCCAATTGATTTATATCTCAATAATCTAGTGCCATCGATGAGCATATGGCTCTAGCCATAGCCATAATTTAGTGGCACCATTAAGCAAGAAACCACCCCGTTCATAGGGTCTTCATCATAACTATTTACTAGCGGTGCCATTTGGCTGCAAAACCTTTAGTTAGAGGACACATGCAACTTTATTATTGGAATGAGATGAATTGAGAATGAATCCTAGTGATATTCTCAATAGGATACTAGCACTTTATAAGCTGAAATGTATTTTCAATTTTGTCCAACTTGATTAATTATAGCGCAAGGTGGATGATTTTTTCCTTTAAGAATTTTAATGCGTAATGTTATTTTTTAATATTTGAATTTTGAATTTTGAATTTTTTGAATTTTTCATGGGTATTTGGGAGGTATTTTAAATGTTTGTGGTCCCAGCTGATTGAGATTTTCTATCAACATGACCATCATCGGGGTATTCAAAGGTTTTTTCAATATATTTATGTTTTCTAAATGTTTAAGGGCATTTGAAATTATATGAACCCATCCGATTGATATTCACATTCAACATGTCCAATATTAGGGAGTTCATGGGTTGATACTTTATTATTAATTAAACCTTATCAAATCTCTATATTTACTAACAGAGGATATTGTTCAAATCTAAATTTATTTTTTAATATTAACTATATTCTCAGACATCATTTATGTATCTATAACACACTTGTTAGTGCGCGTATAAACCATTGGATGTATTTTGTATGATGCATTCACTTGTACTGATGATATAATTTTTGAAACGTAACTGTAGTGTCACTTAACATACTAAAGTGATATACTGTACTTATTACATATATACGGGCATTTTAGAATGTAATCATGATATTAGATGACACAATGGAGTGAAAACCTCTACTTATGCAGGAGGACAATTTTTGAAGTATAATTATAGTGTCAAATGATATATATACTTGAGTAATACCCTCTACTTATTGCAGATCCACGTGGAGATATTTCTGAAATGCAATCATGATGACAAAGCGATATGCTAGAAAGAAATCCTCAGTACACAATAGACGCACATAGAAAGACCCTTGACCATGCACATATGACACATATCTATATAAATGCAATATTGGATTATATGTTTATATAACATATCTTGCCTATTGCAGTACATGTATAAGGGGGCATTTCAAAACATTTTTATGCAATGCAAAGGGTTGTCCTTCTACATAAGTGACTATTGCTACTAAACTCAATGGGCTTAATTTTGGGTTTTATTGACGCTTTCTATTGACACGTACGAGTGTTGCAGATTTGATGGCGCTGCATCGTAGAATGAGTTATTTGTTTCTTTATACAGGCAGACTATCATGCACTAATGAGTCTTCCATTTTCATATATGTGTTATTATATTTATTGTAATTATCTAGCACTTGCTTGAATATAGCCTATTGTATGCACAATGCATTTCCTATGATAGCTCGTATGCATTTGCGTTTGGAGTAATCACATTGCATTTTTCTTTTGGATGATATATTGGATACATAAAGGGTCTTCTACAGAGGTTGGTAGGCATCTGACCTTTCTACATTCACATTATAGATGGCATGTAGTGCGTATAATGAGCCCTTTACAGCAGCTCATAAGAGCTTAAATTTATTGCGTGTCTTTCAATTCTTGTAGGGAACTTTATTGTATTAGTTGCATGTTGTTAGCTATAACCCATAGGTGGGCTACGAGTCTCTTATATTGATTTATACTAGTTTGTAGGCTTTGTAGGAGGGCTATCCTTTCTCGTAGGTAGTATGCAAAGTGCATTACAACTTACTTCTTATCCTTCATGTTTTGATCATGAATATTCTCTTCAACTTTGTTGCTTGCAAAATCAAAGATGGTCATTTGTATTTTGATAATACCAATGATGTGTTATGACATTTACGCATGTCTTTTGCATTCATTGCATGTTGGTTGTTGCTTGTGAGGTTGAATACATGCATTTGTATTCTAGTGTAGGTTGAAAGTTATTGTTACAAATATCATTAACCTTCTCAAGCGTATCAGTTGGCAGGTCACTGCATTCATTGCATACTAGCTTCATATTCATAGGAGGCTATAGTATACATCTACAAGTAGGTTACTACATTTACTTATCAGCTGGTGGCAGTTGATTGCAAACACACTACATTACTTGTATATGACACATTTATTATCATCATTCATGAGTGACCTTTCAATCTTAGTTGCTTGTGAGGTTCCATTTACTTATTTGCATGATGATATTAACCATTATTAAATTCATTATATATCCTTTTAGCAAATGCAATTATCTCAAATCAATCAATTTCTTGGGTTTCATCACTCTTGTGAGTGAGATATCTTGTATATTGGTTGTGATGCTTATTATCCTTGTGCATCTACTTGTAATTAGGTTGCACTTTATTTTTAATCAACAATGAGAATTTTGATATTTGGATATTTGTTGTTCACTCACTTGATGTTCACCCGAATGATATGGATTTGCTTAGATTTTGATTTTTTATACAATAATTCAGAGTTTGACCCTTTGTGTTCCATTCAAGTCTAAATTTTTTATGATTCATTTAATTTTATTTTTTCATCATTCACATCAAGTTCTTATTGAGTATTCATTATGTTCAAATTCAAGTTCAAGCCTTATTATTTGATTCAGGTTCACTGTATTGTTCATTTGTGTATAAAATAAGTCCCCTGCTTTTCAAATCAAATCCCTTATTAATTTGTTCAAGTCTTAAGTATTTTTAGATTGAATTTTGGTAGTCTCTCACCATCTCCCTTGTTTAGGAGAAATTCTAGGAGCATGGGCCACCTTACATGCTAGATAAAAACATGTACGATAGGTTTCAGATGTCACTATAACCATAAATCTTCCCACCATGCCAGAGAAAGGCACGTATGGGTACTCAAGGTACCTATTTGAAATGCATATTTTTTCCCCATAAATGTTGAGGCTTCTACGGATAATGATATTTGTTACCACCTAAATAAAAGAGTTTATGGGACCTATCCGCCTCGTCATTGGTGTCACACCGGGTTCCCTTCCCACCACACTAGAGAATAATGAAAATGGACAGCTTTCGGATGTGCTATGAATGCCAAATGTGGAATTTTGAGTTAAAAAGAAGATTAATTCAAAATTTGAAATATATATAATAGTAATAATAATAATTTCCCACCATGCTAGAGAAAAACATATCCGGGTGGTTATCGGATGTCATTCGAGAGGAATGTCACATCAATTTCCTCAATTTTCATATCATCGCTTCGAGATTCATGTTGTTTCACCACGTGATTCTAATTAAATGAGTTATTAGAAGTTTTTATGGTGTTAAAGATGTTTTCGAAGCAAAAGAAGAATTTGTTTTGTGATCAGATATCATTAGGGTGATGTTGTGCCTTAATTTTGGGTTTTTGTCATCCCTTTGGATTGATCTCATCCATTTTTATACTATTAGGGGTGCCTACTTAGGAAAACTTTGCATCATGATTGGAACAACGTAGACTATTGGCAATCAAAGGTCGTTTAACCCTTTAAGTGAGGTGTCGTATTGACCCGCGTGCTACTTGATTCACCTATTTTTCTCCCTTTATGAATGGTTTGATGCATAGGGGTCCACAAATACATATCACCTAGGGACTACCATCCTTAAGAAATATAAGTAAGGAAAACTATCCAACTACCCTCTTAGCTCTATAGTGTTAGTTTAGAGTGCTGCAACGCTCATTGCACTGTCTCCAATTTTCCTAACAGTGTTGTAGCGCTAGACCTTGATTGTTGCAACATTCTACTCTTTATATTTTATTCAACCAAACTATGCACTATCAAGGTACTCAATTAAACAATGCCAGTGCATTGTATGAATTTTTTTTATTCAATACAGTCGAACCCAAGTAATTATAGTAATTGTAGTATGGCTCACCCCTGCTCTCATCCTTTATGTAGATCAACTGAAGAAAATAGCATTAGTTTATCAATTGTCATCATCTTCGCTAGCATGTCATCAGGATTTTATATTATGTGTATCTTTTCCAAAAGATAACTAACCATCTTTCAAAAATTATTTGTTGAAATGATGCCAAAGCTAGATGTGCTTCATCCTGGCAAAAAAACAAACATTCTTGGCTATGTGAATAACACTCATGCAATCACCATACAACTTTCCATTTCTTTTCTCCTTGCCAAGTTTTACCAAGAAACTTTGCAACCATATCATCTCTTTATGAGCCTCAATGATAGGAATATACTTAATTTTTGTTTTTAAGAGAACAACAATCTTCTATAACTTGAAAACTGAACTCACTACAGTCTTTCCCAAGGTGAAGATATAACATGTTGTGCTCCTCCTACTATAATGATCTCCAACAAGATCAAAATAAAACATACCCCTAAAGATCAATCCCTACACCACCAAATCAAAGAGCTTTGTCAATTGATCCTTTCAAGTATCTGAGAATCAACTTAACTGCCTCCAAATAAAGTTTTCCTAGGTTACTAATAAATTTACAGACTACTCTCACTACAAATGCTATATCTGGTCTCATTCATATCATAGCATACATCAAACTTGCAATTGCTAAAGCATAAGGAGTCCTCTCCATCGTTTCTTATTTTGCTTCATATTTAGATGATTTTCTTTAGATAGTTGGAAATGACTACCCAAGGGAGCGCAAAATGGCTTTGCATCTCTCATGTTAAAGCTCTTCAACACCTTTTCAACATATTTTGTTTAAGGCAACATCGATATGCCTACACTTCTATTCATGCTGATTCTCATATTGAGAATTTTATTTATTGGATATAGATCTTTCATTTCAAACTCCTTTGAAAACTACTCCTTCAGATAAATTATATTCTCCACATCTGATCTATCAATAAGCATATTATCCATATACAAAAGCAGGATAATATAGTAGCTATCAAAATATCTAAAAAAATTGTAGTGATATTCTTGGCACTTTGTGTATACATTATCTAACATAAACTTTTCAAATATTAAAAATAAAAAAATAAAAAAAAACTTTTCAAATATTATATACCATTATCTTAGTGTCTGGTTCAATTCATATATGCTCCTTTTGAGCCTAAACACCATGTCTTCTTTACTTGTGATCACATACCTTTGAGGTTTCTCTATGTACTATTATTCATTAAGGTCATTAAGGAGAAATGCTATCTTTGCATCCATCTACTCTAGATATAAATCCTCCATTGCTACTATGCTTAGAACATCCATGATTGTAGTCATCTTCACCACTTAAGAGAAAATTTTAGTGACACATTCCTTCTACTAAAAACCTTTAATTATAAGACCGACCTTATATCACTTGATACCATTAGGTTCTTCTTTCATCCTATAAATTCACTTATTCTATAGTGCTCTCTTGCCATCTTGTAGATGTGTCAAATTCTAAGTTTGATTCAACTCGAGTGAATGCATCTTGTCATACATGGCTAGCTCTCATATCTTTGAATCCTCAACTTGAGTGACTTCATTATAACACTATGGTTCACTACTAAATGTTAGTAATAGATATTATAAGGAAGGAGAGTACATTTGTATTGGCTTGATATTTTGGGATATCTCCTAACTTTTGTAACATGTTGTTAACCTCATTTATGTATGAGGTTAGTAGGGCCCAATTGGGTTTCTTTCTGGTGACTTAATGGTTGGAAGGTCTCTACCTATCAATCATACATGTCCCAGTCAAAATCCAATCCTAATAAAATGCAATTCCAATTCATAATCCAATCCTCAGTTAATATCATTGATTAAATCTAGAACAAAATCAAATTTAATTTCTAGTCCCAAGTCTTAGATAAATTTTCAATCAAGCTCGAATCCTGTTCAATCATTCTTAAAAATTCATATGATTGAGATTGATTAGAAAAATATAATCCAATTCATCGACTTTAAGATCCATCTCAACTTAAAGATTTCTGAGTCAAAATCCAAGGCAAAAAATATAAGTCATTAAACCTATTCTAGAAAGAAACCCGTAACACACCAGCCAAATGATCCACCACCTCAGCTAGCTCAGAAGCAACCATTCCAAGTGACCTCACAGCCTATTGGGATCCCACTTTTATCTATTTTGGTGAGAGATTGGAAAAACCTTAACCATTTAAAAAGGAAGAGATAGGGAAAATCTTTAAGAGTCTTTCAAAGACTTGCTAGAGAGGAACATCAAGAAACGTAATATTGTGATTCCAAAGGAATATTTGATCAATTCGGAATAAGGCTCGGTCAAATTTATTTCAGGTATTCATTCTAATAATTCTACTTTAATAATTGGTAACTAGATATTGCTTTATCTTGGGCACTTAAAAAGTCATTTAACTAGTCTTTTCATCTTTCTCAATAGCTATCCACGAGAGCCAGGGGCTGATTTCAAAGGTTAACATGGATATTTCACAGGATGATGTTAAGCTGCTTCTCTCTCCAGTACTCGTACTAACTACTATATCAAATGAAAAAGAAAAGGATGATTTTTTTTGCAGAGAGGAATTATATTGATGAGATATATATTCGAGCAGTGGATGGTAGTATAAATGCCCCATCCCCACAACTATTATCTAACATTTAATTTGCCCAATCAAATGAAAAGTGTCATAAATTTAATAAAAAAACATCCTTTTGTGCCAAATTTGATGATTAGCCATGGAAATGAAATACAAATTGACAACTCTTCCTAAGCAATTCAAAATTCTATTGAGATCAATCCAACTACCCAAAAACTCGAACTCCCTGATTTGACCCTTCAAGGGGAAGTAAAAGTTGAAGCCTCATCAGAGAGTGACTTCCCTCAAATTTATTTTCAAGGAAGTCCTATTATGATAAATTTTTATTATTATGACTTCCATTCAAAAAAATGTCGATCCAATGCCTATGGTGAGTGTAGACTACACTTTAGTTTACCCTTATGAAGATATCGAGCAGGTGCAACTTCGTGATGGCAAAGTCTTACTCCCTAGGCTCGCCCCTTAGGATAGAGGCAAGAAAGTTATTTCTAATGATCCAATTCCTAATCCTCTTCAATAGTCCAATCTTCCTTCTACTCCACTAGGTCCCGAGTTCAATGTTCCTAAGGTTGATTATATTGTTTTAGCTCATCTTAGAAAGTTGCCAGGCAAGTTGAGCATCTTAGATGCCTTCATCTTATCAAAAGAAATGAGAGCCATTAATCAAAGCAATTCTCAACCCAAAGATTTGTCTTGCTCAACTAGCTTTGACCTCAAAAGATGAAGCCCTCTACTTCAAAGAAATCCTAAGAGTAATATTTTCAAATGAAAACCTCTTACTGGGTACTATCGATCATAATCACCCTCTTTATATTAATATAAATGTAGGGAATTTTATATTATAAAGAGTCATTGTTGATCTAAATGAATCAGTCAACATGATGAAAGTAAAAACCCTTGCCTATCATAGATTTTATATTAGTAAGCTCAACCCAACAAGTTGGTTCTACATTGGGTTTAACGAGAAAGATGAGAGGGCTTTGTGTTTTATCACCCTCCTATTGGAAATTAGAAAAAAAAGAACTAAAGTGAAATGTCATATTATTTCTTTGGCCACATCCTTTAATGCTCTTCTAACTTGGCCCTAAATCTCAAATATAAGAAGGTTCCTTTTACCATACATCAATGCATCAAATGCCAATGAGACGATATTGAACACATGATTAGGGGTGATTTGCAACCATTCTTAATTCAAGAGACCAGGATCTATCAAGATGCCACTTATTTTTTACCAAAAGGTCCTCTTCCCATTCTAAAGTTGAGAATAAAATTGGGGAGAGAATAAATGAGCAAAGCTCTAATCAAAATAAAGGATAGAAAGGAGAGAAAGAATAAGAAAAGAAAAAAAAAAGATCAAGAAATTCTATAATTAGATAATGAAGATGACCTAAAGATCATGTTCCTTAGGCCTCCAAACATGTTTCCTCAAATTAAGAGGTGGGAGGATAGCCCAAAGGACATAGTCGAGTCCGTACTTATTTTAAAAGAAGAATATCCCTTAGGTATATTTATCTGTAATCAAGTTCTGATGAAGAACTAGAAAAGCAGGGTGTTGCAATTCCTTCTAATTATCAAAAAATTAATCCTCTTTCGAAGTTTGATCTCACTTTAGAATGGGATAGTGATCTAAAGGTCGATGCTCCAAAAGTTCAAAGTGATGATCATGAATTAACAATGTATGAAAAGCTTAGTATGAGAATTAAGGCCTAACCCTTAACCCCACTATTTGCTTGCAGGGTGTTTTGATTAAAAAAATATATTAGTATTTAAATATATATAGTTTTGAAAATATTTAATTAGTTTTGGGAATATTGAATTTCCCAAAGATAATTAATTGAAGTTTTAAAAGATATCAATTTTAATTTTGAAAAATTAAATCTGAGTTACTAAATCTCCTACGAGCGCAAGCCCTCGTAGTTAATTACATCGTAGGAAAATTAGAGATTTTCCTACGAAAACTCTCGATTAAAATAGCGATATGAATTTTATTTAGAATTCAAAGTTAAATATCAAAGGAAGTTAAGGTTTGAATTTCAAGGGGGATTGGTTCAAGATTGAACACTTATTTTCGGAGCCAAAGGAAGAGGAGTAGGGAATGTTTTTGAGATTCTGAAACAATTCAGAAAACACCCCAACCTATCCTAAGTGTTGGGCTCGAATTTGATTGAAAGATCTTTTAATTTAATGATCAATTTTATTAGAAAGTTGGGACTTATATTCTCGATCACTAGATCGGGAGAATGCCCAGGAGGTAAGGGTGAAGACTAACCTACCAAGTGGGTATGACGTCCCCGGTCAAGATCCCATGGTTTTCCATCGTCCCAGGTTCGTCGATATCCTTAGCCTACTTAGTCGAGTGCCGACCAGAGGATCCTTGTTAGCAACCATGGGTTACCTCATTCAAGGGGACCTCGTAGGCCAAGGGGCTGAGGACCTAATCCTAGGCTGACAAACAGGAAGTGCACAGGTCTGTGGATAGTGAACCTATGTCTATGTTATTTAACCTAGGATGCCACTCTCATTTTGTATGCATATCAATCTATCTAAAAACAAAACAGAAAGAAATACCGGCCTAACCTAAAGCTAGAGTCCGTGTCCTAATAGGTCAATCTAGGTGTGTGCAGCAGGCTGTGTGGTTTGGATATATCCTAAATCGGGTAATTGGTTAAAATTATTTTAATGTTCTGGTTGGTTGAAAGGCTTAAGGGGAGATTTTGATTAAAGTTTAAGTCTTAATGATTTTAATCAATGGGTTAAAATTCGAATTCTAGATTAAGAATGTTTTCTAAAAGTTTGTATTTTATTAAAATATTAGAACCTGAGAGGAGTTGAATGCCTTTAAGTTTGATTGATTCAGAGTCTGTTTGAATTAATAATGAATTTTTAAAGTTTTGATCATTTATTATAATTATTTAATGGTCTTAATTAGAGAGGTTTTGATGTTTTGAATTCAATTAAGTTCCAAACTCCTTGTAATCAATTCCAAAGGTCATGAATGACCCAAGGATAGATTCCCAAGTGTTTAGGAATTCTCTGGAATTTTAAATTATTATTAATTAATTATATTAATTAAATATCAGATTTTAATGATTATTAAATTATTCTTAAACTTGAAGTTAAATCTAGTTGATTTTAATTTTAATGTGTTAAGGATTCAAATCTGGTCAATTATAGAGGTTATTTATAGTTTTGGATTTAAAAGTGATTTATTGAAATTTCTGGAAGGTTTTAAAGTTTAATTAAGGTTTAAACTTAAGGGGTTTGATTAAGGGGTTCAAAGGGTTTGAATTTTAGTGATAATTTTCCCTAGAGCAGGGAAGATCACTAAACTTAAAGGGTTTAAATTTTATCATTTAATAATTGTATGTGTTCATTGGGATTGATTGAGAAAGATTTGATATTTTTTTTATAAATTTTATTTGAGTTATTAACAAATATTTAAGTTTTCAAATTTTAAAGAAGTATTAATGGTCGTTGTTTGAGATCAAATCGATTCTATATATTAAATCCTAAGATATGATGTCACTATGTTATCTATGTTTAATGTTTCATCCCTAAAGGACGTATGTGTGAATTCTAGAGTTTGTCTAAGTTCTCTAAGACTCGTCCTTAATTATTGTCCTTAAAGACGTCACTAGGTTTAATGGATTTGAATCAGTGTCACTAACCCTTTGGACATGCATATGAATGTAAACAAGCTATGTCGATGGGTTCTGAATTTGTAAAAAGAAGAAAGTAAACATTAACTAACTACAGGATTTACTGCAAGAATTTAAGGCTGGGGGAAATAGCTCAACAGGTAAATCTAAAATCCTATGCTCTTCTAAGTTTTAAGAAAACTTACCTAGTCACCGGAGCTAGTCAACGGTGACTCCGGTCGTAGCACCCCGTTTAGAAGAAACGGGGTGACTGAAACTCCTTAGCTCATCCTCCAATCAATTCCATCAGTACCTCGTAAAAATGCGAAGAGAGAAGACGGTGTCAGAATATCATGTATGCAAATATAGAGGTTATAATGAATTGACATATAAGTGAATATGCAAAAATGAAATCAAATCAGATGTCATTACAAAGAGTTAGAAATGTAAAATGAGATCTGTATTGAAGCAATTTCAGAATATATGTTATCTTGCAAGAAACTATCTCGATACATATACTTATATATAGAAAGAAATTCCAACACTTGTAGTATATAACAAGAACAAATAAATCATGTATTATTATATACAAGAGAGAATTATTGCTCATATATTATCTCACAAAAAGAAATCAACATGTATGAAGATCATAACCATAAATATAGAACAGAGATAGGGAATCTAACCTCTACTAAAAATTGGTGTGTACATGATTAATGAGATCAAGTCTTATTAAGATAATTAATATCACACATTCATATTAAAATGAATCGAGTAAATTATCACAATTATAAATTTATCAACATTTTGACGAATATAATCATCATCGAATTCAAATAAATGTAAGCAATTAAAAGCTTTGGAGAATGAAACTATTTATAGTATCATATAACACTTGAGGGTAGATACATGTAAATGAGCAAGTATAAATATGTCAACAAAATCTACTTAGTGTCTAGATAAACTCAAGAAATCACCTATTTAAACTCAAAGCACAATCGTTGAGATCTAGAATAGTTATCATACATAAAGATATTGCAGCAGAAAGATGTAGAATGAAAAATCATGAGAGGATGATGGCTCTATTTAAAAAAAAAAAAAATATTAAATCCTTAAAATAACATATGTAAAAAGGTTTAAACACATCGCAGGATAAAATCATTTAGTAATACAATCTATGGTTGCTTAAAGAGATACATGCTGCATTAAGACATCTCATCATCACCATTATCTCAAAGTTCTCAAATATAGACAAAAAGCTACCATAAAAAAAAGAAATGCTTCTCTCTATTAGTAAAGGCGTGGAAACCAATAAAATCAAAATATTGAATGGCCATTTAGTCAAGGTTTTCTTGGACTAAGAACTTCTATAACTCCATATTTACAGGCTTTTTAAATGAACACATGACTATAATCATAAACCAAATGGCTCCATAGTTAAATAAGATGAGAGGATAACGTGAAAGAATATATATAACATGCTTCCAAAAGTGATTAAAAAAATTAAAAATAAAAAGTTCTGTTCAAATGAAATCAAGGAGAGGAAAATCAGCACATTCCTATCATGATTTGTAGTGGTATATAAGCAATCTGATTGTTTATCCATGTTAAGCGGTTAAACCAAGTTAAATTAAGCCTAGTTTAATAACATTCAAACCAAGGAAACAAAGAAAAGGAATTAGAGAAAGATCCTCATGCCATAAATTCACTCTTAGAGCAATAGATCCAAACGCTCCATCCAATATTAATTTCTGAAAATTAATAAGACTTGAATGTTTGAAATCAATATACATATGGAGGAAATGAATAAGATTATAGACATTAAAAGAAATGTACACAATATCAGATGATCATTATATATATATTTATATAAGAAAATGATTACCGTTTGTTTGATTGTGATTGAGAAATTCCATGGGCTTTCGGAAGAGGTAGAACAGGAGCAGCACTCTATCCCTTTTCCTTGGCTCAGTCTTCATTTAGTGGCTGAAATCTTAATATTGAAACCAAGATTATTCATATCCAGAATGTAAGCAAAGTCTACCTTAATCGAGGTAGAGTGTTCTACAATAGCTTTTGTATTTTCAGAACGATCTTTATTCATATGAGAAGATATGGGAACTGAAAACTGAGATATTGGATCAACTTTGGCAGCTCCGAACTCTTCAGCATTAAAGTCTCCTGATCCCAGCAAGGCAGTAGCAACCCTAGACACAAAATGTACGAGTTTTGGCCTGATTTTGATGAAGCAGAAGTCACCAAAACCAAACCGGAAAGCATCTTCACTAGATTTTTTTTAACCGGGAAGAAAACTGGCTGTCTTGCTTGATATGAGAAGCTCGGTTGCTGCTCATTTGTGCTTGGAACGGATTGATTCTCCTCTTTAAATAGGGATGGACCGAGGAAAAAAAAGGATCTAGTTCAAGAAGGCCAGCGACGAGAGTGAGGTTCTTGCATGTAGATTGATCCAACCACCATTTCAAAGGGCTCTAATCTCGGATGGGCCTAGCAACAACTCCTCTTGGTCGGAGCTTTGAGTCTGCTTCTTCCTCTTGCTTCGACGGATGAGGAGGATGAGAAAGTAAGGAGGCGGCTGCTTGGATGCGTGAGATGCGGGCAGCCTCTTTTCTCTTCAGCCGGCCCTAACACAGAAAAGAAATCTGGGAGAAAAAAAAAATGAGAGAGAGCTATCTATGGGGATGGAGGCGTGAGGGAGAGATCGTGTCTCTTCAGCCGGCCCTAACAGCTTCAAAACGTAAAAAAACGTGAACTCCTCTCCCTAAGGTGGCTGCTAGTGGAAGGATATATCCAACAAGCTAAATCTAGCCCTCCATTTCCAATCCAAAGGTCAAAATTAAGTGCTTGATTTTTGAGAGATCAAAGGGCTAAAGTTTAGAGGATTTTGAGGGATATTTAGGCATCAAATTGTAACAAAAGAATGGGTAAAAACATTAAAGTTTTGCTAGATTTCTCTTAAATTAATTATTCAAAGTCATTCAAAGATAATTAATGTTGACTAGATTTAAATTAAGCCAAGACATATTAAATCAACTCAATCGAAGCCATTGAAGATAAATTTTCATCAAAATTAATTCAAATCATATCGAATGCGCTTGATTAAATTTGTTTGAAGGAAATTCAAAGGGTTTTGATTAATCTAGATTTCGCTAAACTCAAAATAATAATAAATTAAGTCAAATTCATAATTGACGACGGCGTCGAGGAGAACCAAATTCAAAATGAGTCGAATTGAGGTCGACATCTTTTAACACGATTTGTGTGAAAATATCAAAATCAATCAATTTGAATATGGTTCAATGTAGATTTAAAGAAAGATCGACAAGATCGGTCGCGAGCTAAATTATAGACTAGATTGAATGACTGACTGATTTGATAATGATCGATTGATTAAAGACTTGAGGTTAAACATTAGATGATTGAAATTCGATTCAAAAGTGATTGATGGTTGGGGTTAGTCCAAGTGACCTCATACAAAAATGAGGTCAACACAGGGTTGTAGGGTTAGCGATTAAAGAGGCCCCTAACCTAAGCTGTGAAACAAGGAAAGTCCAAAAATATTTCCCTAGCTCCTACTCCTCAAGGGATGAAAGTGTTGTAACCCTTAAAAAGGCATATTCTAATATATTAGTTGAATTACCTTTTGTCTACTTTCATGTATGTCTAAATAACTCTTTTTTCAATGGTTATGTACAATATTGATGACTAAGGATCAAGCTAGATACCACAAGAACATTTGGTAAATGAAAATCAAGAAAAATTTGCCAAGTGGTATCGGCTTTGGTATCGTTAGTTCATTTGATCATGACGAATATTGCTTAATGATAACTTATCATTGTAAATCTCATAATATACTTGTTGAAGTCATCAGCCCTCTTGACAGACTCTATATGGAGATTTTAGATGATCCAAATGAACTCTAAGTTTGAGATGTATCCTCTAAATTTGAGGGAGATATTAAATAGACTATCGATAAGTTGAGAAAAGTTAACATGGGAAATGACGATGACCGTCACCCTACTTTTATAAGTACACTATTGAATGAGGATGTGTCTGAGGATCTTATTCAATTTCTATCCATCTTTTGGGACTACTTTGTATGGACTTATGATGAATTATCGGGTTTGTCTACTGTCATAGTAGTTCATAAACTTGGGATCCCCCATGATGCCATTCCTATTTAATAAGCTCCTCAATGCATACATATAAAAATAGAGCAATAAGTCATTTATGAGATTCAAAAACTAGTCGAGACTGGATTCATTCGAGAGGAACAATACCCCTTTAATGTAGCTAGCATCATACTAGTTCGAAAGAAGAATGGTCAAATACAAATTTGTGTCGACTATAGGGATCTGAATAAGGTATGTCCCAAGGATAAATTTTCTTTACCCATATATGAACTTAAGGTAGACAATACCTGCTCGCATGTTATTTTCTCCTTTATAGATGGATTATTTGGTTACAATCAAATCAGGGTAGCCCTAGAGGATGAGAGAAACACTACATTCAAGACTCTTATAGGGATTTTTTGTTATAGGGTGATTCCCTTTTGCATTAAGAATGCCAGTGCAACCTACCAGTGGGCCATGACTTGAATCATTAATGACTTAATCCACAATCAAGTTGAGTGTTACATTAAAAATTTAGTTGTCAAGAGCAAAGTTAAAGAGGTTGACCTATATGACTTAAGAGTCATTTTGGAGTGGTTGTATCGCTAGGACCTCAAAATGAATCTTTTAAAGTGTGCCTTTGGGGTCACTTTAGGAAAATTCCTAGGATTAGTAGTAAGGCACCATGGAATCGAGATTGATCCCACCAAAATTGAAGCCATCTTAAATATTTCACCTCCTAAAAGCCTTACCCAGCTGAAATCTCTTCAGGGTTGGCAGGCATATATAAGAAGGTTTATTTCCAATCTTTATTGAAGATGTCAATCCTTCTCCATCCTAGTTAAGAAGGATGTTAAATTCATATAGAATAAGAAATGTGTTTAAAAACATCAAAGAATACCTTTCTAATCAACCAATTTTGGCATCGCTTATTCTGGGGAATCCTTTGAACCTCTACACAATAGCCCTAGTCAAGTGTTTAGGTGTCATGTTAGCTCAAGTCAATAATGAGGGGAAATATAATGCTCTCTATTACCTTAGAGGAAGACTTCTTCCTATGAAAATACGATATCCTTCAATACAGAAGCATTTCCTTGTTTTAGTTTTTGCAGCCAAAATAATAAGACACTACATGCTCCCCCATTCAATGAGTTAGATTTCTAGAGTTAACCCATTATAATATCTTGTAACCTGACCTACATTGTCAAGATGCCTGGCTCTGTGGTTTATGATATTACTTCGATTTGAGATCACTTTTATTCCCCTACGTACCGTGAAAGGACAGGTCGTTGCTAACTTCCATGCGATGCACTTGCTTTTAGCAGACTCTCCTTTAAATGATGATAAACCCATTGAACAAATCATAAGTTTAAGGGAATATGATAATCTTATTTGGGAATTACAATTTGATGATGTGACGTCCTCTCAATGAGGTAAAACCAAAAAATATATGATTCCCAAAAATGCTAAAATTGGCCTAATTTTTATAACACTAGATAAGGGAATGATACATTTTTCCTACCATTTATTAGAGACTTTAACAAATAATGAGGTTGAGTATGAAGCTCTGATAACTAGCTTTGAACTTATAACTTTGATGGAGATTAAAGAGAATATAATCTTTAGTGATTCTTAACTGGTGATTAACTAGGTTAAAGGAACCTATAGAGTTTTAAATCCTAACCTCCTCAAGTATCATTAGTACACCAGTCACCTTCTCAAGCAGATCCCTATCGTAACTTTGTATAAGTTTTCCCATATAAGTAACTCTATAGAGGATTCCTTAGCAAAGCTTGTAAAGGAATTTACATGTCTATAAGAAGATTTCATTCCTATAGAGATTCAAGGACATGAAGTCCTGTTCCCCATACATTTGGAGCACGTCAATAAAAAATCCTTGTAGATCCTTTTTTCTTCTTCAGAAACAGACAAAAAAGGTAACTAGATATAACTATGAATTAATTACCTTTAAGAGCGTAAAATTCTCTAGGATAAATCCCTTGCCACCAAAATCAATAAATGTGCCTAATTATATGAACTAGTAATTAATATCCAATATTATTGATTTTTTTATCAGATGTGGCTACATTATTTAGATAAATGAGAGGCCTTGAAGATCATTAATGAAGTCAATTTCAGACTATATGGCACTCATCAATTGGGTCTAAAAATGAGGTTACAAAGTAAAAGACTTTAATACTACAAGCTTACTCTAATCAATGACTACATGGACATTATGAAACATTATCATCAATGCCAGGTCCATGGTGTGGTTTTACATCAGCCACCTACTGTGTTGCATCGAGTGATAGCTTTGTGACCCTTAAAAAGCTGGGGTACGGATGTTATCGGGCCAATTGACCCTCCTTATAGGATCATCGCTTCATATTAGCAGTGAATGACTACTTTTCAATATGGGTTATAGCAATTCCCCAGTACAATATAATTTCACACCATGTTTTGAAGTTCTTTCATGACCATATCGTATATTGATTAGGCATACCCCATAGATTTATATTCGATAATGGGTCCGCATTCAAGTCTACAAAAATAAATAGTTTTGTAAGATTCCATAACATTGAATGGAGATACTAAAAAAGCTATTACCCCATCTAATGGATTGTTTGAGAACTTCAACAAAACATTGGTGCAGGTTATCAAGAAGGCCCTCTATAATAACCAATATCATTGGGATGAGCAGTTGATGGAAGTTTTTTTAGCCTATCGAACCATTTGTAGAACCCCAACCCAATCCACTATGTTTGTAATAGTGTATGGGTCCAAAGTTATACTACCCTTAGAAATACAAATTCCTTTGCTCAGAGTTGCAATCCAGAATTAAATCACAACTCAACAGAATGCAAAAGCTGGCTAGATGAACTTAAAGTGCTTGAAGAACATCATCTCCAAGCTTAATAGAGCAAAGAATTACATAAACCCATGAAGGTTCAATTTAATGATAAGTTAGTGCTGCCTACAACCTTCCAAGTAGGAGACTTGGTCTTTGTTCTTCTGAGGCCTATCTTAGCTTGCCGAAATATTGGTGGGATGTTTAAACCAATATGGGAAGGATCCTTGATTGTGGAGATTTTCTATGAAGGGAGCTCATATCAGCTAGTTCATTATAAAGAAAACCACCCATTATTACATGTTAATGACCATTTTCATAAGAAATATTATGCTTAGTGTAGCTCATCTTTTTCATTTAATAAAAATATCTGCAATTTTAAATCAATTTAATATATTCTCATACATCTTTAAAATTCTAAACTCATTCATCTCCTCCTTGGGATAGGGTCCTCCCACCGTAGGATTAGATCCACTAGTGATCGGGTATGCCCTTTGTGGTACCATCTTAGTTTCCATCCAGTTTGGTCCTCTATATGGAGCAAGCTTCCTCAATGCATGACCATCTACTAGTGATGGAGCATGCCATTTATAGCACCATCCTAGTTTCAATCAAGTTTTGGTCCTCTGTGTGGAGAAAGCCTCTTCCCCACATGTCCATCCACTAGTGATGGAGTAGCCCTTGGTGGCGCCATCCCAATTTAAATACAGTTTCGATCATCTATGTGGAGCAAGCTTCCTCTCCATATAACTATCTACTTGTTATGGAGTATGCCCTTTATGGCACCATCCTAGTTTCCATCCAGTTTTGATCTTTTGTTTGGAGCAAGCTTCCTCTCCACATGACCATTTACTAGTGGTGGAGTATGCCCTTTGTGGCACCATCCTACTTTCCATCCAATTTTGAACCTCTATGTCGAGCAAGCTTCTTCCCCATAAGATCCCTTCCAGTTAATTTGTCTATTAGGTGTAAGTATTCTATCAGTATTCCATATACCTAAGGTTACGTAATGTCCATCCTTAAACCTCTCAGTTGATTCTTTCTATTAGGTGTAAGTCCTTTAACGACATTCTATAGACTCGAGGTTTTATGATGCCTACCTTAGACCCCTAGTTAATCTATTTATTAGATGTAAGTATTCTATCAGTAACATATAGACCTAAGGCTAGGTGATACCCATCTTTAGACTTCCAAAACTCCACTTCGACCTATCATTTGGTGAACGCCAATATATGCACTAGAACTTTGTTCTACTATACATATTGGGGGTCCATTTATTGACCTTATTTCTATATGAGGTCACTAGAACCAATTAAGTAGTGAGACGATTATTGGAAGGTCTCTAGCTATCAACCATACAGGTCCCATTCAAAATCCAAATTTAATCAAATACAATTCCATTCCTTAATCCAATCCCCAGTCTAGATCCCTGATCAAATCCAGTCAAGAAATCTAATTCAGTTTTCAGTCCAAAGTCTTAGATCATTTTTTAATCAAGCTCCAATCTGATTCAATAGTTCTAAAACATTTATATGATTGATATTGAAATGAATGATCCAATCTAATCAATCAACTTTATGATCCTTCTCAACACCAAGATTCCTGAGTCCAAATCCAAGTCCCGAAATCTATTATGGGTGAATTTTCTATCAATTGGAAATACAACCAAATGATTTCTAATTCATGATATGTTAGTTACACATTTAACTCGTATGTCTCTACAACCAATTGTTTAAATTTATGCTTATTTTGAGGCCTCAATCCCCAGAAACTAAATATGTTTCCAAAGGCTACGAAAACTTAAAATATTTACATTTATGCCACTGGACTTGCCACCATACAAAATTTGACTTTGGAACTCCTCCCAAAGACTCTAACCACTCCCATCACCTTTATTATGACTTGTTGATAAAATACCCACCTTTTTTTAGACCCAATTTGATCCAAAGTTAACTGACGGTCAAAAGATCAAAATGCCCTTTAAGGGAAATTTTAGACTTTTGACCAAAACTCAACAAGGTTCAATCCTCTCAACCCTTAAAACCTCTTCCAATGAGTCCCAAATATCATTACAGACCAATTGGATCCATACTTAGGTCTTGGTTTGACTTAGTTGACCATGTCAACTATGGTTGACCAAAATACCCTTTAAGGGTTCAAATACCCATTTTGGACCATAATACCCCATCAGTCCCTGAAACCAACTCCAATAGGTTTTTTTAATCATTTTGAATTTTTTGAACACAAATTCTATCCTTGGGTCCACTTGGTTGACCAAGTCAACCTAGGTTTACACAATAAGTTTTTAAGAGTCAAAAAGGTCAAGTTGACCAAAATGACCAATTCGGCTGTTTGGATCACCTATACCAAACTCTAAATATCATTTGGAATTTGTTGAGCCCAACCCCTGTACTTGGTCAACCTGGTTGACCAAGCAATCTAGGTTTATCAAACCAAACATAAACTCTATGTTCACTTAGTCCAATCTCAAATCAACCCCAAACTCAATCAAATTTTCTTTAGTACCTCCCCTAGTTGTTTGGACCTGACTGGACATGTTGACCTATTCAATAGTTAACTTAGTCATTTGAGTTAAAATTTGGTCAAACTGGCCTTGTTTAGGGCGAATCATTCAAGCAAGACCAATCCAAGTTCCATTAAATATTCAAACTTATTCCATTTTATGGCTTGAGCACCTTGTAACCATGGGTAACCCAAAAAAACTTGACATTGACAATGTCAACCTAAACCCAAATTAAAACCTCTCCAACTTTCTTTTAAAATGTTATTTTAAAAAACATTTTAACTTTAGTAGCATGTGTCTGAAAAACCCTATGTTATTCATCAATTTATTCTTTTTGGTCGTCATCATCCTCTATCTCAACATATTTTGAAGAATCTTTAGGAGTCATTTCTATCCTATTACATTTCATTTTCATTGAATTTAACATCCCTGCTCCTAATGAATTTAATATTATGATAATCCTTAAATTTTAGTTAAATTCATCAAAGATATAACTAATAAATATACACTTGATAGATTTTGGATCGAGTTTACTCTTAAAACTTGCATCATTCTGAACATAATATGAAGAATAAAAACTTTTAGATGAGATAAACTTACCTCTCTTCCTTTTGTTGACCTCATTATTCGAGGTCAATTTCCCCAGATTCAATTCTAGTACCTAGGTATTCGTAGCCTAGAATAGACATCACCTTCAGGATTTTTCTTAGGTGGATACCCACAGACGTAGCATCGACTCGAACCTACAATTCAACTCAATTCAAAATCTATTTAATCCAAATTTTATTTAACTCTGAACTAAACTCAAATCAACTCTTTTAAACCAAAATTTGCTACACCAATCGAAGCGAAACTAAGTCAAATTAAGTCGAGCTGAATTCGATTTCAATAGCCCCGATTAGCCCGATTTGACTCGTCGCGAGCTAATATCATTTTTTTTAATTAAATGAGAGAATTTAAATCTTACATGAAAATTTGTCTAGATTTTTTTTATATATATCCTAATATCCACTTCTCATTTAAAGTTCAAATCAAAACATGATTTGGGCTAAACAAAGAGGCGGTTAGGGTTAATTTGAACTAGCCCCCACAATCTCTCTGACTCCCTCTCTCACTTTCAGAAAACCCCCAAACAGAACCATCTCTCTTCCTAGTTGGCACAACCTCTCGGTCTTCTCTCTCTCACATGAGAAACCTCAGAAGAACTGTTCTCTCTCCCTCTCAATTCTCTCACCAGTTCGCAAAAAATCCCAAGCTCTCGTCGCCCCTCTCGACCGCACGCCTCCAGTCCATCCTTTGGAAGCCAAGGCCAGACGCCCTCATCGCCTCTCAGTTTGCAAGAATCGAACGCCCAGATTCGAAATCCCCAAGGCTCCTCACTCTCGGCAGTTCGCGAAATCAACCAAGAAGAAGTCCCTCCTCTTGTCATTTGCTCTGTTCGCATGAACTGCTGTTCCCATTCGTGAAATCTGCCCCCATCTCCCTCTCTATTCGGAAGAAAGCCGCAAAGAATCGCTCCTCTCTCCCGACAGTTCACAAAATCAGCCCCTCTTCTTCTCTATTTGCAAGGGACCCAGCTAGCTCTCCCTCTCTTAAGTTTGCAATTCCCTCTCCGACTCTTGGATTCGCACGCATAGAATCCCCCTCCCAGTTTCCTCTAGTTTGTAAGAACCCCCAGGTCTGTCGACCTCCTCCCTTGGTCGCGTGAATGGCCCTAGGCGAAGCTCACCATTTTGCCCGTCTCTCTCTATTTTGTATGAGCCCAGTCAGCCAAACCCCTCCTCCCCTTCATCTCTCCTCTTTGTTGCAAATGTATTTTCATGACTTATGCTTTGATGATTGACAAACACTATTGATTCTCTTAGACTGCCTGTTACTTCTAACTTTTCAGGAATCGAAGATCGGACGAACAAATGAAGCTAGTTCAAGATTGCATAGGTTTAGAGTTGAGTTAGTCTGTACTTTGTTTTTTCTCTTCTTAAGTCTATTTATAACGTTCAAAGAGACTGATGCTAAGTAACCCTACACACACACTTGAGAGACTTAGAATTTCTATTTTTACTCATATCGGCCAGGACGATATTTATATCATCATGGATGATCGGGCATAAAATAGAAAATTTAAATAAGGATTCTTAATTAAGGCAGCCGTCATCAACAGATCATCCTGGATGATATATGAATCGGCCAAGATGATAAGCTCAAAACAGAAATTGCCGCCATAGACAATTAAGGTATTTTGTATTTTTTAATAATTGGCCAGGACGATCATTGATCGTCCTGGACGATATTCACAAATTATGCCTTAACGATCGCAGGATCGGCCAGGACGATCTATTGAAAAACCTTAGTTACTTCTGGATGATAAATATCGGCCAGCTCAAATTCAGGGCAATGATCTGGATGATTTTCCTCTGATTTGAACTGATCGACCGGGACGATCATGAGATCGGCCTGGACGATCAAGCCAATTTTAAATCATCCAGTTTGCATTCAGGGTGATGCTCTGGCCGATCTTCTGAGATTTGTACTGATCAGCCAGGATGATGTCCATATCGGCCTAGATGATATTGTCAGCAACTTGTAATTAATGAGCTCCTTTGAAGCTCTTCTATTTAAGAGCTCTTGTTCAATGTTTTGAACAATCTTTTGCTGCTGCCTTGACCTGAGAAGAACTTGAGAAGAGAAAGAGAGAGAGAGAGAGAGAGAGAGAGAGAGAGAGAGAGGATCTTGTGAGGGGATTCACAAGGGTTGCTTCAAGGATCGCTCTGCTTCTTCTTCATCTAGAGCTTCTCATCCGTGGAAGGGTCGGTAGAGGTAAGGATTTAACATCCGATTGTGGTTCTCTTCCAGCTTCAGAAGGAAGCAAAAGGAGATAGGTTCTCTGCCTTATCGGGGTGGCAAAAAGGAGGTTCTTTATAAAGGCTTCTCTGCCTAGTTGTGGGGGCTAAAGGAGAGTCACGAGTGTAGTGCAATACTCGGAGGGCACCTCCGGGGAGTAGACATAGGTCGAGTTGACCGAACCACTATAAATTTATGTGTTCTTGTTTCTTGCTTCCGCACTTTAATTTCCGCATTTATTTTTCTTGTGGTGTGATTTTGGTTTATGTGTTTTTAGTTCTTTGTGAAAAGAAAATTTTAAAATACCAATTCACCCCCCCTCTCGGTTAGCTTGGGCCAGTTCTATTGGGCTTAACATCCCTAACGAACTTTCAAGTGGTATCAGAGCGGGATTCATAAAAAATTAGTTTGAAAACTTTTTGAATTTTGATCCATGGCTAACCTTGGGAATCATATCCCTATGGAAGGTTATTCAATTACACGACCTCCTTTGTTTGACAACTTACCTTTTAATTTCTGGAAAAACCCGCATGTCAACATTTTTATAATGTACTGATTATCGCATGTGGATGCTTATCAAAGAAGGTTATTCTCCTCCTTCTCGTGAAATTAATGGTGTTAAAATAGAAGTTGCTTTTATTGAATGGACTTTTGATGAACGAGATTTAGCTCAATTGATTGCAAAATATTTGAACTGTTTTTTCTGTGCTTTAAAATCTGAGGATTACATGCGTGTATCCACTTGCAAAACTGGTAAAGAAATTTGGGATAAATTGTGTGTCATCTATGAAGGCACTAATGAGGTTAAACAATTTCGTTTGAATATTCTCTTGCATGATTACGAACTTTTTCATATGAAACCTCATGAATCTGTTTTTGACATGTATACTAGGTTTACTCATATAGTTACTTCACTGCATGCATTAGGAAAAGAACTTTCAAACTATGAAAAAGTAAACAAGATTTTGAGATGCTTGCCTTCGTCATATGATGCTAAAATCACTACAATCACTGAATCTAAGGATTTGAACACTTATTCTATTGATAACTTACTTAGCTCACTCATTGCTTACGAGCAAGGGGTGAATCAAAGAAATCTTGATGCAGGTAAGAAGAAGAAGGAGAAAACAGTTACACTGAAGGCGCATAAATCAGATTCTAAATCTTCCGGGTCTGAAAGCAATGAAGTTGCCTTCATCACAAGGCAATTCAAAAGCTTTCTAAGGAAGAAGCAAAAGCATTATTGGAGAAAAGGTAGGGATCATAAAAATTCTAAAGGATCTTCTGATGTTGTTTATTATGAATGTAGGAAACCAGGACACGTGAGAACTGATTTCCCTACACTTACAGATCATTCAAGCAAAGGAAATGGTGAGGAGAAACCTAAGCTAAGGAAGGACAAGATGAGAGTACAAAAAGCATTTTGGGCAGATTCTGCATCGGACTCATCGGAGACGGAACCAGAAAATGAGACATCGAAATTGTGCTTGATGGCAGACAACAATCTTGATCAAGAAGTGGTATGTGAACTTTCCTATGATTAACTTCTTGAAGTTTAAAAAAAAAATCCATGCATCATATAGGAAATTAAAGAAAACACATGCTAGCTTGAAATTAGAATTTTTGAACCTACAAAAAGAGCATGAAATTTTGACTAAAGACCATCAAACGATTGATTCAAATCATATGACTTTACTTGATGAATTTGATGAGTTAAATAAAAATCATTGTGAATTAGTTGAAAAACATGATGCATTAAAAGTTTCTCACACATCACTTGAATCTGATTTTAAGAAGTCTAAAGAGATGGAGAAAAATTTGAGGATTGAAAATGAGGCCTTAAAGAGCACTAATTTGAAGATTCAAAATGAACTAAAAACATGTAAGAAAATAAGGATGACATTTACTATTAATCAATTGTCAAAACCTAGGAATAGGCACTATAACTCAAACCACTTAAGAAATCCATTTCCTAGAGTTAGATATTTTTCATGTGGCATGCTAGGATACATCTCACACACTTGCATAATTCATTATAGTACACATTGGGTGTGGAGACCTAAGGTGCATGATCCACAACATACCACACATACATTGCATTCTACTCTTCATAAGAAGGAACCCAAACCTGCTTGGGTTCCTAAATCTAACATTTGGTAATTTTGCAGGAGAGATCTCACAAAAGGCCTCGTGAGAGTATGTGGTACCTGGACAGTGGATGCTCTCGACATATGACTGGTGATGCCAATCAGAATGTGGTACTAGAGTCCAGGACTGGAGGTAAGGTTACTCTTGGAGACAACACCACCAAGAAGGTAGTAGGCGCAGGTAAAATTGATAATTCCAAGAACCTTATGATTGAAAATGTTTTGCTTGTAGATGGATTGAAGCACAACTTGCTCAGCTTCAATCAACTCTGTGACAAAGGCTTCGTCGTGCAATTCTTTGCAAATTCATGCATTGTAAGCTTAAGTAATAATACTATTTTGCAGGGAAAGATGATCAACAACGTCTACATGTTTGATTTAAATAACATTGAATGTGCTGCTTCATTTTGCTTAAAAATAGTGATTGATGATTCATGGTTGTGGCACTAGAGACTTTGTCATGCAAGTATGAAAACCCTTAGGAAAGTGACTCAAAAAGACTTAGTTAGAGGTGTCCCCAAACTCAAATTTTCAAAAGACCACCTTTGTGATGCCTGTCAACTAGGAAAGCAAGTCCACTCCACCTTTCACCCCATTAAGGACAATAGCACCTCTAGACCTTTAGAAGTCCTTCACATGGATTTGTTTGGACCCATTAGCACTGCCAGCCTGGGAGGGAAAGTTTATGGATTTGTGATTGTTGATGACTACTCGAGGTTCACTTGGAGTAGATTTCTTTCACATAAAAATGAGTCTTTTAAGGAGTTTAAACCATTTTCTACTTGGATTCAGAAAAAGCTAGGTTGTGAGATTTTGACCATCCATAATGATCATAGGGGAGAGTTTGAGAATGAAAGATTTGGAGATTTTTGTGAGGATAAGGGGATTAGCCAAAACTTTTCAGCTCCTAGGACCCCTCAGCAGAATGGGATAGCTGAAAGGAAGAACCGGACCTTGGTGGAAGACGCTAGAGCTATGGTTGCTGAGTATTCACTTCCAAAATACTTTTAGGCTGAAGCGGTTAACACAGCTTGTTATGTGTTGAATAGGGTGAATGTTAGAGCCAAATTAGAAAAGACATCCTATGAGATCCTTAAGGGTAGGACACCCAATCTTTCCCACCTTCATGCCTTTGGTTGTAAGGTTTTTATTCACAATAATGGGAAGTCTCACTTGAGAAAATTTGATCCTAAATCTGATGAAGGAGTATTCTTGGGATATTCTAGTGTTGGGAAGTCTTTTAGGGTGTTTAATAAGAGAACCTTGATGGTGGAAAAGACAACCCATGTAGTATTTGATGAGTCTGATCCTAGGAAATCTGGAGTTGAAGATGATGATGTTAGAGAGTGGTGGGAAAAATTATGTATCACCACGCAGATTTTGATTTCTCCTATTTTGTAATCGAATACTGCATTGAGAATAAAGTACGGTCTCGAGAGGCCGACACAATATTCTACAATGGATTCAATATCAAAATAGGGTTTTGAAAATTGATATTTCTATAATCAAACATAGTTCAAAGAATAACATATCATCTTAAAAGATGAATATGAAATCCTATAGAATATGTTTAAAAATAGAAATATGTTTTTGAAAAAATTTATTCATTCTTTTATTTAGATATGGCAAGAAGAATATTATATCATCTTAAAAGACGAACATAACATTCTTCAAGATATCCAAAAGCGAGAATGAGTTTTATAAAATTCATCATTTCTAAATTTGAATATAACAAATATAATATTATATTATCTAAAAAGATAATAATAACATTCTATAAGTCTATTCAAAATTAGAAATGAGGTTTTAAAAATATTTACATTCCCAAAGATTCTTCCCTTGTTTTATACGAATAAAACAAGGTTTATTTTTAGTCTGGGGTTCTCAAATCCCTATAGAGGCAAGCCCCTATAGTTAATTACATCCTAAGAGAGAAGCTCCTAAGAAAACTCTCGATTAAAGCAGTGATTTCATACCCTTTTGAGTACAAAGTAAAAGACAAGGAAACAGAAGTAGGAATTTTTCAAGGAGAAAGCTCAATGTTGAACATTTATTAGCGGGTCAAAGGAAGAAAAGTAGGAGGTGTCGGATTCTGAGAAGCCTAGAGACAACCTCAATCTATCCTATGTTGGGCTTTATATTTTAGGAGAAAATTTTATATTTAAGTTGACATTTTATTAGAAATTTGGGATTTTATATTCCCGGAGGGTGAGGACTTAAGATCTAAAAAGAATTCGCCTCAGAACCTAAATCTAATTTCGGTACTATAAAATAGTGACCCGAACCTAACTAATGAAGTGCAAATCTGGACTTATCCCGGCCTGGATTGGGGAGCCAGCTAACCACCTAGGCGCTTTAAAATCATGTGTCCAGTCTCTTATGAAAGAAGGGTAGGGACGTTGTTTAAGTTTTAAGGAATTGGGGGCCGACATCTAAGACAGATCCTAATTGGCCCCTCAACTTATGTAGGGTGATAAATGTCTAGAAATGCAATTAATATTTTAGACTCTTTTTAATTTGTATCAAATGCAATGTATGCTAATTGACTCGAATGCATAAAATGATAATGAAGCAGTTTAAAAATTAGGCTTAAAAAATAGGTTTTTTCCTAGAGATTGCACAACTTCCCCTTGACAGAACTGCACCCTCATAGGTCAAGTGGTCTGCCAAAACCCGCAGGCGGGGAGGTGCCTAACAAGGAAGAGAAAGTTATAATATGCTTATGCTGACTCTCGGCGGTCCCGAGCTTACTTCTTAGAACGTTAGAGTTACTATGTGAGCCTAAAATTTTTTATTTTTAATTACAAGTAAAAGAATTTTAAGCGTACCCTTACGAAAAAAAATCTCTCCGATTCGAATCCAGGCTAAAACAAAACACGGCATGCAAGGGCCCTAAAAAAAGCTACTGCACAAACAATGTAAACAAATAAATTTTAATAATCCAAATATAATGTCCAATGTCCAATGTCCATATTACACCCAGAATTTACAGAAAAGTAAATTGGCCGGGTACCACTGACAACAAACCCGGATTCTAATCCTAAGAATGACGCAAGTGATTTTTGAAATGGGATATACTGTTCTTTGAATCTTCATTTCTTCATCTTCTTTCTTCAATCTTTTCATTCTGTCTTTTCTTCTTGTACGAACTTCTCAAGTCTGTCGAGTTCTGGATATCCAAATGAAAAGAAACTCATCCCTATGAGGGGTATTTTCTTTTCTATTTAGATATTGAATCATCCTAATTTGGCTTTCCAAATAAAAGAGAATAATCCTTTAAGGTATATTCTCCTTTCTTTGGTTTCCAAATTGGATGTAATATCCCACTTTCAAAATCACTTTCACATTTATGATAATTTTCAAATACATTTGCATCTATATTACATTTCACAGAAAAAGAAAGAAAATCTAGACCACCTGTAGGGTTATCCTAAGCAAAAATCATCCCAAGCAGTTATATATATGCATTTTAAATTAAATCAATTAGCCACACTTTGCCACACTCTTTCTTATTTGGGGGCTAAGCAACTGGAGTACCTGTAGCATTTATATAAAATTTTTGATTAATTAGCCCCCTTTTTCTGCCCTGCACGAGTGTGGCCACCTGCAAAAAATCATATTAACAATCCAGATAGCTCCTAACCTATGGGTAATCTAATCGTTAATCAAATCACAACACAGATTGAAGTAAAAATAAATAAACAAACACACCAATATTTTACAACCAGCATGCAATAAAACTCGAGAAAAAGCCCGTCACAGTGCAATAAAGAAATAAACACCGGCCTAACCTAAAACTAGAGTTGGTTGTCCTAGCAAATAAATCTAAGTGTGTGTATTAGAAAGTGTGGTTTTGATATATCCTAAATAAATTATTATTTAAAAGAAAATTTTTAATTAATTAAATTTAATTTGTTAAATAAATAAGTAAAAATAAAATAAAATAATAAAAATAATAATGAATGTCACTAAATTTTCCATGTTATATGTTTCTACCCTAAAGTGTACATGCATCCTAAGTCTAAGTTTTCTAAGACCCGATCCTTAATTTTTGTCCTTAAGTGTCACTACTGTTGTATGGGATAAAAATTTGTTATTACTAACCCTTAGGACTTTGTGCGTGTGTAAAAGGGGTTTAGGGATCTAAGAGCAAAAAGTAATCCTAATTAAATTGAAGTTACTACAGGGACCTAAAAGGGAAGGTTTCGCACACCACATCAAGGGGTTCCTAGAGGTTTTCTAAGTTTAGAAATACTCACAATCACCGGGGGCTACGACCCGGTGGTTCCGCCCGTAGCACCTCTACCCGGTTGGAAAGAGGCGACTGACGTCATTAGCTCCTTGTCCTTTTGTTCCCTCGACCGGTACCGTTCCTCGTAGTTCATGTCAATAAAGAGAAGAAAACAGGGATTAGAAAGCATATTTAATAATTAATAATAAAATAATTGAAATTTACTAAAAATTAAGACGTAACTTTCTTCGGGCTTGAACACTGGCTTTGTTGCTTGTTTTTTTGAAACCTTTACTTTTGAACACATATTTCATATTTATTTCGAGGCACAAGAAAGTAGAAAGAGAAAGGGATAGAGAGAGATAGAACCTTTGGTTTTTTAATACTTTCATTTTTTTAGCAAATAACTAATTCACTCACTCCTTACTACAAATCACATTTCCACACAAATACTCCACTTTCATTTCCTTTTCTAAAACTACTTTACTTCCATTTTCACTTTTAAAACTTAAGCACTAAACTCATTTCACTTTTCACTTTTCAAAAATACAAAATTCACTTCTTAAACTAAACACCTATTTTCAATATTTAACATACAAATACTTCAATTTTCATACCCTTATACATTTCCCTTTTCCAACTTTTCATACCTTTTACCTTCCAACACATGAGCACATAATTTACTCTTCAAGATATAAATCTTTCAACTTTCCGAATCACACAATTTCCACTTTTCAACATACACTACAACCACTTATCACATACACGTTAAAGCTATATTTAGAACAAATACTTTCACTTCTCTTAGTATTCTGACTCACACATTTTTCACATAATACCCTTCACATACTTCTCTCGTCAATACAAATACATTTCACTTTTCGAATATACATATCTTCATATTTATATCTTTACAAGAATGTTACACGTTAGGATAATTCAAACAAACAACTCCACAAACATAAAGTAATAGAAAATATCATAAGAAACCAAGTGAATAAGCAATGTATCTATATATTCCATAAGCACGTTTAATTGAGTTGTTTATATTTTGCACTAATCTACTAAACTTAAAGAGATAACAGAGAGATGTATTGGAGGAGAAGTACAATGCAATCATACAAAATGACATAGATCCAGCCATCAAACACCTCAATCCAAAAATCATTCATGTTAAAGATAAAACTATTTAATTAAGAAAAAAAAATGATATATACTCTTTTATAAATCTAACAGAAATTTGAATAATAGAAGATTCATTCAAAGAAAATAAAATGTAGAGATTCAACATGTTATACCCTTGATTAGACACAACTAGATGCTTTCAATCTTATTTCTTTTAAAAGAAACAAAAATATGAAATCTAATTGATAATACTTTGCTAGAAATGGATTTTATAACTAATCATGATTTCAATTAATGGCTGATCATAAGATTTTGGCATGAGAGTCAAGAACTGCAGCCAAATAGTGAAGGAGAAGATAGAAGATACCTTACAAACGGAGAGAATATCAACAGTTAAGTTTGCTGTCCATTTAAGCAAGGGAGGGGGAGACTTCCGTTTGGCTTCCCTGGGTTCGATCGGCCAAGAAAGATGAGAGAAGGGCCGGTTGGTACTCTTGATTTGCTCCTCTTTGGACTCAGCTGGAGCTTCTCACACGAGAGATGAAAAAGGGAAGAGCATTTTCTGTTCTCTGTATGCGAATATGAGAGTGGGAGAGGGCTTGGACGGTTTGTGTGAATTGGGAGGAGATGGACGGGCTGGAAGAGAGCTTCGTGCGATCCAAAGAGAAGAAGGGGCGGTTCACGAATGAGAGGAGTTGCCAACTGCAGAAGAGATGGGCTGGGTTTCTCACGTGAGAGGGAGATTAATGGTGAGGGAGTTCGGTCTTCTTTCCAATGGGAGAGAGTGCGAGAGTGGCTGTTTCGTGAACTGCTAAGGAGTTGAGGTCAGTTGGCAAAATGGGGAAGAGGTTTTGCTTGGGTTCAGTTTTCCGAAATGAGAAGAAGAGGGCCATCTTAAAATTGTTCCATCATGAGTGCTTGGGGGTTTGGTTTTAACCGACCAATCAAAATCTAAAATCATTTCTTAATTCAAAATAAATGGTTAAGATTAAATCATACCTTAAAATGAACTTAGGAGTTAGTTTATAATTCAAAGAGATTTAGAGATTAATTTAGAAAATAATTTATAATTTAAAATATAAATTTTGAGTTAATTTTAAAATAGAAATAATTTTAAAATACTAATTTTATCTCATTTACAACGATTTGAATTTGATCGAGTCGAGGTGAATTTGATTTGATTTTGATTCGATTGGTGAATTGATTTAAAGCCCAATGATATATCAATTTGATCGAAAATGAATTAGATTGAGACGATCGATATCGACGAATAAAAAAAATCGAGCTTGATTTGAGTTAATTTCGGAGTTGAATTGAAATTGGATTGAATTGATTTTGATTCGAATTGAGTGATAGGTTCGAGTCGATGCTACGTCATTAGGTGTCCACCTAAGGGAAATCCTGTGGGGGCGACGTCTACACTAGGTTACGAATACCTAGGTGCTAGAGTCGATTTCGGGGAAATTAACCTCGAATAATGAGGTCAACAGAGAGATTACAAGTGGAGTAGAAAATTTAAGGAAGGGGGTAAAACACCAAAGTAATGAAGGAGTAGGAGAAGTCACCCAAGGAGTAGAAAATATTGATTTGGATGAAAGGGTTGGACCTTCTCACACTTTGCCTAGAGATTGGAGATACTCTACAAGTCACCAAGGATTTGATCTTAAGAGACCCTTTTAGTGGAGTTAAGACTAGACATGGACTTAATAAGGAGGTGAACCACTCTGCCTTTATCTCAATGACTGAACCCACCACCATTAACCAAGCCCTTATTGCTGAGTTTTGGATTTTAGCAATGTAAGAAGAACTGAATCAATTTGTTAGGATTGATGTTTGGGAGCTTGTAGAAAGACCTAAGGGACAAAGTGTAGTTGGGACAAAGTGGGTCTTTAAGAATAAGGTGAATGATTCAGGAGTGATGGTTAGGAATAAAGCATGATTGGTGGCTAAGAAGTATAACCAAACAAAAGGGATAAACTTTGAGGAGAATTTTTCCCCTGTAGCTAGATTGGAAGCCATTAGAGTGCTATTAGCCTTTGCCTGTTATAAAGGATTAAAGCTTTTTTAAATGAATGTCAAGAGTACCTTTTTAAATGGGGAAATAAAAGAAGATGTGTTTGTAGAACAACGCCCCAGGTTTTGAGAGTTCCCAATTTCCAAATCATATTTTTAAATTAAAAAAGGCTTTGTATGGGTTAAAGCAGGCACCAAGAGCTTAGTATGAGAGGCTTAGCACATTCTTACTAGAGAGGGAGTTTGTCAAGGGGAGCGTAGACACCACCCTTTTTCTTAGGAGAGTTGGAGATGATTTACTCATTGTTCAGATTTATGTGGATGATACACTCTTTGGATCTTCTAATAAGAAATTGTATGATGATTTTCCTAAAACAATGAGTAGAGAGTTTGAGATGAGTTTAATGGGAGAGTTGTCCTACTTTTTAGGGTTTAGCATAAAACAATTGGAGGATGGAACCTTTTTAAATAAAAAAAATATATATAAAGGACATTTTGAAGAAGTATGAGATGGACAAAGCTAAGCCAATTAACACTCCCATGACTTCTAGTGCTTTATTGGATAAGGACCCAAGAGGTAAGTCCGTTGATCAGAAGAAGTATAGAGGCATGGTTGGATCTTTACTTTACTTGACTGCGAGTCAACCTGATATTATGTTTAGTGTTTGTCTTTGTGCTAGATTTCAAGCTGACCCTAAGAAGTCCCACCTGACTGCTGTTAAGAGAATTTTTAGATACTTTTTGGGGACCCAAGGCTTATGGATTTGGTACCCTAAATACAACACTTCTTTTGAGATTATTGGTTTTTCTGACTCTGATTTTACAGGATGCAAGGTGGATAGAAAAAGCACTTCAGGAACTTGTCAATTCATTGGACAGTCTTTGGTCTCTTGGTCTAGTAGGAAGCAAAACTATTTGCACTTTCCACTGCTGAAGTTGAGTACATCGCTCTTGGAAGTTGTGTGGCCCAAGTCCTTTGGTTGAAACAACATGTATTGGATTTAGGATTACCTGTAGGCACCATCTCAATCTTTTGTGACAACGCTAGTGCCATATGCTTCTCTAAGAATCCTATCCAATATTCAAGGACTAAGCACATTGACATTAGGAATCACTTCATTAGAGATCATGTGACTAAGGGAGATATTGAGTTACACCATGTGACATCTGAAAATCAACTGGCTGACATCTTTACTAAACCACTGGCCTTCGACACTTTCAGTTCTTTAAGGACCAGATTGGGTGTGATTGACATAAATGCATGAAACTTGATCTTTAAGTCACTTTCTTTTGCTTTTGTTTTTCTTTATTTGCTCTTATTTTTTGGTGTGTTTTACTTTCTTTTCTGTGTTTTTTTTAAGCTTAGTTTTCAAAATCATCACTGAAATGATATCATATTCCTTATCCTTATTTTTGAAAATTTATAGTCAATGTGTTTTTTCATCTCTTAATCTCTTAGATGGTAAAAATATTTTATGATTCTATCACTTTCTCTAACCTATTTTAGTGGCATTATTTTGTTTTCTAATAAAAAATCTATCTCAAATTAAAGATTGTGTATGAAATTAAGATCTTTTCTTAAGCTTGCTTAAGCAAATCTATCTTGTATTTATAATCTTTAAAGTCTTTTTGTCACATCAAGATCTCTCGTTACTCTTGTCTTTGATTATTGATTCTATTTGGGTAATTTTTCCTTATGTTAGAGAGAGAGCTCCTATTTCTAATATTTAAGAAGTTATACTCACAACTAAGATTTTTTTTAAGAGATTATAAAAGAGAATGTAGCTTGCAAAAATAAAAAAAAATTTGGCCAATGATTTTTTGAGTTAGGTCATTGATTTCAAAAGATGATTCTACCCTAAGAAAATGTCTGAGCTAAGGGTAACCATGACCGGATATTCTACCACTCTTTAGATTGTTGAGATTGTTAACTCATTCACTCACAAGTTTTTAAATCAATCACATAGAATACTACATAGTTTTCATGCCTTGGTTAAAAAAAAAAATTTGGTCTGGTATTGGTCTTTTTTTGTTCCCTCCTTTTTGATATGTCAAAAGGGGGAGATGTTTATGATGTTTTTACACTTGTCGATCCCAAAATTTTACTGCTAACTATCTTCGTAGTATTTTGCCATCATCAAAAAGGGGGAGATTGTTACAAATCTATTTTCATGACTTATGTTTTGATGATTGACAAAAACTATTGATTCTCTTGGATTGCCTATTACTTCTAACTTTTCAGGAATCGAAGATCGGACGAACAAACGAGGCCAGTTCAAGATTACGTAGGTTTAGGGTTGAGTTAGTCTGTACTTTTTTTTTCTCTTCTTGAGTCTATTTGTAATTTTCAAAGAGACTGATGCTAAGTAACCCTACACACACACTTGAGAGACTTAGAATTTCTGTTTTTACTCATATCGGCCAGGACGATATTTACATCGTCCTGGACGATCGGGCTTAAAACAGAAAATCTAAACAAGGATTCTTAATTAAGGCAGCCGTCATCAACAGATCGTCCTGGATGATACGTGTATCGACCAGGACGATCAGCTCAAAATAGAAAAAAATTTCAGCCATAGACAATTAAGGTATTATGTATTTTTTAATAATCGGCCAGGACGATCATTGATCGGCCTGAACGATATTCACAAATTATGTCATAATTGATCAGGAAATCAAGGGAGTAATTAAGGATGATTGATACGATCATATCGTCCTGGACGATTGCAAGATCGGCCAGGAAAATTTATTCAAAAACCTTAGTTACTTCTGGACGATAAATATCGGCCAGCTCAAATTCAGGGTGATGCTTTGGACAATTTTCCTCTGATTTGAACTGATCGGCCGGGATGATCGTGAGATCGGCCTGGGCGATCAAGCCAATTTTAAATCGTCCAGTTTGCATTCAGGACAATGCTCTGACCGATCTTCTGAGATTTGTACTGATCGGCCAGGACGATGTCCATATTGGCCTGGACGATATTGTCGGCAACTTGCAATTAATGAGCTCCTTTGAAGCTTTTCTATTTAAGAGATTTTGTTCAACATTTTGAACAATCTTTTGCTGCTGCCTTGACCTGAGAAGACCTTGAGGAGAGAAAGAGAGAGAGAGAGAGAGAGAGAGAGAGAGAGAGAGAGAGAGAGAGAGAGAGAGAGAGGATCTTGTGAGGGGGAGCTTGTGAGGGGATTCACAAGGGTTACTTCAAGGATCGCTCTGCTTCTTCTTCGTCTAGATTTTCTTATCCATAGAAGGATCAGTAGAGGTAAGGATTCAGCATCTGATTGTGGTTCTCTGCCAGCTTCAGGAGGAAGCAAAAGGAGATAGGTTCTCTGCCTTGCCGGGGTGGAAAAAAGGAGGTTCTTTGTAAAGGCTTCTCCACCTAGATGTGGGGGATAAAGGAGAGTCACGAGTATAGTACAATACTCAGAGGGCGCCTCCGGGGAGTGGATGTAGGTCGAGTTGACCGAACCACTATAAATTTCTGTGTTCTTATTATTTGCTTCCGCACTTTAATTTTTGCATTTATTTTTTTTTTATGGTGTGATTTTGGTTTATGTGTTTTTAGTTCTTTGTGAAAAGAAATTTTTAAAATACCAATTCACCCCCCCACCTCTCAGTTAGCCTGGGCTAGTTCTATAGGGCTTAACATCCCTAACGAACTTTCACTCTTCATTTCAACTCAAGAAGTTCGACGTCGAGGCCGAAATTCCTCCCAAACCATCGGCTTTGAGTTCGCAAACCTCATCTCTATTCCCAAAAAGGCCAGCCCTAGGGACCCCAAACGAATCCTTCTCTGGTGTGATTTGTTTGATCAGAGGTAACAAAGAGTGGTAAACCTTCTTCTTCTTGATCTCTTTCTTCTCCATTCTTTTTTACGAAGTCTTCTTCTATTGCATAGAACAACTATATATCTTCTTTATTATCTTTAATAAAAAAAAATTCTTGTTGCTGAGAAGAGGAATTGAGTTATCTGCTTCTGTTTTGACAATACAACTAGACATACCTATTCCACCTATGCTTGCTAGAATCATTAATGGTGTTAGCCGATTGCTGAAATTGTTCACAGTGCTTTTATATGTGAATTCAAATATTTTGATTATGGGTTTCAGAAATTATTAAATGGTTTATAGAGCTTTCAATTACTAAGTGATATTGGAGAAGATTATGATGTTAGAAAGCATTTATATCATTTTCTTTTACAATTATATGAACATATATAGACATTATGTAAAGTTTCCATGTGATTGAAAGTTTTTTTTTTTTGAATTGATGGAAAAGAAATTTGAAGACTTTGAAAAGTTGTCATTAGTAATTATGGCCCATTTTGTTGAGAATTTGTGTAAAATAATTTACTATGTTTTGTGTGGCGTTATGAAAGAAAAAGGGGTTGGAAAAGAGTATTGGGCACTGATTTGCTTGAAGAGTGTATGAATTTTAGAAAGAATGTACATTTTAAAGAGCTTAGTGTTTTAAAAGAGATGAAATAGATGTTTTAAATAATGCAAGTGTTTTGAAATGGTAAAATGTGTACATAAACAAAGAAGAGAAATGTGTGGAGGTGGGTATGTTTTGAAGAAGTGTAGCAAAGTGTATGTTGAAAAGGAGAAAAGTGAGAAAGGTGGAGAGAAAGGTTAGATTGTGAGATCAAGATGCAGGCGAGTGTGGAAGTGTTTGTGTTGAAGGACAAAGTTTTTGAAAGAGTGAAAATTGAAAGTGAAATTTTTAAGAAGCAAAAGTGTATGATGACGGAAATGTGTGTTGGAAAAGTGAGAAGCGTATATATATTGAAAGCAGAATTGTATGAGTTTTGGAAAAAGAAGTGATAGTGGAGTGTATGTGTGGAAGGTTGATTTGTGGCGGAGAGTGAATTAGTTAAATATTTTCTAGAAAATGGAAATATTTAAAAGCAAAAGTTATCTCTCTCTCTCTCTCTCTACCCCTCTTATATACCCCCTTTCACTCCCCCTTCCTCGTGCCTCGGGATAAAAATTGAAAAAGTATAAAGTCTTCTTTTAAAAGGGAAAGGTTCTAAAAACAAAGTCAACAAAATCGGTGTTCAAGCCTGAAGAAAGGTAAGTTTTTTTTTTTTAGTAAATTTCAATTATTTCATTATTATTTATTAAATGTGCTTCTAATTCCCTATTTTCTCTCCTTTATTTACATGAACTGCGAGGAATGGTACGGGTCGAGGGAACAAATGTACGAGGGACTAATGGCGTCAGTCGCCTCTATCCAACCGGGTAGAGGTGCTACGGGCAGAACCACCGGGTCATAGCCCCCGGTGACTGTAAGTATTCTAAACTTAGAAAACCTTTAGGGGCCCCTTGATGTGGTTTGTGCGAACCCTTCCCTTTTAGGTCCTTGTAGTAACTTCAATTTAATTAGGATTACTTTTTGTTTTATTTTAGATCCTTAAATCCCTTTATACGCACGCAATGTCCTAAGGGTTAGTGATAACACAAATTTTCACCATATACAATATTAGTGACACTTAAGGACAATAATTAAGGACCGAGTCTTAGAAAACCTAGACTTAGGATGCATGCACACTTTAGGATAGAAACATATAATATAGAAAATTTAGTGACATCTCATATTAGGATTAGGGAATAACTTTAAACTAAAATTTAAATAATTAGAAAACTTTTATCAATAGTTGACCTAGGACATATCAAAACCTCACAGCATACTGCACACACTTAGAATTTTTTTGTTAGGACAAATGACTCTAGTTTTAGGTTAGGCCGGTGTTCACTTTCTTATTGCTTTGTGACGGGCTTTCTAAGTTTTCACTACATGTTGGTTGTAAAATTGTTGATGTGTTTGTTTACTTACTTTTACTTTACTCTGTGATGTGATTTGATTGACGATTTGATTACCTATAGGTTAGGAGCGATCTGATTGTTAACAAAATTTTCTGCAGGTGGCCATACTCGTGCAGGGCAGTAAAAGGAGTGTTAATTAATTAATAATCATATAAATGCTTCAGGTGCTTCAACTTCTTAGCCCCCAAATAAAAAAGAGTGTGGCCAAGTGTGGCTGATTAATTTAATTTAAATGCATATATATATAACTGCTTGGGATGATTTTTGCTTAGGATAACCCTGTAGGTGGTCTAGATTTTCTTTTTCTTTCTGTGATGTAAATGCAAATGTAAATGTAATTTATTAAAAGTCAAGAATTGTGAAAGTGATTATAAAGTGGGATATCACATCCAATTTGGAATCCAAAGAAAAGAGAATATACCTTAAAGTATTATTCTCTTTTATTTGAAAAGCCAAATTAGGATGGTTTTAATATCCAAATAGAAAAGAAATTACCCCTTTTAGATATAAGTTTCTTTTTATTTGGATATTCAGGCCCGGCGGATCCAAGAAGCTCGTAGAAGAAGAAAAGCAATAACGAGAAGACGGAAAGAAGAAGACGAAGAAATGAAGGTACGAGAAAGAATATATCCCGTTTTAAAAATCACTTGCGTCATTCTTAGGATTAGAATCCGGGTTTGTTGTCAGTGGTGCCCGGCCACTTTACTTTTCTACAAATTCTGGGTGTAATTATATGGACATTGGACTTTATATTTTGGATTATTAAATTTGATTGTTTATATTTTTTGTGCAGTAGATTTTTTTAGGGCCCTTGCATGTCGTATTTTGTTTTAGCATGGATACGATCAGAGTGCTTTTTTTCGTAAGGTTACGATAAAATTCTTCTACTTGAAATTCTAATAAAATTTTTTAGGCTCACATAGTAACTCTAACGATCTAAGAAGTAAGCTTGGGATCGCCGAGAGTTAACATAAGCATATTATTACTTCCTCTTCCTTGTTAGGCACCTCCCTGCCTACGGGTTCTGGTAGACCACTTGACCTATGAGGGTGCAGTTCTGTCGAGGGGAAGTTGTGCAATCTCTAGAAAAAACCTATTTTCTAAGCCTAATTTTAAAACTGCTTCATATTTATTTTATGCATTCGAGTCAATTAGCACGCATTGCATCAGATACAAATTAAAAGGAATCTAAAATGTTAATTACATTTTATTTTTAGGCATAACTCGCTATACATAAGTTGAGGGGCCAATTAGGATCTATTTTAGATGTCGGCCCCCAATTCATTAAAACTTAAGCAACGTCCCTACCTATCTTTCATAAGAGACTTGACAAATAGTTTTAAAGTGCCTAGGTGGTTAGCTGGCTCCCCAGGCTGGGATAAGTCCTGATTTGCACTTCATTAGTTAGGTTCGGGTTACTACTTTGTAGTACCCAAATTAGATTTAGGTTCTAAGGCAAATTCTTTTAGATCTTAGGTCCTCGCCCTACGGGAATATAATCCCAAATTTCTAATAAAATGTCAACTTAAATATAAAATTCTCTCTTAAAATATAAGGCCCAACATAGGGTAGACTGAGGTTGTCTCTGGGCTTCTCAGAATCCAGCACCTCCTACTTTTCTTCCTTTCACTCGCTAATAAATGTTCAACATTGAGCTTTCTCCTTGGAAAATCTTTGCTTCTATTTCCTTGTCTTTTACTTTGCAGTCAAAAAGGTATGTAATCAATGCTTTAATCAAGAGTTTTCTTAGGAGTATCCCTCCTAAGATGTAATTAACTATAGGGGCTTCCCCTATAGGGATTTGAGAATCCCGGATTAAAATAAACCTTATTTAATTCCTATAAAGCATGGGAAAAATCTTTGGGAACACAGATATATTTTAAAAACTTCATTTCTAATTTAAATATACTTGTAGAATATTCTTATTTTCTTTCTAGATAATATAAATATTCTATTTGTTATATTCAACTTTAGAAATGATGACTTTTGTAAAACTCATTCTTTCTTTTGGGTCCCTTGAAAATGTTATATTTGTCTCTTAAGATGATATAATATTCTCCTTGTTATACATGAATAAAAGAATGTATAAATTTTTTTAAAGAACTCTATTTCTTTTTTTTTTAAACACATTCTATAGGATTTCATGTTCATCTTTCGAGATGATATGTTATTCTTTAAACTATGTTTTGATTATATAAATATTTTTTTTAAAACCCTATTTTGATATTGAATCCATTGAAGAATATTGTGTCAGTCTCTCGAGACTATATTTTATTCTCAATGTAGTATTCGATTACAAAATAGGAGAAATCAAAATCTGCGTGGTGATACATAATTTTTCCCACCAAGGTTTTTCTGGTGACTCCGTTGGGGACCAATCCTCTCTCCATCTTTAGCAGTGTTTTATACCCTTTAATCGGTAGTATACTTGTGCTCGTCATAGGTTGTAACTACTTTTCTTCCGCCGGTTCTTTTATTCATTTCATTATTGAATAATTTGGCCGGTATCTAAGAAATTTTTAAAGGTCTTATTTTGGACCCCGTTAGAAAACTAACCGGAAGCTCTTTTATACGACCTTTTTGTAAAGAAATTTCCTATGCTAATTCGAATATTGCAGTTATATTTTTCTTGTAGCTTAATATTTGACTTAGCACTGGGTCCAAAATCCATTTTTCCAATCTTTAGTAATATATACAGTTTCTTCTTTTAGTAGCTCAATGTATTATTTGGATTGGGTCCAAAAATTTTAAAGTTTTCAAAAATTTAAATTTCTCTATGTCCTAGCTAACTTGTTGCAGATATATATTTTTCTAACTCGATATGTGGTAGGACAAATCTTAAGAAAATTTGAGCTTTTAAATCAAATCAAAATTTTTTTCTTATCTAAACCAACATATTATAGTTATATATTTTTATAGCTTAATATGTTTGGTAGGACAGGGTCTAAAAGCTCAAACCTTCAAATTAAAATTTTTTGCTTGTCCTAATAACATATTGTAGTTACATATCCTTTGTAGCTTGATATGTTTGCTAGGACAGGATCCAGAATCTGATATGTGCAGGATTATCAAGATTAAATTCGATTTAATTTGAGAAAAGTTTGAAGGTTCAAATCTAAGTCAAGCTTGTAAAAATTGTTTTTTTTTTTGTTAGAAAAGGTAAAAGGTTGATTTCTCTTAAAAGAAATTTACCTCTATTTTCTTTAAAATATAATAAAAAAGTTCATTTTGGTTGACTCCTCTAAATAAGTAAAGAATATGACCTTTAATTATCAATGCTAAAAAGAAAATCCCTCCCTCCCTCCACTCAGGTGGATTGAAGTCTTTGATGAAGATATTTTTAATCTAATTCTTTTGAAATATCAAAGCACAAAGTTCAAATAATTTAACTAGTTTCCTAGCAATCGTCTGAATTAAATTCAAATATATTTTCAAATCTTCTATTCAACCATATTATGATTTTTTTCTAATCATAGGAATGTATAAATATTGGTTGATATATTGAAGTTTGAAAATCATTCTAAATTCCCTCACCTTTAAAACTTCTTGTTGGTTAAAGTTTTATATGCCTATAAATCCTATTTCCTAAGAGTACTATATGGATATGACAATTTGTCCTCTATCATGTGGTTTAATTCTGATAGAAAATGGATCTTAAGGCAAGCGATGAAGATAAATAGACAAGTTATATAAAAGCTTTTATTCATAATATGTTGTTTTCTCTTATGGTGATGTTTTATAAAACAAATATTAGCTAAGTTTATTCTTGGCTTTATTACTCCATTTGAGAAAACTCATGAGCAGTTCTTGTTAAAGATTGATCATCTTAAGTTTCTATTTGAGTCAAAAATACTTAGGACAATTCAAGGTTCTTTATTATGGTTAACCCATGTTATGATCAACATTTCACATGTCATATGGTTTTTCCTCAAAATTAATTGACAAATCTTAAATTGATACTAAGTTAATCGACTCCATAACATCTTTAATAGTTTTCCTCTTCAGTATTAATAAAAGAATATATCATATTTGGGTTTACCCATTATGATATCCATAAATATTTTTTTTATTAAGATTTATATCAAATTCAAATTGAAGGAAGTGGAAGTCTTATTCATCTCCTTATTATTATACATCTCATAGGCATCTTGCAAGTTGATGAGCTTGTCTCATAATTATCTCAGTTAAGTTATTTATTCTTATTATAGGATTGGGTCTGATTTGTAGATCCATCATTCTTATATATGAGGGTTAATTTTCTACTCTTATACTTGAAAGATAATTTTACAACTGAAATAATCGTTTCAAGATTTAAGTAAAGGAAGCCTCCTAAAAAAAAAGAGAAAAGAAGGAAAAGAAAAGGAAAGAAAAAAAAAAGAGACACATTCATTAAAGTGTAGCAAAAAAAAAAAAAAAGAAGGCTTCCCTTTCTAAATCTTGAATATCAAAGGACCTATTCATCCTTTAGTATTTTTAACACTTGACTTTGAGAAGTCAAAATTTTGGTTCATCATCAAGCATTGATGTTCTATTAGATGTAAAATACATATATCATCTAATATATTTGGAAAGATTGAATCTCTACCTCCAATTTAATTTCTTTAGATCTTAGTTTTATATATATATATATATATATATATATATATATATATATATATATATATATGTATGTATATAAAGAAGGAAAATCCAGTTTTGCTTATAGGGAGCTTTGATCTGGGTTAACAAAATCTAAATCCCAAGACCTCTATAATTAACAACTTGAGTAGGTCAGTTCATATTTTCAAATCATTATCAAGAAAAACCACAAAGATGATCAATCTAACTGGAATTATAATGGTGATGGTTGTGCATTATCAGGTTTCTAATAACAAACCTAATTGAGATGCATAAACTAACCATTATCCAAATATCTTCAACTCACTTTTGAACATCTTCCAATTTGAATGAGATTCTAGACAGGGTCCTGAAGCTTAATGACCTACAATGATATTTATGGATATAAAAAACACTTTCTTTATATTCAAAATTTTGAAACTAAAACTAAGGGACATCTCTTTATTGGTTTTGAGATGATTGTCTAATGTTCTCATTCATCTTTAATAGATGTCACATCCAAATTTAAACATATCATTGACTGAATTAGGATGTTAGAACATGATGGGTTCTATCCTTAGTAATACCGATGATAACTTTGTTTGAATGTTTGTTAAACGCTAAATCAAAATCAATCTACAATTTGACTTGGTTCATGATTGACTAATCTTGGATGTTAGAATTGGAAGGATTCTATTCTCAATAAAGCCTATGATTGCTTCATCAAATAGATATAAAATCCAATTCAAGGTATATCTTCAGTTTTTCAAAAACTAGAATTGGATGTTAGAGTCTAAACAACTCTATCCCTATTCAAGAATCTTTCCATAGCATTGAAATTCAAAATATTTGAAACTACAATTTTCTTTAAAGAAAGTTGTTAAGTTTTGATTATTTGATTAAAACTCAATTTGGTCATATTCAAACTATTTAATTAGGAGGAAGTCAACCCATCATTCATTGAGTTTTTGAGTCTTATCCCACTTGACATTTTCATTGGGTTAAGATGATTAAAACTTAAGCGATCACTTTTAAATATCATAAGAAAATTATCAAAAAAAAAATAAATAAAGTTTTTACTCTTTGATGAAAAATTAAACTTTTCTCAAACATTATGAGTATTTGATATTCCTTAGTGCTTTCACTATAAAGGATGCTCAAATATGCTCATTGTTCTGTAATAACTCATGTAAAAGTTAAAATTTTTCAGAGAAAATTTTATCATGTTGCATTTAGTTCACTTAGAACACGCGAATGAGAACTCTATAAGATTCTTATTATTTTCTTTGAGTTAATCGAAACAAATTCAATCATAAAATCAATCTTTAAACAAAATCTTGCATTTCTCCTTTGGTGGTCGAGATGCTTTGATAAGTCTTTACTTATCAAAGATAATCGAACTACTCCCCTTTTGTTTTCTTCACATATGATGATCCTGTATAAAAACATAATCCCAAGTGGATTATTTGTAAGTTATAAGGATCATTTATAATGAAGGAGAAAACAAATTTGTAATCCAAAGATTTTCAAATCTATCATTCTTCAAAATGTTTTCCAATCCCATCTAGAAAGTGACATATACAAAAGCTTATGATCTCCAGTAGAACATTTGCAAGTTGTCAATGTCATTCGTAATGTAGGGAAAAGATCTAAGCTTTAAATAAATCAAATATACATTAAAGTTCAAATCCTGTTTAAATCAGTCTTTAGGTCTAAGTCCGCTTTACGGCATCCTATTGACCTTCTGGCTTAAGTCCGCTTTTACGACAACCATCCTATTTAAATCAGTCTTTAGGTCTAAGTCCGCTTTTACGGCATCTTATTGACTTCTGGCTTAAGTCCGCTTTTATAGTAGCCATTCTATTTAAATTAGTCTTTAGGTCTAAGTTCGCTTTTACGACAGCCATCATGTTTAAATTAGTCTTTAGGTCTAAGTCCTCCTATGGCTGCTATTGACATCTTTGAAGTTAGGAGTAAGCATCCCTAGTGGCATCCTAATCTTCGTCCCGAGGAAAAGTATAAGCATCCCTAGCAGCATCCTCTCTTCATTAAATTTTAAATCTTAAATCTGTCTTTAGGTATAAGTCCTCCTATGGCATCCTATTGACATCTTTGAAGTTAGGAGTAAACATCCCTAGTGGCATCCTAATCTTCATCCCGATGAGAAGTATAAGCATCCCTAGTGGCATCTTCTCTTCATTAAATTTTAAATCTTAAATCAGTCTTTAGGTATAAGTCCTTCTATGGTATCCTATTGACATCTTTGAAGTTAGGAGTAAGCATTCCTAGTGGCATCCTAATTTTCATCTCGAGGAGAAGTATAAGAATCCCTAGCGGCATCTTCTCTTCATTAAATTTTAAATTTTAAATCCATCTTTAGGTATAAGTCCTCCTATAGTATCCTATTGACATCTTTGAAGTTAGGAGTAAGCATCCCTAGTGGCATCCTAATCTTCGTCCCGAGGAAAAGTATAAGCATCCCTAGCGGCATCTTCTCTTCATTAAATTGTAAATTTTAAATCGATCCTCTATGGTTAGGTGTGAGTCCCCACACTTAGGCTTCCTTTCTATATGATCATCCGATCCTCTGAAGTTAGGTGTGAGTCCCCACACTTAGGCATCCTTTCCTCACGATCATCCGCTAGAGTTGGAGAACGCCCCTTGTGTCACCATCCTAGTTAAATATTAAATCATAAATCGATCATCTATGGTTAGGTGTGAGTCCCCACACTTAGGATTCCTTTCCATATGATCATTTGATCCTCTGAGGTTAGGTGTGAGTCCCCACACTTAGGCATCCTTTCCTCACGATCATCCATTAGTGTTGGAGAACGCTCCTCGTGGCACCATCATAGTAAAATTTAAAATATAAACCTTCCGAGATTAGATATAATCTATTCTATAGGTTGCTCTCTTTTCTTAGAAGACACCCTCTAGTTTGTTGAGTTAGGTGTAAGTGTCCACTTGGTGGCATCCATTCTGTTGGACTAGAAAGAAGACTCTAGTCTTATCAAAATTATATTCAAATCAAAATCATATCAACTCTTACATTCCTATCAAAGTACATTCAAATCACTACATATAACCTTTTCATTTCTTGATTTTACCAAATAATACTAATCTCAATAGTTATTATTTGCTAAAATCATCATCAAGCTTCAAATTCAGTTGAATCAACTCGAAACTCTATTAAATTTTATATATGATCCTTTATCAAACCCAAAATCCCTTTAACTCATATACTCAGATATTAAATTTCAGATCCAGTTGATTGTTTCGGTCAACACTAATACATATGATAAACTTTGGCAATTTTATCATGCCTATTGGGGGTTCATTTGTTTACCTCATTATTTGAGATCAATTTCTCCGGATTCAATTCTAGAACCTAGGTATTCGTAGCCTATAATAGACATCACCCACAGAATTTCCCTTAGGTGGATACCCACTGACGTAGCATCGACTCGAACCTACCATTCCACTCAAATCAAAATAAATTTAATCCAAATTTCATTTAACTCTGAACTAAACTCAAATCAAATCTTTTAAACAAAATTTGCTACACCAATCGAAGCGAAACCAAGTCAAATTAAGTCAAGCCAAATTCGATTTCAATAGCCCCGATTTGACTCGTCGCAAGCTAATATCATTTTTTAATTAAATGAGAGAATTTAAATCTGACATGAAAATTTGCTAGATATATATATATATATATATATATATATATATATATATATATATATATATATATCCTAATATCCACTTCTCATTTAAAGTTCAAATCAAAACATGATTTGGGCTAAACTAAGAGGAGGTTAGGGTTAATTTGAACTAGCCACCACGATCTCTCTAACTCCCTCTCTCAATTTCGAAAAACCCCCAAACAGAACCGTCGCTCTTCCCAGTTGGCACAACCTCTTAGTCTTATCTCTCACGCGTGAGAAGCCTCAGGCAAACTGTTCCCTCTCGCTCACGATTCTCTCATCAGTTCACAAAAACCCCAAGCTCCCGTCGCCCCTCTCGACCGCACGCCTCCAGTCCGTCCTTTGGAAGTCAAGGCCGGACGCCCTCGTCGCCTCTCAGTTCGCAAGAATTGAACGCCCAGTTCCGAAATCCCCAAGGCTCCTCACTCTCAGCAGTTCGTGAAATCAACAAAGAAGAAGTCCATCCTCCCGTTATTTGCTCTGTTCGTATGATCCGCAGTTCTCATTCACCAAATCTGCCCCCATCTACCTCTCTATTTGGAAGAAAGCCACAAAGAACCGCTCCTCTCTCCTGACAGTTTGCGAAATCAGCCCCTCTTCCTCTCTATTCACAAGCAACCCAGCCAGCTCTCCCTCTCTTAAGTTTGCAATTCCCTCTCCGACTCTCGGATTCGCATGCACAGAACGCCCCACCCAGTTTCCTCTAGTTCGCAAGAACCCCCAGGTCTATCGGCCTCCTCCCTTGGTCGCGTGAAAGGCCCTAGGCGAAGCTCACCATTTTTCCCGTCTCTCTCTATTTCGCATGAACCCAGTCAGCCGAACCCCTCTTCCCCTTCATCTCTCCTCTTCATTTCAACTCAAGAAGTTTGACTCCAAGGCCGAAATTCCTCCCAGACCATCGCCTTTGAGTTTGCAAACCTCAGCTCTATTTGCAAGAAGGCCAGCCCTAGGGAACCCAAACGAATCATTCTCTGGTGCGATTTGTTTGATCAGAGGTAACAAAGAGTGGTAAACCTTCTTCTTCTTGATCTCTTTCTTCTCCATTCTTGTTTACGAAGTCTTCTTCTATTTCATAGAACAACTATATATCTTCTTTATTATCATTAAAAAAAAATCTTGTTGCCGAGAAGAGGAATTGAGTTATCTGCTTTTGTTTTGACAATACAACTAGGCATACCTATTCCACCTATGCTTGCTAGAATCATTAATGGTGTTAGCCGAGTGATGAAATTGTTCCAGCATAGTGCTTTTATATGTGAATTCAAATATGTTGATTATGGGTTTCAGAAATTATTAAATGGGTTATAGAGCATACAATTACTAAGTGATATTGGAGAAGATTATTATGTTAGAAAGCATTTATATCATTTTCTTTTTCAATTATATGAACATATTTAGACATTATGTAAATTTTCCATGTGATTGAAAGTTTTTTTTTTGAATTGATGGAAAAGAAATTTGAAGACTTTGAAAAGTTGTCATTAGTAATTATGGCCCATTTTGATGAGAATTTGTGTAAAATAATTTACTATTTTTTGTGTGGCATTATGAAAGAAAAAGGGGTTGGAAAAGCGTATTGGGCATTGATTTGCTTGAAGAGTGTATGAATTTTAGAAAGCATGTACATTTTAAAGAGCTTAGTGTTTTAAAAGAGATGAAATAGATATTTTAAATAATGCAAGTGTTTTGAAATGGTAAAATGTGTACATGAACAAAGAAGAGAAATGTGTGGAGGTGGGTATGTTTTGAAGAAGTGTAGCAAAGTGTATGTTGAAAAGGAGAAAAGTGAGAAAGGTGGAGAGAAAGGTTGGATTGTGAGATCAAGATGCAGGCGAGTGTGGAAGTGTTTGTGTTGAAGGACAAAGTTTTTGAAAGAGTGAAAATTGAAAGTGAAATTGTTAAGAAGCAAAAGTCTATGATGACGGAAAAGTGTGTTGGAAAAGTGAAAAGCGTTGATAAATTGAAAGCAGAATTGTATGAGTTTTGGAAAAAGAAGTGAAAGTGGAGTGTATGTGTGGAAGGTTGATTTGTGGCGGAGAGTGAATTAGTTAAATATTTTCTAGAAAATGGAAGTATTTAAAAGCAAAAGTCATCTCTCTCTCTCTCTACCCCTCTTATATACCCCCTTTCACTCCCCCTTCCTCGTGCCTTGGGATAAATATTGAAAAAGTACAAAGTCTACTTTTAAAAGGGAAAGGTTCTAAAAAGAAAGTCAAAGAAATCGGTGTTCAAGCCCGAAGAAAGGTAAGTTTTTTTTAAGTAAATTTCAATTATTTCATTATTATTTATTAAATATGCTTCTAATTCCCTATTTTCTCTCCTTTATTTGCATGAACTGCGAGGAATGGTACGGGTCGAGAGAACAAATGTACGAGGGACTAACGGCATCAGTCGCCTCTATCTAACTGGGTAGAGGTGCTTCGGGTGGAACCACCGGGTTGTTGCGGATCTATGGTTTATGATTTTGATGATAGCAAACATTCCTTATTTCTCTATCATTGTCTTATGTGTGAACGTTTCAAGTCCACATGATCAGACTGCAATCTAGAACTAGCTCAAGATTGGGTAGACTAGGTCTGTGTCAGTTTATAATCTTTTTCCTTTCTTGAGTCTGTTGTATTTGGTGTGGCATCTGATGATTTGTAACTTAGAAGATTTTCTGTTGTGCCCTAAAAGATTTTTATTTTTGGTAACATCGTCCGGGATGATATTTACATCGTCCTGAACGATCTGACAAAAGTAGAAACCCTAATTAGGGCATCCTCATTAAAGCAGCCATCTTTATGCAAAACACATCGTCCTAGACAATTTTGTATCAGCCAGGACGATCGGCTCAATTCAGCAAGAATCTGTCGCCAGATCTACTTAGAAAAATCTTATTTTTGGACATCGTCCCGGTGGATCGTCCTAGACTATAAAATATCGTCCCGAACGATCCAGAGTAATTTTTCCAAAATTTCTCAGGCAGTTTTGGAAAGCAATTAATGGAGATTTTGTCCGGGCAGATCGCAAGATCGTCCAGGAAGATAGACATATCGTCCTGGCCGATTAGTTCAAATCTGTTCTCTGAAGCATTGGACCAGGAGAGAGATAATGGTTAAGATCCTTTCGTGTTTTTGTATTTTTCCTTTTTATTTTGGTGTTTTTGTTTTGTTTATTCTTTGAAATTTTTGTTTTTGTGAAAGTTTTTCTCTGATCAACACACACATTCACTTTTCTAAAAATGAGAAATCTACTTCCTATTTTTTTTTGAAATTTTTGGTATGTTGTATTTGACTTCTCTAAAACAGTTAGAGGAAGTGAACTCATGATTTTGTTTCTCTTTCTCTCTTCTTAAAGAGGTTATTTTACTTCTGATTCAAAATCTTCATCATATTTTAAATTGGATTTTGAAACTGATTTTTTTTTATCTCCCTACATTTTTTCTATCGCATAGGAATCTTTTGCAAGATTGTTGAATTCACCATGAAATTTTTTTAATCAAGTTATTCATGTTGTCAATAATTTGGGTTTACTTCAGTTTTTAAAATATAAGAAAGAAAGCATATTTTTTGAAAATAATTAAAAAAAAGTGGCCAATGATGCCAAACCAAAAGAAGTGCAATAACGCCAAATTAAAATAAATACACAAAGTGTATTAAAATCAAAAGATGCTCAAAGAGCCCTTCAAGTGTTAAAGGGAATAAAATGAGCCCACAAAAAAAAATTTGCTTATTTTTTCTTATACTACTAAAAACTTAAGAAAATCCTTGATATGTTCGAAACTTGTGCTTGAAAATCTTAGTTCTTGATTCAGCAATTCGTGCATTGATCTTCTATTAGATATGTTTTATGAAAGGAGTTTTGAAAAATTAATGTTTCTTTTCCTCGCTTATTTCTTGATTTGGATATTGAATTAAAAAGTTTTTTTAGCCTTTAAAAGAACTTGAGCGTGGATTAACAATTTATGAATTTCTTACGTTTTCTGGATTATGTGTTGTCAATCCAATTCTACTATGTTTTTGATTAAAACCAAAAGGTAACTTTCTCATTTTTATGAATATTTGTTTTTTACTAGATCAAGGAATGTTTTTGTCTTTTGGTCGTTTTGTTTTTATTTGCGCCTCCTCTCTTTTTGATAATGTCAAAGGGGGAGAACGTATTGTTGAATTTTTGTACTGTTTCGTGTTTGTATCTTAAAATTAAAAACAACATAAAAATATTTTTATCTCCCCTATTTTTAAAAAGAGTTATTCTAGTGAGGGGGTGATTAGGAAGAGTATTTAGTTTTCTGAAAATTCAAATTGAAATATTTTGTCATCATCAAAAAGGGGGAGATTATGGCGGATCTATGGTTTATGATTTTGATGATAGCAAACATTCCTTATTTCTCTACGATTGCCTTATGTGCTAACGTTTCAGGTCCACACGATCAGACTGCAATTTGGAACCAGCTCAAGATTGGGTAAACTAGGTCTGTGTCAGTTTGTAATCTTTTTCCTTTCTTGAGTCTATTGTATTTGGTGTGGCATCTGATGATTTGAAACTTGGAAGATTTTCTATTATGCCCTAAAAGATTTCTATTTTTGGTAACATCGTCTGGGATGATATTTAAATCGTCCTGGACGATTTGACAAAAGTAGAAACCCTAATTAGGGCATCCTCATTAAAGCAGCCGTCTTTATGCAAAACACATCGTCCTGGACGATTTTGTATCGGCCAGGATGATCGGCTCAATTCAGCAAGAATCTGCCGCCATATCTACTTAGGAAAATCTTATTTCTGGACATTGTCGTGGTGGATCGTCCTGGACTATAAAATATCATCCCGGATGATCCAGAGCAATTTTTCTAAAATTTCTCAGGCAGTTTCGAAAAGTAATTAATGGGGATTTCGTCAGGGCTGATCGCAAGATCGTCCGGGACGATTAGACATTGTCTAGCTTCATTTCATGGCGATATTCAGGACGATTTTCCTCATATTTGAACTAATCGGCCAGGACGATATGTCTATCATCCTGGACGATAATGTCGGTAACTTGAATTAATGAGCTCGTTTTGAGAGCTTCTATTTAAGCTATGGCATGACAATTATTGTAAGTGTCTTTGGCAGTCATTATAGCTTTGTTCTTGTGGGGGAAACTTAAAGAGAGAGCTTGAAAGAGAGAGAGGAAAGGGTGGAGTTTGAGAGGGAGAAGATCCTGTGAGGGGGGGAACTCATGGAAGTGTGGAGGGGATTCCACACGGTTGCTCCGGCGAACTCGCACCTTAGTACCATCGGATTCAAGGCTTGTCTCGAGGTAAGTTCACCAAAGAAGAAGATCTCTTTGGTGTTAAAGGGCCCGGCGACTCTGCCGCACTGGGAAGGTGGAAGTGATTTTGTAAGGGCTTCTCCGCCTAGCTGTGGGGGCTAAAGGAGAGACACTTGTTTTAGTGCAATACTTGGAGGGTGACTCCAAGGAGTGGACATAGGTTAAGGTTTGACCAAACCACTATAAATTCGGTGTGTTCTTTTCTTATTATCGCTTCCGCATTTATTTTTCTTCCGCACTTTGTTTGTGGTGATTTGGTTTGTGTTTTTGGTTTTAAAGTTTTCCAATTCACCTTCCTCTTGGTTAGCTTGGGACAATTCTATAGGGCTTAACATCCCTAACGAACTTTCTAGTGCCATCCGAGCACTTTCACGGGTCATAGCCCCCGGTGACGGTAAGTATTCTAAACTTAGAAAACCTTTAGGGCCCCTTGATGTGGTTTGTGCGAACCCTTCCCTTTTAGGTCCCTGTAGTAACTTCAATTTAATTAGTATTACTTTTTGTTTTATTTTAGATCTTTAAATCCCTTTATACGCACACAATGTCCTAAGGGTTAGTGATAACAAAAATTTTCACCCTATACAACATTAGTGATACTTAAGGATAACAATTAAAGATCGAGTCTTAGAAAACCTAGACTTAGGATGCATGCCCATTTTAGGATAGAAACATATAATATAGAAAATTTAGTGACATCTCATATTAGGATTAGTGAATATCTTTCAACTAAAATTTAAACAATTAGAAAACTTTAATCAATAGTTGACCTAGGACATATCAAAACCTCACAGCTTACTGCACACACTTAGATTTGTTTGTTAGGACAACCAACTCTAGTTTTAGGTTAGATCGGTGTTTAATTTCTTATTGCTTTGTGATGAGCTTTCTCGGTTTTTACTGCATGTTTGTTGTAAAATTATTGATGTATTTATTTACTTTCTTTTACTGCACTCTATGATGTGATTTGTTTGACGATTAGATTACCCATAGGTTATGAGCGATCTAGTTATTAACAAAATTTTCTACAGGTGGCCACACTCGTGTAGGGCAGTAAAAGGGGGGTTAATTAATTAATAATCATATAAATGCTTCAGGTGCTTCAGCTGCTTAGCCCCCAAATAAAAAAGAGTCTGGCCAAGTGTGGCTGATTGATTTAATTTAAATGCATATATCTAACTGCTTGGGATAATTTTTGCTTAAAATAATCCTGCATGTGGTCTAGATTTTGTTTTTCTTTCTGTGATGTAAATGCAAATGTTAATGTAATTTATTAAAAGTCATGAATTATGAAAGTGATTATGAAAGTGGGATATTACATCCAATTTAGAATCCAAAGAAAAGGGAATATACCTTAAAGAATTATTCTCTTTTATTTGGAAAGCCAAATTAGGATGATTTTAATATCCAAATAGAAAAGAAAATACCCCTTTTAAGGATAAGTTTCTTTTCATTTGGATATTCAAGCCCGGCGGATCCAAGAAGCTCATAGAAGAAGGAAAGCAAAAATGAGAAGACGGAAGAAAGAAGACGAAGAAATGAAGATACAAGAAAGAATATATCCTGTTTTAAAAATCACTTGTGTCATTCTTAGGATTAGAATCAAGGTTTGTTGTCAATGGTGCCCGTCCACTTAACTTTTCTACAAATTCTGGGCGTAATTATATGGACATTGGACATTATATTTTGGATTATTAAATTTGATTGTTTATATTATTGGTGCAGTAGATTTTTTTTAGGGCCCTTGTATGCCGTGTTTTATTTTAGCCTGGATACGATCGGAGTGCTTTTTTTTTTCGTAAGGGTACGATAAAATTCTTCTATTTAAAATTCTAATAAATTTTTTTAGTCTCAAATAGTAACTCTAACGATCTAAGAACTAAGCTCGGGATCGCCGAGAGTCAGCATAAGCATATTATTACTTTCTCTTCCATGTTAGGCACCTCCCCACCTGTGGGTTCTGGTAAACCACTTGACTTACGAGGGTGTAGTTCAGTCAAGGGGAAGTTGTGCAATCTCTAGGAAAAAACCTATTTTCAAAGCCTAATTTTAAAATTGCTTCATATTCATTTTATGCATTCGAGTTAATTCGCACGCATTATATTAGATACAAATTAAAAAGAGTCTAAAATGTTAATTATATTTTATTTTTAGGCATAACTCACGATACATAAGTTGAGGGGCCAATTAGGATCTATTTTAGATGTCGGCCCCCAATTCATTAAAACTTAAGCAATATCCCTACCTATCTTTCATAAGAGACTTGACACATGGTTTTAAAGCGCCTAGGTGGTTAGCTGGCTCCCCAATTCAGGCCGGGGTAAGTCCAGATTTGCACGTCATTAGTTAGGTTCGGGTTACTACTTTGTAGTACCCAAATTAGATTTAGGTTCTGAGGTAGATTCTTTAAAATCTTAAGTCCTCGCCTTCCGGGAATTTAATCCCAAATTTCTAATAAAATATCAACTTAAATATAAAATTCTCTCTTAAAATATAAAACCCAACATAGGATAGACTGAGGTTGTCTTTGGGCTTCTCAGAATCCAGCACCTCCTACTTTTCTTCTTTTGACTCGCTAATTAATGTTCAACATTGAGCTTTCTTATTGGAAAATCTTTACTTCTATTTCCTTATCTTTCACTTTGCAGTCAAAAGGGTACATAATCACTTCTTTAATCGAGAGTTTTCTTAGGAGTATCCCTCCTAAGATGTAATTAACTATATGGGCTTACCCTTATAATGATTTGAGAATCCCAGATTAAAATAAACCTTGTTTTATTCCTATAAAGCAAGGGAAAAATCTTTGGGAACGCAGATATAATTTAAAAACTTCATTTCTAATTTTAAATATACTTGTAGAATATTCTTATTATCTTTCTAGATAATATAAATATTCTATTTGTTATATTCAACTTTATAAATGATGAGTTTTGTAAAACCCATTCTTTCTTTTGGGTGCCTTGAAAAATGTTATATTTGATATAATATTCTCCTTGTTACACCTGAATAGAAGAATGGAAATTTTTCTTTAAAGAACTCTATTTCTTTTTTTTAAACACATTCTATAGGATTTCATGTTCATCTTTCGAGATGATATGTTATTCTTTGAACTGTGTTTTGATTATAGAATTTTTTTTTTAGAAAACCCTATTTTGATATTGAATCAACTGAAGAATATTGTGTCAGTCTCTCGAGACTGTATTTTATTCTCAATGTAGTATTCGATTACAAAATAGGAGAAATCAAAATCTGCATGGTGATACATAATGTTTCCCACCACCTTTGTCCAAAACTATTTGGGTAGACTTGCATGCTACCTCATGCCCTTGGCATGCTTAGTGATAATTCTATTCACATGCTTTGTAACACCATTCTATTATGTTATTCTTAGAATAATAAATTTATGCATCATCCCATTCAATGTCTAGTACTCTTTGAACTTCTTATAATGATACTCACCACCATTATATGATCTAAGACACTTTAGCTATAAACCTATCTCATTCTCAACCATGACCTTCCACTTATTAAAAAAATCAAACACATCTGTTATGTTTTAAGAAGTACACATATAACTTTCTACTTTGATCATTAATAAAACTGACAAAAATATAAAGATTCTCTTATACAAGTAACTGAAGTGGGATCTCATACATCAGCATGTACTAACTCCAACTTCTTTGACTTGAGCTTTGAATATGTATTTAAAAACTCCATCTTACTTTCCAAATACAAAGTTAAAAAAAAAACTAAATTTATAGATTTTAAACTAGGAATATTTTCTCTCATAAGAAATGAATACATACTTTTCATATTCATATGGCTAAACCTTTGATGCCAAAGACCTCATACAACATCTAAATCAGCTACTCAAATATAATCTGATCTTTAAAATGAAGAACTTGAATTTATAGTTTTTTTAATGCATCCTTATTAGGAATTGCAAAAAGTGAAGCATCTACATTTATAACCTAAGATTTAAAAATATCCAGAGATAAAGTAAGAGAACCATACTAAAATTATTATATATATGCAATTTATTAGTGATTTTGTTTTCTATACCTCTACCATTATCCTTCTTTGGAACTATACACTTCTTTATCAAGAAATTCTTATTTTCACATCTCCAACACATAACTTTTCCTCTACCAAAAGTAGACATTCCTCTCTTGGATATACAAATTCTTGTACTTGAATTTTTCTCTAAATCTCTTCCTCTTGCTTCGACATCTAGCGAAAAACTTGAAGATTCATCGTTTGCTCTCTTGCGAACCTCTTTACTAAGCCCATCCCAACTTTCTGGCAATGAATATAATAGATGCAATGCTCTCCTCATCTTTAAACCTTATCCAAACTAAACATAAATGACTCATCATAGTATTCAAATTATTTAGGTGTTCTTTCATTGAAGTGTTATCCATGATCTTTATATTGAATAACTTCTTCAACAAGAAAACTTTTTTTGAGGCTAACAAATTTTCCTATATCTTAATCAGTATGGCCATGAGATTGATAATATTCTCATTTAAAATGTTTAATGTAACATATGAGGAAAGTGAAAATCATATCAAACCTACGGCAGTCTGGTCAAGAACCTCCCACTCCTCTATTATTATAGAATCCAGCTTCTTGGTGATTCCTTCCAACAAGAAATATAACTTCTGATATAATAAACCTTTGTTGCAACCCATGACCCCGAGTTTGAGATTTTGATGATGAAAAATAATATCATTTAAATTATCTATTCATTGAATACGATTTTGTTTACTATTATCCGTGAGTACTAACATTTCAGGAAAATCGAAAGCTACTCAGGATGACAGGAAGACTCAAGAATGGGTAGATTAGGAGTATGAGTCTGTAATGTATTTTGTTGTTTATTTTATTTTTATTTTCTTGAGTTTGGCCACAAAATGCATAGAAGTCTAAGCAACCATGCACACACATAGGGGGAGAGTTCATTTTTAAATATAAAATGTAGAGTATTTCTTTCTTGGTAGATCGTACTGTACGATGTTAATTCGTACCGTACGATCAGAGCTTTGTAGGTCGATTCTGCGAATAGATCGTACTGTATGAAACATATTGTACCGTATGATATGTTCAAATCCAAAACCCTAGTCGTCGTCTTAACTTAAGTTATTTTACGCCGCTCGTACTGTACGAACACCTTCGTACTGTACGATTTATTTTAAATACTTACTTTATTTAACCCGTGATTAGTGCAATAAATCCAGGCTTAATTATAATTCGAACATCGTACTGTACGAACCTATTCATACAATACGGTAAACAGAGATGAATTATAATCGTCCCGGATATCATCCTGGACGATCTCTTATTTTTGTCTCATCGTACTCTATGATGTCCATCGTACCATACGATGAACAGAGACGATGTTTGATCATCCCGACTATCATCCTGCACGAACAAAATTATTGTGGATCGTACCGTACGATTTAATATCGTACTGTACGAATGTTTTTGAATTGTTCGTACCACTTCGTACTAGGATGAAGTCTATTTATACATAACATACTATACGATTATAAATCATACTGTACGATAGTAACGACTACTTTTTGAAATCTCAGGGATTTTGGAGCCCGTTTTTATGTGTAAAACTTACCATATTTTGCGGGTGTGAATCAGATAGAGGAGAACGTGGTTAGAGAGGGATTCCAAGGAAGAGAGCTCTTGAAAAGTTCTTTAGGGTTTTGAGAGAGGAGGAGAAGGTGAGCGTTGTGAGGGAGAAGAAGGTGTGAGGGACATCATACGGTTGCTCTGAACTTGCTGTATCTTATTCCTCCTGTGGCCCTAGAAGAATTTATGGGAGGATCTCCAAGGGGAAAGATTCTTCTACATCCGTGACCTCGAGGTACTCTGCCTTCTCCAGAAGGGAGAAAAATGAGAAGGTTCTCTGCCGTCGCCAGGAGGGTGAAAATAGAGTTTGGCTCTCCGCCACGTCGGGTTGGTGAAAGGGAGTATTGTAAGGGCTTCTCTGCCTTGCCAAGGGGGGCAAAAGGAGAGCTATTGCTTGTAGTGAAATACCCGGAGCGGAGGGCTTTGGGGAGTGGACGTAGTTCATTGTTTGACTGAACCACAATAAAAATTTGAGTGTGCTTTTTTCTTATTCTTTTATTACTGCGTGCATTTTATTTTGCAATATTTGCTTGGGAAAATTTGTGAAAGAAAAGTTGTTTAAATTTTCATATTAAAATTTGTAAACATAAAAAAATATTAGTACTCCTGCTTAGGTTTTAACTATTGTCAAAAAGTTTTCATAATTCACTCCCCTCTTGTCTATTTAGTAATTTCAATTGGTATCACAGCCTGTTTTCAAAAATAGTGTTTTAAAAAACCTTGAAAAAATGACCATGTCACATTTTGGTAATCGTAATACTGCGGAGGGTTATTCAATAACCCATCCACCTCTTTTTGATAACATTCCATTTGATTTCTGAAAAATTAGAATGTCTACTTTTTACAATCTATTGATTACCGCATGTGGATGTTAGTGAATGATAAATATGTTGCACCGTTTAAAACTGTTAATGGATTGAAAACTCCTGTACCTTTTAATGAATGGAGCAATGAGGATAGGGATTTAGCCCAACTGAATGCTAAATGTTTAAATTGCTTTTTCTGTGCATTGAAGTCTGAGGCCTATATGAGAGTGTCTACCAGTGCCACTGGTAAGGAGATTTGGGATAGACTGTGCATTACATACGAAGGAACAAGTGAAGTAAAATAGTCTAGGCTTAACATTTTAGTGCATGATTATAAACTCTTCCGCATGAAACCTAGCGAAATAATATCTGACATGTACACTAGGTTCACCCAAATTGTGACATCCTTACATGCATTAGGTAGAGAGATTTCAAATTATGAGAAAGTAAATAAAATTCTTAGATGCTTACGTAGTTTCCTATGATGCAAAGATAATTGTAATCACTGAATCTAAAGACCTAACGTTTACTCTATTGATAATCTCCTTGGGTCACTCATTGCATATGAGCAAGGAATGAGTTAGAGACAAAGTGATGCAGGTGAAAAGAAGGAGCGAACGGTGGCATTAAGAGCTAACAACTTAGAAAGTGAAAGATCTGCAGGGGAGGAAGAGGATGATATAGAACTGATAACCCGACAGTTCAAAAATTTCCTGAAGAGAAAACAGAAGCGTCATAAGAACAGTTGGAATAAAGGTAAGAGCTCAAGGTCCAATAATGTTTCATCTAATACAATCTGTTTTGAATGCAGAAGCCAGGTCACCTTCAAGCCGATTGCCCCAATCTGAAGAGTCAACCAGCTAAGGAGAAAGGAGATAACAAAGTAAAATACAAGAAAGGAAAGATAAAGATACAAAAAGCTTTTTGGGCTAACTCTGCCTCAGAATAGTCAAAAGAAGAAGCAGAGGAGGAGGTAACAAATTTTTGTCTTATGGCTAATGATAACCTTGATCAATTGGATCAAGATGAGGTATATTAACTTTTATATGAAGAGTTATTACTTATTTGTCAAAATATTCATGACTCATATAGGAAGTTGAAAAAAGGTGCATGCTAAGCTTAATGTTGAATTTAGTTATTTACAATCTGAGCATGCTAACTTATTTAAAGAAAATTCTGATTTAGATAGAGATCATATGCTACTTCTTGATGAGTATGATGCATTAATTAAGAAGCATATTCAACTAATTGAAGTGCATGAAATCTTGAAAACCACTCATGTTGAACTAGAAGAAGTTTTTGATAGACTAGACAAACTTGCATTAGAAGTAGATCATAGTGAGCACTTGCTATTAATAGAAGTTGATGGATTGACAGCTCAAAATAAAACCTTCAGTGAAAGAATAAAAGAACTAGAAAATGAAATTGCATCACTCACATTAGGCCATCCTAGCAATCCCCCAACACAGCATGCATCACACAACTTTAGGAAGACGCACTATCACCCACATAGATTAATGATCCCATTTCCTGGTGTTAGGTGTTTTCTTGTGGCATGTTAGGTCATATAGCCCGCACATGCACATTTCACTGTAGGACATACTTAGTATGGAGACCTAAACTACATCCATCACAGCATAGCATGCATACATCTCATTCGTGCAAGCATAAGGAGGAACCCAAACTCACTTGGGTTCCCAAATCTAATCTTTGAATGAAATTATAGGGGTGCTCTCACAAAATACCTAGTGAGAGCATGTGGTACCTGGATAGTGGCTGCTAGTGACGCATGATTGGAGATATGAAGAAGTTCATCCTACTGGAGACCACAACTGGAGGCAATGTAACTTTGGGAGAAAACACTACCAGGAAGGTGATAGGCTCAGGTATTATTGGTAATGCTAAAAATTTTTTAATTGAAAATGTCTTACTAGTTGATGGTTTGAAGCATAACTTATTTAGCATTAGTCAACTGTGTGACAAAGGTTTTGATATTATTTCTATCTGATAAATGTCTGATTAGTTTAAATGATAAACTAGTTTTAGAAGGAAAACGAATGAATAATATTTATATGTTAGACCTTGATTGCATTGATAGTTCAAATTCATTTTATTTGAAAATAATAGTTGAGTACTCATGGCTATGGCATAGGAGACTATGCCTTGCTGGTATGAAAACTCTAAGAAACATCACTTAGAAAAACCTAGTTAGAGGCGTACCTAAGTTAGATTTCACAAAGGCTCATTTATGTGATGCTTGCCAACTAGGAAAACAAGTCAAATCATCTTTTCATTCAATTAGAGATGTGATCACCTCTAGGCCACTAGAAATCCTACACATGGACTTATTTCTACCTGTTAGTACAGCCAGTTTAGGTGGAAAAAATTATGGATTTGTTATTATAGATCACTTCACTAGATTCACTTGGGTAAGATTCTTAGCACATAAAAATGAGTCTTTTGAAGACTTTAAGGTTTTCTCCACATGGATTCAACGGAAGTTAGGTTGTGAAATCTCAACAATTCATAGCGATCATGGTGAAGAATTTCAAAATGATAGATTTGAATCGTTCTGTCAAGAGCTAGGAATAGAACACAATTTCTCAGCCCCTAGAACACCACAATAAAATGGTATAGCAGAAAGGAAGAATAGAATCTTGGTAGAAGTCGCTAGGGCTATGTTAGCAGAGTACACCCTTCATAGATAGTTTTGGGCAGAAGCAGACAACACAGCATGTTATGTTTTAAATAGGGTGAACATTAGATCTAAGCTGAACAAAACTCCATATGAACTCCTTAAGGGTAGGACACCAAACCTTTCACACTTACATGTCTTTGGGTGCAAGTGCTTCATCTTGAACAATGGTAAACATCCCTTAGGAAAATTCGATCCCAAGTCTGATGAGGGTGTCTTCTTAGGTTACTCATCTGTAGGTAAGGCCTATAGAATCTTTAATAAGAGAACCCTTGTAGTAGAAGAGTCCACTCATGTAGTATTTGATGAATCAGATAAGTCCTCTGAATCTAAAATTGAAGATGATGAAATAGAGGCAATTCAAGGAGTAGAGACTATGACCTTAGGAGAAAGGGTAGAACCTCAGGAAGATTTACCTAGAGAATGGAGATATTCTTCTAGTCATCCTAAAGAGTTAATTTTAGGAGACCCTTCAGAAGGTGTAAGAACTAGGCATGGACTTAGGAAGGAGGTTAGTCATTCAGCATTCATCTCTATGATAGAACCTACAAATATAGATCAAGCCTTAGGAGATGAATTTTGGATTCTAACAATGCAATAAGAGCCGAACCAATTCACCAGGAATGATGTTTGGGAGTTAGTCAAGAGACCTAAAGAACAAAGTTTTGTTGGAACAAAATGGGTCTTCAATAATAAGGTAACTGATTCAGGAATAATAATAAGGAATAAAGTCAGACTAGTTGCTAAGGGGTACAACCAAATTGAGGAAATAGACTTTGAAGAAACCTTTGCTCCTGTTGCTAGACTAGAAGCCATAAGAGTGCTCTTAGCTTTTGCTTGCTTCAAGAACTTTAAGTTATATCAAATGGATGTAAAGAGTGCATTTCTGAATGGGGTAATTAAGGAAGATGTCTATGTAGAGCAACCCCCCGAATTTGAAAGTTCACAATTTCCAAACCATGTATTCAAATTAAAGAATGCACTTTATGGATTAAAGCAAGCACCTAGAGCATGGTACAAAAGACTTAACTCATTCCTATTGGATAGAAGATTTGAAAAGGGTAGTGTAGATCCTACACTCTTTTTACAAAAGGTCAAAGAAGAAATTCTCATTGTTCAGATTTATGTAGATGACATTCTATTTGGATCTTCAGATAAAATGTTATGTGATGAATTTTCAAAAATAATGAGTAATGAGTTTGAAATGAGCATGATGGGAGAACTTAATTACTTTCTTGGCTTTAGAGTAAAACAAATGGATAACGAAACTTTTCTTAGCCAAACAAAGTATATTAAGGATATCTTGAAAAAATATAAAATGGATAGTGCTAAACCCATGAACACTCCAATGGGCTCAACAATTCAATTAGAAAAATATCCTAGTGGAAAATCAGTAGATCAGAAAAAATATAGAGGAATGATTGGGTTCCTTCTTTACCTGACTGCCAATAGGCAGGACATAATGTTTAGTGTGTGCCTCTGTGCCCGTTTTCAAGCTGATCCTAAAGAGTCTCACTTAACTGCTGTCAAGAGAATTATTAGATATCTACTAAGCACCCCAAACATAGGAATTTGGTTTCCTAGGCACAGCACTTCCTTTTGAAATCTTAGGATACTCAGATTCAAACTTTGCAGGATGTAGGATAGATAGAAAAAGCACCTCTGGTACCTGCCAATCCATAGGACAATCATTAGTTTCTTGGTCCAGTAGGCAGAAAAACTCAGTAGTACTTTCCACAGCCGAGGCAGAATATATTGCAGTAGGAAGGTTTGTTGCACAAGTACTATGGCTGAAATAACAAATTCTTAATCTTGGCCTACCTGTAGGAACAATTTCAATTATGTGTGACAACACAAGCGCAATTTGCATCTCTAAGAACCCAATTCAGCACTCTCGAATAAAACACATAGACATTAGACATCACTTCATTAGAGATCACGTTGCTAAGGGAGATATAGAATTGCATCACATCGCTACAAGAGATCAATTGGCTGACATATTTACAAAACCTCTAGCATTCGACACCTTTAGCACCTTGAGGACTAGATTAGGTGTCATAGATATAACTACATAAAAAAAAAACAACAAAACAAAACCAAAACCAAAAAAAAAAAAAAAATCTTCCAAGGCTGCTCCTGATCATCACACACTCACTACACAAAAAGCACTAAACTTGACTTTATAATATCGTACTATACGATACTACTATCGTACTGAACGATATACTATAATCTACACAGAACATAATAAACGGCGAATTTCATCTCTGTTGATCGTACTGTACGATCCACATCGTCTTGTACGATAAATAATTGGTCATCGTACGGTACGAGATCTTCTCTTCGTACTGTATGATCCACGTCAGCAAACGGATTGGGACAAATTAAAGTGTGCTGATATGTTATTATTGGTGATCGTACTGTACGATATTCCCACATCGTACTGTACGATCCAACTCAGCAAACGGATGAGAACGACTTAAAGGCATTCGGTATGATATTAATGTAATTCGTACTGTACGATACACCTGTTCATACAGTATGATACTTTTGGTCAAAAGTCATACTGACGACCCTCAGGATGATCGATATTCAATTGATCATACTGTACGATACTTATCGTACTGTATGTTTTGACCTCCTTTTCCCGGTACGAACCGTCAGAACAATTATTACCATATCGTACTGTATGATGTACTATTGTACTATATGATATGAGGAAAACCCTATAAATAGGAGGGATAGGCAGATATCCTCACTCCACTCACTCACCTTTCACTCACCTTCCACACAATATCTAGTTCCAGCAAGAGAGGTCGTTTGGTAGTGGGAAGCTCGTCTTCCTCTCGCCGCCATAGCACTCGATTTTTGAATGCCAAAAATGAGGATGCATACCACAAGTTCAAAGCCTGCAAAATCACACTCTCCAGAATGCTAAATCAGGAGGCTCTAAACTTCAAGGCGATGAACCTCTTTTCTTTCACCACCCTCCAATTTCTTCTCACACTGATCTTCCCTTACAATTTTGAACTCCTTCTAGAATTCCTAGCCAATCTAACATATACTGTCGACAACCTCACTTTCCACTCTTTTGTTTGTCGTCAAAATGTTGAAATAACCAAAGCTGACATCGCCCAATACATTGGGCTATCTACTAAAGGGCTCATGGTTTGTTCTTTTCTTACAAACGATTTTGACTGGAGCATTGTTAATCGAGTCCTTAGGAACGTCGCATTCTATAACCACCAACCTCTCATTTCATCACTAAATAGAAATGCGCGCATAATTCAACATGTCCTTCGTACCTCCATAATACCCATAGGCGATTACCGTGTCAACATGACCCTGACCCTATCTTTCACTACCTACCTTATGATGACCAACACAAAATTCGACAAGGCCGATCTGATTATTGACTACATTCGCTATATGACCTTCGTTCATCTCCCTAGCACTTGCCGAAAACAAAATATAGCTCTTGGTCACCTTATAGAATATATTCTCCAAAATAAATATCAAATGACCTATCCTGGTGAACCCGACAATCTTCCTATTTTTTATATGGATGCCTCTTTTCTTATTTTTTTCCATCGGGGACAAGAGCCAGAAGAACCTATTTTTGATGAAGAAGAAGGCGAAGATGCCCCGGCCACAGCTCAAGCACGTCCACGATGACATGCACCACCCCGAGTACCTGCACAAGCACAAGATGATTTGGTCGAACGCTTCGACAAACTTCAGACTTGTCTCGATACTCACATTCAAGAACAACATCAGTAACACGAGACATATATGCAATGGTTTGGAGAACGCTTTACTGCTATTGATCACCACTTCGATGCTCTCTTTCAGTACTTCCAACCAAACCCACCTCCACCATCATCTGACCAGGATCCTCTACTTTAGATTATCTTTGTATTGTAGCATCTTTTTATCTTAGTGTTTGCTCCCCTTTTTGGTGCTATCAAAAGGGGGAGAAGGTTATTGTAGTTTGTTTTATAGTTAAATGCATTTCCTTTTATTTCGTACTACATTTTCTTTTCTTTTTTTGTACTGTTCTTGTTCTCATATTTAAATTTAAAAAATGCCATTAACACTTGCTTACAACAAATATTATTTGATATCATCAAAAAGGGGGAGATTGTTGCAACCCATGACCCCGAGTTTGAGATTTTGATGATGACAAATAATATCATTTGAATTATCTATTCATTGAATATTATTTTATTTGATATTGTCCGTGAGTACTAACATTTCAGGAAGATCGAAAGCTACTCAGGACGATAGGAAGACTCAAGAATGGGTAGATTAGGAGTATGGGTCTGCAATGTATTTTGTTGTTTATTTTATTTTTATTTTCTTGAGTTTGGCCACAAAATACATAGAAGTCTGAGCAAGCATGCACATACACAGGGGAAGAGTTCATTTTTAAATGTAAAATATAGAGTATTTCTTTCTCTGTAGATCGTACTGTACGATGTTAATTCGTACAGTACGATCAGAGCTTTGTAGGGCGATTATGTGAATAGATCGTACTGTATGAAACATATCGTACCGTACGATATGTTCAAATCCAAAACCCTAGCCGTCATCTTAACTTAAGTAAGTTATTTTACGCCGCTAGTACAGTACGAACACCTTCGTACTGTATGATTTATTTTAAATACTTACTTAATTTAACCTGTGATTAGTGCAAGAAATCCAGGCTTAATTATAATTTGAACATCGTACTGTACGAACCTATTCGTACAATACGATGAATAGAGATGAATTATAATCTTCCCGGATATCGTCCTAGATGATCTCTTATTTTTTTCTCATCGTACTGTATGATGTCCATCGTACCATACGATGAACAGAGACGATGTTTGATCGTCCCGACTATCGTCTTGTACGAACAGAATTGTTGTGGATCGTACCGTACGATTTAATATCATATTGTACGAATGTTTTTGAACTGTTCGTACCAGGACGAAGTCCGTTTAAACATAACGTACTATACGATTAGAAACCATACTGTATGATAGTAACGGCTACTTTTTGAAATCTCATGGATTTTGGAGCCCGTTTTTATGTGTAAAACTTGTCATATTTTGAGGGTGTGAATCAGATAGAGGAGAACGTGATTAGAGAGGGATTCCAAGGTAGAGAGCTCTTGAAAAGTTCTTTAGGGTTTTGAGAGATGAGAAGAAGGTGAGCATTGTGAGGGAGAAGAAGGTGCGAGGGAGATCACACGGTTGCTCCGAACTTGCTGCATCTTGTTCCTCCTGTGGCCCTAGAAGAATTTGTGGGAAGATCTCCAAGGGGAAAGGCTCTTCTTCATCCATGACCTCGAGGTACTCTACCTTCTCCAGGAGGGAGAAAAATGAGAAGGTTCTCTACCGTCGTCAGGAGGGTGAAAACAGAGTTTGGCACTCCGCCACGCCAGGTTGGTGAAAGAGAGTATTGTAAGGGCTTCTCCACCTTGCCAAGGGGGGGAAAAGGAGAGATATTTCTTGTAGTGAAATGTCCAGAGCGGAGAACTCCGGGGAGAGGATGTAGGTCATAGTTTGACCAAACCACTATAAAAATCTCGGTGTGCTTTTTCCTTATTGTCTTTTATTACTACGTGCATTTTATTTTGTAATATTTGCTTGGAAAAATTTGTGAAAGAAAAGTTATTTAAATTTTCATGTTAAAATTTTAAAACATCAAAAAATATTAGAACTCCTGCTTAGGTTTTAACTATTGTCAAAAAGTTTTCACAATTCACCCCCCCCCCCCCCTCTTGTCCATCTAGTAATTTCAACCTTCAATTTGTATCCTTTAGGGTGTAATGTTTGAACTATTGAACTTCTCAATCTTGTATCTTGCTTCATCAACAATTACACCCACTCAAACTGATAAATGTCGATCTGATACTAGTTGTTGCCCCACGACAAAATAAAAAAGAAAATAAAATTTAGTGGAAAGTAAAGAACACCAAGATTTAATGTGGAGAAACTCAAAATAAGAAGAAAAAAATTCATAGAGGCACACCACAGCAAGAAATCCAACCTAAAAATTGGGAGACATTTGTACAAATCTCTTATCTCTCTTGATCTATCCTTGCTTCTCTTCACACTTACACTATTCTTATTCATGAACAAAGAAAGAGATATTATACATACCACCAAGGGATTCCACCCTTAAGAAAAATGAGAAAGAAAAATTATTTATCTAGTCTCACAATCCAGTGATGCCATTTTCTACCTCTGCCACACTTAACGCTCTATCTCAAATCAACGCTGGATCTTTAGAGATGCAATGCTTTGGTCTCTATTTTTTACTCCAGGAAAACTATATAGTGCTGGGGCGCTCGGGAACAAAATGCAAGGGTTCTTGGGTCCATTGTGTTATGTTGCTTGTGTACACAACATCAGGCATTCTACACTCATGTAACTTAACCCAAGTAAGTAGAGGACCCCTCGCTCCCCTTATCAAGCATGATAAACTGGGTTGAGGGCCATGTCAATAATACAATCTAATTTAGTGACACAATCAGATTCCACATAGAATAACACTCACTTTTTCCCAAATAATTAAAATAAAAAGCCCTCCTTGACTGAGAACTCCCAACAAAACAAACTTTTATTAAAACTCTAAGGAAATAATTTTTTTGATGGAACTAGGTAGAATCATTACATTATTCCAATAGAACTAATAGAGATAGCAATTAATTGAAATGAGAAGTCACTATATCATAATAACATATGTTTATTTTCTAAGACCAAATACGTAATCTGAAGTAAAAAAACTTCCTTACTTTATAAGCAGTTGACATAGTGTGGTTCGCTTAGTTTAACAATTTTTTAAAGGCACTTTATATATTTCAATTAGTTTGGATGATAGGAACTCAAGCTCAAAAAATTTTACTTTGAATTTATGAAATCATTACATTTTAACATGATCAACATGTTGGATACAAATTTTATGTTGGGTGACACCCGACCTTACTAATATACAAGATTTGAGGGGGTGGGGCCTAAAATCCTATATGAGAATGTAGAGAGGAGGGGGGAAACTCTGTGGAAATGTTCAAGTAGCTCAGGTGTATCTATAAAAAATGTCAATATATAAAAAATGTTCCTCTTCTACTTTATTTAAAGGGATCAAGGGATAAAGGAATGGCTTCATCAAGAAAAAGAACAAAAAATTCATCACCTTTGGTACAAACAACTCTAAACATGTGTTATACTCTTGCTAGCTTGATAGATTTCAAGGAAACTTCCCTAGAGCCAAGGGTGTAGATGTGAGTTTGCTAGTGAGGGCCAACTTAAAGGGTTATGAATAGTGAGGGTTCTATAGTCATTCGCAACTTTCATTGAAGCATTGAATTACTTCGATGTGGAAGGATAATATGAAAATTGTGCAGAAGTAGAATCTCTCTGGTAGGCTATCTATGATGGAGCATGTTTGAGCAGTCTCCTAAAGATGCTTTATTACACCTAAGATGATTAATATTTCTGATTACATTCTATTAAAAAAAACAACATAAAATATAAAAATCAAATATAAGTCCAAATGAGTTAACAGTTTTAGGGAATGTTCTTTTTTGTCCTAATTTATGAATTTTAGAATTCAATTAGTAGGTTAAATATTAAACCTTAATTCTACAATAAGAAAGAGACCCTAATTCAGTAGGAAACTTGCAAAATCCATAATTAATTCAAGAGAAAAAATAAAAATATTAAATAAAGTTATTTCAAATCCTAAAAAATCATAGAAAGAACGAAACATAGAGGAAATGGTTCTAAAAAAAGTATTCAAAATTAAATAAATTAAAAAAAAAAGAATAAATAAATCACTAAATCCTAAAAACTCATAAGTTACTCTAAATAACATTACATTTTTAGTGAATGTTATCTAATTAAGTTTTAGCTTTTGAATTAAATATCATGAATATTTGAGCTCAATTGGAGGTTCAAAACCTAAGCAATAATCCTTGGGTTAATTAACTTTCTTAATTAACTTAGACCTTAGCAAAAAAAAAAATACAAATAAATTTGAACATATTTAAAATAAATTTTCAGAATCGTGCTGATCTTAAAAAATAAGAAGAGTCAAATTCCCAATTTTTAAAATATTAAAATACATTTAATTTTTTTAATAAAAAAATTAAATAAAATAAATCATAAAAATGTAAAAAGAAAATCTAATTTAGTTTAAATTTTTTATGATATCATCATGGCATTTGATTAAGCTCAACTAATAAATTTCATGAAATTTGGAGTTCAAATTATTGGGAAATTAAAATAAACTTATTAAAACATATAAATTTCAAAAAAATTAATTAAATCCAAATAGCTAAATATTTTGTAGGGGATTCATCTAGTTATGTCTAATCACAATATTGTTTAACATAATTTTTAAGTTCATCGTAACAACTAACTAAAATTTAATTATTAAAAAATTTAAAATTTTTATAAAATTATGAATCATTTAAAATAATTTAAATTTTTTATGAGATGTTCTTAAGATTGCCTCTATTTTTAGAGAATTATTTTATTTTTTTTACATCATCTTAGACTACAAAGAAAATAAACAACCTTTTGGTTTAATAATAGAATTATTAAATAACCTACAAAATAAAAAATTCAATATCAATTTAAAAAAAAAATTAAATTAAAAAAAATTGTGAGCTCAAAAATTTCAATGAATAAAAACCTAAATAATTTTGAATATTAACAAACTCAAAATAAAATTTTCTTTCACTTACTCTAAATAAAATCGTTAAATAACCAAAAATAATAAAGAAACCTTATTTACTTTTAATACACTATAAATTATCAACCCATCTTTTGGGTGAGGTGTACAACTTACTATATCTAGGATATTTTAAATGGTAAGGTTCACTTTAGGAAGAATGTTGTGTATTTAAGGCAATCTTCATAGCTTAAAAACAAAAGAGAGATATTAAATCTTAACAATCTAAAACATCTAAAACCTATAAATCAACAAAGAAATTTTGTAATCACTCTAGTATTAAGTTGAGTACTTTAAAATTAAAAACAAATCTTATACCAATAGCAATTCGACACTCGTACTGCTTTGCACACACTAGCTACTGGATAAGGCACCAATCCTAAATTTTTAGGTCGGGTTGCTCTTTCTATGTTTATTTTGATGGTATACTCTTTGTTTTCTATTCTAATATGCATATTTAAACAAATATTTTTATTAGAATATCCTTTTCAAACAATTGCAATAGAAACAAATATGCTCTTCCTAATACTAATACCTTTATGCTTGCAAACAAAAGCTTTCTTGCTTTGTTAGAAGCAGGACAAGCCGTAGTTAATTTTGATGAAATGTTTTTTCTAAACCAAATATTTAACAAAAGTAAGAAAAAAATATTAGAATCATTCGAAAACTGCACATAATAATTCAAAACAAAATAGAAGGCCTCTAAGGACTAAACAAAAATAAATTTATATTAGTTTGAAACATTACATATCCTTCTTAGTCGAGATACTTGACTTCAGTGGATAAGTATTATGTCCAGTTCCTAAGAATAAATTCAACCTAGAACAACATGCATTAAATATGGACTTTAACATCATGATTGTATAGTGATAATGTGTCTTTAGCTTAAAGCCCATTTTAAAAAGAATTATAAGTTTAATAGAGTCATAACTGGTTAAATTAGAAGGTGTGGGTTAAATCTTTATATGTGATCAAATTGGTTCATAGGGGTCCTCATAAGATGCTTAGGACAGTAAGGCTATATATATATATATATATATATATATATATAATTAAAACCCACTAGGGGCCAACACGTTACTTAAGGTAAATATTATAGAGTCTTTAGAGGTGACCTTCAACCATTTACTGCTCAGAAGAGCTACAAAAGAAACCCAAAAAATTCCTAAGAGCCAAAGGTCCCCTATGCTAACAAATACAAAAAAACCTAGTAACATTCTAGGGCTGCAAGAAGACAGCATCCAAAAAAGAAAGACAAACAAAAGGAAGATAAGCTCAGTCTTTCTATGAAAAATAGAGCAGATTCTCCACCAGCATAAGCAGCATTTGATCCTGCAATAACGATCAAGCACACAAAAGAACCTGCAAAAAGAAATGCCACATCTAATGAAACAATTGATTAATAATAATGATGAACTATTCAAATCACAATTCCAACAGAAATTAGAGATACTCCCTTCAATAAAATAAGACAGGTGATGATGTTGCCAAATGATGAAAGATGAGCCAATAGTGACGCTAAAAAAATTCCAATTAGAAGCCAATCAACCACAAATGTAACAAATGGCCAAGCTAAAATCATTAAAACAAAAAATAGTATAAAGGGACTAGCTTCCAACAATCAAGAAAGATAGGGGATCCAAGAAGCATAGCTTAGAAAATGGCCACCGCCCTCATGATTAATACCCCAAGGCCACTCAATTCTAAACCAATAAGTGCACCATCAGTAGATATAATTAGGAAGAAGCAACCAATCCAACCTCACAACCATAAAATAAATAGACCACACCATTTAAAGCATAGGAACCTTTAATACACCGCAAAAGCAACAAAGGCTACCCCCCCCCCCCCCCCCCCCCCCCCCCCCCCCAACCAGTAATCAACAAGGACACCATGTCCAATGTCCAATAACCACCAGTTACAAAAACCCAACAGCCCCTGGAAAACAAAGTAGATGGGCATGCCAAAATAGCAACCAGAAAAAAGGACACCCCATCCAACAGCCACCAATTGAAGAAACCCGAGAACCCTAGGCTAGCAAAATAGATGGGCCAACCAAAAGAGCACACCCTCAGATAAAACCCACTCAACCAAACCAATAAAATACATATAGGAATAGAAGAGCAACAAAGGGGATATAATTTAGGTCCCTTAAAATACTAATCATTGTTCATCTTCCCAGCAAACACGTACATTGAATGATGCAGGAAAAAGCCAAAAGCCTAAAAATCCAACAGATCTACGACAACCAACAGAAGACCCGTAATAAGATCAAATAAATTAATAAAAAGGGAGGACATGCTTAAATCTATAGTCACACTCACAACTAGCAAACAGAAACAATAACAAAGAAGATAATAAAGTCTAACACAAAACACAACCATTAGGCAGTTACAGCAGGAATCAAAACTTAAGGATAGTGCTAACTTGGAACAAGTAATGCTCTTATACAAACAAATAATCAGTACCAGAAGCCATCACCAAAAAATTGTTGAAAATCCCCAACCAGCCAAGACACCCACCTTGAAGAAATGAAAATAGAGCAAAGAACTAGGGAGACTATAGCTCCAGCAAAACCCAACCAGTGATAAGCTGCAGAATTCAAAATTGAGGGAAATACAAAGCCCAAAACAAGAACCAACAATGCAAAAGAATTAAGTTCTAACATAAGGGTTACCAATTTTATCCAATATGATAAGCCCTTTAAACTGAGCAGGTAAGTTATTAGCAAGAAAATTAGTAAGATGCTCCAACTTACAACCCCAATAAGCTAGCCAAACCTCACTGGAATTTCCCTCCTTATAAACATGAGAGAAGGAGGCATTAATAAGAATCATAAGCATTTTAATGTCTCTTAAAATGTAAAAAACACAAGCATTGCAAATAGAGTCCTCTAGAACATTTAAATAATAAATAATAGAGATATATTCAACTTCAATACATATAGTGACAATATCCAAAGAAATGCACAATTAATCCCATGGAGAATTGATGAGAGCTCAGCAAATTTCTTATCACACAGCGGTAAGGGGCAAGCGTACGCCATGACAATGTTACCATCATTGTCCCTGAGAACCCCACCCCAATCCAAAATTTTCTGATTGCAAATACCCTTAACATTCATTTTATAAATGTTAACGGGAGGTTTAATCCAGTAAACAGTTTTCAAACCAGCATGATGCGGATCAATATTCAAATTAATACCTAATTCATCAACCATAAAGCCATAATTTTTAAAACTCTTATATGAAAGCAGGTTAACAAAAAATAATCTCAATATTTTGTCTTTCACATTATTGATAATCCTATGATGGTTCATGCCAACACCATTAAAATAATAATGGTTCCTTTTCAACCATAAACATCAAAGGACAAGCAAAGGAATAACATTTCTAATATTCCCCTTAGAATTAGCAAATCAAAAATTAAGATAAGCATTAATAGAAAGCTTAGCACTAAAATAATTTAATTTTAATATATCAACAAAGTTAGTCCATGTTTTGATCGCTAAAGGACCAGAAAGGAAGACATGATGCATATTCTCCACGTGATAACAACTTCAGCATTTGGAAGATATAATAAAACCATTTTAATTAAATTATCTTCAGTAGGAATGAACTTATGCAGAATTCTCCAAATAAAAATAGCAATAGTTGAAGGAATGCTTTTATGCCAAATAATAGCCCAAATAAAAGAGCTATCATACTTGATTCTAAAAGCATTTCAAGCATCCTTTAATACTAAAGTACCATCTTTGGACAAATTACATAAGAGTAAATCCTCATAATCAGTGTTCAGGGAAAGATTAAAAATTTGATGAATAATAGAATCAAGAATCACTTTTACAAGCTTATCATAATCGCAACAGTTATTAGTAATGAAAAAGTTCACCTTAACCACCGCAGTAGAAGAAGTATTATTGATGGAATCAATAGACTGCTGACCTAACCAATGATCTTGCCAAAAGAAAATATTTCCCCCGCCATGCCCCCAGCAGAGATGCGGTTCAACCATCCATTTAACCTTACAAAGTCTCTTTCAAACTTTAGAGTCACCTTGGTTATAAGAGCATATAGTAGGATGTTTGCCCACATAATATTTAGCAACCATAAACTTTGCCCAAAGGCTCCTATTAACACGAAAGGTATACCACAACTTGAAAGAAAAAGCTTAGGATTAATCTGACATACTTTTACAACCCAAAGCACCCTTATTTAACACACCACAACATTTATCCTAAGAGGACAAAGTGATTTTAGAATTTATGTTATCCCCATTAAAAAAAAAACTTATTGGTAAGTTTATCAATCCTATTGCAAACATTTTGCGTAGGTTGAAGAGTTCAAAAAGTATAAACTGGAAACGAACAAAGAACACTTCTAATGAGAGTAAGCCTACCACCAAAGCTCATAAAGTTAGAATCCAAGGACAAAAACGTGCTCTGAAGCAAAGAAATTAAATCATCAAAAAGAAAAGTCTTCTTAAGACCTTTAAAAAGTGGGACTCCAAGATACTTAATAAAGCAATATTTATTCTTCTTTAAAGCAAGCCCACTAACATTCTCAAAATGCTAAAATGTTTTGAAATTTTATTGATACAATTTAAAGAACAATTCATAAAAAGAATAAAATTATAAGCAAAACACAAGTGAGAGATCGGGAAACCATCTATGGTTCTAAAATAGAGGCTAGGGTGATTCTCAAGGAGATTAGCAATACCTCTAGACAAGTAATCCACCGCAATAATGAAGAGAGCAGGAGAAATAGGGTCTCCCTGTCTAAGACCATGAGAGGACTTAAAAAAACCATTACTCTTGCCATTGACAATAATGAAAAAATAGGAATCTTCAATGCAATTTCTAATAAGATTAGTAAAAACCAAATTAATACCAAACAAATGGTAAATATGATAAAGAAAGCTCCAATCAATGTTGTTATAAGCCTTGGTAATCTCAAGCTTCAAAATAATATTGTTGCCTCTCACCCTGACATCCAGGTCATGACAAAATTCTTGTGCCAAGAGATTATTTATTATCAGTAATAGCCCGACCCTTAACAAAACCCATTTGATAGGGAGAAATAATTTTAGGCAAAATAGAGTTTAACCTACTCATAAAAATTTTAGAAATTAGTTTACTAAAAAAGGTACAAAGACTAATCGGTCTGAAATCATTCCAACTACTAATCGAGTTGGTCATGGAAAAAGCACAATAGAAGTGGAAGTAAAGAATCTAGGGATAGGGTTCCCAGCAAAAATCCTAAACAGCTAAAAAAGATCAAAGCTAATAATATTCCAAGCTTTCTGAAAAAAGTTACTTGTAAAACCATCAGGGCCAGCAACAGAATCACCATTCACATTACCAACTATCTCTTTTAATTCCTCCAAAGATAGGGGTTTAAAAACGTAAGTCATTATCCTCCTGAGATATTAGATTACGGATAATATCAAAGTTAACAAGATTAAGAGGAGCAAAAAATTTATTAAGGCGATTATGAAAATGCTGAACAACTAAATAAGCATTTTTATCCCCATCTTCAACAGTAGAACCATCATCTCGAATGATTTTATTAATGGAATTTTTTTTCACTTTTTCTCTTGACCAAAACATGAAAATATTTGGTATTATTATCCTCATCAACCAGATGTTTAGCAATAGCTTTTTGCTTCCAAAAAGCTTCCTCCCGCTCTTGTAAATTAAATAGACAAATTTTAGCCTCTTTAAGCAAGTTAAAATTTGCATTAGAAGGATAAACTTGATAGTTAGTCTCAATAAAATTAACTTTGTCTTTAGTAACTAGAATTTTAGTGAAAATATTTGTAAAAACATTATGATTCTACCAATTAATAATTTGTTTCAATCTTTTCAGCTTGAACCAAAACATCTTCATGCCCTGAACAAAATTATCAAGATGCAAGGGGGCATGCCAATTTTCCTGAACATCCTCTAGAAATGACTCATGAAGCAGCTACATATTCTAAAATCTAAATTGAGGCATAGAGTTCATCTATCTAGCTTTAAGCATAATCAACAGCATAAAATGGTCAGAAAGAGTTTTGCCAAGATGCTCAATAGAAATAGCATTAAACAAAATAAGCTAATTGTCATTAAACAAAACCCAATTCAGATGTTGCTATAAATGACCATGATTTCACATGAATTTATTACCAGAAAAACCAACATCAATCAAATTACACTCAATAATCATGTTGTTAAAATCCTCCATAGAATTATAGTTAGGTGTAGATCCCCACAATCACTTAAAAGGTTAGAAATCATATTAAAATCACCACCAATAATCCAAGGTAAATTGCAAATACCATGAAATTTATTAAGTTGCTCCCAAACAAATTTTCTAATATTATGAGAAAAAGTAGCATAAATAAAAGAAGCATAATAATTGACATTTTAAAATTCAATGATTCAATGTAAAACTTTAGTGAAGTCACCAATAACATCTATCCTAATAGCGTTTTTCCAAAAAAACTAAAATTTTATTGGCTGAATTAGAAACACAATGCTTAAAACCTAAGATTATAGCAGTAGACTATAATTTTGTGACAATAATAAGCAGCTGAAGAAAAATAAGGATAGAAACATTATAAAAATGACATAAATTCTTAACTCTCAACCTAGAGGAGGGGCAACAAATACCCATAACATTCCAAATAATAGATTTAAATATAAGCAACAGGTTAGTGACTAGTATGTGAGCGACGAGTAGTTCTAGGAGATTGAACAATGATGTTTTTACTTTTCCTACCTTACTTACTATGAAATTTAATAAAACTAATGTCATTATCATCTTTAGCAAAACATTTAGCAACAATTCTCATATCCTCTATGTCAGTAAAAGCATCACTATTATAATGAGAAGTTGAAGGAAGCTTACTATCATTTTGTTGGACTACCTGAGTAACCTGTTGAGGACATTCGTCCTCCATAAACATACCATCATCCTCCACATTACCTTTACCCCTCACCGCAAGCCCATCAATGCTTTTCCCAAGAGGAAGGCTATCCTCCACCATAGCTAATTCAACCTCCTCCAACGGGTTGCCATTCCCATCACTTTCTCTATAAGGTAATTCAATGCCTGTATTAACTTCTACAAATTTCTCCTGCTCATTCAAATTCAAAGGATTAGTATCCATGTTAGATAGTAGAATTCCATTCATTTTTGACAATTTTTTGTTAATCATAAAAAGAATAATAGAATCAATAATAGCAATATTTTGGTTAGCAGAATTAGCCAAAGTTTGCTCATCCATATTTTCACAACCAGAAGAGGAAATAAAAGTAGATTTAACATTAACTCCCTTGTCATGATTTGAACAAAAAAACAACAATAACAGTTGGTTCAAGTCAAGATAAGCGAATTGCATAGGCTCCTAAATAATTTAAGTCGGTTTAGAGGTATTGCCCTCCAAGTTAATAGGATTAGGGATAATATCTTTATGATAAATTGAATTGACATCAACCCCTTGCGGTTGTTTGGAAGGGTCCTTCTCCTTACAAAGGTGAGGATGCTTCCGAAAACATTCATTAATACCATATCCATGCATTTTGCATTGAGAACAAAAAATGGGTAAGTTTTCAAATTCCACATTTTGGAAATAACCCTCACCTCTGTTGCAATCCAAATCTCATTTGCATGTTTCTTAGAAACATCCAATTGAACCAGAACCTGAGCCACGGATGGTCTCAAAATAGAAGTAGTGGCTTGGTCCATTTGTAATTGCCTTCCAAAAATCTAAGACAATCCAAATAAGATCTGAGTATTAAGAAGTGAAGTCCCGATAGTTTTAGGTTAAGAAAAAACTTTTGTATAACTTCAAGGTTCGGATGTCTCAAAAGAAAAGTTCCTACCAGCGTTAAATCAAATAGAGCAGCCAACTAAGCCACCACAGGGTCCTCAATTACAAAAGCCATACATCCTTTAAACGAAGAATGAACAAACTTCAACTTAGAGGAAGATAAAGAGGAGCCAGCCCGAACTTCTTTAAAAGAATGAGATTTCCCCTCTATAAAAGAGGAAGCCAGCAGGAAAAAAGTCAACAGAGTTGTCATCTCCCAAAGCCCAAAAGCCACAAAAAACCTCAAAATTGACGCAGGAAGAAAATAGAAAGAAACAAGGTGAAAGAGATTAAACAAAAATCTCAAGAAATCCACACTAGGAGGGCAAAACCAATCGCACAAGAGAAGAAAACCTAGATCACCTCCAAATTGCCAGAGAACAAAAAGAGATGTTGCAATGTAATCTCTTTTAACAATAATGTAAGGCCATATTATATATAGTTTTATTTTAAGTAAAATTAGGGTTGGAAAAGTAGTTGTGGTCATACAAACCGAATCTAACAATAAGTCTAAGATGTAGAACACACTAGATCATTCTATCCAGAAGACCAAATGGTTATGAATAAAAACTAAATTAAGGTGAAGATTCCTATTAATGATCTAGAGATTTTGATGGAGGTATGAAATTTTCCCTAAATTTTATCCAAGATTGGTCTGAAAATTTTTCTCTAACTGCAACTTGAATTGGATTTAGGCTACATGATCTTTGGATATTTGTGAACAAAAACCTCAATAAACGTATAAAAATCAAAATTTTTGCATATCTAATAAATATTTGTAGGTTTTTTGTGATATTTAGAGGATTTTGGGTCATCTAATTGAAATTAAACATGTAACTTGGTCTATTTTGAACTAATTTGGTCGATTTTGACAAAAGATTTGATTGGATTGTTAGAATGCTAGAACATTTAAAATATTAATTTTTTGGAGTTAAGAATGATAGATAGAACACAATGCAAAATAAAATTTTAGAAATAAGAGAATATGTAAATTTCTACCACTCACCAAAGTAATAGTACTAGAGAACATCACCAAACCCTATCTAGTTTGGCTGACCACCAACCTCTAAGGGATTTCTCTTCCAATATTAGTCACAACATAACATTTAAATTTTTCATTACACTAATTAGGTGAATTTAATGTAACATTTCATAATAATGGATTTCTTAAATGTGAAAAAGATAGGGAGGGAGCACTTGTTTAACCACCATGTAACCACCTCAACTCCTCCCTCCAAATGCATTACTTGGTGGGAAACTCTACTCCAACATAGCCATTTAGTTTGGTTATTTAAATGGGCTAACATAACATAAATTCAATCACACTAACAAAGACACTATTACTACTATATATGAGACATTGCCTTCACATAAAGACAATAATAAAATACTTTAATTATTGAGTCCTCGCTCTAATGAAGCCCTCTTAGCCTTAGATCTTATAATTATACATATAGTATATTGATTAGATTCTTGAGGTACTTCAATCACCATGGACCCAAAATAACTCTTCATTGAAGAGTTGAAGTCCAAGTAGTCAACTACAATCTTTGGCACAATCTTCTCCAAAAAATCTCTAATAAGTCAGGTCTCTTTAGTGGGTGGCTTATCTCTCCATATCACAATAAATATATGATATGGTTCATCTATAATGATGTGATCCACCCCAATAAATGAATGTTGGCTTCACCTATAAAGAATAATTTTATGTTCCTACTAAAGATTCATGTTATTCATTTAGAGGTTGGCTAACTCCTTTATATGGTATAAAAATTTTCATATTGAAAATTGGAATCTTAAATATGTCTTTTGGAAATTCAATAACATATGCATTTGTGCTAGTTTTTCTAATAATCTCAAATGGTCAACACACCCTAACTTTTCATTTTTTTTTTAATCAGTGAAACGATTCCTCTTAGGATATTCTTGTTAAAACAATATCCTCAAAATTAAATTCTTTAATGGTTTCTTCTTATTCTTAATTTGAAAGTAATTTATATTAGTTACTTTTAATTATAGTTTTACATTCTCATGAAGGCTTTAGAAATCTTATGCAAATATAAATATCAAATCAGAAAATGTATATGATATGATGTTAGCAGGATCAGTTGTTTTTTTAATTATAATCATAGGTTATTTCCATAAAAGATGTCACTCTAATAATACTCACTTAAAGCTTAGGTTTTTTTTTTTTTTTTGATGTTTAAGTTGTATATCTAATTTAGGTTTGTAGAGTAGTGCCATGAATAAGTTGTGTAGAGGAGTTGGCATTACCTTGTAGCTAGGCTAAATTGATAGAGCTTAATAGTTTTGTTATTTAATTGAAATATACGTGTGTTGACCTCATTTTTGTATGAGGTCACTTTTAATTCCTCCCTGCATTCTAGATCCTAGGATCTTCCTAGTTCCTAGCCCTTAGGCTCAATCCAAATCTTAATTCAATCCAAACCCAGAACCCTTAGGCTAAAGACTTAGGTCCTAAAGCCCTTTCTAGGTGATTTTGCCATCATCTTGAAACCCAGTCTTTTGACATCCGATTTAGGGTCTATCAATTTCATATTGATATGACATGTCTCTAGTGTCAACCCTCCAAATTTGAACTCATTTGGAGGGCTCTAACCTCACAAACTTAATCAAATTCCAGGGGTTGCAAAACCTTCAAATATTTACGATCCATGCCACTAGATCTTACACCTAGTAGAATTTGACCTTGGAGCCCCCTACAAACCCTTTGACCATCTCTAATACCTTGATTTTGACTTATTGAACAATAGTCTACATCTTTCCAGACACAATTTGGCCCCGAATTGACTCAAGGCCAAAATGACCAAAATGCCCTTAAAGGGGATTTTTGGACTTTTGACCTAGACTTGACTTGATTTGATTATCAATCCTTGAAACCTTTCTCAAGTGTTTCCAATTGATTTTTAGAACCCCTTTGACTCAATTCCAAACATGGGCCAATTTGGTTGACCAAGTCAACCCATTTTGACCTTAATGACCCTTAAGGGTCAAAATAGTCATTTTGACCTAAATGACCTTTCTACACTTTGATGCCTCACCCATTAGACTCATATGATCAAATGGATTTCAAGTGACCCAACTCTTGGCCCTAAGTCAACTTGTTTGACCAAGTCAACCAAGTTGACCAAATGTCTCATATACCTCATTCCACATAGACCACTTGACCAAGATCATTCCAATTCCCTTTGAACCCAAGGGATGACTCCTTGGGCACCCAAGAGACCCCTCTTGGAGACCCAAGCTTTGGGTTCACTTGGGTTAGCCTTTTGACTTGACCCAAGTGACCAAAGAGAGGTCTCCTTTGAACCATCTCTCAACCTTAATCAAATTGAATCCAAAACAAGGTGTCATTAGGTCCCCCTTGACCCAATGCACCTCTCTTGACCATCCCAGCCCTTGGGCCCACTTGGGTCAAGAGTTAGGCTAACCCAAAGTGGCCAAAGCCACTTGGGATTGAGCCAATTCTTGTCCTAAGTCAATTCAGACTTGACCAACACTTCCATTGGGTCTCCCATGACTTAATACATCTCCCTTAACCAGCTCAGCCTCTAGCTCCACTTGGGTCAAGAGTTAGGCTAACCCAAAGTGGCCAAAACCACTTGGGATTGAGCCAATCCCTTCCCTAAGAAAGATTTAACTTGATCAACACCTCTAGTTGGTGGCCCTAGGTCCAACACACCTCCTCCAGCCATCCCATGCCTTGAACTGACTTGGGTCAAGTTTTAGGTTAGCTCAAAATAGCCAAAACCTTATGGACCCGAGCCATCTTTGAACGTAAATCAAATTGAACCCAATTGTCACTTGCATTGGGTGCACCAGACCCAGACCCACCTTCCACATCAAGCTCAGGGTCTAGCCTGAGTTGAGCCTAAATTGACCCGAATCGAGCAGATTTGGATCAACCCGAGCCATCTTTGAACCCAGATCAAATTGAACCCAATTGCCACTTAAATTGGGTGTACCAGACCCAAACCCACATTCCATATCAAGCCCAGGGTCTGGCCTGACTTGGGTCAAGCCCAATTTGACCCAAACCGAGCAGGTTTGGGTCCGATCGAGCCACCAGATCAATGCAAACCTCCCAGCCCCAATTGAGCTCACCCTTGACTCCAGCATGCCCCCATCGCTCTTTCCAGGTCAACCCGACCCAAACCCCAGCCGGCAGCTGTCAGAGCCAATGGGGAACGAGATCTAGTGGTCCCCTCAGTCGATCCTGACCCAAAGCCTTCCAAAGGCTGTGGATCGTCAACTGGAAGCTCACGAGCTCTTTGGGACGATGTCCCCTTCCACCTGGCATCAATCCGAGGTCCCTCCCGGTAAATCCCAGTCGTCCAAGCTCGCGGAAGGTGGGGCGACTCATCCCAAAAATCCTCTAATTTGATCCCAGATGTTTCAAATCATTCCCCAGGGCTCTTTTGATCTCCCAACATCTTCCCCAGCTTCCCAGATGGTTTTTTTGATCCGCTCAAGCAAACTCCGGTGAAATCTCTTGGAGTCCCGCTCGAAGTCGTACCTCCGGCCGTCCTCCAGTCCTGACGTTTGAAGGAGATCTGCTCGCCATCACCACCTGAAGCTTCCTGATAGAGCAGCTCATCTGTTGAGACTGTCTCTGTGGTAATCTTTCAATCCCAAGCTCCCTAGCTAGGTAGTTCGGTCAAGTGTGAAGGAAACGTTCACCCCAATGAACTTCCACCGTTGGATTGAAGGTTTCTTCTGTCCTGATCCTACCTGTGAAATTTCATCAAAGTTCACCGGTGGAATTGCCCGGATCACGCCGAAGAAGGTTCACGGTCTCGAGTTCGCACTGGAGGTTGAATATATAATCCAGACCATTGATTTCGATCAACGGTGCGGATTAAATACCGCGGTCTCGGGGCACCGTTGATCGTAGCCGTCTGATCTTCCATCTGTCTGCTATAATTAATCTGACTGTTACCCAGTCAGCGCTAATGATTGCCCTGCCAATCACGACGCGCCGCGTGTAAAGCGCCAGCTGACTGGGTAATTGGTGGATTAATATTGCAGAAAATTTATAGGAGCATCAAAAATTTATATCTCCCTGCACATTTGGCCAAATTAGATGTTCTTAGGCTCATTGGAAAGGTCTCAGAGAGACCTACAAAAGTCCTATGGTTCCAGGTCCTGATTGCATCTGTGTTAAGTTTAATTTCAGTAATGGTGTTATTTGAATAATGGCAATTATTGCTTTATTTTAATTCCCCAGGACTTGGAGTTTTGGGAGATTGAATTTGAGCATGTCTCTGACATTACCAAATTTTATCTCACCTGTTTGAGATGTTTAAGGCACTTTCCTTTAATTTTGAGTTTAAGTGTCATGGGTTGACCCTTAAATTCAAAATGTGATTTGAACCTTTCTAATGGGATTTAGGGTGTGATTTTTTTTTTGATGATGATGTATAGGATAGTTGAGAGTTCGTTAGGGATGTTAGGCCCTATAGAACTGGCCCAAGACTAATTAAAAGAGAGGTGAATTGGAAAACATGAAAACCAAAGATAAAACTCCATCCAAAATCACCACAAATAAAGTGCGAAAGAAAAATAAACGCGGAAGCGATAATAAGAAAAGAACACACCGAATTTATAGTGGTTCGGTCAAACCTTGACCTACGTCCACTCCTTGGAGGCACCCTCCAAGTATTGCACTACAAAACGTGACTCTCCTTTAGCCCCCACAGCTAGGCGGAGAAGCCCTTACAAAATCACTTCCACCTTCCCTGGTGCGGCGGAGTCGCCGGGTCCTTTGACACCAAAGAGATCTTCTTCTTTGGTGAACTTCCCTCAAGACAAGCCTTGAATCCGATGGTACTAAGGTGCGAGTTCGCCGGAGCAACCGTGTGGATCCCCCACCACACTCCCTTGAGTTCCTCCCCCTCACAGGATCTTCTCCCTCTCAAACTCCACCCTTTCCTCTCTCCCTTTCAAGCTCTCCCTTCTAATTTCCCCCACAAGAACGAAGCTACAATGGCTGCCAAAGACACTTACAAAGTGCCTTGCCATAGCTTAAATAGAAGCTCTCAAAACGAGCTCATTAATGCAAGTTGCCGACATTATCGTCCAGGACGATAGGTATATCGTCCTGGCCGATCAGTACAAATTCAGCTCATCAGCCTGGGACGATTTGAGATGATCAGAAGAAAATTGGTTACATCGTCCAGGCCGATCTCACGATCGTCTTGGCCGATTAGTTTAAAACCGATTTCAGTCGTCCTGATCATCGCCCTGAATACAAGATGTCCGATGTAGATCGTCCAGGCCATCGTCCTGGCCGATCATGCGATCGTCCTGGACGATGTGATCGTATCAATCAACCATTAATGCTTTCCAAAGATACCAGATCAATTTAGGCATGATTGAGTTAGATCGTCCTGGACGACAATAATATTGTCCTGGCCGATTTCCCAAAACAAAGAATTCCTAAACTGATTATGGCGGTTGATTCTTTCTGAATTGAGATTATCATCCTGGCCGATACAAGTATCATCCAGGCCGATCTGTTGATGGCTGCCTTAATGAGGATGCCCTAATTAGGATTTCTTATTTTGGACATATCGTCCAGGACGATATAAATATCGTCCCGGCCGATATTACCAAAAATAGAAATCTTATAGGGAACAACAGGAGATCTTCTAATTTACAATCCAACTGGTCCCACACCAAATACAACAGACTCAAGAAAGAAAAAAAGATTACAAACTGACTCAGACCTAGTCTACCCAATCTTGAGCTGGTTCCAATTTGCAGTCTGATCGTGTGGACCTGAAACGTTAGCACATAAGGCAATAGTAGAGAAATAAATGTTTGCTATCATCAAAATCATAAACCGTAGATCCGCAACAATAGGGAGTTTAGAGCCAGTGATTTTGCCCAAATCCAAGCTCAGGATAGCTCCCTAGAATTTTTTAAAGCTGACTTAGAGATCACCATAGGTGGCTTGGTTAGCCACCTTAGAATACTCCATTTGAGCCCAAATTTGGTGTGTTTAGGCCTTGCAATAAGGTGATCCCATGGTCCAAATCTCATCAGATTTGGAGCCCATTTGGTTTACCAAATAGGAGCCATAGTATTCCCCCCTTAAAATCACCCCTTGGGCCTTATTAAAATTCTAATAAATCAATTTTAATTCCTAAAATACTCCTAACTGACCCTGATTGATTCCTCAATCAGTAAAAATTCAAATCTTATTAATTTAACTTTCTAATCCATGTTAATTTAATTTTATTTAAAATCTATGTTTATTCAATATTAATTAATTAAAAATCATTAAAAATCCCAAAAAAATCTTTTAAAACTTGATAATCTCCCATTAGATTATTTCTGATCTTTGGGATTGATTTCAAGAAGTTTAGGACTCATTTGGATTCAAATAGTTAAAAGGGACCCTTTATTTAAGCTAATTAAAATTTCTAGTAAATATCTTAGCTTGTAAAATTTATTAGAAATTATAGAAAATTCCAAATAAATCAAACTCAGTGGCTAATGACTCTAATTAAAATCTAGTATTTTCTAAAAATGTCAAACCCCTAAAATCTGGTCAAAGTCAAAAAGTCAACATTTTGGTCAACTCTAGGTCAAAATTGGGTTAAAACTTCTAAAATTCATAACTTTTGATAGAAAACTTCAAAATTAGTGTGTGACCTGTCTAACAACTCATAATTAGGTCTAGTATTTATTAAAAATCTAAAACCCTCAAATTTTGCTCTAATTTTAAAAATCAAATTTTGACCCCTTAATTAACTTATCCGGATAACCCTCTAAATCTATTAACTCTCCCAAATTTTAGATTTCTCTTAATAGGCTAATAAAATTCTTAACCAATCATTTAAAATCAGTAACCAACTCTTTTTTTTTATATTAATCCACTCCTTAATTTCAACCAACTTAAATTAACTTAATCAACCCCGATTACTACTAGGTAACCCAGGCCTACGAGGCTACTATCTTAGCCCCAAGGAAGGTGAAATAAACTTCATGGCCTCGGTGTAAAATAAAGATAGCAATCAATTAACTCTAAAAATATTTTTAATCAAAATTATTAATTTTTTAATATTTAAAACATAACCTAAATCCCCTTTGAAGTCTTAACAAACCCAGAATTTTAGACAACCTTAATTAATCACCCACTTTAGGATCCACCCTAGCCACACGACCTTTGACACACACTTTAGATGATTTACTAGGACAACCAACTCTAGATCTAGGTTAGGCTGGAGTTTACTTTGCTATTGTGTGCAGAATATTTCGTGATTTTTACTGCATGTTGTGAATGAAATTGCTTTGCTGTGTTTGTTTACTTTTTACTGTGCTCTATGGATGGTTGATGTGTTTGACGACTAGATTATCCTTAGGATAGGCACGATCTGGATGTTCACACAGTTTTCTACAAGTGGCCACGCTCATGCAGGGTAATAAAAGGGGGCTAAATCAATAAAAAAATATCAATTATTATAAATGCTTGCACAGGTGCTTCAGTTGCTAAAGACCTCAAATAAAAAGAGCATGGCCAGTATGTTTACTTTCTTTTCTGTATATATATAACTGCTTGGGAATAACTGTTCTTTGATTTATTAACTGTTTAGGATAACCCTACAGGAAAGTCTAGAATTTTGATTTTATACAAATGTAATTTGAGCAAGTGTAAAGTGTTGTGAAAATGGAGTTTTGAATTGGGATACATAGGTCCAAAGCTTGTACTCCAAAGAGAAAAGGATACCCTTTAGGGGAGTAGCCCTTTTCTATTTGGAGATCCAAATTTGGATCACTTCTTTCCTACCCAAAGAGGAAAGAGTAACCTTCCCCTAAGGGGAAGTGCCCTCTTATCCATTTGGGTAGCATACTACGAAGAATTCAAGGAGAATAAAGGAGATGAACCCGAAGGAGAATAAGATTGAAGACTTGAAGACAGAGAGTATCCCATTCAAAACCACTTACGTCTCTACTACGTTTAGAATCTGGGTTGTTGTCAGTGGTGCCCGGTCACTTTACTTTCTATAAATTCTGGTTTTTAATAAGCAAGACAACTTTCCCTATAGACATTTATTAATTAATTCATTTATATTTGATGTGTTGAAATGATTGCCTTTAGGATTGCCTATTTTTCTTAGTTTTTTGGCTTTCATGTGCCGCTTTTGTCTTTGCATGGACTCGTGAGACTCGTGAGGGTGTGAAAGTTTTATACTCATAACCTTAAAGTTTAAAATTTTACTGAGTCCAAATAACATAGAAAGATAACGAATCTAGGGAATTAGCCGGGGATCGACCCCGGGGTCGCATGCATATTTCTGCACTTATTCTCTCCATGTTTTAGACCCTTCCCCTCCTATGGATAGAGTTCGGATAGTCTGACCTATGAGGATGAGGTGCCGGACCTAGGGAAGCCCAGTCTTCTAAAAAATTAGTTTCTAAGCCTGTTTTTAAAATTTCAAGCATACCTGATTTGAAGTTGTCAACTAGCATGCATTGCATTAGAAACAAATTGAAAAAATCAAAATTTTAATTGCATTAGTCCTTAGCATTTTGCACCCAACATAAGTCAAAGGAGCCAATTAGGGAAATTTCTATATGTCGGCCCCAACTCTCCATAACCTTTAAATAAAACGTCCCTACCACTCTTTCATAAAAGACCAGACTCATGTATTTTAAATCGATTAGGCGATTAGCTAGCTCCCCAATCCAGGCTGGGGTAAGTCCAGGATTTTCACTGCATTAGTTAGGTTTGAACGACTGTGGTCTAGTGTCCAAACTAGATTTATGGTCCGGGGCACATCTTTGATTACAAGATCCCAAACTTTGAGAATCTAATCCCAAATTTCTAATAAAATGCTTAACTCTAACTAAATATCATTTCAATCCAAAACATAAAGCCCAACACTTACATTAAGTTGGGACACTTCTGGATGGTTCTGGAATCTCAAAGTGTCCCCTACCTTTCTTCCCTTAACTCTGTCAATAACTGCTCAATTTTGACCCATTCCCTTTTGAGTTTCCAAAATTCATCTCTTTTTGATATCAATCCTAGAAAATCTAACAAAATTCCACCACTATTTTAATTAAGAGTTTTCGTAGGGGATTTTGTCTCCCTACAATGTAATTAACTACGAGGGCTTGCGCTCGTAAGAGATTTAGAACCACACATTCACCTGATTTCAAAAATTGATTTTTTAAAAAATTTGTATTGGCTTCCTTTGGGAGAGATCAAAGAATGATCGTTATTATCAAATTCAAAGAATTATCATCGAATGGTATTTCCTCCCTTTCGGGAGATACACCTTTCTTATATAATGCTTTGGATGTGAAATCAACGATCACACTTCTTGAATATTGTAGCTGGATATTCAGTAGAGCCACATTTCGACCCTTTGGGGTCATATGAAGTTCTCTTTAGTATCCGTTCACGATATTCAAGATGAATTTCATAATTCTAAATCTGAACGCCATTATGAAATTTTATTTTCACCTTCCCAGGTGATATACTCTTTCTATCGGGATGATTCAATTTTAGAATTAGAATTTAACTTTAACTCCCAAAGAAAACTAATATTTTCAAAATTCCACCAACAATGTGTTCTCTCTCCCAATATGTATGACATTCCTATCAAATAATCAAGGTTTTAAAGCATATGTGCTACTTCTATTTTATGTACATCATATCATATAAGGTCTTCGTAGCTTCTGTAGTAGTACTAAACATCCATATTTGATAGGTAATGAAGTTTCATTATCTAACTTGTTGTGAATGAATCTAGAATAGGTCTTTGTTTAAGTTTGGCTCTTGAAAGTTTGAGTGCGGATATTATATTCATAGCATTTCCTCCATCAATAATCAATTTGTATATTTTATTTTTCAATTTAATTATTATGGAAAAAAACACATCTTTCTCTAAAATTTAGTCCATTCTATTATCAAACACCCATACTGTTGATTTGGATTTATACATGATGATCTATGTTCTCTTTATATAAAGGGTGTCATCATAGATTTCTTGCAACTTTTCATCAAATATTTCTCTACTACTCCTTAGTTTTATATATGAATATAATTTATTTTTATACTGATGTTGAATATGTCCATTTTGGTGACACTTGAAGTACACACCTATCTAGGTTTAGAAGATGTTTAATGGGTACTCATGTTTTGCTAGGCATTGGATGATGTAAAATTACATTTTAGTAAAATAAGAGGATACCTGAAATGATTAGTTTGAACCCCATTATTTAGATGAAGAGGCTACCTTCTTATACTTTACAATAGAAAAATATCATGTAAATTATCCTCAAGGTTTTGAGGGTCCTCAAGCTAAACCTCATATTTAATATCAATTCTACAACAGCAACAACAACAACAACAATAACATCAAGCCTTTGTCACACTACGTGGAGTTAGCTACATAAATACTTTTTCTCCATTATGTCCTATTAAATGTCAAATTCTCTCTTAAATCTAATAAAGAAAGATCATTTCTAATATTTTCTAACCAAGTCTTTTTAGGTATACCTTTACCTTTCTTAATATAAATAAAATATAATACCTATACTTTCCTAACTAGGTCATCTGAAGGCTACCATATGTGACCAAACCATCTACAGAGACCTCTCTAATTTTATCTTCCATTGGTGCTACTCCAACCTTTTTACACATATCCTCATTTCATATCCTATCCCTAAGGGAAAAGCCACTCATCCACCTGAGCATCCTCATCTCTACAACACTTAACTAAGTATTATGCTTCTCTTTTAATGGCAACCATTTGGAACCATAAAACATTGTAGGTCTCACCACCATCTTATAGAATTATCCCTTAAATTTGAGGGTAATCACATAATAAATCTGACACATTCCTCCACTTCAACCATCCAACTTGAATTCTATTGATAATATCTCCATCTATTTTACCATCACTTTGAACAATAGATCCAAGATATATAAAATGCATACTCTTATTAATAACTTGATCACCCAAAGTCACAATACCCTTACTAAGTCTATTACTACTAAAATTACACTCCATATATTTTGTTTTAGATCTACTCAAGTGAAAACCATTAGACTCTAAGGTTGACCTCCATAATTCAAGTTTATCTTCAACTCCCTCTATAATCTTATCAACAACAAGAATATCATATGCAAATAGCATACACCAAGTTAAATCCTCTTGCAAATGTCTAGTGAGAACATCCATGACTAAAGCAAAAAGATATGGGCTAAAGGATGATCCTTAATGTAATCCAACCAATATAGGAAAATACTTGGTCAAACACCTTGTATTTGAACAAAGTAATAGCTCCAACAAACATATCTTTAATGATTTGAATATAAGTGTTATTAACTCATTTCTTTTCAAGAACTCCCCATAGCTCTTTTCTTGGAACTTTATCAAATGCTTTTACTAAATCAATATATATCATATGTAGATTCTCCTTATTCTCTCTATATTTATCCATCAAACCTCTCAATAAATATATGGCTTCCATAGTAGACCTACCTAGTATGAATCCAAATTGACTTTGAGAAACATTAGTATCACGTTGCAACCGATGCTCCATAACTCACTCCCATAGTTTTAAAGTAAGACACATTAACTTAATTCCTTTATAATTTGCATAATATTCTTCATCACCTTTAGTCTTAAAAATAGGAATTAACACGCTCCTTCTCCACTCATTTGGAACCTTTGTAGTCTTCAAAATAGTATTAAAAAGTTTAGTAAGCCAAGATATTCATTTATTTCTTAAGCATTTCCACACCTCTATTGGGATATCATTAAGTGTAACAGCTTTTCCACACTTCATTTTCTTTAAAGCATCTCTATCTTCAATTTTACTAATACACCGATAAAACAAAAATCTTTATTTAATATCACTCCTATGACTAATAAAAACCTTGTTGGTTAACCGCCACTCATAATCTATAAAATTGGTCCTAGCTACCAAATCATCAAATATGTTTATATATTCTACAATTTATATATTTCATTGCCTAAGGGTCATTAATTATTCATGTTGCTTCATATCATAATTTTTTGGATAGTACTTTGTCCTTAACATTTCCTTCATCTCTACCCAAGTAAGATGTTATCTCCCTATACTTTCTTTCTTAACTAAAACATCAGTACATTAGATGTATGAATGGCCTATAAGTTTCATTGCAACAAAGTTGGTTCATTAATAGTCATCTATTTTTACCAATAAAAGAATTCATCTAATTGTATAAGACAATGTAAGAACCAATTGGGGTCCTAGACTCCATCATATATAAGGGCATATACCTTATCCCTCTTTTGGGGTTCACTTAAGGGTCATGATTCCTATGTTGATCATTTCTATGGAGATTCCTATAAGGTTGTCTTTTATGTTGAATGTGCTCCTAGGCTTTTCAAAGTACTCTTCCCTTATGGTTTCAATTTCAATAGTATTTTTAGCTTAATGATGTATTTGAACCTTAATACTATAATTTTGAAATTGACTGTTTATGTTCAAAATGTGATCTTTGATTTTATTAAAATTTTTATTAGTTAGAAAAGTCAAATTGATCTTTATTTTTTTTTATTTTAGTAACTTGTTATACAAACAAAGGCCATATACTCAAATATATATATATATATATATATATATATATATATATATATATATATATATATATATATATATATATATATATATATATATATATATATATATATATATATATATATATATATATAAGGGAAATTAATGTAAATGATTTTATATAACTAATTTTATAGCATTCAACAAATTTTAAATCACAATTAGATGCAAGTTAATACAAAATATTAAACTAGAATGAGTACAAAACATTAAATTATTCAAAGGTAAGTTTTCTTATGTTAATAAAAATAAATGTGAGATTTTATTTGATTGAGTGGATTTCTACCATACTGATTTGGGATACTCACAACTTAATTAGGGTTTTATGAGTTCAAGGTTAATGGCTAGATTAATTTGTCGAAGCAACTAATTAGTATTATGTAGTAGTTATCAAAATTGCATCAAAATATATGATATAGTACGATAGTTATCTATAAAAATAAAAAATCAATATAGAAATATTACAAAGTCTAAAGTATTAATATTACCCCTTTGTTAGGAATTCAATTCCATACTTCACAAAAGCTTTCTAAAGCTTTTCAATCCTCTTGGTTCACCATCAATGTTGTCCACTAGTTAACCTGACTCTAATAGCAAAAGAATGATGGTGGTAGTTGTGGGTTAGATCCCTATATATAATCAAATTGGTTTATAGGAATTTCTCCTTATAATCACTGGAGATCAAGGATATAATTTGGTGTATTTTTATTTTGAGTGGAACTAGGGTTTGCAAGGTATTAGTAGTTGACCAAACCAATTATGGCAAGCAGCCTAAACTCTAAAACATAAGGTTTTACCAACTAGACATTCTCTCTAGAAGTCTAAATGATATGATTTAAAAGCCAAATTTAAGGGGAATTCATATTTTTATAATTTGAATATTTTGGTAAAATTTTGGTTGATGATTGATTTTTCTTTGAATTTATCATAAGCCTTACTTGAAAATTTCCCCCTAGCTTCAGGCTAACGAGGACTTAAAGGATTTCAGAACTTTAGATATTTGTGAACCAGAACCACCATAAATATATAAAAATTAAATTTTGAGGTTTCTTCTTTACATCTAGATTGTCTAGTGGTTTTTGGAGGAGTATCGGTCATCCAACAGGAATAAATCTTGCAATTAGATCTATTCTAACCTAATATGGCTAATTCTCATAGAAGCCCAAATTTTGTTGGTTAGATTGCTAGAAAAATATGTTTTAATTTGTTTTGAGTGAGAAATGATGGATAGAGCACAACATAAAATAAAAATTCAAAAACTAGGACATATAAATTTCTACTAATAAAAAAAAAGTAGTTTTAGAGAGGATCATTAAACCCTATCTAATTTTGCTAGCCACCAAGATCCAACTGTTGTTTTTTTATCCAAATTTAGATACAAATTAGTATTAAATTCTTCATTCCAATTGCTAGAAGAATAATGTAACCACCTCAACTCCTTCCTCCAATACATTACTTAGATAGCCACTATTCCCATGCAAAGGCCAACCAATTCATCCAGCTTAGACATTCAATTGACTTATGTAAAATGGCTAACATAACACATAAACACAATCATACATATAAAGATACTACTACTACTATAGAATCACACATATAAAGATACTACTATTACATTCACATAAAACCTAATAAAATACTATAATTCTTTAGTCCTTGGTCTTTTGAAGCCCTTGTAGCCTTGAATCTTTTAATTGGACCTATCTTCTGCTGACTAGCTCCATTTTCTACATCAAATAGGGTTAACAGTTGTAATTCCTTGCATTTTTTGTAGACATAGATTTGAATTACTATTCTTATAGTAGTTCTCACCTTAGTATATAATCCAGCACGGATAATTTTTATTTGATATCAACATAGCCAATGTTGATATTTTATTGTCTTCTCTTTTGGTAAATTGAACAACACGAAAAAATTTGAAAGTTTTAAAACCCAACAATGGATAGTTTGGAGTAATTGTGAACTTTTTAGAATCTAATGCTCCTCTCCCTTCTACATTTTGATTGAGTAGAGCAATTTTAAATTTGAACTAATTTGAACTTATATATTTTTGCATTAGCGGGAGAAAATCTCGAGGAACAATGATAATATATTTTTTTCTTTGTCAATGAATGTATTGTTGAATATAATTTTTGTTTTTTTAGATTATTTGCAAATCTCTATGTTGTAAGTGATCACAAAAAATAAAATCAAATTGGTATTTTTAATTTCCCATATAAATATTAAAGCATAATTTTATAGAGCAAATAACCGGGCGAATTATTACGTTCAGTCACTGGATGTCCGGACATCCAATCTAGACGTGACACATCACCCAAATACATCGGGGTCTGATATATTTTGGTGACATGACGCATCTGGATTGGTGTCTGGATGAGTCCGGACACCGGACGTAATAATTTGCCAAACAAGAGGTAATAAACCAAATAAGGCATATGTGACCTAATGGTATTCCATGTTTATTTGTATGCCTTTTAAGCCCGTTAAACTTTACCAAACTTTTAAGAATTATATTAGACACCTCACTTTACCCCCTTTTAAGTGTGTTCTTTTTTTTTCTTTTCACCAATGCAGCTCATTTATTTTTCCACACAAATCTTGAAACCCAAAACTAGGCTTTTAGCTTGCCTTAGCCTCCTCTAGAGCTAGCATTGGATTCTCTCATTTCCAAAAAAAAAAAAAAAAAAAAAAATCACATTTTACAATTATAAAAATATCCATATCAGTTCTTTGAACAAGTCCTAAACATCTTCAAGTGATTTCATAGCCCTAAGACCACTCCATCATATAAACTCTAAAATTCCTTAACCCCGCTTCTATGCTTATCTCTTAGCTAATGTGACCCTGTCTTGCTTGGCCAACTGTATCAACCCACTAAATCATCCTAAATATCAATTCTTCCATTCCCATGACTCCTAACAAATAAATGATCACCACTACAACAACTTCTACCCATTGGAGAAATTTAATCCATCGCTACACCACACTTCAATAAAAATAAAATAGACATAATCTATATCATTAAAAAAAGCCCATCCATAGTAAACAACATAATAAATCCTTTTTACATAAAAGATGACAAAGTATAATCAGATAACAAATTCAGGTTCATCAAACTCTTACTAAAAATTTGAATCATAGAAACCAAATCAAATAAAGTTATTTATCCAACCTAAAATAGGACAGACCCATTTTATCAGTATTAAGAAGTCCCTTTAATTGTATGACTGTTAAAACCAATATTGTCCACATTGATATTTAAGTAAGCATCATAACAGCTAACCAATCCGCACAATAATTGTCTTCCCTAAAAATGTTAGAAATCGAAAATTGAAAAGAATCAAAAAAAAAAAAAAGTTCTTCTAAGCAATTCAAAAGAATCTGCATTACTTAATAATGCATATGTTCAATCAATATATTATGGAAAATGGAGTCTTCGTTAGTTTGGGGTCTTGGTAATGGGAACATTTTCTTTTGGCAAGATAGGTGGCTTAATGGTGAATCCATTGATTCTTTACTTAACACTGTCTCTATCTCTAAAAGGAAGGTTAATTATTTCTTTTCTTCTAATGGGTGGGATTTGGAGAAGCTGACTGCTACTCTTCCTGATAGTATTATCCAACTTATTCTTAAGATCCTTATTAATGGCAATGTGAAGGATGTGTTACTCTACTCGGGTTCTAAAGATGGCTGTTTCAGTATTAAGTATGTCTGGCATTCTTTTAGAATTAATAATGATACTTCTAAATTTTTTAAAATGATTTGGCATAACACTATCCCCTATGCTGTCTCTATTTTTATATGGAGATTTATTCATAGCTTCATTCCTACAAATGATAATTTGAGAAAGAGCGGTTTCATTATTACCTCTAAATGCCAATACTATTTTCATGTTGACAATATGCATTATGTTTTTATATCTGGTCCTATTGCGATTAAGGTTTGGACTTTTTATGAAGATTTGTTTCATCTGAATTTATATGACGCTTCTTTTTCAATATCTCAATTGCTTGATCATTGGTTTGTGGAGTCCAAAGGCCATATTAGAAATGTTATTTTTTCTCTTATTTATTGGTTCCTCTGGTAAGAAAGATATGACTCTCGTTTTAATGGGGTGGAGATGAATCACAAGAGAATTATTCACAAAATTAAAGATAAGGTCATTGCTCTTTTCTCTGCTAATTTGCTTTCTATAAAGAATTTTAGAAATTTTTATTATACCCTTTCATTTTTTTGGTATTAATGGGGAATTAGATAAGGCTCAAATTAGTTCAATTTGTGTGAATTGGTGTAAGCCTAATCTTAGTTATTTCAAGTTGAATGTGGCTTGGATTAAAGTTGGTAGTAATTCTGGCTATGCTGGTATCATCAGAAATCATCTTGGTTTATACATTTCGGGCTTTGCTGGCCGGCTTTGGTTGAGGATAGTCACATGGCTTTCTTTAAGGGTGTTCTGCATGGGTTAAAGCTTTGCAATATTTTTTTTATTCAGAACATTGTTTTGGAGGCTGATTCATTTTTTGATAGCCTGTTGAGTCTTGATAAAGATGATAGTAGGTGTGGTTCTGATCTATTAACATCAGGAGAAATATTAAAGATGAGTTGAAGTTATTTTCTTACTCCTATTCTTTCATTAAGGTGGATGGGAATGCAGCTGCGCAGACCTTGGCCATTTTGGGTACTATGTTTAAGGATTATAATGAGCTTCTTCTGGAGCAGTTGCCCGTCTATGTTCAAGGCTTTGTCAAATTAGATCAAATTGGTTTTCCTTATGTTTGTCATTAATTTCGGGTTGTTTTGCGGGTGGTTTTGTTTTGCTCTGGTTGCTCTATTTCTCCTATTCTGTGAGGACTCGTGCTGGGATCCTGTTATCTTTTTCCTTATTTTGCTGGCTTATTCTATATCAGGTGTTCTCAGGTTTATTGTTATTTTCTTTGTGATCTATATGTGTTGGGATGTGCTTTATGCTGAGTTGTGTTGGTTGGTGTTGTATCTGGAGCCTGGTAGTCCCTATTCTGGTGAGGTTGGTGTGTTTCATATGTTTTGTGGCATGTAGTTGGTGCAGGTGTGGAGTTGGCATGATGTGGAGGTTTAACTTGGGGAATCTGAATCTGTGCGGTGTTGGCTGGGTGAGGAGGAATAATTTGGGGTATATGGTGGTGTGGAAGAGTTGGCATTCTCTAGTGTATTATATGGGGGTGTGGAGTTGGCTGGGTGTGGCCGTCTGGAATTGCAATGTTCTTCTCTCGGATGGGAGAATGTTTTTCTTTCCCTGGAAGCCGTATTATTACTGTCTTAGTATAACTACTGCCATCCTTTCGGTTTGCTGGTGGTACCGTTGGATCTTTAGTGCTTTTAATTTTTTCTACTGTTATATTTTTTGTTCGTTTTTTGTGGGCTTTCTGTTGCTTGTGTAGGTTTTCTGTGCTGGAAGAAGGGATTTCTGGATTTTTGCTGGGAAGCAGCTTGTGATTGATAGTTCTTCTTTTCTTCACTCTTTTTGGGTGCTCGTTCTTAAGCACCGTAAAATGTACCTAGGTTATTATGTATTTTTTTGTATTAAGGACTTTGTGCTCATAGGTTTTTTTATCTTTATTTTTGTAGCTCTTATGAGCAGTAGTGAGTGCGATGTCATTTTAAGTACCTTGTAATTTTACCTTTATTTAACGCGAAGGCCCCTCCATTGATTTTAATTAAAAAAAATTATGTATTTCATTTAAGAGGCCCTGTGTGGCCCGCCCCTGTGAAAGAGGGCAAATTATTGGGTCAGGTGACCGGACGAGAAAAATAGGTTCGGACATCTAATAAAAATTTGTCGCGTCACCTGCGCTTTTGACTTGCGCTTTACTTGCACTTTACCTGCGCTTTAGTTGCGCTTTTTGACTTGCGCTTTAGTTGCGCTTTACCTGCGATTTACCTGCGCTTAATTTAAAATAATATTTTATTAACATCCGGATCTATCTCCGCATTTGGTCAACTGACCCAATAATTTACCCTGAAAGAGAGGAAGGGCCAAGCTGAGCGGCTTCCAGCCCTAGCGTGCGGTCCGGACGGAATCGCAGGGCTCCTCCGTGCAGCTTCTTGTACCCGTCAACCCTAATCGAGGCAGAGGGAGGAGGCGGAGACCCAAAAAAAAAAAAAAAAAATTCGGCGCTCTTCTAGCTTGCGTTTTAGCACAAAGTGGAAAGGGGCTGTTATTTGCTTTCTTTATCAAATCACAACCAAGATTCAGTGAAGAAGTTTACTTTTCTTCATATCTCCTCTTCGTTGAACTCCAAACAGCAAAGAAAAGCATTTGGGGGATCTTGACAGCAAACTCAAGCTCCTTCCTCTTCCATTCAGCATAAATAACGACATCGGCGAGGTGTGCGCAGCGAGGACAACGCTTGGAGCTTCTTGGACAGCAGCTTTCCACCTCATAGCTTCGTTTGCTCGACAAGGCAAGTGGACTGTGGCTGCTTCCTGATAAACCGGCGAGCCATTCCTTTTGTTTGTGGGTTCGAAGATGACAGTGATGCTGAAGAAGCTTCAGCAAAAGTATTCAAGGGTTAAAGATGAGATGGTGCGATGGGATGAACTTCAATCTCAGTTGCTTTCACAATTTGGGAATGCGGCTTCCATTATTATTAGGTTACAGGTGCTTAACATGGATAAGAATTATGATGCCCTAGAAGTTCTGCCGGGAATTAAAGAGACTCTTCTTGGTAAACAGATTGAAACATTGGAAATGATATTTATATCCATGACAGAGCTGATGAAAGAGTTTCAGAGGATTGTTCTATCCTTAGATAAAATTGCAAAAGATGCTGACCAATTATTAAAAGAATCAACTCCATACCAGATGAAGCTATGTATCGGCATTCAACCAAGTCTTCAACAATGCTTGGATGGCCTTAATACTTTTCATAAGATGCATAAATCAGAATTCCTCCTTAAATCTTCAATTTTTTCCTCATTGATGTTGAAACACTTCAAATGCAGTGCTGATGATGTAGCCACTCTTCGTCAACTCTTGGTCGACCAACCCAACATCCCTAAAGATGAAGTTCAAACAAAATTTGACATTATATTACCAAAGGTAGCTGATGATGTTCTCACACTTCCCATTTTTCAACAGTAGTGAACTCTTTAAAAAGTTGATCCGTTAATATCTTGATGAATATGAAGAAGGCCGTCTTTTGCAGCTGCATGATCTACCCAGGGGTCCAAACATATTTGAGCTTATGGCAAGGTTTTGCTATGATGTTGAAATTATGTTAAATTCCTACAATGTTGTTGTTCTACGATGTGTTTTTGGGGGAAATCTTATTTATATAATTGGCTGATAACAGGACGAGTATCTGGTCGTTAGAGTGAATGAGGTTTTATATATTGGTGGTGGTTGTAGACTTAGGGATTAATTCTGATCTGGTGGGACCTTTTAACCTTAAATCAGTCGTGAGTATGTGATTATGGTTCAGAGCTCTTTGTATGCAGCAGTCGAATAAATAGATGTTTAGTTCTGTAATTGCTGCTTGCTCTTGTTATGCTTGTATGGCCATCATAATCTGTAATTGAGTAATACATATCAATCTAATTCTTGAAATTAATATTCTAAAAAAAAAAAATTATGAATGCCAAGAGCAATAGCAATACAAATCTATAACGCCCAATTTAAAGCAGAAGTTTATGTCAGACGAGCAAGCCTATTTGTAAAATGAGATGCAAAGTCAATTATAGCTTCTAATTGATTCATGCGAACATCAGCAACCTCTGCCACATGTTCAGCAACCTCTGCCACATGTTCACTAACCTTTAAATATAGAAGAGAAAATGTTTAGAAGAATTCAAAATTAGTGAAGAACGTGATGAAATTTTAATTTCTCGAGATATATAAAATTTAATTATTAATTAGCTTCCGCAGATTTTGTTAATTATATATTTTATACACTTATCTCAAATCAATCTTCAGTTTTGACTTTGAGAAATTCTGTAGAATCAACATTAAGTTCTCTAACATTTAACATCAGAGTTTTTCAAGACCTCTACCTTGAAATTTTAATTTGTTTAATTTTATTTACTGGAATACTGGTCACTTAAAGATTTATGTTTAATTTCCCTATATCATAAATAAAGTTTTAAATTTCCTAAATTTTATACATGAATTAAAACTCATATTGCGATTTTAATTTAATTTTGGTTCTTTTACAACATCTAAAATGGTAGAATATTTTGGGATCAAAATTTTAATTTTATTCTATTATTACTTAATTGTTTTTACAAATTTTAATTTTTATAGGAAAATATCAATAACTTTAAATTAAACATTTTTTTTAGTATTTGGTGGTATTTTAGAGGTTGTTTGGTTGCAATTGAATTCAACCCTCCCTACCAAAAATCTGCTACTTCCACAACACTTGATAGTTTTTCCCCACCACAAATAGTACCACTATTAGCATTGATTAAAATTGCTAGTCTAGAAGCCCTAAAAAATACTTTAAGAAACCCTAATATCTCTTACACCACATTAGCCTCCCCATCATTTTCTTCTAATCTCCTTTAATCAAGCCTCTCTATTCTCTCTTTCATCGATTGACAACCGTTCTTCCTCCACACCCCTCCACCATAGGATTAGACAACTGCCTCCATCCTGCCATCGCTGTTTAACTGCTTGAGCAACTCAAAAAATATATTTGTACCCCTTTATATATATATATATATATATATATATATATATATATATATATATATATATAGTCTTCTCAAGTAGATGACTGATCTTTATTAATTTTACTCATGTTAATGGTTGAAATAATATCTCTTTATAAAAACCCATAAACCCAAGCAAGAGTTTAACCAAAGACTTACAATCAAATACGAAGATCTCTCTCTTACTGTATGCCCTAATTTTCCTTACGGAGCTTGACAACTGTCACGAGGTTATCTACTTTTTCTCCTTTGATTGAGCACAAAGGAAAGGATAATGTTGTTTAAATATATCATCTAATTGTCATTGTTGTTTTGCTTCAATTGAATAGGTGCTGCAAATTTTTGTATTAAGAGAAGAAATTTTAAACTCTATTTTAGAATTTTTTGTATTATTAGGGATTTAGCTTGTTCATTTTTTAATTAAGAAAAATGTATTATCTCAACAAATGCTTGACCTAAATTGCATAATGAGGAGATATTTATATATGATTTGTTTGCTATGTCGAATTGGGACTCCCATAAGGCAATTAGAATGTATTTTGAATTGAAAATTTGTAGTGCTCATTTGTTCGTTTAAAAATAGAATATATAATTTACATGAGGATATTTAATTCTAATTTTTCAAAGTAAGAATTGATAGAGGACACCCGTAGTTGATTTTGTGAACCATCTTACTCTTAAAGAGGGTTATCTTATAAAGCATTATAGTGGTTTTATGACTTTCATTGCACATCAACACTGATTGTTGAGTTCTTTAGTATATTTTCAATAATAAAATATATGTTATCATCTTGAAAATATATATTTTATTATCATAGATTTTATAATACAAGTGGCATAATTAAAAAAGGCTATTTTAAAAATTGAGTTATTTGAGATGTCTCATAAGAAGAATGGCACAAATGAATACATTGATGATCGATCTCTGATAGTTTTTTATATTCACTAAGTGTATTTTGACTAAAAATAATCACGAGATTGAAAATGTGAAGTACAATATTCTGTTGTATGTTTGAATTTTTTTTACTAAGTATAATATTGTGTTTTTATAATAACGGAAGGTATTTTCTGTATTAATCTTCATTATTTCATATTTGATTTATATATTTTTTTTACATGAACGATAATTTTTATTGTTTTGATGTCTTAATTAATAGGATTGGAGATAGAATTACAGCTTTAAAGATTGTTGTTGATGATAAGATTGTTAATATTATAAATGCTTATGCTCCTCAAGTAGGTTTAGATATGAGTTCTAAATTAAATTTTTAGAATGACTTAGAAAAATTAATACAAAAGATACCTCTTGAAGAAAGAGTTTTTATTGGAGGAGATTTAAATGGACATGTTGGTAGAGAGGTAGATGATTTTAAAAGCATTCATGCTGGCCATGAATTTGAACTGACGAATGAATGTGGAAAGACCATATTGGATTTTTGTTTAGCTTATGATTTTTCAATTGCTAATACCTTATTTAAGAAAAGAAATGAGCATCTCATTACTTATAAAAATGGATATAGTACAACACAGATTGACTATTTTCTTATTAGAAAACTAAATCGTTTAGATTGCAAAGATTGTAAAGTTATTCCGAGTGAAAATTTATGTACCCAACATCGATTATTAGTTTTGGACTTTAAGATAAAGGGGCATAAAATAAAAAATAAAGTAAAACGATTTTCTAAGATTAGATTGGGGCATTTAAAGAGTATTAACAAAAATATTTTTGGAAATAAGATTTTAGATCTTAAGATTTTGTCTGTGCATGAGGATGCTAATATTATGTGGGAAAAAGTGGCTAGTGATATTAAGAATATTGCAAAAGATATCCTTGGAGTATCAAAGGAAAAAGCTCCTAATAGTAAAAATAGTTGGTGGTGGAATCCAAATATGCAAGAAAAGATTAAAAATAAGAAGCTTTGTTATAAAAATTGGTTTAATTTTAAAAATTCTGATAATTGGGAAATATATAATGTGGCTCGTAAGGATGCTAAGAAAGCAATATGCGATGCAAAGACATTAGCTTTTAGTGATTTATATAATAAATTAGATACTAAAGAGGGAGAAAGATATATGTATAAGTTAGCCAAACAAAGAAATAGGAGTAGTAAGGATTTAGTTCAAGTGAAGTGTATTAAAGATGAAGATAAAAAAATACTTTTCTTAGAAGATGATATTCAACAAAGATGGATGAGATATTTTACTAAATTTTTTAATGAAGATTGTGAAAATAAGATTGACTATAATGACCGTAGCACCCTAAATGAAAATAAAGATCTCTGTTTTTATCCGCGTATTAGTAAAACTGAAGTTAGAGAGGCTTTAAAGAAAATGAAGGGTGAAAAAGCTGTTGGACCTGATGATATTCCAATAGAGGTGTGGAAATGCTTAGGAGATGGAGGAATTTCATGGCTTACTAAACTTTTTAATATTATTTTGAAGACTAAAAAGATGCCAGATGAGTGGATAATGAGCGTGTTAATTCCTATTTTTAAGAATAAAGGTGATGCACAAGATTGTGCGAATTATAGAGGTATTAAGTTAATGTGTCATACTTTAAAACTTTGGGAGCAAGTTATGGAGCATAGGTTGCAGCGTGATACTAATGTTTCTCAAAATCAATTTGGATTCATGTCGGGTAGGTCGACTATGGAAGCCATACATTTATTAAGAGGTTTGATGGAGAAATATAGAGAAAATAAGAAGGATCTACATATGATATTTATTGATTTAGAAAAAGCATATGATAAAATTCCAAGAGAAGTGCTATGGAGAGTTTTTGAAAAGAAAGGAGTCAATAATGCTTATATTCAAATCATTAAAGATATGTATGCAGGAGCTATTACTTGTGTTCAAACACAAGGTGGATTGACCAAGTATTTCCCTATTTCGGTTGGGTTACATCAAGGATCAGCCTTAAGCCCATATCTTTTTGCTTTAGTCATGGATGTTCTCACTAGACATTTGCAAGAGGATGTACCTTAGTGTATGCTTTTTGCTGATGATATTCTTCTTGTTGATATGACTAGAGAGGGAGTTGAAGGTAAACTTGAATTATGTAGGTCAACCTTGGAGTCTAAAGGTTTTCGCTTGAGTAGATCTAAAACGGAATATATGGAGTGTAATTTTAGTAGTAATAGACCTAGTGAGGGGATTGTGACTTTGGGCGATCAAGTCATTAATAAGAGTACACGTTTTAGATATCTTGGATCTATTGTTCAGAGTGATGGTGAAATAGATGGGGACATTATCAGCAGAATTCAAGTTGGATGGTTGAAGTGGAGGAATGCATCGGGCTTGTTTTGTGATAGAAATGTACCCACGTAGTGGGATAAAGGCTTGATGTTGTTGTTGTTGTTGTTGTTGTTGTTGTTGATGTCTTAATTGTAGTCTTTAATTAGAGTTATAATTGTTTTGAGTAGATTAACAAATGCAAATATAAGCTGCCTATTTTTGTTGTCATAGTAAAAAATTTTCTTATGACAAATGAAATAATGGATGATGGAGGGATGGATTTAGCCATTGATTTTTCTATCTATTAGAAAAAGTTATTTTGCTACAATATCAGCAATAAAAAATCTGTAGTATTCATTTAGTGTGACCTAGGCTTAGGAAATCTTTTTGCTTTCAAATTTAAGATGAGTTCAAACTATTTGGAAACCTCAAGTCTAAAATGAGTTTAGGGTCTACGACAATTTTAAGCTAGAGACAAGTTCGTACTCTCTAATGACTTTACATCCCATATAACTCAGGTTCTCTAACAACCTAAAGTTTTAAAAAAACTTCAGGTCATTGGCTAATTTAAATCTAAGAAAAGCTCAAAAACTTTGACAATTTTAAATTTTAGATGAGTTCAAATTTTTTTCCTACTTCAAATCTAAGACAAGTTAAGAGCATATTCAAACTTGATTGATTATTCTAAACCATTTAATCTATTTTGGTTGAGTTTAGCTTAATATTCACAAAAAAAAAAGAAAGGATCACAAACAACCCTTATGTATCACTTGGTAGAGGATGATAAGCCTAATGATGATGATGTACCATTTGTTGGAGTGGTTTGATTCATTTAGTTGTAATTTATGTTGATTTCTCCTATTTAATTGTCATCTCTGCAACCACTTTATCTTGATTTATATTTGGACAACTTGGGGAGTTCTTCTATGATGGGTTAATTTTGAAAAAAAGTATTTTAACAATTTTGGTGGCCATTGTAATATATTCCTCAATTGCTTATAAATGGTTTTTAGCAATTTCTTGGTGACTTATGACTGGTTCATTCTTGTGGATTATAGTGCCTTGCATTCTTGTGACTTTTTGGTTGTTTTATTGGATAGTGATGGTTGATTTTTGACATGAAATGTTAAACTTAGATAATAAGCTTTATAAGTTCTCATACTCTACTTTAAGTGCTATTTTTTCAAAAATTATGATCAAATTGGGAGTGAGCTCAAGATAAAAATTCTATAAGTTGCCTATATATACTAATTATTATTATCTTTGAAGTTTTAAGCATTCTTTTATATGGCTATCATAGATTTATATTTTGTAGTGGATGTTTTTGTTACACCTACTTCTGTTGTTGTGATTGTTATCAAATATCCATGTTAAGTGCTTAGCTTGTTGAGTTTGTAAAGTGGAAGTGACTCCATATGTAACAACTCAAACCCTAAACTATTGAGATATTGTCCTCTTTGGACTAAAGGCCTCACAATTTAGTCATGTTGGTGTAACTTCCCAAGAGATCACACATCCCAAAATTTCTTCAGGATGAGCAAGCTTATATATAAAGTTTCATAGTGAAATTTCAACCATTACACCAAAAGGCGCATCTTTATTTATAAGTTTAGCTTCTTTTACTTAAAAGGTTTTACAATCTCTCCCCACTTAACTAACTAACATCTTCATCAACTTCTTTATCCCCTAATCATTCACTAGACAGATAAGATTCTTGAGGTGGCCCTTATACGTTCAAGTGACAATTCTTGCCATGTAGCATTTTGTCCCATATAAGGTTCAAGAGGTGGCTCCCATGGCATAGCACTTTATCTTGTATGGTACTTAGTTATCATCTCCTGGCTGGAATATCTTTTTGATACGTTTTTTATTACTCTAAACTCTTAACTTTGAAGATATTGTACGCTTTAGCCTAAAGGCCTCATGGTTTTGTCATATTGGTGTAACTTCCTAGGAGGTTACCATCTTAGAATTTCTCTGGGATGAGCATGCTTAACTATAGAGTTTCTTAATGAAATTCCAATCAATACACTAAAAGGCACCTTGATATTTAATAGTTAAGCTACTTATATGTAAAGGGTTTCACATCATACCCTTGTGTCCTTACTGTGCCTGAAGGCTTCAATCCAGAGTATTTATTTTAGTTATAAGAGCAGAACACTTAGGCAAAGTATGAACACATGGGTTTGATGTCACACCAACCTGTTATGTTCCTTAGAGCATGATTGAAGTAGGTGGTGACAGTGACATTGGTTGTAATTTTAAGTTTCAAAGTTTGTTCTATCTTTATAATTTGGATATTATGCTTTTTTTAATGTCTTATAATATAATATATTTCCTTTATAAGGCTTTCTTACTATTTAATTCAAATGACGTCTTTTTAATGTCAATTTTAACTTTCAAGGGAGATGTAAGGAAGATGTAAGCTTCATATGGCTTGAGACTTGCACCATTATATGAGTCGCTCTTGTGGCCCTAAGTTATTATATTTTTTGGTATATGAGTGTTAAGTGTGAATTGTATATTATTTATTATTTTAAATTTAGTAAATATATGTTATTTTGATTATGTAAATAAATCTTTTAGGTGACAATTTTCTTATTACTTCTCATGTATCTCTTCATTTAATGAATGAAATAAAAATTTGTTTGCTTTTTGAATCTTTCATGTCTAGTTAATTCTTTATTTTTGGGATGATGACATAAAAATAAAGAAAGTACTAATATAGACTCTTGTGCCTTGAATGATACATTAGTATTTTTAATATCCCTTGTTCTTCATTTAAGGTATATAATGGTCATATATATGGTTAAAATCTAATGTGATGTGAAGCCATAATAGATGAATACTAAAATAATTAGTAGTATTGACATGAAATATTATCATGCCTTAACATAGGATGTTTAATGTTCCAGGATCTATATATATATAAAAAAACTATAGGAAGGCTATAAACCTTCCTTTTCATCACTCCAAGCTAGACATAGATCTAGGGATACATATGTTTTGATCCACTTCTAAAAATTAAGAGTCTCATTAGGACAACTATGTTATTTACATTCATTGGTCCAAAATACTTTATTTCTATAAGTATCTAATTCTCCTTACAATTTTTTCCCTCCGTGATATAAACTCAAAAACTTCATTTTATTTACTTTTAGTAGGATAAATTCTACTTTTAGATTAAATAGTAGTATAGTTTAATTGCAATTAAGTAGAACATTTTCTCGTGGGATCGACACTTCACTCTATAACTTTATTATTTAACTTGGCATGTATAGTTGAATATTTTAGTAGGCTCTCATTAATTTTATATCAAAGAAAGTTAAGCATATTTAAACTCAGTAAGTCACATCCTTGCCCACCGTAATTCTTATTCAAGCACTGCAGGCTCAACTTCCATAACACCATGGAAGAGTAGTTGCTAAACATGAGGAGTCACATTGACTTAGCTAAAAGATATACCACATCAATCATTAATCATGTAAGGTTAGCTAGCACCACGGCAAAGGTAACATTTGCAATATTGAGGTGCTAATTCATTTTATATTTCCATGGCTCAGCCTTGTCCGGTGCTGTAATGCTTGAACCCATCCGTATACTTACTATAAATAATTTTTTAATTCTGTTATTTGGAAAGTTCTATTACTTAAGAAAAAAATTATAATGTTAAGTGTGTTTCTTTAGTTTCCCCTTAGAGTAAAGTCTAAGGGAGGCTAAGGAAGTGTAAGATACTTTATTTGTGGTGATCTTTCCCTGTTTGTGTAAGTTACTTTATGGTTGGACGAAGAAGGATTGTGGAGAAGATCATTTGAACCTTCTAGTGATGATTTTCTTATTACCTCTCTTGTATATCTTCTTTTAAAGAATGTAATATAAATAAGTTTGCTTGTTGAATCTTTCATGTTTTGCTAATTCTCTAGTTTTGTGCTGATGATGTAAAAAACATAACAAGTACTAATATAGACTCTTGTGCCTTGAATGATACATTGATATTTTTAATATCCCCCATTCTTTTTTTTTTAATGCATATAATGGCAATGCTTGTAGTTAATATTTAATGTGATATAGCCTCGACAAAGGAATACTGAATAATTTGGAGTATTGAAATGAAATATCGACATGCCTAGAGGTAAACTGTTTAATATTCCATGTTCTGTATAAAAAAACTATGGGAAAGTCATAAACCTTTCTTTTCACTCTTACAAGCTTGATAGAGATCTAGAGATTCATATGCTCTAATCCATAACTTTAAATAAAGAATTTTATTTGGAAAATTATATTATTTATGTACATTAGTCAAAAATACTTTTTTTTCCATAAATATCAAAATCTCCTTATATGTTTTTCAACTCTTTGGCTTTCATGATAATAACATAGCTTTGATTAGAAGGATTATGGAAAATGTTTGATTTTCTATTCTTATTAGTGGCAAATCTCAAGGTTTCTTCAAAAATAGATAGGGTGTTAGAGAAGGGGACCCTTTATCTTCTGCTTTCTACATTATTACTATTGAATATTTATTTAAAGATCTACAACATTATTTCTCAACATTTAGAAACTTGGCTTATTGGAATTATGGTTGCTTAAATATTTTACATCTTTATTTTGCTGATGATATAATTCTATTTTGTAATGGTTCCATCAAGATTCTGAAGAGAATTTAAAATCTTCTTAAGGTTTTTGAGAATGAACATGGTCTTAATTTTAACATTTGTAAAATTACCATCATTGTGGGGAAGGGTGTGATAATAGAGAAAATTAATAATATCAATGCCACAAGTGGTTTTAAAAATCAACAACTTTATCTTTATTATCTTGGGACCCCTCTTCATAAGGCCAAAAGGATATTCATTTTTCATAAAATGTTTGCTAGTATTAAAAAAAAAATTATCTACTTAGGAATTTAAATTCTTAATCATGGGAGCTAGACTAATTCTTTATTAAAGTGTTCATGTTATATGCTTAGTTACTTAATGCAAATTATGAATCATACAATAGAAGTTTATTTTAGACTTAAAAAAATCATTAGTAAATTCTTTTGGGTTCTAGTATGAACAACAAGATTCATTGGTCCTCTTGGAAGTGTTGTAGTGTTCCTTTTAGTGAAGGTGGTTTGGGTTACAAATAAATTTTTGATATAATTAAATCTTTTCTTATAAACTTTGGTTGAAATTTAGGACTAATAACACCTTTATAAATAAAAGATACTACAACTGTTGAGTCTAGTAATTAGGTTGTTAAGCCTAAGTGAATGTCCCAAGGCTACCAAGAGGGGGGTGAATTGGTAGTTTAAAAAATTTAAGTCCCCTTTTTTGAAAATTATTGAACCGAAATAAATTTCTTTTAAATTTTGTAGAAAAATGTTTTTCAACCACAGAGTTTTTAAAACTGAAATATAAAGTGCGGAAACGCAAAAACAGTAAAGTAAATGACACCAGATTTATAGTGGTTCGGTCTATAACCAGACCTACATCCACTCCCCAGAGGCACCCTCTGAGTATTGCACTAATACCAATAGTGACTCTCCTTTTGCATCCACAGCAAGGCGGAGAAGCCTTTACAACACTCTTTTCACCACTCCCCGGTGCGGCAGAGAACCGTTCGTCCTTTTACACAATTCCCAGTGTTGGCAGAGAACCGTCCATCCTTTCACACTATCCTCAGTGTTGGTAGAGAACCGTCCGTCCTTTCACACTCTCCTAGTGTGGGCAGAGAACCCTTTAGCTGTTTACACTCTCCAAGTGTGGGCAGAGAACCCTTCAGCTGTTTACACTCTCCAAGTGTGGGCAGAGAACCCGTCGGCTGTTCACACTCTCCAAGTGTCGGCAGAGAACCGGATCTCCTTGACAGATCTTCTCACAAGAATCTAGAAGGAAGAAGGAAAAGAGTGAAGTAATCCCAATTCACAAGTAGAGACTCTTACCTTTGAACTCCAAATGAAGCCTTCTCGCTCCAGTGGTAGGAATCCTCCCTTGAATGCTCTCTTCCACTCTCTCCTTGGCTATTCTCTCAAGAGGCACAAAGATCAAATGACAAAAAGATTGGGTGGCAGTCTAATTTGGACTATTTATACAAAAGACAAGAAAAACCGCCCAAAAACTGCAAGTATTCAATTCTGTACGCAGTGGATCATCCTGTACGATCGTGGATCGTCCTGGACGATTTTACTTAAATGATCTGAAACGACCCTATTTGAATATGTGTATGAAATGTCTTCGTACAGCTGATCGTCCTGTACGAATGAGGTTCGTCCAGTACGAACAGTTATTACAAGGTCGGTTCTAGAAACTAGTAAAAACTGTCCTAAGTCGGTTAATCGTTTGGACGAAAATTGATTCGTCTGGACGAAATTTTACAGAGGACCGATCGTCCTGGACGATTATTTACTTCGTCTGGACGAAAAATTTTTAGAGGACCAATCGCCACGGACGATAATTTAATTTCGTCTGGACGAAAATTTTCCAGAGACCCGATCGTCCTGGACGATTTTTAATTTCGTCTGGACGAAAATTTTCCAGAGAACCAGTCGCCATGGACGATAATTTAATTTTGTCTGGACGAAAATTTTACAGAGAGCCAATCTACCTGGACGATAATTTAATTTTGTCTGGACGAAAATTTTACAGAGAGCCAATCGTCCTGGACGATAATTTAATTTCGTCTGGACGAAAATTTTACAGAGAGCCAATCGTCCTGGACGAATAGGACTTTGAAAAAATTTTCCGAGTAAGTTCCTATTCGTTCCATATGCTCTATAGGAGATAACTATCTGATCGTCCAGTACGAACGTATATCGTCTTGTACGATCAATATAAATTTTATATGATCTCCTCATGTGTGTGTGTATGTTTTTATTCACTCAAGTTACAATCACTCCCTTTTAATTTTTTTATTTCAAAGAAAAGTGCAAGCTTCAAATATTACAGAGTATCTCATGCTGAATTCAATTTGATGTCATCGTAATCTTGAGTTCGTTTTCCCTGAAATGTTAGTACACACAAAAGCAAATACAATTCTTCCAAAATTGTTAGGAGATAACTACACATTTGAACAATAATGTTTGGAATCATCAAAACTTCATAAGTTGCAAAATGTAAAGCATGCAAATAGCAACTATCTTAACAATCTCCCCCTTTTTGATGATGGCAAAACAATTATTGTTTGTATGATTTCAATTTAAACAAATCTCCTATCTCTTAAACTCCCCCTGAATTGATGAATACATGAAAATAAGGAGGCAATTTGAACCATAAACCACAAAAAAAAATTTTATTTTTCAAAAAAAAAAAAAACTAGAAACACACAAACAAAACATACAAACACAATGATTTCTCCCCCTTTTTGACAACAACAAAAAGTGAAGAAGAAATGGACGAGAAATGTAAGTAATTGTATGAAATTCATTTGAACATTTAATCTATATGGTGATTGACACAAGGTATGCAATTTTAAACTAAAAACATTAGGTCAATCATAGAAATTCATGAAATTTAAAAAGTGATATAACATTGTAAGTAAGAAGACTTTACCAAAGACATGATTCAATTTAGACATTCCAATATAGAAAATCATTACAAGAGAGATGAAGAAAAATTCGATATTTCAAAGTTCAATAGAATATAAATGAACATAAGAACAATTTGAATTAAGAGATTGAAAGAATTTGGAAAGAGGAGAATTACCACATGTGGCGCTTTGCGCATCTTTTTCAAAAATTTTGGGCACATTTTTGTGCATCTTTTGATATTGGGCTAATTTTGTGCCTCTTTTTCATATTTGCGAACCTTTGCGCATTCCTTTTGATTTTTGTACTTTTTGTACAATTTTTTCAAGAGTAATTGAGACCAATTCATTCCAAAATCAATAATATAAAATTTCAAATATTTCTAAGTGCATAAATATTATTTGAGCAAGGAAATACAAAATAAGAAAACATCTAAATTGCAATAATAATATTAACTTTTATGTAGTCTAAATGAATAGACATGAATTTAAAAGTTCTAATTACAACAAGTTATAAATAACTTTTAAATTTAGAAAGACTAGATTTTCTAATGTAGATAATCTCAAATTACAATCTAATTTAAACACTATTTCGATTAAATAATACTAATGAAATTCATAAAAATTAACCACATTTCAAAAACAAATCAAATTTGAAACAAGAACTACATGCATTGATATTAATGAAAGGATTACACATTTCATAATATCTAAAAATATTTAAGAACATACACTTAACTTAAAAGAAAAGAAAAACATAAAAAAAAACAGTTAACATAAACACTGACACAACAAAACCTGAAACAAACACGAGTACAACAAACATAAAGAAAATCATCTCTACTATTCTGGTGGAGGAGGAGAAGGAATGCCACCGAAAACGTTGAAGTAGGAGGCCATCAACATTACATTGGTATTGATTTTATGTACTTCATTTCTAATGATACCAATGTCTTGTTGTTGCTGCATAAGTTGAGCATCAAATTGATCAAACCTTTGATCAACATGAGTCTCTAATCTATCAAATCTCTCAATCAGATTCTGATAATCTGACTAAGGTGCAGAGATTTGCACTCCTTCTTCTTCTTCTTCTTCTGAGGCACTGCCATGTGCTTTTTCTTTTTCCTTTTCCTCCTTGAAAAGCAATCTGAAGGAAGCATCATTATAATAAACTGGCTCTTCATACTCTTCATCAGGATGCACTAAGTTATACTTCTTTTCCAAGATGTAGGTAACTAAGTGTCCTAAAGAGATGTTCCTTTTTCTTTTCTGATCTGCATGTCCTATTTCTGAAAGCCCATAGATGTGATCTATGATAAGTTGGGCTTCGTCGATTGGGTGACGATCCATAATTAAAAAGGTTAGAACAGAAAGGAGAGGGGTAATATTGATCCTATCACCAGCTTTAGGAATGATTGAAGAACGAAGGATATGCTGGATGATACGGGCATTCTTGGTCATACCGGATACTCTAGCAACATGATAGGTTAGGCCACTTTTTCTAATTACCCTATTGACATCTTCCCATTTGAATGTGTTTTCAGTCATTAGGGTGTGAGCTCTATATCCTTCAGTTCTTAAGTTTAGAAATGCACCAATGTCATGCTTGGTGATTTCTACTTTTTGCTTAAAAACAAAGGAACTAATGGAAGAGTAGTCTGAGTTAAAACTCATGTTTGCTAGGAAATAGTGGAAGGTTTGCTTGTTGTAGAAGTGGACGAGAGAAAGTATGAAATGGAATTGGGTTGAGGCAAAAAGGTGCATTACCTTATAATTTATCTCGCTTTGGATTAAGATGCGAGATGGAGTTATTTTGGCGGAAGCAAAACGAGGAAAGGATTCCTCATTTTCCTTAGACAGGAAGTTTTCTGAGGTATTTCTATTGGGCTTCTTCACTAACACCTTTTGTCTCTTGCTTGATGAGGCCATTGATGATTTGAAGTAGAAAGGGATTGAAAGAGAAGTTTAGAAGTGTGATTGTTGAGTTAGAAAGCCTTCATATTTAAAGAAAAACGATACGTTCGTCCTGGACGAAAATAGTTCGTCCTGGACGAAAATCATCATTCGTCGGGACGAAAATATTTCGTACAGACGATCCATTTCGTCCAAAATGTAACGGCTTTTCGTAATCAACACAACTTATGATGCGTTCCTTCGTACATGCTTTTTGACTTGACCGATCGTACAGACGAAATAATTTCGTACAGATGATCCAAAAGTAACTTAATTTCCAGTCTCTTGAAAACCGTCCCCTACAATGAAACGACATTTGTTCGTCTGGACGAACCAAAAATTCGTACAGACGAAATCCAAATTTAAAACTATCTTATCCACTCAACCGCTGCATTCAATCGTCTCGACGTTTGAGAAAAAGAAAATTTTCATCCTGGACGATCCTCAAATCGTACAGACGATCCATTTCGAAACTGCTCTCAAAACGGTTAAAATTCACGCAAACCAATTTATGTCACATCGTCCAGTACGAAACAAAAGTCGTCTCGGACGATTTCTTCCAATTTTTGAATTTTGAATTTTTAATTTAAGAAAATCAAACTAAACATTTAAAAACACAGAAAACATAAAACAAAAACTTACACTAAAAAACAAGTTCATTCAAAAACACACAAAAAATTCACAAAATAGATTCATTAGGTTTCATGCGAAAAGCCGTTTCATTCAAGAAGTGACAATTTGTGTAAATCTTGTGTACATGTCGGAAATAGATTCATTAGGTTTCATGCGAAACAATTCATAGTCATGTAATAAGATATTGAGCCTTGATTGTTTAACCTCATTTGTCCCTTCATAAGTTATACAAAGTCTATCCCATATGTCCTTTCTGCTTTTGCAAGTGGAAACCCGCATGTAGTCTTCAGATTTTAAAGCACAAAAGAAACTGTTTAAACATTTGGCATTTAATTGTGCTAAGTCACGTTCTTCTACAGTCCAATCTGTAAAAGGTAATTCTACCATTACTCCGTCAACTAATCTAGTTGGTTTTGTGTAGCCATCCTGGACTAACATCCACATGCGATAATCAAGTGACTGTAAGAAAGTAGACATGCGTGTTTTCTAAAAATCAAAAGGAATATTATCAAACAGTGGAGATCTAGTGATAGAGTAATCCTTAGGTGTGTTTCGGTTTCCGAAAGTAGCCATCTACGTTAATCAAAAAGTAGTTCAAACTTATGATTTTGAAACGATGCTCTGATACCACTTGTTGAGTCTAGTAATTAGGTTGTTAAGCCTAAGTGAATGTCCCAAGGCTACCAAGAGGAGGGTGAATTGGTAGTTTAAAAAATTTAAGTCCCCTTTTTTGAAAATTATTGAACCGAAATAATTTTTTTTTTAAATTTTGTAGAAAAATGCTTTTCAACCACAGAGTTTTTAAAACTGAAATATAAAGTGCGGAAACGTAAAAACAGTAAAGTAAATGACACCAGATTTATAGTGGTTCGGTCTATAACCAGACCTACATCCACTCCCCAGAGGCACCCTCTGAGTATTGCACTAATACCAATAGTGACTCTCCTTTTGCATCCACGGCAAGGTGGAGAAGCCTTTACAACACACTCTTTTCACCACTCCCCGGTGCGGCAGAGAACCGTCCGTCCTTTTACACAATTCCCAGTGTTGGCAGAGAACCGTCCGTCCTTTCACACTATCCTCAGTGTTGGCAGAGAACCGTCCGTCCTTTCACACTCTCCTAGTGTGGGCAGAGAACCCTTCAGCTATTTACACTCTCCAAGTATGGGCATAGAACCCTTCAGCTGTTTACACTCTCCAAGTGTGGGCAGAGAACCCTTCGGCTGTTCACACTCTCCAAGTGTCGGCAGAGAACCGGATCTCCTTGACAGATCTTCTCACAAGAATCTAGAAGGAAGAAGGAAAAGAGTGAAGTAATCCCAATTCACAAGTAGAGACTCTTACCTTTGAACTCCAAATGAAGCCTTCTCGCTCCAGTGGTAGGAATCCTCCCTTGAATGCTCTCTTCCACTCTCTCCTTGGCTATTCTCTCAAGAGGCACAAAGATCAAATGACAAAAAGATTTGGTGGCAGTCTAATTTGGACTATTTATACAAAAGACAAGAAAAACCGCCCAAAAACTGCAAGTATTCAATTCTGTACGCAGTGGATCGTCCTGTACGATCGTGGATCGTCCTGGACGATTTTACTTAAATGATCTGAAATGACCCTATTTGAATATGTGTACGAAATGTCTTCGTACAGCTGATCGTCCTGTACGAATGGGGTTCGTCCAGTACGAACGGTTATTACAAGGTCGGTTCTAGAAACTAGTGAAAACTGTCCTAAGTCGGTTAATCGTTTGGATGAAAATTGATTCGTCTGGACGAAATTTTTACAGAGGACCGATCGTCCTGGACGATTATTTACTTCGTCTGGACAAAAAATTTCCAGAGGACCAATCTCCACGGACGATAATTTAATTTCATCTAGACGAAAATTTTCCAGAGACCCGATCGTCCTGGATGATTTTTAATTTCGTCTGGACGAAAATTTTCCAAAGAACCAGTCGCCATGGACGATAATTTAATTTCATCTGGACGAAAATTTTACAGAGAGCCAATCGTCCTGGACGATAATTTAATTTTGTCTGGACGAAAATTTTACAGAGAGCCAATCGTCCTGGACGATAATTTATTTCGTCCTGGACGAATAGGACTTAGAAAAAATTTTCCGAGCAAGTTCCTATTCGTTCCATATGCTCTATAGGAGATAACTGTCTGATCTTCCAGTACGAACGTATATCATCCTGTACGATCAATATAAATTTTATATGATCTCCTCATGTGTGTGTGTATGTTTTTATTCACTCAAGTTACAATCACTCCCTTTCAATTTTTTTATTTCAAAGAAAAGTGCAAGCTTCAAATATTACAGAGTATCTCATGCTGAATTCAATTTGAAGTCATCGTAATCTGGAGTTCGTTTTCCCTGAAATGTTAGTACACACAAGAGCAAATACAATTCTTCCAAAATTGTTAGGAGATAACTACACATTTGAACAATAATGTTTGGAATCATCAAAACTTCATAAGTTGCAAAAATGTAAAGCATGCAAATAGCAACTATCTTAACAACAACTTCAAGAAGGTCAATCATCTTGATGGAATATATTATGTAAATATAAGTGATTGAAATGACTATTTAGTGCTAGATTGGAATGGGTCTTCCTTTTTTTAGTAGGATGATTAGATTTGTATGGGATCTCTTGATGCCTTTTTTATTACTTATTCTTTTGCCACCATTAAAGTTTCTAATTTCTTTAAGGATGAGAAATGGTGTGAAAATTTTCTTTTAAACCATGTTCCTCAAAATATTGTTGCCATTATATGTGATATTTCTATAAGTCTCCAACTTAATGATCAACCTATTTTCATACTCTATGGATGAGGTTTCTACTTAAAAGAAGCTTGAAATTGCTTTAGAACTAAATTTTTTTGTAATATGAATTTTGATAAAATTTGAAATTCTTCTGCTCATATTAATATTTATTTTCTCATATAGAGAGCACTTAAAGGTTTTATTCCAATTAACAACAAATTAAAAAAATAAGACCTTTTACATTATGTCTAACTATCAATGTTTTTTTGGTCTTTAGACTTTTAAACATATTTTTCTAAATGACCTAATTGCTTATAGAGTTTGGTATGCTCTAAAGAGTTCTCTCAGCTTGAGTTTCAGTAATAATACTAATAATAATTTCTTTTCCATTTTAGCTAATTGTTTGCTAATAGACCTAAAGGTCATCTTCTTACTATAATTCCTATGATTATTTTATGGCTTTTATTGTAGGAAAAAAATAATAGTAAGCACAAAGATATTAAAATGAATGTTATTTTCCTTAAGAATAAAATTCACCAACTTGTTAATACTAAGTGGTTACTTCTTATATATTTTAAGGGTAATGTTTCAAGGTCTTCTTTTTTTTTTTTAATATTGTATTTGATAAAGTTACAATGAGACACACTCCCAAAATTTTTCATTAGATCAAACCTTAAATAGATAAGTTCAAACATAATATTGGTGGTTATGTTACACAAATTAGAGCTAATTGTGGTTGTTTAAATAGAGATCATCAAGGGGTTTTATATTTGGTTTTTACCTAAATTCAATTATATTTTGGTTGAATTGAATGCACTATATTTTAAATATTTGGATCAAATTTGATTTTAAATTGTTTGTATCTTTAATTTCTACCAAAACTTATCATAATGCCATCTTGTTTTTCATGTTTACTAAAACTCTGGCTATCTTGAACAACTCAATTATAGAATTTTCCATATAAGGACAAAAAGTAATATATATTTTGATTGGTTGGCTAAGAAAGGTACTAATTTATATACTACTAAATTTTTTAACATTAACATAGCTCTCCAATATCTAAATGATAAGATGAGAATTGATGCTTTAAGATTACCATATATCAAGAAAAAGAAGTTTTATGTGATGGAGGTCATTACTATAACTTTATATTTTATTAAGCTTTTCTAAATTCTATAGGATCAGATATAGTATTCTTGATTTTTCCAACTCTATCTCTGATTAAGATTTTATCTCCAGTTAGTATTTTAAATTTTAATGTATTTACTATCCTATTTTTTATAAGTGATTGGTTTTATCTAGTGGTGGGGGTGTTATGCTTTGATGAATGTAAGGCTATTTTCATATTAGGAGGATGCTATTTTTGTTGTTTTAAGGTTGGTTAACATGGTTGGTGGTGATTGTGTGGATGCTAAATTATGGATTTGTCTTTTTAGAAGTTTGGGATTTTTAGTTCTTTGATATTTCTTATTTTCTGTGCGAGGATGGAAACTATCCATCATGGAAATATAAGTTGCATAACTACTTTGAAATCTCCATCTTCTCTCCGCATACAATGATTTTCTTATACATTTTATTAGAGTATGGAGACTTTATGGTTATTCATGGATGTGGTTGGTGCTTGGTTGTGTTTTGCTTCTATTTCCTATAACTAGGTTGTGGTTGGGTTGCTTCCATTACCTTATTGCTTGATTGTGGTTTGGTAGTATGGAAACTATATGGTTAATCATGGTTGTGTTTGCTGGTTGTTTATATTTTTTGTCTGTTGCCTTTTGGTTGGGTTTTGATTGGGTTACTTCCGTGAACTATGGCTGGATTGTGGTGTTTTTCCTCTCCAGGTGTTTTGGCATTCTTGTTCTTTGGAATGTTTTCTTTTCTTTGTGGCTGGAAATAGCTCCATTAAGATGCCTTGCATTCTCCTTCTTCTCTCTATATATAATGATCTTCTAATGGTTTATGGAGATTATATGTATGTTATGGTTGTACATGGCTGTTGTTTGTGTATTGCTTCTATTTACTTATGGATGGGTTATGATTGGGTTTATGTTTCTTTCGCTGAATCTTAGTTAGGTTCATGTGGCTGGAGGGTTTGTGTGTTGGTTGGATTGTCATTTATTTTGGATCTTCTTGTTTTCAATTTCAATTATTGGTTTCTAGTTGGTGGAGTTTCTCTTCTTTAATGTTGATTTTGGATGGGTTTTATGTGGCATATGGGTTTTTGTTTATATTATGGTTTTGGATTGTTTTATATGATTAGTTGTGATATTATGGTGAAAGTTTACATGTTCATTTTAAATCGAATTTTAGTTTATTATAATTGTGGGCTATCTAACTATCTATTTTCTTTCTTGGTTCTATGATGGTCTAATGCGACATCAAGAATTACCGGTCAATGCACTTTTGGGGAGGTTTTGTTAGAGGACTTTCTTTTAAGGTTTGTAAACTATTCTTATCTATATTTTACCTTTCAACTTTTTTATAGGTTAGCCTGATTTTGATACCTCTTGGACTTCAAGAACTTCTTACTTTTTTGGTTTTGGCTTTTAGCCTGCCTTCTATAATTTTTAGTCTTGATTGTAATCTAGATAGGGATTTACTTCTCAGTAGGCTTCATTTTCTTTTTTTGGATGTAACTCTTATAGTGTTAGTATGTTTTGGATCCTTTCTAAAAACTTTTTACAATTTTTTTTGGATGAAATGAAATTACCTTTTTAAAAAAATCCTAATATTTTCATAAGCTTCCAATCTAAAGTTGTCCATATCATTTATTATAGTAGTCTCTTTTCTCCTACATCCTTCAAATTACAATTCTTATCCTTGACTACCTTAAAAGCCGTATGTTCTAATTTAAGGGGTAAGTGGCAAAGACTCTCTTTTGGCTATCTTGAAAGTGGTGTTATAAGCACATAGAGCTCCATTTAACCTAAGAGCCCAATCTTTCCTATTTTGATTATCCATTTTCTCCAAAATCATTTTGATCTTATTAGAAATCCATGGTATCCATTAATTTGGGGATAAGATATAGTAGTAATATTATGTTGAATCCTAAATTTAACAAAAAAATGTCAATATCAAGTTTTAGAAGTGGCTTCCCCCATCACTAATAATCACTCTTAGTGTTTCAAATCTAAAATAAATATTTTTTTTAGTCTTAAATTTAATCACCCCATAAGTATAATTCCTAGGGATAGATACTCTCTCAATCCACTTGGAGATAGACTACTATTATCAATATGAATTAATTTCTTATTGAAGGGACAAATTAACCCATGAAATCTACTTCCCAAACATCAAAGATTTGTATCACCAATATATAATTCAAGGTCATTTAATCTCTCTTAGATAAACTGCCTAATCTTTCGCACTTATCACCTCTCTTCACATATTCATTCATATCTATAAAAAATTTAGGACATTAGTATCATGATTGCAATATTTTAGAAGTTGTTCTATAACTTCCAAAATGCATTCTATATTCTAAACCATGGCAATAACTAATAATGTTCTCAGTCTCTTCTTATAGGAAACACCTCCTTCTAATGGGATACACATGATAATGATTTGATATTTGTACTTCTTAATTCAAATGCATGTTGTATGGCAAAATGCCACTCATAATGAAATTTACAATCTCAGTATGCCCAGGCGCACTATGGTCACTCAATGCAAATAGATGTTCATATGGAAAAAAACTCATTTATTTTCTTCATCATATAGAAGTTTTTATACATCAACTCCATACAAATGATCAGCTTCTTAATTTTTCTTTCCTTTCCAATCAAGTATTTCAATATCAAATTCGTACAGAAGTAGAATCCACCAAGTAAGTCTAGGTATGACATTATTTTTAGTAACAAGATACTTGATAGAAGAATGGTTAATATAAATAATAATTTTATTACAAATCAAATATGATCTAAATTTTTCAAAGGAAAAAAAATACTAGCTTGAAATTCTTTTTCAATAATAACATAATTAATTTGTGCTTCATTGAAATTCTTACAAAAATAATAATATAATATTTCTTATCTACTATTTGACCTATCTCAAATTATCAACATAATCCCTAGCTTCATTCATGAGTTCAAAATGATTTTCCTAGTTTGGTGCATTATACTAGGTGTAGTGATTAATTAGGGTTTCAATAACTTATTTATGTGATAAGGGTGAGCTATCAGGTGATTATGAATTGGCTTACCATTATGTATATATGTTTTATAAGCTCCCAAACAATGCAAGTGCTTGAGCTGATCAAGTAATAATATGTATGAGGGAATGTGGATCCTAGGAGAAAATATAGTGTTACAATTGACTCTATTATTGCCTACTCAAGCTACTAAATTTATCCTACATAATGAAATAAAGGGTAAAAGCAGCAACTACTAATAAATTAAGAAAATAGTAAATATTTAAAAAAAATTAAAGATGTTATGGGATAATGATAGTGAATGACCTTTATTTTCCGAATCAAACTCATTTATAATAGTATAGATCAAATTAAATGCACCCTTAGATCTTTATCAAGCTTATACGGGTGTAAAAAAAGTCTTATGGACTTTCTACAATGATACTATCTCGATAGAACCTAGAATCCTACTCATCCTACATCTAAGCATGTAAGAATTTTATCTAAGTTCTCTTAACTATTCTAATATTCCTTCATCAAGGCAATGTATCACACTAGTTTGTAATTTTATACATGGTCACTACATAAATTAATTTAAGAATGTTAGAGAGAATGAGAATAACCATTTATATGACATACAAGAGTCTACATTAGGATATATATAGATTATACACATAATTAGCCTAAATCAAAAAGTTTACTCATCCATCGAAATAACTTGAAGAAAAAACTTTTCATTACATGCATAAAAAAGTACAAATTGTAAAGGTAAAGAAAATATCACCTGAATTTTAGAATCCTAAATAAATCCAACAGATAGAGTCTCCCCGAAGTGAATACCTCCTTACACCTTCACTCTCCACACTCCTTTCCACTCCTAAGATTTATTTTACTCACTAAAGTAGGACCAGCCACTTAACTATTTTTATCTCACTATCCCTTGGTCTCTCTCTTAACTCTCTCTAAGAAAGCACAAAAAGCCTTTTATGCTTTACATAAAAAGATTCCTAGCCTAGGTGAAATTGTAGTGTTAAAATATGAACTAGCACCTTGATGCTGTTAAACTGGTTCTGCTATAGCATTGGGTTGACTCAATGCAATGCTCAGCTAACCCAATCATGATGCTTCCATTCATAATTGCTCCACAACAATGTTGTCAAAATTTAGGCAGTATAGCATTTAACTCATCTTATGATGTTGCGATGGTCCAGATGTTCGCACTTTGACATTGAGTTATTTAAAAATATGATAGAGTGGAGAGCATTGTGGTGCTCCTCTTATGGTGTTGAGGCACCCATACCACTACGGTGTTGAAAATTATTCTAGTAGGGTGGTGAATTAAATGTAATTTTTCTCAAAATTAAGGCACTGAATGAAAGTTTAAGGAAGGGTTTTTAAGCCACTTGAATTTCTTATGGCACAACAAGAGGGGGGGGGGGGGGGGGGGGGGGGGGGTGGCAGATTGGTCTTTTAAAAATTTTCCTCTCAAAAAACTCTTTTGAAAAGCATAAACCAAATAACACAAAAAAAAAAATGTGTGTGTGTGTGTGTATTCTTTTTCAAGAACAAGTTGATTCCATACAAATGTCTACTATTTTCATATCTCAGTGATAATGCATCTTAAAATAGATTTGCAATTAAAAAAAATGTGCAAGGAAATTAAAGTTCAATAAGAAATGTTAGGAACAAGAACACTATATTTATAGTTATTTTGTCAAATGACCTATGTCCACTCCCTATATTCCTCCTCTCTAGGTATTGTAATAAAATCTTAGTGACTCTCCTTTTTTCCCTCACAACAAGGAAAAGACACCCTCACATAAATCGCATACACCAAGATTGCAACTAAGAACCAAATCACTTTCACCTTCCTTCAGTGTGGAAGAGAACCATATCATGTACCCTTTCCTAAGGTGTGATTGAGAACCAAATCACTTTCACCTTCTTGATGCGGTGAAGTTGCCAGTGGTATTTGGCTTTGAAAACATTCTTCAACAAAGCTTCTCGCAAGATCAGCAAAGACACGAGGAACCAAGGAAGAAGTTTACTTGGAGCAACCTCATTAAATCCTCTATCACACCTCCCTCACATGAAACTTCTCTCCCATTCTCTCACTTGCTCTAAGTTCTCTCTCTTCAAGCTCTCTTAAGAAGAAAAGCCCTCACCAAAAACTGTCTTAGAATTCTCCATACATTAAAAGACTCAAAAAGATGAAATAAGAATTATTTAAATATGTGGCTCAAAAAAACCTTTAAAATTAACTTCTCCTATCACAATTTGTATAATATTATCTACGGAGCATACATTAAGAATAATTTAATTAACAACTTAAGTACAATATGATAGCTATTTATCCATATGATAAGTTTAAAGGTTTTTAAATGATCATCTAGTACGATCTTAATGTTGTATATCACAATTAGTTCAATATAATAATAATTTATCCTAGATGAAGCTTGGCGATTAATTATCATCCTGGTCACTATTCGGTTCATATAATACAAACTTTACATTGTACAGTATGATCACTAATCATAATTAATTTCTAATTCAATTAATTAATCTTAGGTATTTAATTAGGCAAGATTTTTAATATCATATAGGATTGTTTATATCATACTATATAAATAAAGTAAATTTTAATTTTAAAAATATTATATAATTATAAATGGTGACATGGATTTCTAAATATAAATTAATCATCATGTATGATTAACACCATATAATTTGATTAGTTCATCGTAATCTCATTTTTTTTAATTTAAGTTTTTTAATTATTTTCTAATTGAACAGATCGTACAGTACAATCTAGATTGACTAGTGTGAATTTCAGAAAAATTAAAATCGTATATTTCACTACCCCCATGTGTGTGTATGGTTATTTTGCTAACATGCACCTTTTTACAATACATAGAGTTAAGAAATATAAAAATATAAACTATTGCATACATTAACCCATTGTATCCAATCTTCAGCCATGATCCTTTGGCGTTGCTTGGTGATGTTGTACCTAAAATATCAATGCACAGAAAAATATATGCAATAAGAATAAATAGGAGAAACTAGGTAAAGTTCATAAATGTTTGTTATAATCAAAATATAAGCTTGGGCTCCTAGATTATAATAAACACCCCCCCCCCCCCCTCCCTTTTTGATGATGAAAAATATTGTTGGTTAAATTTCAAAGTAAATTTTTTCTCCTTAAATTTTCACCTTGCTAAGTGATTTCCTTAAAATAAAGGAGATTATTTTTTATATTATTTTTCATTTTATTGTTGTTCTTTTTTAAAACATGGAAAGAGATGAAACTTGAAACATACCTATGATGCTAGCAATAAACCAAAAAACACTAGTAATGAAAGAAGCTTATAAAACCAATAACAACCAACTCCCCTTTTTGACATCTCCAAGAAGAGTAGAACTATAACTAAAAACTAGAACAAATAGACACTACAACGAATAAAGCAAAAAAGCACAAGCATACTACACGAAAATATACAAACTACATAATACACTACTCATAAGAAGGACTCGGATCAGGTGGTAGTGGAGGTGGCCAAAATTATTGGTGAATTGAAGAAAATTGCTCTCTAAACCAAGCCATATCTATCTCATGCTATAATTTTTGTTGAATATGTATGTCTAATTGAATCTTTAGGTAGTAAAATCACTCTATCTTTGTTTCATCATACTTGGACTGGTATGCAAGTGTTGGTGCTAATACTGGTGCCTTTATCAGAGCTTCCCCTTTTCTTTTGTTTAAGCTCCAATCAATAATAAGTTGCTCACATGTTTTTCCCCATAGAGTATATGAAAGGAGTTGTTGGAGTAGTAAACAAAGAGGTGATTGGGTGTTATAGGGTATGTCAAGTTGTATTTGGTGTCTAGGATAGGCTATACAATGTCTTAATGTTAAATTTTGCTTATAATGGGCCCTAAGATCTCTAATGCTGGTAAGATTTTCAATATAAAATATAATATAGACTGATTCAGTGCTAACCATAACTTAATAGGTAATGATAGTTAGGAGAGGAGTAATGTTGACCGTATCACTAGCTTTGGGAATAATTATTTCTTTAACGATGTGTTGAATGATATGGGAATTTTAAACTAGTGTGCAATATAATGGAAGGTGAATATTTCCTTGTGTGTTTATAAGGGTTATGTTGACTTTTATTCTAGTTGCAGTCAATGGTTGTGGCTACAGTGTGAGCTTTTTATTAAGTGTTGGAAAGCTATAAAATTTCATTAAAAAGTTGATAGGTGATAGCTATAAGGTTTCTACAAACATGAGATTGGAGTGTTTAACTCTTAGTGTAAACTTTTTAACTCATAAAAATTTCAAAGAGGAACATAGAGTTGAAATTAAAAGCCAAAGTGAGAAGAAATGAAAGTGTAGTGCCTACGAAAAGTAATTACCTAAGAAATCAAGATTTCTTGAATCGAGGCATTAGAAGGGGTGATTTTAAAACTCTGTATCTATGGCATGGTTCTTTATCTACTACATCTATGAAACCATTGTTGACCATTCATCAAGAGGAACTTATTTCTAGAGCTCTAAAACACTTTACCCCGACCATTTGGAATGCTAAGGATGAAAACTTAAGGACAACGAGGATATGAGATGGAATGGTGTGATTGAAACGCTTATAGTTACTCTTCCTTATATATCCCTCAGTATATTGTAAAGTATAATCAATATGGTAATATATAATCAAAAGAATTCAATTCATCTTGATCAAACTATATAAAAAATTAGTCAAATCATACATTACTATTGAAATCGTACTAGATGATTTTCATTAAATTGATCATCCTTAGAAGACAACTTGTTTGATATTTAACCAATCTATCATATAGTATGAATATATGATGGTTAATTAAAATTTATTTCAACTAAATTAAAAATGCCAATAGTCACTGCCAAGTGTATCATATCATATGAATTATTCATTCATACACTACGACCACCAATAATTGATTTAATTTGGGTTGTTGGGTGTGCTGTGTGGTGATGATGTGAGAATCTATTAAAATCAAATAATATGATGTAAATATATAGTATGATGTGATAAAATGTTACTATTGTGTGTTAAGATCAGGAAAAAATCTATGAGCAAATTTCACAATCAATCACACGTACGACAAAACACAAATAGAAAAAAAAAACAAATACAAATAACCATAAAAACAAACATATAATATTATCAATTAAATACACACTAATTATTTTTATATCATTACCCCATTTTATTTAAGCATTGATATTAATGATACATAGTCTATTCCCCAGTGTACTAAAAGTTTCGTAGTTAAGGGGTATTGTAAAGATGCCATCTATTTAATTTTTAATAGCTACATGATGTAATTCTATATCTCTTTTTGCTATATGATCCCTAATAAAATGTTATCTAATTTAAATATGCTTTGTGTGGGAATGTGAATAGCATTTTTTTTAAATAAACATAGCACTAGTGTTATAGCAAATGACTGGGATAGTGCCTATTTAAAGCCCAAGGTATAGGATTTATTGCTTTAGCAAAAATACTTCGGTAGCATAACTTTCCACAGTAATATATTCCATTCTAGCGATGGATAGGGAGCTAAATTCTATTTTTTTAGACTAAGAAACTAAGGAATGTCTTATGAATTAACAAAATCTAGAAGTGCTTTCTTATCTACCTCATACCTTATAAAATTTGAATCTAAATATACTATAATTTTAATGGTGGTTGGTTACTAGATGCCTACATTTAAGGTGCCTATAAGATACCTAAGAATTCTTTTAACATCAGTCATATGGGATTATTTTGGGTTAGCTTGGAATCCAGCATATATGCAAACACTAAACATGTAATATGGTTTGGTAGTAATCAAACAGAGAAACGAGCCTATCATTCCCTTATATTTCTTCTAATTCATTAATTTCCCATCTACATGATGGATGGTTGAGCTTAATGGTGTATTAATACTTTTTAACCTTCCATATCAAACCTTTTAAAGATCTCCTTAATAAATTTGACAAGACTATGGAAGGTACCATGCTCTTTCTTTTTTACTCAAAATCTATGAAAGTTGCTTAATTCTCCCATCATACTCATCTCAAACTCTTTACTCGTACTATTAAAAATTTTGCTGCATAGATTTTGATTTGTAGATCTAAATGATATGTCATCAATATAGATTTGGAAAATAAGAATTTATCTCCTATTTATATAAGGAATAGGTTGGTATATAGACTACCCTAATGAATGATCAATTTGGAAGAAAGATGTTATATCTCTCATACCATGCCTAGGTGTCTATTTTAAAGCATATAAAGCTTTCTTCAAATTTTAAACATGGTTGGGAAATGATGAATTTTCAAAACCTAAGGGTAATTCTACATAAATATCCCACTTTAAAAAAGACAAATTTCATATCTATTTGATTTAATTTGAAACTTCTTAAACATTCAAATGCTAATAGGACTCTAATGGATTCTAATCTAGCTATAAAGGCAAAAGTCTCAATATTAATTCCTTCTATGTGATTATACCCCTTAACTGTTAATCTAGCCTTATTCCTAATCACCAATCTAGAGTCATTCAATTTATTTTTTAATACCCATTTAGTTCCAACTATAGTCTGATCAGAAGGTTTACTAACTAGCTCTCATATATCATTCCTAATAAATTGGTTCAATTCCCCTTACATAGCTAATATCTAGAATTCATTATTGATGGATTGATCAATGCTAGTTGGTTCCATCAAGGAGATGAATGTGGTATGGATAACCTCTTTTATAAGACCTTACCTAGTCGTAAACCTTACTAATGAATCTCCTAAGATAATCTCCTTAAGGTGACTAAAGGATAATCTACATTCTCTAAGTAAAGGTTCATGAGGTTATACTCTATCTCCTAGGTCAACAACCTCTACAAAATGCATAATTTTTACCTCATCAACATCTTCTAACCTAAGCTCAACTAATTTCTCATATTTATAAAAAATAACATGGGTGGATTCCTCTTTAACTAATTTCTTTTGTTGAAGACCTGATAGGCTTTGCATATAGAGGAATAACTAAAGAATATTCCTTTATCTAATATAGCATCAACTTTCGTAGAGGAGATTTACAAATGATGAGCACAAAGTACTAAAACCAAAAGACATACATATGTGTAAGATTAGGTGTCTTGCCCTAAAGCAGCTCATATGGTATCTTATCCACCCTAATTATCATATAACAAACAGTATTCACTACTTCTACCCAAAAGTATCTTAGTAGGTATACTCATCTAACTTTATCCTAGCAACCTCCACTAGTGTCTTATTTTTTCTTTTAGCTATGCCGTTATACTATGGTCCTAGGGGAAAAAATTTATGATCAATTCTTAACTCTTTACAAAATAATTCAATTTTTTTTATTCTTAAATTCTCTACCATGATCACTATACAACAACAACAACAACAATAACATCAAGCCTTTATCCCACTACGTGGGGTCGGCTACACGAATCCTTTTTCTCCATTGTGTCCTATTAAAAGTCAAATTCTCGTTTAAATCTAATAAAAAAAGGTTATTACTAATATTTTCTAACCAAGTCTTTTTAGGTCTACCCATACCTTTCTTAACATAAGTCAAATCTAATACCTCTACTCTCCTAACCGGGTCATCGAAGGCCACCGTTTTATGTGACCAAACCATCTAAGGTGACTCTCTCTAATCTTATCTTCTACTGGAGCTACTCCAACCTTTCCATGTATATGATCATTTCGTATCCTATCTCTAAGGGTAAAGCCACTCATCCACCTGAGCATCCTCATCTCTGCCACCCTTAACTTAGTATTATGCTTCTCTTTTAATGACCAACATTCGGCACCAGAAAGCATTGCAGGCCTCACTACTGGTGGGAAAATTTTATGTCTCCACGCAGATTTTGATTTCTCATATTTTGTAATCGAATACTGCATTGAGAATAAAGTACAATCTCGAAAGATTGACACAATATTCTATAATGGATTCAATATCAAAATAGGGTTTTGAAAATTGATATTTCTATAATCAAACATAGTTCAAAGAATAACATATCATCTTAAAAGATGAACATGAAATTCTATAGAATAAGTTTAAAGATAGAAATACGTTTTTTGAAAAAGTTTATTCATTCTTTTATTTAGATATGGCAAGAAGAATATTATATCATCTTAAAAGACGAACATAACATTCTTCAAGATATCCAAAAGCGAGAATGAGTTTTATAAAATTCATCATTTTTAAAGTTGAATATAACAAGTATAATATTATATTATCTGAAAAGATAATAATAATATTCTACAAATCTATTCAAAATTAAAAATGAGGTTTTAAAAATATCTACGTTCCCAAAGATTCTCCCCTTGTTTTATATGAATAAAACAAGGTTTATTTTAGTCTGGGGTTCTCAAATCCCTATAGGAGCAAGCTCCTATAGTTAATTACATCCTAGGAGGAGTGCTCCTAAGAAAACTCTCGATTAAAGCAGTGATTACATACCCTTTTGATTACAAAGTAGAAGACAAGAAAACAGAAGTAGGAATTTTTCAAGGTGAAAGCTCAATGTTGAACATTTATTAGCGGGTCAAAGGAAGAAAAGTAGGAGGAACCGGATTCTGAGAAACTCAGAGGCAACCTCAGTCTATCCTATGTTGGGCTTTACATTTTAAGAGAGAGATTTTATATTTAAATTGATATTTTATTAGAAAGTTGGGATTATATTCCCAGAGGGCGAGGACTTAAGATCTGAAAAGAATCTGCCTCATAACCTAAATCTAATTTGGATACTACACAGTAGTGACCCGAACTTAACTAATGAGTGCAAATCTGGACTTACCCCGGCCTGGATTGGGGAGCCAGCTAACTACCTAGGCGCTTTAAAACCATGTGTCAAGTCTCTTATGAAAGATGGGTAGGGATGTTGCTTAAGTTTTAAGGAATTAGGGGCCGACATCTAAGACAATTCCTAATTGGCCCCTTAACTTATGTAGGGTGAGTTATGCCTAGAAATAATGCAATTAACATTTTAGACTCTTTTTTAATTTGTATCTAATGCAATGCATGCTAATTGACTCGAATGCATAAAATGAATATGAAGCAGTTTAAAAATTAGGCTTAGAAAATAGGTTTTTTCCTAGAGATTGCACAACTTCCCCTTGACAGAACTGCACCCTCATAGGTCAAGTGGTCTGCCAGAACCCGCAGGCGGGGAGGTGCCTAACAAGGAAGAGAAAGTATTAATATGCTTATGCTGACTCTCGACGGTCCCGAGCTTACTTCTTAGAACGTTAGAGTTACTATGTGAGCCTAAAAATTTTTATTTTTAATTACAAGTAAAAGAATTTTAAGCGTACCCTTACGAAAAAAATCTCTCCGATTCGAATCCAGGCTAAAACAAAATACGGCATGCAAGGGCCCTAAAAAAAGCTACTGCACAAACAATGTAAACAAATAAATTTTAATAACCCAAATATAATGTCCAATGTCCAATGTCCAATGTTCATATTACACCCAGAATTTACAGAAAAGTAAAGTGGCCGGGCACCACTGACAACAAACCCGGATTCTAATCCTAAGAATGACGCAAGTGATTTTTGAAATGGGATATACTGTTCTTTGAATCTTCATTTTCTTCATCTTCTTTCTTCAATCTTCTCATTCTATCTTTTCTTCTTCTACGAGCTTCTCGGGTCCGCCGGATTCTGGATATCCAAATGAAAAGAAACTCATCCCTAAGAGGGGTATTTTCTTTTCTATTTGGATATTAAAATCATCATAATTTGGCTTTCCAAATAAAAGAGAATAATCCTTTAAGGTATATTCTCTTTTCTTTGGATTCCAAATTGGATGTGATATCCCACTTTCAAAATCACTTTCACATATCTTGACTTTTAATACATTACATTTACATTCACATTTACATCACAGAAAGAAAAGAAAATCTAGATCACCTGTAGGGTTATCCTAAGCAAAAATCATCCCAAGCAGTTATATATATGCATTTTAAATTAAATCAATTAGCTACACTTGGCCACACTCTTTCTTATTTGGGGGCTAAGCAACTGGAGTACCTGTAGCATTTATATAAAATTTTTGATTAATTAGCCCCCCTTTTTCTGCCCTGCACGAGTGTGGCCACCTGCAGAAAATCATATTAACAATCCAGATCGCTCCTAACCTATGGGTAATCTAATCGTTAATCAAATCACAACACATATTGCAGTAAAAATAAATAAACAAACACACCAACATTTTTTTACAACCAACATGCAATAAAACTCGAGAAAAAGCCCGTCACAGTGCAGTAAGGAAATAAACACCGGCCTAACCTAAAACTAGAGTCGGTTGTCCTAGCAAACAATTCTAAGTGTGTGTATTGGAAAGTGTGGTTTTGATATATCCTAAATCAATTATTATTTAAAAGAAAATTTTTTAGTTAATTAAATTTAATTTATAAAATAAATAAATAAATAACATAATAATAATGAATGTCATTAAGTTTTCTATGTTATATGTTTCTATCTTAAGGTGTACATGCATCCTAAGTCTAGGTTTTCTAAGACTCAGTCCTTAATTTTTGTCCTTAAGTGTCACTACTGTTGTATGGGATAAAAGTTTGTTATTACTAACCCTTAGGACATTTCGTACATGTAAAGGGTTTTAAGGATCTAAGAGCAAAAAAATTAATCCTAATTAAATTGAAGTTACTACAGGAACCTAAACGGGAAAGGTTTGCGCACACCACATCAAAGGGTCCCTAAAGGTTTTCTAAGTTTAGAAATACTCACAGTCACCGGGGGCTACGACCCGGTGGTTCCGCCCGTAGCACCTCTACCCGGCTGGATAGAGGCGACTGACGTCATTAGCTCCTTGTACATTTGTTCCCTCGACCAGTACCATTCCTCGCAGTTTATGCAAATAAACAGGAAAAAAAAGGGATTAGAAGCACTTTTTAATAAATAATAGTAAAATAATTGAAATTTACTGAAAATAAAAGACGTACCTTTCTTCGGGCTTGAACACTGGCTTTGTTGAATGTCTTTTTGGACTTTTCATTTCTGATAGCATACTTTATATTTTTCAAAATTTTTCTTGAGGCATCAGAAAGAAGAAGGAGAAGAGAGAGAGAGAGAAGTTGAGGGAGAAAGAAAATTTTGCTTTTCAACGATTTTTACTATCATTTTCTAGTTAAAACCCAACTAACTTATTTTTAACATTCACACCTCTCATCTCTCAAAATACTTCAACTTTCAAAACTATACACTTAAAACACCATTCAACGCACTTTATTATTACATATTTACATATTTCACAATATTTTTTTTTTTAATATACACACATTCCACAATTAAACATATACATATCATTTTCAAAACACAAACGAATTCTACCTTTCAACCTTTACAAATCTTAATCTTTTAAAATTCATACACTTTTTAATATACACTTTCCAAAATATCTCGCCTTCCAAAGATTATACAACTACCTTTTAAAGCACACACATACACATTTCCCTCAAAATCATATACTTTACCTTTCATATTTCCCAAGCATCATTCTTCAAAAATCCACACTTTCACCATAAATCACCCTTCAAAAACACATACAATTTCATCACATAACTCTTTCTAAAACACACAATTTAATTCTTTTTTCACACCCAAACATTTATCTTTTTCATATATGAACACTCCATACACTTCCAACATTCACACTCCACATTCTTTACTACAAAATACCTTTCCACACATACACTCCATTTTCACCATCTATACCTTTCACTTTCAATATGCATCTTCTCAAAGCACAAATGAATCATTCTTAACACATATACACACAAGATTCACTTATCAAGATCACACATTCAAGCATCAATTAACACAAACATATTTACACTAATCTTAGTGTTCTGATATACACCTTTCTTATACAATACTCTTCACATACTTTTCTCTTCAATGCAAATACATCTCATTTTCAAGAACATGTTGAACATAAAGGCAAATAATGAATTTATTAAATGATTATGGGAGCTAGCCGTTAATGAAGCTTAAGCAAAAGAGTTCAAAAATTCTCTCAAATTTCGTAAGGATCAACCAAACTATTAATAAAAATTTAGCATTTCGTTTCTCATTATTCTATTATTACCAAAAATGACAACTTAGAACCACTCAAGAATAACAATGCAAGATATAGTACAACTATGAAAAATAAAATAGATGAAATCATTTGTAGTCCAAGATAAAAAAGAAAAAGTTTATATATACATTCCAACCAAACTTTCATAGTTTCTTTTATTTCTAATGCTTATGAAAAGAAAGAAACGTTGAGAGATTTTTGTCTCAGATTTTTGATTAAAAGATCAAACTTCAACTCTTTCCATTTGACTTAAATCAAATTAAAATGATAGAAGAAGAAGATTGAGAGGATGTAGAAGAAATTACCCAAGATTAGGTTGTCTTTTATGCGTCGGCTAAGGCAGAAGAGGCGACGACGTGCGACTACTGCTGCTCGTCGAGAGGAGGTAGTGGCTTCGGCTTAGGTTCGTCATGAGAGAGTAGAGAGGCTTGGACATGTCATGTATGAGAGGAGGGAGGCTTGGATGTGTCATGTATGAGAGGAAGGAGGCTTGAAACGTTTTTTGGGTTGAGGGAGAGGGAGAGTGGGTGGTTATGGGTTGAGGGAGAGGGAGAGTGGGTGGTTGTTGCTTAACCCTTTGACCGTGGACCGTTCGTTGGACTTTTGAAGGCCTTAATGATTTCGGAATTTGGTGTTCTTGGGCTCATTGGATTCGTCTCGTCGAGCCGTTCGATTCGAGTATAAGTTCGTCAAAATCGGAGACCGTTTGGTAACTCAAATTGCGGTTTGAATCTTCCAACAGCGCTTTGAGCCCTTGATTTGGACTCATTTGGGCTCAGATTGGGTTGATCTTGGTGTCGTTGGGTTTGTATTCCTGAGACGCTCAGTTCGACTGTAAGTTTGCTGAGATCGGAGTTCGGATGGTCTCCGAATTAATTTTTGAAGTTTCCAAACTTGATTTTGCATCGAGATTCGTGCCCGATTAAGATAATTTTTGACGACGTATCAATTATTATTATATATATACTTGTGACGAGTCAAAACGGGTTAATCGGAGACATTGAAATCGAATCCAATTTTGAGTTAATTTGATTTGATTTTGATTCAATTGGTGAATTGATTTGAGCCCAATAATGTATCAATTTGATCGAAAATAAATTAGATCAAATTAAATGGGACGATTGACATTGATGAATCATAAATTGGATTTGATTTGAGTTCGTTTGGAGTTGAATTAAAATTTGATTGAATCGATTCTGATTCAAATTGAGTGATAGGCTCGAGTCGATGCTACGTCAGTGGGCGTCCACCTAAGGGAAATCCTATGGGCGACGTCTACACTAGGCTACGAAGACCTAGGTGTTAGAGTTGGATTTGGGGAAATTGACCTCAAATAATGAGGTCAACAACTACCATCTTATAGAATTTTCCCTTAAGTTTGAGGGGTACATTTCTATCACATAACAAGCCCGATGCATTACTCCACTTCAACCATCCAAGTTGAATTCTGCTGATAATATCCCTATCTATTTCACCATCACTTTGAACAATAGATCCAAGATATCTAAAACATGTACTTTTATTAATGACTTGATCGCCCAAAGTCACAATCTCATCACTAGGTCTATTACTACTAAAATTACACTCCATATATTCTATTTTAGATCTACTCAAGCAAAAACCTTTAGACTCTAAGGTTGACCTCCATAATTCAAGTTTACCTTCAACTCCCTCCCTAGTCTTATCGACAAGAAGAATATCATCAGCATAAAGCATACACTAAGGTACATCCTCTTGCAAATGTCTAGTGAGAACATCCATGACTAAAGCAAAAAGATATGGGCTTAAGGCTGATCCTTGATGTAACCCAACCGAAATAGGGAAATGCTTGGACAATCCACCTTGTGTTTGAACACAAGTAATAGCTCCTACATACATATCTTTAATGATTTGAATATAAGCATTATTGACTCCTTTCTTTTCAAGAACTCTCCATAGCACTTCTATTGGAAGTTTATCATAAGCTTTTTCTAAATCAATAAATATCATATGTAGATCCTCCTTATTTTCTCAATATTTCTCCATCAAACCTCTTAATAAATGTATGGCTTCCATAGTCGACCTACCCGGCATGAATCCAAATTGATTTTGAGAAACATTAGTATCACACCGCAACCTAAGCTTTATAACTCGCTCCCATAGTTTTAAAGTATGACACATTAGCTTAATACCTCTATAATTCGCACAATCTTAAGTATCACCTTTATTCTTAAAAATAGGAATTAACACACTCATTCTCCACTCATCTGGCATCTTTTTTAGTCTTCAAAATAGTATTAAAAAGTTTAGTTAGCCATGAAATTCCTTCATCATCATGATCACTATGAATTTTGGAAATCAAAAGTTTTAGCTTCCTCTAAATCCAAGTGGTGAATACTTTAAAGTTATCAAAAGACTCAGTTTTATGTTCTATGAATCTAACCCAAGTAAATATATAGAAATCATCAACTATCATAAATCCTAAATTTTTACCACCTAGGTTGGTTGTGCTAACATAACCAAACAAATACTTGTGTAAGATCTCTAGTGGTATAGTGCAGGTATTATCTTTAATGGAATGGAAGGATGACCTAGTTTATTTTTCAAATTGGCAAACATCATAGAAATAATCCTTAGAGAAGTCTAACTTCGGTATACCTCTAACTAGTTATTCTTGGATAGTATTATGAAGCTTTTTCATGCTAGCTTGGTAGAGTTACATATGTTATAGACACATATTACTAATAATAATTTTAATGCAAAGATTATTTGAATCATAATTACAAGATAAGGGAAGCATATAAATATTGTGTTGTAACTCGGGCTTCCGAGTTTATGATTTTAATGATAAGAAATACTATTGATTAATCTTTTATTTCTCCTAGTGTTTATAGTGCATATTTGTTGGTGTGTTGGCTAATATTTCAGGTACACGATGCACCATTCTTCGAAGAATCAAGACTCAAGATTGTGTAGAATTGGTTGTATTAAACGAGTTTATAATTTTTATTCCTTGAGTCAAGTCTTGTAATGATGTATGTTAGATTGGTGTCCGTGCATACATAGGGGGAGCAAAAAAAGATTTTTAAATATTTTATTTTTTATGTACATTGTACTGTACAATATGGATCGCACTATACGATTTGGTGTAATAGAAATTAAATAAAATATTTATTTTCCTAATTTTTTTTAAATATAACTAATCGTATAGTACGAACACTGCATCGTATTGGATGATCTGTTATAATTAGAAAGCCCACCGTCAAGTAAGTTAGGCAAAAATTGAATTTGAAAAGTTATTCTAATCATACTGTATGAACATGATTGTATTATATGATGTTTAAAATATTGCCTAATTTAATCCTGAGATTAGTCAATCAAAATAACTTAATTTTGATATTTTGATCGTACTGTACAAGCTAGATCATATTGTATAATCAACAAAGACTTTTTGGCCATCCCATGCTTCATCTTGGACAAACTGCATTTTGATTGAACTGTTCGTGCAGCACTAACTGGACATCATATAGTACGAACAAGAAAATTGAACTGTTCGTACAATATTAACTGGTGACCGTAATGCATATTTATTGAATGGTTTGTACAGCACTAATTGGACATCCTATAATATGAATAGGAAAATTGAACCATTTGTATAGTACTAACTGGTCATTGTATAGTACTAACGTGTAAAATTCTGTACCTCATACTGCATGATTTTGCAATCGTACTATATGATTTTTTATGGATAAAATGATTTTTTAAGATTTTTTTATACCCTCTATTTAAGCTTTCTCATAAGACTTTGTAAGAGTTTTTGGCAACCATTGGAGCATCTTTTTCTGAAAAAAAAAACTTGAAGAAAGAACTTGAAAGGGTGAGAGGAAAGGATGGAGTTTAAGATAGGGAGAAGATCCTTGGAGGGGATTTCAAGGGAGTGTTGAGGGGATTTCATATGGTTACTCTAGCAAGCTTGCACCTCAGTACCATTAGATTCAAGGTTCATTTTGAGGGATGTTTTGGGAAGAAGAAGATCTCCTTGGTGTCAAAGGACCCAACTCCTCAGCCACATCAGGGAAAGTGGAAGTGATTTTCTTTAAGGGCTTCTCCGCCTAGCTGTGGGGGATAAATGAGAGTCATTAAACGCTTAGTGCAATACTTGGAGGGTGCCTCCGGGAGTGGATATTGGTCAAGATTTGACCAAACTCTATAAATCTGGTGTGTTCTTTCATTTATTATTTTTGCACATTATTTTAGCATTTATTTTTGTTGCGATTACCTGTGTGGGTGAAATTAGTAATTTATCTTTTTATCATGAATGTAATTCACTTCTGCATCAAGTTATAAAAATATTTTTCTTTTCATTAAAGAAGTTTTAAATATTCAATTTACCCCCCTCTTGGCGCATCTAGCTTTCTCATTGTTTATCTTTTTTCTTTCTAAAATATTTTTTCCACTTAAAGTAATCATGCATTTAGTAGAAGGAAATTAAATATGAACACCCTTATAAAAAAGTTGGCTAATACTAAGTCAATTATGTTTTAAGCATATAATAAAAGTACATTTTCAATAATAAATCTATTTGATTATCGAATCATACCTAAGCCAACCACTTTCTTAGAGGAATTGTCAGCTATTGTTACATTGCCTCCAATCAGAGCCTCTAGCTTGATAAACTGCTTTATGTCACTAGTCATATATCTTGAGTAGCCACTACCTAGGTACCACATGCTCTCACTTGACTACTTCTGAGAACTTCCCCATAATTTTAATCAGAGGTTAGATTTAGGAACCCATGTGAGTTTTAGTTATAACTTATGCTTTATTGAATAAATATAATGAATGATATGCTTTCATGAGACCTTGGGCCTCCAAACATGATGTGTTCTAAAGTGAACTCAATAAGTGTGAGCTATGTGTCCTACATGTTGACCTCATTTTATGTAAGGTCACTAAGACCAAGCAAGACCCAGATCAATCTAGACTCCAGATCAATCCAGAAGCTAAATCAGTTTACACTCTAGATTAATCTAGATTCCAGATCAATCCAAACCTCAAATCAATCCTGACCTCAAGTCAATCCAGATCTCAAATCAATCTAGATCTCAAACTAGTCCATACTTCAAGAGAAACCTAACCTTTTTTCATCTCAGACTTAGTTAATTATATTTAATCATTTTATAATTATTAATATGATTTTTATTGATATGTATAATTTAAATTTAATTAATTAAACCTTAAACTAAGTTTGAATTAAAAAATACATACTGGTATTTAGAGCTAAAAGCCTAGGTCCTAAAGCCCTTTTTGAGTGATTCTTTAATCTTTTCAAAACCCAATCAAATGAACCCTAATTCATGATTTATTAATTGAATATTGATTAAGCATGTAGCTAGGGTCTGTTGCAACTCGAGCTTATGAGTTTATGTTTTTGATGATAACAAACATTATGACTCACTTTTTGCTGTCTATCTGTATTTGCAATATACTTTTCTTTCTGTATTTACTGATATTTCAGGATTACAGTGCACCTTACAAGGCTCAAGTTTTGGTAGAACATATTCAATTTGTAATTTTCATTAATGTATTTTTGGTTTATAAGGGTGTTTGCTTGCTTGTAACCTTGATCACTTATTTCTATTTTAGTATTCTCTATTTTTTGCTCACATCGTCCTGGACGATCCAAACATCGGCCTGGATGATCAGCTGAAAATAGAGAAATCATCCTGGATGATATTCATATCGGACGAGATGATATGCTCAATTCAGAAAGAATCTATCGCCAGTTCTATTTAGGTATTCTTTATTTTTGGACATCATCTAGGACATCATCCTGGATGATGCAATATAATTATGCCTATATTAATATAATAATTAAGGAAAGTAATTAAGATTTGATTAATACGATCACATCATTCTGGATGATTGCAGGATTGCCTGGGACTATCACTTCAAAAACTTAGTTGTTCCTAGACGATAACATATTGGACAACCTCTTTTTAAGGTGATGTTCTGGACGATATGTGTTTATTTAAACTAATCGTATAGGATGATATACTATCAACCTAGATGATATGAACAAAAACCTTCTGATCGTCCCTAATCATCCTAGCTGTTTGTCCTTAATTTGTGCTGATCATATAGGATAATATTAATATCATCCTGGATGATAAAGTTGGCAAGTTGCAATTAATGAGCTCATTTAGAGCTCTTCTATTTAAACTTTAACAAGGCACTTTATAAGTGACTTTGGTAGCCATTGAAGCTTCATTCTTCTTGAGGAAACTTGAAGAGAGAGCTTGAAAGGGAGAGAGGAAAGGGTAGAGTGTGCGAGAGGGAGAAGATCCTTAGAGGGGGTGAACGTAGGTCAAGGTTTGACTGAACCACTATAAATCTGGTGTGTACTTTTCTTTATTATTTTTGCATTTAATTTTCGCATTTTGATTTTCTTTATGGTGAATTTTGGTTTTGGATGTGATTGTATTTTTGTTTGAATGATTTTCTTAAATATCCTTTCACCCTCCCTCTTAGTTAGCCTCGGGTTAGTTCATAAGGGCTTAACATCCCTAACAAACTTTTAAGTGGTATCAGAGCGAGATTTATAAAAATAGATTTTTTAACACTTTTAAATTTTGATCCAAGGCACATTTTTGTAATCGTAATATTACGAAAGAATATTCAATCACTCGATCACCTTTATTTGAAATTATTTTTTTTTTATTTTTGAAAAATTTGCATGTCTACTTTTTACAATCAATTGATTTTTGAATATGACAAGTGGTTTTAACTGGTTATTCAGTACCATTTCGTATTATAGATGGAATTAAAACTAATATTCCTAAATCAATGGAGTAGAGAAGAACAAATTAATGCTCAATTGAATGCTAAATCATTAAATTCTTTTTTCTGTGCTTTAAATTATGATGATTTTATGTTTGTATCTACATGCTCTACTGGCAAGAAAATTTAAGAAAATTACATGCTATATATGAAGGCACTAGTAAAATCAAGCAATCAATATTAAACATTTTAATGCATGATTATGAACTTTTTTGCATGAAATCTTATGAGATGATCTTAGACATGTATACAAAGTTTATTCAAAATATGACATCATTGTATGCTTTAGGTAAGGAATTTTGAAACTTTGAAAAAGTCAATAAAATTATATGTTGTTTACTTGACAAATTTGATGCCAAAGTTATTGCTATTTATGAATCAAAAAATTTGAATGAATATAATATTGATTTTTTTATTGGCTCACTCATTGCCTATGAGAAAAGTTTAGATCAAAAACTTTTGGATGCAGGTGAAATGATAGTACTAAACGTTGAAGACTCAAAGAAAAGTGGCTTAGTTGGTAACGAAAGTGATGACTTGTCAAGCAAATTGGAAAGCTCACCAAAGCATAAGCATCAACAAAAGTTGAATAAAGGCATAAATGATAAGAATGTTAAGATTTCTTCTAACGTTGTTTGCTTTGGATGAAGGAAGCCTGGACATATAAAAAATTAGTGCCCTAATTTAAGAACTCTTCCTGCAAAAGAAAAGGATAAAGCTAAGAAAATTGTAAAAACGGTAAATAGTTAAAGCAAAAAATCTCCTGGGTAGACCTAGCTTCTGAATCATCTGATCAGGAGCAAGATTATGCTTAAACCCTTATTTGTATGTTTATTTGTTTGTGTATGCATATTTTTGTTCCTCATTTTTTTATTTATTTTCTGTTTTCTTTAGGTTCTTTTTTAGTTCGTTTTTTTATTTTAAATTTGTCTTTACTTTTCCTTTTGTGAAGTTCTCTCTGATCAACACACACGTTCACCTTTATAAAAATGAAAAATCTACCTCCTATTTTTCTTGAATTCTTATGTAAGTTGTGGTTGACTTCTCTAAAAACAGTTAAAGGAAAGAAACTCATGTTTTGTCTCTCTATCTATTTTCTTAAATAGGTTATTTACTTTTAATTCAAAATCTTCATCATATTATAAATTAGATTTTAAAACTGATCTTTTTCATCTCCTTATATTTTGTTTATCGCATAGGAATCTTTTGCAAGTTGTTGAATCTACCTTATAATTTTCTTAATCAAGTGGTCTATTTTGTTAATAGAATGGGTTTACTTTTTTTTTAAGAATTTCAAGAAGGTAGCATATAAAAAAAAAAATTGGCCAATGAAGCCAAAATCAAAAGATGCTTAATGATGCCAAATTTGAGAAAGATATTCAAAATGTATCAAAAAATAAAAAGATAAGCAAAGTGCACCAAAAAACTGACAAAATACTTAAAATGAGCCCACAAAAAAGTAATGCTTACCTTTCTTGTACTTTTTAAAGCTTAAGAAAATCTTTGATATTTTAATACTTGAGCTTGAAAATCATGATTCCATATTCACCAATTTTTGCATTAATCTTCTATTTGATATATTTTATAAAAGAAGTTTTAAAAAATTAATGTTTCTTTTCCTAATTTATTCCTTGATTTAGATATTGAATTAAAAAGTTTTTTAACCTTTAAAAGAACATGAGCTTGGATTAATGATTTCTGAATTTATAACCTTTTCTGGATTATGTGTTGTCAATCCATTCATTACTAAGTTTTTAAATAAAATCAAGAGGTAACTTTCACATTTTAAGAATATTTGATTTTTGTTTTCAATAGATCAAGGATCATTTTTTTTTTCTTAATCATTTTTATTATTCTGATTGTTTGTGCCACTCCTCTTTTTGATAATGTCAAAGGTGGAGAACATACTGCTGTATTTGTATCTATTTAAAAAAAATTAAAACAACAAAAATTTTGTCTTCCCCTATCCTTATATTTTTATTCTAGTGCGGGGGATATTAGGATAAAATATTTTCAATTTTAAAATTTCAACCAGTAAATTTTGTCATCATAAAAAAGGTAGAGATTGTTGTAACTCGAGCTTATGAGTTTATGTTTTTGATGATAACAAATATTATGACTCACTTTTTATTGTCTATCTGTATTTGTAATATACTTTTCTTTCTATATTTACTAATATTTTAGGATTATAGTGCACCTTACAAGTCTCAAGTGTTGCCAGAACATGTTCTATTTGTAATTTTTATTAATGTATTTTTTTGGTTTATAAGGGTGTTTGCTTACTTGTAACCTTGCTCACTTATTTATGATTTAGTTTTCTCTTTTTTTGCTCACATCATCTGGAACGATCCAAACATCGACCTGAACGATCAACTAAAAACAAAGACATCGTCCTGGAAGATATTTGTATCGGTCGGGATGACATGCTCAATTCAGAAAGAATGTGCCACCAGATCTATTTAGATATTCTTTACTTTTAGACATCATCCAGGACTACGTCCTGGAAGATACAATACAATTATGTCTAAATTAATCTTATAATTAAAGAAAGAAATTAAGGCTTAATTGAAATGATCACATCGTCCTAGATAAATGCAGGATCGGCCGGGATGATCAGTTCAAAAACTTTAGTTATTCTTAGAAGATCACACATTGGACAACCACTTTTCATAGCGATGCACTGGATGATATGTGCTGATTTGAACTAATCATATAGGATGATATATTATCGGCCTAGATGATATGAACAAAAACCTTCTGATCGTCCCTAATCGTCCTAACTAATTGAGCTAAATTTGCACTGATTGTACAATACGATATTAATATTATTCTAGATGATAAAGTCAGCAAGTTGTAATTAACGAGCTCGTTTGGAGCTTTTCTATTTAAGCTTTGACAAGGCAATTTGTAAGTGTCTTTGGCAGCCATTGAAGCTTCATTCATTTGGAGGAAACTTAAAGAGAGAGCTTGAAAGGAAGAGAGAGGAAAAGGTGGAGTTTGAGAGAGGGGGAAGATCTTTGGAAGGGGTTTCAAGGGATTGTGGAGAGGGTTCCACACGGTTACTCTGGTGAGCTTGCACCTTAGTACCATCGGATTCAAGGCTTGTTTTGAAGGAAGGTTTGGAAAGAAGAAGATCTCTTTGGTGTCAAAGGGCCCGGCTACTCTGCCGCACCGAGGAAGGTGGAAGTGATTTTATAAGGGCTTCTCCGCCTAGCTGTGGGGGCTAAAGGAGAGACACTGAGTTTAGTGCAATACTCAGAGGGTGCCTCCGAGGAGTGGACGTATGTCAAGATTTGATCGAACCGCTATAAATCTGGTGTGTTCTTTCCTTTATAATTTCTGCATTTAATTTTCACACTTTGATTTTCTTTGTGGTGAATTTTGGTTTTGGATGTGTTTGAAATTACTAGATGGACAAGAGGGGAGGTGAATTGTGAAAGATTTTTAGCAATAAATCAAACCTAAATAGGAGTTCTAATATTTTTGATATTTTTAAGGTTTAACATGAAAATAAAGTGCAACAATGGAATCCTTTTCAATCACAATATTTAACCAAGCAAATATACTGAAAATGAAAAATGCACGCAAGAATAAAAATGATAAGGAAAAAGCACACAGGAGTTTTATAGTGGTTCGGTCAAACCATGACCTACGTCCACTCCCCAGAGTCCTCTGCTTTGGGAATTTCACTACAAGAAATAGCTCTCATTTTGCCCCCTTTGGCAAGGCGGAGAAGCTCTTACAATACTCCCTTTCACCAACCCGGCGTGACAGACTGTCAAACTCTGTTTTCACCCTCTTGGCGACGGTAGAGAACCTTCTCGTTTTTCTCCCTCTTGGAGAAGGCAGAGTGTTGAGTCTAGTAATTAGGTTGTTAAGCCTAAGTGAATGTCCCAAGGCTACCAAGAGGGGGGTGAATTGGTAGTTTAAAAAATTTAAGTCCCCTTTTTGAAAATTATTGAACCGAAATAAAATATCTTTTAAATTTTGTAGAAAAATGACCACAGAGTTTTTAAAACTGAAATATAAAGTGCGGAAACGTAAAAACAGTAAAGTAATTGACACCAGATTTATAGTGGTTCGGTCTATAACCAGACCTACATCCACTCCCCAGAGGCACCCTCAGAGTATTGCACTAATACCAATAGTGACTCTCCTTTTGCATCCACAGCAAAGCGGAGAAGCCGTTACAACACACTCTTTTCACCACTCCCCAGTGCGGCAGAGAACCGTCCGTCCTTTTACACAATTCCCAGTGTTGGCAGAGAACTGTTCGTCCTTTCACACTATCCTCAATGTTGACAGAGAACCGTCCGTCCTTTCACACTCTCCTAGTGTGGGCAGAGAACCCTTCAGCTGTTTACACTCTCCAAGTGTGGGCAGAGAACCCTTCAGCTGTTTACACTCTCCAAGTGTGGGAAGAGAACCCTTCGGCTGTTCACACTCTCCAAGTGTCGGCAGAGAACCGGATCTCCTTGACAGATCTTCTCACAAGAATCTAGAAGGAAGAAGGAAAAGAGTGAAGTAATCCCAATTCACAAGTAGAGACTCTTATCTTTGAACTCCAAATGAAGCCTTCTCGCTCCAGTGGTAGGAATCCTCCCTTGAATGCTCTCTTCCACTCTCTCCTTGGCTATTCTATCAAGAGGCATGAAGATCAAATGACAAAAAGATTTGGTGGCAGTCTAATTTGGACTATTTATACAAAAGACAAGAAAAACTGCCCAAAAACTGCAAGTATTCAATTCTGTACGCAGTGGATCGTCCTGTACGATCGTGGATCGTCCTGGACGATTTTACTTAAATGATCTGAAATGACCCTATTTGAATATGTGTACGAAATGTCTTCGTACAGCTGATCGTCCTGTACGAATGAGGTTCGTCCAGTACGAACGGTTATTACAAGGTCGGTTCTAGAAACTAGTGAAAACTATCCTAAGTCGGTTAATCATTTGGACGAAAATTGATTCGTCTGGATGAAATTTTTACAGAGGACCGATCGTCCTGGACGATTATTTACTTTGTCTGGATGAAAAATTTCCAGAGGACCAATCGCCACAGACGATAATTTAATTTCGTCTGGACAAAAATTTTCCAGAGACCCGATCGTCCTGGACGATTTTTAATTTTGTCTGGACGAAAATTTTCCAGAGAACCAGTCGCCATGGATGATAATTTAATTTCGTCTGGACGAAAATTTTACAGAGAGCCAATCGTCCTGGACGATAATTTATTTCGTCCTGGATGAATAGGACTTAGAAAAAAATTTCCGAGCAAGTTCCTATTCGTTCCATATGCTCTATAGGAGAAAACTGTCTGATCATCCAGTACGAACGTATATCGTCCTGTACGATCAATATAAATTTTATATGATCTCCTCATGTGTGTGTGTATGTTTTTATTCACTCAAGTTACAATCACTCCCTTTCAATTTTTTTATTTCAAAGAAAAGTGCAAGCTTCAAATATTACATAGTATCTCATGCTGAATTCAATTTGAAGTCATCGTAATCTGGAGTTCATTTTCCCTGAAATGTTAGTACACACAAGAGCAAATACAATTCTTCCAAAATTGTTAGGAGATAACTACACATTTGAACAATAATGTTTGGAATCATCAAAACTTCATAAGTTGCAAAAATGTAAAGCATGCAAATAGCAACTATCTTAACAATCTCCCCCTTTTTGATGATCGCAAAAGAATTATTATTTGTATGATTTCAATTTAAACAAATCTCCTATCTTCTAAACTCCCCCTGAATTGATGAATACATGAAAATAAGGAGGCAATTTGAACCATAAACCACAAAAAAAATTTTATTTTTCAAAAAAAATAAACTAGAAACACACAAACAAAACATACAAACACAATGATTTCTCCTCCTTTTTGACAACAACAAAAAGTGAAGAAGAAATGGACGAGAAATATAAGTAATTGTATGAAATTCATTTGAACATTTAATCTATATGGTGATTGACACAAGGTATGCAATTTTAAACTAAAAATATTAGGTCAATCATAGAAATTCATGAAATTTAAAAAGTGATATAACATTGTAAGTAAGAAGACTTTACCAAAGACATGATTCAATTTAGACATTCCAATATAAAAAATCATTACAAGAGAGATGAAGAAAAATTCGATATTTCAAAGTTCAATAGAATATAAATGAACATAAGATCAATTTGAATTAAGAGATTGAAAGAATTTGGAAAGAAGAGAATTACCACATGTGGCGCTTTGCGCATCTTTTTCAAAATTTTTGGGCACATTTTTGTGCATCTTTTGATATTGGGCTGATTTTGTGCCTCTTTTTCATATTTGCAAACCTTTGCGCATTCTTTTGATTTTTGTACTTTTTGTACAATTTTTTCAAGAGTAATTGAGACCAATTCTTTCCAAAATCAATAATCTAAAATTTCAAATATTTCTAAGTGCATAAATATTATTTGAGCAAGGAAATACAAAATAAGAAAACATCTAAATTGCAATAATAATATTAACTTTTATGTAGTCTAAATGAATAGACATGAATTTAAAAGTTCTAATTACAACAAGTTATAAACAACTTTTAAATTTAGAAAGACTAGATTTTCTAATGTAGATAATCTCAAATTACAATCTAATTTAAGCACTATGAAGATTAAATAATACTAATGAAATTCATAAAAATTAACCACATTTCAAAAACAAATCAAATTTGAAATAAGAACTACATGCATTGATATTAATGAAAGGATTACACATTTCATAATATCTAAAAACATTTAAGAACATACACTTAACTTAAAAGAAAAGACAAACATAAAAACAAAACAGTTAACATAAACACTGACACAACAAAACATGAAACAAACACGAGTACAGCAAACATAAAGAAAATCATCTCTACTGTTCTGGTGGAGGAGGAGGAGGAATGCCACCGAAAAGGTTGAAGTAGGAGGCCATCAACATTACACTGGTATTGATTTCATGTACTTCATTTCTAATGATACCAATGTCTTGTTGTTGCTGCATAAGTTGAGCATCAAATTGATCAAACCTTTGATCAACATGAGTCTCTAATCTATCAAATCTCTCAATCAGATTCTGATAATCTGACTGAGGTGCAGATGTTTGCACTCCTTATTCTTCTTCTTCTTCTGAGGCACTGCCATGTGCTTTTTCTTTTTCCTTTTCCTCCTTGAAAAGCAATCTGAAGGAAGCATCATTATAATAAACTGGCTCTTCATACTCTTCATCAGGATGCACTAAGTTATACTTCTTTTCCAAGATGTAGGTAACTACGTGTCCTAAAGAGATGTTCCTTTTTCTTTTCTGATCTGCATGTCCTATTTCTGAAAGCCCATAGATGTGATCTATGATAAGTTGGGCTTCGTCGATTGGGTGACGATCCATAATTAAAAAGGTTAGAACAGAAAGGAGAGGGGTAATATTGATCCTATCACCAGCTTTAGGAATGATTGAAGAACGAAGGATATGCTGGATGATACGGGCATTCTTGGTCATACCGGATACTCTAGCAACATGATAGGTTAGGCCACTTTTTCTAATTACCCTATTGACATCTTCCCATTTGAATGTGTTTTCAGTCATTAGGGTGTGAGCTCTATATCCTTCAGTTCTTAAGTTTAGAAATGCACCAATGTCATGCTTGGTGATTTCTACTTTTTGCTTAAAAACAAAGGAACTAATGGAAGAGTAGTCTGAGTTAAAACTCATGTTTGCTAGGAAATAGTGAAAGGTTTGCTTGTTGTAGAAGTGGACGAGAGAAAGTATGAAATGGAATTGGGTTGAGGCAAAAAGGTGCATTACCTTATAATTTATCTCGCTTTGGATTAAGATGCGAGATAGAGTTATTTTGGCGGAAGCAAAACGAGGAAAGGATTCCTCATTTGCCTTAGACAGGAAGTTTTCTGAGGTATTTCTATTGGGCTTCTTCACAAACACCTTTTGTCTCTTGCTTGATGAGGCCATTGATGATTTGAAGTAGAAAGGGATTGAAAGAGAAGTTTGGAAGTGTGATTGTTGAGTTAGAAAGCCTTCATATTTAAAGAAAAACGATACGTTCGTCCTGGACAAAAACAGTTCGTCCTGGACGAAAATCATCATTCGTCGGGACGAAAATATTTCGTACAGACGATCCATTTCGTCCAAAATTTAATGGCTTTTCGTAATCAACACAACTTACGATGCATCCCTTCGTACAGGCTTTTTGACTTGACCGATCGTACAGACGAAATAATTTCATACAGACGATCCAAAAGTAACTTAATTTCCAGTCTTTTGAAAACCGTCCCCTACAATGAAATGACATTTGTTCGTCTTGACGAACCAAAAATTTGTACAGACGAAATCCATATTTAAAACTATCTTATCCACTCAACCGCTGCATTCAATCGTCTCGACATTTGAGAAAAAGAAAAATTTTGTCCTGGACGATCGTCAGATCGTACAGACGATCTAATTAAAAACTGCTCTCAAAACAGTTAAAATTCACGCAAACCAATTTATCTCACATCGTCCAGTACGAAACAAAAGTCATCCCGGACGATTTCTTCCAATTTTTGAATTTTGAATTTAAGAAAATCAAACTAAACATTTAAAAACACAGAAAACATAAAACAAAAACTTACACTCAAAAACAAGTTCATTCAAAAACACACAAAAAATTCACAAAATCAAAAACAAAACAAAAATATAAATATCAATGTTGCAAAGACATTTTGTTTAGGCATTTAAATCAATAACACCTAGCCTTGTTCTTAAAGTACTGAAGGTATCAATGGCTAAAGGTTTTGTAAAAATGTCTGCAAGTTGATTTTCAGTTGAAACATGTGTGAGTTCAATTTCTCCTTTGGATACATGATCCCTTATGAAATGATGTCTTATATCAATGTGTTTGGTTCTAGAATATTGAATAGGATATTTGGAAATGCAAATAGCACTAGTATTGTCACAATAAATTGGAATAGTGCCTACAGATAATCCTAAATCAATCAACTGTTGTTTTAACCAAAGTACTTGTGCCACACAACTTCCTAATGCAATGTATTCTGCTTCTGCAGTAGATAGAGCTACTGAATTTTGTTTTCTACTAGACCAAGAAACTAATGAATTTCCAATGAATTAACATGTTCCAGAAGTGCTTTTCTTATCCACTCTACAGCCTGCAAAGTCAGAATCTGAATAACCAATAATTTCAAATGAAGAGCTAAACTTAGGATAACAAATTGCTAAGTTTTGAGTTCCTAGTAAGTATCTTAAAATCCTTTTCACTGCTATCAAATGTGATTCTTTTGGATCTGATTGAAATCTAGCACATAAGCAAACACCGAACATAATATCTGGTCGGCTAGCAGTCAAGTAAAGCAAAGATCCAATAATCCCTCTATATTTCTTTTGATCAACAGATTTTCCCTTAAGGTCCTTATCCAACTGAACTGAGGAACTCATTGGTGTACTAACAGGTTTAGCATTGTCCATTTCATATTTCTTGAGGATGTCCTTAATATATTTAGTTTAACTAAGAAATGTCCCTTCCTCAAGTTGCTTGATGCTAAAACCTAGAAAGTAATTTAAATCTCCTATTAGACTCATTTCAAATTCACTACTCATTGTATTAGAAAAATTATCACAAAGATTTTTATTTGAAGATCCAAAGATGATATCATCCACATAAATTTGAACAATGAGTATTTCCTTTCCAAATTTCTTTAAGAAGAGAGTTGTATCCACACTTCCTTTTTTAAAAGATCTTTCAAGTAGGAAAGTGCTCAATCTCTCATACCAAGTCCTAGGTGCTTGTTTCAATCCATATAATGCCTTTTTTAACTTAAAAACATAGTTTGGGTATTTTGAATTTTCAAATCCTGGAGGTTGTTCTACAAAAACATCTTCTTTAATAACAACATTCAAAAAGGCACTTTTGACATCCATTTGAAACAATTTAAAACTTTTAAAACAGGCAAAGGCAAGTAAAACCCTAATTGCTTCAAGTCTTGCTACAGGGGCAAAGGTCTCCTCAAAATCAATTCCTTCAATTTGATTATACCCCTTAGCAACTAATCTAGCCTTATTTCTAATGACTACTCCTGAGTCATTCATTTTATTTTTGAACACCCACTTAGTTCCAACAACACTTTGATCTTTTGGCCTTGTAGTTAATTCCCAAACTTTATTTCTTACAAATTGGTTTAACTCTTCTTGCATGGCCAATATCCAAAATTCATCAGAAAGTGCCTGATCAATATTAGTGGGTTCTATGGTTGAAATAAAGGCTGAATGATTGACTTCCTTATTTAATCCACGCCTAACACCCTCACTAGGTTCTCCTATAATCAATTCTTTTGGGTGGTTTTAAGAAAATCTCAAATCTCTAGGCAAAGGGTTTTCTCTTTCCAAATTTTCTTCCACATTTTCTTCTAAATTTAATCTATCAATCTTTTGGGAGTTTTCCTCAATTTCTTCTTCAACAATATTTGGCTCTTCTAAATTTCCAGATTCATCAAATATAACATGTGTGGTTTCTTCAATAACTAAAGTTCTTTTGTTGAATACCCTATAAGATTTTCCAACACTTGAATATCCAACAAAAATTCCTTCATCTGATTTTGGATCAAATTTTCCTAAGGTAGATTTTCCATTGTTATGAATGAACACCTTGCAACCAAAAATATGTAAATGAGACAAATTTGGTGTTCTACCTTTTAGTAACTCATAGGGTGTTTTATTTAAATTCGATCTCACATTCACCCTATTCAGAACATAACATGCAGTGCTAACCGCCTCAGCCCAAAAATATCTAGGAAGTGCGTATTCTGCCAACATTGCTCTGACGGCTTCTATTAATGTTCTGTTTTTCCTTTCAACTACCCCATTTTGTTGAGGGATTCTAGGTGCAGAAAAATTGTGATCAATCCCTTTTTCTTTACAAAAATTTTCAAATCTTTCATTTTCAAATTCTCCTCCATGATCACTTTGTAAAGACATTATTTCACATCCTAGTTTTCTCTGTATCCAAGTTGAAAAATTTCTGAATTCCTCAAATGATTCACTTTTATGAAAAAGAAATCTAACCCAAGTGAATCTTGAGAAATCATCCACAATAACAAATCCGTATACCTTCCCTCCTAGACTTACAGTTCCTACTGGTCCAAAAAGATCCATGTGAAGAATTTCCAATGGTTTACTAGTTCTAAGATCATTATTGGACTTGAAAGAGGGCTTCACTTGTTTTCCTAATTGACATGCATCACAAAGGTGGTCCTTAGTAAAGTCTAGTTTTGGTATACCTCTTACTAAATTCTTTTGGGTAATTCTCCTAAGATTTTTCATACTAGAATGACAAAGTCTCCTATGCCAAAGCCAAGATTCATCAGAAACAGTTTTCAAACAGAAAGTAATAGGAGTATGAAATGAATTCAAATCTAGCATGTAAACATTGTTTACCCTTTTTCCATTTAAAACTTCTTTACCATTTAGGCTTAATATGCAGCTAGTAGGTAAAAATTTCACATTATATCCCTTGTCACATAGCTGACTTATACTTAACAAATTATACTTTAAGCCTTCAACCAATAACACATTGTCTATAAAAAAGTTTTTGAAATTACCAATCATACCAGATCCAACCACTTTCTTTGTGGTATTATCTCCAAGTGTAACCTTGCCTCCATTCCTAGCTTCTAGCGATATGAATTGTGTAGTGTCTCCAGTCATATGCTTTGAACATCCGCTATCCAGGTACCATATGCTCCCACGAGATCTTGTGTGAGAGCAATCCTGCAAAAATATCAAATGTTAGACCTGGGAACCCAAACAAGTTTGGGTTCTCCTTTTAGCAATTTATAATCAGATGCATGTATGATATGTCTAGGTTTATGCATCTTAGGTCTCCACACCAAATTAGATTTCATTATCAAGGTACAGGTGTGAGCTATATGTCCCAAAATTCCATAATTATTACATTTAACATTAGGAAAAATATTCCTAAGTTTTCTTCCTTGTGATTGTCTTCTAAGGGATTTCATGAATTTAGGATAATATTTAGGATTTGTAAAATCTTCTAGTCTGGGGGGTTTTCTATTATCCTCGAGAGCTCTTATAATTAGTTTATAAAATGAATTCATATCTTCCAAAATTCGATTGGTATAATTGATTCTATATGCTTTGCTCTCTGATTCATCCTTAAAATTTTTAAAATCTTTTTCAAGATCAGCATAGGATGATTTTAGATTTTCAAAATTTTTATTCAAGTCATCATATTCATCAAGTAGTTTCATGTGGTTGTCATCTATTAATGCATGATCTTTCCTAAGGATTTCATGTTCCTTCTTGAGCTCTTCAAATTCTAAACTTAAACTAGCATGCAACTTTTTTATTTTCCTATATGCATCATGCATGTGTTCAGAAACTTCAAATAATTCATCATAGGTTAAGTCACATACCTCTTCTTGATCTGAGTGATCCACATTGTCTGCCATCAAGCAAAGATTAGTGACTTCTTCTTCTTTTTCCGTCTCAGATGAGTCTGAAGCTGAGTCCGCCCAGAAAGCTCTTTGAAACTTCTTCTTGCCCTTCTTTACCATAGGTTTCTCCTCCACCTTCTCCTTACCAGGAGTGGCTTTGAGTTTTGGGCAATCAGTTTTAATATGACCTGGTTTTCTGCATTCATAACAAATCACTTCATTAGAAACCTTGCCATTTCTGTTAAACTTACCTCTACTCCATTGCTGGCGTCTCTTCTGCTTCCTCTTTAAAAAGCTTTTGAATTATCTAGTCATCAGTGTAATATCATCTTCATCCTCAGGTTGTGAGTGTTCACTCTCTGACTCTTCCACTTTTAGTGCTATATTCTTCTCCTTTCGAGATTCTCCTGCATCAATCTTTCTTTGATTTACTCCTTGCTCATAAGCAATGAGTGAACCAAGAAGATTGTCAATAGAATAACTGTTTAAATCTTTAGACTCTGTAATTACAGTAATTTTTGCATCATAAGCAGTAGGTAAACAACGAAGAATCTTATTGACCATTTCAGCATTAGTTAATTCCCTACCAAGTGCATGCAATGAAGTGACAATTTGTGTAAATCTTGTGTACATGTCGGAAATAGATTCATTAGGTTTCATGCGAAACAATTCATAGTCATGTAACAAGATATTGAGCCTTGATTGTTTAACCTCATTTGTCCCTTCATAAGTTATACAAAGTCTATCCCATATGTCCTTTCCGCTTTTGCAAGTGGAAACCCGCATGTAGTCTTCAGATTTTAAAGCACAAAAGAAATTGTTTAAACATTTGGCATTTAATTGTGCTAAGTCACGTTCTTCTACAGTCCAATCTGTAAAAGGTATTTCTACCATTACTCCATCAACTAATCTAGTTGGTTTTGTGTAGCCATCCTGGACTAACATCCACATGCGATAATCAAGTGACTGTAAGAAAGTAGACATGCGTGTTTTCCAAAAATCAAAAGGAATATTATCAAACAGTGGAGGTCTAGTGATAGAGTAACCCTCAGGTGTGTTTCAGTTTCCGAAAGTAGCCATCTACGTATCAAAAAGTAGTTCAAACTTATGATTCTGAAATGAAGCTCTGATACCACTTGTTGAGTCTAGTAATTAGGTTGTTAAGCCTAAGTGAATGTCCTAAGGCTACCAAGAGGGGGGTGAATTGGTAGTTTAAAAAATTTAAGTCCCCTTTTTGAAAATTATTGAACCAAAATAAAATATCTTTTAAATTTTGTAGAAAAATGTTTTTCAACCACAGAGTTTTTAAAACTGAAATATAAAGTGCGGAAACGTAAAAACAGTAAAGTAAATGACACCAGATTTATAGTGGTTCGGTCTATAACCAGACCTACATCCACTCCCCAGAGGCACCCTCTGAGTATTGCACTAATACCAATAGTGACTCTCCTTTTGCATCCACAGCAAGGCGGAGAAGCCTTTACAACACACTCTTTTCACCACTCCCCGGTGCGGCAGAGAACCGTCCGTCCTTTTACACAATTCCCAGTGTTGGCAGAGAACCGTCCGTCCTTTCACACTATCCTCAGTGTTGGCAGAGAACCATCCGTCCTTTCACACTCTCCTAGTGTGGGCAGAGAACCCTTCAGCTGTTTACACTCTCCAAGTGTGGGCAGAGAACCCTTCAGCTGTTTACACTCTCCAAGTGTGGGCAGAGAACCCTTCGGCTGTTCACACTCTCCAAGTGTCGGCAGAGAACCGGATCTCCTTAACAGATCTTCTCACAAGAATCTAGAAGGAAGAAGGAAAAGAGTGAAGTAATCCCAATTCACAAGTAGAGACTCTTACCTTTGAACTCCAAATGAAGCCTTCTCGCTCCAGTGGTAGGAATCCTCCCTTGAATGATCTCTTCCACTCTCTCCTTGGCTATTCTCTCAAGAGGCACGAAGATCAAATGACAAAAAGATTGGGTGGCAGTCTAATTTGGACTATTTATATAAAAGACAAGAAAAATCGCCCAAAAACTGCAAGTATTCAATTCTGTACGCAGTGGATCGTCCTGTACGATCGTGGATCGTCCTGGACAATTTTACTTAAATGATCTAAAACGACCCTATTTGAATATGTGTACGAAATGTCTTCGTACAGCTGATCGTCCTGTATGAATGAGGTTCGTCCAGTACGAACGGTTATTACAAGGTCGGTTCTAGAAACTAGTGAAAACTATCCTAAGTCGGTTAATCGTTTGGACGAAAATTGATTCGTCTGGACGAAATTTTTACAGAGGACCGATCGTCCTGGACGATTATTTACTTCGTCTGGACGAAAAATTTCCAGAGGACCAATCGCCACGGACGATAATTTAATTTCGTCTGGACGAAAATTTTCCAGAGACCCGATCGTCCTGGACGATTTTTAATTTCGTCTGGACAAAAATTTTCCAGAGAACCAGTCGCCATGGACGATAATTTAATTTCCTCTGGAAGAAAATTTTACAGAGAGCCAATCGTCCTAGACGATAATTTATTTCGTCCTGGATGAATAGGACTTAGAAAAAAATTTCCGAGCAAGTTCCTATTCGTTCCATATGCTCTATAGGAGATCACTGTCTGAACGTCCAGTATGAACGTATATTGTCCTGTACGATCAATATAAATTTTATATGATCTCCTCATGTGTGTGTGTATGTTTTTATTCACTCAAGTTACAATCACTCCCTTTCAATTTTTTTATTTCAAAGAAAAGTGCAAGCTTCAAATATTACAGAGTATCTCATGCTGAATTCAATTTGAAGTCATCGTAATCTGGAGTTCGTTTTCCCTGAAATGATAGTACACACAAGAGCAAATACAATTCTTCCAAAATTGTTAGGAGATAACTACACATTTGAATAATAATGTTTGGAATCATCAAAACTTCATAAGTTGCAAAAATGTAAAGCATGCAAATAGCAATTATCTTAACACAGAGTACCTCGAGGTCATGGATGTAGAAGAGCCTTCCCCTTAGAGATTCTTTCACAAATTCTTCTAGGGCCACTTGAGGAGCAAGATGCAGCAAGTTCAGAGCAACCGTGTGATCTCCCTCACACCTCTTCTCCCTAACAACGCTCACCTTCTCCTTCCTCTCTAAAACCCTAAAGAACTTCTCAAGAGCTCTCTCCCTTAGAATCCCTCTCTAACCACGTTCACCTCTCTGATTCACACTCTTAAAACATAACTATTTTGACACCTTAAAACAGTCTCCAAAATCTCTGAAATTTTAAAGTAGCCATTACTATTATATAGTACAAAAATGAATCATATGGTACGATCTGCAACATTACTGATCGTACAGGATGATAGCTTGGACGATCAAATGTCATCTCTGTTCATCGTATTGCACGATACATATCATACAGAACGAATGGTCAAAATCAAGGCATCGTCCAGGATGAACTCCGGGATAATCAAGAGTCATCTCTGTTCATCGTATAGTATAATCTACATCATATTGTACGATGAGGCAAAAAATAATGGATCGTCCAGGATGATCTCCGGGACAATCAGAATTCGTCTCTGTTCATCGTATTATACGAACTGGTTCGTACAGTACGATATTCAATTTGAAATTAAGCCTTGAATTATTCCACCAATCACGGGTTAATTTAAGTAAGTATTTAAAATAAATTATAGAATACGAATTACTTCGTACAGTACGAACGGAGTAGAAAAAACTTACTTAAGTTAATTTGACGGCTAGGGTTTTGGATTTGAATATATCGTATAGTATGATTTTGATTTGTACAATACGATCTATTCACAGAATCGTCCTACACGCTCATATCGTATGGTACGAAATAACTTCAAACAATATGATCTACAGAGAAATAAAATCTCCAAATTTTTCTTTTGAAAAACCCTCTCCCCCTGTGTGTGCGCATGGTTGCTCAGACTTTTATACATTTTGTGGCCAGACTCAAGAAAATAAAAATAAAATAAATAAAAATACATTGTTAGACTCATACTCCTAATCTACCCATTCTTGAGTCTTCCTGTCGTCCTGAGTGGCTTGTGATCTTTTTGAAATGTTAGTACTCATAGACAATAGTAAATAAAATAATATTCAATGTATAGATAATTCAGACGACAGTATTTGTCATCATCAAAATCTCAAACTCGGGGTCAGGGGTTGCAACAGTGTTTGTGTTTTTATTTGAAAGATTTTTTAAAATATCATTTCCCCCTCCCTCTTAGTTAGCCTCGGGCTAGTTCATAAGGACTTAATATCCCTAACGAACTTTCAAGGTCAACCCTCTAAATTTGAACTCAATACGAGTTCTCTAACCTCAAAAACTAAATTGATTTCTAAAGGCTATAAAATATTTAAATATTTACAACATTCTCCAAGACCTTTAATCATATCTAGACCATTGATTATGATATGTTAAGCATTAATATGCATTTTGATGTACCCACTTCGACCCCTAGTTGCTTGAGGTTAAAATGACCAAAATGCCCCTTAAGGGCAAAATTAAATTTTCTCAAAACTTCTATATGGCCCAGTCAAACCTTTTCTAATGCATCTTAAACATCATTATGAGTTTATTGAACTTAAACCTCGACCCTTGATAAGTCTGGTTGACCAAGTCAACCTACTTTAACCAAAATGCCTCTATGGGGCTTGAATGGTCATTTCAATCCAAATGGCCTCCCTAGTGTATGGGACCACTTCCATTTAACTCAAAATTTTATTTCAAATTTGTTGAGCTCAAACTAAGGCCCTGGGTCAACTTTGTTGACCAAGTTAATCCAGGTTGACCAAATGGCCCCTTAAGGGTTCGAATGGTCAATTTGACCCAAAAGACCACTCTAACCCTTATGACCACCTCTTTGAGACCCCAAATGTCGTTTAAAAAATATTAAACCCAAACCTAGGCTTTAGGTTAACCTAGTTGATGAAGTCAACTAAGGTTAACCAAATAACCCCTAAGGATTCAAACAATCAATTTCATAGAAATAACCTTTCCAACCTTTAAAACGACCTCTAGTAGACTTTAAATATCAAACTAACCCTACTGAGCTTAAACCCAGACCCTGGGTCAATCTGGTTAACTTAGTCAACCTAGGTTGACCAAAATGATCTTTATGTTATTTAACTTTTATTCAAACTTTAGATGTATTCAAAACACCATCAAAACTCTTTGAACATACCCTTAATAATTTGGGCTCGATTGGTCACCCTGACCCCGTCAACAATTGACTTGGTCAATTGTGTCTAAGTCTAATCAAATTTAACCCATTTAAGTTAAATATATACTTCTAAGTGAATCAACTCTTTCAAATTCTACCAAGCTTCCAAACTTATTCCAACAGCTCAAACTAGCACTAGAACCTTCTAAGCATTCACTAATCATAGTTTAAGCCGTCAATTAAGCTAATGACGAGCCTTAATAAACCCACATGCATATATGAGGCCAAAACAAGCTTTCCACCTACAATGTCCTTGGCCCATCCTTGCCCTATACTCCTAACCACTGTAAGATAGTTAGCATACATAAGGGAATGCTTCCAAATGATCCCACTTGTCCATATGGCCTTGGGCATTTAAAATAAGCTCATGAGACAAAAATAATCTCATTCGGATCTTATCACTCTCTCACTTGCTCTTTTAGACATCTCTCATTTTGTTTGAGCTCCCCAATTTTCACTCTCTCATGAGACAAAAGTTTTTTTAATTATTTTATATTTATTTAATTACTAGAATATTCAAAAAATTATTAAAAAATCAAATTTAATCCAAAATTTAAGTTTTATATATTAAATTGTTCAAAATTTAAAATTTAAACTATTTTGTAAACATTTTATGTATTTCAATAAATTTTAAACGTTTTTAATGTTTGGTATTAATTAAATATAATCTTAAATATTTTCAAATTTTGAACATAATTACTTTGATATATCTCTGACCAACTTTGATTTTTACAAAATTATTTGAGCTATTTTTTATTATTTTGAATTAATTAATTCAAAACTTAGGTTTTAACTTATAATTTTTGATAATTTATTTTAAAATTATATATTTTTAATCTTTTGGAGTGACCTGAATTTTGACTTAAGATTTCAAATAGAGATTTATCACATTTGGATGAAATTGATCAAAAATTGATTGAATGGTGATTGGTAATTGATTGATCGAGCCTAAGTAGGGTGCTTTTTCATTGGGCTCCGAACATGTTCGATGACCTGACCCAATAATTTCCCAAGACGCCAAAAGCTTTGGTAGATTTTTTAGTTTGTACATAAAATGCCAAATTTTTTTAAATTTACTTCACTAACACATTGAGCCAAAATATTTAGCTATTCCGCTCCTATTTAAATTTACCAGTAATCATGCTCCTTCTCAATATATAATTTCACCATTCACTCTTTTTTAAAAAGTGTCATTTAATTGTACTTTATTTTTATACACAAAGTGGATGTTGTAAAATAAAATATATAGGTTTTCTTGTTAGAGTAGATATGGCTTTGTTGGATGACTTCATTACTGCTTAAAGCAGCTTTTAGTACAAAAATTGAAATTATAATACTAAAATATTGCTTTAAGAAGCACTAAAAAAGACGTCCCAAACGAAATCATAGTCTAGCAAGATTGAATCACTATAAATCATGTGTTATTTATTTCTTGTTATTTTGGCCTTCAATCTCCTTATCGTATTTTCATTCTCTAGATAATTCAATTTGTGAATTCCAATCATAGTGGTTTTCTAATCACAGCTAAAGAGTAATGATGATGGACACCAATATTAGTTGATGAATAATATTAAGCCTAAATGATAATATGCTTTTGATTGATCGATGACTAGAATTTGATGCCAAAGAGTAGACCTTTGGAATTCTCCAAGTTTAGAAATTTAATTATCCACCAAAGATTTTCTTGAATATGTAGAAATATAATATATTATTTGATGGCTTCATTTGGCTATCTATGCCAATAATTAAAAAAATTAATTAAAGAATTTGAAAATGTCCCTTAGTTATTTTATATTTTTGGTTATCTTATTATCTTGATTATCTTACATTTAAGTGATTTCTTTCTTATAAGTACAAAATTAAAATTTTTATATTAGAAAGCTACTTTAAGAAGCAGTAAGAAAGCCATCCCAAACGAACACTAAGGCTTTGTTTGGGGCGATTTTTTTGCTGCTTCTTAAAGCAGTTTTTTTGTACAAAATTTAAATTTTTAGTACTAAAAGCTGCATTAAGAAACAATAAAAAAACCGTCCCAAACAAAACCTAAATCTCATTTGTGCCATTGCGAGCAGGCCAAAAACACCTTTAGCCACCTGCCATCTTGAGTTAGTCTTTGTTCGAAAAGGGGTCAAAATTGGGCTTCATATGAATATAATATATTTGGAATTATTGAGTTCCTCCACTCTCTGAATTAAAAATTGGTTAAGGAAAGAGATCAAATTGATTTTAGAATCAATTCTTCAAATTTTTGGCCAAAAATCAAAATTTGAATAAAATTTCTTTTTGATCGGATAAATATTATCGTCCAATGCTGTGCTATGAGATCCATAAAAAATGTAAAAACCTAAATTAAATCCACCCATAATAAGCCAAATCAAATCCTTAATAATATCCATCGTAAAGACATAATTTATTAAATTATGGAGTTTATATTCGATTTGCTAGTTAGGTTGCGATTTGTAGGTTCAAAAGCAAAATATCAAATTCAAACACTTGAAACGATTTAACAACACATTCTTCATAAGAAAATTGACTCGGAGGTCTTCAAATCTGCAACGAAAATATTTTAACAGAACATCAAAGGAAAAATTTTATAACGGTTCTTATAAATTTTTATATTAGTAATATTGCTAAATAGAATATTCAGGGTAGTAGAGTACGTAAACATTTAATCTTAGTGATGCACGGATATCTAACACATAAACAGAGAGAGAGAGAGAGATGATCTCTTTTACATGGAAAACCTGAAGAGGGAAAAATCACAAGGTCTTGTTCAGGTGAAAATATTTCATTAAATTGAGTGAATTACGAAGGTTGACTAGTCCCTTGACTTAGAGGCAATCAAATTATAATAGTTTGGAGAGTAGGCCAAGGTCTGGTGATGGTCGGGCAGATGTCCTACGACTTCCCGGCAGAAGTTCAATTGATAGGCAATGAACCGACGATGGTATGGCGGATGTTTGGCGGCTATCAGCGGCTCGGTGCTTGCCCGACGAAGGTTGAGCGGAAGTCCGGCGACCGTTAGCAGCAGGGTGGAAGTTCGGCGGCAATTGACGGCCGAGCGGTGGTCCTACGACTATTGGCGCTCAGGTGGTGGCAGTCGGCGGCCAAGCGGGGCGGAGGTCTGGCAATTGCTGACAGCCTGATGGAAGGTCGGCGGAAGTCTGACAACGATAGGTGGCCACATAGAAGTCCAGCGGCGGTTGACAATGGATGATGGTCTGATTATGGTCGGGTGAAAGTCCGATGATGATCGGGCGGAAGTCCGACGATGGTTGGTTACCGGGTGGAATTTCGGCAGTGGTCGACGGCAAGGTGGTGGTCCGATGATGGTGGGTAGACGTCCCGTAATGTTTGGAGGCCAGGTGGAAGTTCAATGGAGACGACGGCCAGGTGGTAATTTGACGAAGGTCATGCAGAAGTCCTGAGGCGATTGGTGGCTTAGTGGAAGTTCAGTAGTGGTCGATGGCTGGGTGGTGGTCCGACAACAGTCAGTGAAGGTTTATCGGCGATGGTGTTGGAGCTCTTGAATCCTCATAGCTCACTCTAATCTCCTTCGATAGGTCTAAGCTACAAGCCACCTTTCAGTTGCCTCCCTGTTTTTAGACGTCGAATCTTATAGAGTCCAAAAATATTTATATAATTTTAGCATTTCGCAAAGTCAGAGAGTTCATCGATGCAAAATAATATCAAAAAACTTTTCAATCAGCTCAAAATTGATCATGGAGGCCATTTTAAGCTACGAAAGTCTCAAAATTTATTCTGGAACGTCAAAAACTACTACGAAACGTTCAAACCAGACTTTTCGGGAAAAATGTATACAAATAAAATATTGTTTTTTTTTCCAGTATTCTCTTCTAAAGAAGGCAACTGCAGCCGTCATCTCAATGAGGCGGTCAGAAAAAATTATTATTATTTTTATATTTTAATTAATGAAATAAATTGAATCATTTATAGAAAAATATTGTTTTTGACCCAAAAAATTTTTGAAACAATTTCAAAAAATCCTAAAAAATATCTTGAATTTTTAATAAATTGATTTCCTTCATTTTTTAATTTTTTAACCTAATTATTTTTAAATAGTTTCATATTTTTTTAAAAAAAAAAAATTGGAACTAATTATTTTTTGAAAATTAAATAAAAACTTAATAAATTTGCCCTACATACCTCCATTGAAAAATTATAAAAACAAACCTTAGGGGTTAAGGATAGGTCACCACTTCTCTAACTAGTCCAGCATTTTCTCTTGAAAATTAACGTAAAAAATGAATTCAAAAATTTTTGAAGGTTTTTTACACTAGAAAAGGCTCGGTCTTCTACACAGGCTCCAGTCTTCCTTTGCAAAAGCCGAGAAAATTTTCATGGAGGAGTTTACAGACCATCAAAAGTTATAAAGGCTCGATCCCCTATACAAGCTCCCTTCTTCCTCTATAAAAGGGTGATGGCTGTCCTGGACAAGTTTAAAGACCATTAGTAGTGATAAAGGTCTAGTCTTCTGCATAGGCTCCAGTCTTCCATAGTAAAAGGGACGAAGACTATCATGGTGGAATCTAAAGACTATCAACCAATAAGAAAAGGCAAAAACCCTCTACATAGGCTCTAATCTTTCTCTATAAACAGGGATGAAGATCATCCTGGAGAAGCCTAAAGATCATCAATCTCTAAAAAAGGCCCACTCTGCGCATGCTCCAGTTTTCCTTTGTAATAGGGGTGAAAACTGTCTTGGAAGATTTTATAAACCGTCAAACTCTGGTAAAGGCCTGGACCTCCTATTTGGATCAAGACTTCTTTTAAAGTCAATACTAAAAGAGTTTCAACACCGACAATAGCGATAAAGAACATGTTCTCCAATGTAGGCTCCGATCTTCCTTTGAATATTATCTTGAAAGAATCATAAGATCGTCAATAGTGATAAAGGCCTGATATGTTGTAACCCAAGCTTATGAGTTTATGTTTTTTATGATAACAAATATTTATGGCTCACTTTCTGTTGTCTACTTGTATTTGCAATATATATTTATTTATGTGTATACTAACATTTCAGGAATACCATGCAACATCAAACAAAGAATCATAGCTCAAGATTGGGTTGAATAATATTATGTTGTAAAAGAGTCTGTAAAATTCATTGATGTAATTTTTTATTTTTTGAGTCATGTCCCGTAAGGTAGTATGCTTGCTTGGTAACCATGCACACACATACTCAAGGGAGTGAGATCTAGTCAAATCCAGAAAATCAAGTTTTGAACTAAATGTACTGGACAATTTCGGATCATCTAGAACGATCCTTTATGATCTTGGAAAATAGCCGCCAATACTAATTTAGGCAAGATTTTAAGATTTAATTTTTGTTCTAATTATCCTGGACGATCAATACAAATCATGCCTAAATTGATCCTATTATTAGGGGATTAATCATGGTTAATTTTTTTAATTCGATCGTCCTAGACGATCTATATATCGTATAGGATGATATTTGCTGACATACTTGATTTTCCTAAATCATCCAAGCCGAAATACCATAATTTTTCTTCTAATCATCCTAGACGATCCACAATTTTATCCTGGATGATATGTACATTTTTGTACTAATCGTCCTAGACTATCCAAATATCGTCCGGGACTATCAGGTCAAATTCTGCACATCGTATTAGACGATCATGCGATCGTCCAGGATGATTTTGGGCGCCGAAATTGAGTTTTTAGGGCTTCTGAAGCCCTCTTTTTAAGTGCATCATATGGGATGATTCTGCAATCATCCTGGATGATGTTTGGCACCGAAATTGAATTTTTAGGGTTTTCAAAAGCTCACTTTTTATGAATATCATATGGGACAATCCGGCGATCGTCCTAGATGATAATATTGGTTTTATAATCTATTTAAAGACCTTTTGCTTTCTCATGAAGTGTCTTTTGCAGTCATTGAAGCTTCATTCTTCTGGAGGAAACTTGAAGAGAAAGCTTGAATGGGAGAGAGGAAAGGGTGGAGTTTAAGAGAGGGAGAAGATCCCTGGAGGGGGTTTCAAGAGAGTGTGGATGGGGTTCCACACGGTTGCTCCAACGAGCTTGCACCTTAGTAACATCGGATTCAAGGCTCATCTTGATGGAAGTTTTGGGAAGAAGAAGAAGATCTCTTTGGTGTCAAAAGGCCTGGCTACTCCACTGCACTAGGGAAGGTGGAAGTGATTTTGTAAGGGCTTCTCCGTCTAGCTTTGGGGGCTAAAGGAGAGACACTGAGTTTAGTGCAATACTCGAAGAGTGCCGCCAAGGAGTGGATGTAGGTCAATGTTTGGCGAAACCAATATAAATCTGGTGTGTTCTTTCATTTATTATTTTTGTATTTATTTTCTGCACTTTGATTTTCTTTGTGGTGAATCTTAGTTTTGGATGTGATTATGTTTTTCATTTTAATATCCAATTCACCCCCCCCCCCCCTCTTGGTTAGCCTTGGGACTAGTTCTTAAGGACTTAACATCCCTTACAAACTTTCAAGAGCCTTCAGTGCACTTTCATGATTCTCTGATGTAGGCTATAAACTTCCTTTGAAGACTATCCTTAAGGAGTTTAAGACCATCAATAATGATAAAGGCTCGGTTCTTTAATGCATGCTGCATTTCTTCCCTGGTGGGAAAAAACTATCTAATAAGAGTATAAAGACCATTGACTATTATTAGATCAGAACCTGGTCCTCCTACATATGAAACAACTAGGATTTATTGACTGTAAAAATTGGAGGAAGTGTTGATGATGGTAAATAAGTAAGGGGCTGATGATACCTATCGAGAGGTGAAGGACCGATGATGGTGGTTGAGAGGTAAAGGGCCAATAATAGTTGTCAGGAAAAGGGCTGATAAACATGATGGTTATATATAGGCATCAATGTTAATGGGGGCGACAGTGAATAGTCCAATGAAGGAGATTTTGTAGTGTGCTGAAGGCAATAGTGTAATGATACACTGACTATGCCAATTATATATAGGCTTTATGGAGGTGATGCTCTAATCCTTCCTTGAATAAGGGGTCGAAGAGAGATGCTTTAAAGTGGTGTATGAAGAAAGTCAAGGGGAACCCACTAAGGATGTTTGACTTATCCTAGGTTGTTTGTCAAAGTATTGAAAGTTCGTTAGGGATGTTAGGCCCTTATGAACTTGACAAAGGCTAACCAAGAGGGGGGTGAATTGGTATTTTAAAAATTCTTTAAACCAAAGACCAACAAAGCTCAAACCAAAATTACCACAGAAAAAATAAGTGCGGAAGCAAGAAAAAAGAACACAAGGGTTTATAGTGGTTCGGTCAACTCGACCTACGTCCACTCCCTGGAGGCACCCTCCAAGTATTGCACTACCAAAGTGATTCTCCTTTTGCTCCCACAGCAAGGCGGAGAAGCCCTTACAAAAACCTCCTTTTTGCCACCCCCGGCAAGACAGAGAACCCAACTCCTTTTGCTTCCTCCTGAAGCAGGCAGAGAACCTTGATCGATCGCTGAAGCTTACTTCTCCCAACCCTTCCAAGGATAAGAGACTCTAGTGGAAGAAGAAGTGGAACAATATTTGGAGCAACCCTTGTGAATCTCCCTCACAAGATCCGCTCTCTTTCTCCCTCCCTCTTTTGACATCTCAAAAAGGAGGAGGAAACTAAAAAACAAAGTAAACAACCCTAAATTTTTTTTTTAACCAAGGCATTAACATGATGTAGTCTTCCATGTGATTGATTTTAAAGATTTGTAAGTTAATGATTTATCAACATCAGAAATCCAAAAACTGGTAGAATATCTGATCATGTTAATCCCTATGCTCGGACTTCTTTCAGGGTAAAATAGTCTTTTGAAATCAATGACCTAACTCAAAAAATTTAATTGGATATGAAAAAGGATCCGTTCATCACTTGATTTCAGAAAAAATATCTTATAGAATAATGTATCAAAGTAATTATGTCACAATCGCAAAAAGTTGAAATCAAGCCTTTGATTTTATCATGTGATATATGAATTCTTCCAAGTTTTAAAAGTTTTTGAAAAGAGAGGAGAGCTTGCTTTTGGTGGGCTCATTTTATCCCTCTTGTCAATTTGAATGGGACTTTGTGCTTCTTTTTTATACACTTTGTGTATATATTTGTTTTCAATTTGGCGTCATTGCACATCTTTTGATTTTGACATCATTGGTCACTTTTTTTTTTATTTTTGCAACCTACATTCTCTTTCAAAAAACACTTAAATAATCTTAGTTGTGAGTATATCTTCTAGATATTAGAGAAAAAAAACCACTCTCTAATATAGAGAAGAACAATCCACAAAACAGAATCAATAATCGTATGAATAAATGCAATGACAAGAGTAACGAGGAATTCTTGATGTGATAAAAAAAACTTTTGATCATTATACATACAAGATAGATTTGCTGTAACAAGGTTAGAAAATATCTTAATTGCATACTCCATTTATTAATTTGAGATAGAATATTGATTAGAAAAGAAAATTGTGACACTAAAATACGTTAGAGAAAGAGACACAATCAACAGTATATTTTTACCCTTTAATGGATTAAGAGATGTAAAACATTGACTACAAATTTTTAAAAGCAAGAACAAGGCATACAATATCATTTCAGTGATGATTAAAAAAGGCATTAAAAAACAAAGCAACAAACAAAAAACATAAAGCAATAAATGAAGAAGAGAAGAAGAAAGAAAATGAAAAGCAAAGAAGAAAAAAAAAGAAAAGCAAATAAAAATCAAGTTCATGCATTTATGTCAATCACACCCAATCTGACCCTTAAAGAGCTAAAAGTGTCGAAGGCCAGTGGTTTATTAAAGATGTCAGCTAGTTGATTCTCAGTTGTCACATGGTGTAACTCAATGTCCCCTTTTGTCACATGGTCGATGTCTAATGTCAATGTGCTTAGTCCTTGAATGTTGGATAGGATTCTTAGAGATGCAGATGGCACTAGTGTTGTCACAGAAAATTAAGATGGTGCCTACAGGTAATCTTAAATCCAGTACCTACTATTTTAACTAAAGGACTTGGGCCACACAACTTCCTAAGGCAATGTACTCAGCTTCAGCAGTGGAAAGTGCAACAGAGTTTTGTTTTCTCCTAGACCATGAAACCAAAGATTGTCCTATGAATTGATAAGTTCCAAAAGTACTTTTTCTATCCACCTTACATCCTACAAAATCAGAGTCAGAAAATCCAATAATCTCAAAAGAACTACTGTGCCTAGGGCACCAAATTCCTAAGTTTTGGGTCCCTAAATGTATCTAAGAATTCTCTTAACTACAGTCAGGTGGGATTTCTTAGGGTCAGCTTGAAATCTAGCACAAACACAAACGCTAAACATTATATCAGGTCGGCTAGCAGTCAAGTAATGTAAAGATCCAATCATGCCTCTGTACTTCTTCTAATCAACAGACTTACCACTTGGGTCTTTATCCAACGGAACACTAGAAGTCATAAGAGTATTAATTGGCTTGGCCTTATCCATCTCATACTTCTTCAAAATGTCCATTATGTATTTTGATTGATTTAGAAAGGTTCCATCATCTAATTATTCTATGCTAAACCCTAAAAAGTGGAACAACTCTCTCATCATACTCATCTCAGACCCTCTACTCATTATTTTAGAGAATTCATCATAAAATTTTTTATCAGAAGATCCAAAAAGTATGTCATTCACATAAATCTGAATAATGAGCAAAACATCTCCAACTTTCGTAGGAAAAAGGGTGGTGTCTATGCTCCCTTAACAAAACCCATTTCTAGTAAGAATGTGCTAAGCATCTCATACCAAGCTCTGGGTGTGTGCTTTAAATCATATAAGGCCCTTTTTAATTTAAAAACATGATTTGGAAATTGAAAACTCTCAAAACCTTGGGGTTGTTCTATAAACACATCCTCTTTTATTTTCCCATTTAAAAAGGCACTCTTGACATCCATTTGAAAAAGCTTAAATCCTTTATAACAGGCAAAGGCTAATAGCACTCTAATGACTTCCAATCTAGCTACAGGGGCAAAGGTCTCCTCAAAATATATCCCTTTAATTTGGTTATACCCCTTAGCTACTAATCTTGCTTTATTCCTTACCACCACTCCAGAATCATTCACTTTGTTCTTAAAGACCCACTTGGTTCCAACTACACTTTATCCCTTTGGTCTTTCCACAAGCTCCCATACATCATTCCTAACAAATTGGTTCAATTCTTCCTACATGGCTAAAATCCAAAACTCATCAGAAAGGGCTTGGTTTATATTAGTGGGTTCAGTCATTGAGATAAAGACAGAGTGGTTCACTTCCTTCCTAAGTCCATATCTAGTCCTAAATCCATTATAAGGTCTCCTAAGATCAAATATTTGGTGTGACTTGTAGAGTATCTCCAATCTCTAGGCAAAGTGTATGAAGGTAACACCCTTTTCTCCAGATCTACATTTTCTACTCCTTGGGTAACATCTCCTACTCCTTCAGTGTTTTGGTGTTTACTCCCTTCTCCAAATTTTCTACTCTAATGGTAATCTCTCCGACATCATCATTATCCTCAACTCCAGGCTTTCTAGGATCAGACTCATTAAACACTACATGTGTAGTTTCTTTCACCATCAAAGTTCTCTTATCAAACACCCTAAAAGACTTTCCAACACTAGAATATTCCAAGAACACTCCTTCATCAGATTTTGGATCAAATTTTCTTAAGTGAGACTTCCCATTATTGTGAATGAAAAACTTACAGCCAAAGACATGAAGGTGGGAAGATTGGGTGTCCTATCCTTAAGGATCTCATAGGGTGTCTTATCTAGGTTGGCTCTAACATTCACCCTATTCAAAATATAACAAGCTATATTAACCGCTTCAGCCCAAAAGTATTTTTGAAGTGAATACTCAGCAAGTATGGCTCTAGCAGCTTCCACTAAGGTCCGGTTCTTCCTTTCAGCTACCTCGTTCTGCTAAGGGGTCCTAGGAGCTGAGGAGCTGTGACTAATCCCCTTGTCCTCACAAAATCTCCAAATCTTTCATTTTCAAACTCTCCCCCATGGTCACTATAGATGGTCAAGATCTCACAACCTAGCTTTTTCTGAATCCATGTAAAAAAAGTTCTAAACTCCTCAAAAAGACTCATTTTTGTGTGAAAGAAATCTAGTCCAAGTGAACCTCGAGTAGTCATCAATAATTACAAAACCATAGACTTTTTCTCCCAAGCTGGCAGTGCTAATGGGTCCAAACAAATCCATGTGAAGGCTTTCTAAAGGTCTAGAGGTGCTAATGTCCTTAATGGGTGAAAAGAGGAGTGGACTTGCTTTCCTAATTGTCAGGCATCACAAAGATGGTCTTTAGAAAATTTCAGTTTGGGGACACCTCTAACTAGGTCTTTTTGGGTCACTTTCCTAAGGGTTTTCATACTAACATGACATAATCTTCTGTGCCACAACCATGAATCATCAACAGCAGTTTTTAAGCAAAAAGATGCAGCGCATTCAATGTTATTTAAATCAAGCATGTACACGTTGTTGATCCTCTTTCCCTACAAAATAGTATTGTTATTTAAACTTATAATGCATGAATTTGCAAAGAATTGCATGATGAAGCCCTTGTCGTAAAGCCGACTGATGCTGAGCAAGTTGTGTTTTAATCCATCTACAAGCAAAAAATTTTCAATCATAAGGTTCTTGGAATTACTAATTATATCTGTGCCTACCACCTTCCTGGTGGTGTTGTCTCTAAAAGTAACCTTGCCTCCTGTCCTGGTCTCCAGCAAAATGAATTGAATGGCATCTCCAGTCATATGTTGAGAGCATCCACTGTCTAGGTACCACATACTCTCACAAGGCCTTTTGTGAGAGCTTACCTACAAAATCATCAAATGTCAGTTTTAGGAACCCAATCAGGTTTGAGTTCCTTCTTATGAAAAGTAGAATGCAATACATGTGTGTTATGTTGTGAATCATGCAATTTGGGTCTCCACACCCAATGTGTATTATGGTGAATAGTGCAAGTGTGTGAGATGTGCCCTAGCATACCACATGAAAAGCATCTAACTCCAGGAAAAGAATTTCTTAAATGGTTTGGGTAGTAATGTCTCTGCCTAGGTTTTCGCTTTTGATTAAGTGTAAGTGTCATGAAATTTTTCTTAAGTGCATCCAATTCATTTTTAATCCTCAAGTTAGAATCTTTTAGAACATCATTATCAATTCTCAAATTATGCTTTATCTCTTTAGATTTCTTAAAATCATATTCAAGTGATGTGTGTGAAACTTTCAATGAATCATCCTCTTCGATTAATTCAGAATGCTTTTTATTTAAATCATCAAATTCATCAAGTAGAGCCATATGATTTGAATCAATTATAGAATGATCTTTAATTAAAATTTCATGCTCTTTTTGTAAATTTAAAAACTCCAATTTCAAGCTAGCATGAGTTTTCTTATGTTTTCTATATGATGCATGAATTTTTTAGAAACTTCAAGATGTTGGTCGTAGGATAGTTCACATACCTCTTCTTGATCAAGATAATCGTCTGCCATTAAGCACGGGTTTGTTGTCTCATCTCAGGTTCAGTCTCAGATGATCGGATGCAGAATCCGCCTAGAACACCTTTTGAAATTTCTTTTTATCCTTCCTAAACTTGGGTTTCTCCTCACCCTTTTCTTTGCTTGAGGGAGACTTGAGTGTTGGGAAATCAGGTTTTACATGTCCAGGTTTCTTGAATTCAAAACAAACCATGTCATTAAAGCTCTTAAAATTTTTATTTCCCTTACCTTTGTTCCACTTTTGATGATACTTTTATTTTTTCCTTAGAAAGCTTTTGAATTGCCTTGTGATTAAGGCAAATTCATCACTTTCAGACCTGAAAGAGTTAGAGTTTTTGTCATTGGCCTTCAATGCCATAGTTTTCTCCTTTCTTTTCTCACCTGCATTCAAATTTCTTTGATTCACTTCTTGCTCGTAAGCAATGAGTGAGCCAAGTAAGTTGTTAATTGAATAAGTATTCAAATCTTTAAATTTAGTAATGGCGGTGATTTTAGCATCAAAAGAGGAAGGCAAGCATCTCAAAATTTTATTCACTTTTTCATAATTTGAAAGTTCTCTTCCTAAGACATGCAAAAAAGTTATAATATGGGTAAACCTTGTATACATATTAGAAATTGATTCAGAAGGTTTCATGCAAAAAAGTTCGTAATCATATAAGAGAATATTCAAACGAGATTGCTTAACTTCATTGGTTCCTTCATAAGTAATGCACAACCTATCCCAAATCTCTTTACCAGTAGAGCAAGTAGAAACATGCATATAATCTTCAGACTTTAAAGCACAGAAAAAATAATTTAAACACTTCGCATTAAGTTGAGCTAAATCTCTTTCATCAAAAGTCCATTCAGTAAAAGACAGTTCAGTTTTAATTTCATTAAGTTCAAGAGAAGGTGGAGAATATCCTTCTTTAATAAGCACTCACATGCGATAATTAGTTGATTGTAAAAAAGTAGACAAGCGAGTTTTCCAAAAATAAAAATGTAGATTGTCAAATAAGGGTGGTCGAGTAATAGAATATCCTTCAGTTGTGTTATGATTTCCAAAGTTAGCCATGGATCAAAATTCAAAAGTTTTCAAACTCAATTTTATAAATCTCGCTCTGATACCACTTGAAAGTTTGTTAGGGATGTTAGGCCCTTATGAACTGGCCCAAGACTAACAAAAAGGGGGGTGAATTGGTATTTTAAAAACTCTTTAAACCAAAAACTAACAAAGCTCAAACCAAAATCACCACAGAAAAACTAAGTGCAAAAAAAATAAGTGCAGAAGCAAGAAAAAAGAACACAAGGGTTTATAGTAGTTTGGTCAACTCGACCTATATCCACTCCCTGGAGGCACCCTTCGAGTATTGCACTACCAAAGTAACTCTCCTTTTTCTCACATAGCAAGGCAAAGAAGCCCTTACAAAAACCTCCTTTTTGCCACCCCTGGCAAGGCAAAGAACCCAACTCCTTTTGCTTCCTCATGAAGCAGGTAGAGAACCTTGATCGATCGCTGAAGCTTAACTCTCCTAACACTTCCAAAGATAAGAGACTCTACTAGAAGACGAAGTGGTACAATGCTTAGAGCAACCCTTGTGAATCTCCCTCATAAGCTCCCCCTCACAATATCCTCTCTTTCTCTCTCTCTCTCTCTCTCTCTCTCTCTCTCTCTCTCTCTCTCTCTCTCTCTCTCTCTCTCTCTCCTCTAGGCTTTCTCAGGTCAAGACAGTAGCAAAAGATTATTCAAAACATTGAACAATAGCCCTAAAATAAAAGAGCTTCAAAATAACTCATTAATTACAAGTTGCCGACATTATCGTCCAGGACTATAGTAATATCGTTCTATACGATTAATGCAATTTGAGCCTAATCAGCCGGGATGATCTGGGACGAATAGGAAAAAGTTATTCTTATCGTCCAGAATGATCATAAATCGTCTTGTATGATTAGTTCAAATTATAGACTATCGACTAGACAACCGCTCTAAAAAGAGTTCTGGACGATTCCAAAATAGCTTGATCGCCCGGGCTGATCTAATGATCGTCCTAGATGATTAGTTCAAATCAGAGGGAAATCATCCAGAGCATCGTCCGGAATTTGAGCTGGCTGATCCTGATCATCCAGACCATCGCCCAGAATATGACCTGTTTGATATTGATAGTCTAGGTACAACTTAAGGTTTTTGAACAGATCGTCATGACCGTTCTTGTGATCGTCAAGAATGATGTGATCATATCAATCATATTAATTGCTTTCCTTAATTTCCTGATTAATTTAGGCATAATTGTATCAAATTGTCCAGGCAGATGCACGATCGTCTTGGCCGATTTCCAAAAATAAAGAATGCCTAAATAAATCGTGTCGGTTGATTCTTTCTATTTTGAGTCTATGATCCTGGCCGATATATGTATCGTTCAGGCCAATCGACTAATGATCGCTGCCTTAATAAGTTGTCCTGATTAGGATTTCTGTTTTGAACCTGATCGTCCAGGACGATATAAATATCATCCGGGACGATGTGAGTAAAAACAAAAATTTAAATCAGATAGAAAAATCACTCAAGTGAGTGTGTGTAAGATTACTTAGCATAAGAAAACTTCAATGGTTACAATTGACTCAAAAAAAGAAAAAAGAAAATTATAGACTGACTCAGACCTAGTCTACCCAAACTTGAGCTGGTTCCGATTTCCGTCTGATCTTGTGACCCTGAAGTGTCAGTAGAAAAGGCAGTCGTAGAGAAACAAGAGTGCTTTCTAACATCAAAATCATAATCCATGAGCAACAGATTTGCAATAAGTATTGCTTGATGGTGTTAACATACATATAAGAGGTCAGGAAACTCCACAAAAAATTTGATCTATCTACGGTTTTCTATTAGAGCATTGCTTGATGGCGTTAACTCGTACAGAAGAGGTTAAGGGAGCTCTATAAGGGATGTTTTAGCTATCAAATATTGTTTGCCAAAATTTTGCTTTGAGGATTTAATCAGTGTGGAGGAGTTTGAGGGAATCCACACTAAAGATGTTTGAGCAATCTGAGATTATTTGTCATAGTATTGCTCAATAATATTAACATGTGTAGAATAGGTTGAGAGAATCTACCAACAATATTTATCCTATCTGAGATTATTTGTCAGAGCGTTGCTCGATAATATTAACCTTTGTCATAACCAAACACGACATGAATAGTCATATCGTGTTGAGATAGGATAGGCAATTCCCAAGATCTAGTTTTAGAATTATTTCACCCAACTTAACCAGGATAGGTCTTATTATGTTGAGCTATGACAGGCAATTTGTAAAATCTAGCTTTAAAATTATTTCATATTTTCAAATAATCTTCATTAAAATAAACTACAAAGTACATAGCTACTAAAACATCTAAATATTAAAATTATACTCATCCACCAAGTTTCTTTCATTTCATCAGGATAAATATCTACATTATAGTGCATAGTTATATGTTAGACCTATATAATTAAAATTTTAACTAACCATACAACAATAACAACAACAACATCAAGCCTTTATCCCACTACGTGGGGTCGGCTACATGAATCCTTTTTCTCCATTGTGTCCTATTAAAAGTCAAACTAACTAACCATTACAGTATAAAAATCAAAATAGAAAAATACATATGACCTTAGATTAGATCAGAAATTAATAGTCCACAATCTCTTTCCCATTCCCAAATCTTGAAAACCAGAAGCAAAACCATAGTGAGCTATAATAGCTCAATAAGCCACACAAATCAATCTAAATTTTCAAATATTCTTTTATCAAATATTTTACTAAATCTTAAAAAGCAGTTAAATATAGTTTAAATAAATTATTATGCTGAGAGATGTAACAAATATATAATAGTTATTCCCTGATTTAATAATAATACAAAATGAATGAATGAATTCTAATTCATATCACAGAGTAGTTCATATCACATTTCTCAGACCCAGATAGAACCTCAAAGAATTCTAGCCCCTTATAACTCCTTTTGTTTATTCTTATAACACAAGAACGCATCACATATCCATATCTCAGAAAAAATCTCAAAGGATTACCCCTTATAACTCCCAATAATTCGCAGACACAGATAGAATCTCAGAGGATTCTACCCTCTTATGGCTCCCAATAGATATAATATAATCACATATGCATATATATCATCATATTATAGCAATTAAAGAGTAATTGAGCATGTATCAAAATTTTTTAGTATTGTATAATGGTAGACAACAAAAAATTTTGCTAATAAAAAATGTACATTATTAAAAATTTATCAAATTTATCAGGGATTGTGTAAAATGATATTTTTAGACTTTTTTATACTACACCACTATTTTTTAACATCAAGATAATTTACTATTCAATAAAAATGCCACAAATTTTAAAAACCCCATTATAAAATTTTAGAAAATATTTAAAATGTGCATAATAGTAATCTCTATAAACTATAAAAAGTTACGCAATGAAAGTTTTACCTGTGCAAAGTTAATCGTATTTTGCGAACAAAAAAAAATTTAATCAAAAAATTTGCTAAAATTTGCATCTTTTTAGAAAATTGAGATGGGCATAATGTGAATTACTTTGAGACAAACAAGTTTATCAACTTGGTCGACAAACAAAAATAACCCCAACTCTCCCAAAACTAGGTTTTCTTATTTCTCCCTCCTCTCTTTCTTCCCTAATTCCTAAAATAGCTCTATGTTAAACATTTTGACAAAGATATGAACATGGGATTTATAAGTTGAATGAGATACTATATTAAAATATTAATTATTATAATTATTCAATATTAAAATATTAATTTTATCTAAATTCTTTTATATCTTTAATTTGGAAATCTAAAACTTATATAAAAATATTCATAAATTATCTTTTTTTTTGTAGAAATTTTTTGTGAAATTAATTTACAAAATAGATACCTAACGTTCCCAAAAAACCCCACTTGTTTACATGTGCCTATTTCTTAAGAAATTTTAATAATGCCTAAAAATTATAAAAATTTATTGGATCTAAATCACAACACTATAAATGTTCTAGTAAGATAGTTTGTCATTTGGACTTATAATAACTCCTGAAATAATTATTGACTACTCATGGTCAATAAAATAAATCTTAAAATTTTGAAGGGTTTCACAACCTATGTGGAAATGGTTGAGTTGACTCTCCTTGCGATCGATTATGCCATGATTGGGAGGGGTCGAATGCCATGATTGGAAAAAGTTTGTATTTAAACTATTAATATCTTTATTTAGGTTGATACTATGACCTTACCTAAGGAGTAGAAGTCTGGCTGGAGAATGTATAGAGTTTAATAGTGCCCAAAAATTGTGTAAAATGTCATCCTTGACATTCCCAAAATATAATAACTTTGAATAAACTAGATACAATTGCCTTAACTTAAGTTCCTTTTCCCAAGTAACATCTATGGTAGTTATGCTTCCACTATAGTATAATCATAGGAATATGTTTGCTTCTCAATTCCTTGACATCATATGTCAAAATCCTTTTGAGTTCTTCCCTATATTGTAGATTGGGATGAACCTCAATATTCTCAGCAAATAATCTCTTCCAAGAATTTGACACGAACTTTCTCAAAGAAGATGCAAAAAACATACTATGCATATATGACCAAGTAATAATAACCTATACAATGAATTACCAATCCACTCAATGATCTCAAAATCTCTAATATACCTTAGACTGAGATTGTTAATTTTTCAAAATCTACTAATTCCTTTCATTTGGCTAATTTAATATAAATCAGGTCGTAAATCTGAAACGCAACTAACTTGCATTTTTTATTATAGTATTTTTTATGCCTATCTTATGTGGACTTCAACCTTTCTCTAATTAGAAGAAATTTTGTTATAGTATCTGAAAGTTTGCTAGAGATGTTAAGCCCTTATGAACTAATTATAAGGCTAACCAAGAGGGTGGTAAATTGGTATTTAAAAATTTCTCCAAACAAAATCACAAACATAACCAAACAATCACCATAAAAATTAAAGTGCGGAAATTAAATGCGAAAGTACAATAAGAAAGAACACACTAAATTTTATAGTGGTTTGATCAACTTCACATACATCCACTCCTAGAGCCTCTTCTCTAGGTATTGTACTAAACTCAGTGTCTCTTCTTTTGCCCTCATAATGAGGAGGAGCAGCCCGTATAAATGCTCCTTTCCACCTACCCCGTTGAGGTAGAGAGCCCAACTCTTTTTCTTCCTCGAGAAGCAGGTAGAGAACCCAACTCTTTCTGCTTCCTCCAGAAGAAGGCAGTGAACTCAAATCCTTTTACTTTTTCTAAAAGCAGGTAGAGAACCTCGATCAGTTTCTGAAGAAGACCTCTTTCAAACCTCCAAGGACTTAGGGATGAGGTCTGGAGAAGAAGACTCAAATTCTTGCTTGGAGCAATCTTTATGAAATCCATCACAAACTCCCCCTCATAAGATCCTCTCTCTCTTTCTCTCTCCCTTGCTCTTCCTCTCCTCTTGGCTTTCTCAGGTCAGGAGAGTAGCAAAAGATTTTTATTTGAGAAAATAAGAGTACTTTTAAACAAGGGCTCTAAATTTTTCCTAATTAGAAAGTAATCATCAAATATCATCCAAGATGATAGTATATCATCATATACGATTAATTCAACTCGAGAAATATCATTTAGACCATCACCCTAGATGGATGTCTGGACGATGGAAAATAACTAGATCGTCAAGGACGATCTCACGATCGTACGAGCTAATTAGTACAAAATGACAAATATCATCCAAAACATCACCTTGAAAGTATTTCTAAATGATGAAAAAATAACTTAATCGTCCAGGTCGATCTAAAGATCATCTCGGATGATTAGTTCAATTCAGTTCATATCATTTAGAGCATCACCCTAAATGGAGACAGCCCGATTATTGATTATCTAAAAATAATTAAGGTTTCTGAATTGATTATCCCGTATAATCCTACAATCATCTAGGCCGATATGATGAAGCAATCAAACCTTAATTGCTTTTCTTAATTACTAAATTAATTTAGGTATTATTGCACTACATCGTCCAGGACGATGTCCAAAAATACAAGATGCCTAAATAGATCTAGTGACAGATTCTTTCTATTTTGAGCCTATCATCCCAGCTGATGCTAATATCATCCAGAATGATGCGCTTAGTTATGGTTGCCTTAATTAGGATATCTTAATTAAGGTTTATGTTTTTAATTGATCATCCAGGTCGATTGTTGGATCGTATTGGATGATGTGATCAAAATAGAAAATACTAATCAAATAGATAGAAATTTTTTCCCAAGTGTGTGTGTGCAAGGTTACTTAGCATCAGGACCCACAATATTATAATGGACTCAAGAAAAGGTAAAAGATACTTATACTACATTACAAACTGACTCAGTCCTCATCTATCCAATCTTGAGTTGTTTCGATTTGTAATTTGATCTTGTGGACCTAAAATGTTAGTAAACAAGGCAGTTGTAGAGAAACAGAAGTAACAGAAATGTTTGCTATCTCAAAATTATATTTCCTGGAATCAGATTCACAATAATCTCCCCATTTTTTATGATGGAAAATAATCAAAACTAAATTAAATATGAACATAAGTGAAAATAGTACTAGGAAACAACTCAAACACTACTCCCCATTTTGTTATCACAAAAAAGTGGAGGAAAAACTAGAAAAGAAAAACAGAATAGAAGTCGAAAAAGAAGAATGAAAGCAAAGTTTTTTTTTTAATCAAAGCACAAAAATGATAAATTCTCCATAGAATTGAATTTAAAAAATTATAAGAACAACAAGTTAACATCGTCAAAATCTGAAAAATGATATAATAGTCGATCCTGCTAGCCCTAGCTCAGACTTCTCTCAGGGTAAATCGTCCTTTGAAAAAAAAGACCTAACTCAGAGAAACTAATTGGATAAGAAAAAGAGATCCGTTCAAAACTTGGTTTCAAAAAATTATCTTATAGAATAATATACCAAAGTTATTTGTCATAATCATGAAATTCAAAATCAAGCCTTTGAAAATATCAAGTGACATATGAATTCTTCTAAGATTTAAAGGTTTGAAAGAGAAAGAAGCTTGCCTTTTGTGGGCTCATTGTATGCTTCTTGTTAATTGATTGGCACACTATGCACATCTTTTGATTTTTGATACACTTTGTGTATCTTTCATTTTTTGGGTGGTCATTGCCCTTGTCATTTTATGCCCTTTCATTTTATGGAAACATTTCTATATATGGCATAAAATATCATTTCAGTAGTGATCACAAAGAAAAGACAAAAAACTAAAATAGCATAAATAAAACATGAAAAACAAAAGCACGTAAAAGGTAAAACATCACATTCATGCTTTTATATTAGTCACACTGATTCTGGTCTTTAAGATGTTCAAACTATCAAAAGCCAATGGTTTAGTAAAGATCTCAATCATTTGATTCTCAGTTGTCATATGGTGTAACTCAATGTCTCCTTTTATCACATGGTCTCTAATAAAGTGATTCATTATGTCAATGTTATTTGATCTTTGAATGTTTGATAGGATTCTTAGAGATGCAGATAGAACTAGTGTTATCACAAAGGATTAAAATTGTGCCTATAGGTAATCCTAAATGTAGAATTTATTACTTCAACTAAAAGACTTGAGCCACATAACTCCCTAAGACAATGTACACAGCTTCAGCATTGGAAAGTGCAAAAAAGTTTTGTCTTCTAATAGACCAATAGACTAAAGACTATCTTATGAATCGGCAAGTCCCAAAAGTGCTCTTTTTATCCACCCTATATCCTACAAAATCAAAATCAGAATATCTAATAATCTCAAAAGAAGTGATGTGTCTAGGATACCAGATTTTTAAGTTTTGGGTCTCCAAAAGATATCTAAGAATTCTCTTAACAGAAGTTAGGTAGGATTCCTTAAGATCAGCTTCAAATATAGCACAGAGATAACACTAAACGTTATATCAGATTATCTAGCAACTAGGTAAACTAAAGATCCAATCATCCCTCTATACTTCTTTTGATCAACATATTCCCCATTTCAGTCCTTATCCAATTTAATATTGGAAGTCATGGAAGTATTTATTAGCTTGGCTTTATTCTTTTCATATTTTTTCAAGATGTCCTTGATTACTTGATTTATAAAGGTTCCATTATGCAATTATCTTATGTTAAACCCCAAAAAGTATGACAACTCTCCCATCATACTCATCCCAAACTCCTTACTCATTATTTTAAAAAAATCATCATATAGCTTTTTATCAGAATATTTAAAAAGTATATCATTAACATAGATATGAATAATGAGTAACTCATCTCCTACTTTTTTTAGAAAAAAGGGTGGTGTCTACGCTCCCCTTAACAAACTTCCTCTTTAGTAAAAATGTGTTAAGCCTCTCATTCCAAGCTCTTGGTGCCTATTTTAATCCATATAATGCCTTTTTAATTTGAAAATATGATTTAGACATTAGGAACTCTCAAAACCTATGGGTTGTTCTACAAACACATCCTCTTTTATTATCCCATTTAAAAAGGCACTCTTAACATCCATTTGGTACAGGTTGAATCCCTTATAATAGCAAAGGCTAGTAGCACTTTAATGGCTGCCAATCTAGCTATAGAAGCAAAGGTCTCCTCCAAGTAAATTCCTTCTATTTGGTTGTACCCCTTAGCCATTATTCTCACATTATTCCTAATCACTACACATAGAATCATTCATCTTATTCTTAAAGACCCATTTGGTTCCAAATACACTTTGTCCCTTTGGTCTTTCTATAAGCACCCAAACATCATTCCTAATAAATTGGTTTAATTCCTCTTTTACGGCTAACATCCAAAAATCATTAGAGAAGGCTTGATTATTATTGACGGGTTCAGTCATTGAGATAAAGGCAGAGTGGTTTACTTCCTTCCTAAGTCCATGCCTAGTTCTAATACCTTCAGAAGGGTCTCCTGAGATCATTTCTTTAGGATGACTCAAAGAATATCTCCAATCATTAGGCAAAGTGTGTGTAGGTTTAACCCATTCCTCTAGATTTACATTCTCTATTCCTTATGTAATCAGACCTACTCCTTCAGTGTTTTGAGACTCTACCCTCTTCTCCAAATTATCAATTCCTTGAGTAATCTCTTCAACATCATATTTCATCCTCAACTCTAGACTTCAAACACTATATGAGTAGTCTCCTCCACCACCAACGTCCTCTTATTAAACACCCTAAAGGATTTTCCCACACTTAAATATCCTAAGAACACTACTTCATCAAATTTTGGATTAAATTTTCCTAAGTGTGACTTCCCATTATTAAGAATAAAAATCTTACAACCAAAGACATGGAGGAGGGAAAGGTTGGGTGCCCTACCCTTAATTATCTCATAGAGTGTCTTATCTATTGAAACTTGCTGAATATGAATTAGGTTGTTATACCTAAGCGTATGTCCCAACGGCTAACCAAGAGGGGGGTGAATTGGTAATTTAAAAATTTCCTCTTATTTTAAACTGATAAAAACTTTAAGTAAAATTTTGAAAATTATTTTTCAACCACAAATAAATAAAACAGTAAAGTAAATACGCAACAGAAAATAAAAGATATAAGATTTATAGTGGTTCGGTCAAACACGACCTACATCAACTCCCTGAAGTATCCCACTTTAGTTATTACACTATTACCACAAGTGTCTCTCCTTTTTCCCCCACAGCAAGGCAGAGAAGTCTTCACAAAAACTCTCTTCCACCACTACCCGGTGCGGTAGAGAACCGTCATCCTTTTAAAACCTCTAACTATTGGCAGAGAACCGTTGACTGTTCACACTCTCTAAGTGTAGGCAGAGAACCTTCATCCTGTCACACTTCTCTAAGTGTAGGCAGAGAAACTTTGGATGTTCACACTTCTCGAGTATCGACAAAGAATCGGATCTCCTTGAAAGATCTTCTCCCAAGAAATATAGAAGGACAAGAGAAGAGAGTGAAGTAATCACAATTCACAAATTGAGATCCTTACTTTGAATACCAAGTGAAACCTTCACACTCTAGTAGTAAGAACTCTTCTTCAAACACTCTCTCACACTCTCTTCTTTAATCTCCCTTCAATTTGCATGAAGACCAGTTTTGACAAATAGATTTTATTACAGTCTTAAGTGTACCTTTTATATGAAAGACATAAAAAACCATCCAAAAATTACAATTATTCAAATATATGTGTTATTCATCATCCCATATGATCCTAGTTCATACAAATGAATAGTGTAACTACTATTGTGTACGAACTAAATATGAACTGGTATGATTTCCCTTCGTACCCGATCATCATCCCGTACGAATAATGTTCGTCTGGTATGAACTATTATTTACATAGTTTGTTGTTACAAAAAAATAGAATGAATCTAAAGTTTCCAGAATAGAGAAGGTCATCCTAGGATGAATCATATTAATCTTCTAGATGAATAGTTCATTTTGACCATTCCAGACCCCATCGTCCTGGGACGAACCATAATTTTCATCTGTACGAACGCATCCAGAGAGCATCATCCTAGGATGTAGGTTAAATATCGTTTAAACAAACACGTCTAGAGAGTGTCTTGGGATGAAGGTAATTATCATCTAGATGAAGGCATCTAGAGAGCATCATCTTGGGACATACATTAAACATCGTTTGAATGAACGCGTTCAAAGAGTATCTTCCTGGGATGAAGGTAATTATCGTCTAGATGAAGTTATCTTGAGAGCATCATCCTATGATATAAGTAAATATCGTGCAAATGAACACGTCTAGAGAGCATCGTCCTGGGACGAAGGTAAATATCTTCTGTATGAATAATATTTAGAAACAATTTGCCCTCTCCCCATTTGTTTCATTGCTCTTTTTAGGACTAAAACTGACCAGATCGTCCCGTACGAACATGGTTTGTACTGTATGATCAGTTTCAAAAATTATGAATTTTAAAGCTCTCCCCTGATGTGTGTGTACTTAGTTACTTAATTATAATCACACTCTTTCAGACTCAATAAAAAGAAAAATACAAACTTCAATTTATAAAATATTCTGAGCTGAACTTGATTTGAAGTCTTCAATAATCTGGAGTATGATTTTCTTGAAATATTAGTATACACAAGAGAAAAAATAATTCTTCAAAAAATGTGTTAGGAGAATATAATAATCAAAACAGTAATATTTGGTATCATCAAAATATACAAGTTGCAAGAATGTAAAACATGCAAAGCTAAGTAGTAACTCTCTTCAACATTATAAAGTTTGGACCTATTCAACACATAACAAGCAGTGTTTATCACTTCAGCCCAAAAGTATTTTGGAAGTGAATACTCAACAAGCATGGCTCTAGGGGCCTTAATTAAGGTCATGTTCTTCCTTTCAACTACCCCGTTCTACTAAGGGGTACTAGGAGCTGAGAAGTGACTAATCCCCTTATCCTCATAAAAGTCTCCAAATCTCTCATTTTCAAACTCTCCCCCAAGGTCGTTATAGAAGATCAAGATATTAAAACCTTGCTTTTTCTAAATCCAAGTGAAGAAGGATCTAAATTCATCAAAAGACTCACTCTTATGCGACAAAAATTTAGTCCAAGTGAACCTCGAGTAGTCATCGATAATCATAAATCCATAGGTTTTTCCCCCTAAGTGTTGCGGATCAATGGTTTATGATTTTGATGATAACAAACATTTTTATTTCTCTACAACTGCCTTTTGTACTAACGTTTCAGGTTCACACGATCGAACTGCAATTTGGAATCAGCTTAAGATTGGGTAGACTAGGTTTGAGTTAGTTTGTAATCTTTTTCCTTTCTTGAGTCTGTTGTATTTGGTGTGGGATCTGTTGATTTGTAACTTGGAAAATTTCCTGTTGTTCCCTATAAGTTTTGTATTTTTGGTAATATCGGCCGGGACAATATATATATCGTCCTAGACGATATATATATCGTCCTAGATGATATATCCAAAATAAAAAACCCTAATTAGGGCATCCTCATTAAGGAAGCTGACATTAATGGATTGGCCTGGACGATACCTGTATCGGCCAGGATGATTATCTCAATTCAGAAAGAATCAACCACCATAATCAGTTTAGGAATTCTTTGTTTTAGGAAATCGGCCCGGACGATATTATTATCGTCCAGGACGATCAAACTTAATTATGCCTAAATTGATCTGGTATCTTTGGAAAGCATTAATGGTTAATTGATACAATCATATCGTGTGGGACGATCTCCTGATCTGCCAGGACGATGTCCTGGACGATCTAGAATGGACAGCTCGAATTCAGGGCGATGATCAGGACAATTGAAATTGATTTTAAACTAATCGGCTTGGATGATCGTGATATCGGCCAGGACGATGTAACCAATTTTCTTCTGATCGTCCCAAGTCATCCCGGGCTGATGAGCTGAATTTGTACTAATCGGCCAGGATGACATGCCTATCGTCCTGGATGATAATGTCGGTAATTTGCATTAATGAGCTCATTTTGAGAGCTTCTATTTAAGCTTGGCATGACACTTTGTAAGTTTGTTTGGCAGCCATTGTAGCTTCGATCTTGTGGAGGAAACTTGAAGAGAGAGCTTGAAAGGGAGAGAGGAAAGGGTGGAGTTTGAGAGGGAGAAGATCCTGTGAGGGGGAGGAACTCAAGGGAGTGTGGTGGGGGATCCACACGGTTTCTCCAGCGAACTCACACCTTAGTACCATCAAATTCAAGGCTTATCTCGAGGTAAGTTCACCAAAGAAGAAGATCCTTTTGGTGTCAAAGGACCCTGCGACTCCTCCGCACCGGGGAAGGTGGAAGTGATTTTGTAAGGGCTTCTCCGCCTAGCTGTGGGGGCTAAAGGAGAGACACTTTTGTACTGCAATACTTGGAGGGTGCCTCCAAGGAGTGGACGTAGGTCAAGGTTTGACCGAACCACTATAAATCCGGTGTGTTCTTTTCTTATTATCGCTTCCGCATTTATTTTTCTTCCGCACTTTCTTTGTGGTGATTTTGGTTTGAGTTTTATCTTTGGTTTTAAAGTTTTCCAATTCACCTCTGTTCTTTGTTAACCTTGGGCCAGTTCGTGAGGGCTTAACATCCCTAACGAACTTTCAAGTGTTTTAAGAGTACTTTCTAGTGTCATCTGAGAACTTTCAAGTGGTACAGAGCGATTTTCATAAAATAAGTTTTTAAAAGCTTTTGAATTTCGATCCATGGCTAATTTTTCAAATCGTAATGTTGCGGAAGGATATTCAATCACAAGACCTCCTTTATTTGAAAATATGTCATTTGATTTTTGGAAAACTCGCATGTCTATTTTCTTGCAATCGATTGATTTTCGTATGTGGCATATGATTTTAAATGGTTATTCTTCACCGTCACGAGTTTTAAATGGAATTAAAATTGATATCACTTTTAATCAATGGAGTAAGGTAGAACGAATGGATGCTTAATTGAATGCGAAGTCTTTAAATTTCTTTTTTGTGCTTTAAATTCTGATGATTTTTTGTTAATCTCCACATGCACTACTGATAAGGAAGTTTGGGATAAATTTCACACCATATATGAAGGCACTAGTGAAATTAAGCAATCTAAGTTGAATTTGTTAATGCATGATTTTGAACTATTTTCCAAGAAACATTATGAGACGATCTTAGACATGTACACTAGGTTCATTCAAATTATAACATCATTGCATGCCTTAGGAAAAGAATTTTCAAATTTTGAAAAAGCTAACAAAATTCTTCATTGTCTACTAGATAAGTTTGATGCTAAAGTAGTTGCTATTTGTGAATCAATAGATTTGAATAATTATTCTATTGATAATTTGATTGGCTCACTCATTGCCTACGAGCAAGATTTGGGTCAAAGACTTTTGGATGCAAGTGAAACGATCGTTCTAAAAGCTGAAGATATGGAAAGAGGAAGCTTAGTTGGTGACGATAACAATAACTTGTCAAGCAAATCACAAAGCTCACCAAAGCATAAGCAAAAGTGGAAAGGTAAAAGTGGTAAGGATGTCCATATTTCTTCTAACGTTATTTGCTTTCGATGCAGGAAACCTGGACATATGAAAAATCAGTTCCCTAACTTAAGAATTCTTCCTACGAAAAAAAGGGCAAGGCAGAGCAAAATTAAACTGGAGAAATAATGAAAGATAAAAAATCTCATGGGCATACCTGGTTTCTGAAGAATCGAACCAGGAGAGAGACAATGGTTAAAATGCTTGTTTGTGTTGTGTTTTTGTTTTCATGTTTTTCTTGTTTTATTTTTTTTTTATTCTTTGAAATTTTTATTTTCATGAAAATTTTTCTCTGATCAACACACACATTCACTTTTCTAAAAATGAAAAATCTGCTTCCTGATTTTTTTTAAATCTTTGGTAAGTTGTGTTTGACTTCTCTAAAACAGTCAAAGGAAGGAAACTCATGTTTTTGATTCTCAATCTCTATATCCTAAAAGAGGTTATCCTACTTTTGATTTAAAATCTTTTTCATCTTTTAAATTGATTTTTGAAATAATTTTTTTTATCTCCCTACGTTTTATTTATCGCATAGGAATCTTTTTGCAAGTTGTTAAATCTAATTCAAAATTTTCTTAATCAAGAAATTTGCTTTATCAATAGTATGGGTTTACTTTTGGTATTTAAGATTTCAAAAAGGTAGCATAGTCAAAAAATTGGCCAATGATGCCAAAAATAAAAGATACGCAAAGCGCCAATTTAAAAAATATAGAATACACAAAGTGTATCAAAAGATGCGCAGTGCACCAACCAATTGTCAAGAGGCATAAAATGAGCCCACAAAAAGTTAATGCTTACCATTCTTGTACTTCTTAAAAAGCTTAAGAAAACCCTTGATACTTTCGATACTTGAATTTGAAAATCTTAATTCTTGATTCAATAATTCGTGCATTGATCTTCTATTAGATATATTTTATGGAAGGAGTTTTTGAAAAGTGATTGTTTCTTTCTCTAATTTATTTTACTATTTAGATATTGAAATGAAAAGTTTTTGAGCCTTTTTAAAGAACTTGAGTTGGGATTATCAAACTCTAAATTTCTAACCTTTTCTGGGTTATGCGTTGTCAATCCAATTCTACTAAGTTTTTGATTAAAACCAAGAGGTAACTTTCTCATTTTAAGAATTTTTTTTTTCACTAGATCAGAGAATGTTGTCTTTTTAGTTTTGTTTTCTATGCTTTCTCTCTTTTTGATAATGTCAAAGGGGGAGAACGTACTTGTATCCTTTATTTTTTTCAAAAATTTAAAACAACAAAAATATTTTTATCTCCCTTATTTTTTTAAAGGTTTATTCTAGTGAGGGGGAGATTAGGAGAAATTATTTTTTTTTGAAAATTCAAATTGAATTATTTGTCATCATCAAAAAGGGGGAGATTGTTGCGGATCAATGATTTATGATTTTGATGATAGCAAACATTTTTATTTCTCTATAACTGCCTTTTGTATTAACGTTTCAGGTTCACACGATCGGATTGCAATTTGGAATCAGCTCAAGATTGGGTAGACTAGGTTTTAGTCAGTTTGTAATCTTTTTCCTTTCTTGAGTCTGTTGTATTTGGTGTGGGATCTGTTGATTGGTAACTTGGAAAATTTTCTGTTGTTCCCTATAAGTTTTCTATTTTTGTAATATCGACCAGGACGATATTATCGTCCTGGACGATACGTCCAAAATCAGAAACCCTAATTAGGGCATCCTCATTAAGGCAGTCGTCATTAAAGGATCGGTCTGGACGATACCTGTATCGGCCAGGATGATAATCTCAATTTAAAAAGAATCAACCGCCATAATCAGTTTAGGAATTCTTTGTTTTAGGAAATCGGCCAGGACGATATTATTATCGTCCAGGACAATCTAACTCAATTATTCCTAAATTGATCTGGTATCTTTGGAAAGCATTAATGGTTGATTGATACGATCATATCGTCTGGGACAATCTCCTGATCGGCCAGGATGATGTCCTGGACGATCTACATCGGACAGCTCAAATTCAGAGCGATGATCAGGATGATTGAAATCGGTTTTAAACTAATCGGCCTGGACGATCGTGATATCAGCCAGAATGATGTAACCAATTTTCTTCTGATCGTCCCAAGTCATCCCGGGTTGATGAGCTGAATTTGTACTAATCGGCCAGGATGATATGCCTATCGTCCTGGACGATAATGTCAGCAACTTGCATTAATGAGCTCGTTTTGAGAGCTTCTATTTAAGCTTGGCATGACACTTTGTAAGTGTCTTTGGCAGCCTTTATAGCTTCATTCTTGTGAGGGAAGCTTTAAGATAGGGCTTGAAAGGGAGAGAGGAAAGGGTGGAGTTTGAGAGGGAGAAGATCCTATGAGGTGGAGGAACTCAAGGGAGTGTGGTGGGGGATCCACACGGTTGCTTCGGCTAACTCGCACCTTAGTACCATCGGATTTAAGGCTTGTCTCGAGGTAAGTTCACCAAAGAAGAAGATCCCTTTGGTGTCAAAGGACCCGGCGACTCCGCCGCACCGGGGAAGGTGGAAGTGATTTTGTAAGGACTTCTCCGCCTAGCTGTGGGGGCTAAAGGAGAGACACTTTTGTAGTGCAATACTTGGAGGGTGCCTCCAAGGAGTGGACGTAAGTCAAGGTTTGCCCGAACCACTATAAATCCGGTGTGTTCTTTTCTTATTATCGCTTCCGCGTTTATTTTTCTTTCGCACTTTCTTTGTGGTGATTTTAGTTTTAAAGTTATTCAATTCACCTCTGTTCTTTGTTAGCCTTGGGCCAGTTCTTGAGGGCTTAACAACCCTAACGAACTTTCAAGTGTTTTCAGAGCACTTTCTAGTGTCATCTGAGAACTCTCACTAAGTTGGCAATGCTAATGGGTTCAGGAAAATCCATGTGAAGGACTTTTAAAGGTCTAGAGGTGCTAAAGTCCTTAATGGAATGGAAAGAGGAATGAACTTTCATCCTTAGTTGGCAGGCATCACATAAGTGATCTTTGGAAAACTTAAACTCGGGGACTCCTCTAACTAGGTTTTTTTGGGTCACTCTCCTAAGGGTTTTCATACTGGCATGACATAACCTCCTATGCCACAACTAAAACTCATCAGCAACTATTTTTAAATAAAATAAAGTAGCACATTCAATATTATTTAAATCATGCATAAAGATGTTGTTAATCCATTTTTCCTGCAAAATAGTGTTGTTATTCAATGTAAGTATTTTGCCAGAAAATTTATGATGAAACCCTTATCGCACAGCTGACTAATGCTTTGCAAGTTGTATTTTAGTCCAATTATAAGTAGAACATTTTCAATTAAAAGGTTCTTGGAGTTTTTGATTATATATGCACTCACCACTTTCCTAGTGGTGTTGTCTCCAAGAGTGACTTTGCCTTCAGCCCTGGCCTCCAGCAAAATGAACTGATCGGCATCTCCAGTCATGTGTCATGAACATCTACAGTCCATGTACCACATGCTCTCATGAGGTCTTTTGTGAGAGCACACCTACAACATCATCAAATGTTATATTTAGGAATCTAAACAAGTTTGGGTCCCTTCTTATGAAAAGAAGAATGCAATACATGTGTGTTATGTTATGAATCATGCAATTTGGGTCTCCGCACCCAATATATACTATGGTAAATAGTGCATGTGTGTGAAATATGCCCTGGCATACCACATGAAAAACATCTAACTCCAGGAAAAGGATTTACTAATTTCTTCAGGTTATAGTGCCTATTCCTATGTTTCAAAAACTTTGGTTTTGGATTATGATTGAAAAATTATCCAGGTGTGCGTATATTCCTATTTTTCTCAAGTGCATTCAATTCAGCTTTAAACCTTGAGTTAGCACTTTCTAAAATAGCATTATCAACTCTTAAATAGTGCTCCCTATACTCAAAATCATTAATATAAGTTTTAAAATCAATTTTAAGTTATGTGTAGCATGCTTTCATTAAATCATGCTCAACAACCAGCTCATAATGCTTTTTATTTAACTCATCAAACTCATCAAGTATTGACATGTGATTGCTATCAATTTGGGAGAGATCTTTAAGTAAAACTTCATGTTCTTTTTATAGATTTAAAAACTCCTATTTTAAACTAGCATGTGATTTCTTAAGTTTTCTATATAATGCATGAATTTTCACATAAACCTCAAGTAATTATTCATAGCTTAGTTCGCATACCTCTTCTTGGTCAGACTGATTAAGATGATCACCTATCAAGCACAAGTTTGTTGTTTCTTTCTCAGCTTTAGTATCAAAGGAGTCAGATGTAGAATTCGGCCAGAATGCGTTTTAGAACCGCTTCTTGTCCTTCATGTACTTGGGTTTCTCCTCACACTTCTCCTTGCTTGGGTGATCCATAAGTGTAGGACAATCATCTTTGACATGTTCAGGCTTCTTATATTCAAAATAAACAACATCAAAAGAACTTTGATAATTTTTGCTACCCTTACTTTTGTTCCATTTCTGATGGTTCTTGTGATTCTTCCTTAGAAAGCTTTTGAATTGCCTAGTGATTAAGGCAACATCATCGCTTTCAGACCTGAAAGAATCAATGACCGTGTTGTTGGCCTTCAGCACCACAGTTTTCTCCTTCTTTCACTCACCTATATTAAGTTGTCTTTGGTTCACACCTTACTCATAAGAAATGAGTGATCGAAGAAAGTTATCAACAAAATAAGTATTCAAATCCTTAGATTCAGTAATTATAGTTATCTTAGCATCAAAGGAAGAAGGCAAGCATCTTAAATTTTTATTCACACTTTATAGTTAGTTAGCTCTCTTCCTAAGGCATGCAATGCGGCGATAATTTGACTAAACCTAGTATACATGTCAAAAATAGATTCAGCAGGTTTCATATGAAAAAGTTCATAGTCATGCAATAAAATATTCAACCTAGATTGTTTAACTTCTTTGGTTCCTTCATAAGTAATACACAATCTATCACAATTTTTTTACCAGTGGTACAAGTTGAAACAAAATTATAATGTTTTGATTTCAAAACATAGAAAAAATAGTTCAAGTATTTTGAATTTAGTTAAGCTAAATCCCTATCCTCAAGAGTCCATTCAGTGAAAGGAAGTTCAATATTAATGCCATTAGTTTTATGAGATGGAGGTGAATAGCCATCTTTAACAAGCATCCACATGCGATAGTCAATCGATTATAAAATTATAGACATACGAGTTTTCTAAAAATCAAAAGAAATATTATCAAATAAAGGTAGTCAGGTAATAGAATACCCTTTTGCAGTATTACGATTATCAAAATTAGCCATTGAACAAAATTTAAGAGTTTTCAAAAACTCAGTTTTATGAATCCCATTTTGATACCACTTGAAAGTTTGTCAGAGATATTATGCCGTTATGAACTAGTCCCAAGGCTAACTAAGGGGGGGGGGGGGTGAATTGGTATCTAAAAATTTCTCCAAATAAAATCACTAACATAAAAAAACAATCACCATAGAAATTAAAATGTGGAAATTTAATATAAAAGTATAATAAGAAAGAAAACACCAGATTTTATAGTGGTTCGATCAACTTGACATACGTCCACTCTCCGGAGCCTCTCTTCTCGGCATTGCACTAAACTCAGTGTCTCTCCTTTTGTTCCCACAGTAAGGCATAGAAGCCCACACAAAACTCATTTCCACCTTCCCCGGTGAGGCAGAGAACCCAACTCCTTTTTCTTCCTCCAAAAGTAGACTGAGAACCCAACTCCTTTTGCTTCCTCGAGAAGCAGTCAGAGAACCCAACTCCTTTTTCTTCCTCTAGAAGCAGGTAAAGAACCTCGATCCATTGTTGAAGAAGACCTCTCTCAAACCTCCAAGGACCTAGGGATGATGATCGGAGAAGATGACTCAGATCCTTGCTTTGAGGAACCTTTGTGAAATCTCTCATAAACTCTACCTCATAAGATCCTCTCTCTCTCCCTCTCCTCTTCTCTCTCTTAGGTTAAGACAGCAGCAAAAGATCTTTACTTGAGAAAATAAGAGATTTTTTAAATAACGGCTCCAAATTTTCCCTAATTAGCAACTAATCATCAAATATCATTCAGGATGATAGTATATCATCATGTACGATTAGTTCAACTTGATGAATATCATCCAGACCATCACCCCGGATGGATGTCTGGATGATGAAAAAAATAACTAGTTTATTTATGATGATCTCACGATCGTCCAGGCCGATTAGTATAAAATGACAAATATCATCCAGAATATCGCCCTGAATGGATATCTAGAAAATGAAAAAATAACAAGATCATCCAGCAAATCTAAAGATCACCCTGAATGATTAGTTCAATTTAGTTCATATCATTTAGAGCATTGCCCTAAATGGAGCCAGGCGGATTATTGATCATCCAAAAAGAACTAAGGTTCATGAACTGATCGTCCCATACGATCCTGCAATCATCCAGACCGAAATGATCAGCAATCGAACCTTAATTGCTTTCCTTAATTACTAGATTAATTTAGGCATAATTGCACTACATCGTCCAGGATGATGTCCAAAAATAAAAGATGCGTAAATAGATCTAGTGGTGGATTCTTTCTAATTTGAGCCTATCATCTCGGTCGATGTTAATATTATCCAGGATGATGCACTTAATTGCGGCTACCTTAATAAAGATGTCCTAATTAGGATTTTTATTTTTAACTGATAATCTTAAATGATGTGATCAAAATAGTAAACACTAATCAAACAGATAGAAATTTTTCCCTATGTGTGTGTGCAATGTTACTTATCATTTTGACCCATAATATTACAATGGACTTAAGAAAATGTAAAGAAACTTATCGTACATTATAAACTGACTCAGTCTTAATCAACCCAATCTATAGCTGGTTCATTTTGCAGTTTGATCTTGTGGACTTAAAATATTAGTAGGCAAGGCAGTCATAGAGAAACAAAAGTAACAGAAATATTTGCTATCATGAAAATTATATTTCCTAAAATCAGATTCACAACCGTAACATCTATAAAGGTTGAACCTATCACCTCTCTATCTCCCATCTTTATAAAAGTAAAAAAAGTCCTACATTTTATCTAGTATAAAGCTTTTTAAAGAGCTATACCTTTTTTTAGATTGATAACTATTATTATATGCAAACTCTATCAATAGGATATGATCGAGTGCTTGTTGAATACTTTTGCATTGAATTGTTTACAAGTGGCAGTTGTAAGACATTTACCCATAATTGCATCGGACCATAGTCCCATTGTGTTAGAAATCTTTGAAACTTTTGCAAAGAAGAGGGAAATTCTAAAATTTAAAGATGTTTGGATTTCTTTCAAAGCTTCAGCTCGTATTATTGCCATAGTATGGAAGAAGGATTGTATTGGAGATGAAATGCAAATCCTTAACAAAAAGTGCAAGAAATCATTAAGTGATTTATTTTACTGGAGTAGGAATAAGCTCAAAGAATTTTCCAAAAACAAAGAGAGGCTAAAGGATGAAATTCTGATCCTTCAAGAAGAAGAAGCTAATATTGGGAAATTGAGTGAAGACAAACTGGCTGCTTAGGTGTAAGGTCAAGGAGCTGAATGTGACTCTTGGTCATTTGAATACTTGGTGGAAGCAAAGGGCAAAAGTGAAGTGGATTGAAGAGGGCAATGCTAATACAAAGTTCTTTCATGCATTTGCTAATGCTAGGAAGAATGGTAATTGGGTTCCTCAATTAAAAAACAATAATGGTTCTCTTACCGAAGACCCCAAAGAGATTGAAGAGATGTTTTATAACTATTTTCAGAAGAAATGGGATAACAGAGATAGCGTATTGACAGATTTGCCACCTCCTTGGAATGTTCTAAATGATGAAGATAGAACCTGTTTGGAAGCTAATTTACGGGATTCATAAATATGGGAAGTAGTAAGGAATTCTGGAAACAACACGGCACCGAGATTTGATGGAATCACGTACTCCTTCTTTAAACATTACTGGAGCATTGTAGGTATGGATGTTTGTATGGCTGTGAGAAGTCTTTTCTTAATGGGAGAATGGATAAAGATTGGAAGAACAATATTGTAGTCCTTATTCCCAAGAGCAACAACCCAGTTGCTCCAGCTGGATTTCGACCTATAAGCTTGTGTAATTCTATTTATAAGATTGTGACAAGGATCTTACTAAATAGATTATTGATTATCCCAAAAATCATTTCAGATAAACAAGTGGCCTTTATTAAAGGAAGATCAATTTCAGATCACTTGCTTTTAGCACAGGAGGTCTTCAACAAAATGAGGTTTTATAAAGATATCAATGGTTTGGTGGCTATCAAGGTTGATATGGAGCAAGCATACAATAGTATGTGCTGGACTAGTCTCAACAAAATGTTACTTTTTTTGGGTTTTCCGGAGATGTTCATAAAGCTGGTGATGGAATGCATCTTGGAACCAAGCTACTCTATTCTCATCAATGGTGGATGCACTAAATAGATAAAGGGAAAGAGTGGTTTTCATCAAGGATGCCCACTCTCACCTTTTCTATTTATTATTTGTTCACAACTACTTTTTAATGTCTTTCTCAGCAGGGGAAATGATTTAGGCATCAAAATTACATCCAAAGGACAAAGGATATCCCATTTGCTCTATGCGGACGATGTACTTTTATTTGTTGATGCAAAGAGGAAAAGTTTAAAAAGATTGAAGGATATTATTGATGATTACTGTAGTTGGACTAGACAAAGAATCAACTACCATAAATCTGCCATGATTTGTGGTAAAAGAGTTGATAGAAGGAAGAGGAAGGTAATTACATATTTCATGGGTTTCAAGTCGGTTGATGAAATGGAGTACTTGGGAACTAAAGTTGCACTAAGAAGATTGAAAAAGGCTAATTACCAATCTCTCTTCGACAAGTGTATGTAGAAGTTGAACTCATGGAGTAATAAATTCATCTCTTTGGCAGGCATGATGGTGTTGGTGAATTCGGTTTATGTTAACTTCCCTGTTTTTATTAGTTCACACTCTCTCATTCCTTTAGGAGTTTTGAAGGAATTTAAGAGATTATGAAGAAATTACATATGGAATAAGGCAGATAGAAGTCATGGACTACATTATGTAGCTTGGAGTGAACTTTATAAGCCAAAAGCTTTGGGTGGTCGGGGGATAAAGTCTGCACTCTCTAGCGTGGAATCCTTAAGAGCCAAGTTTGCTTGGAAGTTGGTAGAGTCTCCGAATTCTTTGTTGAATAAGAATTTATTATGCAAATATGGAGAAGACTGGTGGAATGATGACAATAAGAAGGATGGTTCTCCTTCTTGGAAGATAATTAAATCTAGGCGGGATGCTCTTAAAATGGTTGTTAGATGGAGAGTGGTGACGGGAAGCAAAATCAATGTTTTAAAGGATGTGTTGATATTAGATAAGAGCCTGATCAGGTGGTCGACCTTTGTTGCCAATTTTAATGATGAAAACACTTATCTAGACTTCTTCATTCATGATGGAAGTTGGGATCTAGATAGATTATCTTTATTCTTTGGAGGAGAACTCCTAGCTCTAATCAGCAATATTCAAATTTCTAACAAGGATGATGGTGATTTCTTGGAGCTGAAACAGAGATACTCTGGAAAATCAATTTCTACACTGATTACGGATGAATTGCTGTACAAAGAACTTTCCTCTAATTCATGTTCTGTTCCAGTTAATTGGATCCATAAATTACAGTTGAACTCCCGGGTTGGAATATTTATGTGGAGGATTGGTAAATATGCATTACCAACAGCGGATTACCTCATGAGAAGAAGGCTTGCAAATGGGAATTATTGTCCTAGAGGTTGTGGAGTTGCTAAAGATTTTGATCACATTACCACTTCATGTCTCAAATTATTGAGGGTAATTGATGTGTTAAGAAATTGGGGATTTATAATTCCTAAATACAACTCTTTTCAGGATTGTTGGAGCAAATTGGAAATTCTTTCTGGTTCAAATTCGGTGATGGCTAGGATCTACTGCACTTTGCTTTGGTTTTCTTGGAACAACAGAAAGAAGATCAAACATGGAAAATTGGAGAATTGTGATACATTGACAGCTTCTTCTATTTTGAGTTTTGTAAATAGTAAGAAGTTTAATCTTATTCGATCGGACCACTAGGATGTACATCAGTCCTTGGGACTGCTTTTTGATTCTTGGCATCCCCCTCCACCCGGTTGGTATAAGATTAACATTGATGCTTCCCTCAAGGAGAACTATGAAGCAGGAATTGGAGGCATCACTCGAGACTTCAAAGGAAGATTTATCATGGCTTTCGGTTTCTATGGAGTTCATTGGGATATTGCACAAGTGGAGTTATTGGCTATCAATTCTTTAAATAAGGTACTCAAAGGTAAACTACTTGATGCCATTGGTGTTATAGTTGAAAGTGATAATTATAATATCATCCAATTTCTTCAATTGTATAGAAAAGAAAAGAAATTTGATGATAATTATGATGATGATGATGATGATTTCTTTTTTGGGAGGGGTTTTCGTAATGTCGTCCTTCATCATGTAAGAATAAATTGTAATAAGTTAGCTCACTTTTGTGCTAACTTTGCCTTGTCTTATGAGTTTCTTTGGGTATACTTTTCTGAGAAGGATCGACCTAATTCTTTCGTTCATATGTTGAAGAAAGAATGTGTTATGGTAGGTTCTACTCAATAGCTTGTATCTAGGTGTATTCCTTTTCTTCTTTGCTTTAATCTATGCTTATTAGCATTTTAAAAAAAAAAATCAATGGGATATGATCCTTCCAATAAATCCCCAAAATCTAAAACACATAATCTCAGAAGATCTTCTAGTACTTAAATAATCCTTTTGAACTCTCTGTCTGTCTATGGATGAAAAGCCATACTGAAGTGCAACTTCATACCCAGTCCATGCTCAATACCTTTTAATAATCTGGATGTAAACCTGCCATCCAAATCAAATATAATCACCTTTGGCACACCATGCAACCTGATTATATCTTTAAAATGAACATGTGTTAACATGTTCATCAGATTTATCTGTCAAATCAGAATAAAATAGGCAAATTTTATAAGCCAATCTGTAACAACCCAAATAACTTCATGCCCCTACCTCGATATGGGAAAACCCATAGCAAAATTCATCGTTACCTCTTCCCATTTCCACTCAAGAATAGGTAACGACTACTGAAGATCTCCTGGTCATTGATGCTCTACCTTCACTACCTAATAGGCCTCACAATTTAATACAAACTTTGTTATGTCCTTCTTGAATCCTGACCACCAAAATATACCCTTTAAATCTTTGTACATATTACTACTTCTTAGATAGATAGTATAGCCTAAATAATGAGCCTCATGTAGAATCTCCTGCCTTAGATTTTCAAAAATAGAAACCCAAAGTCTATCCTTACAGAAAATAACACCAAAATAAGAAACTCGTAGCTCAAATTTCTTATAAGATTTGATCTGATCAATCAACTTTGGATATTCTACATCAAACTTTTTAGCTTCACGAATCTTTTTTCCCTAGAGAAAGCTGAATGATCATCTGAGTCACTATACCAAAATTCCAATCAGTCGAAGAAATTGCCTCCAACTATAATCTCTCTATATCTTGGATTAAATACTTATCTAAAGTGAGTTACATATATGATAATCCAAAAAATTTTCTTCTCAGATTGTCTACCACCACATTAGTCTTACTAGATTTATATTAAATAGTCAAATCATAGTCCTTGATCAAATCAAGCCATATCCTTTGCCTTAAATTTAGATCCTTATGAAGGAATATGTACTTTAGACTTTACTGATTAGTGAAAATCTCACACTTGACACTGTTCAAATAAAGCCATCAAATCTTCAAAGTAAATACAACACTAGTTAACTCTAAGTCATGTATTTGATAGTTTTTTTTATGTGACTTTAACTCTTTAGAAGCATAAGCTATAATAGTACCATACTTCAACAAAATACACTCCAAATCTTAATGAAGTGTCACTAAATACCTAAAATCCTTTCGTACCAGATGGAAGAACCAAAATTGGAGAAAAAGTTAAATAATCCTTCAGTCATTGTAAACTAGCCTAACACTCTCGTGTCTAAACAAAAGCAACTAACTTCTAAGTTAGTATCGTCGGAGGTGTATAAATCTGAAAAAACCCCTACATAGATTTCCTATAATATCCTTCCATACCTAAGAAATTGTGTATCTCAAACACAATAATAGGCCTCAACTAATCAGTGATTGCCTAAACTTTCTAGGGATCAACAGAGATACCTTCACTACATACCATATGTCCTAAAAATGAAATATTCCTTACCTAGAACCCATATTTGTTAAATTTGGCATATAAATGATGTTGCCTCAAAGTATCTAATATAATCCTCAAATGTCTGACGTGATCTTCCTTAGAAGTAGAATATTCAAAATATCATCTATGAAAATAATCAAAAATTGATCCAGATAATATCTAAATACTATGTTCATTAGATCCATAAAGACAACTAGTGCATTAATCACCCTAAATGGCATAACCAAAGACTCATAGTATCGTACTGAGTATCGAAAGCTATCTTCACCATATCAGCCTCTCTCACCTTCACTTGATAGTAACTAAATCATAGATCAATCTTTGAGAATATACAAGATCTAGCAAGTTGATCCAATAAATAATCATTTTGTTGTAGTAGATATTGATAGTAACTTTATTCTACTCTATATAGTCAATACACATATGCATTGCACAATATTTTTATTCACAAATAAAATAGGTGCTCCCCAGGGAGACGTATTAGGATGAACAAATCCCTTATCAACCAACTCCTTAAGCTAAACCTTCAACTCCAAAAGCTCCTTAGGATCCATCTTATATAGACCTTTAGATATCAAGGTCGTACCTAAAAATATGTTAATATAAAACTCTAAGTCAATATCTTGAGTTAAACTAACTAACTCATTAGGAAATATATCTAAAAACATCTTGTATTACTAAGATATCAAAAAGAGAACCAGCATCTATACTCCTATCCTAGACTGATGATAGAAATACCATCAACTTTTATATAATAATCTATCTGCTTCTACCATAAAGATTAAATAGGATAAAATACCTCTAAATCCTTGGAATACATAACTCTCACTATCCAAAAATAATATAACTAGCTTCTTCAAGCAATCAATCTGAGACATATACTCACTCAACCAATTTATACACGAAATAACATCAAATGAGGAAATAGGTAATAAAATAAAATTGGCTTTCCACTTCTTAAAAGAAATTTCAATATCATAGAGATAAAATCTACTGGCTATCTTACTTCTAAAGTCGATAAAATAATAGAAAGGGAAACAGGCATTTTAACTAAGGCCATGTGAGTAAATTAAAGAAATGCTTGGAAATAAAGGAACAACTAGCTCCAAAATTTAATAAAATATGACATCAATTATCATAAGTATAAATTGTACCTATCATAATATCTAGAGCATTGCGAACCTCCTAGGGAGTTAAACTATATTCATGTGGCTGAACTGAATTTGGAGCAATAAAATAACCAGGCTCTCTCTAACCACTACCAGATGGACTCCTTTCCACTAAACTCGAACCACCAGCTCTACTAGATGGTCCCTCCCAAAAAGTACAGAGAGAAATTTCCTCGTTCTCCCTGGCATCTCACGAAGCTCTTAGATCTAAACTTAAAAAGTTGGTCAAATCCTGCCCTCGAACACACTATTAGCCATTACCTCATTTGACCGCTTTAAAGTATTGTCCAGTCATCCTATAGCACTGACTCGAATAGTGTCAACCACAACTCAATATATTTCCATTGCCCCATTAATAGAATTAGAACTTGATATATTTCCACTATTAGAGACTACTATAGATGTCGACTGTCTACCTCTTATAAAATCTCAAGGTGTAAATTTGTTCCTCTTCTCAGAAAAGCCACTAACATAAATCTCATAAAAAAAAACTCTTCCTACTAGCAGTCCACTATTTCTAAGTATCCATCAGGTCATTCTCTATCAAAGGAGCTCTCTCCACAAGTTCAGAGAAATCATAAATGTGAAATGGCACTAGAGGTTGTCTCAAATAATCATAAAGTACTCTCAAGAACCTATACGACTTCTCTGTAGGAGTTCTAAGTAATTATGGAGCATATCTAGCCAAAATAGTGAACTCATCCTCATACTATGTAACTAACATGTTTCCCTAAACTTGTCTAAAAAAATTCTGTAGTATTTGCTATCATACAAAAGGTGATACAAACCAAGCTCTAAATACATCAAAGCTCTTCCCATGTAATCAAAGAGTTCAATCTGCCTTAAAAAATTTTCCTACTGCTAGCCCATTCACAAGCCATCTACCTTTCCTTCAAACAGAAAGATTGATCATTATACTTTCCTCTCAAAAATACACTACATACCATCAAATGTCTTTTCTAGCCTTCTTAACCCATCCTCTGCTACTCTAGGCTCAATAGTACCCTCAAATCTTGGAGGCTTCATTCTTAAAAATATATATATTTTTTTTTTGTTTACTTTTTTAGATCTAATAATAGGAACCCTGCTCTATGCCTCTCCATTCATCTGAGCTATCAAAGTAGAAAATTATAAAATAGTATCTGAACCAACTGTTGGATCCATATTCATAGAGAATATTCAACTAAACACACATACATATGAAATAGAAATAATGAACACCCATACAGACTTTAAACTTTCCAATAGAGATATATATCAATTCTTATAGCTCTATTTAACAATCCAATTCCAAAACTACTACTCTAATACCATAAAAGCTTATCACAACCTAACTCGACCAGGAAAGATCATATCATGTTAAGCTATAAGAAGTAATTAAAAGATCTAGTTTTAAAATTTTTTTCAAATTTTTTACTAATATTCATTGAAATAAACTATAAACTAAAAACTAGATAACTACTAAATATTCAAATATTAAAAAATAAACTCATCCACCATGTTTCTTTCATTTCATCAAAATAAATATCTACACTATATTACATGGATACTGAAAGAGCTACAAAACTAAAATTTTAACTAGCCATGATGGTATAAAAAAAAGTAAAATACATATTGTTGCAACTTAGTTTTCATAATTATGTTTTCATATCATGTGTATTTTTTATTATTCCAAACTATTATTGTATTGACCACTATTTCTTCTAATATATATTGGAAATATTACTTTTATTTTTTATGTACTAACATTTCAGACAAATCATACTCCAGTCTGTTGAAGACTTCAAGTCAGATTAGATTAGGATTTATAGTTTTTGAAGTTTGTACTTTTACACTTTTCTTGAGTCTAACAGAGTGTGATTGTAATTGGGTAATGGTGTACAAACACTGGGGGAGTACCAAATTTTATAAATTTTTTTAAAACTAATTATATTGTATGATTTTGGATCGTACGGGATGAATTATCTTAAGCGTTCCTCTAGAAAGTAGTTAATCAAACCAAACTAAGAAAATTTTCTAAATAGTATTTGTACTGTACAAAGTTAGCTTCATACATATACCTTCTAGAGTATGAAATAGATACGTACAAGTTCGTCCCGACAAACTCCTAATTTTTTCTGAACTGTTTATACTGTACGATCTTAGGTTCATACAAACAATGTCTAGAGTACGAAATGATTGCATATCTTTTTATCCATACGAACAGGCAAATTTTTTGAACTGTCCGTATAGTACGATCTTAGGATCGTACAGACGACTTTTAGAGTATGAAATGGTTAGGTCCATTTTTGTACCAAATGAAATATGGTTTGATTAAAACATACTATAATGTACGATATGGATTTCATAAAGGATATTATTCAGAGTACAAAAATGGTTTGTATTGAATCGTACCGGATAAATCTATTCAATTTTAAATAGATTATATTATATAATATTAGTTCATATATAGGTCAATCAGAGTATGAAAATGGTTTATACTGGATCATACATATGAATTTTGTACTGATCATACATATGATTTACAATCGTATTGTACCATCATGGATGGTCAAATTGAAAATTTTAATTTTATGGATGGTTTTTTCAGGCCTTCATATATAAGGTCCTAAAAATTGACTGTGGAATAGATCCTTCTTCATGTTTTCTTTGAGAGAAAGTGTGAGAATGCATTGGGAGAATTTTTTAGAGTGTGGAGAGAGATCTTGCAAGTGGAAATTATGAAGGATTCAATAGGTTGTCCAAAAAATAGGATCTATTTATGAGTTTTATAGAATCTTTTCCTTAGTTCTTTGATGTTGTTTGAGAGAAGATCTTTAGAGAAGATCTGGTTCTCTGTCAATACTAAGAGGGTATGAAAGGATGACGGTTCTCTACCGACACCAAGAGGGTGTAAAAGGATAACAGTTCTCTATCGACACTAGGAGGGTGTGAAAGGATGATGATTCTCTACCGACACTTAGAAAGTATGAAAGGATGACGGTTCTCTCCTGATACTTGGAAAGTGTGAGAGGATGATAGTTCTCTACCAACACTTGGAAACTGTAACACGCTTGAAGGGTATTTGATCACTAGACCCCCATTATTTGATAAAATTTCTTTTGATTTTTGTAAAACACATATGTCTACTTTTCTTCAATTGCTTCACTATCGCATGTTGATTTTAGTACATGAAGGATGCACTAGGCTAACTAGACTTGTAAATGGCATTAGAACTAAAATATTATTTGTTGACTAGGCTATAGAAGAAAAAGACTTATCTGTATTAAACATCAAATATTTGAATAATTTTTCTATGCACTTAAATCTGAAGACTATCTGTTTGTTTCTACCTATAAAAGTGGAAAAGAAATTTGAGATAGACTTTGTATCACATATGAAGTCACTAACAAAGTGAAATAATCTAGATTGAACATTTTGCTACACGATTATGAACTATTTTGCATGAAACAAAATGAATCAATCACTGATATGTATACAAATTTCACTCAAATAGTCATCTCATTGTATGTTTTTGATAGGGAACTAACAAATGCTGAGAAAGTGAATAAGATACCTCATTGTTTATCTACTATTTATAATGCAAAGATCACTGTTATAATGGAATCAAAAGATTTAACTATTTTTTCTATTGACAATCTTCTTATATCACTAATTTCTTATGAATAAGGAGTGACTCAAAGACATATTGATGCAGGTGAGAAGTGAAAGGAGATGAACATAGCATTGAAAGTGGATGACTTTGGGAGTGATCAATTTAAGCTTAAGGATGAAGATGACATTGCCTTCATGGTAAGGAAATTCAAGAGTTATCTAAAAAGAAAGCAAAGGAGACATCAGCAGTGGAATAAATATAAGTTCCAGAAAAATTCTAAGGCTTCTAATGATGTTATTTTCTATGAATATAGGAAGCTATGACACATCAAATTTGAATGCCCGAATCTTAAAGCCAATTCTAGTAAGGAGAAGGTAGAGGAGAAAAAAATGTGAGGAAGGGGAAACAGAAATTATAGAGAGTATTTTGGGAAGACTCAGCTTTGGATTCCTTTAAAATAAAAGTAGAGGAGGAAGTTACCAACCTATGTTTGATGGCTGACAAACTTGGTGAGTTTAAGATGAGGTATGTGACTTAACATTTGAAGCACTATTTAATGTTTTTCAAAAAATATATACTGCATATTAAAAACTCAAGAAGATACATGCTAGGTTGAACTTAGATTTCCTAGAATTACAAAAAAATTATGAAATCCTTAGGAAATATCATGCATGGATTGATAGCAATTACATAAAAAAATTGGATGAGTTTGATGAATTAAACAAATAGTATTAACTATTGAAATCATCCCACATTGAACTTAAAAAATATTTAAAAAACTTTATGGATGAATGTGATAGTAGAGAGTATTATTTAAAAGTTGATAATACTGTGTTAGAAAGTACAAACTCATCTTTTAAAGTTCAATTAAAAACACTTAAGGAAAATAGGATTCCACCCACACCTGAATAATTTTTCAATTCTGATAAGAAACCAAAAATTTTAAAATATAAGAAAAGACAATTTTACATACGTAGATTGAATTAGGTTAAGTAACATATACATGCTTAATTTGAATTGTTTTAAACATCCTAATGATTTTTCTCTAAAAAAATTTCTAATGAATCATGGTTATGGCATAGGAGGCTTTGTCATGCTAGCATGAAAAATCTTAAGAAAATTACCCAAAAAGAATTTATTAGAGGAATACCAAAAGTAGACTTTACTAAAGATCAACTGTGATGCATGTCAACTAGAAAAATTGGTGAAGTCCTCCTTTCATTCCAATAAGGATCTTAGAACTAGCAAACCATTGGAAATTATTCACATGGATCTTTTTAGATCAATTAGCATTATAAGTTTAGGAGGTAAAGTATTTGGATTTGTGATTGTTGATAATTTTTTTAGATTCACTTAGGATAAATTTTTATTTCACGAGAGTGAAACATTTGAGGGATTTACAAATTTATTTAACTTAGATTCAGAGAAAACTAGGATGCAAGATTTTATCAATTCAAAGTGATCATGGAGGTGAATTTGAAAATGAAATTTTTGAAGATTTTTTTAAAGAGAAATGAATTGATCACAATTTTTTAGCACTTAGGACCCCTTAGCAAAATGGGATAGTTGAAAGAAAAAACAGACCATTAATTAAAGCTAATAGAGCCTAGCAATTTATTCACTTCCTAAATATTTTTAATCTGAAGTGATTAGTACAGCTTGTTATATTCTAAATAGGGTGAACATTAGATCCAAATTGAATAAGACACCCTATGAATTTCTTAAGGGGAGAATACCAAATTTTTCACATTTTTATATTTTTGGATGTAAGGTGTTCATTCATAATAATGAGAAAACTCCTTTAGAAAAATTTGATCCAAAATCTGATGAAGGAATATTTTGTGGATACTATAATATTAGAAAATCTTATAGAGTTTTTAATAAGAAGACTTTAGTAGTTGAGGAGACCAAGAGAAAAATCTTTTCTTAGAGAATGGAAATTTTCTAAGAATCACCGTTAGAAATTAATTTTAGGTGAACATAGTGAGGGTGTTAGGACTAGGCATAGACTTAGTAAAGAGGTGAACTATTTTGCCTTTATATTGATGATTAAACCTATAAATATAAATCAAGCACTTTTGAATAAATTTTTTATTTTATCCATGCAATAAGAGTTGAATCAATTTGTATGAAATGATGTTTGGGAATTGATTGAAAGGCTAAACAATTAAAGTATTATGGGAACTAATTAGGTATTAAAAAATAAAATGAATTATTCAGGAATTATGATTAAAAATAAGGAAAGGTTAGTGGAAAAGTGCTATAATTAAATAGAAGGGATTGATTTTGAAGGGATTTTTTTCCCTTAGTAAAACTTGAAGAAATTAGGGTTTTATTAGCCTTTCCCTATTTTAAAGGTTTTAAATTATATCAAATTGATATCAAGAGTGGATTTTTGAATGGTGTGATATAAGAGGATGTTTATGTTAAGTAACCTCCAGGTTTTGAAAATAATAAATTCTCTAATCATGTGTTTAAAAAGAAAATGGCATTATATGGACTAAAATAGGCTCCTAGGGCTTGGTATGAGAGGTTAAGCACTTTTTTATTAGTGAGATCATTTGTGAAAGAAAGTATAGACATCACTATCTTTTTGAAGAAAATAGGAGATGATATACTCATTGTTCAAACATATGTGACATCTTGTTTTGATCTACAAACAAAATCTTTGTTATGATTTTAGTTAAAAATGATGTGTAGTAAATTTGAGATGAGTTTAATGAGAGATTTGAGTTATTTTCTTAGTTTTAGCATAAATTAAAATGAGGAAGTAACTTTTTTAGTCAGTCAAAGTATAGATATCCTCAAGAAATATAAAATGCATAATGTTAAACAGTGACTACACCTATGAGTTTCTCAGTTCAATTAGATAAGGACCCTAAGGGAAAAGCTGTTGACAAAAAAAATTTAGAGGTATAATTAGATCATTTCTTTAATTGATTGCTAGAAGACCAGATATATTATTTAGTATTTATTTATGTATTAGATTTCAATATAATCTAAAAGTATCACATTTGATAGTAATAAAAAATTTTTTGAGATATCTATTGATAACTCAAAACTTAGAGATTTGATATCCTAAGCATAGCTCTTCAGTTGAAATTATTAAATATTCTAATTCAAATTTTATAGGTTATAGGGCTGATCATAAATGTAAATCTGGAACTTATTAATTCATAAGAAACTCTTTAATTTCTTGTTCCAATAGAAAGAAGAATTCAGTAGCCCTATCTACAGTTGAAGTAGAATACATTACCTTAGGTAATTATGTAGCACAAGTTCTTTAGTTGAAATAATAATTGATTGATTTAGGATTTTCAATTAGCATAATTCTAATTTTTATAATAATACTAGTGACATAGGTATTTCAAAGAATTTTATTCAACATTATAGAACCAAGCATATAGAAATAAGGCATCACTTCAATAGAGATTATATAGCCAAGGGAGAGATTGAATTGAACCACGTTACTATAGAAAATCAACTTGTAGATATTTTCATAAAAACACTAGCCTTTAACTCTTTTAGCACCTTAAGAACCATGTTAGATGTGATTAATCTTAATGCTTAAATTAAAAATTTTGCAAACTTAATGGGTTGTATATATACGTGTCTGTTTAGTTTATCTCTATTTGTTTGTTTCATTTATTTTTATGTGTTTAGTTATGTATTTTTTATTTTAACTCTGAAGCATGTCACTTGATGAAAAATGAATGGTTTTGAGAAGATTTTTTAATTATCATGTCTTATTTTCTAAGTGTTCTGTTCATACTATATGAAACTTTGTTGGTCCCATAAAAATTCTATAGCACGAGCATGGTAGGTTTTTGAGTTAAGCGCGTGAAACTTAGTTTTTTATAGGGTTCATAATGTATGATGATGTCATTGTATTATATTATTTGTATAATTTTATTTATACCCATGGGGATGGTTTACCAGTTGGAGTCAATTATTAATTCTTGATCATATGTATGAAATCATATTTTATCTGTAAGATCTAGTTGTCAGTTTCTATAGGGTACAAATCCTACCATCTTCAAAATGATCTATAATATTCTGATCATCTTGAATGAACACTTATTCATCTATATAATTGTCTGATCAAAAAGCATGTACGAAAGGACACCTCATAAATGGTATTTTACAAAAAGCCATGTTAAGATAGTTGCTATTTGCATGTTTTACATTTTTGCAACTTGTATAGTTTTGATGATTCCAAACATTATTGTTCAAATGTGTAGTTATCTCATAACAATTTTAGAAGATTTGTATTTGCTCTTGTGTGTACTAATATTTCAGGAAAATCGAACTCCAGACTACGAAGATTTCAAATCAAATTCAGCATGAAATACTTTGTGAATTTGAAGCTTGTACTTTTCTTTGAAATTAACTTGAAAGGGAGTGATTGTAATTGAGTGAATAAAAACATACACACACACATAAGGAGATCATATAAAATTTATACTGATCGTACGGGATGATATTAGTTCGTACGGGATGATCAGATAGTTATCTCCTATTAAGATCACATGGAACAAATAGGAACTGACTAGAAAAATTTTTCTAAGTCCTGTTCGTCCGGGACGAAATTAAATATCGTCCTAGATGATTTGCTCTCTGTAAGAATTTTGTCTAGATGAAAATAATTATCGTTAGAAAATGATTTGCTCTCTGTAAGATTTTCGTCCATACGAAATTAAATATCGTCCAGGACGATCTGGTCTCTGTAAGAATTTCGTCCGGACGAACCAATTTTCATCCAGACGATACAACCGACTTAGGACGGTTTTTCTACAGTTTTTGGAACCGACCTTGTAATAACCGTTCGTACCGGACGAACTTGGTTCATTCGGGACGATCAGCTTGTACGAAAACATTTCGTACACATATACAAAGAGGTTCGTTGCAAGGCATTTAAGTAATATCGTCCAGGACGATCCACGATCGTACGGGACGATCCACTGCGTACAGAATTGAAAACTTGCAGTTTTTTGGCAGTTTTTCTTGTCTTTTGTATAAATAGTCCAAATTAGACTGCCACCCAATCTTTTTTTCATTTGATCTTCGTGCCTATTGAGAGAAAAGTCAAGGAGAGAGTGTGAGAGAGCATTCAAAGGAGGATTCCTACCACTGGAGCGTGAAGGCTTCACTTGGTGTTTAAAAGTAAGAATCTCTACTTGTGAATTTGGATTACTTCACTCTTTTCTTTTTTCCTTCTAGATTTCTTGTGAGAAGATCTGTCAAGGAGATCCGGTTCGCTGTCGACACTTGAAAAGTGTGAACAGCGAAGGGTTAGCTGCCGACACTTGGAGAGTGTGAACAGCCGAAGGGTTCTCTGCCCACACTAGGAGAGTGTGAAAGGACGAAGGGTTCTCTGCCCACACTAGGAGAGTGTGAAAGGACGAAGGGTTCTCTTCCCACACTAGGAGAGTGTGAAAGAACGAAGGGTTCTTTGCCTACACTAGGAGAGTGTGAAAGGACGGATGGTTCTCTGCCAACACTGTGGATTGTGTAAAAGGACAAAGGTTCTCTGTCGCACCGGGTAGTGGTGAAAAGAGTATTTGTAAAGGCTTCTCCACCTTGCTGTGGGTGCAAAAGGAGAGTCACTATTGGTATTAGTGCAATACTCAGAGGGTGCCTCTGGGGAGTGGATGTAGGTCTGGTTTAGACCGAACCACTATAAATCTTGTGTCATTTACTTTACTGCTTTTTATTTTCCGCATTTTTCTTTTGTTTAAAAACTCTGTGGTTGAAAAATGTTTTCTATAAAAACTTAATTAAAATTTTCATTTCGGTTCAACACATTTTTAAAGAGGGCTTAAATTTTTAAAATACCAATTCACCCCCCCCCCCATCTTGGTAGCTTTGGGACATTAACTTAGGTCTAACAACCTATTTACTAGACTCAACAAGCCATTCATTTTTTGTCATTTCTATTTATACGTATGAAAGTTTTTTTGTCCCATATGATTTTAAAATTATACATTTGATCCAAATTTTATACTGTATGATAGCTCATTTTCTTTTAAATAGAAGGGTCTTTGAAATCATTTTCATTCACTTTCATATCCATTTCAAAACCCTCTAGAGCCATCGTCTTAAGAATGGAAAGTTCTAGCAAATGTACATGTCTTTCTAAGGGTTCTTCTTCTAGAAGAGGTGGGGATGATAACTTCCTCTCTAATGTGAATGAGGATGCCTACTTTAGGTATTCTACTGCAAAAATCACCCCTTCTAGACTACTCATTCAGGATGATTTTTACTTTTCTATCATGCCCTTATTTTTTTCGACTCAACTCTCTGTTATTCTTACTCTCGTTTATGCCTACCATAAACAAATTTTACAATGCTTCTTGTCCAACATGAGAGTTAATGAGGACCACTCTAAGATTACTTATTATGTTTAGAAATAACAAGTAGAAATTACTAATTCAGATTTAGGCAACTTTTTTTGTTTGAGAACCCAAGGGATTAAAGCCACACTTTTACCTCAAGAGCCAACTTTGATTGCACTGAAATTAATCAACTCTTAAAGGAGTCTCCCAAGTATGTCATATATCTAGGGTCTACTCTTTAAATCAAAATGCCTGGGTCATCCAGCATATTTTAGAACTTCTATTATCTTTAAAGTTGGTGATTACATAAATATGACTCCACTTTTATCTACAGTCACCTATCTGATTCTGATTGAAAAACCTTTAGATGACCTAACTCATTATTGACTATATTTACAATCTTTTTGAAATTAGACTTAGACATCATAAGAGGAAGAAAAATATGGCTTTAGGATATCTAGTTACCTGCATCCAATAAAAGAAGTATAATCTTATCATCTTGATCTGCCAACAGAACTTCCTATCTACTTTACTAATGCCTCTTTTTGGGCCTTTTTTAGGTGAGATGAGAGTGATGATTCTATAAAAGAAGGGGGAGCTCTTACTCCAGCACCTGCACTTGGACCTGATCAAAATTTCTACTAGGAAATGGTCTAGCGCATTCATAGAATGGAGATTCATTTTGATCAATGATTTAATCAAATTGAGAATCACTTAAATTAGTAGGATTTGAGATATCAGGAAGATATGGGTTAGATTTATGGTCAATATTATATGGTCAACACGAATGTAGCAATAATGAATAGCTACTTTTTAATGTTCAACCAGCATCCTCCTCTAGATCAGGGCCCCTCAGATTTCTAGTTGTACTTTTATGTTATTCTTGCTTCTAAATTTTTGTGTTAGTTGTTCTGATGTTTTTATCTATGAGTGTAGTGGTTTTATATATTGTTTTTGTATCTATGTGATGATGTTGTTGATTGTTGTTATGTGTGGTATCAATGAAATGTTTGTAAGTGATCATTTATATCAATGAAATGTAATATGTTTTATTAACATGTATTAATTCTTAATTCTTGAAATGTTTGTATATTTAGTGAGAAAAATCTTTTGAAATTCATCATTGAAATGAGTTATCAATTAGTTTGCTCTACAAATTAATTTTCTTACAAAATTTAATCTTTTAAAAATTTAAACTAAAATTATAACTCAATTTAGATAAGGAAATCAATTTCATGTTATTTTAGACAAACATATCTAAGCCATAATTATTACAAGATTGATGTCTTATTATTTTTATTTCTTTTTCAATATGTTTATTTTTGGTATTAGTGAAATTTAATTTTAGATTATTGATATTGGAAAGACCCAAAAAGTAAAAAAAAATGCACAAAGCATGCAAAAATAAAAAAAGTTACATAATGCTTCGCAAAGTGAAAGGTTACACAAAATTAGCCCACATAGAAAAGATACACAAAGTGTGCCATAAAAATTTAAAAAGATGTGCAATGTCGCCAATTAAATTTTTTTATTATGTTCTTTTCAATATCTTTCAATCTTTAATCCAAATCCAGCTAATTAAAAATTATATACAATATTGAATTTTGAAGTTAACTAATCTTTATTTCATCATTTTTTGTAATAATCATTTTTATTTAATTTGTCTAGAATGAATAATGACTCTGATTGACTTTTCTTATTGTAGTTGTTCTTTCATTTAAAATTTTAAAATTTTTCTTTTTAGTATTAAGAAATTAATATTATATATTAGCAATTGGTTTAAAATCCTTTTCTCCTTCAACTCTTTTGATTTATCTATTAAAACCCTTCATTTTAAGTTGTACTTCCCTTTTTATTATTGTCAAAAGGGGGATCAGAATATTGTTTGATGATTGATGTATTGTGAATGTGTGTGCATGTATGTGTATGTTTTGAGTGTGTATGTTTTCAGTGCATGTGTGTAAGTTTTGAATGTTTGGTTGTTCATTTGTGTTCATATTTTTGTTTGAGTTCATGTTTTTGTTTGAGTTATTTTTTATTTGGTTTCATTTTTATTTTTTTTAGGTTTGTTATTTTTTTATCTTCATGGGAACCCCTTATTATTTAGTTGGTCATTTATTTAGGGGGAGCTAAGAAGAAAATTTGTTTTAAATGATAATTCAAACAATAATTATTTTGTCATCATCAAAAAGGAGGAGATTGTTACAACTTAGTTTTCATAACTATATTTTCATATCATGTGTATTTTTTATGATTCCAAAATATTACTGTATTGACTACTATTTCTCCTAACATATATTTGAAATATTGCTTATGTTATTTATGTGTACTAACATTTCATAGAAATCATACTCTAGCCTATTGAAAATTTCAGGTCAGATTAGATTAGGATTTATAGTTTTTGAAATATGTACTTTTAATATATTTTTTTAGTTTGAGAGAGTGTGATTGTAATTGGGTAATCATGTACACACACACCGGGGGAGTGTAAAAATTTGTATTTTTTTAAAAACTAATCATATTATATTATTTTGGATTGTACGGGATGATTTGTCTTGAGCATTTCTCCATAAAGTAGTAAATCAAATCAAGCTAGAAAAAATTTCTATATCTTGTTTGTACTGTACAAAGTATGCTTCATACATACGCTTTCTTGAGTATGAAATAGATACATAAAACTTTATCCCAATGAACTCCTGATTTTTTTTTTTTTTTGAACTATTCATAATGTATGATCTTAGGTTTATACAGACGACGTCCAGAGTATGTAATGGTCACGCATCTTTTTGTCCATATGAATAGGTAAATTTTTTGAATTGTTTATACTATATAATCCTAGGATCATACAGACGACTTCTAAAGTACGAAATAGTTGATTAAAAGATATCATACTGTATGATATGGATTTCATACATGATGTTACTTAGATTACAAAATGGTTCGTACAGAATTATACTTGATGAATTTGTTTAATTTTGAATTGGTCGTATTGTACAATGTCAGTTCATATATAGGTCAATCAAAGTATGAAAATGGTTCATATTAGATCATACAAACAAATTTAGTATTGATTGTATGTATGATTTATGATCGTGATGTACAATCATGGACGGTCAAATTTAAAATTTCAATTTTTGTGGAGGTTTTTTATGCCTTTCTTATATAAGGTCCTAAAAACTACCTATGGAATAGATACTTCTACATATTTTCTTTGAGAGTAAGTTTGAGAGTGCTTTAGGAGAGTGTTTGAGAGTGTGGAGAGAGATCTTGCAAGTGAAAATTGTGAAGAGTTCATAAGGTTGTCCAAAGGTGAGGATCTCTTTGTGAGTTTTGTCAAATCTCTTCCTTACTTCTTTGAAGTTTCTTGAGAGAAGATCTTTGAAGAAGATTTGGTTCTCTGTTGATAACAGGAGGGTGTGAAAGGATGATGGCTCTTTACCGACATCAGGAGGGAGTGAAAGGTTGATGGTTCTTTGTCGACATTAGGAGGATGTGAAAGCACAATGGTTCTCTATCGACATTAAGAAAGTGTGAAAGGATGATGGTTCTCTGTCGATACTTGGAAAGTGTGAAAGGATGATGGTTTTTTGCATCACTTGGATAGTGTGAAAGGATGACAGTACTCTGCTGAATTAAGGATTGGTCGAAGAGAGGTGTTTCGTAAAGGCTTTTTCACCTTGATGTGGGAGAAAATTGAGAATCACTTTGGTAATAGTGCAATACCTAAAGAGAGAGTCTTCAGGGAGTAGACATAGGTCTAGTTAGACCAAACCACTATAAATTTTTGTATTTTTTATTTTTATCACATTTTTATTTTTCTGCACATTTTAATTTTATGGTTGAAAAGTTTTAGTTTGATAAAAATTTTAATTGTGCAAAAAGTTTAAAATGGTTTTTTACAAAAATTTATAAGAGGTTATTTTTTAAATTATCAATTCACCCCCCCCCCCCCCCCCCCCCCCTCCCACTTGGTTAGCATTGAGACAATTGCATTAGGTCTAACAACCTATATAGACTTTCACCTATGACCTCATAATTAATATCCTAAAACTACTAGTCCATAATCTTTTTACCTTTCCCAAATCCTAAAAATTAGAAGTAAAATCATATCGAGTTATAGCATCTTAGCAAGCCACATGAACCAATCAAATTTTTTCAAATATTCTCTTAATAAATATTTAACTAAATCTTTAAAAGTAATAAAATGAAGTTTAAAAAAATCACTCTAATGAGAAATGTAATAAATTCATAACTATTATTCCCTAATTTAATAACAATATTGAATAAATAAATAAATTGATATTTATATTATATAGTAGTTCATATCACATTTCTCGGGCCTAGATAAAACCTCAAAGAATTTTTTTTCCCATATGACTCTCTTTTTATTTATACTTATAACACTAGAACATATCATATATCCTTATCTCATACATAATCTCAAAGAATTCTGATCCTTTATAAGTCTCAGTAATTCTCTGACACAGATAGAATCTCAGACGATTCTTACCCCTTATGGCTCCTAATAGATATAATGTAATCCCAAATGCATATATATTATAACATTATATCAATTAAAGAGTAATTGACCATGTATCAAATTTTCATTATTATATAATAATAGAAAACATAAAATTCTACTCATCAAAAATGTACATTTTTAAAAAATTTCAAAATTACTAGGAATTGTATAAAATGATGTTTTATTGTACTACACTACTATTTTTTAACAACCAAATAACTTTCTATTCAATAAAAACCCCACAAATTTTAAAAACCCCCTTATAAAATTTTTAGAAAATATTCAAAATATATATAATCATAATCTCTATAACATATAAAAAGTTACACAATAAAAGTTTTAACTGTGTAAAGTTATTCACATTTTTTGCTAACGTAAAAAAAATTAATCAAAAACTTTGCAAAAATTTGCATATTTTAGAAAATTGAGATGGGCATAATGTGACTTACTTTGAGACAAACATGTTTTCCAACTGAGACGACAGATGAAAATAACTCGAAGTCTCCTATAACTAGGTTTTTTACTTTCTCTCTCCTCTTTTTCTTCCCTAGTTCCTGAAATAGCTCTCTATTAAACATTTTGACTAAGATATGAAAATGATATTTATAAGTAGAATGACATATTATATTTAAATACTAATTATGATAATTATTTAATATTAAAATATTAATTTTATCTAAATTTTTTTATATCTTAAAATCCAATATCTAAAAATTATAAAAAAAATATATTAAAAAATTAACAAATTTTATTTAAAAAATTCTTATGAAATCTATTTAAAAAATAAACACCTAACGATCCCAAAAACCCCACTATTGATAGGTGTCAATTTCTTATGATATTTCAATATACCCAAAACTTAGGAAAATTAAAACACAACACTATAAATAGTTTTGCAAGATGATTTGCGATTTGGACTTATAATTACTCCATAAATGATTATTGACTGCTCTAGGTCAACAAAAAAATCTTAAAAATTTTAAGGGTTTCACAATCTTTGTAGAAGAGGTGAAATTGACTCCCCCTATGATCGATTATGCCTTAATTCGGAGGGGTTGAATGCCGTGTGTATCTCTAATCAAAGGTGAAAAAAGATTTGCACTTAAACTATTACTTCCTTTTTTTAGGTGGAGACTATGACCTTGCCTAAGGAGTAAAAGTTTGGCTGGAGATTGTATAAAGTTTAATATTCACTTAAGGCTTGAGAAGATTCATGATAAATAATTACTAGCAAGCTTATTTTTTATATAAAAAATATTTGAGGGACAAGTTTGACCATAACTGTATAAGATATTTCAACCATGGTTTCCCCTAGTCCAAATCTACATCTCATGAAATTGATGCATAAATGACATCTGATTGAGAGGTGATAAAGCAACACATATTTGTTAATGTAGTGATGTTGCTTTCAATATTGAATTACTTCTTTACGAATTGATAATAAGTCATGGTAGATGGACTATCTCACTCCAATCGTACCTAGGACTTTGAAGTGAATGACCTTTCAAGGTTGGAGCAAAAGTTACCTTCCAGCAAGGAATGGCTTTTTATAGACGGCTCCAAACTATTACGGGCTAGAATATTTACAGTAGTAAAGTGAGTAAACTTCTTGTCTTAGTGATGCATGGATATCCAACACATAAATAGAGAGAGAGAGAGAGAGAGAGAGAGAGAGAGAGCGAGAGTATTAAAACACCTATTATTTTTTATATTGAAAATCTAAAGAGGAAAAAACTATGGATCCTCGCTAAGGTGAAAAGACTCTAATAAACTTGAGTGAATTATAAAGGATAACATGTCCCTTGGCTTAGAGGTAGTCAAATTACAGTAGTTTGAAGAGTTGAGCAAAGGTCTGATGATGGTCTTATGAAAGTCTGAAGGCATCTGAGCAGAAATTTAGATAACGGGGAATGTTGGGCAGAAGTTTGGCCATTAATGGAAGACAGGTGATAGTTTGAGGAAGTTAGAAGCCCGGTAGTGGTTGATGATTCAATGAATGTCTAACGATTGTTGGCAATGGGGTGGAAGTCTAGCAACTATCGATTGCTGGTCTCACAATGGTCGGGCAAAAGTTTGGTGATGGTCGGTGACCAGGTGGAAGGTTGGCAATGCTCGGCGACCGAGCAGTGGTCTAATGATGGTCGGGTGGAAGTCTATTAGTGGTCAACAACTAGGTGACGGTTTGACGACATTCAATGGAGGTTCACTAGTTGTAGTGATGTAGCTCTTAAAGCCACAAAGCTCTCTCCAATCTCCAAACAAATGTCTCAACTCCAAGCCCCCTTTCATGTGGGAAGAAGATGTGGATCTACTAATAAATTCTTTACTGTAGATTGTCTCGTAAATATGGAAATGAATTGGGGTAGATTTGGATTGCTCCATCAGATGTCCTATATTGATCCCCCAATCATATATTGTTTTTCAAATGTTTATGTATCTTAATAATGTCAAAATTCAATGATCTTAGACTCATTGGATTTTCCTCGTCGAGCCACTCGATTTGACTATTAGAAAGACATATTTGAATGCCATCTGATTATTCAATTTAGGCTTTAAACCTTCCAAATAAGCTTTAGGCCTTCAATTTGGACCCATTTGGGCTCGGATATGACCTATTTTGGTTTCGTTAGTTTTATATATTTGAGATGTTTAGTTTAACTATAAGTTCGCTGAAATTGGAGTCCATATGATCCCAAAGTTAATTTTTAAAGGTTCTAACTCGAATACGCCTCGAGATTCATGCACCATGATGATTTTTGGTGATATATAAAGTAAAACAAAAATTGAGATGGCAAAATTTATATTAGGCAAAACCACTACAAGCCATCTTATACAAATATTTTATTTTAATTTATATGCAAGCTGTTTAAATTAAAGTAAAGATATATATAATTTCTAATTTATCTTAATTTTATTTATTAAAATTTTCAAACTATTTTGAATTTTAGCAACATTTATTTAATAAATAAATAAGGATGTGTGTGTGTGTGTGTCTATATATATGAATAAATATATTTTTTGAAAATTATAAATTTATATATTTTAAAAATTATGAACAATTACATTAAATTTCATAGGAGATATTATTCAAACAATTTTTTGTAAATAATCAAATTACATTTATTTTTAATTCTACGGTGTATAATAATATGGCAAACTAAAAAAATTTAAAAGATATCTTAATAATTATTTTTTTGTCTTATAAGTCACCAAAAATCATCTTGATCGTGCACAAATCTAAAGATATATTCAAGTTGGAAACTTTCAAAATTAAGTTCATGTCCATTTGAACTCCAATTTCAATAAATTTATTATCATATTAAACATATCGATGAGACAAACTAAACGACACCAAAATTGATCCAATCCGAGCCTAAATAGTAAATTAGGGGCCAGAAGATTATTTCAAAGATTTAAAACGTAAATTGGATGACCAAAAGATATCCAAATAAGGCATGCTTATAGTCGAATCAAGTGGCTCGGTGAGACAAATCCAATGACCTAAGATGACTGGATTCCATTAAAGCACTCAAACACTTCAAAAACAGTTTACGATCGGGGGATCAATATGGGTCGTTCGATGGAGCACACAAAATATATAAATAGACCCTTACTCTCTACAAGAAGGTGAACTTTTTGTTAGACATTGGAAAGAACTTTGAGGCTTCAAGAGCTCCAATACCACTTCTGACAAACCTCAATTGACAGTTGCCAGACCAACGCTTGATCGACAACCCCGCCTAGACTACCTCCTGACCGCTGATTGCCACTGGAACTCCACCAGACCATCATTAAACCACCACTCGGCCATCAAACACTATCAAACATCCATCCGACTATCATTGAACCACCGCTTCACCACCAACCATTGCTAAAGTACCACCCAACCGTTGATCGCCACCAAAATTACTCTTAACAATCACTAAACCATTATCTGGCCATCAATCCCTGCTAGACTCCCTCTTGTCAGCCGATCACCATCATAATTTTATAATAAAAGTTTGTTAGGGTTGTTAAGCCCTTATGAACTAGCCTGAGACTAACTGAGAGGGGGTGAATTGATCAATTTAAAAATTCTTAAACAAAAAGCTTGATCTTTTTGAAATATTTTAAAACCTAAAACTATATGATCATCTATATGAAAATAAAGTGCATAAATTAAAATGTGGAAACATAATAAGAACGACCTCACCAAACTTTATAGTGATTCGATCAACTTGACCTATGTCAACTCCTCGGAGCCTCTCCTCCGGGTATTGAACTAAAATATAGTGACTCTCTTTTTGCTCCCACAATAAGGCAAAGAAGCCTTTACAAATTCCTTTCCACCGACCCCGATGAGGCAGAGAGCTCGACTCCTTTCATTTCCACCTGAAGTAGGAAGAGAACTCACACTCCTTTTACTTCCTCCTGAAGCAGGATAAGAACTATGATCGATTGCTAAAGAAGGCCTCCCTAAAGCCTCCAAGGAACTAGGGACGACAACTAGAAAAGATGACTCGGATCCTTACTTGGAGCAACCTTTATGAACTCCTCACAGACTCCCCCTCATAAGATCCTCTCTCTCTCTCTCCCAAGCTCTCCCTCTCCTTCTCTTAGCTCTCTTTGGTCAGGACAGAAGCAAAAGATCTCAACAATAATAAGTAAGAGATCTTATAAAGAAGGGCTTAAAATTTTCCCTAATTTATAACTTATCATCTTCAGCTAGGACGATATAGGATGGCTGAATGATTAGAAGCCTTATTTATTCTAATCGTCCAGGACGATATGGACGTCATCCTTTATGATTAGTTTAAAATCATAAATATCATCCATCACATCATTCTGGTCATCTAGAATATATATGTTGGATGATGAAGAAACATAATATATCGTAAAGGACCATTCTTTAATCATCCCATATGATTAGTTTAAAATAAGGGATTATCATCCAGCACATCGTTCTGGTCATCCAGGAGATACACCTATATGATGGAGAATTTTTGTTGATTGTCCAGCATATTGTTCTGGTCGTCCAGGTGATCTAGGTAAAGACTAAGGTTTTTCTAACTGATCATCTACGACAATCCTACGATCATCTAGGATGATATGATCAATAAATGAAACCTTAATTACTTTTCTTAATCACCTAACTAATTTAGGCAAGATTGTAATGAATCATCTAAGACAATGTAGAATCATCCTGTACTATTTCTAAAAATAATAACATACCTAAAAGAGTTGGCAGCTGGTTTTTCTTGTTTGAGCCTATCGTCTAGGACGATGTTAATAATGTCTAGAATAATTTGCTTACTTGTCTTAACATAGATGCCCTAATTAAGACTTCTAATTTTAACCGATTGTTCAAGATGATTTTTGGATCGTCCTATATGATGTGATAAAAAATAGAAAAATTCTTAAGCCTATAGAATTTTTTCCTCTGAGTGTATTTGAGCAAGGTTACTTAACATTAGTATCCACATTATTATATTTGACTCAAGAAATGGTAAAAAAACTGGAATTAAACATACATTCTAACTCAGTCCTAATCTACCCAATCTTGAGGTGGTTTGAATTGAAATTTATCTTGTGGACCTAAAATGTTAGTAGGCAAGGCAACCAAAATAGATGTGAAGAAGTAATAATAGTACAAAAATAAGAATGTCAAAAATATTTGCTATCATCAAAATTGTAATCCTTGAATCCATGTTTGAAACAATCTCCCCCTTTTGATGAAGGCAAACATTTATTAGGAAATTCAACTCAAGCATATTAATGAAATATAAACTAAAAGAGAATATTATGAACCAAGCAATATAATTTTTACTTAAGCAAGCAAGTGGTACAAACACTAAACAATAGAAGTACAAAAATTATCAATACAACAAACCAAAACTAACACTAACACTAATACTACTCTCCCTTTTGACATCACAAAAAGGAGGAGGAAATCGAAATGAAACACAAAACAGAAAATACAACATAGATACTAACAGTTGTATAAGGAAAACATCACATAAAAAACAACAAAATATAAAGTCCAAGATGATCTCAAATAATGGACTTAGAGCAGTCGTTAGATAAATGATGAAGGATAATTTGATGATATCATTGAGGATGATAGGATTATCATCCAGGATGATATGATAAAAAATAAACATTTTGATGATGTAAGGTGGGGATTAGAGGGGCCTCGAAACATACAAAATAAGTAAACATTAAAAATAAAACAATAAAAAGATGATAAAAATGAAAAAATAATGAACAATAATTTTTTTATCAAAGAAAGAATATGATAAATTTTTTATCTGATTGAATTAAAAATTCATAAGGAATGAGCTAACATCGCTAAAATCTGAAAAATGGTAGAAAAATAGATCCTGTTATCCTCAGCTCGGATTCCCAATAGGGTAAAAACCATTTGAAAATAAAAATCTAACTCAAAAACAAAAATAGCCAAAAAAAAGTGATCTATTCAATACTTCATTCCAGAAAACATATATGATAAAGTAATGTACCAAAGTAATTAGTCAAAATCAAGGGTTTCAAAAATCAAGTGATTGAAGATATCAAGTGTCATATAAATTCTTTTAAGATTTAAAGGTTTGAAAGAGAAGGAAGCTTGATTTTTGTGGGCTTATTTTGTGCTTCTTATCAATTATTTGATGCACTTTACACATCTTTTGATTTTTTATACACTTTGTGTACCTTTCAATTTTTTTTGTTATCATTGCACATCTTTTCACTTTTTTGTGGGCTCGTTATATACCACTTATCATTTTTACAAGCTAGCTCTATTTCAAAATTCGTAAAGACTCTCAGTTGTGACAATATTTTCAAGATAATAAAGAAGAAAACCTCACTCTCTAATATAAGGATGAATAAACCATAAATCAAAATTATATTCATATGATAAATAAAATAACTTGATTAAGAAAAGCTCGAAAGTGATTTAATGACTTTAAACATTATTCATATGAGATAGATTACTATAAGAAGATAAAAAAGTCTCAATTTAAAATGTCCTATTTTTAATTTGAAAAAAAAAATTTGCTTTGAAAAGAAACTTACACCTCTAAAGGAGTTAGAGGAAGGGAAACAATCAACAGTATTTCTTCCTTTAACTAATTTCGGGATGTTAACCATTAATTACAAATTTTCAAAAATAAAAAAATGCATAAAATATCATTTCAGTAGTGACCAAAAAAACTAAAAAGAGCAAATAAAATATAAAACTAAAAATATGAAAAGCACCACCAAATAAAAAGGAATAAATAATAAAAAAAAGAGAAATGTGAGAAATAAAAGAAAATTCAAAAAATGAAAATAAGAGAAAGATCAACAAATATTAAGTTTAGAGTTTAAAAATCATCAAACTCATGCATTTATGTCAATCACACCCAATACGGTCTTTAAGATGCTAAATGTATTAAAGGCCAGTGGTTTCATAAAGATGTCAGCTAGTTGGTTTTTAGTTGATACATGATGTAACTCAAATCTCTTTTGGTAATATGGTCCCAAAAAAAGTGATGTTTATATCAATGTGTTTGGTTCTTGAATATTAGATAGGATTTTTAGAGATATAGATGGCACTGGTATTATTATATAGAATTGAAATTGTGCCAATAAGTAATCCTAAATCTAGAATTTTTTGCTTCAACCAAAGGACTTAGGCCACACAACTTCCTAAGGCAATGTACTCAACTTCAATAATGAAAAGTGCAACAGAGTTTTATTTTCTATTAGATCAGGAGACTAAGGACTGTCCTATAAATTGACAAGTTCTAAAAGTTCTCTTTCTATCCACCCTACACATTGTAAAATTAGAATCAGAATATCCAATAATTTCATAAAAAGTGATGTGCCTAGGATACTAGATTCATAAGTTTTGGGTCCCTAAGAGATATCTAAGGATTTTCTTAGCTGCAGTCAGGTGGGATTCTTTAGGATCATCTTGAAATCTAGCATAGAAACAAACACTAAATATTATATAAGATCTACTAGTAGTAAAGTAAAGCAGTGATTTAATTATTCTTATATACTTCTTTTGATCAACAAACTTTCCATTTGAATCCTTATCTAACTAAATACTGGAGCTCATGAGAGAGTTTATTGTCTTGGCTTTATCCATTTTATATTTCTTCAAGATGTCCTTAATGTACTTTGATTGATTAAGAAAGGTTCCATCATCCAATTGTATTATGCTAAATCCCTTAAAGTAAGATAATTTTTCCATCATACTCATCTCAAATTCCTTATTCATTATTTTAGAAAAATCATCACATAAACTTTTTATTAGAAGATCAAAAAAGTATATCATCTATATAGATCTAAAAAATGAGTAACTCATCTTCTACTTTCCTTAGAAAAAGGGTGGTGTATATGCTCCCCTTAACAAACTCTCTCTCTAGTAAGAATATGTTAAGCCACTCATACTAAGCTTTGGGTACCTATCTTAATCCATATAAGGCCTTTTTTAGTTTGTAAACATGATTTGAAAATTGGGAACTCTCAAAACCTGTGGATTGCTCTATAAATACATCTTCTTTTACTACCCCATTCATAATGGCACTCTTGATTGTTGCAAACCTATTTCCATGGCTTATGTTTTGATGATTGACAAACACTATTTCTCTTGGACTACTTGTTGCTTCTAACTTTCAGGAATCGAAGATCGGACGATCAAGAAGGAGCCAAGTTCAGGATTGCGTAGGTTTAGGGTTGAGTCAGTCTGTACTTTTGATTTTCACCTTTTGAGTCAACTTGTAATGGTCAAAGAGACTGATGCTAAGTAACCCTTCACACACACACATGAGGGGCTTAGAATTTCTGTTTTTGCCTACATCGGCCCGGCCGATATTTATATCGTCCGGGATGATCAGCTTAAAACAGAAAGTCTATGTAAGGATTCTTAATTAAGGCAGCCGTCATTAACATATCGGCCTGGACAATACGTGTATTGGCCAGGACGATAAGCTCAAAATAGAAAGAAGTAGCCGCCATAGTCAATTAAGGTATATTGTAATTTTAAATTATCGGTCAGGACGATCCACGTATCGGCCTGGACGAAATTACCAAATTATGCCTTAATTGATCAGAAAATCAAGGGAGTAATTAAGGATGATTGATACGATCATATCGTCCTGGACGATCACAGGATCGGCCAGGACGATCAAGTCAAAAACCTTAAGGTACTTCAGGACGATAAATATCGGCCAGCTCATATCCAGGGCTATTGTCAGGACGATTTTCCTCTGATTTGAACTGATCGGCCCAGACGATCGTGAGATCGGCCTGGATTATCAAGCCAATTTTTAATCGTCTAGTTTTGCATCCAGGGTGATGCTCTGGCCGATCTTCTTTGATTTGTACTGATCGGCCAGGCAAATGTTCAGATCGGCCTGGACGATATTGTCGGCAACTTACAATTAATGAGCTCCTTTGAAGCTCTTCTATTTAAGAGCTCTTGTTAAACATTTTTAAAGACCTTTTGCTGCTGCCTTGACGTGAGAAGACCTTGAGGAGAGAAAGAGAGAGAGGATCTTGTGAGGGGGAGCTTGTGAGGAGATTCACAATGGTTGCTTCAAGGATCGCTCTGCTTTGTCTTCGTCTAGAGTTTCTTGTCCGTGGAAGGGTCGGTAGAGGTAAGGAGTTTGCTTTTGGTTTTGGTTCTCTGCCAGCTTCAGGAGGAAGCAAAAGGAGGTAGGTTCTCTGCCTTGCCGGGTGGCAAAAAGGAGGTTCTTGTAAGGGCTTCTCCGCCTAGCCGTGGGGGCTAAAGGAGAGTCATGTTTTGTAATGCAATACTTGGAGGGTGCCTTCAAGGAGTGGACGTAGGTCGAGTCGACCGAACCACTATAAATTTCTGTGTTCTTTTTCTTGCTTCCGCGCTTTTTAATTCCGCATTTATTTCTGTGGTGTGATTTGGTTTATGTAATTTTCTTTCTTTGTGAAAAGAGTTTTTAAAATACCAATTTACCCCCCCTCTTGGTTAGTTTGGGACTAAGTCATAGGGCTTAACATCCCTAACAAACATTCAAGGGGTATCAGAGCTTGATTCAAAAATTAAAGTTTGAAAACTTTTTGAATTTGATCCATGGCTAACATTGGGAATCGTAACACTACGAAAGGGTATTCCATTACCCGACCTCCCCTATTCGATAACCTACCTTTTGATTTTTGGAAAACTCGCATGTCAACGTTTTTACAATCTACTGATTATCGCATGTTGATGCTTATTCAAGAAGGTTATTCTCCACCTTCTCATGAAATTAATGGTGTGAAAATTGAAGTTGCTTTTACTGAATGGACTTTGGATGAACGAGATTTAGCTCAATTAAATGCGAAATGTTTGAACTGTTTTTTCTGTGCTTTGAAATATGAGGATTACATGCGTGTTTCAACTTGCAAAATAGGTAAAGAGATTTGGGATAAATTGTGCATCACCTATGAAGGTACTAATGAAGTTAAACAATCCCGTTTAAACATTCTCTTGCATGACTACGAACTTTTTCGTATGAAACCTCATGAATCGATTTCTGACATGTACACAAGGTTTACTCAGATTGTTACTTCATTGTATGCACTAGGAAAAGAACTTTCGAACTATGAAAAAGTTAACAAGGTTTTGAGATGCTTGCCTTCGTCTTATGATGCAAAAATCACTGCAATTACGGAATCTAAGGATTTGAATACCTATTCCATTGATAACTTACTTGGCTCACTCATTGCTTACGAGCAAGGGGTGAATCAAAGAAATGTTGATGCAGGTGAAAAGAAAAAGGAGAAAACAATTGCATTGAAGGCACACAAATTGGATTCTGAATCTTCCGAGTCTGAAAGCAATGAAATTGCCTTCATCACAAGGCAATTCAAAAGCTTTCTAAGGAAGAAACAAAAGCATCATCAAAGTTGGAGAAAAGGTAAGGATCACAAACATGTTAAAGGATCTTCTGATGTTGTTTGTTTTGAATGCAGGAAGCCTGGACATGTGAGAGTCGATTGCCCTACACTTCAAGATCATTCAAGCAAAGAAAAAGAAAAAGGTGAGGAGAAAGCCAAGTCGAGGAAGGACAAGAAGAAAATCCAAAGAGGTTTTTGGGCAGAATCTGGTACTGATTCCTCTAAGACTGAACCATAGGAAGAGACTACAAACTTGTGTTTCATGGGAGAGAATCAAAGTGATGAGGAAGAGGTATGTAAACCAACCTATGATGAATTGTTTGAAATTTGTGAAAAAATCCAGGCATCATACAAAAAACTTAAGAAGTCTCATGCTAGCCTAAATTAGAATATACAAATCTACAAAAAGAGCATGAAGTTTTTCTCAAAGATCATGCAACGATTGATTCAAATCACATGGCTCTTCTTGATGAATTTGATGAGTTAAACAAAAAGTATTTGGAATTAGTTGATGAACATAATGCATTAAAAGCTTCACACACCTCACTTAAGGTTGATCTTAAGAAATCTGAAGAGATTGAGAAAAATTTGAGGATTGAGAATGATGCATTAAAAAGAACTAACTTGAGGATTCAAAATGATTTTGATACATATAAGAAAAATCAGATGACTTCCACTTTTGATCTTAAGCCAGAACCTAGGAAGAGGCATTATAATTCAAACCATTTAAGAAACCCTTTTCCTAGAGTTAGATGCTTCTCTTGTGGCATGCTAGGACACATCTCACACACTTGCACCATTCACCGTAGTACATATTAGGTGTGGAGACCTAAGATGCATGATTCACAGCATACCATACCTGCATTGTATTCTACTTTTCCTAAGAAGGATCCCAAACCTGTTTGGGTTCCTAAATCTGACTGATGTTGAGTTTTGCATGTGTGCTCTCACCAAAGACCTCATGGGAGCATAGGATAACTGGACATAAGGAGGCTTGCAGCTCAAAATTGCTTAAACTCGCTGTTTTATCACGTGCTTGAAATTTTTAGTTTTTATGTTTTATTTTTATTTTTATTTTTATTTTTGTGCTAGTTTTTGTGCTTACTTGGTGGTAGTCTAGTTTTCATTCTTTTTGTTTGTTTTTTTATGTGTTCTGTTTTCACGTTGCTCTTTAAATTTGATCTTTCATATGATGAATCTTTTCAAGCCTTTAGATTTTGGAGTTTTAGAGATAGTGTTTAGCTTCTTTTTAAATTGATTAAAGGGAGTAAACTGTTGATGTTTTCCCTCCTTCTGACTTTGTTTAGTGGTATGATTTTCTTCTCTAAATAAAAGTCTAAACTCAGTTTAACCAATGGCCTTTCATTTAAGATCTTTTTCTTATCTTGCTACATTAATTTATCTTATGCATAATAGCCAAAGTTCTTAGATATCATTCAAGCTTTTGAAATCTTGCCATTGCATTTATCACATGATTTTGATTTTGTGTTGTGGATTGTTCTTCCCTATGTTAGAGAGAGAGCTCCTATTCTCTAATATTTGGAGGATATACTCACAACTAAGTTTTTTTTAAGGGTATATTAAAGAGTTTTTAGCTTGCAAGAGTTAAAAAGGAAAGAGGCCAATGAAGCCAAATTGAAAAGAAATCCATATACACAAAAGTGTATTCGAATCAAAAGATGCTCAAAAGAGCCAATCAAAATGACAAGAGGTATAAAATAAGCCCACTAGATGCATGCTATCCTCTCTTTGGTAAAACTCTTAAAACTTAGAAAACTCATTAATTATGTGATACTTTCAAAGACTTGATTTCAATTTCCATGATTGAGAAAAATTACTTTGGTTTATTACATATCAGATATTTTATTTGTAAACAAGTCTTGAATGGATCTTATTATCCTATTTAGTTATTCTGAGTTGGATTCTTGTTTTCCAAAAGAATTTTGTACCCTGAAAGATGTCCGATCTAGGGTTAACAGAATCAGATGTTCTACCTTCTTCTGATTGAGATTTGTTAAACTTCTTAATCTCTTGGAACTTTAAAAGTTTAATTTTTTGAAAAGAATTCTCATATGATGTCTCCATAAAACAAAAAAAAAATTAGAAAAATCCAAAAATATTCGTTGTTTGATTTTCATTGTGTTTTTTGTTGTTTTACTGTGTTTTGACTGTTTTGTCTTTTGTTTTAATTTTTGAGGGTCTTGATCATCACCATTCTTCTCTTGATTTCAATTTCAAGTCACATCGGCCTGGACGATTCTTTTATCATCCTGGACGATGTGACAAATTCTCTTCAAAATCCATCTGCTGAAATTTTCTGTGCTTGATGTAACTCATCGTCCTGGACGATACTATATCGTCCTGGACGATTTGATCGAACTCATGGTGATAGTCCTGGCCGATGGAATATTTCGTCTGGCCGATGCATGTTATGTGCATCATCCTAGCCGATACACTGGATCGTCCTGGACGATCCACGTGTCAGCATATTTTGATCTTTAAATTTGGCCCCGGACGATCCATTATTGGACAATCGTCTGGACCAATCCACTGTTCATCCTGGATGATACATGTGGCAAGCATTTTAAATGTTTTAACTTCGGCCGGTACGATCAATTATTGTTCATCGTCCTGGATGATACACCTAATCGGCCCGGACGATCTGCTTTTTCAACGGTCGTCCGGATTGACTCCTCGGGACGATCGCCTGTGTCTAATCGGCCTGGCTGATATCTGATCGGCCCAAACGATTGGACCGCTTTTTTGACCAATCGGCCTGTACGTAATTATTGAACCATATCAGCCTGGACGATTCTGCGATCGGCCAGGACGATATGGTCGTTTCTTTAAATTCAGGTCGTTCCGGCCATGATTTTCCACTCTTCATCCTTTCTCCTCTTGTGTTTTTTTCTTAGTCCTCTCTATGGCTGGTGGGAAACGCGTTCGACAAACTTTTGGAAGTTCTTCGAGGGCAAGGATTGACCCTCGATTCAGGGAAGCGGAAGATGAAGCCGCTTACCATCGTTACAAAGAATGTGGGATAATTGTCTCAAGAATCATCAATCCTACCCACATCTCATACCCGGTAATGGATCTTTTTGCTCACACCTCTCTTTGCTTTATTCTGTCTCTTGCTTTCCCTTTCAATTCAGAGTTTCTTCGATAGTTTTTTGCAAACCTTCGCATCAACCCTACCTTCACAGCCCTGACCTCCTATGTGAATCGATGCCCTGTCGAAATCACATATCAGGATTGTGTTGATCTTTTACAGCTATCCACCACCAGGGATAAGCTGCACTTAATCGCCTCTGACCCTGATCTTGACTGGTCCACGACGAATCATTTCCTTCGCCAGACCAATGTACCTTACCATGTTGGAGAGACTAGCTCTTTAGTCAAAGATGCTAGGATAATCCAACATGTCCTTCGCACCTCCGTAATTTCAAAAGCTGGCGACCGAATCCACATCACCCCTCTACTTTTACTCACTACTTTCTACATCATGGCTCATAGGGAATTTAATACTGCGGACCTAATTTTCCGATACATTGATCACTTAACCACAATCCGTGATCCAGGCCACAAAAGGAAACCTAATCTAGCCTTAGGACACATTATAGCCTATGTCCTTGAAACCAAATACCAACTTCAGTATCCTATTCCACCAAACCTCCCAACTCCCTTCTATTCAAACAATTCCTTCAGCACCCTTCACAGTACTCGTCTCCACCCTGAGGAACCTCAGGGGGCTGGAGAGGAGGAGGCTCCCGCTCCTGCTCCCGTTCCTGATCCTGTCCCTCTCCACCAGCACTCTCCAGTTGATCAGTTGATTGAGAGGTTTGATCATTAGGAGACTCAGTTTGACGCCTACGTTGCAGCACAGGAGCAGCAACACTTTGAGGGTATTACCTGCTACGAACAGCACCGCGCTGAGGATTTAGCCCGATTTGACAATTTCCTTACTCAGCAGCAGCAGCAGCATGACCAGGACATCGCCTGGTTCAATGCTCAGTTCACCACACTTGCCACCTACTTTCAGCAGCCACCTCCTCCACCTCCATCTGATGATCAGGATCCCTCGTTCTTTTAGTCTGTTCTTTCTGTTGTTTGTTTCCTATAGTTTTCTTTTAGTCGTTATTTATTTTTGGACCCTCTTTTTGTGATGACAAAAGGGGGAGTAGGTGTGGTAGGAAAAGTTGTTTGTGTGGTAGGAAAAGTTGTTTGTAACTTTGAAATTCTAATGAATGTTTTTGGATATTTTCCTACTTCTGTTTGCCATCATCAAAAAGGGGGAGATTGTTGCAAACCTATTTCCATGGCTTATGTTTTGATGATTGACAAACACTAGTTCTCTTGGACTACTTGTTGCTTCTAACTTTTTAGGAATCGAAGATCGGACGATCAAGAAGGAGCCAAGTTCAGGATTGCGTAGGTTTAGGGTTGAGTCAGTCTGTACTTTTGATTTTCACCTTTTGAGTCTACTTGTAATGGTCAAAGAGACTGATGCTAAGTAACCCTTCACACACACACTTGAGGGGCTTAGAATTTCTATTTTTGCCCACATCGGCCCGGCCGATATTTATATCGTCCGGGACGATCAGCTTAAAATAGAAAGTCTAAGGATTCTTAATTAAGGCAGCCGTCATTAACATATCAGCCTGGACGATACGTGTATCGGCCAGGACGATAAGCTCAAAATAGAAAGAAGTAGTCGCCATAGTCAATTAAGGTATACTGTAATTTTAAATAATCAGCCAAGACGATCCACGTATCGGCCTGGACGAAATTACCAAATTATGCCTTAATTGATCAGGAAATCAAGGGAGTAATTAAGGATGATTAATACGATCATATCGTCCTATACGATCGCAGGATCGGCCTGGACGATCTAGTCACAAACTTTAAGGTACTTCAGGACGATAAATATCGGCCAACTCGTATCCAGGGCTATTGTCAGGACGATTTTCCTCTGATTTGAACTGATCGGCCCGGACAATCGTGAGATCGGCCTAGACGATCAAGCAAATTTTCAATCGTCCAGTTTTGCATCCAGGGCGATGCTCTGGCCGATCTTTTTTGATTTGTACTGATCGGCCAGACCGATGTCCAGATCGGCCTGGATAATATTGTCGGCAACTTGCAATTAATGAGCTCCTTTAAAGCTCTTCTATTTAAGAGCTCTTGTTAAACGTTTTTAAAGACCTTTTGCTGTTGCCTTGACCTGAGAAGACCTTGAGGAGAGAAAAAGAGAGAGGAGAGAGAGAGGATCTTGTGAGGGGGAGCTTGTGAGGAGATTCACAAGGGTTGCTTCAAGGATCACTTTGCTTCGTCTTCGTCTAGAGTTTCTCGTCCGTGGAATGGTCGGTAGAGGTAAGGAGTTTGCTTTTGGTTTTGGTTCTCTGCCAGCTTCAGGAGGAAGCAAAAGGAGGTAGGTTCTCTGCCTTGCCGGGGTGGCAAAAAGGAGGTTCTTGTAAGGGCTTCTCCGCCTAGCCGTGGGGGCTAAAGGAGAGTCACGTTTTGTAGTGCAATACTTGGAGGGTGCCTTCAAGGAGTGGACGTAGGTCGAGTCGACCGAACCACTATAAATTTCTGTGTTCTTTTTCTTGCTTCCGTGCTTTTTAATTCCACATTTATTTCTGTGGTGTGATTTGGTTTATGCAATTTTCTTTCTTTGTGAAAAGAGTTTTTAAAATACCAATTCACCCCCCCTCTTGGTTAGCTTGGGACTAAGTTCATAGGGCTTAACATCCCTAACGAACTTTCATTGACATCAATTTTGAAAAACATAAATTCCTTATAATAGGCAAAGGCTAGTAGCACTTTAATGGCTTCCAATCTAGCTACAGGGGGTAAAGATCTTCTCAAAATCAATCCCTTATATTTGGTTGTACTCGTTAGCCACCAATCTTATTTTATTCCTAATCACCACACCATAATCATTCATTTTATTCCTAAAGATCCATTTGGTTCCTAATATACTTTGTTTCTTAGGTATTTCTATTAACTCCCAGACATCATGCCTCACAAATTGATTAAATTTTTCCTGCATAGCTAAGATCCATAATTCATCAGAAAGGGCTTGATTGATGTTGGTGGGTTCAATCATTAAGATAAAGAAAGAGTAGTTTACTTCTTTCCTAAGTTTATGCTTAGTTCAAACACCTTTAGAAGTGTCTCCTAAGATCAATTCTTTAGGATGACTCAAAGAATATCTCTAATCTCTAGGCAAAGTGTTTTGAGGTTCTACCCTTTCCTCCAAATTTGCAATTTCTACTCCTTAGATAATCTCACCTACTCCATCCGTGTTTTGAGGCTCTACCCTTTTCTCCAAATTTATAGTTTTTATTCCTTGGGTAATCTCTCCAACTTCATCTTCTTCCTCAACCCTAGACTTCTTAGGATCATATTCATCAAACACTACATAAGTAGTCACCTCCACCACCAATATCCTCTTGTTAAACACTCTAAAGAATTTCCCAACACTTAAATATCTTGAGAACACTCCATCATATTTTGGGTTAAATTTTCCTAAGAGTGATTTCTCATTATTAAGAATTAAAACTTTACAGCCAAAGACATGGGAGTGTGAAAGGTTAGTTGTTGTACCTTTAATGATCTTATATGGTATCTTATTCAGTTTGGATCTAACATTCACCCTATTCAACACATAATAAGCTATGTTTATTGCTTCAGCCCAAAAATATTTAGGAAGTAAATACTCAGCCAGCATGGCTCTAGCAGCTTCAACTAAGGTCATGTTCTTCTTTTCAACTACCCCGTTCTATTAAGGAGTCCTAAGAGCTAAGAAGTTGTGACTAATCCCTTGATCCTCATATAAAGTTCTAAATCTCACATTTTTAAACTCTCCACCATGGTCACTATAAATGGTTAAGATCTCACAACCTAGCTTATTCTTAATCCAAGTAGATAAGGATTTAAATTCATCAAAAGACTCACTTTTATGTGATAGAAATCTAATTCAAGTGAACCTCGAGTAGTCATCGACAATTATAAATCTATAGACTTTTTCCCCTAAGCTGGTAGTGCTAATGGGTCCAAATAAATCCATGTGAAGGACTTCTAAAGTCTAGAAGTACTAATGTCCATAATGAAATAGAAAAGGGATTGGACTTGTTTCCCTAATTTATAGGCATCACATAGATGGTCCTTAATAAACTTAAGCTTGGGGACACCTCTAACAAGGTCCTTTTGGATTACTCTCCTAAGGGTTTTTATGCTGGCATGACATAACCTCCTATGCCACAACCAAGACTCATCAACAGTAGTTTTTAAGCAAAATAAATCAAAACATTTAATATTATTTAAATTAAGCATATTCATATTTTAAATCCTTTTTTCCTATAAAATAATATTATTATTCAAGATAATGATGCATGTATTTGAAAAACAATTTATGATAAAGCACTTATCACAAAGTTGACTAATATTTAGCAAGTTGTGTTTCAAGCCATCAAGTAAAAGGTTCTTGGAGTTTTTCAATAAAAGGTTCTTGGAGTTTTTTATTGTACCTATATCCACCACTTTCTTGGTGGTGGTGTCTCCAAGAGTGACCTTGCCTCTAGCCCTGACCTCTAGCAAAATGAATTGATTGGTGTCTCTAGTCAAGTGTCATGAGTATCTGCTGTCCAGATACCATTTGCTCTCATGTGGTCTTTGGTGAGAGCACACCTACAAAATCATCAAATGTTAGATTTAGGAACCTAAACAAATTTGGGTTCCTTCTAATGGAAAAAAGAATGAAATGTATGCGTGTTATACTATGAATCATGTAATTTAGGTCTCCACATATAATGTGTAATATGGTGAATAGTGCAAGTGTGGGAGATGTGTCCTAGCATGCTACATGAAAAACATCTAATAGCAGGAAAAGGGTTTATTAATATATTCGGGTTATATTAGCTCTTCCTAAGTTTTAAAACTTTTAACTTTGAATATGGATTAAAAAATTATTCAGGTGTCGGTAAAATCCTATTTTTCTTAAGTACTTTCAATTAAACTTTAAATAATGAGTTAGCACATTCTAAAATAGCATTATCAATTTTTAAATAGTGCTCCATACTCTCAAATTCATCCATAAATATTTTAAAATCATTTCAAGTTCGATGTAGGATACTTTAAATGAATCATGCTCAATGATTAATTCAGAATGCTTTTTATTTTACTCATCAAATTTATCAAGTAATGATATATGATTGCTATCAAGAGTAGAATGATCTTTAAGTAAAACTTCATGCTCTTTTTGCAAGTTTAAAAATTCCAATTTTAGGATAGCATTCAATTTCTTAAGTTTCTTATATGATGAATGAATTTTCTCAGAAACTTCAACCAGTTAATTATAAGATAGTTTGTATGCCTCTTTTTGGTTAAACTGACCAAGATGATCGTCTACCATTATACACAAGTTTGTTCTCTTCCTCAGCTTCAGTCTCAGAGGAGTTAGGTATAGAATCTGTCGAGAAAGTTTTTTGAATCCACTTCTTATCCTTCCTAAACTTGGGTTACTCCTCACTCTTCTCTTTGTTTGGGTGAGCCTTAAGTGCAGGACAATCAGCTCTTACATATCATGGCTTCCTACATTCAAAGCAATCCATATCAAAAGAACCTTTAAAATTCTTAATACTCTTACCTTTATTCCATTTTTATGGTGCTTTTGTTTTTTCCTTAGAAAGCTTTTGAATTGCCTAGTGATTAGGACAACATCATCACTTTCAGACCCATCCTTCAGTGCCACAGTTTTCTCCTTATTTTTCTCACCTACATCAAGTTATCTTTAGTTCACTCCTTATTTGTAAGCAATGAGTGATCCAAGTAAGTCATCAATAGAATAAGTATTCAAATTATTAGATTCAATGATAACAGTTATCTTAGCATCATAGGAAGAGGGTAAACATCTCATGATTTTGTTAACTTTCTTATAGTTAGTGAGTTCTCTTCTTAAGATATGTAGGGGGATGATAATTTGTATAAACCTAGTATATATTTCAGATATTGACTCACTAGGTTTCATGCAAAAGAGTTAATAGTCATGAAGCATGATATTTAATCTTGATTGCTTAACCTCAGTTGTGCCTTCAGAAGTGATACATAATTTATCCCATATTTCTTTACCTATTGTATAAATTGAAACACACATGTAATCTTAAGATTTTAATACATATAAAAAATAGTTTAAATATTTTGTATTGAGTTGTACTAAATCTCTATAATTAAGAGTCCATTCAGTAAATGAAAGTTCAATTTTGATGCCATTAACTTCGTGTGAAGGTGTAGAATAACCTTTTTTATTAAGCATCCACATGTGATAATCTATAGATTATAAAAAAGTGAACATGTGAGTTTTTTAGAAATTAAAAGGTATATTATCAAATAATGGTGGTCGGGTAATGGAATACCAATCTGCAGTATTTTGGTTACCAAAGTTAGCCATGGATTAAAATTCAAAAGTTGTATAAATCTTGATTTTATAAATCTCGCTTTAATACCACTTAAAAATTTGTTAGGTTTGTTAAGCCCTTATGAACTAATCAAGGCTAACCAAGAGAGAGGTGAATTTGTCATTTTAAAAATTCTTATACAAAAAGTATGAGATTTTTAAAATATTTTAAAATATAAACCATACGATCATCCACATAAAAATAAAGTGCGGAAATTAAAATATGAAAACATAATAAGAAACAGCACAAAAGATTTTATAGTGGTTCGGTCAACTTGATCGACGTCCACTCCCCGGAGCCTCTCCTCTAGATATTGCACTAAAATACAGTGACTCTCCTTTTACTCTCATAATAAGGCATAGAAGCATTTACAAACTCCATTCCATTGAACCTAGTGAGGCAGAGAATCTGACTCTTTTTGCTTCCTCCTAAAGAAGGCAAAGAACCCAGACTCCTTTTTCTTTCTCTTGAAGCAGGCATAGAACCTTGATCGATTATTGAAAATGACCTTCATAGAGCCTCCAAGGAACCAGGGACGACTAGAGAAGAAGACACAGATCCTTGCTTGGAGAAACCTTTATGAACCCCTCATAAACTCGCCCTCACAAGATCCTCTCTCTCTCTCTCCCAAGCTCTCCCTCTCCTTCCCTTGGCTCTCTCAGTTCAGGACATCAACAAAAAGATCTCAAAAAAAGGGCTTAAAATTTTTCCTTAATTTGCAACTTGCTATCAAATATCTTCTAGGATAATTAACAGATTTTCTATATGATTAGTGTATTTTCATCCCTTTCAACTAGGATAATCTGCGAGGGCTAGAAGATTACAAGCCTTATTTATTCTAATCATCTAGGAAGATGTGGACATCATCTTGTATGATTAGTTAAAAACAATATATATCATCAAGCACATCATTTTGATCATCCAAAAGATATATGTTAGATGATAAAGAAACATAATGTATCATCCAAGATGATTCTTTAATCATCCTGTACGATTAGTTCAAAATAAGAGATTATCATTTAGTACATTATTCTGTTCATCCAAGATATACACCTGGACGATGGAGAATTTCTACTGATCGTCTAGCATATTGGTCTGGTCAACCAGGTGAATCAGGAGAATACTAAGATTTTTCTAACTAATCATCCAAGACGAACCTATAATTATCCAGCATAACATGATCTATCACTCAAACCTTAATTATTTTCCTTAATTACCTGATTATTTTAGGCATGATTGCAATGAATCATCCAGGACGATATAGGATCGTCCTATACGATTTCTAAAAATAATAACATACATAAAAGAATTGACAGCTGATTCTTTCTAATTTGAGCCTATTATCTAAGATGATGTTAATATCATCCAGGATAATTTACTTAATTCGATTGTCTTAACATAAATGCCCTAATTAGGATTTTTTATTTTAACCAATCATCCAGGATGATTTTTGGATCGCCCTGTACAATGTGATCAAAAATAGAAAAACTCTTAAGCCTACAGAAGTTTTCCCCCTAAGTGTGTGTGTGCATGGTTACTTAGCATCATGATCCACATTATTACATTTGACTCAAGAAAATATAAAAACACATGAATTATATTACAAACTGACTCAGTCCTAATCTACCCAATCTTGAGCTGGCTTGAAATGCAATTGATCTTGTGGACCTAAAACGTTCGTTGGTAGGGCAACCAAAATTGACGTGCAGTAGTAACAGTAGTAAGAAAATAGGAATGTCAAAAATATTTGTTATCATCAAAATTGTAAAATTGAATCCAGGTTTGCAACATACTACGTTGAAAACTAGCTTTGAACTTTCACTCGACTATCATGGGACCATTGCTTAGGTACTAACATCCATTTCCCACTGACTACAGTCCCTACAACCATTGTTGCCCGTCAATTATGGTCTCACTAACTACCTTCGCCCGTTGATTACAGTCCCTTCAACCACTGCTGCCCGTGGAGTATGGTTCCTTAAAACACTATCCCTATTGCCATTTGATCATCTTCACCCACAGACTACGATACCTTTAACCTTTATCGCTCACTAAACACTCTCCCTCTGGCTACGGTAGCCTGTTGATTATGGTCCCTCTGACCACCATCGCTCGTCGAATACGATCCCTCCAACCACTGTTGTCAGCTGACTGTTGTACTTCCAATCTCCGTTGCCCAAATACAACCCTACCTACCAAATGAACAAGCCAACATTATCTTGAGAATGGCTTCCTTATCATTAGATTCTTCCAACCCCACTATGTAATGTGCTTTATATTATACATTGAGCCAATGTCTTTCCCATGCGGAAGGGCATAATTTGTAATCAACTACAAACACTAATGAAATCATTTTAACTAGGCCACGCGCCGCAGTTTTTCCATTTTTAAAGATTTTTCACGTAAAAATCATGATATCTCTTATGACTCTCGCACCCCTTCTTTTTAACAGTTTGTGTGCTGGAGCTTCTTATAAAACTATAACGCTAAACTTCATCTCTCAACTGCCACGAATTTTCGAGGGCGCAAAAATGTCTATTATATTGAGTTAAGAGGTATAAATTATTAAATAATAAAATAAGAGATATAAATTATTTTTTTCCTTCAAAGTAGAAAATCTTAACTTTAATATTTTTGGTCTTTAACTTTGTAATTTTTTTATTCAAATATCGCTAGATATATAAACTTTATAACTTATATTTATATTAATTGTCATAATGTTATATACTCTAATACTATATATAAATTATTTTATTTATTTATTTAAAATTACATAAATAATGCTTCTTATAAAATTTATTGTAAATATTTGAAAATATATAAAATTATTATAAGTTTTAGAATATATATTCTTATGATGTATTGATGTGAGTAGCCGGGTCCTGGGTCCACGACTTTGCCTAATTTTATGTTTAATTGTTGTCATTTCGTTTTACTGATATAAAAGTTATGATGTCTATTTATATAATTTGTCCAAGAGTAAACGGTATTTAGGCCTCCACTAGCCGTGGCTTTGACGGTCCACTGACGCTTGGTTACTACGTGGTTCTTTGAAACAGTGATGGTTGTCACAAATTTTATAATATATATTGTGAGGTAATGATGCGCGTATCTTCCGGATGTCGAACTGACGTGGCACGCACGCGCCTAAAAATAACAAAAATAAAGACAATCAGATTTGCCGTAGCAAGCGAACAGGTTTTAGGTCAAATGCGTTGGCTTGAAAGGCTCAACGAAGTTAATTGGTAATTAAGGACCAAAGCACAAAAAATAATTACTGCGTTCGACATTATTTTCTTTTTTTATTTTAAAATATATTTATTCAATATATTTGTAATCTTGAAATTGATATTTTGGAAAGCCAAACTTATGTAAAAAATTTAGGGTTAAATCAAAGTCGATTCTTATTTCTTTAATTTTGAATATACTAATAATAATAGTAATAAATTAGTATGTACAAAAAATCATCTTGACCATACATAAATCTCAAAGCAAATATGAAGTGGAAACTTCAAAAATTAAATTTGTGATCATGTCAACTCCACTTTCAGCAAACTTATAGTTAAATCAATTGTCTCAGTGAGACGAACCCAATCCAGCTAAATTCAATCCAATCCAAGCTGGGGGGTTGAGCACTAGCTAAAATCAATCCACTCCACCTCACTTGCTCCATGTTACTGCAAAATCTTAGCTTCATCTTAGTCGTTCACTCATAATTACTTGCTTGCACCATAATTATTAGATTGTTTCCATTTGTTGGTATTTAGATTATCTACCTTCTTCAGTCTTATATATATATATATACCTGGTAGTAAGTGAGGTCAATGAAAAGACAATACTACTACTTTCTCTATTTTGTTTTTTGAATTCTAGTGTATGAGCATTTAATCAAAGCAGAACGGTTGCTGTGACAGGGAGCAGGTGTAGGCACAAGGGGCCCAAAAAAATCAGCTTATATTATGACTCTTGCTTTGTGGCCGAAAATCCTAGAATAAACTAGTGTTAAATTCTAAAAGTCATTCAAAATAACTATTAAATCATGTCAAGCCCTTGTAATCTATTTCAATCTTTAATAGCCTCCTAAATTCTTCTTACAAATCTTATATTTAATATTGTAAGTTGTTTACTAACTTATATTTTATATTATACATTTTTTATAATAATTTAAAAAATAAAAATTGCTTATGCTGGTCCCAAGCACGAATGAAAAAAATTTGGGGAAAATTTTTAATAAAAAAAATTAGACGCACCACCCCCAAAAATTTTTTTGGCTCCGCCGCTGAAATCCAAACTCAAATGAGCTGTAATCAAGGGATTCAAGTGAAAGTTCAGTGAGGCTGCAAGACCCTATGAACTATCCTTAGGCACACTAAGATGGGAAGTGAATTGGTACTTTTAAAAATTACTACAGCAATACAAATTTTCTTTTTATGATTTTGAAAAACAATTCTGAATAAGTAATTAATCTAACACATGCAGAAGCAAATCAAGGTTTAAAATATTTTTCATTTTAAGGCACAAATATATTAATCCAAAAATGAAATTTTTCATGCTTATTCAAACAACAAATTTACCTAATTGTAGTTGATAAAGAATGATGAGATTAGTATAGTAAGTTCAAATTGTAGAAATAAAAAATGCAGAAAAATAAAACACAAATAAGAAGAGCACACTAAAGATTTTGTAGAGGTTCGATCAACCTTGACCTACGTCCACTTCCTAGAGTCCTCACTCTAGGTATTGCACTAACACTATAATGTCTCTTCTTTTTCCCCCATAACAAGGCGGAAAGAAAATTTGCTATGCCAAATGTTATGCGACAAAGAATCACTTCCACCAAATGTTATGCGACAAAGAACCGGATGCTATGCCACCCTCTTAGTGATGACAGCGAACCTTCAATCCTTTTTCTCCATGATGGAGAAGGTAAAGAGCACAGAATCCTTCTTCACCCTCCTTGTGATGGCACCCTCATTATGATGGCAGAGAACCACAATTCTTTTTCTTCCTCCTAGGGAAGGAAGAGAACCTTATACAATTAACTTTGAAGCTTCTCTCCCAAGAGAATCATCAAGAACTCACCAAGGACATAGGAGGAAGCTAAGTGAAAGCATGCGTAAAGCAACCATGTGAAACCCCTCACACACAACCTCACCTTCTTCTTCCTCTCTAAACCCCAAAGCTCTCTAATCCTCTAGTTTGGAAAAATACTAATAGTTAAACTTAATCAGTCATTCTTATGTTTACATAATTTGAAATTATATGTTATAAATTTAATCTTTAACTTTTGAATGTTGAAGTGAATAATGTAGTTTTAATAATTGGATATGGTTGTAGTTAAAATTATACTATCATTAGCTTACTATCCCTTACATTAGCTTTCTCATCTTATCCTTTATAGTTTTTGTATAAGATTGTATTTCAAGTCTTAAGCTTTCATTGATACCAATTTTTGAATGTAGTCATCTTTTTTATTTTAGAAACTATTTATAAATTTTTTTTTTCTTTTTGTGAAGTACATAATTAATAATTTTGAATATCAATTTCTACTTTAAGATTCTTATATAGTCTTAAAAATTTTAATGTATAAACTTGATGAGATTATTAATTTCATCTTCAGGTTAGCAATGATTTCATATTTTAATATTCTCATATATAATTTTTAATACTAATTATTCATCTTATTTTTAAAAGGTAAAATCATAAAAGTATAGCTTATAAATTCTAGTTAGGATAATAGCTCAAATGGTTGAATGAATTAAATATTATTTTTCCAACCTATGAAATACAAATAAAGTTCATTCAAATTAAAATCTAGGGTTTTATTATTATCCTAATTTTTTATAATTTTTAGTTATCATTTTTATAGATGTTAATTAAATAATCAGAATATAACAGTAATAAGAGGATAATTATAATTTAAGCATGGAGGGAATTTGCTAATATGTAAATAATACATAAAAAATACTACAAATACATGCTTTTATATGAGTGATAAAGAGCAGATAAAACATGCGTTGAACACAAAACATGACAGAATATTACATTAACATGACACGGTTATAGGATAACTAGTGTACATGGCACCAAACATTCAATAATGACTCTCTAAGTAAAAAAATTCAATTAAGTTCAACTATAAAAGCTAATATATCCCACCACTACCTTTTTTTCTATAAAATAATAAAGTAGAACAACAATAACACAAACACATCCTTAAGAATTTTTTACTCTTCTAAGCACGTGGTTTCAATCAATACCCATTGACTTTGATGATTTGCAAAGTTTTCTTTTCTTGTATTTTGATGGCACCATTTAGAAAAGTTATAATGATAGTGGAAGGACCAATCAATCCAGATTTGATTTTCCCATGGCATTACATTTTCTTATAATGAAATAGCAACACATCTTACCCAGAAAATAATTAATATAATAAAACTCTACCACCATGCATTTTCCTTATTTCTAAAATGTACTTCTTATTATCTTCATGTAAGTCCTCTTAAAAATCTTTCAACTTAATAATTATTGCAGAACTTTGCATGTGAAGAAGTGAAAAAGAATCCTCATTCTAGGTATGATTTTCATTTTGGTCATTTGAAGAAGATGATAAATACTTAATTCTAGCCATCACAAAGACTTTTGATTTTCAAGAGAAGAAAGTATGATACTCACTTAAGAGTAGGTAAGGACTAAAAAGAGAACTACCTCCTAATTGATTTTATAGATTTTAATAGGAGGGAAGTTTGAAAATTTTGAAATGTCAATCATTACGACCCATCAAGGTGTTGCGGTGTGCAAAATTATGGCACCACAACACTCCCTTCTTCTCTCTCAAAGCTTTTTTGTGAAGAATATTAAACAAAATTGAATCTTGAGGATAAGGTTGCCTCCCTAAAATTGTTAGGTTTATAGTTTTCAGTAGACTGGATAATTGACTATACCTAGGAATGGGTTGCCTCTCAAGCAATGCTAAGTTTTTATTCTTCAGTCAGACACACCCAAATTTTCTATTTGGCTAAGGTGGTTGGTTATTATTCTTCAATTGGGTCCCATTAATATCTCTTTCTTGCTCTTTAGAATTAACTTCAGTGTTACTAGAAAGATATCCAATGGGTCTACTACTCATAGAAATTATAAGCTAACTTAGTTGAGTTTCCAAATTTTTAATTGAAGTAGCTTGGTTTTATATTTGAGTTTTTAGTTACATGACCATATATTCTAGTGGTGACTTTCTAGTTTCACATAGATTACTTTGATTTAATCAAAGAGGATATGCTGGTCTTAGATTATTAATAGCTTGATTTTGATTATTCTAATTGTGTCTTGGTTATTTTGACTAGAATTTCATTGATTTCCATAATTATTTTTTGGCCAATTAAAATTTGGTTGATTCCTCTAACATGTATTATATATATATTTAAATTGAGATAATTTTGTCTTCTAAATAAATTTATATTTTTAATCTCTTTGATATCATTTTCTTCCATTGAGCTTTATCTTCCAAATGGAACGAAGAATCAGAATTTAAGTTTAAAGTGCTCAATTTCCTTGATATTTCTATAACTTGTGTAATTAAAATAGATAAAAAATTATTTTCACAAACTCTAGCCCTTCTCTTTGGATTCACCCTATCAGCAAGCCATTAAAAATTATTTGCTACCATTTATTCAATTAATTCATAAGCCTCTTCAAAAGGCTTTAACATCAAAGAGCCTCTAGCTACAACATCAATTATAGCTTTAACGGATCCTACCAATCCATTATAAAAAGTTTGAATTATCAACCAATTAGCCAAGGCATGGCCAGGGCACTTTCTAAGAATCTCCTTGAATCTCTCCTAGATCTCATAAATAGATTCTCCTTCTAAGTAAGTAAAAGAAGTAATGTCATTTCTAAAGCTTGGTAGTCTTAGAAGGCGGGAAAATACTTTCCTAGAAATTGGTGGGCCAACTCATTCCATGTTGTAATAGAGCTTGGGGTTAAAGAATTTAACCACATTTTTGCTTTGAATCTTAGAGAAAATAGGAAGATGGCATCATTATTAACACCATTGTACTTAAATATTACATAAATTTCTAAAAATTAGGTAAATGTAGGTTAAGGTCGTCAACGAGAGCTCCCCCAAACTGAGTATTTTGTGCCATCTAAATTATTGTAGGTTCTAATTCATAATTATTTTCTTGGATGGTAGGTTTATTTATACTTTGGTGAATTTCATCTACTAAAGGGTTTGCAGAATATGTAAGAGGTTTAAAATAATCTATGTAATGAATAGGGTCAGCCATTTTAAAATTCATTTTGGTGGTTCCAATTTTACAAAAGGTTTCTCTTAATTTCAGAATCAAAATTTAAACGTGTATCCCCTTTATATCTTGTAAGCATGCAACCATATATATGCTAACACTAAAGTAAAATAAAAGAATAAAGTAGAAATAATTATACAATTGATTCTTTAATATAGTAAATTTGTAAATAAAATAAATTCTTCCTCAGTACGGCGCTTAGAAATTAATGGGTGCGGTTGAGTATCCTTAAGAATTTTGAAACTTATTTAGGCTTTATCAATCTCTAAAAAATGCTTAGATTTTCTTTGATATAAAAATTATAAAAACCCAATTTAATATATGCAAGTATATGTTTCAAATTAAGTAATATAGTTATAGAGTAGAGTATTAATCCCACATGGAAAAATGTTTACTTGCAAATACTAGCACTATCTACTTCATCTACAATAATTATACTACACAATTAAAATAAGTTTTGTTGGAGATTTAATCACTTAAATTAAAATAAAAAATAATTAAATGAAATACTATTTAGACAAATTATTTTTTATTGATGGAATATAAATTCAATATGTTTCATAATGATTCTCTTGATATTATTAAAAGCATATGCATCACTGATCACTCAGTCAAGCATGAGAATAAAAAGGATACATTATACTCTTCTAAGCTCAATACCACTTTAAACTCCCATACTTTAATATCCTATAAAAATCTTAAAGGAGTAAGTAAAGCATGTACTATTAAAACCCTCTCATGACAGTTCATCTCTATAAATTTGATACATGACACGCATTATGTCTATGATTGTATCATACCTATCCAACATACCTGGTTATGCCTGTTTTCCTATTCCTAGGCACCAAATTACACCTAATATTAACTACATATATGGTTGTTATGTGCATTAAATGAAGACCAAGTATATTGAAAATATCATAAAATTATCAATAAAGTGAAACTATATGTACTTCATATTTCATTTACACCATCAATCCAAAACTAGAGAATTTAGTCATATATGAAAAATAAGTGAAGCATACATTTTATTAATGCTCAAAAGAAATAAAGTATAGATGAAAATATATCACCAAATGGTTCAATGATCTCCTCTATACTCCTCCTTGAACTTATAAAATTATTTTCACAAATACAAACCAAACACTAATAAAATGTATCTAGTACTTCTCTGAATTCCCTTAGTTGTCACTCCCAAGAAAAAATCAGAGAAGCACTATAAAGACTAAAATTAAAGAAGTGATTGAACTCTTATACTAACACTACAACTAGACTATTTATAGAAAAACATATAAAATGGATTTTTGTGTCACGACACTCAAGACACTTGCATCGTGACACCCATAAAATGAATAAACACCACAATATTTATTGATTTCCTTCATTTATTATTGGTATGGACCTTTTATTTAATGAATCAACGTATCACTTGACTGGTAAATTGTGACATGAACAGTTACAATTGTAGAGTCATGCACTGGTGACTGTTGAGCACTTTGATGTCTACATGGCACTCCCTTGACTTAACGATGCTGGAATTTAGTAATGTGAAACTGTATAGATAGAGATTGGGCTTTGCAGCCTTAACTCCTCTGACTCTATGGTGCTTAGATAGTTGGTTATGATTTATGATGTTGACTCCTTTGATGCTACAATGTTGTCAAACAAAGATTGGGTGCTGTCATGTTTATATTTGGGTGTTTTAGCAGTGTAAATGATGGTCCCAAGGGTATTGTGATGTTTAGTAAAACTATTTATTTTAGTACTTCTGAATGAAGGATCATTATTTGAGATAATTTAGTACTAAATACTAACCAGTATATGACATTCTCTTTGAAGAACTTCAAAAGATGATGAGCATTAACTTCTTTCAAAGGAATTACTTCTTCCCACTTTGAGAAATAATATAGGCTGCTAGTATAAATCTATGACCTAAGATATATCAAATTGACAATATATGTACCATAATTTTTAAAAGGCCTGGAGATGATGGTTGGATGTAGGACATTTTTTGGATGATGTAGAACTACACCATGCACCTAACATTAAAGAAACATATGTGTAATATTCATGTAGTCATCTATCATCAACAGCCAATATTATCCCATTCAAATTATTTTCATTTTTAGCTTAGGCCCAGATTGGTGTGCATTACACAATCTGGTATGTACTCCTACTATCTTCTGTGCTTCTGATTTATTTAGACATCGTGACCATATTTGATTTAATGATCTTCTTTATAGAATATCATTAATTATAGCATAAGATAACAATCATCTTTTAATCTATTTTGCCATTTATTTATTGTGAGGGGACTTATTTTCTCTTAAGTATTCTATGAAATATTTTTTCTAATCCATAATTTTATCATCTACTACTAAAACATTTTTCACCTCACTAGGGGGTTTTCTATTTATATATTTAAAGTCTATAGGAAACAAAACCTGTCAGCCTTGCAGTTCTATCAGTATTTAATCTTCTATCAGAATTGAATCTTCCTTAAAACATGCTAATGCCTTAGCCAACTTAGCAAAAGCATCTTCTATGCAATTCTTTCCATGGGGAATTTAGTATAGCATTATAGTTGGGATCTATTCTAGCAAAGGCATTGTGTACTGGTGATAAAGAGTCAAAGTCACTTTTAATAATTTGTAAATTCCAACTACTTGATAAATCACTGGTTATAAATCTTTAAAGATTTTGATTTCTTCGAATATATTTAAGATTGCTAATTTTAAACAAGTATCAATGTCTCATATTCAGCTTTATTATTCGAACTAGGTGATGACATATGGTATGAGTAATACATTACATGTTTCATCGACATGATGAATAATGTACAAATTTTGAATTACCCTAGGGAAATATTATCTGATGTTCCATGTTGAATGGAAGCACCACTGTTAAAATAGAATTCCCAAATGGACTTCTCATTTGACTTGAGCTTCATGATTTATTCATCTAATAGTTTGTCATTTATCAAGAATTCATCTTGCGCTAGGTGAGCTACTAGGAAATCTACTACAACTTGTCATTTCAATGCTTGTAGAAGAGTGAATGTAATATTAAACTATGATAGAATCATCAACTAGCAAGCTAATCTTCCTGATAACATCACTTAAGTCATCAAATACTGTAGTGGATGTATCCTAAACATTAATTTACTTTATGAGATAGCATGTAGTGCGTCAACTTCTAAGCGAATATCATGGTTAAATAATGTTTTTCAATAAAAGGATAATCTACTTCAGTGGAAAGTATATTTCTACTCATATAATAGAGTACATTCCATTTTCATTCCTCATTAGCCTGAGCTAGTAATGCACTAAGAGATTTACTTAAGGCCATTATATATAGTATTAGTAGCTTCCCTGTATAGGAGTCACAAGCAATGAAGGATTTATAAGATTTTTCTTTATACTATCGAATAATTTCTGACTATAATGATCCCACTTCAATGGAGCATCTTTTTTGCATAATGTTGTAAATGGTTGACATTTGTATGAAAGGTTTGATATAAATCTCCTAAGGTATGCTAATTGACTTTGGAAAGATCTCAGTTGGGTAAGATTTTAGGTGGTAGAATTTCAATTATTGCTTTCATTTTATTCGAATCAAGTTTTATTTCACATTTTTGAACCATGAAACCCAAAAAATTTCACTAAAGTGATAACAAAAGTTCTCTTCAAAGTATTCACTTTTAAGCTATATTGGTGTAATCTTCAGAAAATAATACTCAATTCATATAAATGATCATATCTTTCAAGACTTTAATGATTAGATCATCAACATAACACTCCACTTGGTGGTGGATGATTTCATAAAAAATCCTCATGATTGCTCACTGATATGTAGCTCTAATGTTCTTTAATCCAAAAGGCATGATCTTACAGTAGTTAATCCCTATCAGTGTTATGAATGTTGTATATTTCTCATCTTTAGGATCCATCTTTATTTGATTATATCCATATGAGTCAACCATAAATAAAAATATTGCATGTGAGGAAGAGATATCTACCATGAGTAACCAGTATAGGGAGAGTAAACTCATTTTCAGGATATGCCTTATTTAAATCCCAAAATCAATGTAGACACGTATCTAACCATTCTTTTTCTTGACTGGAATGATGCTATCTTACTAAGTTGGATATTTTTCCTCCCTAATAAAGCTAACATCAATGAACTTTTTGACTTCAACCAAATCTTGTTGCTCGATGTTGAGTTGTATTAGTCAAGGTGCTTATCTTATTGAAAACATTTTTGGTGAATTGCTAAGTTGTGAACTACCATGTTTGAAGATAATCTAGGCATTTCTTCATAACTGTAGGTGAAGTATTTTTAGAATTTTGATAGTAATTGAATTATGTCATTTGCTTCATCATCAATCAACAAAGAGCTGATGAAGATTGAATGATTGTCTTCTTCGGTACTCAAATTTAGTTCCTTTAAATCAACAATCATATATTTAATCTTCTCTTCAAGTTCAAGAGGTGCATCTATAACTTGAGAGTCATCCAGATCACTTGAATTTTGTAAGTAGGGTTTGTTAAAAGATTTAATGTTCACAAAAAAGAGACTATCAGAATCTAGATTATTCGACATAACTAAGCAATATTCATCATCATCAAGAAAACATAGAATTAAAAAGCCAATACCTGATCTTGATGTAAATTTATATTATTTATTATTCCACATGTATTCAAATTGGCTTCACCTCTGGTCCAATTTGAAGGCATTAAACCTTACTCAATGAATTTATTTACAAGGTTTGAATACCGATCAAATGGCAATTCTATTATCTCATCCATGAATAGATCATCAAGGGTTAAATCAATTTCAGGGGGTTTATTAGTGGAAGATACAAAGATATTGGCTTTAGTGTCAAGGTTTAAAGGATGAGAGGCTTTCACCTCTAACCTCTTTACATGATTTTGGGATAGTGAGATTAAGGTTATATTCTTCATATACATTTTTAACATTTTTGAGGTAGATAAGTTTGAATTATCTTCCCTAGCAACTTAGACATTGTTCTCATTGCTAACAAATTTTTTATAAATCTCATGTTTTGGATGATTTATGAAGCTCCTATATTTTACACCCTATGGGTCTTTCTCAAGCTTATATAACTTATCATCTGAGCTAAATTCTAAATCAAATGTATTGTAGGCTCCCTCACTTACATATTTTGATTTTAATTTTCCATCCTTAACTTCTTCCACCATATTGTTGTGCCATTCTACAACCTCTTTTTGAGGGAGGAACACGTGACCAACTAATATTTTGTTCAAGATCAGGATGCTGTTATTTTTCTTTTTCTTCTTCTTTTTCTTTCTCTTTTCTTTTGTTTACTTCTACTTAAGTTAGTTTGAAGTTTTTAGAGCAAACAATATGCTTCTTAGGCAGATAATAGGAAGCAACTTCATACATTTTATCGTTTTAAATAAAAAATGGTTACAAATCACCTTTAATAGAGTGCTATGTTACTTCTCAAGATAATTTGGTACACTGGTGTAGGGTGGAAGGAACCATTCTATGTTCATGAAACCAGAGTCTATCTAAGAGAGAATTAAAAGAAGCTTAAGAATCTATTATATAAAATTTAGCCTCAGTTTTTAGGGTTTCTATCTCTAGCTATAGGGTTATTGAACCCAAAGCCCTCTTGCCCTACTCGTTGAATCCTCACAACATCATCTTATTAAAGCTGAGTTTGAGAGTGTCCATCCTAGAGTATGTGAGATTCTAAAAGTCATAATGTTGACTAATGCACACAGATCTACAAATACACATGATTTTTTAAAGTTGTCTATGTTTACAAAAATGTATAATGGATGGTTATGAACTTCCATTCCCAACAGCAAATCTTCATCTAAAAATGTGACTATGGGAACTTCCTTGAAGTAGATCACTTCTTCTTTCGACTATGTTAATGCTAGCTAAGCCATACAGATCTCTAGATTGAGTAAATCTTTGACTAAAGACTCCATTATTTCTTTGAAAAAAAATAAAAGCATCATTAATACTCAATTTTGAAGGCAATTTTCTAAGGTACATTAAAACATTATAATCCACCATTGGAATTTCTTCATTCTTTGCATCTGATTGTTAAACTTATTGAGATTGATTAAAAGCTTCTAGATTATTTGCAACCTACTTCCCTTTTTCCATAGCTGTAACTTGAGGAGGTAAGACTTTACCACTTCAAATATTAACTTGCACTACATCTTCAGAGGAAGGATTTTTATTAGATATCAGTTGTTGATTGTCGCTTGATTTTCCTCTAGTGGACAATATGAATCAAATATTTCTAACTCCATGTTGAAAGGATCACCCTGTATATCAAGTACATGAGAATTTCAATCATAATAGTATTAGAAATATATCATTTGTAGGTATTCCTTAAGAATTATTTTCATCATAATTTATATTTTAATATGGATATTCATTAGCAAAAATAAACATGATATCTGTAAAAACTCTTTTTCATTACTTTCTTAGTCCTAGGAGGGACAAAATAAAAGTCTTGGAGAGTTAGAGGTTTAAGTGACTGTTGATCTCATTTTTGTATGAAGTCATTAGGGCCCATCTAGATCTCCACCTAATTGATTTGATGGTTGAAATTTCTCAAAGTTTCAATCATCTAGACTTCAATTTAGGATTCAATCAAGATCTCAAATCAATCCAAACTTCAAACCAATTCAAACTTTAAACATATCCAAGCTTCAAGATAATCCAATTCTCAACCCTAACATTAATACTTGATTGAGCCTTCAATTTAACTCCAACCATATCCATTTTTTACAATCACCTATATAATTATTACTGATATGGATAATACAAATTCAAGCATTCAAATCCAAAATCCAGCTTAAATCTAGACATTAGACCAAATGTCCAAGATTAAAGGCTTTGGTCCTGAAAGTCTTTTTTAGTGATTTTTCAAATTCCTCAAAACCCAATCAAATGACCCCCGATTCATGATATATAAGTTTCAAATTAATTAGGCATGCCCTAGGATCTATCCTCCAAATTTGAGCTCAATATGAGGGCTCTAACTCAAGAAATTGAATTAAAATCTAAAGGCTGTAAACCTTCAAATATTTACTACTTATGCCACAAGACCTGCCCTCCAGTGGAATTTGACCTTAGAGCCTTCTACAAATCCTATAACCACATCCAAACCTTTGATCATGATATTTTAAGTATTAATCTACATTTTGGTGGATCCACTTTGACCACTAGTTAACTAGTGGTCAAAATGACCAAAAGGCCCCTTAAGGGTAAATTTGAAGTTTTTTTCAAACTTCAACATAACCCATTCAAATCAAACCTTGAAATCTAATCTAATGAATTCTAAACATCATAAGGAGTACATAAGACTCAAACTCAAACCCTAGGTCAACCTGGTTGACTAAGTCAACTAGAGTTGACCCAAATATCCCTTAAGAGTCTAAATGGCCATTTTAACTAAAATGACCATTATGACCCTTGGGATCACCTCTACCAGATTCAAAATATCAAGCCAAATTTATTGGGGCCAAACCCATGTCTTGGGTCAACCTGGTTGATCAAGTCAGTCTAGGTTGACCAAATAGATAAGGATTTAAACAATCAATTCGACTAAAATAACCTCTCCAACCCCTGGAGCTACATCTAATAGACTCAAAATATCAAACCAAACCTATTGAGCTAAAATCCAGACCCTAGGTCAACCTGGTTGACCAAGTTAATTAGGGTTGACTCAATAGTCCTTTAAGGGTTTAGATTATTCTAACCCTTAAAACTGCCTCCACCAAATTTCATTCATTATACCAAACCTGTTAAGCCAAAACTTAGATGCTAGATCAACCTGGTTGACCAAGTCAACCTCAGTTGACCTAATAGCCCATTAAGAGCTCAAGTAGGATAATCCAACCTATTTGGCCAAATTAAATCCCTCAAGCTCTCAAACGTATTCCAAAGGATGATTCAAACATACCCAAGCTCATATAGGGTCAAATCACATTTGATTTGACTTGGTCAAACTATCAAGTTTGGTAAAATCTTATATTCCATGCATTTAAACATTAAACCCATGCTTTTAAATCTTCTCCAAGTCCTAACCTTCTTTCAATTTTTTTGTTTGAACATATTTAAACTCAAAATGAGGCAACTCAAATTTAATTTGACCAAGTCAACTCATAAAGATTTGATCAAACCACCTCATGCTCTTATACTCATATTAAGCCTCAAACCATTTCCAACTCATCCAACCAGCACTAAAGATCGTCCCATGCCACCTCAACACCTCCTTAACTATTTCCCATTTAATTTAGTCAACAAAGAGATGGGGAGTGGTCAAAGAGGTCAAATCCCTTATTTTAAGCACTCACCTCCATTCTAAATCAACTCTAGCTATTCTAAATGTTTTATGGAAGTTTATAAGCCTCATTTAATGCCTAGATTAGGTTTAAACATCTCCTAATAAATCAATGTACTCAAAAGGACAATAGAGCTATCCACCTCACGTCCTCATTTACTCTAATTCTCTTATTCCTAACCACTCCCAGGGCACATGGCAACATCATAGCAAGCCTCCTAGTTGATCAATTTTCTATAAACCACCAAGATCATTTTGAATAGGGAAAAATACTCAAAAGAGCCCTCATTCAAACCCTCTCTCTCTCTCTCTCTCTCTCTCTATATATATATATATATATATATATATATATATATATATATATATATATATATATATATATATATATTCAAGCTCTCCTTGACCCAAACTTCTTTTTTAGCTCTAAACAAGTTCTTCTTCCTTTCCCTAGTTCAAACCTACCTTTAAAACCCTGTCGACAGTGAGATTTCCGTTGAACCAAATCCCTTCTCTATCTAAGGCTCATAGAGTTTAATCCATAGCTTTTGGAAAAGTTATGAGGACAATTAAAAAGCTCAACCAAATCAAAATCCTGAAGATCCAATAGTAAAATTTCTTAAAGCCATTAGCATTAGTTCATTACATTTAGGATAAATAGCTTTTCATATAGTGCATTTTGAACCGTAAAATTAAATCCCCATTAAAATCTAAAAGAAAGAGAGGACAGAAATATAATGTATGATGTATCATTATATTTATTATTCATATATAATGCTATTTTTTATTTTTTTAATTAAATATATTTTTTGAGCATAAAATTCCATCATAATTAGGACTTTTTCCTTACATATTACATTATTACCCGCTATAATGCTCCTCTATCGGCCTCTGCGGGTCGTCGCGGTCGACGTCGTCATCCTATTCTTCCGTCAATTCCCGTACTGAAATGAGCTCATGCAAATTGACCATCTGGATTGAGAGAATGAGGCATTTTATTGTTGTAGGGTATTTTTTATAACCTATGTTAAATATACATTTTCTGGATAATTTATCACCTAATAAATGGTCCAAATCATGTCATTCACCATCGTGGTTTGACGTGTATTAATAGATGATTTAAGATTTCCAGGTCTGTCAAAATCCTAACCGTTCAATCAAAATTGCACTCGATTGGATGGTCCCATGAGCTTGCTAACACAGTTAAGTAAACAATATCCACCATTTTATTAAGGCAGCATTAATTGTTAATGATTGCCAATAGAGCAATCATTGGTTATTAACGTACCGTTCGCAATAATTTCCTCTGCATTTCGATCCCGCTAATTGTAACTCGTCGCATGTCATTCTGCCACTGTTGATGTCACTGACTTAATTAAAATGATTTTAAATTTATTTTAAACCTATTTTTTAAACAAAAAACTTTAAATAATTACTAAAAAAATTTAACCAAAAAATAATGTAATACATCAATTTTTTTAGAAAATTAAATTCTATAATTTAAAATTAATATTAAATTAAAATACCTTATATATTTTAAGATAATGTAATACTATTTATTAATATTTTCAATTATTATTTAATTAAAAATCAATAACATTTATCCAAAATTTACTTAACATATCTTAAGAATATTCTTTATTTATTAAAAAAAATATTTTAACAACTTATATCAATTTAATTTTAAAATATATTTAATATTATTTATATTTAATTATTTGAAATATATATTTAATCATTAATTAAAATATTCAAGAAATGATTAAAAGTTCAAATTTAATCATAAATTATTAATATTTTATATTATGATTTAAAAAATTAAAATACTTTAATTTAAAAATAAATTTATTTTAAATATTTTGTATATTTTAAATATTTTTTAAATATTTAATATTTAATTAAATCTAAAATAAGTTATTCTAAAAATTTTATAAAAATAACATTAAATCATTTCAAATTTTTTATAAAACATTATAATATTATATTAATATTATTTTGAAATTAATTTAATAATTCATTTTTTTAAAATATTTTCAATCTATTAATTAATATAAATTTCTAATAATTCAAATGAAATTTAAGTTACATAAATTTATTTTTTATTAACAAATAATTTATTTTTAAAGATTAAAATACTTCAATTTGAGATTCATAATTATTTTAAAATATTATATATATTGAATTATTTTAAATATTTAAACATTTAAATATTTACTTAATATTTAAGTAAGAGAAATTCATATAATTTTCAAAGTCTTGAGATAATTATTTTAAATAATTTTAAATTTAGAGAACAACTAACATTTAATTTAATTTTATTTTATTTAAAAATTATTTTGGGTATATTGATTTTCTTTAATTTTTTAATTACACTTAATTACTATAAAACTTCAAAAATTCAAGAAAAATTCTTATTAAATCACAAAATTTTAAATGATATCAAAAAATTTTCAAGAATCTAAAATTTTAAAATTAATTTCAAAATTGAGAACTTAATTTATTTAAAATAATTTGAACTATTTAATTATTAACAATTTTATTTAAATGTTAAATTTAATATTTTAATCATTAAAAGTTTTATTTTAAAATTTTTAAAATAATTAGATAATTTTAAAGATATTTTAATTTAAAATTTAAATTAATTTAAGATATTTTATTTATTTTAATAAATTTAAATTATTTAAATGTTTAAATATTTAATTAATTATTGACTCTAATAATTTTTAAAAAATTAAAAATTTTTATTTTAAAATATTTTTATATTATTAAGTTATTTAAAAAAATATTTTGAAATTATTTTTTTAAATTTAAAATTGACATATTTTCAAATATAAAATTCAATTTAAAATTATATATGTTAAATCCTTGAGTGTTGAGGTTTCAACATTTTAAGCACATACTGAGATTACTTGAATAGAATTTATGGGGATTGATTAGTGTTTGAGTATGTCTTATTTAATCATATTCCAATTCCTTTAAAATTTTTCTATATTGTCTTTTGATCACATGTGTAGGTTGCGCTTGAACTTAGCTTAGGCTCCTCAAGATTTAAGAATATATTGTGATTGTGTGCATTTATATATGCATTTAACCAAGGGTTAGCAAGACATTGATTTCAATCCTACATAACATAGTAACACCTAAGAACATTAATTAAGGACATTTGTCTAGAAAATTTAGATTTATTTTGGAAATTAAAATACACATCCAATAGGGATGACATTTGAGACATTTGAACTTAGTGACACCTCCAACCCATAGAGAAATTCTCACTAGTTTTAAAATTCATTAAATAATTCAATTAATTTATTAATTAACCTTTAAACTTCTAAAAAATATAATAAATCTAAATTAATTTCAAAATTTACATATAATGCCTCAAACTAACCAAAATTCAACACTTATTCCAAGAAAATAAATGCTCCTTGACTGGACTTCAATTATAAGCTTAATTTAATTTTAATTAAAATTTACTATTTAATTAATTTATTAATTAAAAGTAAATAAATTTCAAAAAATTCTCAAACACTTGAGAACACTTTCTTAGGTTATTTCTATCCTTTAGAGGTGATTTCAAGATATTTGGAGTTCATTAGGATTCAAACTATTAAAACCCTTCTAATTAAATAATTCTAATAATTCAAATAAGTACCCAAACTTATAAAAATCATATCTAATTTCAAAAAATTTAAAATTAATCAAACTCAAAGGCAATGGACTTCATTGGGGTCTAATATTTATTAAGAATATCAAACCACCAAAAAATTCAAATTTAAAATGTCAAACTTTTGGTCAACCTTAAGTTAAAATTTGAAGTCAAAATTTCAAAATTTCATAACAAAATATAGAAAAATCAAATTCAAACAAACTTAATGTCTAATTTCTCATCTTAATGTCCAACATTTAAGAAAAATATGAAAATTATATAAATCAATCTTAATTAAGAAGTCAAACTTTAATTCCTTTAGTTAATATATTTAAATAATTCAAGAAATTCAATATTTATTCTAAAAATCCAAAAAACCTTAATCTAACCATAGAAACTAGCACCCAATCAACTTTATTATAATTTAATAACCTTTAAGCTTCAACCAATTAAATTTTCTAAATTTTATCAATTATCACTAGGTAACTCGAGCCTATTAGGCTATTAGCTTTGCCCAAGGAATATGAAATAAACTTTACGGCCCTAGTGAGAAATAAAGGTGGTATCTATTGAAAGTTAATTTTAAACCATTAATACTTGAATCTCAATTAAATTTTTTCCTTAAGCCTTTCAGCCAAATAGAACATCAAAATAACTTTAACAAATTATCCTACATAGGATACATTAAAACCACACAACCTACCTCAAACACTTTAGATAGTTTGCTAGGACAACTAACTCTAGTCTTAGGCTAGGCAGCAGTTTACTTTCCTGCTATTCTGTGTTGAGTTTTTCGAATTTTCACTATATGTTAGTTTCTATAATTAATTGTTATGATTATTTATTTAAATTTTAATGCAATCTATGAATTAATTTGATATACATTAGATTATCCTTAGGTTAAGGAAATTTTAAATGCCAATATAATCTTATGCATGTTGTCATGTTCATACATGGCAAATTAAAATAAAGGAGGAGAATAAAAATTAAGCTTTTAATTAATGAATGTTTTGCATGTGCTATGCAATATTAAGTCCCCCTTTAAATTAAAAGAGCATGGCCAAGTGTGGCTAGTTTGAGCATTTTAATTTTCATGTATAACTACTTAGGATTATTTAAAGAGTAATTGCCTCAAATAACCTACAGGTTGTTTGAGACTAGCTTTTTATTTTAATATTCAATTTAATTTAATTCAAGTCAAGAGTTGTATTGTTAAAGTGATTTGAAACGGGATGTTAAAAATCCAATTTGTAATCTAAAGAGCAAGGAACATCCCCCAGGGGAGAGTTCATATCCATTTGGAGATCCAAATTTAAATAGTTTTAAAATATCCAAAGAGAAAACACCCCTTTCGAGAGGCAAGTTTCTTTTCATTTAGATATTCAGACCTAACGAATTAAAGGAGTTCATAGAAGGACAAAGAAATGAAGATCAAAAAGAATCTCATTCTCAAAGTCACTTGAGTCTTAGGAGTAGAATCTAGGTTGTTATTATTAATACTTGACCACTTTACTTTTTCTGCAGACCTTGGATTATAAAACTAAGTGGCACTTACTACATAAACATTCAATTTAAATATTTAATTTAATTGATTGATTTATGTTGATTGCACAGTAGAAATGACATACTTTTTTAGTCTTTTACTTGTAACTCGCTTTTATTTTAGCCTTGAATGATCAGTTTCTACTTTAATTAAATTAAAAAAATTTAAGTCAATATATAAACTCTACAAATTTTAAGAAGTAAGCTCGGGCTCACTAATGGTCTTATACATATATGTTGAACCTTGTTTTACTTTGTTAGGCACCTTCCTGTATGTGGGTTCTAGTAAGTCACCTGACCTATTAAGGTATAGTCCTATCAAGTGGATATTGTATAATCTTTAGGATAAAATATTTAAGCCTATTTTAAAACTGCTTCATCCTAATTTAAGCATTTATAAAATCAACTAGCATGCATTATATTAAAAATAAACTTAAAAGTAACTAAAACTTTAAATGCATTTTATTATAAGCATTAAATTACCCTATATACGTTAAGGGGCTAATTAGATCTGCTCTAGATGTCGGCCCTATTTCCATAAACTTAACTAAATAACATCCCTATCACTCTTTCATAACTTACATGACTCATGATTTTTAAGTAACTAGGTGGTTAGTTGGCTTCCCAATCTAGGTCAAGGTAAGTCCAGATCTGCATTAAATTAGCTAGGTTCGGACTATAAGACCTCGACTTTTTAGGAATAACTTCTTAACTTTTTAATAAAATTGATAATTCAAACTTAAATCTCCTTTAATTCAAAATTAAGCATAATACATAGGATAAGTTGGAGTGCTTCTAAAATATTTTAGAATCCCAAAGCATCTCTTATATTTATTTCTTTTACCTCTAGAAATAAGTGTTCAATTTTAATCCAATCCTAGTTTAATTTTCAATCCTCACTCTTTTGATATCAATCTTTGAAAATTTAAAATGAAATTTCTATCTTTATTTTAATCGAGAATATTCATAAAAAACTTAGATTTCATACGATGTAATTAACTATGAGGGCTTGCACTCATAGGAGATTTAAAAACCCATATCAAATTTTTATAATCAAGTTTTCAAAATTTAATTAATTATTTTTAGGAAAATTAAATTTGATGATCATTATCGCCATATTTAAATGATTTATATTAGGTGATATTCTCTTTTCCCAGAATGATATGTCATTTTATAATCATAATTTTAATTATGAAATTAATGATCATTTACCCAGATCATCACACCAAACATTAAAATGAATATCATTTAAATTATTTTGGGTCATGTGTGGTTCTTTCCTAAATTTGACTATGATAATTAGAGTAAGCTTAATATTTTATAATATGAACCCATTAGAGAATGATATCTGCACCTCTTGAGATGATATATCATTCATAATGATGTGTTTAATTTTAAACTTAAAATACCAAAAAAATAAATTCTCCCAAAGAAAATTATCTAATTCAAACTCAAACTTTTTCAATCAGATAAGGACATGTGTTCACCATTTGTAGAGATAACTACATATCACAATCTAACTTTTTTTATTATGCTCTTCTTCCTTCAAAGCTAGGAGCTTGTTTGACTCACACTTCCTTAATCTCTTTGGTTGGAAGTTTATTCTTCATCTCCTTAAGAGCTACTAGATCAACCTAGATGGGATTATATATTCTTGGGAGTTCCTGGAAAGATGAATGATATAGTCTATTAAGGGTTCTTTTAGAAGAATGGGATGAAGCTGCATCCCACCCATCATTGGGCTTTAAAGTATGAAAAGGTGAAGAAGGCTCACCAAATATATACTTAGTGAATCCCTAACTTGAATCTACTAAGTGTTCTTTGGGCATCACAATTGTCCCATTTTTATAGTTTCTATTCAGCCACTCTGTGAAAGTTATACAATCTTCCAAATCATGGCCTAACATTTGATAATATGAATAATAGTTGGGTTGCCCTGCTTTAGTGGCTTCTTCTAGTTTTCGGGAAGGTGAAAATGAATTTAAATAATGGATTCTTTATAAGGCTCTTGAACATTTTCTTGATGGCCTCTCATTTAAATGGATATACTTTACTTTTAAAGTAATCAAATTGTTCCTTCTTCTGCTTTGGAATTAAGTAAGGTCGATGTCTAGATTTTTGGTTAATATTGAGGAGGTCAACTTAGATTTATTATAACTCAGGCTTCCGAGTTTATAATTTTGATGATAACAAATATTATTAATTACCTTTTTATCTCTTTTAGTATTTATAGTCCATATTTATTTTTGTATTAACTAATATTTTAGGTGCAACATATATCATTATTTGAAGATTCATGGCTCAAGATGGGGTAGAATAGGTTATGTTGAAAGACTTTATAATTTTTATTTATTTATTTTTAATTTATTGAGTCAAGTCTTGCAAGGGTATATACTAGTCTTGTGACTGTACACACACATAATGGGAGTAAAATTAATTTTAAGTATTTTAATTTTTTTTTACATCATACTATATGATATGGATCATAATGTATAAATGGGGGCTACAAAAATTAATTAAAATATTTTACTTTTCTAAAAAAATAATTTTAAAATATGATTATTCGTGTAGTACGAACACCACATTATACTCGACGATCTGTTATAAGATTATATTGTATAAACTGGATTATATTGTATGATCAACATAAATGATATTTGGCCATCCCATGATTCTTCTTAGATGAACTTCATTTCCATTAAACTAATCATACTGTATGATTGGTCATTTTTATTGATGATCGTATAATACTAACAGGCAAATTTGAATTGATCGTATAGTACTAATAGGTCAAATTCTATACATCATACTAGACGATCATACAATCTTATTACACAATCTTTGATGGCTAAATTGAATATTTAGGGTTTTTTAAAGCCCCCTATTTACGCTTTATCATGAGACTTTATAATAGCCTTTTGAGCATTCATTGAGTTGTTTACTTTTGAAAAAAGCTTGAAGAGAGAGTTTTATACTAGGGAGAGAAAGGGTAAAGTTTGTAAGAGAGGCAGAAAACCCTTATGGGCTTCAAGGGAGTGTGAGAGGGGGTTTTCACATGATTTCTCTAGAGAACTTTCACCTGAGTTCCTCTAAGAGTTATAATTTATCTTGAGAGAAGCTTTGGGAAGAAGACCTCTTTGGTGTTAAAACAACCCAGCTACTCAACTGTACCGGGGAAGGTGAAAGTGATTCTAAGTTCTCTATCTCACTAGGAGGGTAAAATGGAGTCAAGTTTCTCTGCCCCACTAGGAGGGTTTAAAAGAGTCCAGGTTTTTGCCTCACTAGGATGGTGAAAAAGGAGTCAAAGTTCTCATTTCTAAAAGGAGTATGGTCGTCTACCACACCAAGTTGGTAGAAAAGAGTTTGTAAGGGATTCTCCACCTTAATATGGGGACTAATGGAGAGTCACTAAAGATTATAATTAAATAGCTGAAGGGAGGAATTCAGGGAATGGATGTAGGACATTATTTTACCAAACCACTATAAATCTGGTGTGTTCATTATAATTTCTACTTTATGCTCTTTTTTTAATATTTTATTTCCATAATAATTGCTTGGGAAAATTGGTGCTTATTTCTTAGCTTCATAAATCAAGATATCATCATAGTTAAATCAATATTTTTTATAAACTCATTCACTTCCATAAGTAATTATAATTTGGTATTTTCAACTTTTAAAAATGTTTAAAAAATATTATCATAATTATTTAAAGTTAAGAAAAATATTTAAATTACCAATTCACCCCCCCCCCCCCCCCCTTCTCGGTGAGCCTCGGGCTAGTTCCTTAAGATCTAATAACCTTCATGAACTTTCATGTCGTATCAAAGTGGGTTTCAAAAATAAGGTTTTAGAATACTTTTTAAGAATGATCAATGACTTATTTTGTTAATCGTAATACTATGGAAAGTTATTCTATAACCCATCCACCACTATTTAAAAATATTCCTTTTTCTTTCTAGAAAATATTTTCAATATAGATAATGGTGTCAAAATTAATATTTCCTTTAATGAATGGAGTATTAAGGATAATCACATAGTTAAATGCTAAGTATTTAAATTGTTTCTTTTGTTCTTTAAAATTCGAAGATGATATAAAAGTTTTGACCTACACAACTAGGAAAGTTATTTGGGATAGACTTTGCATTATATATGAAGGTACTAGTGAGGTCAAATAATCTAGTTTAAATTTATTACTACATGACTATAAACTTTTCAAGATGAAACCTTATGAGACTATCTCAAATATGTATACTAAATTTACTTATATAGTTAAGTCTTTGTAAGCTGTAGGTAGAGAACTTTCTAACTTTAAAAAGGTTAATAAAATTCTACATTATCAACTTAATAAATTTGATACCAAAGTCACGGCTATATGTGAAGCAAAAGATTTGAATGCTTATTATATTAACAATATAATCTGCTCACCCATTGCCTATGAGCAAAGTGTGAGTTAAAGACTTCTGGATGTAGGTGATGAGAAGACTATAATGCTAAAAGACATAGACACGAATGAATGTGTCTTAGTAGATGATGATAGTAAGGAGATAATATTGATAAAAAACAAATTCAAAAGTCTACTGAAGCATAAGCATAAGCATCAACAAAAGTGGAGCAAAGGTAAAATTATAAAAATATTAAATTTTCTTTTGACGTTATATACTTTGGATGTAGGAAATTCGAACATCTCAAATATGAATTCCAAAATTTAAAAACTTAACCTGTAAGAAAAGGGTGAAAATAAGAAAAATTCAATAAAGGCAAATGATAAGAAAAATAAAATCTCTTAGGCAGACTAGCTTTTTAATCATGAAAATAGGAGCAAGTTGACGATGTAACAAACTTATGCCAAATTGTCAAGGATTTAATTGTTAATTGTAATCAGGTATAAGTATATTGAAGTTTGTTTGTGCATTTTTTATGTGTTCTGTGTGATTATTTATATATTTGTGTGTTTAATTTTTTTTTTACTTTAGGCATAATATCATGTTTTAGTTTGTTTATGTATGTTTTTATTTTCTTCTACATGTATTTGAATTTTAGGTGTTGTTTTATCTATTATTTTTTACAATGTCAACGGGAGATAATATATTATAATTAGCTGTATTTGTGTTTTAGTTTTAAAATTTTATTTGTCCTTAAAAAATGCTTTCCCTATTTTTAATATAATTCTTTTAATAGGAGGTGATTATGAGAAATATTTTTAGTTCGTAAATTCAACCAATAATATTTATCATCATAAAAAAGGGGGATATTGTTGCAACTTGGGCTCCCAAATTTATGATTTTGATGATAAAAAATATTATTTATTACCTCTTTATTTCTACTAGTATTTGTAGTGCGTATTTGTTTGTGTGTTAACTAATATTTTAGGTACAACGAGCACCATTATTTGAAGATTTATGGCTCAAGATGGGATATAATAGGTTATGTTAAAGGAGTATGTAATTTCCATTTATTTATTTTTAATTTCTTGAGTCAAGCCGTATAAGTGTGTATACTAGCATGGTGACCGAGCACACACACACAATGGAGAAAAAATAATTTTAAATATTTAATTTTTTATACATCATATTGTATGATATGGATTATGGTGTATAATTTAATGTTACAAAAGTTAATTAAATTTTTTTTAAAAAAAAATAATTTTAAAATATAACTATTCGTATAGAACAAAAACCACATCGTACTATACTATCTTTTATAATTAGAAACTCTATCATTTATTAAATTAAGCAAAAAATTTAAATTTAAAAAGTTATTTTATTCGTACTATACAAACCTAATCGTATTGTAGGATTTTTAAAATATTATCTTGTTTAATCATATGATTAATCAAACAAATTTGCTTAATTTTGATAATTTTATCATAATATATGATCAATAGAGATTATATTTAGTCGTCCTATGATTCATCATGGATGAACTACATTTCTGGTTAACTGATCTACTATACGGTTGGTTATTCATACTGATGATAGTATAGTACTAACAGGAAAATTTGAATTGATTATACGGTACTAACTAGTTATCATATAATACTAAGAAGTCAAATTCTGCTTATTATACTAGATAATCCCACGGTCGTATTGTATGATCTTTAATGGCTGAATTTAATTTTTAAGGTTTTTTGAATACCTCTGTTTAAGCTTTCTCATAAGACCTTGTAATAATTTTTTGACCATTCATTCAGTGGGTTCTTCTGGAAAAAGCTTGAAGAGAGAGCTTTGGGCTAGGGATCCTTATAGGCTTCAAGGGAGTGTGAGAGGGTGTTTTTACACAGTTGCTGAAATAAAATTTCACATGAGTTCCTCCAAGAGTCAAGATTTATCTTGAGGGAAGCTTTGTGAAGAAGACCTCTTTCATGTCAAAACATTTGGCTACTCCATAGCATTATAGAAGGTGTAAGTGATTCTAGGTTCTCTATCTCATTAGGAGGGTGAAAAGGTGTCAAGGTTCTCTGCTCACTAGGAAGGTAAAAAAGTGTCCAGGTTCTCTGCCTCACTAGGAGGGTGAAAAGAAGTCAAAATTCTCTAGTTGTGAAAGGAGTACGAAAGTCTACCGCACTGGGTTGGTCGAAAAGAGCTTGTAATGGCTTCTCCACCTAGTTGTGGGGGCTAAAAGAGGGTCACTAAAGAGTTTAGTTCAATACTTGGTGAGGAGGATTCTGGGGAGTGGACGTAGGTCATGGTTTGATCAAACCACTATAAATCTCAAGTGCTCATTCGAAATTTTACTTGCTACACTTTAGTTTTCGACATTTTATTTGCATTATAACTACTTGAGAAAATTGGTGATTATTGCTTATTTTTGTAAATCAAGATATCATAATAGTTAAATCAATATTTTTAATAACTCATTCTCTTCCACAAGTAATTAAAATAAGGTACTTTTAATTTCCAAAAAATGTTTCAAAAATATTATCATTATTATTTTAAGTTAAGAAAAATATTTAAATTATCAATTCACCCTGTTGCGGATCTAAGATTATGGATTAGACTTTTGATGATAGCAAACATTTATGTTTTTCTACGACTGCCTTGCCTACTAACTTTTCAGGTTCACAAGATCGAACACAACTCAAGATCAGCTCAAGATTGGGTAGATTCAGGTTGAATCAATCTGTAATGTTTTTCTTTTTCTTGAGTCAATTGTAAAAGTGGTTCACGAGGCTAAGTAACCTTGCACACACATACTTGAGGGGTTTTCTCAGTTTTTCTATTTTGAGTACATCGTTCTGGATGATGTTCAGATCGGCCAGAATGATCCAACTAAAAAAAGAAACCCTAATTAGAGCATCCTAGTTAAGCAGCCATCATTAAGCACATCGTCTTTGATGATCCTTATATCGACTAGGACGATAGGCTCAAATCAGAAAGAATCAACTGCCATGACAATTTTAGGTATTCTTTATTTTAAAACATCAACTAGGATGAACTCAACATCATCCTGGATGATACAACACAATTATGCCTAAATTAATCTAGCAATTATGGAAAGCAATTAAGGTTGATTGATGCAATCACATCGGCCGGGCCGATCGCAGAATCATCCAGGACGATGGACTGGACGATTGACATCAGCCAGAATCTATTCAGGGCGATGTTCAGGATGATTTTTCTCGAATTTGAACAAATCATCCAGGACTATATGATATCGGCCTGGATGATGTAACCAATTTTCTTCTGATCATACCAAATCATCCCGGCTGATTGAGTTTAATTTGAACTGATCGTACAGGACAATTAAAATATCATCTTGGACGATAATGTTAGTTCTTAAAATTCTATTTAAAGGACCCTAATTTTCTTATGCTGAAGACCTTGAGTGCTATTGTCTTGACCTGAGAGAGCCTTGGGAGAGGGAGAGAGAGAGAAAGAGAGGAACTTGTGAGGGGGAGTTTATGAGAGGGTTCACAAAGGTTGCTCCAAGCAAGGTTCCAAGTCATCATCTCCGTTCTTCATCCTTCGTCCTTGGGAGGTTCCTGGGAGGTCTACTTCAGCAAAAGGTCTGGGTTCTCTACCCGCTTCAGGAGGAAGCAAAAGGAGTCGGTTCTCTGCCGCACTGGGGTTGGTGAAAAGGAGTCTGTTATAAAGGCTTCTCCGCCTAGCTGTGGGAGCTAAAAGAGAGACACTTAATTAGTGCAATACTCAGAGGGTGCCTCTGAGGAGTGGACGTAGGTCAAGGATTGACCGAGCCACTATAAATCCGGTGTGATCTTTCTTTGTTTTACTTCTGCATTTAATTTCTGCATCTGCTACTCTTGTGGTGAATATTTTTTCTTTTAATTTTGTGCTTTACCTAAAGAAAAATTTTTAAAAATACCAACTCACCACTCCCCCCCCCCCTCCTGGTTAGCCTCGGGCTTGTTCTTAAGAGATTAACATCCCTAACAAACTTTCACACCCCCTCTTATTTTATAGAATAAATTGTTTATAATCCTTGATCAACTTTAACCATCTTCTTTGCCTCAAATTCATATCCTTATTTTTATGGACATTCTTATTCCAGATTTGGAGAAATTGGAAATAGAGGTGGTATCTACTGATATAGATTCAAAATTATTAGCTCAGATGATTATTCAGCCTACTATATAAGAAAAAATTTAAGAAGCTCAAAAATAAGATACGAATTATTTGAAGTTGAGTGATCATATTAAGGCGGTAAGAGACCTAAACTCTCTTTATCTTATTCATGAGTTATTTTCTACAAGCATAGATTATGGGTTCCTTCTATTGGTGATCTATGAGCTGAGTTCTTATATGAGGCACATTACTCGGGCTATACTATTCATCTAGGAAGCAGAAAGATGTATGGAGATTTGAAAGGAATGTTATGGTGGCCTAGATTAAAGAATGATATAGCTGAGTTTGTTTCTAAGTGTGAGGCTTGTCAGTTAGTGAAGGTAGAGCATAAATGACAAGGTGGTCTTCTATAGTCGTTACCTATCTCTGGGTGGAAATGGGTGGAGACGATGATAGACTTTGCTATGGTTTTCCCAGATCGGGGTAGGAACATGATGCCATTTGGGCTATTATTAATCATTGACAAAGTAGGTGCATTTTATGATGATCTGATAGACTGATCTTGTAGATAGATTATCACAGATATATGTCAGAGACATTATCATATTGTATGGTGTGCCAAAAGTATTTATATCTGACTTTGATGAATAGTTTACCTCTAGATTTTAGAGAGGTATTCAATAGTGTCTAGGTACAAAATTACATTTCAATATAGCTTTTTATCTACAGCTAGATGGATAGTTAAAAAGGACTATTCAGGTAATGAAGGATTTTTCGAGACTCTCTGTTTTAGACTTTAGAGGCTATTGGGAAGATCATATCCTAATAATAGAGTTTGTATATAATAACAGTTATAAATCCAATATTGGCATGGCTCCTTATGAAGCCCTATACGTTAAGAAGTGCAGGAACTCTTTATCTTTGACAGAGGTAGGTGACAAATATGTGATAGGATCAACATTTGTGGATGACACTACAAAACTTTAGCTGAATAGAGAAAGATTTATAGCTGCACAAGATAGATAGAAGAAGTATTATTTTTAGAAACACAGGCTAGTGGAATTTCAGGTTGGTTATTTTATTCATATTAATGTCAGATCGATGAAAGGTGTCAGTAGATTTGGAAAAATAGAGGACTTTTTGAGATTATTGAGAGGTTTGATAATTCTGCTTACAGTTTATTATTACTTGATCATATGACTTACATACATAATATGTTTCATGTATCTTCACTAAGAAAGTGGGTATCTGATTCTAGAAAGAGATTATCTATTGATGATGTGGAGGTTTATCCAAGTCTACACTACAGAGAAGAGCTAGATAATATTTTGACGTACAATGTCAAGAAGTTGAGGAGTAAATAGATTTTGATGGTTAAGGGCAGTGGAAGCACAAGACTACTAGAGAGGATACATAAGAGAAGGAATTTAAGATGAGATAGTCTACCCATGTGAAGGTTCATTAGGGATGTTAAGCCCTTATGAACTAGCCTGAAACTAACCAAGAGGGGGGGGGGGTGAATTGGTATTTTAAAATTTTCTTAAGCAAAGCACAAAACTTAAAACCAAACCTATATCAGCACAAAGAAATCAACTTGCGGAAAAATAAACGTGGAAATAAAACAAAGAAGGATCACACAGGATTTTTAGTGGTTCGGTCAAACCTTGACCTACGTCCACTCCTCGGAGGCACCCTCCAAGTATTGCACTAACTAAGTGTCTTTCCTTTATCTCCCACAGCTAGGCAGAGAAGCCTTTACAACATACTCTTTTTCACCAACCCCGGTGCAGCAGAGAACCGACTCCTTTGGCTTCCTGCTGAAGCGGGCAGAGAACCCAGACCGTTTATTGAAGTAGACCTCCCAAGAACCTTCCAAGGATAAAGGATGAAGAACGGAGTAGACGACATGGAACCTTGGTTGGAGCAACCATTATGAACCCTCTCACAAACTCCCCCTCACAAGTTCCTCTCTCTCTCTCTCTCTCTCTCTCTCTCTCTCTCTCCCTCCTAAGCTCTCTCAGATCAAGAGAGCAGCACTCAAAGTCTTACAAAGTGAAGAACAAGAGCTCTTAAATAGAAGAGCTTCGGAATAGCTCTTATTTTATACAAACCAACTTTATCATCCAGGCCGATAGGGGTATCGACCTAGCCGATTAGTGTAAATTTTTCTCAATCAGCCCGATCGGTTTGGAACGATTAGAATAATTTTGGTCACATCATCCAGGCCTATAGGATATCATCCTGGCCAATTAGTTCAAATTCGAACCAAATTGCCCTGGACATCACCCTGAATTGAAGTAGGCAAATGTCAATCATCCACACCATCTTCCTGGCCGATCCTGCGATTGGCCCAGCCGATGTGATCGTGTAAATAGCCTTAATTACTTTCCATAATTACCAGATTAATTTAGGCATAATTGTGCTGTATCGTCCAGGCCGATAAGATATTGTCCTCGATGATGTCCTAAAATAAAGAATTCGTAATTAGATCATGGCGGCTGATTCTTTCTGATTTGAGCCTATCATCCTAGCTGATACAATATCATCCAGGATGATCAGCTTAATGATGACTACCTTAATCAGGATGCCCTAATCAAGATTTATGTTTTTAGCTAGATTGTCTTGGCCGATATGAATATCATCCAGGACGATGTACTCAAAGCATAAATCAATAGAAAAACTCTCAAGTGTGTGTGTACAAGGTTACTTAGCATCAAGAACCACATTTATAATAGACTCAAGAAAGAAAAAATTATAAATTGACTCAAACTAAATATACTCAATCTTGAGCTGGCTTGAGTTGCACTCAATCTATTGGACCTGAAAAGTTAGTAGGCAAGGTAGTCACAGATAATTATAAATGTTTTCTATCATCAAAAGTCTAATCCATAAACTTAGATTTGCAATAATCTCCCCCTTTTTTATGATGTCAAACATAATCATAAAAGTTTAAGCAGTTTTGACAGTCTAATGAAAGTAGTGTAATAAAAAGTAGTTTACTAAATTTTAGAATCAAAGTACACGGTACAGCAGACTACTCCCCCTTTTGACATTACGAAAAGGAGGAGAAAATAAAAAAAAAATAGAATAGAAACTAAAATAACTATAAGAAAAACAAACTACATAAAAACTAGCAAATAAACAAAGTTTTTTTTAAATCAAGGCATGAACATGATATAATCTTCCATGTGATTGATTTTAAAAATTTGTAAGTTAATGAGTTAACAATATCAAAAATCCAAAAAATGGTAAAATATACAATCATGTTAACCCTAAGCTCGGACTTTTTTTAGGGTAAAATCGTCATTTGAAATCAAAAGGCCTAACTCAAAAAAAGAGATCTGATCAAGAATTGGTTTCAGAAAAATATCTTATAAAATAGTCTATCAAAGTAGTTTATTATAATCATTAAATTTGAAATCAAGTCCTTGAAAATCTCAAGTGATACATGAAATCTTCTAAGTTTTAAGAGTTAGAAGAAAGGAAGATAGCTTGTTTTTTGATGGGCTCATTTTATGCCTCTTGTCCATTGAATGACGCACTTTGCGCATCTTTTAATTTTTGATACACTTTATGTATTTATTTATTTTTTTTTTAATTTGGCGTCATTGCGCATCTTTTGCTTTTGGCATCATTGGCCACATTTTTTATTATTTTTTGCAAGCTAGATTCTCTTTCAAAAACTCTTAAACATTCTTAATTGTGAGTATATCTTCCAAATATTAGAGAAGAAAAACTCACTCTTTAATATAGGGAAGAACAAACCACAAAACATAATCAAAAAGTATATGAGAGATGCATTGACAAGATAACAAGAAATCTTAAAGTAACATAAAAACTTTGACTTTTATAATATAAGCTAGATTACTGTAGCAAGGTAGAAAAGATCTCAATTGCAAAATCCAGTTGTTAATTTGAGATAGACTTTTGTTTAAAAAAAAAATTCACCACCAAAATAGGTTAGAGAAAGAGACACAATCAATGGTATTTTTACCCTTTAGCATATTAAGAGATATAAAACATTGACTATAAATTTTCAAAAAGACAAAAACAAAGCATACGATATCAATTCATCTATGATTTAGAAAAATAAATTAAGGCATACAAAAAATAAAGTACCAAAAGCAAAGAAAATAATTATAAAAAAATAAACAATTAAAAAACTAATAAAAGATAAAGCAAAGTAATCAGCTGATAACAGATTAAAAATTAGTAGAAATCAAGTTCATACATTAATATCAATCACACCCAATTTGATCTTTAAAGTGCTGAAAGTGTCGAAGGCCAGTGATTTAGTAAATATGTCAGCCAGTTGATTCTCGGTCGCCACATGGTGTAATTCAATATCTCCCTTAGTCACATAGTCTCTATTAAGGTGATGTCTTATGTCAATGTACTTAGTCCTTGAATGTTTGATAGGATTTCTAAAAATGTAAATGGCACTAATGTTATCATAAAGAATTAAGATGGTGCCTATAGGTAATCCTAACTCCAGTACTTGCTGTTTTAACCAAAGGACTTGGGCCACACAACTTCCTAAAGAAATATACTCGACTTTAAGAGTGGAAAGAAAAATAGAGTTTTGCTTTCTACTAGACCAGGAGACTAAAGACTGTCCTATGAATTGACAAGTTCTAGAAGTACTTTTTATATCCACCTTACATCCTGTAAAATTAGAATCAGAATATCCAACAATCTCAAAAGAAGTGTTGTGTCTGGGGTACCCAAAGTTTTGGGTCCCTAAAAGGTATCTAAGAATTCTCTTAACTACAGTCATGTGAGATTCCTTAGGATCAGCTTGAAATCTATCATATAGAAAAATGCTAAATATGATATCAGGTCTGCTAGCAGTCAAGTAAAGTAAAAATCCAATCATTCCTCTGTACTTCTTCTGATAAATTGATTTTCCATTTGGGTCTTTGTCCAACTGAATTCCTGATGTCATGGGAGTATTAATTGGCTTGGCTTTGTCCATTTCATACTTCTTCAAGATGTCCTTTATGTATTTTGATTAATTCAGAAAGGTTCCATCATCCATTTGTTTTATACTAAATCCCTAAAAGTAGGACAGCTCTCCCATCATACTAATCTCAAACTCCTTACTCATTGTTTTAGAAAAATCATAACATAGCCTTTTATTAGAAGATCCAAAAAGTATATCATCGACATAGATCTTAATAATGAGTAAATAATCTCCTACTTTCCTCAGGAAAAGGTTGGTGTCAACGTTCCCCTTAATAAACTCCCTCTCTAGTAAGAATGTGCTAAGCCTCTCATACCAAGCTCTGGGTGCATATTTTAATCCATACAATGCCTTTTTTAATTTGAAAATATGATTTCAAAATTGGAAACTCTCAAAACCTGGGATTTATTCTACAAAAACATCATCTTTTATTTCCCCCATTTAGAAAGGCACTCTTAACATCCATTTGGAAAAGCTTAAATCACTTATAACAAGCAAAGGCTAATAGCACTCTAATGGCTTTCAATCTAGCTACAGGGGAAAAAATCTCCTCAAAATCAATCCCTTCTATTTGGTTATACGCCTTAGCCACTAATCTTGCCTTATTCCTAACCACCACTTAAGAATCATTCACCTTATTCTTAAAGACCCACTTGGTTTCAACTACACTTTGTCCCTTATATCTTTCTACAAGTTCCTAAATATCATTCCTAACAAATTGGTTTAGCTCCTCCTGCATGGCTAAGATCCAAAACTGATCAGAAAGGGCTTGATTTATATTGGTGGGTTCAGTCATTGAGATAAAGGCAGAGTGGTTCACTTCCTTGCTAAGTCCATATCTAGTCCTAACTCCATCAGAAGGGTCTCCTAAGATCATATTTTTAGGGTGACTCAAAGAGTATATCCAATCTCTAGGTAAAGTGTGTGAAGGTTCAACCCTTTCCTCTAAATCTATATTTTCTACTCCTTGGGTAACCTCTCCTACTCCTTCAGTGTTCTGGTGCTCTACCCTCTTCTCTAAATTTTCTGCTCCAGTGGTAATCTCTCCATCATCATCATCATCCTCCTCAACTCTAGGCTTTCTAGGATCAAACTCATCAAACACTACATAAGTAGTTTCTCCACCACCAAAGTTCTCTTATTAAACACCCTAAAAGACTTCCCAACACTAGAATATCCTAAGAACACTTTCCAAAGTAAGACTTCTCATTATTGTGAATGAAAATATTACAACCAAAGACATGAAGGTGGGAAGGATTGGGTGTCCTACCCTTAAGGATCTCATAGGGTGCCTTATCTAATTTGGCTCTAACATTCATCCTATTCAACACATAACAAATTGTGTTAACCGCTTCAGCCCAAAAGTATTTTGGAAGTGAATACTCAGCAAGCATGGCTCTAGCGGCTTCTACTAAGGTCTGGTTCTTCCTTTTAGCTACCCTATTTTGCTGAGGGGTCCTAGGAGCTAAGAAGCTGTGGCTAATCCCCTTGTCCTCACAAAAATCTTCAAATCTCTTATTTTCAAACTCTCCCCCATAGTCACTATGGATGGTCAAGATCTCACAACCTAGCTTTTTTTAAATCCAAGTGAAGAAGGCTCTAAACTCATCAAAAGACTCATTTTTGTGTTACAGAAATCTAATCCAAGTAAACCTCAAGTAGTCATCAATAATCATAAAACCATAGACTTTCCCTCCCAAGCTGATAGTGCTAATGGGTCCAAATAAACTCATGTGAAGGACTTCTAAAGGTCTAGATGTGGTAATGTCCTTAATGGAGTGAAAAGTGGAGTGGACTTGCTTTCCTAATTGGCAGACATCACAAAGGTGGTCTTTTAAAAACTTAAGCTTGGGGACACCTCTAACTAGGTCTTTTTGGGTCACTTTCCAAAGAGTTTTCATACTGGCATGACATAATCTCCTATGCCATAACCATGAATCATAAATAGCAGTTTTTAAGCAAAATAAAACAGCACATTCAATGTTATTTAAATTAAGCATGTAAACGTTGTTGATCCACTTTCTCTGCAAAACAGTGTTATTATTTAAGCTGATAATGCATGAATTTGTCAAAAATTTTATGATGAAGCCCTTGTCGTAATGCTGACTAATGCTGAGCAAGTTGAGTTTCAGTCCATCTACAAGAAAATTATTTTCAATCAAAAGGTTCTTGGAATTACCAATTATACCTGAGCCTACCACCTTCCTAGTGGTGTTGTCTCCAAGAGTCACCTTGCCTTCTATCCTAGTCTCCAGCAAAATGAATTGATTGGCATCGCTAGTCATATATCAAGAGCATCTGCTGTCCAGGTACCACATGCTCTCACGAAGCCTTTTGTGAGAGCTTACCTACAAAATTATCAAATGTCAGATTTAGGAACCCAAACATGTTTGGGTTCCTTCTTATGGAAAGTAGAATGCAATGCATACTGTGAATCATATAACTTGGGTCTCCAGACCCAATATGAACTATGGTGAATGGTGCAAGTGTGTGATATGTGTCCTAGCATGCCACATGAAAAACATCTAACTCCAGAAAAATGATGCACTAATCTACTTTTATAGTGATGCTTCCTTTAAAGTTTTGAAAAGTATGTAATGGTTTATTTTCAGAAACTTTGAGATTTGTTAATGCTTTTTATAACTCATCATGAGATATTTTTAAAGAATCATATGCATTGGTTAATTCAGTGTGCTTTTTGTTTAATGCATCAAATTCATCAAGTAAAGTCATATGATTGTTATCAATTTGGGAGTGATCTTTTAAAAGATTGTCATGCTCCTTTTGTAAATTTAAAAATTCCACTTTCAGACTAGTTTGAGATTTTTTGAGTTTTTTATATGATGCATTCATGTGCTCATAAATTTCCAATAATTGATCATAAGTTAGTTCACAAACCTCTTCTTGGTCACTTTGATCAAGATTATTGTCTGCTATTAAGCACAAGTTTGTTATCTCCTCTTCAGGTTCAGTCTTAGAGGAGTTTGATGCAGAATTTGTCAGAATGCCTTTTAGATTATCTTCTTATCCTTCTTGGACTTAAGTTTCTCCTCACCCTTTTCCTTATTTGGGTGAGACTTGAGTGTAGGGAAATTAACTTTAACATGTTTTGGCTTCTTGCATTCAAAATAAATTGTATCATTATAATTCTTGAAATTTTTATTACCTTTACCTTTATTCCACTTCTGATGATTTTTGTGCTTCTTCCTTAAAAAGATCTTAAATTGCCTTGTGATTAAGGCAACATCATCGCTTTCAGACCTGGAGGAATTAGTATCCGATTCGATCGCCTTAAGTGCCACCATTTTCTCCTTCTTCCTCTTACCTATATCAAAATTTTTTTGGTTCACCCCTTGCTCGTAAGCAATGAGTGAACCAAGTAAGTTATCGATTGAATAGGTATTTAAATTTTTAGATTTAGAAATTGCAGTGATTTTAGCATTAAAAGAAGAAGGCAAACATCTTAAAATTTTGTTCACTTTTCATAGTTAGTAAGTTCTCTTCCTAATACATGCAATGAAGAAACAATCTGAGTAAACCTTGTATACATTTCAGAAATCATTTCATTAGGTTTCATACGAAAAAGTTTATAATCATGCAATAAAATATTCAAATGAGATTGCTTAATTTCTTTGGTTCCTTCATAAGTGATACATAATTTATCCCAAATATCTTTACCAGTTGTGAAAGTTGAAACACGCATGTAATCTTTGAATTTTAAAGCACAAAAAAATAGTATAAACACTTTGTATTAAGTTGTGCTAAATCCCTATCATCATGAGTCCAATCAGTAAAAGGAAGAGAAATAGTAACGTCATTAAGTTTACCAGTCAGAGGTGTATAACCATCCTTTACAAGCATCCACATCTGATAATCAATTGATTGTAAAAATATTGATATGCGAGCTAGTTTTCTAAAAATCAAAAGGAATATTATCAAACAAAGGTGGTCAGGTAATAGAATAGCCTTCCGCCGTATTACAATTTTCATTGTTATCATGGATCAAAAGTTCAAAAAGTTTTCAAACTTAGTTTTTATTAATCCCACTCTGATACCACTTGAAAGTTTGTTAAAGATGTTAAGCCCTTAAGAGCTAGCCGGAGGCTAACAAAGAGGGGGGGTGAATTGGTATTTTAAAAATTTTCTTAAGCAAAGTACAAAACTTAAAACCAAATCAAAATCACCACAAAGAAATCAACATGCGAAAAAATAAATGCGAAAATAAAAAAAAGAAGGATCACGCCGGATTTATAGTGGTTCAGTCAAACCTTGACCTACATCTACTTCTCGGAGGCACCCTCTAAGTATTGCACTAACTAAGTGTCTCTCCCTTAGCTCCCACAGCTAGGTGGAGAAGCCTTTACAACATACTCTTTTTCACCAACCCCAACGCAGTAGAGAACTGACTCCTTTTGCTTCCTTCTGAAGCGGGCAGAGAACCCAGACCATTTGTTGAAGTAGACCTCCCAAGAACCTCCCAAGGACAAAGGACGAAGAACGAAGAAGATAACTTAGAACCTTGCTTGGAGCAACCTTTGTGAACCCTCTCACAAACTCCCCCTCACAAGTTCCTCTCTCTCTCTCTCTCTCTCTCTCTCTCTCTCTCTCTCTCTCTCTCCCCTCTCCCTAGGCTCTCTCAAGTCATGACAACATCACTCAAGGTCTTACAAACTGAAGAACAAGAGCTCTTAAATAGAAGAGCTTCGGAATAGCTCTTTTATTTTATACAAATCGACTTTATCATTCAGGCCGATAGGCCTGGCCGATCAGCATAAATTTCGCTCAATCAACTTGGTCAGTTTGTCACAATTAGAGTAATTTTGGTCACGTCATCCAGGCCGATAGAATATCATCCTGGCTGATTAGTTCAAATCTGAGCCAAATCATCCTAGATATCGCCCTGAATTAAAGTAGGCCGATGTCAATCGTCCACGCCATCATCCTGACCGATCCTGCGATCAGCCTAACTGATGTGATCATGTAGTCAGCCTTAATTTCTTTTCATAATTACCAGATAAATTTAGGCATAATTATGCTGTATCATTTAGGCCGATAGGATATCATCCTTGATGATGTCCTAAAATAAAGAATATCTAAATAAATCATGGCGGATGATTATTTCTAATTTGAGCCTATTATCCCGACCAATATAATATTGTCCAGGTAGATCGGCTTAATGACGGCTGCCTTAACTAGGATGCCCTAATAAGGATTTCTATTTTTAGTCGGATCATCCTGACCGATATAAACATCGTCTAGGACGATGTACTCAAAATAGAAAACAATAGAAAAACCCTCAAGTGTGTGTGTGAAAGGTTACTTAACATCAGGAACCACATTTATAATGGACTCAAGAAAGGAAAAATCATAAAGTGACTCAAACTAAATCTACCCAATCTTGAGCTGGCTTGAGTTGCACTCAATCTTGTAGACCTGAAAAGTTAGTAGGCAAGGTAGACACAGACAATTATGAATGTTTGCTATCATCAAAAGTCTAATCCATATACTTAGATTTGCACACCATGTTTATTTTGATGTATTTTGATTGAGAAATGTCGAGGACTACATTTTTTTAAGGTAGTGAATTGTAATAACTCAAAATTTTGAAAATTACATTTTGACCTACAAGAGTCAAGATTTTATTCAGGAGACATTATAAGCTAAAATCATAAATCATCTTCACCATAACATCTTTATTATTGTGTTTTAGTTTCTCTAATATTTTTAAAATTTTCGAGCACTAGTGAAATTTTTTAAGAAATTAGCACTTGATGGTACAAGGGGGGACTTTGAGGCCATCAAGTATATGTTTTAATAACAAATTTTACCAAAATTTTATAAATACAATAAGTTAATTTAGGGCTATTATTTTATAATTTTTGGAATCCATAAAAGAATTTTTATGATTTTTATATTTAAAAAATGATTATAATATTAAATATTCTTATTTTATTATTAAAATATTAAATTGCATGTACTTAAACCATTAGCCCATTTCATTCATTTTAAATAGAGAAACAAATAGAAATAAGAATCAAGAATTTAAGAGAAAAAGAGAGAGAAGGAGAGAAAAGCTTGGTTTTGGCTATCAAAGAACTATTTTTGTCCGTCGACCAAGTTGGCACATTTGCTCATCTTAAGGTAGGTTACATTTTGACTATTTCATATTTCAATAACTTTAAATTTTTGGTATCTTTCCAATCAAATTTGTATTTTCATAACCAAAAAAATGAGAATAACTTTGTTTAAGTAAAATGTTCACTGTGTAGCTTTTTATATGTTATAGAGATTATGATTATTAACATTTCGAGCATATTTTAAAATTTTTTTACGGGATGATTTAAAAAAATTTTCACAAGATGATTTTGAAAAGAAACGATTTTTATTTTTTCAAAAATTTATTTTGACATATAAAAATAGTGCTTTAGTTATATTAAAGCTTCATAATGATGTTTTACATAATTTATGGTAATTTGATTATATTTGGAAGTTATGAAATTTATTTAGTAGTATTTATATTGTCTACTGTTGGGATATTTTGATAATTTTGTGAATTTAGTATAATTATGCTTTAATTAATGAAATGCATTGAAAATATATTGTAAAGTGTTGTGATGTGATGTCGGCACCAATGGGCGGCCAAGGTGGGATTTTGTTACGCTTGCGCTAGTGTGTGACCGAGGTGGGATTCTATTACACTGGAGTTGATGGGCAGCCGAAATGGGATTCTATTATGTCAATTTCAATGGGTGGTCCAGGTGAAATTCTATTATATTGGTGAGATTCTATTACCAAAGTGTTATTATGCCTGAGACAATGGGCTATCAAGGTGGAACACTGTTATGAAGTGTTTACATACAATTCAGTTAATTTTAGTATATTTAATTATATTTAATTTTAGTATATGATTCAACACAGTTATCTTAATTCTTTTGATTTTAATTATTGATCTTTATTTTAGGATACAATAGCTTACTGAGTCGTGTTAATTCGTTCCAACGTTTGCTTTTATTTTCAGGCTTAGAGAAGGGTAATGAGCGAGCTGAGTAGTTGGGATAGCAGACTCTGATATGTACTATATGTACTATATGTACGTTTTGTTAGTTTTTATTTTTGGAGGCTTAAATTTTATTTTATTTTATTTTGTTCTCCATTACCAAGCATTGTTGTAGATATATATAAGATTATATATGTTTTGGATGATATGTAGAAAAATCATGATGAGATTAGTCTTCTACCTTATATTGCATTTAATAGTAGCTCAGTGTAATATATAAATTGTAGAAGTTTTGTTTCAATACTTCTCCAACCAGATCTTGGGGTCAATCTTGCCACAATCGGATATGGTATGATTGTATGTTATAGGGTCATATCAGGTTGGGTTGTGATAAGTTGTTCCCCTGTTTTCAGACATCGAAGCTCCAGAAGTCTAAATATACATATAACAGCATTTTAAATTGATCAAATTACAAAAACTGTTAGAAAATCAAACAAAAATTTTTTTAAGTTTGTTCAAACTATCATAGAAGCTCTGTTAAACTATAAAACTGCCAAAATTGAATCAATAACAATAAAAAATTGTTCTAAGTACCCCAAAAATGTCTGATTTAGACTGTCAAGGCTAAAAATTGTGCTCATACTCACTTGGTCGGCTGGCCGCCAGCCACCACAGTAAACAGAATGGACCGTACTGATGCTTGGGCGATAGTCGTGCCCCCTTAGGGGTGCGCAGTTCTAAAAATTATTTTTTTCTTTCTTAACATTTTTCAATTTTTTTATGAGGCAGCATTATGCTGTCACTTATTAAAATAGCGGGTCACCTCTATTCTTTTTTTAAAATTTTTTCATGCCCTATAATTTTTTTGGAAATTCTAAAAATATCATTTTGAGCCCCAATTATTCCAAAATGCTTCTAGAAGGATTTTTTAAAAATTTTCCCCTTTTTCTTTCTATAAATATCCCCCTTGGGGCAAGGGAAAAATTTCCCCTTTTCTTTTCCTCTATTCTTCCTCTAAATTTCTTAAAGTTAAGGCTTTTCATTATTTTTTGTAGTTGGCATCCCCTACACAAATTTAGTGCCCCTCTCTTGTGTAGAAGTTAAATTTTTTTCTTCATTCCCTTTTTTTGTCCTCTTATTTTCTTTTTATATTAGAGACATTCCACTATCTTAGATAAGTGGCATCCCCTATCAAATTTCAATTCCCCTCTTTTGTATAGGAGGAGATTTTTTCCTCTTTCTCTTTTCTTCTCCTTTGATCTTCTTCTTATATTAGACTCATTACATTATCTTAGATAGGCGACATCCCCTATCAAGTTTAGTGCCCCTCTTTTATGTAGAATGAGATTTTTCCTCCTTTTTCTTCCCTTGTGTTCTTTTGTTTTTACATTAAAGGAATTACATAATTTGAGATAGATGACATCCCGTTCAAGCTTTAGTGCCCCTCTTTTATGTAGAAGAAGTCACGATAAGAGCTTATTCTCTCAATAAACCATCATTAACAGATGAAGATGAAATGCCTCTTACATGTGAGAGTGATTTAAGAAAACTTGGTGATAATAGTACTCAGAAGATAACCAATGATTCTCAATAGATGGGAAGAATTTTGATAATGTTTGAGTAGAAATCTGGTGATGATCGATAGCTAGGTGAAAGTGTGGTGGTGATTGGTGAATGGGTGGAAGTCTTGTTGCAAATCTATCTTTCAGATAATATAATTTTGATGATATCAAACACTTTTATTTCTCTACGACTGCCTTGCCTACTAATATTTTAGGTCCATAAGATTAAACTGTAAGTTGAACCAGCTCAGGATTGGGTAGATTAGGTCTGAGTCATTTTGTAAACTTTTCCCTTTCTTGAGTCTATTGTAAACGATGTGGTTCATGATGCTAAGTAACCTTGCACACACACACATGGGGGAAAATTTCTGTCTAATTTTAGAGTGCTCTATTTTTGGTCACATCATCTTGCATGATCCAAATATCAACCTAAATGATCAGTCAAAAATAGAAACCTTAATTAGGACATCTTGGTTAAGGCTGTGGTCATTAAGCACATCGTCATGGATGATATTTATATCAGTTAGGACGATAGGCTTAAATCAGAAAGAATCAGCTACCAGATCTATTTATGTATTATTTATTTTTGGACATCGTCTAGGATATTGTCCAGGATATCGTCCTAGACGATGAAACACAATTATGCCTAAATTAATTTGGTTATAAAGGAAAGCAATTAAGGTTTGATTCCTCGATCAAATCATCCTGGATGATCGCAGGATTGGCTAGGACGATCAATTAAAAAAAACCTTAGTTGTTCCTGGACGATCAATATTGGCCACTATCTATTTATGGCGATGGTCTGGACAATTTTAACAGATTTGAACTAATCCTCTGAGATGATCGTGAGATCGGCCTAGATGACCATGCTATTTTTCCATCGTCTGGACATTCATTCAGTGCGATTATCTAGATGATATTTAACGATTTGTATTAATCATACAGGATGATACCTTATCATCTTGGATGATATGAATAAAAACCTTCTAATCGTCCCAAATCATCTTGGCTGATTGAGCTTAATTTACACTGATCGTACAGGACGATATTAATATCGTCCCGGATGATAAAGTCGATTTATTGCAATTAAGAGATATTCCAAAGCTCTTATATTTAAGAACTCTTATTCCTTTGAAGAGAGTATTTTTTGCTGCTGTCTTGACCTAAGAGAGCCTAGAGGAGAGGGAGAGAAAGGGAGAGAGAGAGGATATTGTGAGGGATTTCATAAAGGTTGCTCCAAGAAAGGATCCAAGTTATCTTCTCTGATTGTCATCCCTTATTCTTGGTGGTTCAAGAGAGGTCCACTTTCGCAATCGATCAAGGTTCTTTGCCTGCTTTAGGAGGAAGCCAAAGGAGTTGGATTCTCTGTCTCACCGGTGTCAGTGGAAAGGAGGTTTTGTACAGGCTTCTCCACCTTACTCTAGGAGCAAAAGGAGAGTCACTGAGTTTAGTGCAATACTCGGAGGGCGCCTCTGCGGAGTGGACGTAGGTCGAGTTGACCGAATGACTATAAATTTATGTGTTCTTTACTACTTCTTTTTTCATATTTAATTTTTGCATGTTAAATTTCTTTGTAGTGAATTTTGGTTTGGTTGAGTTTTTATTTTAATTAAAAGATTTTTTTTAAAATATCAATTCACCTCTCCTCTTGGTTAGCTTGGGATAGTTCATAAGGGCTTAACATCCGTAACAAAATTTTAAGTGGTATTAGAGCGAGATTCATAAAATTGAGCTTTTGAAAACTTTTGAATTTTGTTCCATGGCTAACTCCGACAATCGTAATACTATGGAAGGGTATTCCATTACCCGACCACCTTTGTTTGATAATATTCCTTTTGATTTTGGAAAACTAGCTTGTCTATTTTTTACAATCGATTGACTATCGCATGTGGATGCTTGTTAAAGAAGGTTATACACCTCCTTCTCGTGAAATTAATGGCATTAAAATTGAACTTTCTTTTACTGAATGGACTTTTAATGAAAGAGATTTAGCACAACTTAATACAAAATGCTTGAACTATTTTTTCTGTGCTTTAAAATTTGAAGATTATATGTCTGTTTTAACTTGTGCAACTGGTAAAGAAATTTGGGATAGATTGTGTGTAACTTATGAATGAACCAATGAAGTTAAACAATTTAGGTTGAATATGTTATTGCATGACTACAAACTTTTTCGTATGAGATATTCTGAATCAATTTCTAACATGTATACAAGGTTTAATCAAATTGTCACCTCATTGCATACTTTAGGAAGAGAGCTAACTAATTATGAAAGAGTAAATAAAATTTTACGATGCTTTCCTTCTTCTTTTGATGCTATGATCACTATAATTGTTGAATCTAAAGATTTAAATATTTATTCTGCTGATAATTTACTTGGATCAGTCATTGCTTATGAGCAAGGGGTGAATCAAAGAAATCTTGATGTAGGTGAGAAAAAGAAGGAGAAAACTATGGCATTGAAGGCAAACAACACGGGCACTGATTCTTCTAGGTTTGAAAATGATGATGTTGCCTTTATCACTAAGCAATTTAAAAGATTTTTAAGGAAGAATAACAAGTATTATCAGAAGTGGAAAAGAGATAAGGATAGCAAAAATTATAAAAGTTCTTTTGATGTTATTTGATTTAATATAGGAAGTCTGGACATGTTAAAGCTGATTGTCCTACACTTAAGGAGCACCCAAGCAAGGAGAAGGGTGAGGAGAAAATCAAATATAGAAGGATAAAAAACAATACCAAAAAGCATTCTAGGCAGATTCTGCTTCTGAATCATCTAAGACTAAAGCTGAAGATGAGATAATAAATTTATGCTTAATGGGAGATCATTTTGGTCAATCTGATCAAGAAGAGGTGTGAGAATCAACCTATGATCAATTACTTGAAATTTGTGAGAAAATTCATGCATCATATAAGAAATTTAAGAAAATACATACTAGTTTGAAATTAGAGTTTTTGAATTTGCAAAAAAAGCATGAAAGCATTCTGATTTGATTGTTGAGCGTGATTCTTTAAAAGCATCTTACACCTCACTTGAATCTGATTTTAAGACTTATACTAAAGAATCTGAGCATAAAGAGCAGTATTTGAATATTGATAATACTATTTTAGAAAGTACTAACTTGAGGTTTAAAGCTAAATTGAATACACTTGAAAGAAATTATAATATATCAACACTTGATATAAAGATAAAACCTAGGAAGAGGCATTATAACCTAAACAGATTAGTAAATCCTTTTCCTAAAGTTATATCTTTTTCTTGTGGCATGCTAGGACACATTTCTCACACTTGTACTATTCACCATAATACACATTGGGTGTGGAGACCCAAACTGCATAATTCACACACGTGCATCGCATTCTTCTTTTCATAAGAAGGGCACAAACCTATTTGGGTTCCTAAATCTGACAGTTGATGATTTTTGTAAGTGTGCTCTCAACAAAGATCTTGTGAGAGCATATGGTACTTGGATAGTGGAGGCTTGCGGCTCATAATTGCATAAACTTGTTGCTTGATAAATTTTGAATTGCATGTTTACTATTCTGTTGATTGTTATTATTTTCTATTTTAGTTTATTATGTTTGCTGTTACTTTATAGTTATTACATCTCTGCTGTTTTCTTGGTTTTCCTTCTTATAGCTGAAATGATATTTTGCCTTATTTTTTTATTTCTGGAAATTTGTAGTCAATGTCAAAACATCCCTAAATAAGTTAAAGGGAAAAACACTGTTGATTATTTCCCTCCCTCTAATCTTTTTTAATGGTCTAATTTTCTTTTCTAAATAAAAGTCTATCTCAAATTAACAACTGAACTTTATGATTGAGATCTTTTCTATCTTGCTATAGTAATCTGCCATATATATATATATATATATATAATATTCAAAGTCTTTATATTACTTTCAAGTTCTTCGAAATCTTATTTTTTCACTTATCATATGAATTTAATTCTATTTTATGGTTTATTCTTCCCTTTATTAGAGAGTGAGTTTTTCTTCTCTAATAACTAGAAGATATGCTCACAACTAAGAATATTTAAGAGTTTTAAAAAGGGATCTAACTTAAAAAAATAATAAAAAAAAAGTGGCCAATGACGTCAAAAATAAAAGATGCGCAACAACGCCAAATTGAAAAATATACACAAAGTGTATCAAAAATCAAAAGATGCGCAAAGTCTGCTAATCAATTGACAAGAGTCATAAAATGAGCCCACAAAAAGAAAATCTTCCCTCTCTTTCAAAACCTTTAAATCTTAGAAGAATTCATGTGTCACTAGATATTTTCAAATGCTTGATTTCAAAATTTTATGATTATGACAAATTACATTGGTATATTATTCTATAAGATATTTTTCTGAAACTAAGTTTTGAATGGATCTCTTTATCTTATCCAATTGGTTTATTCTGATTTAGGTCTCTTATTTTCAAAAGATAATTTTGCCCAAAGAGAAGTCCGAGCTAGGGTTAGCAGGATCGGATATTTTTTCATTTTTGGATTTCAACGATGTTAACTCATTGGTCTTACAAGTCCTTAAATCCAAACACTTGGAGAATTTATCATTTTTGTGCCTTTAAAAGAAAAAAAAATTATTAATTTTTGTTTTGTTTTGTTTTTTTGTCTCTTTTGTCTTTTTGTTTTATCTTTTACTAGTGTGGCTATGTTTTAAGGCCTTTTCTGATCATCTCCATCCATCATCTAATTTTAAACTCTTTTGTCACATCATCCTGGCCAATATTCATATCGTCCTAGATGATCATTTCAATTCATTGTTGAAATTCTATCTGACGACTGATATATTCTCTCTATTAATCATCATCCTGGATGAAACTTTATCATCCTAGAAGATCGGATCATATTCTACTTTGCTTACTATGATCGACCCAGACGATCCTCTTCGTCCTGGATGATGTTCTTAAATCTTTTCTCAATTTAAGGAAAATTGGCACGTACGATCTTCATGTTCTTCCTGGACGATACACGTGGCAATACATTTAACTCTTTAAATTCGGCCAATAGGATCAATTATTGATGATCGTCCCGGACGATCCACCTATTCATCCCAGATGATACATATGGAAATACTTTAAAACTTTTAAATTTGGTTGGTACGATTCATTATTGTGCATCATCCTGGACGATCCACCTAGTCAGGCAGGACGATCTGCTTTTTCAACGGTCATCTGGAATGACTCTTCGGGATGATCGCCTATGTCTTATCATCCTAGATCTAATCATACTGGACAACTTTATCACCTTTTTGACCATTCATCCCAGATGCAATTATTGCACCATATTATCCTGAATGATTCTATGATCGTCCTAGATGATCTGTCTGATTCTTTTTAAATCGAGACCCTCAAATATTTTTTCTCACACATTCTTTCTCAAATCCTCTTTTCTCTTACTCTTGTACTCTAATTTCTTGAATATGGCTAGTGGAAAGAGATATCGCCATCCTTCTGGGAGTTCCTCAAGGGTGAATCTAGACCCTCGCTTTATTAAGGCGGATGATCAAGCCGCCTATCAAAGGTACAAAATAGCCAGGATTATTATATCCCAGACTATCAACCAGCACATTCTTTCCTATCTTGTCCTAGATTTATTTGCGCACACTTTCTTGACCTTCCTTCTTACTCTCTCTGTCCCCTTCAATTTAGAACTTCTTTTTGAATTTTTTGCTAGCCTCCGCATAAATTCAGCTTTCACTACCCTCAGGTCCTATGTGAATCGACGTCTTATCGAAATCACATATTAGGACTGTCAAGAGCTTTTACAACTTTCCACCATAGGGGGCAAACTCCATACCCTATTTTCTGATCCTAACTATGACTGGGCTCTAGCCAACCACTTTCTTAAAAACTTTAATGCTCACTTTTATATTGGAGAGTCTAGTACCTTACTCAAAGATGCTAGGATAATCCAGCATGTCCTTCGCACCTTAATACTTCCAAAAGCTGGTGATCACATTCATATCACTTCTCTTCTTTGGATCACACATTTTATATTTTGGCTCGTCATGAATTCAATGCCACTGATTTCATTTTTTGCTATATTGAGCATCTGACTGCTATTCGAGATCCAGGACGTAAGAGGAAGCCCAATCTTGCCCTAGGGCATATCATTGCTTATGTCTTAGAATCAAAATACAACCTCCAATATCCTGCCCCACCAAATTTTTAGCATGCCTTCTACTCAAACAACTCCTTCCACGTTCTTCACAGTACTCATCTCCACCCGGGGCACAAGGAAGCTGAGGGAGCTGAGGAGGAGGCAGCTTCTGCACCTGTTCCTACACCTACTCCACTCCGCCAGCACTCTCAGCTGGATCAGCTGGTAGAGCGATTCGACTAGTGGGAGACTCACTTTGAGATGTATGTCACTGCATAGGAGAAGCAACAAGTAGAGGACATTGCTTGCTTTGACGCTTACGTAGCTCACTAGCAGCACCAGTATGACTAGGATATAGCCTGGCTTAGGGAGCCGTTTATGACTCTTTCCAGTTACTTTTAGCCACATCCACCACCACCACCTCCTCCTTCAGATGATCAGGGGTCGTCTTTCTTTTAGTTTACTTTTTTGTATCATGTTGTTTTACTTTTGTTGGGTAATTTGTACTATTTTTCTTTTTTCCTCCTCCTTTTTGTGATGTCAAAAGGGGGAGTAGCTCCTAATTTATATTGTTATAGTTTGTTATGTTGAATAGTTGAATTATTTGAACTGTGTTTATTTCTTTACCTATTTCCATTAAAACTATTTTGAACTACTTCAATTATTTTTTTTTATGTTTGCCATCATAAGAAAGGGAGAGATTGTTATGAATCTGTTTTTTAGATAATATAATTTTGATGATAGCAAATACTTTTATTTCTTACGACTACCTTGCCTACTAAAATTTCAGGTTCATAAGATTAAACTACAATTTGAACCAGCTCAAGATTGGGTAGAATAGGTCTGAGTCAGTTTGTAAACTTTTCCCTTTCTTAAATCTATTGTAAACGATATGGTTCTTGATGCTAAGTAACCTTGTACACACACATATGAGAAAAAATTTTTATCTGGTTTTAGAGTTCTCTATTTTTGCTCACATCGTCCGGGATGATCCAAATATCGGCTTGGACAATCAGTCAAAAATAGAAACCCTAATTAGGGCATCCTGGTTAAGGCAGTCATCATTAAGCATATCATCTTGGATGATACTTGTATCGGTCGGGATGATAGGCTCAAATTAGAAAGAGTTAACCGGCAGATCTATTTTGATATTATTTATTTTTAGACATCGTCTAGGACATCATCCAGAACATCGTCCTGGATGATGAAACATAATTATGCCTAAATTAATCTAGTTATTAAAGAAAGCAATTAAGGTTTGATTGCTCAATCAAATCATCTTGGATGATCGCAAGATTGGCCGGGACAATCAGTTCAAAAACCTTAGTTGTTCCTGGACAATCAACATCAACCACCGTCTATTCAGAGTGATGGTCTAAATGATTTTCATAGATTAGAACTAATCATCTGGGACGATCATGAGATTGGCCTGGACGACCAAGCTATTTTTCCATCATCCAGACATTCATTCAATACGATTGTCTGGATGATATTTAATGATTTGTACTAATCATATAGGATGATACCTTATCATCCTGGATGATATGAATAAAAACCTTCTGATCGTCCCAAATCATCCTGCTGATTGAGCTTAATTTGCACTGATCTTACAAGATGACATTAATATCATCCTGGATGATAAAGTCGGTTTGTTGCAATTAAGAGATATTCCAAAGCTCTTTTATTTAAGAACTCTTGTTCCTTTAAAGAGAGTATCATTTGCTGTTGTCTTGACCTGAGAGAGCCTAGAGGAGAGGGAGAGAGAGAGAGAGAGAGAGAGAGAGAGAGAGAGAGAGAGAGAGAGATCTTATGAGGGGGAGTTTGTGAAGGGTTTTACAAAGGTTGCTCTAAGCAATGAACCAAGTCATCTTCTCCGATCATCGTCTCTTATTCTTGGAGATTCGAGAGAGGCCCACTTCACCAATCAATCAAGGTTCTCTGCCTGCTTTTGGAGGAAACAAAAGGAGTTGGCTTTTCTGCCTCATCGATGTCAGTGGAAAGGAGATTTTGTACAGGCTTCTCTGCCTTACTGTGGGAGCAAAAGGAGAGTCATTGAGTTTAGTGCAATACTCAGAGGGTGCCTCCGGGGAGTGGACGTAGGTCGAGTTGATCGAACTACTATAAATTTTGGTGTTCTTTACTACTACTTTTTCCACACATTAAATTTCTTTGTGTTGAATTTTGTTTGGTTGAGTTTTTTATTTTTGATTGAAATATATTTTTTAAAATATAAATTCACTCCCCTCTTGGTTAGCTTGGGCTAGTTCATAAGGGCTTAACATCTCTAACAAACTTTCAAGTATGATGGTGATCAATGATTAGGTGGAAGTTTGATGGCGATCAATGGTCAGAAGGACATTTTATAGTAGTCGATGGTCTAGTGGAGAGCTGAAGTACATAATCAGAGGGTGCGCTGTTACCACTAGTTGTGAGAAGTCGATGAGGGTTAATATGAAGTAAAAGATCGATGACATATATCAAACAAAGGGCTGATGATTGCGACACTCTTGTTACATTCTGTTAAGACAATATACATCCATACTAATGTGTGTGGACATCATATATCCCTAATTCAAGGGGTCAAAGTAGTGTGCCATGTTAGTAGTATGGAAATACACTTACAATGTCAATTTAGTGGAGGCCTAATGATAATCATATTATAATCTTTTTTTGAGGAAGAGGCTGCAGATGATTCTTCAATGTGCAGTAGAGAAGAAGTCAGTAGAATCCATCAATGATATTTGACATTTTTAAATTATTGCTTGATGACATTAATTTGTATGTATGATTTTGGTGTAACTTTAATTTTAGTTTTTTATCAAAATAAATGTATACTTGAACCTGATGTGGAATTTATATAACTCTATTAATGTTGTATATAAAGTTGAGGTTATTGTATTAGCTTGATGCTTATTTTTTATTTGAAATGAACTTGTCCCCTAGAAGGAACTAAATCATTTATGCATCTTTAAGATTTGTTTTGATATATTGCCTCCTATGCTTTTTGAGATTTTTTAGCCTGCTGAGATCTTTATAAAAGTGATGATTTTATTAACCACTTACTGAATGGAATATTTCTAGAGAGAATATTGTCCACTCAGAGTATTGCTCGATGATGTTGACCTCTTTGAAAAAGGTCGAGAGATTCTACTAAGGATGTATGTCATATCCGAGATTGTATGTTAGAATATTGCTTGATGATGTTAACCTATATGAAAGAGGTCAAGAAAATCTACCAAAGATGTATGACTTATCTAAGGTTGTATGTCAAAGCACTATTCAATGATGCTAACCTATATGAAGGAGGTCGAGAGAATCCACCAACGATGTATGACCTATTCGACATTATATGTCAGAGCATTACTCAATGATATTAACCTAAATGAAAGAGGTCGAGAGAATCTATCAAGGATGTATGACATATTTGAGGTTGTATATTAGAGTATTACTCGATGATGTTAATCTATATGGAAGAGGTAGAAAAAATCCACCAAGGATGTATGACCTATCTAATATTATATATCAAAGCACTACTCCATGACGTTAACATATATATAAGAGGTCAGATCTAATCCCACTAGAATTGATCATCCATTTATTGAGACATGATAAAGATTATGTTTCTCGAATCAAGAATTTTATGATTTGATTGCCATCCTCCTAGGATGTTTGACCTATCCGAGATTTTATGTTAGAGTGCTGCTCGATGACGTTAACCTATGTAGAAGAGGTCGAATTGAATCCTCGGATCAATTTTTCCTTGATTAAGAGGGGCGAACACCATGTGTATCATGAATCAAAGGTAAATAAATGTCTATCTTTAGATCATTGCAATCTTTTTGAGGTTGAGATTAACATATTACCCAAGAAGTAAAAGTCGAACTATGAAATATATAAAGTTTAAAATTTATTAGAAGTAATGTTGCATTTGTTATAAGCTTTATGATCCCAATATATCATCTCGGATATTCGAAGAGTTGGAAAAATCTTCTTGACTATGGCTGTAGTTAAGGTTGCCCCCAGTCCATATTTAATTTCCATGAAATTGATGCACCAATAGCTGATGCCGAGATGTTGACACAAACGACCATTTGAGGTTGGAGCAAAATTTGCCCCTTAGTCAAGAATCACATTCCCACTGACGACACCAAACCATTGTGTCATTAAATAATCACGATGACAGAGAAATATAAATTTTAATGTCTTAGTTTTGTACAAAGATCCATGACACAATCAGATAAAAATAGACAGTGTAATATTTAAAAGAGATGCCAACATTTCTATGTGAAAACCCCTGAAAAGGGGAAAAACCATGGGGTCTGGCCCAGTTTGAATGAATCCACTATTATTTACAATTGATTACAAATAAGACCCTTCTTTAAGGGAAGGCCTTGGCTTGAAGTAATAAACATACATCACATAAAATGAATTACATAATGGGACTTGAAAGAATCACTATTAATATGTTTGTTTGATCAGAAAAGTCAAATCGGTGGGTGACGTAAGTAAAAAAGAACGGATGGGGTCGACCGTAAGTAAAAAAGAACCGTTGTCTGAATAGAGGTGGTGGTCGGCTATGGACTGTAGACCCCGGAGTCAGTAGAAGTGTGCAGAAGTAGTGAAAGTAAGAAAATGACCTGACGTATGTCTAGCAATAGAGGTCAAAAGGACTGTAGTCTGCGTCTAGATGGACTCCGGTAGACGGTGATGGGCGACGAAGTCATCATAGAAGTCCGGCAATAGAAGTCCGGGTAGAAATCTGCGACAAGTCCGACATCGGGTAGAAATCTGACGATGGGTTGAAGTCCAGCGGTGTTCGAGGAGGAGTCTCATGGTAAGAGAACTCTCTTCATTATCTTCTTGCTTGGTCCCCTCTTCATGAGAAATGAGGGGTCTATTTATAATTTTATGAGAGTGACATGACCAGTAAATAGGAGGAAGATCAAGGGAAATTTTTGAGTTGTTTGAATGGATAATTGATGTTGAATCCCTTGATCTTGGACCATGTACCGGGCATTTAAATGTGTTAATGATATCAGATTTTAACGATTTTGGGCTCGTTAAATTTGTCTCATCGAGTTGCTCGATTCTATTATAAGATTGTCACGGTTGGAAACTGTTTTGTAATCTAAATTATGGATTGAACCTTCCAAATGTGCTTAGGGTCTTTGATTTAGACTCATTTGGGTTCGGATTGAGTTGAATTTGGTGTCGCTGGCTTCGTATTTTCAAGACGTTCAGTTCAACTGTAAGTTTGTTGAAATCATAGTTCAGTTGGTCTCCAATTATTTTTTTGAAATTTCCAAATTGATTTTGCCTTGAGATTAGTGCTCGATATATAATACTAATAAAAAGAGATACTATAAAGGCCGTAATATTACAGGAACATCTAAATGGTTATTAAAAAAAATTTAACAACCATTTTAATAATATTCAGTAAATAGTTTATCAAAATTTTTCTGCAATAACCATTTAGATGGCCTTTATAGTCTCTCTTTTTTATTAGTATCAAATTAAATTTCCTAAAGGTTTAATTTCGATCTATAAAAATAAAATTTAGTAGTTCTTCCTAAGAAAGGTTAAAGCAGAACTCATCGTAACTCGACATAGAATTTGCTTCGTTGTTTCTGTTGAGGCTGAAGGATTCACCTTCATTTCTTTGGTTTCTTAGACAATTTAAATTTAGTTGAAATCAAAGAAAGAAGAAGAATCCCATTTCTAATTCTCTATCTCGTGGATCTAGATTATCTGCCTCTACCAAGGAATCGGCCGGGATCATTTCGGCATAGCGGTTAGGGTTTGAAGGGTTCAAGATTTGTTCTTTCCCAATCATTTTCTATACTTTGTAGATATGAGCTTCCAGGATCTGGAATCCGGTCGGCAGCTTCAGGGTAGGAAGAATCTCATCAACGGCAAGCAGGATCCAACACAGGCCGTAGCCGCCGGAGTGTTCCAGATCAACACCGCCGTTTCCACGTTCCAGCGTTTAGTCAACACACTCGGAACCCCAAAGGATACACCTGAGCTTCGCGAGAAACTGTAAGCTTCCTCAGTTCTAATCGTTCTGGTTTCCGTTTTTCAAATTTGAAATACGACTCTCTCGTTGTAAGAATCTTACTTCTGTCGTGGGATAAATTGGGAAAAAAAGGATGTTGGTGAGCCTTTTGCCGCGTTGGATTCCATGGTGTTGGCTTTGGGGTTTATTGGTCCGTAATAACTATTACTTGCTTCATCGTTCTGGTATTTCTGTCTTTAGATATAACAATTCCGATTAGGGTTAATATGAAGATTTAAAATAGCTAAAGGTAGGATTTTGAATGAAAGGGATGAAGCCAGTGTTTCATAAAACTTGCAGTTTTGCTTATGAGGTTCTGGACTTGTAGCGTTGATTGGTTTATGCTTTCGTCCGCATGAATTAAGCTGGTATTGCTAATGTGCAAGTCCTGATTTGTCCTTTGCCTTCCAATAAGATGGGAGGGATTCAATTCCTTCGAAGAAAGCTTTGACCGTAGTAGATATAACATGTACGGACCTTGCACGGACAACATGATTATGCTATTCGGAACTTTTAGCGGGCAAACTAGTCTATACTGTTAGTTTAAAGAAGTTTTCTTAAAATGTTGTGAAGAAAATTTGCGGTGCCATGTGCATCGGAATTGATCACACAACTATTCTTCTATTTTTTGCTATTTGCTGTTAGCCGCTTGTAATGCGCATGAATATATTTAGTGTAGAATTCCTTTATATTTCTTTAACGAAAGTGGTTTTTCCCCCTTATATGGCCTTCTGAAACTTTAATATTTTTTGTGGTTTCTATTTTTTTCCTGCTTATGAACTAGCATTAAATTTTGAAGTTTTTAATAAGCTTTTGAGAATCGAACTCTCTGATTGAGATTTACTATCAACACGTGCATCTTCAGGGTGACGTCAAAGTCACTTATATTTTCATAGGAATTTGAAAGACATTTTAAAAGTTTGTGGTCCCCTCCGGTTGAGTTTAGCTTTTAACACGGCCATCATCGGGGTGATTTTAAAATCACTGTATTTTGTAGCAATTTAGGAGGCATCTTATAATTCAAGTTATGTAAACTCCAGTCCTTTTAAGGAGGGTGATGACACTAGTAATTTTTTACTCGTGTAACATTCTCTGACATTGACATTCACAAATTTAGCTCATTTGTCGGAGCGCATGCAAGATATATTTTTAACATATAGATTGATGCTATTATGGAGGTATCGTCTTTTGTCCGCTTGTACAAGTGTTGAGGATCCGATGATATAGTTTAGCAGTAAATTGAGTTTCAATTGTCGTGCATCAGTAGTGCAATTTAGCTCATTTTATCTTTTGCATGTTATCATTTTCTTCAGTATTCAGCTCGCAGAGTGTACTTTTGCTGGCAAATACGTTGTACGATGCATCGGGAGCTTTCTGCCTGTCGTTTGCAAATAGATTGATTTATCTGACATGTTAACCTAGCATTACAAATTTACTACTTTGGTTTGCCAGTGATCTATATCTTTCACTGCAAATCTTGTATTGTTGCTTGCATGTGAATCATATCATTGCACTACGGGTTATTTACCGCTTCATACAAATGAGCTATCGTGCACTTACGAATCTTCTGCAGTTGCTCATAGATGTTTGCATTCATCATAGGCTTGCTGCCTTTGTCTGTAGATGGTGTATCGTACTTGCTGTAATCCTTTTACTCATGCCTGTAGAGGATCCACTACACTTGCGATACATTCACTTTATTTACTTGTTAGTAGAACTATTGTATGCATTATGGGCTTTCCGTCGCCATCTGCGGGTAAGCAGCGCTTAATGCATATCTTTTATTGCTACCTGTAGGTAAACTACTATATGTATTATAGGCCTTTTGCCAACACATGCAAGAAAGTGTCAGGGAATGTAAATCTTTTAGCGCTGCTTATAGACATTTGCATTTACTTCACTCTTCTGCATTTGCTCGTAGATAGCAAGTTGTATACATGACTAGACTCCTGTAGTGGCTCATAAGTGTTTGCATTTGTCACAAATTGACTGCCTTTACTTATATGGGATCAATGTATTTGTTTTATACTGAATAGTTGTTGATTGTAAGGGTGTCGCAACATCCATTGCCTATTGTTGACTATCATTCGTAGGCGACTATTATGCATAGGACAAATCTTTTGTCATTGCTAGCAGGTGTTTGCATTCATCATATGTTGCATTATGTATGTCTGTAAGGAGTATTATCATTTACGAGCAAGTTTAGTGTGCTCATTTGCATGCTGATATGGGCTACCAGTCGAGCTGCATTTATTAATGATTTTCCTATGCATATTAACTGGCAAGTTGCTATGTTCTTTGCGGTTGTTCATAAATGAACTAATGCACTTGCTCGTTAGTTAAATGTTGATTGCAAGCAGGTTTGTGTATTCATTTGCAAGTTGACTTTCTTGTATTCATATGAACTGATATATTTGCTTGCTTGTCAATATTGATTGTCAAATTGGTTACATTCACTACTAGTTCCTTCATGCATGTGGATCGATGAGTTGGTATATTCATTCCACACTGATTTTGTGTTCATAGGAGATTATCTTATACTTCTGCAAGTTGACTGAGAATGATCGTAGGTCCTTGGCCCCCGCCTGTAGGTAAAATTTGCACCATGCCTATTATTGTTATTCATAGGTGGCTTAGTGTATTCATTTACAATTTAACTGGGGATAATTGTATATGAGTTGTATCCATATACTATCCTTTTAGCAAGTTAGCATATTCATCAGGAGCCACTACTTGTAATGTGGCCATTTTATTTCCCTCAATTCTCTTTGATCATCGCTTGCAAACAAATTGTGTTTGGCAATTTTGTTTATTGAAAGATCATTCCTTGCATGATTAGTTTTTTTATCTTGCAAAATTACAGGTTTCATTTTAAATATTAGATTTTGTTCCCTGTAATTATTTAAGTCCTGTGCGTTGTCAGTTTAAATTTCGGTAGCCTCTGAGTGCCCCCTCCTTGCTAAGGGAGATAGGGAGGGCTCTTGCCCTTTCAAATGCACCTAGTCGGATATGATTTAATGGCTGAGGGCTTCATGGGAGCGAATTGACCACGATATTGATCTTTGAGCACCTGTTTGTGCTTCGGCATTTTCCTTGAATTTCGGTAGCCTTTCAACGCCCCCTCCTCAGGAGGGGAGGTTAGGGAGGGCACTTGCCCTTTTAATCTGCTCGACCGCATCAAATCAACAGCTAAGGGCTTTGGGGGACATATCAATCTCAAATTGGTCTTCTACGATCCTCCAATTGTGCACAACCTACTAATTTTTATTTAAAATACACATTTTTGTTCCCTTGAAAATCCGGTAGTCTTCAGGCATTAATCAGATAGAAGATTGGGAAGGGCATTTGGCCTTTTTATCCGTTCGGCCGGATCGAATTAATGCCCGAAGGCTTTCAAATTTTAATTTAACATATTCCATGAATGGGGAGCCTATTAGAAAATCATATATTTGGAAAATTTTATCTTAAATCTTTGACAGATTTGTACTTTCTTTACCTATATTTTCTTATATTTGTCTTGGTAGAATCTTCTCTAATTTAGGTTTTTATTGGCAGGCACAAGACACGGCTGCATATTGGGCAGTTGGTGAAGGATACTTCAACAAAACTTAAACAAGCTAGTGAAAATGATCACCAAACAGACGTTAGCGTGCGTACTTGCAACTATTTATTTATTTCTTTCAACTACAACTTTCTTCCTTCTGATTTCTTGCACTTGGAATGATGCTTTAGCTTTGCTCTTTTTTATGATCCTTTCTTTCTAAATATAGCTGGCGATTCTTTGTAAATCCCATTGCTAAAATAGACATTTACATAATTTCTAAACCTTTTTGTTGTTGTTAAATTCATAATTCTATGGGAATGATGATCTTAGTTGTTTCATAAATTGTTGAATGGTATTAATATAAGAATATGTAGGATTTGGGTTCTAAAATGCAATTAATATGATACATAATCTAATTTCATGTAAATGAATATGAAGATTCTCAGATAATGATTCATCATTTAATTCAACAACTTAAATTTTGAATTTTAATCAAGCAATACCATAATTTAAAAGCTTCTGATAAGTAGAAATGAATATAAAGTAGATAAAATAAAGAAAGGAATAAAATACTAAAGCAAGTAAAATCAAGTTTCTCGTCGGTGTTTGAAGTGACTTCTCTTGGAATTAGGCAGTGATCCCTATATTGCATCGAAAAAGATCAAACAATCAATTTGATTTCACAATATTAAAATTGGAAAGAGAAAATTTATTAAAGGAAAGTTGTTAGTTACATGACTTTGACCAATTATTTATAAACTTCTTATAACCTAGGCTAATGTATATTTTTGTCATATAATTAATATCAAAATATTATTAATCTTAATTTTAAATTTTATAATAACCAAACAATAATCAGTAAACCTACTTATATGCATTTCCCATTTCTCCCAGAAGTGGAAAAATTGCAAGTAATTGATCAACACAAATCTCCTCTAGCAAATAATCTCAAATCACACACATGAGATCCCTCCATAGGTCACACACCTCTACAAATCTCTAACATAAGACCATTGCTTTTTAATTTTGCTACACAAGTCCAATGTTTGTTACCCAAGCCTTTTTAATTGAAATTAGTAGATGTGTTTAAGCTTGAAAAATTCAAGTTGCTACCACTCAAAGCTACTTCTTTAAGACTGCAAATCCACATATATATATAATTTAAAAGTCAACTGCTATATCATACCAGTTGCATCACCTAATGCCATACTGCATCAATCTACTTAGTTTGAAAATAATATATTTAGATGAATTAAATTTTTTATATCATAATGAAAATTTTAGCTTAGATTTTATGCATTCTATCAAAGTTAATATGTTGCATCAATGGACTAGCTTTTATTGGAATCCATCATTAATAACGACGGTTTGGTCATCATCTAGAATATCCTCAAGAAAGGGTTCATAGTGTGCCTGGAAGAGAATTGGATTTAGACTCAAAAAGTAGAGGTGAAAAGAAAGAAAAATTCAAGATATTGATAGTAGGGTCATGAAATAAGGTCAAATTGGAATTGAGAATTAGATTTATGTCATAATTTCTTAGAAATTTCAATTTGTAGACATTTATTGAATGTGCTCCATTACTTTAAATGGGTTTGTCTTCATTGCATTAAATTTTAAATGTTCCTTATCAAAACTTTTCTGGATTTAGCCACACCCTAAAACTTATCATTAGGTTTAAATTCTATACAACTCATGTTTACATTGCCAAAAAACTTATATTTGTCATAATTAGTAGCCTATTTTCTGTGAATAATTTTTTCAGTTAGGCATATATGTTTTAAATGATGATCTAAATAATACAAGGAAAGTAATGAAATGCTAAGCCTAATATGCATCCTATGGTTTACTAGCAATGACCTATAAAAAATTAAAAGTAAAATAATTGCAAGTCTACAAACATTCTAATTCTGTTGACTATTGGATGAATAACCTCTTTTAAAAGATGAAGCTAAATGGTTAAAAATTTAAATTATGAGTTGTGATGTATTATGTAATTTTAAAATTGACCAAATAGATGTAGTTTTTTATTTATTATTTAAATTTCTTTTAAAATACTTACTATTAATAAATTTTCTGAAATAGTTTATGAACGTTCATCATAAAATTGTTCTCTAAATTTATTTCAGTAAACCACAAGTACCTGAGCTAAAGTTAACATTTGTCTAATCATTCATCATAGGAATAATATCATTAAATAATTCATCAAATGTTGTATTTTCAGATTTTCTGATTTGGTTCATCAACTTAAATAGACATCATTGGTTTTATTTCACATTGATGAATAGGTTCAATTTCAGGTTTGAATATGATCCATTGATTATTCTGCTTTCAAACTCCAATTCTAACTTTAAGTCAATTTTACATTCATGAACATGACCTATTGTAGATTCAAATTTACATTCAAAACTATATTATGTAAATTTATTTTGTAACTTCAAGTCATTTTAAGTATCTAAAACATGCTCTAATGAATTTTCATGAACTGTCTCTTTTTATTGGATGAATTTCAGTTATGCATAATTTTTGTGTTTATATATACTTCATATGCTATTGAGTAGTTATTATTGGGCTTTCCTTAGGAATTCGCACTAGTGCAATAGCCTTCCATCGTGTCTCAATCATTGTTTAAAATTGCGCAATAGGAGGCTCGCCTCAGCGCAGTTCTAGTGATAAATGCCTCGAGGCTTACGCCTTTAGCTTTTTTATGAGGCATACTCTTCAGCTTGGCTGAGTTCTGCCTTGAGGCACGCCTCGCCTCTCTAGTGTGAGGCTTAGGCCTCACCCAATTTATACATATTTTTGGTTAAAACTAACATAAATCACGCCTTCATGCATATTCGAGTGCAACAACTTTGTCTCGATTTCCTCTACCTCTAGCTCGCGGCCTTCGCCACAACCAACGCCATCGTAGTTGTCACCGACAATCACATGAAAGCTGCACACCAACACCCTAAAAATTTTGGAGCATTAATCTTATATTTATGTTGATGAAAATATTTCTAAAAGATGAACATGAGTGAAATAAATTAAAAGAAGCATATTGGGAGGCATTCGACTCTAATGAATGAGGTAGGGGATAGACGAATTTGTTATGACGACAGCTCAGATAAAGACCACCTCAGTAATGTGTTACGCCGGTCCAGCATGGACCGGCTCAACCTGGACCGGCCCATCCGGTCCAAATCTACGCGAGGCGGAGACGGGCCAGGGAGCAGGCGGAAATTTCAAAGGGGGCTGGGGTGGGGTCCACTTGAAATTCAAACATGGTTTAAGTGTTTTTGGAGGGAGAAGGAAGGGTAGAGAAGTCCTTTTGCTTTTATTTTGTATTAGATTGTTTTAATAGGGAGTTATGAGGGGATTTAGGGATCATCTTGATTTGAAAAGGAGTTTTGTGTTCTAGGTTTTCTTGTTTGGGCTCTTGGCGTTGCCGGAGATTGTTGGAGAGTTGTTCTTCCTCTCGAATTGAAGAACATTGTATCTTGCTTTGAATTTTATCATCTACTAAGGAAATACAATTATTTGCTATTGTTTTTCCAAAGTTTTCTCCCTTTTCTCTCAGTTTTTCCATTGTTGGTGGCTGTTTTCTATTGAAAACAGTGAAATATCGGTGAATCGGTGAAAATCCGATAGGAATCGCTTGGAATATTCAAGTGGTACCTATCATAATGATAGTGTAGATGATTTCAAAGTTGTTGCAAACTATTTCAGCTTTCATTAGGAATTAAATGTAAATGAGTAGAGAATTGAGAAAGAATATATTTGGAGTTGAACTTGATGTTATATGATACTTTTGTACAATTTCTATGTTTAATATTATCTTGCTCATATAATATTTGGATTTTAATTCTATTTCACACAATTTATCACTTGTTACGTTATAACTTGAGCAATTTTTTATTTAATATGTATGCAAATTTATTAATTCATAATTCAATAGGAAGTTATATAAAAAATCACTTTTGACTTTTATTATCATTTAATGCAATTTTTTGATTTTGAGGCTTACGCCTCAAAACGTCTTGAGGCTTACGCCTCACCTCATGAACAAAAAATGCCTCAATACCCAATTGCGCAATTTTAAACATTGGTCTCAATATACAAAGATTTAGGTAAATCCCATGTATTTTTCTTTTGTTGAATTTTAACTTAGTTTGTTCCTAAATTCTCGCTTAAGATCTTTTAACGAAGCAATTAGTGATAACGAAATAGTCTAAAGATTGATCATGTGTGGCTATGGGATATACAAACCATGCATTATGTTCAAACAAAGTAGAAGTTGATGCCAATTTGATGAAGGACAAATCAAGGGTTGAGTTTCTTAATTAACTAATATGATGTTTAATATGATTTAATACATAGGAAATACTGAATTTTTAAATCATAAGACACCATATAATTCAACAACTTATTGTTTTAAAATGTAAACAAGCAAAACTAGAATTCAAAACTAACTGATAATTAAACAATTGAAATAATTTGAGAATTTCAGCAAGAAACTAGAAACATAGAAAATCTACAATAACAATGAAATAAAATTTCAAAATTTACATTTTCAATGTGTTACTTTTTTATCAAAATCAAGACTGCTAAACGATTTAATATCAAAAGAATTATGTGAAATAGACAATGAACGAAAATATCAAAGTAAAAAAAAAAGGGTCTCTTACAGGTATAAGTAGATCATTTTATCTCAATTAGGTATTCTTGCTTGTAGCACATTTGAATGAAACACATGTTCAATTTGCACTCATAAGATTGAACTGGAATGATAAATTTTATCCAAGTCAAATGTTCTCAATTTCATGCCTCAAATAAGTTCTATTTTGGACTCCTGATAATGTTTGGCATGGGTTCTAAAATATTAGAAAGAATTCCTAGTTATACATTTAAAGTCCATTACAGCCAAATGATTGCCTACAAACCCACTCATGTGTAAGTTTGATTTTCTGGAAGCGGAAAAATTTTAGGCTTTAGATCCATGTAAATCCTGTTCAGCAAATCCACATTAACCACATTGAGCACCTCTCTACAAGTCACCCATACCGTCTCCACAAATCCTCCAGCATGAACAGCCCTTCCTCGCTATCCACACAAGTCTAATAGCCACCACCCAAGCTCTTTTTTAATTCAAATTAATGGCCATGTCCAAACATGAAAATTTTAAGCTGCCACATATAGTTAACAGCATCAACTAATGTTGCACCATGTCAGGTATGGTTGCTTCTCAGTTTAAGTAACATACCTCCATCAAACATTCTGACAGGTCTTTTGGTTCTTCCCTGTTAAATACCAAATATGCTATGCATGGCTAAAACAATATCCATTGATAGGATTCTAGGATTCTTTCTTGTCGTTCATCATTGATTGAAGCAATGCTAACCTTCTTTTCCAATCAAATCTGCTGTTAGTGCTTGATCTAGTTCTTGTTAAGTAACCTGTGCTAACTTGGGTTCAAACCTTTTTGTTACCTATATGCTTGTTAATCCTATCAGTTATCTTAATATTTATTCTTTTTCATTTTTGAACTTCTTTGTGTGGTGAATGCCTATACAGTTAAAAACTTATTTTCTCTTACATTTCCTACTGAAATATTTTTTATTTCTTCTTATGACTCAAAGTCCATGCTTTCTCCAATTTAGTCACCGCTATTTTACCATCTCTTATATTTGCGAAATATAACAATAATGCTTCAATGATGTTTCACCTTTTCACATGCTTAAATACTGAAATGGTTTCTGCAGCCTAGTAAGAAAATTGCTGATGCAAAGCTTGCCAAAGATTTCCAAGCAGTGCTGAAAGAGTTTCAGAAAGCTCAACGCCTTGCAGCTGAGAGGGAAACAGCATATGCTCCTTTTGTACCCCAAGCAGTTCTTCCTTCAAGGTATCTACTATATTAGCTTTTCATTAAGCTGTTCTCATGCTGAGTGAACTTTGTGGCCTAAGATTTATTCACGAGCTTTGTGACTATATCAGTTATATGTTTATATTATTTTTGTTATTAATTTTGGATTATCCTTTCTGTTTTTTGAACATATTTAAGTCCAGATGACCATGGTAATATAAGAAGTGCTTTATAGTCATTCTGTATTAATTATGATTTAACAGAGGAACAACGGTAAGTTTTGCTCATGATTTTCTAGATTGTAAATGGTTCTTTTTTGCAGCGGACCATTTTTTTCTTTTGTTTTTTGTTCCACGGATTAGGTATTGGTATCTTATATTATGGCACAAACTCACTGTAAATTTTTTCTTAATGAATACATCCATTTTAACTTCCTTGAAAACCTTGTTTTGCATTGGTACAAGTACGTCATAGCTTTTGCTTAATCATTATGGTTTGTTCGAACCCCGATGCACTGTAATTTGGATTATCTTGAAGGCATGCTTCGGGGCTTTCTTTGCCCATTTTGCTGAAGAATATACCAAGTGGTAGGGAGGGACGAATAATTTTCAAGCTGTTGGGTTTGCAGAAAATTTATGAATGTACATCTTAAATAACCTTTGGATAACCAAGCATTCTAGAGGAAGCTTTCTTGGCAAAATTTACCCGACTGTCACAATCTTCTAATTGCAATCTCCATGAGTTCTATTCTAGAGTAGGAAGTAATTTCTCTGTCCTTTTTACCTCTTAACTAGTCTCCCAGCTAGTATTTGTTCTATTTGACAAAATTTAGTTAAATTTATTTTTCCTTGAGCTTTTCAAATTATTTTCTATATTTAGGTTTTTAGTAAATTAGAGGCTGTTTCAAATCAAATTTATTTTTTGATGTTTTTTGCTTGTTTTTAATATAAAATAAAATATGAATATTATCCTAAATAAGTGTTATTTATTTTTATGACATATTGCATTAAATGTTAATGGAGGACGGTAATGATGCCTTGCGACAATAGTGTTTGGTTACTGATATGAGCGTGTAGTTGCCAAGTTTATTTTTATTTGAAAAAAATGGAAACATTTAAAAGTTGTTTTAAGCATTTTTCATAATAGGTTGATTTGTTTTCAAATGAAAATATATATTTTTATTTTTATCGGCATATTACTAAAACAGAAGTTAGAGAGGCTTTAAAGAAAATGAAGTGTGGGAAAACTGTTGGACCTGATGATATTCAAATAGAGGTGTGGAAATGCTTAAGAGATGAAAGAATTTTTCGGCTTACTAAACTATTTAATAATATTTTGAAGAATAAAAGATACCAAATGTTTGGAGAATGAGTGTGTTGATTCCTATCTTTAGGAATAAAGGTGATGCACAAGGTTGTGCAAATTATTAAGGAATTAAGTTGATGTGTCATACTTTAAAGATATTTGAGAGAGTTATAAAGCATAGGTTACGACGTGATACTAATATTTCTCAAAATCAATTTGGATTCATGCCGGGTAGGTCTACCTTGGAAGCCATACATTTATTGAGAGGTTTGATGGAGAAGTATAGAGAGAAAAAGTAAGATCTTCATATGATATTTATTGATTTAGAGAAAGCCTATGATAAAGTTCCAAGAGAAGTGCTATGGAGAGTTCTAAAATAGAAAGGAATTTATAATGCTTATATTCAAGTCATTAGAGATAAGTATGTTGAAGTTGTTACTTGTTTTCAAACACAAGGTGTTTTGGTCAAGTATTTTCCAATTTCAGTTGGATTACATCAAGGTTCAGTCTCAAGCCCATATTTTTTTGCTTTAGTTATGGATGTTCTTACTGGAGATTTGCTAGAGGATGTTACCTGGTGTATTCTTTTTGCTGGCAATATTCTTCTTGTTTATAAAACTAAAGAGGGAGTTGAAGGTAAACTTGAATTATTGAGGTCAACCTTAGAGTTTAAAGGTTTTTTTAGTAGATCTAAAACCAAATACATTTAGTGTAATTTTTGTAGTAATAGATCTAATGGGGGGTTTGTGGCTTTGAGCAATCAAGTCACTAATAAGAGTACACGTTTTAAATATCTTGGGTCTATTTTTAAGGGTGATGGTGAAATAGATGGGGATATTATTAGTAGAATTCAAGTTTGATGGATGAAGTGGAATGCATCGGACTTGTTATATGATAGAAAATTATCACTTAAACTTAAGAGAAAATTCTATAAGATGGTGGTTAGACATGCAATGCTTTTTGGTGCAAAATGTTGGCCATTAAAAGAGAAGCATAATATTAAGTTAAGTGTTGTAGAGATGAGGATGCTCAGGTGGATGAGTGGCTTTACTCGTAGAGACATGATACGATGGAGCATATACGTGAAAAGGTTGGAGTTAGCTCCAGGGCAGATAAGATTAGAGAGAGTCGCCTTAGATGGTTCTGTCACATAAAACAGCGGCCTTCCGATGACCTAGTTAGAAGAGTAGATGTATTAGATTTAACCTATGTTAAGAAAGGTAGAGGTAGACCTAAAATGACTAAGTTAGAAAATATTATAAATAACCTTTCTTTATTAGATCTAAATAAGAATTTGACTCTTAATCGGACATAATGGAGAAAAAGGATTTGTGTAACTGACCCCACATAGTGGCATAAAGTTTTGATGTTATTGTTGTTGTTTTATTGCATTAGATGTTGATGGAGGATGGTAATGAAGCCTTGCGACAGTCGTGTCTGGTGATTGATGTGAGCGAGTGGTTGTCAGGGTTATTTTTATTTGAAAAAAATTGAAAACATTTAAAAGTTGTTTTAAGCATTTTTCATAATAGGTTGATTTGTTTTCAAAAACAAAAAACAAAAACAATTGAAAAATATGACCCAATCATTTTTTTTTTTTTTGTAAATTGTAAAAAAACAAAGAGTGCTCCCAAACAGCCCTGTAATTGGTTGCATACAATGATAATTACTATATAGAGCATCTTGCCATCCAAATCTTATGCAGATCTCAGTGTGCATGTGTTTCCTTCTGCATTCCTAATCATTTCTGCCTATTGATCTAATCATATGGTTTCATTATTCATGCAGCTACACTGCAAGCGAGGTTGATGTCAGTTCTGAAAAAACACTAGAGGAGCGTGCTCTGCTGGTGGAATCTAGAAGGTACGTGAGTAGTTTCTGCTTCACCGAATATATAATTATTTACGGAGCATGATTTTTTAGTTGAAGTTGCCATCTCAAATGGCGAGGAACTCAATTATGCTGAATAAAACCTACAAACACTAATATCTATCTTATTAATTTATTTTGGCATATGAAAATTGTTATCTTGGCTTCAAATAATGCTTTGAATTGTACTCCACATCAGGTGCATTCAACACCAACATAAAATGGAGGATAGAGTTTGTATTTTTTGGTTTAATTTTATCTACATCTAGTGTAATTTGGCTACTAATATTAATCAGATAAACATTACCATCTATGAAATGCAATGGGCTCAAGTTTATCTTGTTTAGATAATTTAATGTTATCTACTATGATGATGTATATTTTTTGTCATTTATCTTATTCATAATATAACCTGATATAGTTGGTAGTAGATTTTCTTGTGTATGTCATCAAATTGGACTTGAATATCATTTACAAAGTTATTTAAATATGTAAAACCAGATAGAATTTACTTATAATATAACATATCATAGATGGGCTTTGCTAATTTAGGCCGTGGCATTTAGCTCAGTTTTTAATTTCTGCTCACCTTGTGTCATTTCTCATAATGTCGTTGTGCAGATGCTTGTTGTTGTTCTGTTAGCAACACTTTTCCAAATGCGTATGGCTATATATTCGAGATTCAGTTCTGAATAAATGAATTCAGCATAGCTATGCCTGAAAATAACCTTGCCTGTGTTATTCTTACTCATTCTCCACATTGTTTAGAACACTTTTATTTTTGCACGCATATAAAAAGAGTAGTTTTTAACTCTTGTTATACAAATGGGTAGCCACATCTGTTCGTTTACGATTGAAGGAACTCCTAGGTCTGCTGAATGCTTTCATGATCTGCTTGTTAATTATCAAATTTTGGGAATTTCAGGCAGGAGGTACTGCTACTGGATAACGAGATTGTCTTCAATGAGGCTATCATTGACGAGCGAGAGCAGGGAATACAAGAGATTCAGCAGCAAATTGGCGAGGTGAATGAGATTTTCAAAGATCTTGCCGTGCTGGTTCATGGTCAAGGAGTTATGATTGGTAAATTCATATGTTTTCCTAGAAAAATCTTGGTTATTAGAGATCTAGTATGGGTATTTTTAATTGTTTTAATCAAGTAAACAATTTCAATCATGAACTCTACCACCAAGCAATAGTTAGGCTTTTTTTTTTTGAAACTTGTTGATTTGTGTTTTATGATTTTTTTTTTTTTTCATTTAGATGATATCGAGTCCAATGTTGAAAACTCACTGGCGGCTACAACACAAGCCAAAACTCAACTAACCAAAGCATCAAAGACACAGAAATCAAACTCATCTTTGGTATGTATTGCTTTTTACGAATATTTTAACTGATGTTTTTTTGCGTTTCTTTCACTTTTTATTTTCTTCTTCCAATGACTTGGTGTTTGCTGTCACAGGCGTGCTTGCTGTTGGTGATATTTGGAATTGTCCTGCTCATTGTGATCATAATCATGGCAACTTGATAGTCTGGAAGCTGTGGGGATTTGATTCTTTCGGTAAGATTCATTGCAGTTGATGTGTAAGAAACATGAAAAGTCAACGGCTAATCTCATGTAACATGCGAGGGTCATATAGCTATAAGGTCGATTTAATTGGAAAAATATTCCAAGGATTTCACATGTCAGACATAGAACTCTCTGTATAAATTTCTCTGAGGAATGTTTTATCACCATTCATATTGTAGCGAGATTTGTGTACCTTTAGACTATATTCTATTAATTATAGAGGATTATGAAAGAATTCTGAAGATGGATTATGAAAGACAATTCTGAAGATAAAAATGAGTGGTGATAAGATATTTTCTATTATAAAAGTTTCTTATGAGATTCTGTTCTTGGCATGTGAGCTAATGAAGAAAAAATTATGAAGAATGAAGGAGATGTGAAATGTATAGAAGGAAAAGTATAGGGATGAATGAATTTTCTCTTTTTATTTCTCTCTCTCACCCTTTTTTCTCATACAATAGTAACATAGAGAATTGCAGAATGGTTGTGTATGATGCGTGGTGGTTGAGAAGATCTATTGATATCGTTTTATATGAAATTAGTTCTCATGATTTACCTATTGACTAGTTTTTTTTTTTTTGGAAACTGCAACTTGCATTAAAAATAAATAAACTTAATTACTAACTACTCAAAGATAGGAAAGCCTATCATATTCCTCGAATAAAGACACAAAAGGAGGAAAATTATTGTCACTAATTACATCCTAAATAAAATCATTAGACAAAGCTAAGTTCACATAAAAATCCCCTAACTTATTAGAAATAAATAATGAAATAAAACCTTCTTGAAACCTTTTAAGAATAAGAAATAATCCGCCTCTTGCCTCCCCACCGCCCAATTAGATTTGTAAAATGAATCCTGAAGAAACTTGATGACATTTTGATTATCTCCTTTAATAATAATGCCTTCCACCTCAAACATCCACTTTTGAACCACCTTCTTCTAAGATTTTGCTGCTAACAAGTCAACCTGTGCAATATCCCATTGCATACAATCAAAATCAAAAGCCAACAAGAATCTTCTTTTATTGTCTCTTACCACTCCACCAAAACTTGCTTTATTATTTTGCAAAAAAGTAGCTTCAATGTTAATTTTAATCCACTCGGGGGGAGGAGGGTGCCAAAGATTGCAAAACAGCAGATGTTGATTAACACCTCAGTTTCTCAAGTTAAGATAATTATAGGTAGAAGAAGCTACAAAGCTGAGAACTTTTGAAACAATAAAAACAACATTATCTTATTTATCTCCATGCTTTACCTTATTCATACTTTCCAAGATAAGTATATCATTGTATACTAAACTTTGGCACTAAAAGGATTAGAATCAGCTAACCTTTCCAATGCCAATATGCATACTTGAAAATATCTGAAAATCGGAACTTGAATTTCCCATGCATTCAACCAATTTATTACTTGGGTCAATCTTAAACAACCAGTTGCAATATTGTCAACATTTTCAACTGCGTCACATCCTCTTAGACATAAATTACTGCTCATCAATCTTTTATACATTAAGAAATCAGTTGTTGGAAGAGCATTATTGTATAAACACCATAAAAATAGCTTCACCCAAGAGTTCAACTTCAGCTTCCTTGCCCATCTCCAGAAATTATCATCCGGTTCATCTTCATTTTCAGTTCTTGAAACCAGAGAAGATAAAGTCTTCCTAGAAAATTTATATTTCAGCTCCAATCGGTCATTTAATAAATCTGGACATATAGGAATAAGAGAGATAATATCCATAAATTCTTTTCCAAAATGTTGATGCGACCGATTAGTATTCCATCTTCCATTGCTAATAAATGCATCCAAAGTAAGTGTTTCATCATCCAATCCTGCAATAAACGTTGGCTACTTCTCAATATTTTTATCAAGAATCCATACATCTTTAAACACATTAATAGGTGAACTCGAAGATATTTTCCACCTAACAATTTTGCTAAGAGATTTCCATCCATTTTGAATTAATTTCGATGAAATAGAGCTGCTTTTCATTGCATCACAATTCCACCAATTGTGTCCATACTTAGCAATCAGATTCCTGTTAAGAAGTGACTCCGGCTTTTGAATAATATTCCATGCAAGATTTGCCCTTAATGTACCCATTTTTTAAATGGCTGAGTATAAACCCCGCCCTCCTTTCCTCTTTGACTTACATAGCACATCCCAAGCCACATAATGATGACCATGGTTTCCATTATGTTTATTCCAAATATAATTCCTACACATCTTATCAAATTCCTTCAAGATACTAAAAGGAACCAAAGTATGTGTAACTAAAAACAATGGAAGAGCAAGAAAAATAGATTTGAGCATCATCATCCTTCCTGCTAAAGAAATGAATCTATTCTCCCAAGCATTTAGTTTCTTCAAGATTTCTCCATCAATTGTTGAAAATCAGATTTTACCATCCTTCTTAGTGCCATTTTAACTCCCAAATACTCCATCTCCTTAACCACCTTAAAGCCCAATAATTTTAAAATCTTTTTTTTTTACATCTCCTACTATATTAATAGTTTTGCTAAACAAAATAAAAGACTTATTTCAATTTATCACTTGACCTGACCACATGTTATACGCCAATAGGATTTTTTTTCAACTTCTTCACAATTCTTAATTTAGCATCAGAAAATAAGAGAATATCATCTACATACAATAAATGAGAAATACGATGTGCAAAAGGAGTAATTTTTATTCCAAGCTTCATAGCTTTCTGAATGAACACATTTGGAAGTAGTTGTGAGCACATAATGAATAAAAATGAAGATAAAGGACATCCTTGTCGAAAGCCATTCTTTGCCTCTATCCACTTTGAATTACACCCATTTAGCATAATGGAGAACTTTGGATCAACCACACATTCCATCAACAAATTCGAGAATTTACTAGGAAACCCTATATATTCAAGCACCTCTTTTAAAGTAGACTAACACATGCTATCATAAGCTTGCTTCATATCAATCTTGATAGGCAAAAAACCTTCCTTGTCTTCTCGCATTAGCAAACTTATGAAAAAACTTTGTATTAGAACCCCCCTCTTCAATCCATTAAACTTTAGCTCTTTGCCTCCTCAAAGTGTTCAAACGAGCAAGATTCACATTAAGTTCACCAACTTCTGATCTTAAAAGGAACAATTTATCTTCACTTAACCAACCAATCTCAGCTTCCTCCAACTGAAGTTGCTAAATTTCCTTCTTAAGATCCTCCTTTAAGGACATAAAATTCTTCAATTTAGCTTTACTCCAGAAAATAAAGCCTTCAAGCCCTTCTACACTTTAAACTGAGATAATGCATAGCATCCCCATCCACTTTCTTGCTCTAAGATTTCGAAACAATGATAGAAGAAACATGATAAGAAACCCAAATATCTTCATACATAAGAATCCCCTTCTTCTTCGTAGGTGATTTAAATATCTTCAACAAAATAGGACAATGGTCTGAAGCCACTCTAACAATATGTCGTACAACCGCAAGATGAATTTTCTCTACAGCAATATAATTCAATAAACATCTATCCAATCTCTCCAAAATCCTTCCACCATCAGTTTTATTATTGAACCATGTAAATTTAGGTCCCACCAACCCTACTTCATGTAAGTCATTATTATTTATAAATACCCTCATCTCCTTAGGACCTTGGTAAAAACAAATCCCCCCCCCCATGTAAATTTAGGTCCCACCAACCCTACTTCATGTAAGTCATTATTATTTATAAATACCCTCATCTCCTTAGGACCTTGGTAAAAACAAATCCCCCCCCCCCCCCCCCCCCCCCCCCCCCCTTCTCCTTTTGAGACAAAATATAATTGAAATCCCCTCCTATCACCAAAGGGATCTTTCTATGAGAGAAAGATTGAAGAGAATCCCACAAAGTTCTTATTTTATACAAATCCTTACTACCATAAATTGTAGAAACCATCAACTTTCTCGTATTAATAACATCTAGCTCACCAATCACACATTGAGTTGAAGTTTCCAATATAGAAAAAGAAGCCAAATATGCTCTCCAAATGACCATAATCCCTCCCAATAATCCATCATACGGAAAAAGAAAATAATCCCAATCTGAATCCATTAATTTATTAAATTCCATTATATCAATGCTATCCATTTTGTCTCAACAATACCCACAAAAAACACATCAAATTCTTTTAAATAAAGAGAGGCCTCTTTCTTAGTAGCTCCTCTACAATTCCAAAAGGTTATGGAACTCATTTATCAATCAAAGGGGATGAGCACCCACCCTTCCCTCTATTTCCAACATAAAAATTCCTTCCATGTGGAAGATTCTCCACTAGGCCAAGTGACTTAAGCTCCTTAGCCAGCTAGACTTTATAAATTTTTCGAACTACCAACAACTAGCTTGAACACAGTCATCTTATCCTCTTTATTATGCTACTCTGAAATGCTCTTGGAAGCATTTAGATTATCAAATTCTTTGTCACCATTAAGATTAAAGCTTCAAATCTATTCACAATAATTGGAATATCATCTGAGAAAGAAACAATACCATGCTCCGGCTGAAGATTGGATTGCAGCATGTCTACAAAAAATCGATTACACTTAATTTCAGCGTCTCCTTGTATAACAACATCATCATGTATAATTTCTTTGACAACACATCTCTGTTCTACTTCTGACAGCCCATTTCGCTCCATGCTCAGATCACCAACAACAACATCATCCACAACACCATCCTTCAGAATAATTTCACCCTCTTCAGTAATCACATTGTCTTCCTTGCAGTCTATTACCACCTTAGTAGAGATAACCATATCTTCATTTTCCTTATTGGCTCCACATTGTTTGAACTTATAGGAAATTTCTTCCTATACATACTCTGTCTGAGCTTAAAATTTGATCTAATTGGACCAAATTTCTTGCCTCTCTTATAATTTATATGCATCCAAGGTACATATGTTGAGTCTTTATCAGTTTCAACATGAAAACATCCTCAGATTTCTTGACATGTTGAGTTTTTAATTAGTTCTATAGCATCATTCACTATTTTCTTGACATCAACCCTTCTATTGTAGCAAGCACTCCTATCATGCCCTATTTTTCCACATTCATAGAAAAAGAAGAGATGTTTTCATACTTAATCTTTTGAAAAAATCTTCCCGCCATTCCTTCCACCCATACTCCCAATGGATGTTATTGATCCAACTTCACACAAACACAAGCTCTAGCAAATTCTCTTCTCTGCCATTGAAATATTGCCATCTAACATTAAAGGAGTTCCTGAAAGTTCGTTAGGGACGTTAGGCCCTCTTGAACTTAATCCCAAGCTAATTAAAGAGAGAGGTGAATTGGAAAACTTTAAAACCAAAACACAATCAAAATCACCACAATCAAAGTGCGGAAATTAAAATGCGGAAGCAGTAAAAAGAAAGAACACACCGGATTTATAGTGGTTCGGTCAAACCTCGACCTACGTCCACTCCTTGGAGGCACCCCCAAAGTATTGCACTAAACTAGTGTCTCTCCTTTAGCCCCCACGGCTAGGCGGAGAAGCCCTTACAAAATCACTTCCACCTCCCCCGGTGCGGCGGAGTCGCCGGGTCCTTTGACACCAAAGAGATCTTCTTCTTTGGTGAACTTACCTCGAGACAAGCCTTGAATCCGATGGTACTAAGATGCGAGTTCGCCGGAGCAACCGTGTGGATCCCCCACCACACTCCCTTGAGTTCCTCCCCCTCACAGGATCTTCTCCCTCTCAAACTCCACCCTTTCCTCTCTCCCTTTCAAGCTTTCTCTTCATGTTTCCCCCACAAGAACGAAGCTACAATGGCTGCCAAAGACACTTACAAAGTGCCTTGCCATAGCTTAAATAGAGGCTCTCAAAACGAGCTCATTAATGTAAGTTACCGCCATTATCGTCCTGGCCGATATCCAAATAGTCCTGGCCGATTAGCACAAATATGAGGAAAATCGTCCTGAATATCGCCCTGAAATGAAGCTGGACGATGTCTAATCGTCCCGGCCGATCTTGAGATCGGCCTGGACGAAATCCCCATTGATTGCTTTCCAAAACTGCCTGAGAAATTTTGGAAAAATTGCTCTGGATCGGCCGGGACGATATTTATAGTCCAGGACGATCCACCGGGACGATGTCCAAAAATAAGTATTTCCTAAGTAGATATGGCGGCAGATTCTTGCTGAATTGAGCAGATCGTCCCGGCCGATATAAAATCGTCCAGGACGATATGTTTTGCATAAAGACGGCTGCTTTAAAGAGGATGCCCTAATTAGGATTTCTACTTTTGTCAGATCGTCCAGGACGATATAAATATCGTCCCGGACGATGTTACCAAAAATAGAAACCTTTTAGGGCACAATAAAAAATCTTACAAGATACAAGTCATCAGATGCCACACCAAATACAATAGACTCAAGAAAGGAAAAAGATTACAAACTGACACAGGCCTAGTCTACCCAATCTTGAGCTGGTTCCAGATTGCTGTCTGATCGTGTGGACCTGAAACGTTAGCACATAAGGTAATCGTAGAGAAAAAAGGAATGTTTGCTATCATCAAAATCATAAACCATAGATCCGTAACAATCTCCCCCTTTTTTATGATGGCAAAACATTTCAATTTGAATTTTCAAAAAAAGACTATTTTCTCCTAATCTCCCCCTTACTAAAAACCTTTTAAAAAATAGGGGAGATAAAAATATTTTTGTTGTTTTTAATTTTTTGAAAATAAGATACAAACACGATAACAGTACAAAAATTCAATAATACGTTCTCCCCCTTTGACATTATCAAAAAGAGAGGAGGCACAAACAAAAAAAATAAAACAAAAGACAAAAAACGTGTTCTGATCTAGTGAAAAAAAAACAAATATTCTTAAAATGAGAAAGTTACCTCTTAGTTTTAATCAAAAACTTAGTAGAATTGGATTGACAACGCATAGCCCAGAAAAAGGTTAGAAATTCATAATTTGATAATCCAAACTCATTCTTTAAAAGGCTCAAAAACTTTTTAATCCAATATCCAAATCAAGGAATAAATGGGAAAAAGAAACATCAATTTTTCAAAACTCCTTTCATAAAACATATCTAATAGAAGATCAATGCACGAATTGTTGAATCAGGAACCAAGATTTTCAAGCACAAGTTTCGAACATATCAAGGATTTTCTTAAGTTTTTAGTAGTATAAGAAAAAAATAAGCATATTTTTTTTTGTGGGCTCATTTTATGCCCTTTATCACTTGAATGGCTCTTTGAGCATCTTTTGATTTTAATACACTTTGTGTATATTTTTTTTTTCAATTTGGCGTCATTGCGCATCTTTTGGTTTGGCATCATTGGCCACTTTTTTTTTATTTTCAAAAAGTATGCTTTTTTTCTTATATTTTCAAAACGAAAGTAAACCCAAATTATTGACAACACGAACAACTTGATTAAGAAAATTTTAAGGTGGATTCAACAATCTTGCAAAAGATTTCTATGCGATAGAAAAAATGTAGGGAGATAAAAAAAATAGTTTCAAAATCCAATTTAAAATATGATGAAGATTTTGAATCAAAAGTAAAATAACCTCTTTAAAAAGAGAGAAAGAGAAACAAAAATACGAGTTTCCTTCCTTTGACTGTTTTAGAGAAGTCAAACACAACTTACCAAAGATTTCAAGAAAAACAGGAAGTAGATTTTTCATTTTTAGAAAAGTGAGTGTGTGTGTTGATCAGAAAAAACTTCAACGAAAGGAAAAAAAAAATTAAAAAAAAAATAAACAAAACTTAAAAACACAAAAACACAACACAAAAACCACGAAAGGCTCTTAACCATTATCTCTCTCCTGGTCCGATGCTTCAGAGACCAGATCTGCCCATGAGATTTTTTGCCTTTCATTATTTCCCCAGTTCAAAGTTTGTTTTGCCTTGCCCTTTTCTTTTGTAGGAAGAATTCTTAAATTAGGGCACTCATTTTTCATATGTCCAGGTTTCCTACATCGAAAACAAATAATGTCAGAGGAAATATTAACATCCTTACTATTTTTACCTTTTTTCCACTTTTACTTATGCTTTGGTGAGCTTTGTGATTTGCTTGACAAGACATTGCTATCATCACCAACTAAGCTTCCTCTTTCCATATCTTCAGCTTTTAGAACGATCGTTTCACCTGCATCCAAAAGTCTTTGACCCAAACCTTGCTCGTAGGCAATGAGTGAGCCAATCAAATTATCAATAGAATAATCATTCAAATCTTTAGATTCACAAATTGTAACAACTTTAGAATCAAATTTATCCAGTAGACATCGAAGAATTTTGTTAACTTTTTCAAAATTTGAAAAATCTTTTCCTAAAGCATGTAATGAGTTTACAATTTGAATAAATCTGGTATACATGTCTAAGATCGTTTCAAAAGGTTTCATGGAAAATAATTCAAAATCATGCATTAACAAATTCAACTTGGATTGCTTGATTTCAATAGTGCCTTCGTATATGTTGTGCAATTTATCCCAAACTTCCTTACCGGTAGTGCACGTGGATACTAACATAAAGTCATCAGAATTTAAAGCACAGAAAAAGCAATTTAAAGACTTTGCATTCAATTGAGCATTTACTTATTCTTCCCTACTCCACTGATTAAAAGGAATATTAATTTTAACTCCATTAACAATTCGTGACGGTGATGAATAACCAGTTAAAATCATATGCCACATGCGAAAATCAATCGATTGCAAGAAAATAGACATGCGAGTTTTCCAAAAATCAAATGACATATTTTCAAATAAAGGAGGTCTGGTGATTGAATATCCTTCCGCAACATTACGATTTAAAAAATTAGCCATAGATCGAAATTCAAAAGTTTTTAAAAACTTATTTTATGAAAACCGCTCTGATACCACTTGAAAGTTCGTTCGGGACGTTAGGCCCTCTTGAACTTAATCCCAAGCTAATTAAAGAGAGAGGTGAATTGGAAAACTTTAAAACCAAAACACAATCAAAATCACCACAATCAAAGTGCGGAAATTAAAATGCGGAAGCAGTAAAAAGAAAGAACACACTGGATTTATAGTGGTTCGGTCAAACCTCGACCTACGTCCACTCCTTGGAGGCACCCCCAAAGTATTGCACTAAACTAGTGTCTCTCCTTTAGCCCCCACGGCTAGGCGGAGAAGCCCTTACAAAATCACTTCCACCTCCCCCGGTGCGGCGGAGTCGCCGGGTCCTTTGACACCAAAGAGATCTTCTTCTTTGGTGAACTTACCTCGAGACAAGCCTTGAATCCGATGGTACAAAGATGCGAGTTCGCCGGAGCAACCGTGTGGATCCCCCACCACACTCCCTTGAGTTCCTCCCCCTCACAAGATCTTCTCCCTCTCAAACTCCACCCTTTTCTCTCTCCCTTTCAAGCTTTCTCTTCAAGTTTCCCCCACAAGAACGAAGCTACAATGGCTGCCAAAGACACTTACAAAGTGCCTTGCCATAGCTTAAATAGAGGCTCTCAAAACGAGCTCATTAATGCAAGTTGCCGCCATTATCGTCCTGGCCGATATCCAAATAGTCCTGGCCGATTAGCACAAATATGAGGAAAATCGTCCTGAATATCGCCCTGAAATGAAGCTGGACGATGTCTAATCATCCCGGCCGATCTTGAGATCAGCCTGGACGAAATCCCCATTGATTGCTTTCCAAAACTGCCTGAGAAATTTTGGAAAAATTGCTCTGGATCGGCCGGGACGATATTTATAGTCCAGGACGATCCACCGGGACGATGTCCAAAAATAAGTATTTCCTAAGTAGATATGGCGGCAGATTCTTGCTGAATTGAGCAGATCGTCCCGGCCGATATAAAATCGTCCAGGACGATATGTTTTGCATAAAAACGGCTGCTTTAAAGAGGATGCCCTAATTAGGATTTCTACTTTTGTCAGATCGTCCAGGACGATATAAATATCGTCCCGGACGATGTTACCAAAAATAGAAACCTTTTAGGGCACAATAAAAAATCTTCCAAGATACAAGTCATCAGATGCCACATCAAATACAATAGACTCAAGAAAGGAAAAAGATTACAAACTGACACAGGCCTAGTCTACCCAATCTTGAGCTGGTTCCAGATTGCTGTCTGATCGTGTGGACCTAAAACGTTAGCACATAAGGTAATCGTAGAGAAAATAGGAATGTTTGCTATCATCAAAATCATAAACCATAGATCCGTAATAGTTCCCACCATAGAAGCAATTCTAACCATATTAAACTCATCCCAACATTGTAAAGGCAATTGAGGCATTCTAATCCATATAGGTGAAGTCATCCCCTTTGAAGATTATGGAGAAAAGTTCAAGGACCATTTATCCAGTCAAATAATACGACCATTTACATACCATGGGCCTCCCGTAAGCACTGATTCTACAGCTTCTGAAGATTTGAATGAACACAAGAACCATCCAATCCCAAGTGAAGTAAAATGAAATTGACCAAATTGAGCCCATTTTCATCTTAATTCCCATGCCACAATATGAGAAGGGATTTCTTTCCCAAACACCTTAGCTACCACCGCAAATTGCAGCTTGTTTGAATTGGAAATCTCACTAGGAGCATGCAACTTCATAGCTACACCATCATCTATCAATAAAGACACTTCTTATTTAAAAATAACCTTAATATAAGGTTTCCTAGAACATGGATTCAGACCAACTTTGTTAACAACCTTGTTCACAAGTGATTCATTGATATTTTTCAACAAAATGGAGCTGTCATTTCCATTATCTGAAGGTATCTCCACACAAACTGGACCAGTTTTTACCGCTGCAAGCATCAGACCTCTGCTTTCCTCAACAATTGAACTATCTCCAGGAACATCATTGAAATTATTGAGCATATTTACAAAAATCTTCATATCCGATGATGATGCTTTTAAATAATTGTTCTTCAATGCCATAGATTTGGAACATCATGGTGTTTTAACTTCAGATTCTAGAGCAATACCTTTACCTTTACCATCCAAAATAGTAGTTTAATTTATAATAACAACATCATTATCTCTAATCACCAAAGGAGAAGCCTTAGGCAATCTAGATGATAGATCTCCATTTAACGTCATCCTTCCAGTATTCTACTTGTTTAAACTCCATTTATTTTGAATCAAAGTGCCTCCTTTGGGATTAATCATCGCAGATGCACCCACCAATCAATTAATTTATCTGTTTTCATTTTTTTTGCAATAGGAAGGGTAATCTTTGGGTTAGACTCTATGAGAATATTATTTTGATTCAATTAGTTTATTGAAATAAATTATTGTAATAGGATTAAAAAATGATTCTCTTTAAAAAATTACAAACTAATTTACTAAAATATGACCTATTAACCAAATGTAAAATAGAAATCAAAGAGATTATATTAGCCAATAGGTAATATTTATATCATATAATTGTTTATGGTACTTCAACTATAAATAATTCGTTTGTGCCTCAATTTTTTTAAAAAATTAAGAATTTAGTAATTGATGGCTGAAAAATTGCAATAACTCAAAGTTTAGATTTAAACATTCATTAAAATTTTGAACGAGAAATATCAAATGATTAAAGTAAAAGTAAGATCTAATATTCAACATTTGGTTATTGATACTTAATTGAAAATCAATTTGATCGGTTTGGAATATAAACTCATATCTAAATTTGAAATTTTCAAAGTTAAATTCAAGTTCACCAAAACTTCAATTTGAGTAAATTTATAGTCAAATTTATAATCAAACTGAACATTTCAATGGGAGGAACCAGTGACACTAAAGTTGATTTAATATAAGCCCAAATAGGACCAAATTAAGGGCTTAAAATATATTTGGAAGCCTCAGAATACTAATTAGGTGACCAAATGATATATGAATATTGCATGCTTATAATTGAATTAAGTAGCTCACGAAAAAAATCCAATGAGCCCAAATTCACTTAATTATGATATCGTTAATGCACTTAAATGTTGAACGAATGCTCTATGATCGAGAGAATCAATATAAGCCGTTTGATGGAGTGATCTATATTTGCTTCAAATTTTCTTCATATTAATGGGGCATGTTACTCTCAAAAAATGTATAAATAAATCTCAACTCCCATTTGCAGGGGAGGTTAGAACCTTGTGCTAGAGATTCAAGAGAGGTCTCATACTTGAGAAATCTTGAAATTCTGTTAGAGCACCACCACCATTGAACACTTTCCACATGACCACCATCTTTATATTTTCATTGGCTGATTGCTGTTAGACTTCCACAAAGCCGCCACTTCCATTGGATCTCAACTTTGCATTACCGCCAAGCCACCGCTTAACTACCATTATCGATACTCCACCCGATCACCACCGCTAGACCTTCATCTGACAACAACGTCAAACCTTTTAGCAATAATGGACCTTGGACCACAATCGCTTAGCTATGGTTCTCTAACCTTTCCAGCTCACTGACTACGATCATCCAACCGCCATTACTCAACTACAGTCCCTCAACCTTAATGACATAACTAAAGTCCTTTTAACAAATGTTCATTATTAGTAGTCCTTCTAATATGCATTTCTTATTGAGTACAATCTTTGAACTTTTGCCACTCCCCGAATAGATTCCTTCAACCTCCATCGCCCTTTTACCATCCTTGTTTTACCTTTCAATGAATATAGTTACTCAACTATGATCTTTTTTATTTTTATTCACCCAGTGACCATTGTTCTTTGACCACTATTACTCAACTACGATCCTTTGACTAATCGTCTGACTATAGTCCTTCTGACCTCCATCACTTAACTATGGTCCTCCTACATTTTCTTGTTGACCACCGTCCTTTTGATCTCCATCTCCTACCAATAATTATCCTTTTGACCTCAATTAATCATCGACTATAATCCGTTATGGTACCTCTGACCACTAATTCTCATTGACTATAGTTCCTAAGACCACCATCAACCAGCTATGATTCCCTTAATCTCTGTTGACTGAATATAGTCCCTTTAACCTCCATTAAATGAATACAATCCCTTTGACCTTCATCTCCTGACTACGATCCCTCAAATCACTACCTCCCTACTAAGATCCCTATGATAAATATCACCCAACTTTTGGTCTTTGACCTCAATCACATAAACTACTATTCTTCTAACATGTATCATCTATCAACTACGATTCTTCGACCTCCTTTATCAGCCTACTATAGCCCTTCAACCCCAGTTACCCAATTATGATCCTTCCTACCCAATTATGATCCTTCCTACATCTATCTTCCATTAACTACAATCCTTTGATAACTTTCACAGACTATGGTCTTCAAACTAAATCACCTCGTCATTATCCTTCTAACTTACCTATGACTACGATCCTCTGACTACCATAATTCAGTTACATTTCCTCAGTCTTAATCATTTAACTAGCTCATTCTAACCTCTGTTATGTAACTATAGTCATCTGACCTCTATTATTCGACAACAATCCTTTGACCTCCATCACTCAACTGTAGTCCTCTAACCTTCATCACCCAACTATGATCCTTTTGACATTCTTGCTCATTAATTATGATCCTTATACCTCCTTCGCTTATTGACTATGATCCCTTTGAATATTATTGTTCAACTACAATCTTTCTGACCTCAATCACCCACTAATTATAATTCTCGGGCAACTATCAGCTAACTATGATTCTCATACCACCTTCGCTCAACCATGGTCATTCAGAGCACTGTCATTGGATGATAATGGTCCTTCTAATCTCCATTACCTGAGGCCTATGGTCTTTTTGACCTTTGTTGGCAAGTGATTATGGTCTTTATGAACTATATAGGTTGACAACTATAGCCTTTCTAATCTTAGTTTCCTGACAAATATTATTACTTCAACCTCTTTTTCTTAAACACTTTAGTCCTTTTGAAGTCAATGCTAACTATAGTTCCATCGACCTCCATCACCAAAAAAATTACCTTGCTAACCTTAGTATCCAAGCTACAATCACTTTAACTACTACTGCCCAACTATGATCCTTTTGACCTATGTTGCTCAATGAATGAGGTTCTTCTAACCTCTATCTCCTATCAAGCATAGTCCTTCCAACCTCCCTAACTCGCCATATATAGACCAATAACCTTTGTCACCATTATAATGGTCCCTTTGACCACCATTGTCCAACTCAAACCTTTTAACCTCTATCACTAGTCAACTACGGTCTTTCTTATCTTTAGCTGCCTAGTTACTATGGTCACCCTAACCTCTATCATATGACAATGGTCTCTTTGACCTTAGTTTCCTGACCTTAGACCCTTTGACCACCGTTTCCTTACTATGGTCCTTCCAAACTTTGTTACCCCAAAACTATGATCTTTTTGACCTCCATTGTCCACCAACTAAGGTCATTTTAACCTCTATTTCCCACTAAACATAATGTTTTTGACCTCTTTCACCCACTAATCAAGGTTCATTTAATCTCCATTGCCTATCGATTATGGTGCCTTCAACCTCCATCACCCAATAACTAAAAGTTTGTGAGGGTTTTGAAACCCTAAAGAACTAGTCCTAAGTCTAATTAAGAGGGGGTGAATTGGTATTTAAAAAATTCTTTAATGATGAAGAAAAATCTTTTTAAAACTTGATGCAGAATGAATTAATTTAATAATACAATGATAAATCAATAATTTCACCCATGCAATTAATCGTAAGAAAAATAAATGCATAAATAATAAAAGGAAAGAGCACACCAAATTTATAGTGGTTCAATCCAACCTAACCTACGTCCACTCTCTATCCTCCAGGTGTTACACTAAAATCGTTTTCATACTATTTTTTCCCGCACAATAAGGCAGAGAAGCCTTTACAAAATCTTTCCACCAACTCGGTGCGGTAGAGAATCGAAACTCTTTTTACAAGCAGAGAACCTTAACTCCTTTTTCTCCCTCCAGGAGATGGTAGAGAACCATGAATCACTTCCACCTTCTCTGATGTAGTAGAGTAGTTGGGTCCTTTGACACTAAAGGGATATTCTTCCACATGAATCTGATGGTATATTGAAAACCACTCCAAGGATCTTCTCCCTCTCACTCTACCATTTCCTCTCTCCTTTTCAAGCTCTCTTCAAGTTTTCTCCAAAAGATTGAAGCCTCAGTGGATGCCAACGACACATATAATGTCTTTGGAGAAAGCATAAATAGAGAACTTCAAAAAATACTAGAAACTCAATTCTAGCAGCAAAGATTGTCTAGTACGATTGCAAGATCATCCAGTATAATGTGCTTAAACAAAGGCTTCAAAAAATCCTAAAAACTCAATTATGACACCAAATATCATCTTGTATGATCTCAAGATCATCCAGTACGATGTATATAATTTGACCTGATAGTCTTAAATGATCTCCAAATAGTTCAGAGTTTAAATTTGTACCGACTGTCCTGTATGATATTTAGGATCATCTTGGATAATTAGATGAAAAATTATGATATTTTATTTAGGACGATCAAGTATCATCCTATGTACCTCTTGGGTCTTCTAGTACGTTCTTCATGGATTATCCTTGATGATTATATTAATAAATTAACCATAATTAGTCCACTAATTATAAGATTAATTTAGGCATGATTTTTATATATAGATCATCAAATATGATGTACATCATCCTGAATGATTAGAAATAAATATGAAAATTAAAACCTTGCTTAAATTATGATTGGTGGTTATTTTTTATGATCATAACTGATCATTCTAGATGATTTAAATCATCCAATATGATTAGTTAGAAGAGCTGATCTTATAATATGATATAAATTATACATTATGATTAGTTTAGAAGTTAAACTTCTAGTTTTAACTCAGTCTCACTCCCCCTGAGAGTGTGTGTGCATGGTCACCAAGTAAGTATAAACCCCTATAGGATTTAACTTAATAAATAAAAAATACCTCAATAAATATTACAAAAATCATTACAATATAACTTATTATATCCAATCTTAAGTCTTAAATCTTCGTTGGATGGTGCATGATGTTCTTGAAAAGTTAGTACACACACAAATAAAAATATATTATAAATATAAGTAGAAAATAGGATGAAAGCCACAATATCTATTATTATAAAAAAATATAATCTCGTGAGCTCGAGTTACAGTAATCTACCCCTTTTTGATGATGGCAAATATTATTAGTTGAATTTCAAAAATTAAAAACATTTTCTCCTAATCTCCCTGTGGGCTCCAAAAATTTAGCCCCGGCCTCTGCCTGCTTTTATTTTTTCCTTTTGGGGGAAGTTTTAAAGGATTTAAATTATGGGATAAATTTTGGAAGGTAGATGGGTTTGTAGATAAGACACTACCTAGAGATTTCACCGTCATTTTGCTAGAACTTTATAATCTGAGTTCTAGTTTCCTATAGGCGCAAGCCCCTATAGTTAATTACCTAACCCGATAATGAGAGAGAACATTCGATTTAGGCTAGTCATTAATCATATATATTGTATCCATAAATATATACTATCAAGCGTATAGTAGAAGTAATGGGCATGTGAGTTTGAATGTTAATATTTAAAATTAGAAATTTCACCATCTTGCACTTAAAGTGGATGGTGGGATAATGGATGATGGACTTGATCAAGATCCCATGGTTCCATCGCCCTGGGCCATCATGGTCCCTGGTCAACTTAGTCAGAGGAGGTAGTCAACCCAACCTGACAGAAGGATCCTTGTTGGCAACCATGGGTTGCTTCGTCCGATGAGACCTTATAGACCTGGGGTGGGTATTTGTCTAAGAGGACAAATTTGAATCCACCTTAGCTAGTAGAGGACTTTGTGCCCTATCGATTATATCCTATTTTATCATATATCAAGGATTTGATGCCACTAAGGAATGTATCAGCTCAGGCTATAACCGATATCTCATGGTTCCATTTGGTAGAAAAACCACTAGGTTCAGAGGTCCCCGAGTCATAATCATTTATTATGCAATGCCATTTGGTAGCAAAATTGTTGGTTGGAGGATACATACTATTACGATTCTATTTTTAGAGACTATAATTTTGATGATAACAAATACTTCTATTTCTCTATGACTACCTTGCCTACTAACATTTCAGGTCTATAAGATCAAACTGCAATTTGAACCAGCTAAAGATTGGGTTGACTAGGTTTGAGTCAGTTTATAAACTTTTTCCTTTTCTTGAGTCTATTATAAACAATGTGATTCCTGATGCTAAGTAACCTTGTACACACACACTTGAGGGAATTTTTTCTGTATGATTTACAATTTTCTATTTTTGCTCATATCATCTAGGATGATCAATTAAAAATATAAACCATAATTAGGGCATCCTGGTTAAGGTAGCCGTTATTAAGCTCATTGTCCTAGACAATATTCATATCAATCGGGATGATAGGCTTAAATAAAAAAGAATTAACTGCTAGATCTATTTAAGTATAGTTTATTTTTGGATATCATCCAGGACATCGTCCTGGACAATCCAACACAATATACCTAAATTAATATGGTAATTAAGGAAAAAAATTAAGGTTTTATTGCTCGATCATATTGTCCTGAATGATCGCAGGATCGGTCAGGATGATTAGTTCACAAACCTTAGTTTTCCCTAGATGACTCAACATCAGTCATCTTCTATTCTGGGCGATGCTCTTGGCAATTTTCATGAATTTGAATTAATCACCGGGATGATCATGAGATCAGCCTGGACGATCAAACTATTTTTCCATCATCTAGACATCCATTCAGTGTGATTGTCTGGATGAAATTCAATGATTTGTACGGATAGTACGGGACAATAGACTGATCGTACAGGATGATATTTATATCATCCTAGATGACAAAGTTGGTTTGTTGTAATTAAGAGCTATTCTAAAGCTCTTCTATTTAAGACCTCTTATTTCTTTCAAGAGAGTATCTTTTGCTACTGTCTTGACCTAAGAGAGCCTAGAGGAGAGAGAGAGAAAGGGAGAGAGAGAGAATCTTGTGAGGGGGAGTTTATAAAGGGTTTCATAGAGGTTGCTCCAAGAAAGGATCCAAGCCATCTTCTCCGATCATCATTCCTTATTCTAGGAGGTTTGAGAGAGGTCCACTTCTGCAATCGATCAAGGTTCTCTGTTTTCTTTAGGAGGAAGCAAAAGGAGTTGGGTTCTCTGCCTCACTAGTGTCGGTGGAAAGGAGGTTTTGTAAAGGCTTCTCTGCCTTACTGTGGGAGGAAAAAGAGAGTCACTACGTTTAGTGCAATACATGAAGGGCGCCTCCGGGGAGTGGATGTTGGTCTAGTTGACCAAACCATTATAAATTTTTGTGTTCTTTACTACTGCTTTTTCTGCATTTAATTTCTGCATGTTAAATCTCTTTGTGGTGAATTTTGGTTTGTTGAATTTGTGTTTTTGATTGAAAGATTTTTTTTTTAAAATACCAATTCACCCCCCCTCTTGGTTAGCGTAGGCTAATTCATAAGCGCTTAACATTCCTAATGAACTTTTAAGTGGTATCAGAGCGGGATTCATAAAAATGAGTTTTTGAGAACTTCTAAATTTTGATCCGTGGCTAACTCCGGTAATCATAATACTACGGAAGGGTATTCTATTACCTGACCACCTTTGTTTGACAATATTTCTTTTAATTTTTGGAAAACTCGTATGTCTACTTTTTTACAATCGATTGACTATCACATGTGGATGCTTGTTAAGGATGGTTATACACCTCATTCTCATGAAATTAATGGCATTAAAACTAAACTTTCTTTTATTGAATGAACTTTTGATGAAAGAGATTTATCATAACTTAATGCAAAATATTTGAATTGTTTTTTCTGTGCTTAGAAATCTGAAGATTATATGTGTGTTTCAACTTATGCAACTGGTAAAGAAATTTGAGATAGATTGTGTATTACTTATGAAGGAACCAATGAGGTTAAGTAATCTAGATTGAATATGTTGTTGCATGACTAAAAACGTTTTTGTATGAAACCTTCTCAATGAATTTATGACATGTATACTAGGTTTACTCAAATTATCACCACATTTCATACTTTAGGAAGAGAGCTAACTAATTATGAAAGAGTAAATAAAATTTTGAGATGCTTTCCTTCTTCTTTTAATGCAAAGATCACTGTAATTACTGAATCTCAAGATTTAAATACTTATTATGTTGATAATTTACTTGGAACACTCATTGCTCATAAGCAAGGGATGAATCAAAGAAATCTTGATGCATGTGAGAAAAAGAAGAAAATAATTGTGGCGCTGAAGGCCAACAACACGGACATTGATTCTTCTGGGTTTGAAAGCGATGATGTTGCCTTAATCATGAGGAAATTCAAAAGCTTTCTAAGGAATAAGCACAAAAATCATCAGAAGTGGAATAAAGGTGAGGGTAGCAAAAATTTTAAGAATCATAGTGATATGATCTACTTTGAATGCAGGAAGTCGGGATATATTAATGCTGATTATCCTACACTTAAAGCTCACTCAAGCAAGGAGAAGGGTGTGGAGAAATCCAAGTTCAAAAAGGATAAGAAGAGGTTCCAAAAGGTATTCTGGGTGGATTCAGCATTGGACTCCTCTAAGACTGAAGCTGAAGAGGAGACTGCAAACTTGTGCTTAATGGCAGATGATCATCTTGGTTAGTTTGACCAAGAAGAGGTATGTGAACTAACCTACGAACAATTACTTGAAGTTTGTAAATAAATTCATGCATCATATAGGAAACTTTAAGAAATTACATGCTAGTTTGAAATTAGAGTTTTTAAATTTGCAAAAAATAGCATGAAATTGTACTTAAAGATCATTCTACAATCGGTAGAAATCATATGTCATTACTTGATGAGTTTGATGCATTAAATAAAAAGTATACTGAATTATCTGATGCACATGATTCCTTGATGTCATCTCATGCTGAGTTAGAAAAAGAGTTTAAGAAATTAGAAAATTTCAATACTTTTGAAAATAATAAACTAACATTGCATGCTTCACATAACTTTAAAAGGAAGTATTACTACCTGAATAGATTAATAAATCCTTTTTTTAATGTTAGATGTTTTTCATGTAGCATGTTAGGACACATTTCACACACTTGCACTATTTATCATAGTACACATTTGGTGTGGAGACCCAAATTTCATGATTCATAATATAACATACATGTATTACATTCTTCTTTCCATAAGAAGGGAACCAAACATATTTTTGATCCTAAATTTGGGTCTAACATACATGTTTTTCATGTGGTACCTGGGCAGCGGATGCTCACGACACATGACTAGAGATGCTAATCAATTCATTTCACTGGAGGCCAAGGCTGGAGGCAAGGTTGCTTTTAGAGACAACACCACCAGGAAAGTAGTGGGCTCATGTATAATCAAAAACTCCAAGAACCTTTTGATTGAAAATGTTTTGCTTGTAGATGGATTGAAACACAACTTGCTCAGCATCAGTCAACTTTGTGATAAAGGCTTCATCGTAACATTTTTGGCAAATACTTGTATTATAAGTTTAAATAACAATACTATTTTGCAGGGAAAGCGAATCAATAATATTTATATGCTTGATTTAAATAATATTTAATATGCTGCTTCATTTTGCTTAAAAATTACTGCTAATAATTCATAGCCGAGGCACAGGAGGTTATATCATGCCAATATGAAAACCCTTAGGAGAGTAACCCAGAAAGACCTAGTTAAAGGAATCCCCAAACTTAAATTCTCTAAATACCACCTTTGTGATGCCTGCAAACTAGGGAAGCAAGTCTAATCCTCTTTTCACTCTATTAAGGATATTAACACCTCTAGACCTTTAAAAGTCATTCACATGGATTTATTTGGACCCATTAGCACTGCCATCTTAGGGGGAAAAGTCTATAGATTTGTGATTATTGATGACTACTTAAGGTTTACTTAGATTAGATTTCTTTCATATAAGAATGAGTTTTTTGATGAGTTTAGATCCTTCTTCACTTGGATTCAGAAAAAGCTAGGTTGTGAGATTTTGACAATCCATAGTGACCATCAGGGAGAGTTTGAAAATGAGATATTTAGAGACTTCTATGAGGATAAAGGGATTAGTAATAACTTCTTAGCTCCTAGGACCTCTCAGTAGAACATGATAGCTGAAAGAAAGAATTGGACCTTAGTTGAAGCCACTAGAGCCATACTTGCTGAGTATTCACTTTAAAATACTTTTGGGCTGAAGCGGTAAACACAGCTTATTATATGTTGAATAGGGTGAATGTTAGAGCCAAACTTGATAAGACACCCTATGAATCCTTAAAGTTAGGACACCCAACCTTTCCCACCTCTAGGTCTTTGGCTGTAAGGTTTTTATTCTTAATAATGGGAAGTCACACTTAAAAAAATTTGACCTAAAATCTGATGAAGGAGTGTTCTTAGGATCTTCAAGTGTGGGGAAATCCTTTAGGGTGTTTAATAAGAGGACCTTGGTTATGGAGGAGACTACTCATGTTGTATTTGATAAATATGATCCTAAGTAGTCTATAGCTGAGGATGAAAATAAAGTTGGAGAGATTACCACAAGAGTTGAAAGTTTGGAGAAGAGGGTAGAACCCCAAAACACTGAAGGAGTAGGTGAGATTACCCAAAGAGTAGAAAATGTAAATTTAGAGAAAAGGGTTGAACCTACACACACCTTGTCTAAAGATTAGAGATATTCTTTGAGTCATCTTAAAGAACTGATTATAGGAGACCCTTCTGAAGGTGTTAAACTAGGCATAGATTTAGGAAGGAAGTGAACCACTCTACCTTTATCTCAATGACTGAACCCACCAACATCAATCAAGCCCTTTCTAATAAATTTTGGATCTTATCTATACAAGAGGAATTAAATCAATTTATTAGGAATGATGTTTGGGAGTTTGTAGAAAGACCAAAGGGACAAAGTGTAGTTGGAACCAAATAGGTCTTTAAGAATAAAATGAATGATTATACTGTGGTGATTATGAATAAGGCAAGATTGGTGGCTAACGGGTACAACCAAATGTAAGGGATTAATCTTGAGGAGACCTTTGCCCCTATAGATAGATTGGAAGCCATTAAAGTGATATTAACCTTTGCCTGTTATAAAGAATTTAAGCTTTTCCAAATGGACGTTAAGAGTGAATTTTTAAATAGGGTAATAAAAGAGAATGTGTTTGTAGAAGATCCCCTTGGTATTGAGAGTTCTCAATTTCCAAATAATATTTTCAAATTAAAAAGGCCTTGTATGGATTAAAGCAGGCACCTAGAGCTTGGTTTGAGAGGCTTAGCTCATTCTTACTAGGGAGGGAGTTTATTAAGGAGAGCATTGACACCACCTTTTTTTGAGGAAAATAGAAGATGAATTACTCATTATTCAAATATATGTTGATGATATACTCTTTGGATCTTCTGATAAAAGGCTATGTGATGATTTTTCTAGAATAGTGAGTAGGGAATTTGAGATGAGTATGATGGGAGAGTTGTTATACTTTTTTAGGTTTTAGCATAAGACAACTAGATGATGAAACTTTTTTAAATCAATCAAAGTACATAAAGGACATCTTGAAGAAATATGAAATGGATAAAGCTAAGCCAATTAATACTCACATGACCTCCAGTGTTTAGTTGGATAAGGACCCAAATGGAAAATTAGTTGATCAAAAGAAATACAGAGGGATGATTAGATCTTTACTCTATCTATCTGCTAGCTGACCTAATATAATGTTTAGTATTTGTCCCTATGCTAGATTTCAAGCAGATCCTAAATAATCCCACCTGACTGTAGTTAAGAGAATTCTTATATACCTCAAATGAACCCAAAACTTAGGAATCTGGTATCCTAGGCATAATACTTCTTTTGAGATTATTGGATATTCTGATTCTGATTTTACAGAATGTAAGGTGGATAGAAAGAGCACTTATGGGACTTACCAATTCATAGGATAGTCTCTTAGTCTAGTAGGAAGTAAAACTTTGTTGCACTTTCCACTGTTGAAGTTGAGTACATTGCTTTAGGAAGTTGTGTAGCCCAAGTATTTTGGTTGAAGTAGCAAGTTTTGGATTTAGGATTACTTGTAGGCATAATTTCAATCCTTTGTGACAATATTAGTGCCATCTATATTTCTAAGAATCCTATCGAATATTCAAGGGCCAAGCACATAGACATAAGACATCACTTTATTAGAGACCATGTGATCAAAGGAGACATTGAGTTACACCATGTTGCAACTGAGAATCAACTAGCTGACATCTTTATTAAACCACGGGCCTTCGACAGTTTTAGCACTTTAAGGACCAGATTGGGTGTGATTGACATAAATGCATATACTTGATTCTTACTGATTTATGATCTTTTATCTGTTATTTATTGTTTTCTTTTTGTAGTATTTTCCTCACTTATTTTTTCTTTTCATCTGTTTCATTTTTTATTTAATTTTCTTTGTTGTTTTATTTTTCTTTTAATCACTACTGAATTGATATCTTATGCTGTATTTTTGCTTTTGAAAATTTGTAGTCAATGATTAACATCTCTAAATGAGTTAAAGGGGGGAATACTTTTGAATGTTTCATTCTCTCTAACTTCTTTTAGTGATGTAATTTTTTTTTCTAAATAAAAATCAATCTCATATTAACAACTGGACTTTAAAATTAAGATTTTTTCAATCTTGCTATAGTAATCTATCTTATATATAATGTTCAAAGTCTTTATTTTATCTTCAAATTTTTATAATCTTATCGTTGCATTTATCATATGATTTTTTATTCTATTTTGTGATTCATTCTTTCTTATATTAGAGAGTGATTTTTCTTCTCTAATATCTAGATATAATTATAACTGAGAATATTTAAGAATTTTAAAAAAGGGATCTAGCTTGCACAAAAATATATGTATAAATAAAAAAAAAGTGGCCAATAATGCCAAGATCAAATGATGTGTAATGATGCCAAATTAAAAAATATACATAAAGTATATTAAAAATCAAAAGTTATGCAAAGTGTGCCAATAAAATTAACATGAGGCATAAAATGAGCCCACCAAAAGCAAGCTTCTTCTCTTTTAAAATTTTTAAATATTAAAAGAATTCATGTGTCACTTGATATCTTTCAAAGGCTTGATTTCAGAATTTATGATCGTAACTAATTTAATTTAATATATTATTATAAATATTTTTTTGAATCCAAGTCTTAAACATATCTCTTTTTTTATCCAATTATTTTTTATGATTTAGATTCTTATTTTCAAAAGACGATTTTCCCTGGGAGAATTCCAAGTTAAGGATAACAGGATTGGTTATTTTATCGCTTTTTTTTATTTCGATGATGTTAACTCATGAATTCTTACAAATTTTTTAATTCAATCACATGGAAAGTTTTTCATATTCTAGCTTTAATTTAAAAAAAAAACCTTTATTTTGCTTTTGTTGTTATCTTTTTCATATTTTATATCTTTTTAAATTGATTTTCATGTGTTTGGGCCTTCTCTGATCTTCTATATCCATTCTCTATTTTTAAAACTTTTTTGTCACATTGTCCAAAACAATATTCATATCGTCCTAGACAATCCATTCAATTCACTCTTGAAATATCAGCTGATGGCTATTTTGACTCCGCTGCTTCTGATCATCATGGACGATTTATTATCATCCTGGATGATCTTCACAATCTCTGCTTAATTATTGGTGATCTTCTTGGATGATACACCTGTTCGTCCTAGACGATCCACATTGTAATGCTTAAAACATTTTTAAATTTGACTGGTACAATCCATTATTATACATCGTCCTAGACGATCCACCTAATCTGCCAGGATGAACTTCTTTTGCAATGATTGTTCGAATTGACTCCTTGGAATGATTGTCTGTGTCTTATCATCCTAGATGATGTCTGATCGTCCTGGACGACTTTACCGCCTTTTTGACCAATCATCCCGGATGTAATTTTTGCACCCGATCTGCCTGGATGATTATGCGATCGTCCTGGATGATCGGTCAAATTCTTTTTAAATAGAGCCATTCAATCAATTTTTCTCATATAATTCCTCTTCAACTCTATTTTTTCCTTCCCTTATATTTTCTTGATTATGGTCGGTGGAAAGAGGTATCGCCATCCTTTTTGGAGTTCCTTGAGAGCGATTCTGGACCCTCGCTTCATTGAGGTGGATGATCAAGCTGCCTATCAAAGGTATAAGATGGTCAAGATCACTATTTCCTGAACAGTCAATCCTCAAATTCCCTCCTATCCTGTACTTGATATGTTTTCTTACACTTCCTTATGCTTTTTCCTTAATCTTACTATTCCTTTTAACTATAAGTTACTATTTTAATTTTTCATGAGCCTTCGCATCAATTCCTCTTTTACTGCTCTTAGATCCTATGTGAATAGATGACCTATTGAAATCACTTATCAAGACTGTTAAGAGCTCCTATAACTATCTACCATAGGGGACAAACTCAACACCCTGTGTTCTGATCCTGACTACGACTGGCCTCCAGCCAATCACTTCTTAAGGAACACCAATACTCACTTTCACGTTAGAGAGTCTAGCACCTTACTCAAAGATGCTAGGACAAACCAATATGTCCTTCACACCTCTATTATTTGAAAAGCTGTTGATCGCATTCATATTACTCCACTCCTTTTAATCACCACTTTTAATATTTTGTCCCATCATGAATTCAATGCCACTGATCTGATTTTTTGTTACATTGAGCATCTAACTACTATTCGAGATCCAAGATATAAGAGGAAGCCTAATCTTGCCCTAGACATATCATTATCTATGTCCTAAAATACAAATATAAACTCTAATATCCTATCCCAGCAAACTATCAGCTTTCCTTCTACTCGAACAACTCCTTTCACATTCTTCATAGTACTTGTGTTGACCAAGGGGATGAGGAAGCTGTGGGAGTAGAAGAGGAGGCGGCTCCTGTGCTACTCCTACAACTATTCTGCTCCGCCAGTACACATAACTAGATCAGCTGGTAGAGAGATTTTACCAGTGGGAGACTCGCTTTGAGACCTACATCGCTGCATAGGAGCAGTAACATGCAGAGGACGTTGCTTGCTTCAACTCTTACATGGCTTACTAGCAGCACTAGTACAACCAGGATATGGCCTGGTTTGGGGACCAGTTTGCGTCTCTTTCCAATTACTTTCAGTCACATCCACAACCACCACCTCCTCCTTTGGATGATCAGGGGCAGTCTTTATTTTAGTTTGCTTGTTTTTGTATGACGCTGATTTTTCTTTTAATGGTTTTTTACTTCTGTTTAGTAGTTTGTGTTGTTTTTCTTTTTTCCTCCTCCTTTTTGTGATGTCAAAAAGGGGAGTAGCTGTACTACTATACTATTCTAGTCTGTTCTAGCTTGTTATATTTTTATGTTTGTTAATTGAATTATTTAAACTGTATTTATTTCTTCACCTATTTCCATTAAAACTACTTTGAACTGCTTTAATTTTTTTTTGTGTTTGCCATTATTAAAAACGGGGAGATTATTATGAATCTATTTTTCAGGGAATATAATTTTGATGATAGCAAACACTTATGTTTCTCTATGATTGTTGTGCCTACTAACATTTCAAGTCCATAAGATCAAACTGTAACTTAAACCAGCTCAAGATTGGGTAGACTAGGTCTGAGTCAGTTTATAAACTTTTTCCCTTCCTTGAATCTATTATAAATGATGTGGTTCCTGATGCTAAGTAACCTTGCACACACACACTTAGGGAAATTTTTTTTATCTGATTTAGAGTTTTCTATTTTTCCTCACATCGTCCAGGACGATCAGTTAAAAATAGAAACCCTAATTAGGGCATCCTAGTTAAGGCAGCCATCATTAAGCTCATCATCCTGGATGATATTCATATTGGTTGGGATGATAGGCTCAAACTAGAAAGAATTAGCTACCAGATCTATTTAGGTATTATTTTTTTTGGACATCATCTAAGACATTGTCCTGGATGATGCAACATAATTATACCTAAATTAATCTGATAATTAAGAAAAATAATTAAGGTTTAATTGCTCGATTATATCATCCTGAATGATCACAAGATCAGCTGGAATGATTAGTTCAGAAATCTTAGTTGTCCCTGGACGACTCAACATCGGCCACCTTCTATTCAAGGCGATGCTCTGGATGATTTTGATGGATTTGAACTGATCATCCAGGATGATTGTGAGATCGGCCTGGACAATCAAGCTATTTTTTGATCATCCAGATATCCATTCAGTGCGATTATCTATACGATATTCAATGATTTGTATGGATGGCATAGGATGATATACTATTGGCCTAGACGATATGAATAAAAACCTTTTGATTGTCCCAAATCTCATGGCTGATTGAGCTTAATTTGCACTAATCATATAGGATGATAAAGTCGGAGGGTTGATGGATTTTATTTTAAGTGTTGGTGGATTTTTTTCAATTATAAATTTTTTTAGATTTTTAAGATTTTGGGATTTTTAGTGTTTGGGTGGCATTTTGAATTATTTGAAATGGACCCCTCTGATTGAGATCTATATTCAACACTACCATCATCAGGATATTTGAGATCATTTGAAAATATTTGAATTTTATCAGAGTTTGGGGGCATGTTGAAAATATAGTATTTGGAATTAACCCCCGTGGTTGAGATTTGTATTTAACACAGCCATCATAAAGGTGTTTGGGGTCATTTACATTTATTAATTGAATCCTATTGACTCTATTGAGCTGTCGATAGAGGAACAAATTTCATAGGTTTTATGTCTTTGTTTGTGAATTTTTTTTATTATAGGCCTGGAAGGCCTATTATAGTTGTATTAAAACAAAAATATTGGTCATCACAATCGTATACTTATTTAATGATTTGAACCATGTCGACTTTTATCTACCTGCTTAGGAGGATTGGGTTTAATTTTATTGCTCCGTGTAGCATCCCCTGGACATCATGTGTGTTCCTACAACATGCTTGCTAGAGACAATGCAGGTGTTTGGGGGCATTTTATTATTATTTATTGAACTTTATTGACTCCTATTTAAATGCTTAGGAGGATTTAGTTTAAATTTATTGATCCACACAAAATCTTAGGATGTCACGTGTGTTCCTACAACATGCTCATCGAGGCCCATGTGGGTGTATGTTTTATCGATGAATCATTCTTAGAAAGGGCCTTGAAATTCTAATATAAATGTATAGAATAAATATTTCAGTTGACCTCATAACTATATATTTATTTAAAGATTCAAATCATGTTAAGAAGGATCAGGTTTGAACTTAGATTCATAATTTAGCTTGCACAGCATCCCTAGACATCACATGTGTTCCCACAACATGCTCATCGGTGTATGCTTTTTAATCTGGTGCCCAAGCCACATCTATTATTACTTTATCGTTGCTAGCAAAAAGGTTGTACTCATAAATATTGTCGCAAAAAGGGGTTGTAATGTGTACAAACACATGGTGAATTTAACACCATGGATAATTAACATTTGTTGTCTAGTTGAAGTGACAATTGGAGATTTTACATTGCCTTAACATTATTATTATTATGCCAACTTATAAGTCTTTTCTTAAACATTAAATTTTATTTCATGATGCTCATTCACTTTCATTTATTCGATGTTAAATTTATACCCCTTGCAATCAAATTTGATTCAAGTCATTCAAGTTTATTGCATAGGGTTCAGGTTCTATGTCCCCTGTAGTCACATTGAGTTCACTCAAATTTGAGTCAAATGCTTACAAGTTCAAGTCACAAATAATTTTGTGGAGTTCAAGTCCAAGTTTTGTTCACTTGATTAAAGTTCTAAGTATGGTTCAATATGGTCAAGTTGGAGTCTTATTTAAATAAGGTTCTCTTCGTTTAATCAGGTTCAAATAAGGTTATTAATTAAGTGCAAATTTTGGCAGCCTTCTGGCATCTCCCCCGCTCAGGGGAAACTACAAGAAATTGGGCCTTCCCACCACACATAATAAAGGTGTGTATGGTAGGTGTCCTTAGACACCATGGCCATGGTCTTCATTCCCATCACACATAATAAAGGCATGTATGGGGTCTTCGAGGGTACCTATTTTAAAATGTAGTTAGCTTTCCCCTTGCTTGAAGGTACTTATGAGTAACCCCGCATTGTCATAGGCGTTGCACCGGGTTTCATTCCACCATACACAATAAAGGTATATATAGGCAGTTTTTCCGTGTGCCATGAACTCTAAAATGAGGTTTTTAGGCGATTACCCACCTTGTTGTAGGTGTCGCGCCAAGGTCCCTTCCCACCATGTGAAATAAAGGCGTGTATGGGCAATTTTTTAGTGCGTTGTGAACTCCAAAAATTGGCTCTCGAGATTTTAAGGTTAAGGGATTATACCTTCGATAATGGTGGTGTTGGCACACAGATCGAGACACAAAAGGAGGGTCCTTCTTCTTTTCTTTTTTTATTTAATAATAAAAATAATTATTATCATGACTATAATAATAACAATAATTATAACTATAATTATAATAATAATCATAATAGTTAGGATCATTATTATACTCAAAATTATAACTAATGTTATGAATAATAATAACAACAACAATAAACACAAAAATTGCTATTAATCAACCTTAGTCTATAATAGAAAATAGTAATGAAAACTATATACCTATTACAATTTCAGCTAAGAATAATAGAAGAAGAAGGGTGAGAGTTTGGGCTTAGTAGTTCAGCTTTGGAAGGTGTTCGAGTATAGCAAGAGACGCACAAGGGTAGAGGAAATGTTCAGCTGGCTTGCGATTATAGGCAAAGGGATCGCCATAGATAGAGGTGGCTTCTTGCTGGTGAGGTAGGAAGAAGTACTTCCTTGCTTTCTTTCTCTCTCTCTATCTCTCTCGACTTATATTATAAGTTAGACAGGTAAGGCTCTGATCAGGAGCTAAATGGAGGTTGGATCGACTGTATACAAGGGCTGAGGCTAACATGATCAAGGAAGGTTTTTTTCGATAGTGAATGCTTGGCTTGGTTGCTGCTAAGTGTTAGGATGTCAGCAGAGAAGCTATAATGGAGGAGGTGTCGGGTCTACAGCTTTGCTTGGGGTTTTTTCGTGGAGAAAAAACAGCCCTGAAGGTTTCATTCGCTCTAGTATTTAATGACAATTGTGAGGTCCAATCAAGGTAAGTTATGCACGTGGGAGAATCGACATGAGCCGTTCTGTTCGCAGGTTATGAAGTGACTTTTTCTATAGGATTTGGGCAGGATTTGCGGCAGGGATCCAATACAGGTAATGATTTTGAGTTATTTTCTTTATTCATTTTTTTGTCTTTTTTTGTTATATAGTAGAGGTCAACAAATGCCCCTAGTAAATATGGTATGCGTCTAGAGAAAACCATGTTTGTTGTATGCTGATTGACCCTATGGATCTCTAGATATTTATTTTAGATGTTACACTAGGGTCTCTTTTAATAGATCTCCAAAAGTTTGCTTAGATGTCACACTAGTTCTCTTTCTTCAGGGATCTTTTAGATGTATTTATAGATGGTTGATATACTGGCTTTAGTGAAGTAGGGACCCCAAGATTATGATATAACACTTTGTATTTGGGACCCTAGAGCATGGCTTCATAGATTAACATTGATAGTTATCATTGCCACCACTTCACCTTCTTTTGATAACATTTTTGCTTTAACTTATAACCTTTTGTATATGCTTAGCATTCTTTTATCATCTAGTTATATCTTGGAAAAATTTTAAATATTATTTGGGGATCTTGGCACATAGCTCGATGTTAACCCAAATAAATATTTAAAATACCCCTAGTCTTTAAGAACATTTGTAGGTATCATCTAAAGTGCTCATTCTTCGGGTTTGTCATTAGTCCTGAGATTTTTATGCTTCTACCCTATGTTTTGTGCTGTGGATATTGATGGAGAATCACCTAATTTGTCTTTACTGATTTGTCAGGTGGTTTTTGTACCTTCGGTCCTATGCTTCTTACTTTGACAGGCTTGATGAAAGAGTAGATGACGGTAACCTATTAGGTTTATACAAGGTCGATGGTGAGAAGTCATCAGTCTAGAGCTTTGTGCATAAAGGACTTGTTGATGGCAGAATCCATATAGTTCAGCCTTAGGCTTTATGTGAACTTTAGGATATTTTCTTTGATATTTTGCTTTGTGCTTTGATGGACTTATTCAAGAAAAGTTCCTTCAATCATCTCTTTGTGCTTTACGAATTTGTTGAAGGTTTTGCAGGTTTTGGATTTGATCGATAGTATTAAATATGGGTAGTATCTTGATCCTTAACCACTTGAGAAGACTTTAATCTAAGTCACTTGAGTTCATCAGATTGGGAGAGCTAGGATTTGATAGTTCTTCATCCTCTGGTTACTGAAATGGGGTTCCTCTATTACGATCTTTCTTATGGCGTATAGAGTAGATGGAACTGCCAGTGATCCAGCCATATTTGTGCTTTTTTGGATCTAACCTCTTGCACCTATTCAGGCTTCAAACTTGAGCTATGGGAATTGCAGTTCTCAACGCTGATTTTTTTAATGTTGATATATTTGAAATCATCCTTTATGATTGAAGATTTGGAGCATGTGCACATTCAGTAGCTGTCTGTGACTCCTTCCCTCAGAACTTTGATTCTTCGATCAATTAGGAGAATTTGGTTGACTACAATCACTTGAACTTATCAAGTTAAATTAGCCATCGTACTTCCTATAGTCTTTATTGATGGGTTGATGAAGTGGGTGTTCTTCTACTACGACCTTTCTTATGGCATATTGAGTAGGTGGAGATGTCAGCAATTCGATCATATTTGAGCTTGTTGAATCCGACCTTTTATACCCATTCAAAACTTAAGCTTAGAGCTGTTAAAAGGCTTCAAGCTGTTATGGGCCAATTTATTAGAGTGTGTAGTCATAAAAGTCTCTTTTTGACCTCTGAAACTTTGTATGTTAGAGAAGGTGATGTCTTGAACTTTTAGAAGGTCACTTGCATATACTTTGAAAAAGATTTCATTGTATTCTTCCTTAAAGTAGCATTTGCATTAATAATTTTAAATATTTATTTAAGGATTTTAGCAAGTAGCATGATGTTGACTCGAATAAATATTTAAAATGCCCCTATCTTGTAAGGAGATTTTAAAAAGATTTTGTATTTTGAGATTTTAAATATTTATTCAGGGATTTTAGTGTACTGCGCAATGAATAAATATTTAAGATGCCCCTAATCTGATGGACGATTTTGAAATGCATTCTTGATACACAAGAGAATTTCAAAACATAAAATATATGTGCTAACAAATATATATGAAAACATAACACATTAAGCATAATATTTTCTCAGGCAATTCATACATAGTATTTCTTTAGATATCGACCATTGATCAGTGGCGTAGGTCTTTGACCTTCCATGTTGATTAACTGATAAATTCCTCCTTGTAACACCTTTTCAACAACTAAATGTCCTTCCCAATTGGATACAAATTTAACACTAATTTTTTATTGTGAGATGATTAGCCTTCTCAGCACCAGGACTAATTCTCCTTCTTGGGATGCCTGTAGACCCACCATCCAATCAAAGAATTTTTCCATTCTGCCTCAGTATATTTTCAAGTTTTATTGAGCTTGCAACCAGAGTTCATCAAGTGCATCAAGCTCTTCCATTCTTAAGTGAGCATTTTTCTCCTGCGTGAGATCATTCTGGATTGCTACCAAGAGTGAAAGTAGTTCAACTTCTAGTGATAATACAGCTTTAACTCCAAACACCAATGGAGTGGCTTTCGTTGGTATTTTGTAGGTTGTACGATATGCCCATAGCACTTCTGCCATCTTCGTATGCTGCTCTCTTTTGTTCTTGGTGAGGATCTTCTTTAATAATTTCACAAACATCTTGTTGAAGGCCTCCGCCAAGACATTTTCTCTTGGGTTGTATATAATTGAGCATGCTAATCGATTTTATATCAATCAACAAACTTATAAATTTTTAGACTTTTAAAAATCTTACCATTAACTAAGATTATGTGGCATGGCACACCAGATCTATAGACAACATTATAGGGTAAAGAAATAAATTATATGATCGAATGTGACCTCTTTGAATGGAGCGGCATCTGCCCACTTCAAGAAATAGTCTGTTGCTTCCAGAATGAAGCGATGTCCTGTTGATGATGGCAGATCTATCAGCCCAATGATATATGTGCCCCAGGCTTCAAATGGCCAGGATACTATTGTTGGGTGCAGAGAATTTGGTGGTTGATGTATAACATCACCATGGTTCTGACATTCATGGCACCTCTTTACGTGGTCAATACAATCTCTAACCATGGTCGACCAATAGTAAATCTTTGTCTTAATTTTAGTAGCCATCTTTGGACTTGACTGATGTGTACCACAAAATCTTTCATGGACTTCTCCTACTACTTTATCAATTTCCTTGGTCCCTAGGCACCTTAGCCACATCTGATCAAAAGCTCGACGATACAATGTGTCATTGATAAATGGATATCATAATGCACTTTTTTTGATTTGTGCGGCTAGAGATTTATTTATAGGGAGCTTATTTTCTTTAAAATAGTTGATGAATGGCTACCTCCAGTCATCTCCTTCCTCAATGTCTAAGCAATGCCACCAGGATTCTAAAGATTGACTTTCTTTACATCTCTTGGCTATATGATTTCCTTCCATATAATTTTCCATAATGATCTGATGGAGAGTTTCAAGGTTGACTAGGGTTTAATCCGACAAGCTTGAATCTAGAATTCCCTCTACATTCAAGAATTATAACAGAGCGAGCTCCAATATTCGATGGTTGTAAACTTTGATAAATATAAGCCTCTCCTCATTAATATTCACCATTTTCTTGTCTAATTTGGCAAAGCAATCTGCTTTGCATTTTGACCTCGAAGAACTTGAGCTATTTTAATATTTGACACTTATTTTAGAAGCTCGAGAGCTCACCGAAGGTAATGGGCCAATTCAAGTTTGTCGACCTTGTAAATACTGAGGACTTGATTTATCACAAGTTGAGAATCTCTAAAGATTTAGAGATTTTAGATCCTAACATCGATCATAACCTCTAGTCTCACTATTAGAGCTTTATATTCGGCTTCATTATTGGTCCAAGGTTTAGTCAAACTGAATGAAAATCTCATTATGCCTCCCATAAGTGCTACGAAAATGAGACCGATGCCAGCTCAGGCCCTTGCAATATTTGGAGGTCGAATAGGCTTAATTGATGATGCACCATCAAAATACATTTACAAAATAATAATTTATCCTTTTCATTAACCTACATAATTTGTTCATCTAGAAAATCATCGTTGCATGGAGAGTCTATCGAGATAGGATGCACGGCAAGAAAATTTGCTAAGGCTTGCCCTTTCATCACCTTTTTTGGCATATATGTGATATCCAATTACAGTAATATCACTGCCCACCTGGCTAGAAAACATGTCAACACTGGTCTTATCATCAAGAACTTCAATGGATCAATCTTTGATATCAACATAAACCTCCGAGAAAGCATGCAATGGTAGAGTTTCTAAACTGTAAAAATGAACTATAGGAAATGCTTCTCAGTTGGAGAATAACAAATTTCAATTCCAATCAACCTCCAACTAAAATAGTAGAGTGCATTCTCCTTTCCTTCTTCATTATGTTGAGCCAATAATGCTCCAAGAGACTCTTCTAGTGCTTCTGTATATAGTATAAAAGATTTCCACAAAATTGGCGCTACGAGGCTGAGTGGATTTAAAAAGTATCTTTTGATACTAAAAAAACGCTTCCTGGCACTCTACGTCCCACTTGAAATAAACATCTTTCTTCATCAACTTTGAAATTGGTTGGCACCTACCTGATAAATTTTATATGAATTGTCAAATGAATGCTAATTGTCATTGCAAGGAGCGGAGTTAATGAAGATTTCAAGGAGGTGGCATCTCCATAATTGCTTTTATCTTATTGGGGTCGACCTTGATAGCTTGATTACGAATAATGTACGCAAAGAATTTGTCGAAGGAGACCCCAAAATCATATTTAAGAGGGTTCATCTTCATATCAAACTTTATGATTCTCTAAAATATAATTATTAGATCACGTAGGTGGTCTTTGCAATCCATGCTCTTGATTATGAGGTCATCTACATAACACTCAACCTTCTAATGTATTAGCTTATCAAATATACACGTTATTGATCATTGATATGTGACACAAATGTTCTTTTAGTCGAAGGGCATAACCGTGTAGCAGAAAATGCCAATGGGCATTCTGAATGAAGTGTGCTTCTCATCTTTGGGTGCCATCTTGATTTGATTGTATTCTAACAATCAATCCATAAATAAGAATATGTCGTAGTTAGACGTGTTATCTACTACTAGTTCTGATACAAGGAGCAAAAAATCATCTTTTAGACATGCCTTATTGATTTCCCAAAAATTGATACATATATGAATATGATCATTCTTCTTCTTCACAGGGATGATATTAGCGATCCAATCGTTATATTTTTCTTTATGGATGAAGCCTACCTCTATAAGCTTCTTCCTCCATGTAATCACTTGTTCTTGAATCTCTAATCTCACTTTCTTTGGAGCTTGCTTGACATGTGCTGCATCAAGCTTAATAGTTAATCTGTGAACTACTTCATCAGGGGAGAAGATAGGCATCTCAATATGTGTCCAGGTAAAGCAATCCCTAAATTTACAAGAAGCTCTTTATTTCTTTTATTTTCTCCTCACATAGGAAGGAACTAATAAAGATTGGGAAAGGGTCATCCTCAGTTCCTAAGTTGACTTCTTTTAATTCATTCATAGTTGCTACTTGTCCACCATCTTTAAGTTCTTCTAGAATAGGCTTGACCTCTACGGGTTGATCATCATATATGTCAACTTCATATAGTTCCTCATCACCATCATCATCGGATTTGATTTTCCCACTTGTGATTTCTCGACAGATCTCCTTTCGGGAGTACTTCCATAAAATTATCCTAAACCCTTTTTCACCAAAATATCCTTCTTCTTTTATGAGTGGGGATTTCTTCAATTCTAGAGGCTCAAATAGTTTCGAACTTGTTTTTTTTTTTGAAAGAAATGCTAAATTGCATAAAAAAAAAAAACCAAAACAAAAAACAAACTACTCAAGTCACACCTAAGAATCACATTCCTCCTTCAAACTATACAAGAAAGAAGGAGGAATCAAATCATCATGAAGATCTTCCCACAAAAAGGATCTATCTAAAGCCAAATTAGCACAAATATCCGCTAATTTATTGCCACTTCTATTCGAAAAAGAAAATACAATTTGATTAAACTCTAGCAAGAAAGCCAAATTATCATCAATCAATCTACTAACCTTCCATCTTTTGACCGAATTTTGCAGCAATTTGATGATATTGAAGTTGTCCCCTTCGATGATCACTTCTTGAGCCTCAAACATGCAATTTCGAACCACTTTTTCAGATATAAAATGGCTAATAACTCCAACTGCGTAATGTCCCAATGCAAGGACTGAGCTCCAAAAGCAACCAAGAATCTTCTTTTCTCATCTCTGGCAACACTGCCAATTCCAGCCAAATTATTCCTCTTAAGAGTTGCATTCACATTTATTTTTATCCACCCGGGAGGAGGAGGATGCCAAGGAGAAAATAGCAAATGCTGGTTAACATCCCAGTTGTCTGGTTGGAAATATAAAAAATTACTCCTCACAGCAAAAGAAATAGCATTTGCAGCAATGGTGTTATCCGAATAATCATAACCACCATGAACCAACTGACATATGCTCTTCCAAATAAGACAAGCAGGTGTACAAAAAAATATTTGCTATAAGAGAATTTTTTCCCACGTACCTCTGAAGGCTGTCCATACATTCAGCAAAACTGCTAAAAACCGGAACAAGAAATCCTGAATTATTTAGTAAAGAGACAACTTTCCTGAACTTGGAATATCTTCCTACTAAGTGGCTGTTATCTTCATCTTCATCACAACCCCTCGGACACCCAGAAAAGTTACTTAACCTCCTCTTCACAAGAAAGGTATTAGAAGGAATGGCATTATTACAAAGTCTCCACCAAAAAAGCTCAATTTTCGGTTTCAACTTAAGTCTTTTCATCAAATTCTAATGAGCAAGCTCTTCCTTATGAACCATAGCAGCCTCATAAGCCATGGCAGTAATGGATTTCCCAGTAAATTTGCCCTTAATTCAATACGATCTGAAATCCTATCATTATTGATAGGAATTTTTGTGATTAAGTATAACATATGTTCACCAAATACAACCTTCAGCTTATCCAAATTCCAATGGCCATTCGAGATAAAAGAGCTAAGATTGACATCTGAATTATCCTGAATATTAACAAATATAGGCCAGTTAGCAATGCATCTGTCTAAAATCCAAGAATCTTGCAGCCAATTGATTGATTTCCCATTAGAAACATTCCATCTAATAATGTTTTTAAGAAACTTAGCTCCCATACTAATAATCTTCCAAGTAGGAGAACACCGTTTCTTCACTGTGTCCGACCACACATCTTCTCCATACATAGCTCTAAGAATTAGATTCAATAAAGAATTTGGTCTTATGCAAAAATTCCAAGCAAATTTGGCTCGTAAAGGACCAATCTTCGAAACTGCTGAGAATAAGCCTCTACCACCCTCATTTTTCGGCTTACAAAGTAAATCCCAAGATGCATAATGGAGTCCAGCATAACCATTATTTTTACTCCATAAGAAACCTTTACACATCTTATCAAAGTCCTTTAGAATACTCAAAGGAACCAACGAAAGAGTAGGTAAAAATAGAGGTAAAGAAAGGAATGCTGATTTAGCTAACACCAATTTACCTTCCAAAGAAATACACTTCTTTCCCCATGTATTCAGTTTATTAGCCGCAGCTTCCAATAACATCTGAAAATCCGATGCCACCATTCTTCTTAAAGTCATCTTCACACTAAGATAACTAATTTCCTTTACATTCTTGAAGTTAAGCTATTTAACAATCTTCTTATGAATACTTCTTTTGGTGTTCTTCCCAAAAAGAATCATGGATTATGAAGTGTTAACCTTCTGCCCCGTCCAATCACAATAATTGGAAATAATCTTCTTCAATTCCTTAACCTCCTTAATCATTGCCTCCAAAAGATTAAGATATCATCCGCATAGAGTAAGTGAGATACTCTGGGTGCTAACAGAGAAATAGAAATATCCAAACCATTTCTTCTTAAAATTAAGGCATCAGAAAAAATTTGAGAGCATAAAATGAATAAAAATGGGGATAAAGGGCAACCTTGCCTAAATCCACATTTTCCTTCAATCCAATCAGTCTTCCTCCCAATGATCAAAATGCAATACTTGGGATTAAGGACACATTGCAATAAGAGTTCCAAAAATTTTCTAGGAAATTTAAAATGACAAAGAACTTGCCTTAACGTTTGCCATCCCATACTATCATAAGCTTGCTCCATGTCAAGCTTAATAGCTAGCATTCCACTTCTAGATTTGGACCATCTGAATTTGTTAAACACTTCTTGAGCCAACAGCACATGATCAGACAGAGAATGGCCTCTCACAAAAGCCGCTTGGTCCACCGAAATGATCTTATGAATAACTCTTTCCAATCTATTCAGAAGCATCTTCACAATGATATTATATATATTCATACACAAATTGATTGGTCGGAAGTGAGCCGGCTCTTGAGGACATTTGATTTTTGGGATCAAGACAATCAAAGTATCTTTCCATGACCGTTCCATAAAACCTGAAGACAGGAATTGATTAACCGCAAGCCATACATTTTCTTTAATCACGCTCCAAAAATCCTTGAAAAACGAGAAGGTTATCCCGTCTAAGACTAGAGAAATGCTTCTCACAGAATTCTCCACAACCACCAGTAGCTCCTCCCTTGTGAACTCAGCATCAAGCAAAATTTGGTCAACATTACTAATGACAACAGATGGATTCGGCCATCCATCCAATGAGCATTTTCTTTGTTGCCATTTCAACTTGAAAAAATCTGAGAAAGTTCTCTGGATCACAGCTTCTTCCTCCGTTACAATACCATCCTTAGTCTTGATATGACTAATCCAGTTTTTACTCCTTTTGGCATTTGTAAAAGCATGAAAAAACAATGAATTACAATCACCTTCATCCATCCATCTTGCTTTAGCCCTTTGTTTCCACCAAGTGTTGAGTAGTGCCAAAGTAACATTGAGTTAATTGATTTTAAATCTCAAAAGCTATAATCTATCAAAAGAGATCCCTTAACAAGTTCAGATTCATGTATTTTGCCTTACTCCAGAAAAAGAGGCCTTTTAAAATCCTCTTAAGCTTCAAATTAAGAACAGACGCTGGATCACCCAGACAGTTTTTCAGCTAGATTTTCTTCACCAATATAGCTGCACCATGATAGGATGCCCAAATTTTTTCGTACCGGATATCTCTGTTAAAACACTCCACAGGTTTGAAGATTTCCAACAAAATAGGACAATGACCCGATGCTATACGGCTCAAGTGCTTAACTATAGCAAGATGAATGATGTTCAATGCTGAGGAATTAATAAGACAATTGTCTAACTTCTCCAAAATACGAGCATTACCAGATTTGTTATTAAACAAAGTGAACCATGGCCCCATTGATCTCACTTCATGAAGATCATTATTGATCATGAAGCTCCCTTGAGTCAAGCAAAACTTTTTCCCTCCTCTTTTCTCAGCTTGGGAAAGCACACAGTTGAAGTCCCCTGCCACCACCATAGGAAGATCACCTGAACAATGCCTTTCAATATCATTCCAAAGTCTCTTCCTTTCATGAGCATCTGTACTGCCGTAAATAGAAGCAACAATCCAGCTACCTTTGCCGAGAAACTCTAGTTTACCCAAAATCATTTAAGAAGAAGCCTCAATAACAGAGAAAGCCTCTAAGTCTCTCCTCCATAGCACCATTAGACCACCCGACAGGCCAACTGCTGGAACCACAAAAGAGTCCCAATTCATACCCATAAATTTCATAAGGTGACTATTATCCAGAGAATTAATTTTTGTCTCCAATAATCCCACAAAGAATACCCTATGATCCTTGATCACCTCCTTAAGATATAGAGCAGCCTCAACTTTCTTGGCTCCTCTACAATTCCAAAATAACAACGAAGTCATTGCTTAAAGATGGGGGAAGGCCCCCCAACCTTTTTAGCTTTTCCAAAATCCATCTGCCTATTATGAGGAATAATGACGCCTGACCCAAGGGACTTAAGCTCTTTAATAAGCTTAGTTTTTTTCTCATAAGATTGACTTCCACCCATTGACACAGAAAACCCCTTAGCAGTCTTCTGTATAATTTTTGGTTGCTGCTCTATGCCTCTATCAAAGACATTCAAAGCTAAGCCTTTATTAGAATATAAAATTTCTCCATCCTCTACACCAATCATTTCTTCAGAATCAAATGCATTCACATCATTAGCTCCTCTAAACCAGATAAAACATCAAATTTGTTAATAACTTTAATAATAGAATTAACCTCTGTATTAACTCCCTATTTTGCTTTCATCACTTGCTGGGCTTCCACAGCAGGACTGTCTTCCATAGAAATTCCATTCACAACCACTTCAGGAATAAGATTATCTTTAATAGCCTCATCTTTCTTATTACACAAGTTAGTAACCTCCAATTTACCAGCAGTCTTCAAATTAGAAATTCCAGTCTTAGGAATAAATAATCTCTTCATAGGGACATAAAATGTTTTGTTAAAAAATCTTCTGTTTACAGCAACCTTAATAAATCTTTTTTTACCATGATTAACCTGAATCCAGGAATCACCATCAACCTTCCCCCTATCAATAATAGATTTTGCAGCATCCGTTTGAGGGAATTGGCTACCATCCACACCAGCAGGTTGAGCAATGGAGGAACCCACTTCCACCTTATTCTTCAAATCAACACATGCTTTTAAAGCATGTCCGATTTTGCCACATTCAGAACAGATTTTAGATACCCCTTCATACTCCACTTTTTGATAAAATTCCCCAGCTAATCCCTTCACCCAAGCACCTTGTGGAAGCTTCATATCAAGAGGAATATCAAGAGGAATGCGTACACAAACCCGGGCAAATTCCCTTCTACTCCACTGGAACATGTTCCCATCAAGAAGATACGGCTTGCCAACCAGTGAAGCAATTCTACAGATGTTTACCTTATCCCAACATTGAAGAGGTAAATTTGGCAGTCGAATCCACACATGAGATGTAATGCCTTTGAGAGATGTAGGATTGAAAGAAGCCGACCATTTGTCCAATCCAATCACCTGTCCCCTAATCCACTAAGGGCCACCTGAAAGAATACTTTCTAAAGCCTTAGAATCTTCAAACGAGCACAGAATCCAGCCAAGTCCCAAACTGGTGATGTGGAATTTCCCAAATTTATCCCACTGTCTTCTCAAGTCTGTGCTTATCACATGAAACGGTATATTGTCACCAAAAATCTTCACAACAATTACTTTTTCTAACCTTTTGACATTTTCTTATTCCTTTTCAGCATCAAGTAAAGCCACCTTACCATCTCCAGAAAAAAAGAACCCAGCTCCAGATTGTCTACCTTCACATTCGATTTTTTGCTCCATACCGAATGAAACTTCAAATTGCTATCTTTAATCTTTGATGAATCTGTATTAGATAAAAAGACTACAGGAACCTCCACCAGTAAACCAACCCTCTTCTTTAGAGACAAATCTTCATCAATATTAATCACATCCTCTATATTGCTGTTCAACGGAAAATTTGAGAGAAAATCTTGTTTAACCAGTGAAGACGGCAATGACTTCGTGTTAAAACATTTGTTAGAATTAATCCTCAGTCCAGCAGATGATGAGGCTCCTAAATTTAGACTACCATCAACCTTTTCATATCCATCCTGAAATGGAAAAAACATCCAGCTTCTCCAGATTAAGCTGCTCGATTAAATCCTTCCCTTTACCAGGAACATGAATGGGGATCTCTTTCTTAACCAATAATCCCCCTCGTTGATAATCAACGGCTTATGCTTAAAACCTTTGAAGTTCTGGTTAAATCCTTCTAGAACTTTTGAACCACCATTGAAAACTTCAGAAGAATCAAGAATCAGAACAGCCAAACCTTTCCTATAATTCTTCCAAGCCTTACATAGGAAGTAGACGTCTATGCTCCATCATCGTCACCCCGGGCCGCCGAAGAGCTGGCGGAACGCCTGACCACACAGCCGTGAAAAACAAGAACCACCGAAATAGAAATTTGAAATCCTAGACTCTCTCTAACTTTCTAACTTTCTCTCTCTCTCTCTCTCTCTCTCAAACTTGTTGTTTGGAGGAATGAGTATTGCTTCATTTTTATAACGTTCTTTAATAATTTTTGGTATTATACCTAGGAAATCTCGTAGGTACTAATTCCCTTAAATTGATGAGTGTACAAAACAAGTCGTGATTTATTTGTTCTTTGAGTTTTCCAATTGAATAAAATAGACTCATCAGCCCAACTCTTTCTCTTGGGAGAGGTACGTAAAATGTTACGAGCTATTCAACATTTTGCATCTCTCACAGAAAAACTTCTTTGAATTGTTGTTTGGGAATGCGAGTGACTATGAGTATGCTATCTGAGATTGACAGGATATATATTCTTCTGGAGAACACACCCTATACTGTGTTCATATAGATAGAGTTGTACACATAATCATCATTTGAGTATTCAACTTCCATACTCCATTTGGCCGTTAAATGGCATACCCTCCAAGATTTTGTAGGGGTGGCATCGCTTTCATCTGTGTCACTCCCTAGATGACGCACATGCTTTCTTTCTTTCAGAAGGGTAAGTGCTTTGAGAAGAGTTGGCATTGCCTTCTTTCTTCCCTCCTACGTCTTATTTAGGTTGCTTTGTAATCTTTGGATTCGATACTTGAGCCTTAAGAGAGCTTAATAACTTCAAACTCTTTAGAATGAAGTATTTAGCATCTTCATAGATTGTTAATTTATGGATTGCAAAGGGTTGGATGTCACAAGATATCCTAAATTCTTCTCCTTCCCTAAGGTAATTCATGCAATGATGTAGTATTGACGGGGTGATGTCATATTCATGCAATCATGGGTGACTAAGAAGTGCCTTAAATGCAATATTTATATCAATTACATGAAATTTGTCATCTGTATGAAGCTCTCCAAATGCAAGAAAGTGTGTAAATGATCATAGGGTCTTATATCCCTTCTCATTAAAGCCATGTACCATCAGCTTATCTGACCTAAGATGTTCCACATCAATGCTCAATGATTTTTGTGCTTTCAAGCTCATTAGATTTATGGAGGAACATGGATCGATTAGGATTCGACTGATAATCATCCCATCACTTTTGTAGTAACATATAAAGGGCAATTATGATCTGCTGTTTTGAGTGTCATGTCCTCCATAGTGAAGGTGATGAACAACACATTATGAGCTTGTAGGACTTCCGTCATGTTGCGTTAAGCAAAATATGCCTCATACCTCTTGGGATCCTTGAGAGCCTAAATCAAAATCTCCCGAAAGTCCTTAGACATTATAAGAGCATCATATATGCTAAGCTGCGCCAGAATCTTCCTCAGGTGGGATAAGATATTATAGTCTATACCCTTGGCTGAAGTAACTTTCTTCTTGGAGTTTTTGAGGATGATATCTTTAATTACAACTATTTCTTTTCCCTTATCTTTATTAAAGATCCTTTTTTTCGATGGAGGTGGCAGTATCTTGCCACTCCTTAACTGTACTTGAGGAACATCCTCTGGCTTAAACTCATTTAATGGCGTGCTGTCTTCAGAGTTAGCCATTATTGTGTCTAGGGATTCATATGTTGATTCAGAATAACCATCCAAGTTTACTTGTCCCATCCATGACGCTATGTCGGGATCCGACTCTTCTATCTTTAGAAAATATAATTCCTTCTCTAAACTGTAATCCATTGGTGACACTATCCTATAAGATTTAAAGGGTACTTTTTAGTGCATTTTTCTTTTATTAGTGTATTTAGCACCACTGAGATAACCCAACATACTTCTATGGCAAGTAATTCCTCATCACCTTCTTCAACTTCATTTATTTTAAGCTCTGACTTAAAGTCAGCGAGCTTAATAGGTCACCTCACAGTTTAGTAGTATTAATCCAAACTATCGTTAACTCTTTGGGTTATTATCTTTTTTCTGTGGGCTTCTTTAGTTTGATCTTTTTCTTATAGGGCTTCACCTTTCCAGACTTTGAAGAACCAGCTTGGTTAAGTAGTTTCTTAGAAGTAAATACTCGAGTCATAGGCAAAGTCTTCAAATTCAGCTCCGGCTTAGTAGGAGATTTCCAATTAACCAATGGAACTCCTTCGAGCTATTTCAACATTTTTACAGTCTTCTTGGAGGCCAAAGTCTTCTACTATTTATCTTGAATCAGTTTCATTTCCATTCTTCTTTCTTCAATTGGAGGTACAGAGGAAGTCATAACTACCCAAGTTGATCCTTTTCTAGGACTAATCAACACATTATCTGACAATGTGAGCTATCTTTTTTGATATTTTCTTTTCAACCAATCTTTAAAGATGTAACAATCATGATAGGATGGCTGACTACCCAATGGTATGGGTAATAATTTGTGTCGCCAGTGTGCTTCGACTTCTCGGGCCTCTTGCATTCCAACAGTTCTAAGCCTGCTTTCAATGCTTGTCGAAATAACTTTGCTAAACTCTCCCTTTGATTGAATATTATTTATTCTTCTTTTCTTTGAGGGATGGGAATGTTCTATTACAAGTTCCCATTATTTGCCTCAGGTATTTTCCACCACCTTGGTGTGTTTGTGGCTTATTATTCCCCTCAAGTATAAGCTTCTGCTAGGGGTTAGGATTATAGACTTGTTTTGGCTTTTCTTTATACTGCACTGGTTGTTTGCCCTTATCTATATTGTACACCAACTGTTTCCACTTATCAGTTCTAGAGAAAAATGTGGAGTCAGGCTCAACTCTTCTAGCACCTGGGGCCTTAGCCTTTTTAGGTTTATCAGAGTGATTTTCTGATCTAGATAAGTTCAATTTCTCAAACTTAGCCACTATATCCAGCAAATCTTAAATTATGGTAATTGTGGCCATACATAGGAAGGGTTGCTACTTATAATTAATGTTACTCATTAACAACTACATGACATGCTCTTCTTCAAGTTGTTTCTTACATGTCATGCTTAGATTATGTCAGCAAGTGATATATTTGTATACTGATTCTTCTCTTTTTCTCTAATCCATAGCAAGGTCAGCGATGGTGATATTCTCAGTTGCGCTGGCAAACTTCTTTATGAACATAGATTCTAACTCTAAAAAAGTCTTTATCATTTGGTAGTTCAACATACCATTTGAAAGAAGTTGCTATTAAGCTGCTGACGAACTGCGGAAGAGCAATGCATAATTCCATCCTGTGTTCTCACAGGTGGCCTTAAATTGTGCCAAGTGCTACCTGGGATTATAATTATCGTTAAAAGTATTAAACTTTGGTACAAAATACCTTTCGGACATGACACTTGGTCATATTCTATAAGGTATGGGCGACCATCGCCCACTAATTTTTCTGCTTGATCGACGGCTATGACGGCCTTGATATTCTTGGTGAAAATTCCTTCCAACTATGTGGCAGTCATATGCTTAGAAGTACTTGCAATGTTTTATAGAGTGCGTTGGCAGGTAATGCTATTGACATTATTGCTGCCTTCAAGAGCACCCCGTACTCTTGAGACTTGAGGCATTTAGAAATTTGGAGGATCGATAGGGGGATTAGGCATGGCACCAATAATGGCATTTTTCTATATTATCTGCATTATTACCATCATCTGAGCCTTCATTTCAGTCATCTTCTCATTCAACTGAGAGATTTCCCTATCTTTGGCCCTCATATGTCGCCTCATCTGCCTTCTCATGTCACCGAGTGTAGTGTTTTCATCATCAGGGGGATTCTCCTCTACTTCCTCCATTTCATCCTCTCCTTGGGAATAACCACCTCTATCAGTGGTGGGCCCAACTTCTTAGAGATGCTGGTGTACTTTCCTAGGTTGAGGTTGCCAACGGTCATCATCTTTACCGTCATCATAGTAGGCCTCATTATCAGTATTGGTGTGTCTCACCATATAGTTGACTTCCATATCCAAGGTGTTATTCCTTTTGTCTTTTTTCTTCTTCTATATTTTTTTCAATATTTTCTTCCATATCTTCTTCTTCTTCCTCTTCTAGTGCTCGGATGTTCAAGTGGCGACGCCACTGGATTTCTAGTTCTTGATTTGGTAAGAATACTTCTTCGACCTATGGGCTGCGGTCAAAGTTGGCTAACTTTTGGGTGGAGTTAGTGAGGGATGGGATCCCTTGGAGGATTCTTCAAGGTTTTGATAGTCGAATTGGGTGCATCAAGGGCCTTCCTTGGGACCCATTTATGACGTTGTTTGGTATTGGGGGTGCATCTCCGAGAAGTCGCACCAGATGTCATGCCTAGAAGAATACTTTTTTGTCTTCTTTCTTCATTTTTTTCTTTATGAGGCCTTGGCCTCCAGACTTCTTTTCTTTTTTGCCAAGACCTTTTGGTATCATATCTCTGAACCCGAGGTTCAGGTGTCACGCCCCGATGCTCACCGTACGGGTCATATTTTCTTTCTTTTCTCTCTACCTCTTGGGATCCTTGCGAGCCTGAATCAAAGTCTCCCCAAATTCCTTAGACATTATAAGAGCATCATATATGCTAAGCTGCGCCAGAATTTTTCTCAGGTGGGATAAGATATTATAGTCTATCCCCTTGGTTGAAGTATCTTTCTTCTTGGAGTCTTCTAGGATGATATCTAATTATATCTATTTCTTTTCCCTTACCTTTATTGAAGATTCCTTTTTTGGTGGAGGTGGTAGTATCTTATCACTCCTTAGTTGTACTTGAGCAACATCTTATGGCTTAAACTTATATAATGGTAATTGTCTTCAGAGTTAGCCATTATTGCTTATAGGGATTCATCTATTGACTCAGAATAACCACCCAAGTTTACATGTCCCTTCCGTGATGCTCTGTCGGGGTCTGACTCTTCTATCATTGGAAAATACAAATTCTCCTCTGAACTGTAATCCATTGGTAACACCATCCTATAGGATTCAGAGGGTACTGCTTCTTTGTATTTTTCTTTTATCGGCATATTTAGCACCACTGAGATAACCCGACATACTTCTATGGGAAGTGATTCCTGATGACCTTCTTCAACTTCATTTATTTTAAGCTCTGACATAAAGCCAACAAGCTTAATAGATCATCTCAAAGTCTGATAGTATTAATCTAAACTATCGATAACCCTTTGGGTTACTATCTTTTCTCCTTGGGCTTCTTTAGTTTCATCTTTCTTGGAGGGATTCACCTTTCCAAACTTTGAAGAACTAGCTTGGTTAAGTAGTTTCTTAGAAGTAAATGCACGAGTCATAGGCAAAGCCTTAAAATTTAGCACTGGCTTTTTAGGAGATTTTGAATTAAACCCTGGAACTCCTTTGAGATATTTCAACATTTTTACTGTCTTCTTAAAGATCACAGTCTCCCACTATTTATCTTGAATCAGTTTCTTTTTCCTTCTTCTTTCTTCAATTAGGGGTATTGAGGAAGTCATAACTACATGAGTTGATTCTTTTCTACGATTAATCAATACATTATCTGATAATGTGAGCTATCCCTTTCGATATTTTATTTTTAACCAATCTTTGAAGATATAACAATCTTGATAGGATGGCTGACTACCCGATGGTATGTGTAATAATTTAGGCCGCCATTGTGCTTCGACCCCTCAGACCTCTTGCATTCCGACAGTTCTAAGCCTGCTTTCAACACTTGTCAAAATAACTTTGTGACACTCTCCCTTTGAATGAATATTCTTTATTCTTCTTTTCTTTGAGGGATAGGAATGTTCTATCACCAGTTCCCATTGTTTGCATCGAGTATTTTCCACTACCCAGGTAAGTTTGCGGCTTATTATTCCCCCCACGTATCAGCTTTTGTTGGGGGTTAGGATTATAGACTTATTTTGACTTTTCTTTATACTGCACTGGTTGTTTGCCCTTATCTACATTATACACCACTTATTTCCCCTTAACAGCTTTGGAGAAAAATGCGGATTCATCCTCACCTCTTCTAGCACCCGAGGCCTTAGCTTTTTTGGGCTTATAAGAGTGATTATCTGATCTGGATAAGTTCAATTTCTCAAACTTAGCCACTTTGTCCAGCAGATCTTGAATTGTGGAAATTATGGCCATGCATAGGAAGGGTTGAATCTTATTATTAATATTACCCATTAACAACTACATGTCATGCTCTTCTTTAATTTGTTGCTCATATTTTATAGATTATGCTAGCAAGTGGTGTCTTTATATACTGCTTATATCCATAGCAAGGTTAGTGATGGTGATCTTCTCGGTTGCACTGGCAAACATCTTCATGAACATAGATTTTAACTCTAAAAATGTCTTTATAGAAATATTTGGTAGTTCAACATACCATTTGAAAGCAGTTGCTATTAAGCTGTTGACGAACTGTAGAAGTGCAATGCATCATTTCGTCCTATGTTCTTGCAGGTGGCCTTAAATTATACCGAGTGATGCCTGGGGTTGTAAGTACCATTGAAAGTATTAACTTTGGTATAGAATATCCTTTTGGGCATGACACTTGGTCATATTCTATAGGGTACAGGCAACCCTTGCCCACTAATTTTTCTGCTTGATCGACGGCTATGATGGCCTTGATATTCTTGGTGAAAATTCCTTCCAACTGTGCAACAGTCACATGCTTAGAAGTACTTGCAATGTTCTACGAAGTGGGTTGGCGGGTAATGTTATTGACTTCATTACTGCCTTCACGAGCGCCCCGTACTCCTGAGACTTGAGGCTTTTGAAAATTTGGAGGATCAATAGGGGTATTAGGCATGGCACCAATAATGGCAATTTTCTATATTATCTATATCATTACCTCCATCTGAGCCTTCATCTCGATAATCTTCTCATTCAACTGAGAGATTTCCCTATCTTTGTCTTTCATCTATCACCTCATCTACCTTCTCATATCGCCGAGTATAGTGTTTTTATTATCGGAGGGATTCCCCTCTACTTCCTCCATTTCTTTCTCTCCTTGGGAATGACCACCTCTGTCAGTGGTGGACCTAACATCATGGAGACGCTGGTGTGCTTGCCTAGGCGGAGGTTGCCAACGGTCATCATCTTCACCATCATCATAGTAGGCCTCATCATCAGTATTGGTGTGTATCACCATATCGACGACTTCTATATCGAAGGTGTTATTCTTTTCGTCCTTTTCTTCTTCTATATTTTCTTCGATGATTTTTCTTCTTCATCTTCTAGTACTTAGATTTTTGAGTAGTGACGCCACTAGATTTATGGTTCTTAATTTTGCAAGAATACTTCTTTGACCTATGGGCAGCGGTCAAGGTTGGCTAACTCTGAGGATTCTCCAAGGTGTTGGTAGTCGAAATGGGCGCCATCAAGGCTTTCTATGCGACCCATATCTGATGTTGTTTGTTGTTGGGGGTGGATATCCGGGAAACCGCACCGGATGTCACGCCTAGATGAATACTTTTTTCTCTTCTTTCTTCATCTTCTTCTTTACGAGACCTTGTTCTCCAGACTTCTTTTCCTTTTTGCCAAGACCTTTTAGTAGTAGATCTATGAACCCGAGCTTCAGGTGTCACTCCCTGATGCTCACCACGTGGGTCATATTTTCTTTCTTTTCTCTCTACCATAATAGATAAGTATTCCCTTGGTGGAGTTCTCTAGATCTTGACTATTAGTGGCCGTTGATATCTTCTCTTCTTCAGACCCTTCTCTTTCAATTTCTTTAGTTCCCGGTACATCTGAGCTAACAGGGTTTCATGTTTCTTCTTTATTGGAGGGGCTGGGACCTCAAGTTGTTGGTCCCAAAAAGATTTCTTCAGCTATCTAGTAGAGATATTCCTCTTGACCCTTGTCAGGTCAGTAAACTTTTTCCGAATCAGAACGTTAGCTTCAAGATCTAGGGCAGACAGATTTGATGGGTACACAGGCACTAGTTGCTGCTGAGCTCAAAGTTCAGTATTCATCTTCCTTCTCTTCCTCCTTATAGGCCTTCCTCCAGATGAGGAGGCCTCAGTATCGTATTTCCCAGGTGTAGGTAATTTAGTTGACGACGATGTGTTGTTGGCAATCACCACTAATATTCTTCGTCCGACTATGACCCTCTTAGTAGTTAGGGCTTCATGTTGCGATAGCCTTTTAAACACAAAAATTATCCTATGAGGCTCTTAGTAGTATGTCGTGGTGCTGCCAGAAGCGCACGATGCATTGCAGCTTAGGGCCTTTAGGCATGCCTTTCAGTACTCATGCCATTCACATGAATGATGGTGGTCCTTATGACGACTACAGAAATGTCGAGGTTACCAAACTGGATGGTAGCTCCAGCATTTTCTATCTCAATGATAGCATTTGCAATTGGATTCTGGTACCTTATCCAAATTGGACAATCATTGTAGTATTCTGTATATCCATCCGCACGAATGAAAGGTAAGGATTAGTAATCATAATCTAATACATTACCCCACACTTTCAAAGGACAGAGACTTGCACTTAACAAAAAATAAAAGAAATAAATATTAGCGAGCATATCAAATAATACAAATTTAAAATACTGCATTTAATGAATTTATTTAAATGATTATTTTTAGGATATTTTAAATTTTAATTCTTTTAAACATTTTGGAAACGTTTAGAATTTTAGGCCTTATTGAATTTGCTGCTACGATTATATTTGAGATGACTAGCCAAAATGAAAAGAGAAATCAATCCCCAACGAAGTAGCCAGAAATCTTTGGGCTTCCAAAATTTTGCCCCAGCCTTTGCCTACTTTTATTTTTTCCTTCCAGGGGGAGTTTTAATGGATTTAAATTTTGGGGTAAATTTTGGAAGGCAGATGGGTTTGTAGATAAGAAATTACCTAGAGATTTTGTCCTCATTTTATGAGGAGTTTATAATATGAGTTATGGTTTCCTATAGGCATAAGCACCTATAATTAATTACCCCTCCTAATAATGAGTAAGAAATTTTGATTAAGGCTAGTTGTCAAACAAATAGATTATATCAGGCATATATTAACAACAATGGGCATGTGAATTTGAAGGTTAATATTTAAAATTAGAAATTTTACCATCTTGCACTTAAAGTGGATGGTGGGGAAATGGATGATGGCCCCAATCAAGATCCATGGTTCCTTTATCCTGGCCCATTGTGGCCTCTGGTCTACATAGTCAGAGGAGGTAGTCGACCCAACCAGACAGAAGGATCGTTATCAACAGCTATGGGTTGTTTTGTCTAAAGAGACCTTATAGACATGAGGTGGGTATTTATCTAAAGGGATAAATTTGAATCCACCTAAGCTAATAGAGGGCTTTGTGTCCTATCAATTATATCCTATTGATTCATTTCTCAAGGATTTGATGCCACTAAAGAACATATTGGCTCTAACCATAATCGGTAACTCATGGTGCCATTTGACGGCAAAACCACTTGGTTTAAAGGGCCCCGGGTCATAATCATTTATCCTGTGTGCCATTTGGTGGAAAAACTATTGGTTAGAGGACACATACCACATCCTTACTGGTAGGAGATTGTTTGAGAATGGATCCTATTATTATTTTTGACTAGGCATTAGCTCTATGTGAGCTAAAGTAAATTTCACTTTGTCCACCCCAGCAAACTGTTATGGAGGGTGGATGGATTTTATTTTAAGTGTTGATGGATTTATTTCGATTTTAAATATTTTTGGATTTTATGGATTTTGAGATTTTTGGACTTTCAGTGTTCAGGTGGCATTTTAACTTATTTGAAATGGACCACTCCCATTGAGATTTACATTCAAGATAGCCATCATCGAGGTATCTGGGATCACTTGAAACTATTTAAGTTTTGTGAGAGTTTGGGGGCATTTTAAAATATAGTTTTTAGAATTAACCACTCAAGTTGAGATTTGCATTCAACACAGCCATCATCAGGGTGTTTGAGGTCATTTACATTTATTTATTAAACCTTATCAACTATATTAAGCTGTTGACAGAGGATCAGGTTTCATAGTCTTTATGTCTTTGTTTATGAATTTTCTTTGATTATAGGCCTTGAAGGCCTAATAAGGATGTATTAAAATAAAAATGCTGGTCATCATAATCATATATTTATTTAATGGTTTGAACCCTATCGTCTCCTATTAATCTATATAGAAGTATCAGGTTCAAAATGGAATTCACTTATTAATCAATATAACATCCCTAGAAATCACGTGTGTACTTATAACATGCTTGCCGGTACCCATTCTAGTGTTTAGGGGCATTTTATAATTATTTGGTGAACCTTGGCTACTCCTATCTACCTGTTTAGGAAAATCGGGTTCAAGTTTATTGATCCATGCAACATCCCTAAATGTTACATATATTTCTACAACACGCTCGCTGGGGCCCACACAGGTGTTTGGGGACATTTTATAACTATTTGTTAAACCTTATCAACTCCTATTTAACTGCTTAGGAGGATTGGGTTCAAATTTATTGATTCGCATAACATCCCTGGATGTCATATGTGTTCCTACAACATGCTTATCGGGGCCCATGTGGGGGTATGATTTTATTGATGAAACTTTCATATAAAAGGCCTTGAAGGCCTAATATGAATATATAAAATAAATATTCTGGTCGACCCCTGACCACAAATTTATTTAAAGATTTGAACTGCATTAAGAAGGATTGGGTTCGAACTTAGATTTATCATTTAACCCGTACAACATCCCTAGACGTCACATGTGTTCCCAAAACATGCTCGTCGGGGCCCATACAGGTTTATTATACATCCCCTTATGTTTACCTATGTGTATACAAATTATGGTGAATGTGTGGGGGCATTCTTGGAATATTTGGAAATGCCTTCGATCCACTTGTATGAATGTTGTGGCTCCGGTGGTATGGCTTAGTAGCTTCTAAATAGAATTATTTACTATTTTATACAGGTAGATTATCGTGCACTACCTGTATGATTTATGCAGGTAGATTGTGGTACACTAACGAATCTCCTCCTTTTATAGAAGCTTGTAGGGATTTGCATTCGCTGCATTCTTTATACATATCGCTATGGTTTTGGTCGTTGCAACACATCCACTACTGTTGTAGGTAGATATATTCATTCATGGACTGATATTGACTACATAATATTGTGTCTATTGAAGTCTTTCTATATCTATCTACGGGTGAGAGGTAGTGTGTACACCTGTATTCATAGAGAACTCATATGTATTACAGATCTTTTGTCCTTGCATGTAGAAGGCTAATATATTTGACTAATGCTGAGTGGTTATCGGCTGTATAGATTATTTAGCATTCAATAAAAATTAATCGTTATCACCTATAAGAGGACTACTATATGAGTGAGAACTCTTCTTTATTTTCTTGTAGTCAGCATGGTGGACTTGTATCATTGATCTTTACTTGCAATCAACTATATATACTCAAATTTTTTTCTCTTTGATTTTTATTTGTTTGTTTGCATAATAATGTTGATTGTGAAGGTGCTACAGTGTTCATCACATACAAAATCTGTCTAGTAGCATTTGATTGCATGATAGATATATATCACCTTCTCTTGGACACTCTGAGCCATATGAATTTCATTGTTCATCATTTGCATTTGTTTGTAAATATTCATCTAAAGCTTCAGTACAAGTCCCTTGTCTTGTTAATTAATTCTTCTCTGGATGACTTGGATTCATCAATTATCTCTTTTATATCAACCAGTGAGTTATTGTGTTCTTAATGACACCTTGGTGTTGGAAGTATTATTATAGGCATTGCATTCATCCCTCTTTACATACAAGTTGATTGGCAGGGCCATCACATCAATTGCCTCTCTCTTATTGATTAATGTTCATTATGTATTAATCTTTAATGCTTGTAGGAGACCGAGATATTTGCTAGCAGTTTGATTTGCTGGTTTTAGAAGCATCTTGATCTCTAGTAGATTGTTGGGATATCGCCACATTTATTTCATGAGTAATATAAGCATCATTTTATCTCATTTAGAGATTAATTTGATCAGGTTCCCAAGCCACATCTATTATGAATTTCACGTTGCTAGAGAATAAGTTGTACTCATAAATCTCTTATCCCAAAAGAGGGGTTGCAATGTGTATAAATACATGGTGAACTTAACACCATGGAACATTAAAATTTGTTGTTTAGTTGAATTGATAATTGGAAATTTTACATCGCATTAACATAATTATTGTGCCAACTTATAAGTCTTTTCTTAGACATTAAATTATATTTCATGATGCTCATTCACTTTTATTTATTCGATGTTGAATTTAGACCCCTTGCAATCAAAGTTGATTCAAGTCCTTCAAGTTTCCTGCATCAGTTTCAAGTTCTATGTCCCCTGTAGTCACATTGATTCACTCAGATTTTATTCAAATGCTTGCAAGTTCAAGTTTCAAATAATCTTGTTGAGTTCAAGTCCAAGTTTTGTGCACTTGATTAAAGTTCTGAGTATAGTTCCATATGGTCTACTTATATATTAAGTTGAAATTCAAGTTCACATTTGAGTCTTATTTAAATAAGGTCCTCTATGTTCAACCAAGTTCAAATTAGGTCCTCAGTTCAGTACAAATTTTGGCAGCCTCTCGGCGTCACCCTTGTTTAGGGATAACTACAAGAAACTAGGCCTTCCCATTACACGCAATAATGGCATGTATGGTACGTGTCCTTAGACACCATGGCCATGGTTTTCATTCCCACCATGCACAATAAAGACGTGTATGGGGGTCTTCGAGGGTACCTATTTTAAAATGCAGTTGGATCTCTCCTCGCTCGAGAGTACTTATGAGTAGCCTCGCCTCATCATAGTCATCGCATCGAGTTCCCATCCCACCACACCCAATAAAAGTGTATATAGGTAGTTTTTTGGTGCGCCATGAAATCTAAAATGGGGCTTTTAGGTGATTACCCATGTCATCGTAGGTGTCGCATCGAGATCCCATCCCACCATGCATAATAAAGGCGTATATGGGAAATTTTTTGGTGCACATCAAACTCTGAAAATGAGCTCTCGATGTTTTAAGGTGAAGGGATTATACTTTCTTTGATGGAAGTGTTGGCACAAAGATCGAGACACAAGAGGAGGGTACTTCTTATTTTATTTTTTTATTTAATAATAATAATTATTATTATCATGACTATAATAATAACAATAATTATAATTATAATATAATAACAATCATAATAGTTAGGATCATTATTATAATGACAATTGTAGCTAGTGTTATCAATAATAATAATAACAACAATAAACACAAAAATTGCTATTAATAAAACTTAATCTATAATAGAAAATAGTAATGAAAACTATATACCTATTACTATTTCAGCTATGAATATTAGAAGAAGACAGGTGAGAGTTTGGGCTTAATAGTTCAACATTGGAAGGTGTTCGTATATAGCAAGAGATGGACAATGGTAGTGGAAATGTTTGGCTGGCTTGAGGTTATAGGTGATGGGTTTGGCAGAGATAGAGGCGACATCTTGCTGGTGGGGTAGGGAGAAGTATTGCCTCGCTCACTTTCTCTCTCTATCTCTCTCGACATATGTGAGAAGTCGAACAGGTAGGGCTCCGATTAGGAGCTAGATGGAGGTCAAATCGACCATATGCAAGGGCTGAGGCCGACGAGATCAAGGAAGGGTTTTTTTGACATTGAATGCTTGGCTTGGTTGCGGCTACATGAAAGGATGTCGGCACAGAGAAGCTATAAGTGAAGAGGTGTTGGGTCTGCAGCTTTTCTTAGGGTTTTCACGTAGAGAAGAAACATCCATGAAGGCTACATTCGCTCAAGTATTTAATGATAATTGTGAGGTCTGATTTAGGTAAGTTATGCGCATGGGAGAAGCAACATGAGCCGCGCCGTTCGCAGGGTATGGAGCAACTTCTTCTATAGGATTTGGGTAGGATTTACGGCAGGGCTCTATTATAGGCAATGATTTTGAGTTCTTTTATATATACATTTTTTTTCTTTTTTTTTAGTTGTATAGTAGAGGTCAACACTCCCCCACACTAATATAATTATATTAAAAATAAGGGAAATTAAAAAAAGTTTCTTTTTTTCTTTTTCATTTTTTATCCTAGAAGTAAAAAAAAAATAAAAGCTTTTAAAACCTAAACAATAATAAATTAATGCAAATACAAGATGAACATATGCAGCTTAAATATAAATACAAGTAGTCAATCACATTCTCCCCCTTTGACATTATCAAAAAGGAAGGAAAAAACACAAAAACTAAAATGAAATACATATAGCAAACTTTGATCTGTGGAGGTTGTGCGGATGTTTATGAAGAATCAATTAATTTCAACAAATTTTCTCAAAATGAGAAAGTTATATCTTGATTGTATTAAAAAATATAGTAAGAAATGAATTGACCGCATTAAGAAGTAAAATAACTTTTTCAATATTCTCAAAATGAGAAAGTTATATCTTCTCCCTCTCAAATTTTTCAGAAAGGTTAGAAATTTGAATTTTATCAACCCTAGCTCATGCTCCTTATAGGTAGAAGTCCCTTTTAAATAAAAATCTAATTTAGAAAAAGAATTATACAAGAATTTTTTTTTCCAATCTTCTTACATGAAATATATCTAATAGAATATCAATACAAAAATGGTGAGTTAAGAATTAAGATTTTCAACCTCATCTATCGAAAGTATCATTTAGACACATTGGATTTCTATGATTTAAAAATAGAAGAAAGGAAAGTTAACTTATTGTGAGCTCATTTTCTGTCTCTTTATCACATTTGGTATAATTTGTGCATCTTTTGATTTTTGACACACATTTATGTATCTTTCAATTTTTGCATGGATTGAGGAACTACTGAACTCAATCACTTTCTACCGTTACTCAACAGTTTTCTGTTGAGGTCTATCCCGTAGAGGTACTCCGATTGGATCAGTGATCGATTCCTAGGTTTCGTCGTAAACCTAATTGGTTACTTCCAATTACATAAATCAATAGTTCAAACCGCACTCAAAGGTAGGGCATTTCCCATTGATATAGGAACTTCTGTACCAGAAACAATGGTATCTCCAATTATAGTCCCTCTGGGATGTAAAATATATCTCTTCTCACCATCCCCATAGTGTATGAGACAAATGTATGCATTTCGATTAGGGCTCATTTTTTTGTCTTTTTATTTTTAAATTTTACTTCCTTTCTTAAACTTAAAGGAATCAAAGAAAACCTAATCTAATGATAAAAATGAATAGCTTTATTAAGAAAATTATGAAGTATATTCATTAGTTTGCAAAATATTCCTATGAGATATAAGAAATATAGGATGATAAAAAAGTTTTAATTTAAAAAGTCCAATTCGTTAATTGATATAATTTTTTATTCTAAAAGTGTAATAACCCGATTAATGAAATGAGTAGGAGAGACATAATCATGAACTTCCTTCCTTTAATAATTTTGAAAAATTAATAATTACTTACTTAAAAGTTTTAGGAAAAAAGTAAGTAAAATTTTCATTTAAGAAAATGAGAGAAGTTTAATTGATCCTTTTATGCAAAAACTGTTGAAACTTGTTAATTATGAATTAGGTTGTTAGACCTAAGCTTATGTCCCAACGGCTAACCAAGAGGGGGTGAATTGATAATTTCAAATTTTTTCATCTTAAAATTTAAACAGATAAAAGTTTTATAGTGAAATTTTCTGAAAAAGATTTTTCAACCACAGATAAAAAAAATAATAAAGTAAAAAATAGCAAAAAATAAAAAGACACAAAATTTATAGTGATTCGGTCAAACACAATCTATATCCACTCCTTGAAGTCTCCCACTTCAAGTATTGCACTATTACCACTTAGTGTCTCTCCTTTTGCCCCCACATCAAGGCGGAGAGGCCTTCTCAAAAACTCTCTCCACCACTACCCGGTGTGGCAGAGAACCATCGTCCTTTTACACTTTCCAAATGTAGGCAGAGTACCTCCTGCTGTTCACACTTTCCAAGTGTAGGTAGAGTATCTCCCGTTGTTCACACTCTCCAAGTGTAGGCAGAGAACCTTCCCACTGTTGACACTCTCTAAGTGTAGGCAAAGAACCTTCCCGCTGTTCACACTCTTTAAGTGTAGGTAGAGAACCCTTCGGCTGTTCACACTCCTCAAGTGTCAGCAGAGAACTAGATCTCCTTGAAAGATCTTCTCACAAGAAATCTGAAGGACAAGAGAAAAGAGTGAAGAAATCACAATTGACAAACAAAATTCCTCACCTTTGAGTACCAAGTGAATACTTCACGCTCCAGTAGTAAGAAATCTCCTTCAAACACTCTCTCATAATCTCTCTTTCAATCTCCTTCAGTTTGTATGAAGACCAGTAGACAAAAAGATTACAAGATAGTTTTAAGTGGACCTTTTATATGAAAGACTCAAAAAGCTATCCAAAAACTGCAACATTTCAAATCTGAACGTACTTGATCATCCCGTACGATCAAAATTTGTACGTATGAACAATTTAAAACTGTTGCGCACGAACTCGATGTGCATTGGTATGAAATAACTTTGTACCTGATCATTGTCCCGTACAAACATAGTTAGTCCAGTATGAATGTTTATTTCTAAGCTTCGTTGAAACAAAACAGCAGGATGGTCCATATGTTTAAGGAATAGAGGACATCGTCCGGGGATGAATATACAAGTTCGTTTGGATGAACAGTACAAAACATGAGTCCAGAGAACATCATCCTGGAACGAACAGGGTAAAATCATCTAGACGAACAATTCCAGTTGAGAATTCAGAGGACATCGTCCAGACACGAATGGGACAATTCATTTGGATGAATAGTTCAAAGTGAGAAATCAGAGGACATCGTCCAAGGATGAATGGGACAATTCGTCTGGATGAACAGTTCAAAGTGAAAATTAGAGGACATCGTCCAGGGACGAACTGGGTAAAATCGTCTGGATAATTAGGTCTTAAAATATTTCTCTCACTTTCTTTTCGTTCCATTCCTCTCGAAGGGGTATAACTAACCTGATCATCCTGTACGAACATGGTTCATCCCGTACGATCAATATAAGAAATTTTGACTTTTAATGATCCCCCCAGTGTGTGTGTGTGTTCTAAGTTACTCAATTACAATCACACTCTCTCTGACTAAAAAATGAATAAAATACAGACTCCAAATTACAAAATATTATAATCAAATTTTTATTTGAAGTCTTTAACAATCTGGAATGTGATTTCCTTGAAATGTTAGTACACACAAGAGCCAAAAACACTTCTTCCAAAATGTGATATGAGAAATTAATAATCAATACAATAATGTTTGGAATCATCAAAATAACAAGTTGTAAGAATATAAAACATACAAAAGCTATATAGCAACTCTCTTAACAATCTCCCCCTTTTTGATGATGACAAAATATTTATTATTTGTATAATTTTCAAATTCCTAAGTATCTCCTAAACTCCCCCTGAATTAATAAGCATGTGAGAATAAGAGGCATTTGAACATAAAAATTTTTGTTTTTAAAATTTTGAACTCACAATCACTTGAACACAAAACCCAATAAACATTAAAAAAGTCTCAGAGACGACATTTACGAATAAATAAAACAAAAATGCAATGATAAAACATCAATAAAATAAATGCAACGAACAAATGCAATGATAGTTACGAACAATATTTCTCCCCCTTTTTGACAATAGCAAAAAGAGAAGAAGAAAAAAAATAAATATAGAAATGTAAGAAGACATATGAAAAGCCTTTAATAATTGATCCTTGAAAGAGATTGAGATATATTTGCAAATAAAATTAAAGATCATTAGAGAAATAAAAGGATTCATATGATTTAAAAAGAGATATAACATAGACAAGAAAAAATTATCAAAATCATGAATCAATTTACACAATGATATAAACAAAATCATTGCAAAGTAGATGAATGTAAAATTTGTATATTTCAAATTTCAATACCAAATAAAATCGTACAGAAGATTAATTTGAATTGAAAGATTAAAAAATTAAGGAAAGAATTTATTAGAACAAATATCACTTATGGCGCTTTGCGCATCTTTCAATATTTGTAGCACATTTCGTGTATCTTTTTACTTGTGGGCTTATTTTGTGCCTCTTTTTCAAATTGCAAACTATTGCACATTCTTTTGATTTTTTGTACATTTGTACATTTTGAAGTGTATTCTTGATCTTTCCAAAATCAATAATATAAAATCTTAAATTTCTCTAAGTACAATAATATTTATATTGATAAGAGAAATACAAAAATAGGAAAACATCATAATTGCAATAATAATATGAAATTTTTTTTAGTCTAACAAGCGACATGAGATTGACATTATTAACAAGATCAAGTTATAATCACAACTTAAATTTTGAAAAATTAGATTTTCTAATGAATTTAATTTTGAGTTGCAATTTAAGATATAACACTTGTAAGATCAAATATTTTAAAGATTATCATATAGGCTAACACACATTTCAAAATAAATTAAAAGCAAGATAAGATAACTTTCATTGATATCATGATAACGGATATTACATCAAGTATGATTGATATCAATAAATACATTTTTTTCAAAAAGATAAAAACAAAAGTTAACAACACAAAATATCACAATGAAAACAAACATCACATCGCATATGGTAGAAAGAAACAAGAAAGAAGTACAATCTTCACTTTGAAGGGTCCCGATCTAGAGGAGGCTGAGGAAGGTTGAAGATGTTGAAATAGCTACTCATCATAGCCATATTCGTGTTGACTGAATCAAACTGACCTCTAACCCATTTCATATCCTGCTGATGTTAATAGTCTTGCTATTGAAGATGAATTTCAATTTGATCAAAATGACTCTCAAGCCGAAAATCGTTGGACCATATCCTAACAATTTAGTCTACCAACTATTGCAGGTGGAGGTCCTCTTCTTTCCTCTTATGAGTCACTACTAATAGGTTGATAATCTTTATTAAAGATGGCTTGAAATGATCCATCGTTGTAGTAGAGATGCTCCTCTATATTTTGAACTGGATGGACCAGGTCATATTTCTTCTCCAAAATGTAGGTCACAAGATGTCCTAAGGCTATATTTTTCTTTCTCTTATGGGAAATATGGTCAATCTCAAAAAGTCCATACATGTAGTCAATAATAAGTTGGGCTTCATCTATTGGTTGGCTAGCCATAATCAAATAAGTCACTGTAGAAAGAAGATGTGTGATATTTACTTGTTCACTAGCTTTAGGAATAATGAAAGTGCGAAGAACATGCTGGATGATACAGGCATTGAGGTTAAGAGTGGCTACCTTACGAAAATGGCCTACTCCTCTACATCCTCTAATGACTTGATTTATTATTGTCTAGTCAAAGTTCGTTGAAGAAGTCAAAGTGTGGGCTCTAATCCCTTGAGTCCTTAAGTTTAAAAATATTCCTAAATCTTCTTTAGTAATCTTTACTTTCTTCTTAAAAACATATGACCTAATCACAGTTTGGTCAGAGTTAAAGGACATATTGAAAAGGAAGTAGTGGAAGGTCTCCTTGTTGTATAGGTGGATCAGAGTCAGAATAAGACCAAATTGGGTAGAAGCGAAAAGGTCTATTATCTTGAAATTGAGTTGATCCTAGAGAAGGACTCTAGAGGGAGTGATTTTGGCAGATACAAACCTATGGAAGGACTCCTCATTTTCTTTTGACAGAAAGTTTTCTCCAAGATTTTTAGAAGAAGGACCCTTGGTCAGTTCCTTTTGCCTGATTCTCTTGCTTGAACTAGCCATTAAGAAGATCTAGGAGAATCGAAGATTGAAAAGGGGTTTTTGAGGAGATGAGAGTTCAAAACCTTTCAATTTAAAGAGAAAATAAACTATTCGTACGAACAAAAATAATTTTGTCCCGTACGATTTTGGGTTCGTACGTACAAAAATCATTTCGTATGGATGAATGAATGGGTCCAAAAGAAACAGCTTTTCGTAAACATGCAAGTTACGAGGTGTCCTTTCGTACAAACTTTGACCAAACGATCATACAGATGAACAGGTGTTCGTTCGGGATGATCGATTATTTAAGATCATTTTTATGATGGTTCAAAACGCCCCTCACATTGAATTGCCATGTGTTCGTATGTACGAACTGAACGGTCATACGTACGATCAGAAATAAAGAAACTGATCTTATTCATATAACCGTCTACATGTGTATATATGATTGAATACACATCATCTAGATGATCGTGATGATCGTACAGACGAATGTTGATACGAAAACTGAAAAACTATATGTAAACCGTTCAAATTGACAGTTAATATGCCACACGATTCGTCCCATACAAAATTAATTTCGGACAGATGATATTCACACAATTTTCAAATCAACTCAAAAAATGAAAATAGAAACTTACGAACAAAAAAATTCAAAAAAAAAACGAATAATCATAGAACACAAACACAAAATCACTAACATAAAAATACACTAACAAAAACACATATCAATGTTGCAAAGATTAGTATTTAAGCATTCAAATCAATCACACCAAGCCTTATTCTTAATATACTGAAAGTATCATAGGCTAGTGGCTTTATAAAAATGTCTGCAAGTTGATTTTCTATTGTAACATGAATGAGTTCAATTTCTCCTTTGGATACATAATCCCTTATGAAATAATGCCTGATGTCTATATGTTTGGTTCTTGAATGTTGAATAGGATTTTTAGAAATGTAAATAGCACTAGTGTTATCACAATAAATGGAAATAATACCTATTGTTAATCCTAAATCAATCAACTATTATTTCAACCAAAGTACTTGTGTCACACTACTTCCTAATGCAATGTATTCAGCTTCAACAGTAGATAGGGCCACTGAATTTTATTTTCTACTGGACCAAGATACTAAAGAATTTCTAATAAATTGAGAAATTCCAGAAGTGCTCTTTCTATCAACCCTACAACCTACAAAGTATGAATTTGAGTATCCAATTATTTCAAATGAAGAGCTAAACTTAGGATACCAAATTCTTAAGTTCCGAGTTCCCAAAAAATACCTTAAAAATCCTTTTTTACTGCTATCAAATGTGATTCTTTTGGATTTGATTGAAATCTAGCACATAAATAAACACTAAACATGATATTGGGTTGGCTAGCTGTAATGTAAAGCAAAGATCTAATTATTTTTCTAAATTTCTTTTAATCAATAGATTTTCCCTTAGGGTCCTTATCTAACAGAATTGAGGAAATCATAGGTATACTAACAGGTTTAGCATTATCCATTTCATACTTTTTGGGAATGTCTTTAATATATTTTGACTGACTAAGAAATATATCCTCCTCAATTGGCTTAATGCTAAAGCCTAGAAAGTAACTCAAATCTCTCATTAAACTCATCTCGAATTCACTACTCATTGTTTTAGAAAAATCATCACAAAGATTTTTATTTGTAGATCCAAAGATGATATCATCAACATAAATTTGTACAATGAGTATATCCTCTCCCAATTTCTTCAAAAAGAGGTTGAGTCCACACTTCCTTTTTCAAAAGAACTCTCAAGTAGGAAGGTGCTCAATCTCTCATACCAAGTCCTAGGTGCCTATTTCAATCCATGCAATGCCTTTTTCAATTTGAAAATATGATTTGGGTGTTTAAAATTTTCAAAGCCTAGAGGTTGTTCTACAAAATATCCTCTTGAATTATCCCATTTAAAAAGACACTTTTAACATCCATTTGATATAATTTAAATAATCTAAAATAGGCAAAGGCTAACAAAACCCTAATTGTTTCAAGTCTAGCTACAGGGGAAAAATCTTCTCAAAATTAATCCCTTCAGTTTGATTATACCCCTTAGCCACTAATCTAGCCTTATTTCTAATGACTACTTCTGAGTCATTCATTTTATTTTTGAATACCCACTTAGTTCTAATTACACTTTGATCCTTTAGCCTTGCAGCTAATTCCCAAAGTTCATTTCTTACAAATTAATTTTATTCTTCTTGCATAGCCAATATCAAAAAATTCTTCTGAAAGTGCCTGATTAATATTTGTGGGTTCTATCATTTAAATAAAGGCTGCATGATTTACTTCTTTGTTCAGTCCAGGACTAGTGTTCAATCCATGCTTACTCCTAACACCCTCATTACGTTCTCCTATAATCAATTCCTTTGGGTGGTTTTTAGAAAATCTCAAATCTTTAGGCATTGGGTTTTCTAACTCCAAATTTTCTATCAAATTTATTTTCTCAATCTTTTGGGAGTTAATCTCTACTTCATCCTCTTCAATAATTGGCTCTTTCAAACTTCCAGATTCATGAAATACAACATGTGTGGTCTCCTCAATTACCAAAGTTCTTTTATTGAATACTCTATAAGATTTTCTAACACTTGAACATCCTATAAAAGTTCATTCATCTGATTTTGGATCAAATTTTTCTAAGGCAGTTTTTCATTATTATGTATGAACACCTTACATCCAAAGTCATGCAAATGTGATAAATTAGGTATTCTTCCCTTTAGTAATTCATAGGGTGTTTTATCTAAGTTTGATCAAACATTTACCCTATTTAGAACATAACATGTCGTGATATCCGCCTCAGCCCAAAAATATTTTGGAAATGAATATTCTGCCAACATGGATCAGATGGCTTCTATTAATGTTCTATTTTTCCTTTTGACTACTCCATTCTGCTGAGGGGTTCTAGGTGCATAAAAATTGTGATCAATTCCTTTCACCTTACAAAAATTCTCAAATTATCCTCTATGATCACTTTAAATAGTGATAATCTCATATCATAGTTTCCTTGAATCCAAGTCAAAAAGTTTCTAAATTCTTCAAATGATTCACTCTTATGAAATAGAAATCTAACCCATGTGAGTATTGAGAAATCATCCATAATCATAAATCTATATACCTTCTCTCATAGACTTATAGTTCCAACTAGTCCAAAAGATCCATATATAAAATCTCTAATGGTTTACTAGTTCTAAGATCCTTATTGGACTGAAAAGAGGACTTCACCTGTTTTCCTAATTGACATGCATCATAAAGGTTGTCCTTAGTGAAGTCCAGTTTTATTATACCTCTCACCAAGTTCTTTTGGGTAATTCTCCTATGGTTTTTCATGCTAGAGTGACAAAGTCTCCTATACCAAAAACATGACTCATCAGAAATAGTTTTTAAACAAAAAGCAGTAGGAGTTTTAGAGCAATTTAAGTCTAGCATATACACATTGTTTACCCTTATACCATTCAAAATATCATTACCTTTCAGGCTTAATATGCAGCTTGTAGGAAAAAATTTACACAACAACCTTTATAACATAGCTGACTAATACTTAGAAGATTATACTTTAAGCTTTCTACCTACAAAACATTTTCTATAAAAAAGTTTTTAAGATTTCTAATCATACCTGTCCCTACCACCTTCCTTATGGTGTTATCTCCAAGTGTAACCCTGCCTCCATTCCTGGCTTCCAGCGATATGAATTGTGCAGTATCTCCAATCATATGCTTTAAGTATTTGCTATCCATGTATCATATGCTCTCACAAGGCCTTGTGTGAGAGTGATCCTGCAAAAACATCAAACATTAGACCTGGGAATCCAAGCAAGTTTGGGTTCACCTTTTTGCAAATTATAAACAAATGTATGTATGATATATCTAGGTCATGCATCTTAGGTTTTCATACAAAATGAGTTTTCTTCTTCAATGTGCAGGTGTGAGCTATATGTCCCGTCAATCCACAATTATGACATTTGACTCTTGGAAAGGGATTTCTTAATCTTCTATAGTTTCTCTTTCTATTTATGAATTGCATAAATTTAAGATACAAAATAGAATTCGTGAAATCTTCAAGTCTTGGTGGTATCATATTATCCTCGAGAGCTTTTATCTTCAGTTTATAAAAAGAATTCATATCTTTCAAGATACGATTTGTATAGTTTAGTCGATATAATTTGCTCTCTGATTCATCCTTACTATTTTTAAAATATTTTTGAAGTTCATTATAGGATGATTTTAAAATTTCATGATTCTTATTCAAATCGTCAAACTCATCAAGTAATTTTATGTAGTTGTTATCATTTAAAGCATGATCTTTTCTAAGGATTTCATGTTCTCTTTGAAGGTCTTGTAATTCTAAGTTTAAACTAGTATGCAATTTCTTTAATTTCCTATATGCAACATGTATGCATTTAGAGACTTCTAAAAGTTTATTGCAAGTCAAGTCACATACCACTTCTTTATCTGACTGATCAAGATTATCGGCCCTCAAGCACAGATTGGTGACATCTTCTTCTTTTTCAGTATCTAACGAGTCTGAAGCTGAGTCTGCCCAGAAAGCTCTTTAGAATTTATTTTTACCCTTCTTCACCATTATTTTCTCCTCTACCATCTCCTTGCTAGGTGTGGCTTTAAGTTTTTAGCAGTATAACTTAATATGTCCAGGTTTTTTGCACTCATAGCAAATAACATCATTTGAAACCTTGAAATTTCTATTAAATTTATCTCGATTCCATTGCTGCTGTCTCTTTTGCTTCCTCTTCAAAAAGCTTCTAAATTGTCTAATCATTAATGTGATATCATCCTCATCCTTAGGTGCAGATTGATCACTCTCTGACTCCTCCACCTTTAGTGCAATATTCTTCTCCTTTTGTGGCTCTTCTATATTAATTTCTCTTTGACTCACTCCTAGCTCATAAGCAATTAGTAATCCAGAAGATTGTCAATAGAGTAAATTTTTAAATCTTTAGACTCTGTACTCATAGTTATTTTAGCATCATAAGTAGTAGGTAAACAATGAAGTATTTTATTAACCATTTTAGCATTCATTAGTTCCCCACCCAATGCATGTAAAGAAGTGACTATTTTTATGTGAATCTTGTGTACATATCAAAAATGAATTCATTTGGTTTCATGCGAACCAGTTCATAGTCATGTAACAAGATATTAAGTCTAGAATATTTAACTTCATTAGTCCCCTCATAAGTTATACAAAGTCTATCCCATATGTCCTTTCCACTCTTGCAAGTGGAAACCCGCATGTAATCTTAAAAATTAAGAGCACAAAAGAAATTATTCAAGCATTTAGCATTAAGTTGTGCTAAGTTACTTTCTTTTACTGTCTAGTCCGCAAAGGGTGTTTCAACTCTAACTCTATCAACTAATCTAGTTAGTTTTGTATACCCTTCTTGTATTAAATCCACATATGATAATCAAGTAATTGTAAAAAGTAGACATGCATATTTTTCAAAAATCAAAAGGAATATTATTGAACATGAGAGGTCTAGTTATAGAGTAACCTTCAGGTGTATTTTGATTTCCAAATGTAGTTATGGTTGTTAATCAAAAAGTTGTCTAAACTTATGATTTTGAAACTAACCTCTGATACCACTTGTTGAAACTTGTTAATTATGAATTAGGTTGTTAGACCAAAGCTTATGTCCAAGTGGCTAACCAAGAGAGGGGGTGAATTGGTAATTTAAAAAAATTTCATCTTAAATTTTAAATAGATAAAAAGTTTTATAGTGAAATTTTTTGAAAAAGATTTTCAACCAGAGATCAACATAAAATAATAAAGTAAAAAATAGTAAAAAAATAAAAAGACATAAGATTTATAGTGGTTCGGTCAAACATGACCTACATCCACTCCCTGAAGTCTCCCACTTCAGGTATTGCACTATTACCACTTAGTGTCTCTCCTTTTGCCCCCATAGCAAGGCGGAGAAGCCTTAACAAAAACTCTCTTCCACCACTATCCAGTGCGGCAGAGAACCATCATCTTCTTACACTTTCTAAGTGTAGGTAGAGTACCTCCCACTGTTCACACTCTCCAAGTGAAGGCAGAGAACCTTCCCGCTGTTCACACTCTCTAAGTGTATGCAGAGAACCTTCCCACTATTCACACTCTCTAAGTGTAGGTAGAGAACCCTTTGGCTGTTCACACTCCTCCAGTGTCGACAGAGAACCGGATCTCCTTGAAAGATCTTCTCACGAGAAATCTAAAGGATAAGAGAAAAGAGTGAAGTAATCACAATTCACAAACAAAGATCCTTACCTTTGAGTACCAAGTGAATCCTTCACGCTCCAGTAGTAAGAAATCTCCTTCAAACACTCTCTCTCAATCTCTCCTTCAATCTCTCTTCAATTTGCACGAACACCAGTAGACAAAAAGATTACAAGACAATTTTAAGTGGACATTTTATATAAAAGACATGAAAAACCGTCCAAAAACTATAACATTTCAATCTGTACGTACTCGATTGTCCCGTACGATTGAAATTTGTACGTATGAACAGTGTAAAAACTGTTATGTACAAACTTGATGTGCATTGGTATCAAATGACTTTGTACCCGATCATCATCTCATACGAACATAGTTCATCCGATATGAATGATTATTTCCAAACTTTGTTGAAATAAAACTACACGACGGTCCATATGTTTAAGGAATAGAGGACATCATTTGGGGACGAATGTATAAGTTCGTCTTGACGAACAGTACCAAGCATGTGTCCAAAGAACATCTTCCTAGAATGAACAAGGTAAAATCGTCTGGACGAACAGTTCTATTTTAGAATTCAGAGGACATCCTCCAGGGATGAATGGGACAATTCATTTGGATGAACAGTTCAAAGTGAGAAATCAGTGGACATCGTTTAGGGATAAATGTGATAATTTGTCTGGACGAACAGTTCAAATGAGAAATTAGAAGATATCTTCTAGAGAAGAACTGGGTAAAATTGTCTTCATGATCAGGACCTAGAAAATTTTTCTCACTTTCTATTAATTTCATTGCTCTCTAAGGGGTATAACTGACCTGATAGTATTGTACGAACATGGTTCGTCCCGTACGATCAACATAAGAAATTTTAACTTTTAAAGATCTCCCCTAGTGTGTGTGTGCTAAGTTACTCAATTACAATCACACTCACTGACAAAAAATTGAACAAAATATAGACTCTAAATTAGAAAATATTATAATCAGATTTTTATTTGAAGTCTTTAATAATCTGGAGTTTGATTTCGCTAAAATGTTAGTACACACAAGAGACAAAAACACTTCTTCCAAAATGTGTTAGCAGAAATTAATAATTAATACAATAATATTTAAAATCATCAAAATAATAAGTTGTAAGAATATAAAACATACAAAAGCTAAGTAGCAACTCTCTTAACAAACACAATGTAAAATATGATTTGTGTGTGTTGATTAGAGATAAATCATAAAAAATACATGAAAAATAAAATAAAATGATTAAAAATATAAAAAATAACACATAAAATATTTATAATGAATAAAATAAAACAAAAAACATATATGCATGTATTAACTACAAAATATAAGTACAAAAACAGAACTTTATACATCATTATCATGCTTCTAATTTGATGATTAAGAAACTAGGTCTGCCTCGGATATTTTTTACTTTTTATCATTTGCACTTATTACATTTTGCTAATTTTTACCATTTTTTTTACTAGAAGAGTTTTTGAATTAGGGCATTCATTTTTCATATGTTCAGAATTTCTACACCCAAAATAAATATTGTTAGAAGAAATCTTAGCACTCTTATCTTTTTTACCTTTATTTCACATTTATTGATATTGATATTTATGCTTCAGTAGTTTTTCAAATTCTCAATTTATTGCGGCTATCTCCATACTCTCATTATCTATTAAGCTATTCTTATCCATATCTTTAGCTTTTAGCACTATTATTTCACATGCATCCAAACATCTTTGAACTAAACTTTGCTCATAGGTAATGAGTGAGCCAATCAAATTATTAATAAAATATTCATTCAAATTTTTTAATTTATAAATAGTAACGACTTTGACATCAAACTTATCAAGTAGACAATATAGAATTTTATTTACTTTTTTAGATTTTAAAATTTATTTATCTAAGGCATGTAATGATGTCACTATTTGAATAAATCTAGTATACCTGTCTAAAATAGTCTCATAAGGTTTCATGTAAAATAATTCATAATCATGCATTAAAATATTCAACCTGGATTGCTTGACTTCACTAGTACATTCATATGTAGTGTGTAATTTATCTCAGATTTCATTATCAGTAGTATATATGGATATTAATATACAATCTTTAGAATTTAAAGCATAAAAAATAATTCACGTATTTAGCATTCAATTTAGTAATGATTTATTCTATTATACTCAATTCGACAAAAGGAATATTAATTATGACTTCATCTACAATACATGACCATACTTAATAACCAATCTGAATTATATGCCACATTCGATAATCAATAGATTTCAAGAAAGTAGACATGCAAATTTTCCTAAAATTAAAAGAAATACCTTCAAATAAAGGTTGAAATGTAATTGAATATCCTTTCGTAATGTTACGATTATAAAAATTGGTTATTAAACAAAATTCAAAAGTTTTCTAAAACTTAATTTATGAATCCCACTCTAACACCACTTGAAAGTTTGCGAGGATTGTGAAACCCTACAGAATTAGTCTCGAGACTAACCAAGAGGGGGGTGAATTGATATTTAAAAAAATTCTTTAACGATGAAGAAAATTCCTTTTATAATTTGATGCAAAAATGAATTAAATTAACAATATAAAGATAAATCAATAATTTCACCCACATAGTTAATCGCAAGAAAAATAAATGCCGAAATAAAAAAAAAGAAAGAACACACCAGATTTATAGTGGTTTGGTCCATCCTGACCTACATCTATTTCTTGGAGGCATCCTCTAAGTATTGCACTAAAACTTTTTAGTGTCTCTCCTTTTGCCTCCACAGTAAGGTGGAGAAGCCCTTATAAAACCTTTCCATGAATCGGATATGACAGAGGACCAAAACTCCTTTTACAAGTAGAAAACCTTAACTCTTTTTTCACTATCCAATAGATAGTAAAGAACCAAGAATCCCTTTCACCCCCTAGTGTAGTAGAGTAGCCAGGTTCTTTAACACCAAAGAGATATTTTTCTTCCCAAAACTTTCCTCAAGATGAACCTTGAATCTGATGGTACTAAGGTCAAGCTTATCAGAGTAACCATGAAAATCCTCTCTATACTCCCTTGAAACCCCCTCTAAGGATCTTCTCCCTCTCAAACTCCACCCTTTCCTTTCTCTCTTTTATGTTCTCACTTTTATGTTCTCACTTCAAGTCTTCTCCCTTTGACTTCCAACATGATTGTAGGATCATCCAATATGATGCACTTAAAAAGAGAGTTTTAGAAAATCCAAAAAACTAATTTTTTGCACCAAATATTATCCTATATGATCTCAGTACATCTAGTACGATGTGCAGAATTTGACCTGATAGTCCTGGATGGTCTCTGTATAGTCCAATACAATCAATTCAAATTTGTACAGATCATCCATTGCGATATTTGGGATCATCCTAGATGATTTGAAGAAAAATTATGGTATTTCATTTGGGATGATCAAGTATCATACTATGTACCTCTCGAAATGTTCAGTACAATTTTCCCTGAACATCCTAGATGATTGGATTGAATAAATTAACCATAATTAGTCTCCTATGAAAAGTTTTTATAGGTTTTTAGACTTATAACGATTGTCCTAATGCTAACCAGGGGGGGGGGGGGGGGGGATGGTGGTAGATGTGGTGAATTGGTTATTTTAAAAAGCTCTTAAAATTTTAAGAAAACTTTTTGATATTTTTTGTACAGAGAAACTTTTTCAAAAAAAAACTTTTAAACATAAAAATTTAAAGTTCAAAAAAATAAAATTATGATAAAATAAAAAGAACATAGAAAATATATAGTGGTTCGGTCTAATTAGACCTACGTCCACTTTCTGAAGACTACCTCTTCATGTATTATACTATTATCAAAGTGACTCTCCTTTTGCTCCCACTACAAGGCGAAGAAGCCTTTATAATTACCCGCTCTTCCTCCAATCATCGATGCAGTAGAGTATCGTCATCATTTCACACCCTCCAAGTGTTGGTAGAGTACCATCATCCTTTCACACTCTCTAAGTGTCAGCAGAGAACCGTTATTCATTCACACTCTCTAAGTTTCGAGAGAGAACCTTCATCCTTTCACACTCTCGAAGTGTCGGCAAAGAACTATCATCCTTTCAACTCTCCAAGTATCGATAGAGAACCATCATCCTTTGACACCCTCATGGTGTTGGTAGAGTACCATTATCCTTTGACACTCTCTAAGTGTTAGCAAAGAATCAGATCTTCTTCAAAGATCTTTCCTCAAGCATCTTCAAAGAAGTAAACAAGAGATTTGCTACAAATATAAAGAGATTCTCACATTTGAGTAACCTTGTAAATCCTTCACACTCTCAACTTATAAGAACTCCCTATTAAACACTCTCCCAAATATCTCTCACACTTTTGCTCTTAAGAAAAATGAAGAAGGATTTATCTTTAATCTCTTTTTAGTACTATATATATGAAAGACGTAAAAAACCATCCAGAAAATTGAAAATTTTAATTTTGATCGTCCATGATCGTACAATATGATCGACGATTGTACATATAAATAGTTTAAATTTTTCTTATACAATCTTGTATGAACCAAATTTGAACACAAAAAGCCATTTGTACGAACTGAAATCGTATAGTATAAACTGCTTTAATCAGTACATGTTTCGTATGGACGAAAGTGTATGCATCAATTAGTACTCTAGATGTCTTCTATATGAACTTAAGTTCATCCCAGATGAATAGTTCAAAAAATTTACCTATTTGTATGGATGAAAATGTACACATATATTTCATACTCTTGACATTGTCTGTACGAACCCAAGTTCATCCCTGATGAATAGTTTAAAAAATTTACCTGTTCATATGGATGAAAATGTATGCATCAGTTTCGTACTCTAGACCTCATATATACATCTTATAGTGAGAGAAACAAATTTTTGAAGAGAAGGTCTGAGATTTTAATGAGAGAAACGAATTTTTGAAATTTTGTTTGGCAGTAACGGTTGCAGCCACTGATGGCGGCGGATGATCGCCGACATTCTGCCGGTGATTGTCCTAAGAATGATTGCAGATCTTCATCTGATGAACTGATGGTGATGATGGTAGCGGACAGCCATCGACAAGGTCAAGATATGAATGCGGAGGTTGAAGACTAACGGCAATCTTCGTCGTCGAAGTCTCCTTCATTTGCAGGTAATTCAAAAATCAATGAAAATGGAGTTGGATTGTCATTTTTGAATTCTAAGCAGAGAATTCAAATTCCATTGATGAAATGTCAAGGACCTTTGGTGATAAAGAAGGTATCAGAATTATCGCCTAAGGTGATCAGGCATATGGAAGGTAAAGGTAAGGATATAGTTGATATGGTGGATATGGTTACTCCAAATAGTTTGAAATCATCTAAAATTCTTTCTGATATTGCTGTGTCTATTTCTGGAATGAAAATTTTTTTAACTGGTTCGTGAATTTGAATGCAATCCCTGGACTAAGTCGCAGTATGACAAATGAAAATTCTTGGAATTTGGTTAGCAACAATATTCATTCTATTCTGGAATGACTTGGATGGAGTTAAGATGTCTGATGATATGCCTAAAAACTCTGTAGGCTCTGGTAAAGTGAATCCATGGAGTAACAAACCGTACATAAAATTGGATTTTAATGAAGAGGAGGTGGTTCTATCTGATGATGGAAAGGGGAAAGATTTACCATCCCATATGGTGGCTTGGGAGTTAAGGAAACAATGGAGTCAATTTGGACAATTCCACTTTACTACATTGGGAAAAGGATGGGTTTTATGCTCATTCTCATTGGAAGAGATGGTAGAAGCAGTTCAGGAGGACCTTGGTTTGTGAACGAACATATAGTAGGTATGGAGAAGTGGTCTCCGGAATTTAATACTTCATCTATAACAGGACTTTCTTCTCCAATTTGGATTAGAATGCCCCACTTACCTTTGCAATGTTGGGATGAGAAGAATGTAGCTTGTATTAATTCAAGAATTGGAAAACCACTTATGTTGGATGGTAATATGTTTCATTGGATTGTTATGGATGATGACATTAGTAAAGACTCTATCCAGGAGCTCCCAGGAAACATATGTAAAGTTACTGATCAATTAGAAGAGTGGGGGGGGGGGATTAATTTGGAAGGAGATATAGTGGAAAAGATGGAACAAAATGGTGTTCTACTGGAACAGAAATTGCTGTGTAACAAAAATTTTATTAGCTCTGATCGAGATCTTTCTCAGGTTGTTTCAAACAACATAAATGGGAAAGGTTTCTTGCGAACTCAGGTAAGTCCTAAGGGATTACCTGTGAACTCAAGTACTCCCTATCAAATTACTTATTTCAGGCTTCAGAAAGATATAAGAGCACAAGAAGTGGAGCAGTTGGAACAATTGATCATTGCCAACAAATCTGCTGAACTGGTAGCAGGAAAGAAATCAGCTGTGGAAGTTCCTCTTGTTCATAAGAGGAATAATATGTTCTCTGTACTTCAAATAGTTGATAAGATGGAAAAGCAAAATCTAATGAAGAAAATGCCTTGGTTGACAGAGAAGTAGGTGTGCTGAAAGTGGATGAAAAAACAGTTAAAAAAGTTGACTTTCGAAATGATTTGTTGAATAAGTGTGAGAATGACATTTGTTTTAATGACATGCCTAGGTGTAAATTGTCTAAAGAACTCAGATCTTTAGGGCCCATTAAAACCAAAGCTCGTGGAAGAATGCGAGATGGAGGTAGTAGGAAGAAAGAGGGGGCTACTCACCTAGAAGAGCTTAATGGATTCCATAGCTTTTTGGAACTATTGAGGGGCAAAGAAAAAGGAAGCCTCTCTATATATATGAAGGAATTTATCAAGGATTACAAGATATTCTTTATAGGATTGGTGGAAACTAAAATCAACTCTTTTGCTAGAGTTGAATTTGAATGGATGATGGGTCCTAATTGGGATTTCTTTATTCTCCCTTCGGAAGGATTGTCTGGTGGCATTATGACTTTATGGAGAACAGATATTGCTTCATTTTCAGTTTTAAAGGCTTTGGATCAATGTGTGATAGGAGAGGTTGATGTCTTTAACAAAGGTATTTGGATGATTGTTACTGTTTATGGGAGCAAGGAGGTTCAGAAGAGGAGATTGGTATGGGATTGTATTCATAAGCAATCACACAGGAAGATTCCAGCTGTTATTGGTGAGAATTTGAATTGCATTTTGTCTCACGGGGAAAAAAAGGAGGAAGGAAGTTTGTCTTTTCTCAAGGTTCCATAAAAATGCTCAAATTCATGAATGATAATGACTATCATGATGCTGGAGTGGTTGGTCCAAGATTTACTTGGTGCAATAATAAAGTGGGAAGTGGAAAAATTTTGGAACGTTTGGATAGGTGTTTGTTGAACTCCTTGGCTCTTCAAAACATTCAAATTGCGGTGGTAAGACATTTAGCCAGAGTGGCTTCAGACCACTGCCCTATAGTGCCGAAATTATTTGAAGTTTCAATAAAGAAGAGAAAGTATATCAAGTTTGAAGAGGTTTGGTTATCATTTAAAACTTCATCACACATAGTTTTTAAAGGGTGGAAGAAGAAATTTGTAGGAGATGACATGTAAGTTTTGAACAAAAAGTGCAAAAGAACTTTAAATGATTTGTTTTATTGGAGCAAGAATAAATGAAAGACTTTTCCAGTGAAAAGGAGAGGTTGAAGGCTGAAATTTTACTACTTCAGGAAGAAGAAGCTAGAAATGGCTGGTTGATTGAAGATAATTTATGGAAGCTTAGATCTAAAGTAAAAGAGTTGTTTTATTCTCAATTGCTTGAATACTTGGTGGAAGCAAAGAGCAAAGGTGAAGTGGGTGTTTGAAGGGGATTCAAACACAAAATTCTTTCATGTCATTGCCAATGCCAGGATAAATGCAAATTGGATTTCTCAAGTGAAAAGAGTGATGGCTTGCTCACCGAAGACCCTAGAGAAGTGGAAGATGTTTTTTTCAAATTCTTTCATGATAAATGGAAGGATAGATACTACAGTTTGGAAAACTGGCCGGAATCTTGGATGGTTTTGGAAGAAGATGATAAGATTTTATTGAGAATGGAGCTTTCAGTGGATGAAGTTCAGGAGGCTGTTATGAGGTTAGGAAACAATAAACCTCCGGGATGTGATGGACTGTCACATTCCTTTTTCAAAAGCATTTGGGAAATCATTGGTGAAGACGTTTATAAAGCAGTAAGTCATTTCTTCTCTACAGGGAATATGAGTAAAGATTGGAAAGATACTTTGGTTTTCCTTATTCCAAAGTCTACTAATCTTTTAACTCCTTCAAACTTTCGGCCTATAAGTTTATGCAATTCAATTTATAAAATTGTGGCCAAAGTTATTTTAAATAGAATGCTATTTGTAATTCCAAGGATCATATCTGAAGAACAAGTGGCTTTTATGAGGGGGAGATCTATTTCTGATCATCTTTTATTAGCTCAAGAGATTTTCTCTAAACTAAGGCATTCAAAGGCTTGCAATGGGTATTTAGCCATCAAATTGGATATGGAGCAAGCATACGATAGTATGTGTTGGTTAACTTTGAAGAAGATGTTGATGGAGTTGGAATTCCCGAATAGATTTTTTGGATTAATTATGGATTGTGTTTCCAATCCCAAATTCTCTATATTGATTAATGGGACAAGATCAAATTGGATTGAGGGTAGATGTGGGTTTCGACAAGGATGCCCACTCTCTCCTTTTTGTTTATCATATGCTCCCAGCTTTTATCTAATGTTTTTTACAGCAAAGGAAGGGAGTTGGGAATCAGGATCTGCTCTAATGCTCCAAGAATTACACATCTTATATACGCTGATGACGTATTGTTGTTTTTTGATGGAAGATTAAAAAATGTGAAGACGATGAGGAACATAGTGAAAAACTACTGCTTATAGACTGAACAAAATATTAATCAACAAAAATCATCCCTAATTTTTGGCAAATATGTGTTGAGGAGGCGGAAGGGACAAATATCAAAGTTTTTTGCATTTAAAATGGTAGAAGAATTAGATTACCTGGGTATCAAAATTTCTTTAAGAAGATTAAAAAAGGATGATTTCAAAATGCTATTGGATAAATCTATTAAGAAATTAAATGAGGGGGGAAATAGATTTATGTCATTAGCTGGAAGATTATGTTTGGTAAAATCTATCCTTCTCTCTTTACCTGTTTTCTTAATCTCTCACTCCCATGTCCCATTGAGTACTTTAAATGAATTAGAAAAATGCTGTAGAGAATTCATATGGAATAAAATGGATAGGAGCTACGGTTTGCATTATGTGGCATGGGATATGTTATGTAGACCTAAGCAAAGTGGCGGATGGGGTCTTCAATCAGCAATAACAAGAATTGGTCCACTTAGAGCAAAATTTGCATGGAATCTCATTGAGAAACCAAATACATTGTTGAATTGAAACCTGCTAGCTAAATAAGGTGAAGGATGGTGGAGTAAGGAGGAGTTTAAAGGAGGATCAAATTCATGGAAAATTATTACCAGTGGATGGAAAGCTCTTAAAATGTTTGTTAGATGGACAGTAGTAGATGGTTCCTACATTAATGTTTTAAAGGATGCTTGGATTCTGGACAAGAATCTACTTACATGGCCAACCTTTATGGGATGCTTTGAAGATGATAATTATACTCTTGATTATTTCATAGAGACGGCAATTGGGATTCCAGAAAACTTGAATATTGCTTTAGTGAAGACCTTGTGAAGATTATTGAAGGTGTGCAGATTTACAAAAATGCAATTTATGATCACATGGAATTAAAGCTGCAGTTTACTGGTAAAACTATTTCAGCTTTGTTGATGGAAGATAGTCTTAAAACCATAATGACAGAGGAGCTATATACATGGATTCAGAAACTAAAGTTAAATGCTCGGGTGGATCTTTTTTTTTTTATGGAGGTTATGCAAGGATGCTATTCCTATAGAAGACTTCCTTTTTAGAAGAAAGCTTGCTGGTAATTGTCTTTGTCCTATGCCATGTTGGGTGATTAAGAACCAGGATCATGCCACTTCTAATTGTTTAATACTTGTGAAAGTTAGCAAGTATTAAGAGGATGGGGATTAAAAATTCCAGATTTCTGTAATTGGAAAGAATGCTTATAAGGAATCAAAAGATTAACATGTCAATACGTGATGACCGCAAGGTTATATGCAGTACATTTATGGATGGTTTGGAACAATAGATGCAAAGTTAAACATGGAAAAACTGGAAATAGTATTGTAATGATTGTTGTATCAGTTTTAAGCTTCTTTTTTTTTTTTTTGAAGAAAAGCCAAAGCAAGCTTTATATTAAAAGCAAAAGAAACAAAAAAACTACAAAGTGGATTCCCCTTTAAAATGTTATAGAATGAGGGAGGAACCTTATTGAAAGAGACATCATCCCAAGAAAAGTTATTAAAAAGAGCTAAGTTAGCACAATAATTAGCTAACTTGTTACTATCAATACTAATACAATTGAAGATAGCAAAGTTAAACTCTTTAAGAAAATCATAATCTTCATCAGAGCAGTTACCTTATTTTTAGATTCTTTGAATAAAAGAAATGATGTTTGAGTTATCACCTTCAATAATGATTCCTTTGTATTTGAACATCCAATCCTTGATTACATCCTTCAAAGATTTGATTGCTAGAAGCTCCAAATTTGCAATATCCCAATGAGTACAATTCCTCCCAAAAGCATAAAGAAATTTGCCTTTGCAGTCTCTAAACACTCCAGCAATTCCAGCTATATAGTTTGGTAGAAGAGAAGCATCCACATTGACTTTAAGCCATTCGGGTGGAGGGGGTTTCCAAGAATTGGACAGTTTACTCAACTGATTGACATCCCAGTTTCCCAAGTTAAAATGGCTATAGTTATGATGTGTTAATGTATAGCATATGGCATTTGAGGCAATGAATGCCGAACTTTCTTCCTTTCCATCATGAACTTTCTTGTTTCTAGCCTTCCAAGATAAGAAAACTACATTGCAATATAGGTTTTCTAGCCAACCTTTCTTTAATGCTAATGACTCCATCCAAATCATACATTCTTCAAAGCTTTGAAAATCAGGAATTGTAAATCCCCACTGATTTAGAATGTTAATAACCTCTTTTAGTTTAATACAGGAACAAACAACATGTTCCGTGTCTTCTATTACAATACACCCTCTTGGACATAAAGCATTCTCCCTTAATCTCCTCTGCTGTAAGAATTTGAAAGTTGGTATAGCTCTTTTGAACACTCTCCACCAGAACAGCTCCAGTCGAGCATTTAACTTTATTTTTTTAAACAAATTCCCTTGTTGGTATTCACTGTAATGCTGTAGCTTAGCATTGTATGCCATTCCAGTTGTAGACAAACCAGAATTTTGTTGAACAAGTTCCATAGCATCTCCCTCGCCATTTTGATCAATCTTCACCTGTAGATTGAGAAAAACCAATTCTATACCAAAAATATTTAACAGTTTTGAAATATTTCAGCTTCCATCTTGAATTAGCTCTTACAAAATAGCAACATCATCATGTGGAACAACAAAAGTAGGCCAACGATTAATGCATTTGTCCAAGATCCATGTATCTATAAAAACATCTACATCTTCTCCATCAACCAATGTCCATTTAACAATTGGTTTTAACATTTTACAACCTTCCTTCAATAGTTTCCAAGAAGTAGAGCAATTAACTCTATTGTTACCTGATTCCAGTTTTTCTCCATACTTAGCAGCCAACACTTCATGAAAAAGTGAATCTCTGTCTTGGAAGAACTTCCATGCCATTCTTGCTCTTAAAGAAGCAGTTTTGGATGCACAAGAAATTAATCCTCTCCCTCCCTTGCTTATCGGTTTGCACATATCCTCCCAACTAACAAAATGCAACCCCATTGATCCATCCAATTTACTCCAGATAAAATTTCTGCAGGTTTTATCTAACTCATCCAAAATAGGTTTTGGAACCAGAGAATGAGAAGTATAATAAGCTGGTAAAGTTAGTAAAATAAATTTTACTAAAGTTATTTTACCTGCTATAGAAAGGATTTTACTTCCCCAAATGCTAAGTAATTTCATAGTTTTATCAATGATAAACTGGAAGTCATCCGATGAAAGCCTTCTTAACGCCGTCTTTAATCCCAAATAGTTGAACTCTTTCACAGTTTTGAATCCCATAATCCTTGCAATGGTCTTCTTCTTTCTTCTACAAACATGATTCCCAAACAACATGGCAGATTTATTCAAATTCGCACGTAGTCCTGTCTAATTGCAAAAGTTGTATAAGATCTCCTTCACCTTTATCACTGCATTTTTGTTAGCTTCGGAAAACATTATCACATCATCAGCATACAATAAATGTGATATTCTCGGGCCATTGGAATTGATCTTAATTCCATAATAACTTTGAGAAAAAGCATTAGAAAGAAGTTGGGCACATAGAATGAAAATAATTGGTGATAATGGACATCCTTGTCTAAAGCCACTCTTGGCTTGAATCCAATTTGAATTTCTTCCATTTATAATAAGAGCAAACTTTGGATCTTCTACACAATTCAATACCAGCTTGGATATCATAGGAGGAAAACTGAAATAACTCAAAACATTTCTTAAAGCTTTCCAAGACATGGAATCATAAGCTTGTTCCATGTCTACGTTGAACAAAGCCAATCCTTTGCTTCTTTGGAGAACCTGAGCTTGTGGAACACTTCATGAGCAAACCAATACATGTTCTGATAAGCATCTTCCACGGACGAAAACTGTTTGATCACTAGAGATAAGCTTTGGGATGACTTCAATCAGCCTATTTAATAAGACCCTAGCTGCCACTTTGTAAACCGAATTACAAAGACTACTAGGTCTATAATTAGAAGGCAAAAGAGGATTTGATTCCTTTGGAATAAGTATGATAAGAGTTTCCTTCCATTCTTCATTTAGAACTCCATTGCAAAAGAATTGATTCAGAGCTTTCTAGAAATCTTCTTTTATGATATTCCAATATGCTTTTATGAAAGAGTATGTAATACCATCTTGTCCCGGTGAGATATTGCCTCCCAAATGATTCAACACTTTCTCTACTTCTCCAATTGAGAACTCTGCCTCCAGCAAGCTCCTATATGTATCATTTAGTCTTCTTACAACTGCAGTCCAGCCGTGAAGATCACAATGTCTGTCTTCCCACTTATTTTCAAAATATTTGAAAAAAGTGTCTTCAATCAAAGATTGATCTTCCACCACATCCCTATATTCATTTTTAACTTTAATAATTTTGTTGGCATTCCTTCTTGCACTGGCATATGAATGAAAAAATTTTGAATTATAATCTCCATCTACAAGACACTTCACTTTGGCCCTTTGCTTCCACCAATCATTCAATCTAGCCATAATAAAATTCACCTCATTTACCTTACTCCTCAAGTTCCAGCAATCAAATTCTGAGAGGGATCCACATGTAGCTTCCTTAGTTTGCATCTCCAAGATTTCTTCCATGAGTTTTTCTTTTAATTTATTAAGGTCCTTAAGTTTGGCCTTGCACCAATAGAATAGAGATTTCAAAGATTTCTGGAATTTTTTGTTCTGCACTTGAGCGCTATTTCCTTGATAATTTTTCTTCCACTCCTTCTTCACAACCGCAAACGAAGCTTTGTATGAAACCCAACAGTCTGCAAACTTGATATTATTCTTGATTTGAGGGAAAGAATCATGTAAGTGTAGAAGAATTGGACAATGGTCTGAGGCTATTCTAGCCAAATGCCTTACTGCCAACCTTTAAGAAGAGCACAAAGCATTGGAATTGATGAAGCACCTATCCAATCTTTCAAGAATTCTAGCTTCTCCATTTTTATTGTTACACCATGTGAATTTGGGATCAATGAATCCTATTTCATGAAAGTCATTTTTCATCAAACAATCTTTCATATCCCTTGGACCTTGTGAAAAAATAAATCTTCTACCTCCAATTTTGTCCTCCTTGACAATATGCAATTGAAATCCCCACTTATAGCCATTGTGAAATCCTCTACAGATTACTTATCCAACATATCCCATAATTCCTTTCTCTTCTGAACTTCTGTGCTGCCATATATTGTAGCAATCCTCCACCGGCAATTGTTATTTAATTTCAAATCTCCAATGACCACTTGAAATGAGTAGTCAATGACAAAAAAATCAACAATTTTATACTTCCATAAAATCAGCATCCCACCAGACAATCTAGAAGAAGGAACATAAACATATTCCCAATCATCACCAATCAAAAGATTAACTTCCATTGTATCAATGGAACTTAATTTGGTTTCAACAACACAAAAAAAAAAAAACACATTATGTAATTTTACAAATTCGCAAAGATATAGAGAAGCATTCTTCTTCCTTGCTCCTCTACAATTCCAAAATGCAATGGAATTCATTAAAAGGGATTAGGGGTATGCCTCCCCATAGTACCTTTCTCTTCAAGCTCCAATCTTCTTAATCTTGTAGAGGAACTAATAGGTCCCAAACTCTTCAATTGCTTGGAAATCTTCTTCTTTGATGATTGCGAACCACTTTCTTTTCGATCACCTTCTTTATTTACAAGATCTTCATCTCCCTGGAATTCTTTTGCTATACTTCTCTTGATAACAGCAGTTGCTCTTTCTTCATTTCCCTTCACTAAATTTAACTCTTTATCTCCTTCCTCTATGTCATAAATCTGGACAATCTCCCCTTCTTCTACAAGATCCCCGAGTACATTAAAACTATTCCCATCTTTTAAACTCATGGAATTTTTGTTTTTTAGAACTTCTGATGCTATAGAAATAATTTTGTTTTGCTCAATGTTGATAGATTGTTGCATTTTTATTTCTAGATGTACATCAATTTCCTTCTCCATGCTACCATCATTATTATTTTTGTTCTTCACAGGAACAAAAATCCTTCTGCTGTCTGCCTGTTGAGGAGGCTTCCTCTAGTTATTGTTTATAAACTTCTTCCTTCCATAATTCACCAACATCTACGGACCATACTCTTCTTTGTCCACTCCTTCACTAGCTGCCATATTCTGAGAATTTCCAGCCATACAACTTTCATTTGCTATTTCCAGATTTCCATTTCCAGTCACATCTTTCTCCAACTTGTTCTCCATGGTAGAATTGGTACAATTGCTTTTGACATGCCCAATCTTTCCGCAATCAAAGCATAAGCTAGGGATCCTCTCATACTCTATCTTTTGATAGAATTTATCTTTCTCTTCTCCAACGCATACTCCTGTCGGTAGTTTTGCATCCAGCTCAATACGAACACAAAATCTTCCAAATTCTCTTCTTGACCATTGAAACATATTTCTATCGATCAAGTAAGGCTTGCCAACCTTGGAGGCAATGCGACAAATGTTGATTTCATCCCAATAATGCAATGGAAGGTGTGGGAGTCTAATCCAAATAGGAGCTGTAAGTCCTTAGAGGGAATTTGGATTAAAACTTTGTGACCTCCTATTTATCCCCACAATATTACCGTTTACAAACCAAGGACCATTGGTTAAAACAGATTCTACATTACTTGGATCATAAAATGAGCATCATATCCATCCTCTCCCAAGCACTGTAAGATGGAATTTCCCATAAACCGACCATTGTTTCCTTAGCTCAAAACTGAAAGAAGAGAAAGGAATTTCATATTCAAAAACTTTAACCACTAAGGAGTTCTACAGCTTTTTAGAATTCTCTATCACCTTCTCCTCATAGAGCTTAATTGATTTCCCATCTTTCGAAAGGAAATTCCCAAAATCCAAGTCTTCTACTCTGATGTTATATTTTTTTCTCCCAAGTGTTAGGTTGATTTCCAGGAACTATTCTTTCAGGCAATTCCACATACACATTGTCACAGCTGGCCAAGACTCCACTGATGCATTCACGAACTTCATTCAAGTTTGAATTTTGTAATTCTTTCGGTAAAAGAACCTTGTCTCTTTCATTAATAACAGATTTGTTAGCATCAATTGGAGCTTTACGTAAACCTTCATCATTTTTATATAATGTAGCACTCCTATCTATAACTACTGCACTTTGGATTGCTTCACATTTCAAAATTGTTGAAGAGGATTTCACAGCAACTTCATTGAGAATCACAGCCTTTCCATTTGAACAATCCCCTTCAAGATAGCCTTCTTGCAAAATACCTTTGCCTTTGCTGATGAAAACATTATCCTTCTTGTTCTCCATCATTCCTCCTTCATTAATAACCAATGGCTTGTTTAACCTTCCATTAGCTTTGTTGAAAGAAAATCTCCCATCTCCAAAAGCTGAAGGAGACGACGAAGCTCCAATTACAACTCCAGTCGATGAACGCCCTAATGACCGACGTTCCTCAGGTGGTCCGCCGGCCATCAGTGGCTGGCACCATTAGCTGCCATCGTCAACCATGAAATTTGTGATTTAAAATTCAAAATTTACTTGTCAAAATACCAGAGTATCTCTCTCTACTTTCTCTCTCTCACTTTATTATTTTAATTTTCTTTAGCTAAGCCAAAATAAGGCATTTATCGCTCAGATCACTGGGATGCTTATCGGTCTGAAGGACTGTTCTTAGATTATTGGCATCCTCCTCCACCTGAGTGGTTAAAGATTAACCTTGATGTAGCTCTTAAAGAGAATTATATGGCCGGTATCGGAGGGGTAGTAAGGGATGACAAAGGAAGGTTTGTCCTCACTTTTGGGAAAGAAAATGGATTAGGACAGTGCACGATTGGAACTATCAGCATTCGAAGCATTGAAAGTAAATTGGCAAAGATGGATATAAGAAGTCAAAGGCATCATTGTGGAAGGAGATAATAAGAATAATCTCCAATTTCTTCAGCAAGTGTATTGCGAAATAAAGAGTATTAGTGAGACCATGGAGGATGAAGATCTCTTATTTATTAGTAACTTCAATAATTTTATTTTTAATTATGTTAGGCGCAATTGTAATAAGTTAGCAGATTATTGTTCTAACTTAGCTTTATCTTTGGATTTTGATTGGGATTTATTCCTTGAAAACAACCTTCCTTCTTCCTTTGTTAAACTTTTAAAGGAAGAAAGTGAAAGATGGTTGGTTCCACATTTGCTTGTATTTAGGCTATTTGGTGCTTTTTTTTTTAATCTTATTGCTACTTAGCATTTCTAAAAAAAAAAAGACGTCATATATACAATCCTTAGTTCATTCCGGATGAACATTTCAAAAAATTTACCTGTTCATATAGACGAGAATGTATGCATCAATTTTATACTCTGAACGTCGTCTGTATGAATGCAATTTTGTATAGTACGAACATTACTTAGAAATTTTCCCACCCATGATATGATTAACAATTTCTGAAGGATCCCTCACGCCAAATTTTCTTGTACTATCTAAAATTGTATAGTACAATTAATTATAAAAAGTTACAAGTTTTTACACTCCCCTAGTGTGTGTGTGCACAGTTAGCTAATTATAATCGCACTCTCTCAGACTCAAGAAAAGCCTAAAAGTACAGACTTTAAATATAATTAATCATACTCTAATTTATCTTGAAGTCTTCAACTATCTGGAGTATGATTTCTCCAAAATGTTAGTACACATAAACAACAAAAGTAATTTTTTTAATATATGTTAGGAGAAATAATAATTAATACAATAATATTTTGGAATCATAAAAAATACACATAATATAAAAAACATAGTTATGAAAACTAAGTTGCAATAATCTCCTACTTTTTGATGATGGTAAAATAATTATTTTTTGAGTTAGTATTTAAAACAATTTTCTCCTTTGCTTCCCCTAAATGAATGACAAATTAAGAAATAAGGGATTCCATGGAGATAAAAAGTAATAAACCCAAAAAATAAAAGATATCAAATAAAAAATAATTCAAACAAAAATATGAACACAAACGAACATTCAAATATTCAAACACTTAAACAACAATCACACATGCATTCAAAATATACACATAAACATGCATAAATCATCAAACAGTAATAATCAATCAAACAAACAATATTAGACCTCCCTCTTTTGACAATAACAAAAAGGGAAGTACAACTTGAAATGAGGGGATTCAATAAATAAACCAAAAGAGTTGAAGAGAAAAGTGTTTTAAATCAATTGCAAATACAACATTAATTTTATAATACTAAAAAGAAAAAATTCAAATTTTTTAATCAAAGAACAACTAAGATAAGAAAAGTCAATCAAAGTCATTGTTCATGTTAGACAATTTAAATAAAGATGATTATTGTAAAAAATGATGAAATTAAGATTAGTTAACTCCAAATTCAACATGGAATATGATTCTTAATTAGATAGATTTGGATAGAGATTAAATCATAGTGAAAAAAACACAAAAAAAAAAATTCAATTGGCTACATTGGGCATCTTTCAAAAACTTGTGGCACACTTTGTGCATCTTTTTTATTTGAGCTAATTTTATGCCTATTTTCACTTTGCGAACTATTGTGCATATTTTATATTTTTTCACACATTGTGCATTTCTTTTTATTTACTCTTTGGGTCTTTCAATATCAATAATCTAAATTCAAATTTTACAAATAACAAAAATAAATATATTGAAAAAGAAGTAAAAAATAATAAGACATCAATTTTGCAATAATTATATTTTAGATATGTTTGTCTAAAAGAACAAGAAATTGATCTTCTCATCTAAATCCAGTTATAATTTTAGTTTAAATTTTTAAATGATTAGATTTCATAAGGAAATTAATTTGTATAGCAAATTAAATTATAGCCCAATTCAGTAATTAATTTGAAAAAGTTTATCTCATTAGAGATATTAACATTTAAAGAAGCAAGAATTAAAACATGTCATCAAAACATAATACTTTTCACTAATACCATAATAGATCATATACATTAATTTTCAATGATACCAATCATAACAACACTTAATGTTATCACATAATAACTTAACAGCATATGAAAAACACTACAGTTACTTAAGAAAAACAATCATAACAACGAACACACAAGCTCAATAGAAAGAGCAATAATGAAGTACATCTAGAAATTGGAGGAGCCTGATCTGGAGGAGGTGGTGAGTTAAACATTGAAAAATAGCTATTTATCATAGCTACAATCATATTCACCATGTCAAATTGACCACAAATCCAACCTATGTCTTCATTGTAAAGAGCATCCTACTGAGTCAAGTGATTCTCAGTTTGATCAAAATGTTGATCAAAATGATTCTCTAATCTATCAAAGCATTGGACCATTTCTTGGTAAATGTTTTTGTTCGGTCCAGGTGCAGGTGTTGGAGCAGGTGTAGGAGCTCCCTCTTCTCCCATAGAATCATGACTATAAGAATTTTGATATCACCAAAAAAGTGACCGAAAAGAGGCATCTGTGAAATAGATTGGTAGTTCCATGGGAAGATCATGATGAATCAAATTGTACTTCTTAAGAAGAATGTAGGAAACAAGATGTTCTAAAGCCACATTTTTCTTCCTCTTTTGGTGTGGAAGTCCAATTTCAGAAAGGTTGTACATGCAGTCCATAATGAGTTGGGCTTCATCAAAGAGTTTTTCAGTCATAATCAGATAGGTGAATGTAGACAAAAGTGGAGTCATATTTACTCGATCACCAGCTTTAGGAATATCAAAGTTCTTAAAACATGCTGGATGATCCGGGCATTTTGATTCAAAGTATAAACTAAAGTAAAATGATTAATTTGGGAGACACCTTTAAGAACTTTATTAATTTTAGACCAGTCAAAGTTAGCTCTAGAGGTTAAAGTGTGGGCTCGAATCCCCTGGATTCTCATACAAAGAATGTTACCTAAATCTTCCGTGGTTATTTCTGTTTGTTATTTCTGCACATAAGAAGTTATCCTAGAGTGGTCCTCATTAACTCTCATATTAGACAAGAAGTATTGGAAAGTTTCTTTGTGGTAGGCATAAATGAGAGTGATAATAAAAGAAAGTTGAGTTGAGGAAAATAAAGGCATGACAGAAAAGTAAAGATCATCTGGAATGAGAATTCTAGAAGGGGTGATCTTGGCAGTAATATACCTAAAATAGGCATTCTCATTCTCATCCCCAACACTTTTAGAAGAAGAATCCCTAAAACTACAAGGACATTTACAAGAACTAGTCATTTCTAAGATGAGAGCTCTAGAGGGTTTTGAAGTGGATATGAAAGTGAATAAAAATAATTTCAAAGACCCTTCTATTTAAAAAAAAAAAAACTAACAATAGTACCGTATAAAATTTGGATTGTACATATGATTGTAAAATCATATGGGATGAAAATAGTTTCGTATGTATGAATGAAAACAGCAAAAAATAAAATGGCTTTTCATAAAATACCATTTTTGAAGCATCCTTTCGTACAAGCTTTTTGACCACTTGATCGTACATATGAATAGGTGTTTATCCATGATGATCATAATATTAAAGATCATTTTAAAGGCGGTTAGGTTCATCCCTCATAGAAACTGACTTCTAGATCAAAAAGATGAAAATAATTTCTTACGTACAATTATAATAAATAACTGACATTTTTTGGAAAATCGACCACACTTGCACATATGAAACTATGCAAATCATATAGGATAATTACATCATCATACAATATGAAACCTATAAAAACTAAGTTTTGCATGCTTAACTTCAAAAACTATCATGTATATGCTACAAAATTCGCACGAGATAAAAAAATATTTGTACGGTTTTAATAAAACACCTAGAAAGCAATACATGACAAAAAAAAAATCTTCTCAAAGCCAATCATTTCACATCAAGTGACATGCCACTAGTCTAAAAATAAAAAAAATATAAAAAAATAAAATAAAATACATTAAAAAGTAATTAAATAGAGGCAAACTAAATAGACACATCTATACAGCACATCAAGTTTGCATAATTTTCAATTTAAGCATTAAGATCAATGACACATAACTTGGTACTTAAGGTGCTAAAAGTGTGAAAGGCCAGTGGTCTTGTGAAAATATATGTAAATTGATTTTCTGTAGTAACATAATTCAATTCAATTTCTCCCTTAGCTACATGATCTCTAATAAAGTGATACATTATATCTATTACATGGTTTTAGAATATTAAATAGGATTTTTTGAAATGTAAATAGTACTAGTATTATCACAAAAGATTGGAATTGTGCCAATTAGACATCCTAAATCAATCAACTATTATTTTAACTAAAGAACTTGTGTCACACAACTACCTAAGATAATGTATTCTACTTCAGTGGTAGATAGGGCTACTGAATTCTATTTCTTACTTGACTAAGAAACTAAAGAGTTCCCTATGAATTGATAAGTTCCAGATATACTTTTCGATCAACCCTATAACATGTAAAGTCTGAATCATAATATTTAATAATTTCAAAAGAAGAGTTGTGCTTAAGATAACAAATCCCTAAATTTTGAGTTACCAAAAGATATCTCAGAATTCTTTTTACTGCTGTCAAATGTGTTTCTTTTGAATCAAATTGAAATCTAGCATACCAAAAAAATACTAAATATTATATCTAGTCTGCTAGTAGTCAAGTAAAGTAGTGACACAATTATCCCTTTAAATTTCTTTTGATCAATAGATTTTCCCTTAGGGTCCTTATCCAATTGCACTGAGGAACTCATTGGTATAGTTATAGGTTTAGCATTATCCATTTTATATTTCTTGAGGATGTTCTTAATATACTTTGATTGACTAAGAAAAGTTCCTTCCTCATTTTTCTTAATACCAAAATCAAGAAAATAACTCAAATCTCCCATTAAACTCATCTCAAATTCACTACTATTTTTTTTTTTGAAAAATTATCACAAAGATTTTTATTTGTATATCCAAATATAATATCATCAACATATATTTAAACAATAAGTATGTCATTTCCTATTTTCTTCAAAAAGAGAGTGGTGTCCACACTTCCTTTAATAAAAGATCTCTATAATAAGAAAGTGCTTAACCTCTCATACCAAGCCCTCGGTGCCTATTTCAGTCCATACAATACCTTTTTCAGTTTAAACACATGATTAGGTAATTTAGACTTTTTAAAACTTAGAGGTTATTCAATATAAATATCGTCTTATATCACCCCATTCAAAAAGGCACTATTGACATCCATTTGATATAATTTAAATCCTTTAAAGTAAACAAAGGCTAACAAAACCCTAATTGCTTCAAGTCTTGCTACATGGGTAAAAGTCTCTTTAAAATCAATCCCTTCTATTTGATTATACTACTTAGCTACCAATCTTACTTTATTTCTAATCACAACTATAGAATAATTCATATTAATTTTGAACACCCACTTAATTCTAACAACACTTTGATCTATAGGCCTTTTAGTTAATTCACAAACATCACTTCTTACAAATTGATTCAATTCTTCTCGCATGTCCAAAATCCAAAATTCTTCTAAAATTACTTGATTTATATTTGTGGATTCAACCATTAAAATAAAAGCTGAATGATTTACCTCTTTGCTAAGTCCATGCCCAATCCTAACACCTTGGCTCTTCCAAAATGCCAGATTCATCAATCACAACATGTGTGGTCTCCTCAACTACTAAAGTTCTCTTGTTAAAAACTCTATAAGATTATCCAACACTAGAATATCCAAGATAAATTCTTTTATCAAATTTTGGATCAAATTTTTTTTAAAGGTGTTTTCCCATTATTATGAATGAATACCTTACATCCAAAAACATATAAATATGACAAATTTGGTGTTCTCCCCTTAAGAAGTTCATAGGGTGTCTTATTTAATTTGGACCAAATATTCATCCTATTAATAACATAATAAGCTGTACTAATAACTTCAAACAAAAATTATTTTGGAAGTGAATATTCTGCCAACATGGCTCTAACGGCTTCAATTAATATTATGTTCTTTCTTTCAACTTCCCATTTTGTTGAAGGGTCCTAAGTATTAAAAAATTATGATAAATTCCATTTTCTTTACAAAACTCTTCAAATTTTTTATTTTTAAATTCACCTATATGATCACTTTGAATTGATAAAACCTCACATCCTAGTTTTCTTTAAATACAAATAAAAATACTTATAAATTCCTCAAATGATTCACTCTTATATAATAAAATTTTAACCCAAGTGAATCTAAAAAAATCATCAACAATCACAAATCTAAATACTTACAGTGGTAACCGATCAAAAAAGATTCATATTAATAATTTCTAATGGTTTGCTAGTCCTAAGATCCTTAATAGAATGAAAGGAGGACTTTACTTGTTTTCCAAGTTGACATGCATCACACAGGTGGTCCTTAGAAAAATTTAGTTTTGGTATTCCTCTAACAAGTTCTTTTTGGATAATTTTCCTAAGGTTCTTCATGCTAGTGTGACAAAGTCTTCTATACCATAACCTGGATTATTAAAAAAAAATAGATTAAAAAAAATTAGTATATTTAATACAATTCAAATCAAGCATGTACACATTGCTTACCCTAATTTCATTCAAAACATAAATTCCATTTTGGCTTATTATGTATCTAGTGAGAAATAATTTTCAAAATAACCCTTATCACACATCTGACTAATACGTAACAGACTATGCTTTAAGCCTTCTATAAGTAAAACATTATCAATGAAAAAATTATTCAAGTTTTTAATCATACCCTTGCCTACCACTTTCCTAATGGTATTGTCTCCTAGTGTAACCTTACCTCCATTCTTGGCTTCTAGCGATATGAATTATGTAGTGTCTCCAGTCATATACTTCAAACATCCACTGTCCAGGTTCTAAATGCTCTCATGGGTCTTGTATGAGAGCATTTCTACAAGATAACTAAACATTAGTCTTAGAAACCCAAATAAGTTTGGGTTCTCTTCTTGATAAAAATAAACTAGATGCATGTTTAATATGACTTATTTTATGCATCTTATGTCTCCAATCTAAATGAATTTTATTATGAGTAGTACAAGTGAGTGAGATATGCTCAAGTAATCCATAATAAAAGCAACTTATTCTATGAAAAGGATTTATTAATCCACATATATTAAATTGTCTTTTATTATATTTTAAAATGATTGTATTTTTATCAGGATTAAAAAATTATTCAAGTGTAGGTGAAATCCTATTTTTCTCAAGTGCTTTCAGTTGAGCTTTAAAAAATGATTTTACACTTTCTAACACAACATTATCAACTTTCAAATAATGTTCTCTATTATCAGATTCATTTGGATTCATGATCATGTAGCAAAATAAGGAGACATGCATATAATCTTCATATTTAAGAGCACAAAAAAATTTGTTTAAATATTTAGAATTTAATTGAGCTAATTCTTTTTCATCTACAGTCCAGTCAACAAACTTTATTTAAGTTCTAATGCCATTTACATGTTTAGGTAGCCTAGCTTATCCTTCATGTACTAAGATCCACATGCCATAATCAAGAGATTGAAGAAAAGTAGACATGTGTGTTTTTCAAAAATCAAAAGGGATATTATAAAATAATGGGGGTCTAGTGATTGAATATCCTTTAACTGTGTTATAGTTTCCAAAAGAAGCTATGATCATTTTCAGAAAGTTATCTAAATCTTAATTTTTGAAAGAAGGCTCTGTACCACTTAAAAAGTATGTATAGGTTGTTAGACTTATAATAATTGTCCTAATTCTAACCAAGAGGGGGGGGGGGGGGGGGTAAATTAGTTATTTTAAAATTCTCGTGAAAATTTAAGAAAACAATATGATATTTTTTTCCAAAAAAAAATTTCAAACAAAAACTTTTCAACGACAAAAATATAAAGTGCAAAAAAATAAATTTGCATTAAAATAAAAAGAACATAGAAAATTTATCGTGGTTCGGTCCAACTAGACTTACGTCCACTCCTTGAAGACTCCCTGTTTAGGTATTGCACTATACCAAAGTGACTCCTTTTTCTCCCATAATAAGGCAGAGAAGCCTTTATAATTACCCTCTCTTCCACTAATCACTAGTACGGCAGAGTACCATCATCCTTAAAAACCCTCCAAGTGTCGGTCGAGTATTATCGTCCTGTCAAACTTTCCAAGCATCGATAGAGAATTTTTATCCTTTAACTCTCTCCAAGTGTCGGCAAAGAGCTATCATCTTTTCACACTCTCCAAGTGTCGGTAGAGAACCATCGTCCTTTCCCACTCTCTAAGTGTTGGCAGACAACTGTCATCTTTTCACACCCTCCTGGTGTTGGTAGAGTATTGTTATCCTTTCACACTGTCCAAGTGTCAACAGAGAATAAGATCTTTATCAAAGTTTTTCCCTCGAGCATGCTGAAAGAAGTAAGGAAGAGATTTGCTATAAACATAAAGAGAATCTCACCTTTGAGTAACCTTATGAACCCTTCACACTCTCAACTTACAAGAACTCTCTCTCAAACACTCCACCAAATAATTATCACACTTTTGCTCTTAAGAAAAATGAAGAAGGATTCATCCTTAGTTAGTTTTTAGGACTATATATATAAAAGACATAAAAAACTATCTAGAAAATTAAAAATTTCAATTTTGACTGTCCATGATCTTATAATAGGATTGATGATCGTACATATGAACAATTAAAATTTGTCTCGTTCGATCTTGTACGAACAAAATTCATACGCAAAAAGAAATCTATACCAACTAACATGATATAGTACAAAAATTTTTAATCAAACCATGTTTTTATATGGACGAAAATGTACGCATCAATTTTATACTCTAGACATCACCTATATGAACCTAAAATTGTCCCAGATGAATAGTTTAAATAATTTACCTATTCATATGGACAAAAATGTACGCATGAATTTCATACTCTGGACCTCGTCTGTATGAATCTAAGTTTTTCCTTGAAGAATAATTCAAGAAATTTACCTATTCGTATGGATGAAATGTACGCATCAATTTTATACTTTGGACATCGTTTATACGAACCTAAGTTCATCCCAGATTAACAGTTCAAAAAATTTACCTGTTCATATGGACAAAAATGTATACATTAGTTTTTTACTCTGGACGTCATATGTATGAAGGTAACTTCATATAGTACAAAACATACTTCAAAATTTTTTCATCCATGATATGATTAATTGATTCTGGAGGATCACTCACGCCAAATTATCTTGTATGATCTAAAATTATACAGTATGATAAGTTTTAAAAAGTTACAAGTTTTTACACTCCCCTAGTGTGTGTGTGTGCATGGTTTCCCAATTATAATAATACTCTCTCAGACTTAAGAAAGTATAAAAGTACAGACTTTAAATACAATTAATCCTAGTTTAATTTATCTTGAAGTCTTCAACTATCTAGAGCATGATTTTCCTAAAATTTTAGTACACATAAACAGCAAAAATAATATTTTAAATATATGTTATGAGAAATAGTAATCAATACAATAATATTTTGAAATCATCAAAAATATAAATGATATGAAAATATATTTATAAAAACTAAGTTGCAACATCCTAATAATAGGATCAATTAATACATAATTTTCATAAATAATCCAGTATGATGTACAACATCGTGGATGATTAGAGTAAAATATGAAATTTAAAAACATTACCTAAATTATGACTGGCGGCTATTTTTTATGATCATAATTAATCATCCTAGACAATCTAAATGATCTAGTAAGATTAGTTAGAAGAGCTGATCATACAGTACGATATAAATCATATAATACAAATAGTTCAAAAATTGAACTTCTTGTTTTGAGTCAATCTCCCTCCCCTTAAGTGTGAGTGTGCATGGTCACCAAATAAGCATACACCCTCATGTGACTTGACTCAAGAAAGCAAAAATACATCAATGAATATTACAAAAATCATTACACCATAACCTATTGTAACAAATCTGAAGCCTTATATCTTCATTGGATGGTGCATGGAGTTCCTAAAAAGTTAGTACACATTCAAATAAAAATTTATTGCAAATACAAGTAGACAACATGATGTGAACCATAATATTTATTATCATAACTAACATTAACCCGTGAGCTTGAGTTGCAACATCGACCATGGTCACTCTGATGTTTGTTGCCAACCCATTACGTTACCTTCGACCATCTTTCCTAACTATTATCCCTAAGACTATCATTGTCTGATTTTGACCCCTATGACTAGTATTGCCTGACTATAGTCCCTTAAACCTCCATTGAATAAGTATGATATCTCCAACCACCATTACCTGACAATGGTCCCTCTAACAACCATTACCTAATTAAAGTCCTTACGAACATTGATGCCTTACTTTGGTCCCTTAGACCTTCATTTCTATACTATAGTCCCACCAAACTTCATAGATGTAGTATAGTTCCTCTGACCTTCATCGATCCAGTTGACCCCTCCAACCAAAATTACTCGACTGTGGCCCCTCTAACCACCATCATGAGACTAAATTCCCTACAACCACTGCCACCTGATTATTATCCTTGTGACCATCAATGCCCGACTATGGTCCTTCCAATCTCCATCACCTGACTATAGTCTCTCCGACCACCATCACCTGAAAAGGATCCTTCTAACCAAATAAATAATGATCTCTTAAGAATAATTCTTTTTCCATTACATTCTTCCAAATCTAACCATGTAATGTGCTCTATAAAATAAATATTACCAAATTATGCTAATGCCTTCCCCAAGGACGGGTATAATTTGTAATCAACTATAAGTACTGGTGAAGTCGTTTCAACTGGGTTTGGCATCATGATTTTCCCATTTTTAGGGGTTTTCAAATAAAATTTTAATGTCTCTTATGACTATAGTGCGCTACAGTCTTATTTGTATGTGTGCGAGATCTTTAAATAATGTTTGGATGTTAAACTTTCCATCTCTCTACTACCTTGAATATTCCAACACACAATAGTTGTATTATAACCTCTTGAAAAAGTGTTTTGAACATAATAGGAATGAAAATAGATACTATAAGAAGTCATATAATTTGCAGAATAAAAGACAAAAAAATATTTTAAATTTGAAAACTTAGTATATTTAATTCTTTTAGTAGTTATTTAGCTTTTTTTTAGGGGAAAACCACAGAGGGGACTACGCGTTGATATAATGGAGAAATTACAAGGTCCTTAAAGGGACCTCGAGCTTGACTAATATTCAAAAGAGCTACAATCCAAAAATAAAAAAAAACCTATAAGCTCAAGGTCCCTACTAATAAAAAATACAATGAACCCTAAGAACATTCTATGGTTCACAAGAATGAGCACCCAAAAAAAGGGGAGCCAGATCAAAGCAGCAATCAGCATGCTCCCCGAACCAAAAAACCCAGCAAAACTGGAGACCATCTGCAAAAAGGAAACCAGAGCAACCAAAAAAGAAAATTAACCTGAAAGGGCTCATACCAGAATAAAGAGATTCATACTGAAAAAGAAATCAATTGATCTTTCTGCAAAGAAAACACAAAATGTTAGTAAACAAAATAACAACAATAGAAAAGAACCTCTAGCTGAGACCAAAAAAACCCCAAAAATGAATAAAAGAACCACCCCGGTCCTTCTCCATCTAGTTCCCCTCACAACACAAGCCCCACTCAGCAATACAGCAAAAATAACCCAGCAAAGAGGAAACAACCAGCCAAAGAAAAAGGACGAGCATCCACAACCAAAGCAGAAAAGAGCCCTGAAGAACCAAAACAAGGACAACCCCAATCAGATACAACCAATAAAAACCAAAGCACCGACAAGAAGAATGGAGTCCCAGCCAAATGAACCAAAACAACGATGGCCAGGCCTCAAAAGACAGAGCATTACCATCCCAAAGCAACAAAACTGAGCAGAAAAACCACCTAGGAGTAGACATAAGGAAAAGAAATTTTATCCAGGTGAATAAGGCCACGAATATGCAGAGGCAAAGAATCATCAACCAGATCATTAAACTGAGAAAAACCAGCACCAAGCTGGGCAATGCCACGAGCACAGGCATTACCATCTTTAGAAATAAAAGAGAAAATAGTGTAAATAGTGTTGGTAAGAGACCTGATATTAGGAATAATATAAAAAGAATCAGAAGCACAATGACTCTCCCCAGCGCCAAGTAAACACTGGACCTCCTGAAGAAAGTCAATCTCAGTGGTAATGTTAGAGATACCCAAACCAATACAACAATTTAACCCGTAAGCAATAGAGTGAAAAATGGCCAACTAGCCACTACTAGAAAACTGACCCACAAAGGCAGAGATGAAATTGCCATACCCATATCTAATAATGCCACCACAACCTAAACCATTATTAACCACCTCAAAGCCAATATTCATTTTAAAAGTCCCAATACATGGTTTAACCCAAACCATAACCCTAGGCAAAACAGAGGCTTGAACATTAATACCAAGGGAAAAAGCAACATGCTGACATTAATAAAACCCTTTCCACGAAAGCAAATTAACAGAAATTAAACTACACAACTTGTCTTTCACCTTATAAACAACCCTCGCGGCATCCATTTTAATACCATTAAACACAGCATTATTCCTCTCCAACCAGAGGTACCAAAAGATTAAAGAGAAGGTAACATTCCTAACATGGCCTTTATAGTTCACCCAAACTTTAATTAGAATATAGATAGATAAAGTCCCCTTAAACTTGTCAAGATTAAAAAGATTATAAAAAAAACACCAAGTTTTAACCACAATAGGCCCAGACACAAAAACATAATGCAAATTCTCAGACTGAAAACAACATTGGCACTTAGAGGTAATGTGAAACCCCCGTTTCATCAAAATATCATCTGCATGAATAAATTTATTTAAAATTCTCCAAACAAAAATAGAAACAGTCTTCGGGATACACTTATGCCAAATCCTAGCAAAAATAAGACTAATATCTTTTTTAAGTCTAAAATTATGCCAAGCATCTTTCAGTCTAAACAAACCATCCTTGCCCAACTTAAATAAAATAGTATCATTCTCAGCAATGTTAAGAGGAATAGAGAGAATCACCTCAATAATATCAAAAGGAACCACCTCAGCCAACTTATTAACATCCCAACCATTATTAGAGAAAAAATAGCTGACCTTAACATTCTCAATAGTGGAAGAATTAATATGAGAGTCGATAGAAGCAAGATTCAGCAAATTATCCTGCCAGAAAGAGACATTACCACAACCAAGGCCCCAATAAATAAGAGGCTCCACTTCCCATTTAACCTTGCACATCCTTTGCCAAACTTCCCGTATTAACAGAGCAAATAGCAGGGTGTTTCCACCCACAATACTTAGAATGCATAAAGTTAGCCCAAAGAGATAAATTAGAATGAAAGTTAAACCAAAGTTTATAAGAAAAAGCATGAGCCAGATCTTGCATAGATTTACAACCAAGACCCCCCTCAATTAAAGTACCATAGCATTTATCCCAAGAAGCCTACACAATTTTGTTGTTATTGGCCGCACCTTTCCAAAAAAACTTGTTCAAGATAACATCAATCCGATTACAGACCCATTTGGTTGGAAGCAAAGTTTGAAAAGAGTAAACAGGAATCGAGCATAAAACACTCTTAATAAGAGTAATCCTACCCCCATAACTCAAAAAATTAGATTCCCATGACATAAGTTTATGTTGAATGGAAGCAATTAAATCATTAAATAAAAAAGACTTTTTCCTACCTTTAAATAAAGGAATACCCTGGTACTTGATAGGTAACTGACCATGCACAAATACAGTGAGATTTTTAATGATAGAGATGCGGTTCCTCTTCATACTCTTAGGAACAATAAAATAATTCTTAAGCTTGTTCAAGGCTAAACCACTAATGTTGTAGAAATCTTGAAAAAATTGCATAATTCTAACAATATTAGGCCTACAAGCATTAATGAAGATGAAAAAATCATCAACAAAGCAAAGGTGAGAAATAGGGGAACCCCCCTAGTTTTGAAACACATCTTAGGATAACGGTCAAACATAGAAGCAATACTCCTAGAAAGGTAATCAGCAGCAATAATAAAGAGAGCCGGGGACATAGGGTTGCCCTGCCTAAGACCATGAGATGATTTAAAAAAACTGTTGGTTTTACCATTAATAACCAGAAAAAATAGGACCCCTTAATACAATTCTTAATAAGATTAATAAAATCTAAATGAAAACCAAAAGCATGAAGAATGTTATAAATAAACTGTCATAAGCCTTAGAAATGTCCAGCTTAAGGATAGAGTTACCTCCCCTCACCTTAATGTCCAGATCATGGCAAAACTCTTGAGAAAGCAAAATATTATCATAAATAGAACGACCTTTAAAAAAACCCATTTGAAACTGAGAGATAATGTTAGGAAGAACATTAGATAATCTAGCCATAAAATTTTTAGAAATCAATTTATTGAAAAAAGTGCAAAGACTAATGGGTCGAAAGTCATCCCAGCAAAAAGCATGGCAATTCTTAGGGATAAGGACAATGGAAGTAGCAGTAAAATACTTAGGCATCTGATTACCTGCAAAGAAATCCAGCACAACAGCATAGAGGTTATCCTTAATGATCTCCCAAGCATTTTGAAAAAATTTAGTAGTGAAACCATCCGGGCTAGCCACAGAATTACTGTTCATATCAAAAACAACCTTCTTAAGTTCCTCAAAAGAAGGAGGGGAAGAAAGCATAGCATTCTCCCCATCTGAAATAATTTTAGGAATAATAGCCGGATCAATAAAATTAGAAGGAGAGAAATCCCTATTGAGCCTATTAGAAAAATGCTGCACAGCCAACATAGCAATTTCCTCACCATTATCAGTGAAAGACCCATCATGAAGAACAATTTTAAGAAAAGCATTAGAGGCACGTTTATGGTTCACCAAAGCATGAAAAAACTTAGATTATTATCGCCTTCCACCAAAAACTTAGAGTCCGCCTTTTGCTTCCAAAAAGTCTCCTCTTGAGCCTGGAGATTGGAAAGGTTAGCTTTAGCCTCTTGAAGAGAGGCAAAGTTAGCATCAGAAGGAGAATTAAGGAAAAGACTTTCACAAACATTAACCGAATCTTCAGCATATAGAATATTTTTGAAAACATGCTGGTTCCACCAATGTAAAACCTGTTTAAGCCTCTTCAACTTAAACCAGAGCCTAACCATACCCTTAATAGAGTTATCAGGGTGAAGACAAGCATTCAAATTCTCTTGAATAATACCCAAAAAAGAATCATGCTGAAGCCACATATTTTGAAATCTAAATTGAGGAAAACTATTCATCTGATTATTATTAAAAGACAGAAGTAAAGGGGAATGATCCGAGAGCGTGCGGCTAAGATGTTCAACATAAACAACATTAAAAGAATTAAACCAACTATCATTAAAAAGAATACAATCCAATCTTTGCCAAAGCCTACCCCTATTCAAGATAAATTGATTACCAGAGAAACCAATATCAATGAGATTATAGTTGATAATCATATTATTAAAATCTTCCATATAATACGAGCTAGGAGAAGAGCCCCTAGAATGCTCAGAGGGAGAGGAAATAGCATTAAAATCACCCCCAACCATCCACAGGCCATGAGACAGAGCACAGTTGATACCACTGAACTTTCCTTAAACCACGAGAGGACGCCGCATAAATAAAAGAAGCATAGCAGTTAATATTTAAAGCATCAATATGATAGTGTAAAACTTGGGTAAAGTTACCAATAACTTCAATCTTAATAGGATCTTTCCAAAAAACCCAAATCTTATTAGCACAGTTAGCCGTATAATGCTTAAAATCAAGAAACTTAGCAGTACTAGGTAACTTGGAAACATTAACCAGAGGTTCAAGCAATACCAACATAGAAATATTATGAATGCGACAAAGATTCTTAACCCTAAGTTTAGAAGAAGCACCCCCAATACCCCTCACATTCCAAATAATGAATTTAATCATAAAAAATAGAATAACAGCTATTTTTAGATCTGGTACTAACACTAGATTGTAGAACAAGGTTAGAGTTTTTACCGGATTGAGACAGAGTTTTTCCCTTTTTTTCCACATTTACCATGTCCTTCAACAAAACTAGTATCCAAATCATCTTTAGCAAAATAAGAGGCAGTACATTCAAGTTCATCATTATCAGAGAAATGCTCAAAGTCGGGCAAAGAATTAGAGGGAGACTTACAAACCAGCATAGAATCCTGACCAGGAGCATATAGTTGAAACTCACCCTCTTCTAAAGATACATCATCCTCCATCTCCAAAGTATGTAACCCAAGATAAGTATTTTCTAACACTACCAAATTCTTTTGACTGGACTCGCCACCAACAACCGTAGTAGTCTGGGGAGGGGAAATAGGCAGTACCTGCTTACCACTATCACATAATTGACCGCCAACATTAGTAGGTAAAAGATTAAGAGAAGAAACATCAGATTTAAGGATATTTGAGGGCTCAGACTCATCAACCCCTTGCTTAACCATGGTTATCTGTTCTTCCAGAGACTCAATACCAGCACCACGAGATTCTCTAAGTTTAGACTAATCAATCTCCAACGATTCCTGCACATTCTCAGAAATAATTAAACCAGAATTCAGCTTATTAAGAAAAGTGCAATCCTTAGAAACAATGTCATTTTTAACAGTCTCCACAATAGCCTGGTTCTCAATATCGGTTAAATTATTCGGTTGTAAATTCACAATATCCAACGGATCATCTCCCTTTAGAATGGGAGCTTTACCTTGCACATTACCTTTTCGAAGATGCGGATGTAACCTAAAACACTCATTGAAAGTATGACCATGCATTTTACAATGAGAACAGAAAATAGGGAGGTTTTCAAATTCAACCTTTTGAAAATAGCCGTTGAGCTCAGATCCCAACCAAACTTTTGAGGGGTATTTTTTCGAAACGTCAAGTTCCACAAGCACACGGGCAACAGAAGGATGAGAAATAGAAGCCATGGCCTGGTCCATTTGCAAAGGCCTTCCAAAAATCGATGCAAGACCAAACAATATTTATGTATTAAAAAAATGCAGTCTAAGATTAGGAAAAGCCAACCATACCAAAGCTATCGGAGATTCCTCATGGACGTCAAAAGTAGGAGTCCATTTAAGGAGTCTCATTTGGCACCCTTGAATGAAGTAAGATCTTCTAGCAAAGATACGACTATAGTCTAGGTCATTAGTTAACTGGATTGCAACATGCCTGGGGTCAAGCAATCCCACGTGAAAAGCCCCAACAAGCTTCAAACTTACAAAAAATTTCCGGATCACATCCAGATTCGAGCGACGAAGCATGAACTTACCTACAAGAGTTAAAGCAAAGGGTGCTGCATGCTGCAAAACCACCGCTTCATCAAAAAGTAAAGTCGGATAACCCTTAAAAGAAGATTGTATAAAACTGAGCTTAGGAGAAGCAGAGGAGGATCCAGAAACAACCTCCTTAAAGGATCTAGAACGACCACTGGAAGGGATAGCATTAGACGGGAGAGATGAAGGCGGAGTCGTCATCTCCCAAAAGAAAAAGCCGAAAAGCTCAAAATAAAACACCAACCAACAACGATCGCAAACAAGAACAAAAAACATCGTAAAAAACCAAACCGATCTCCAGGAAACCGAGGTGGAAGACCACAGATGAAGGAAACCCTTGTTGGTGGAATTTTGAAAACAGGTTTTTTAAAAAAAAAATAGTTTTCTTTGGGATTTTAAGATTAAGGTTGAGTTCTAATTCTAAGGTCGAATCAACTCGTTAGAAAGAATATATCACCCCGGGGGACGAAGATAAACTTTCATAACGGTGTTCAGGCTTAGAATTATGTAAACATATCTTGAATATTATGATCGGGTTCTAAAGAGAACTTCATATGGCCCCGAGGGAACAAAGTAGAGTTCAACTAAGTACCCAATTACAATATCCAAGAAGTATGATCGTCGCATTCACATCCAAAGCCTTATCGAAGAAGGATGTATCTCCCCAAAGGGAAATGACACCATTCTACGATAATTCTTCGAATGCAACGACGACGATCATTCATTAACTTTTCCCAAAGAAATCTAGTGAAGTTTTAAAATCAATTTTAAAATCAGGTGTGTGGGGTTCCAAATCTCCTACGAGCGCAAGCCCTCGTAGTTAATTACATCGTAGGGAGACAAAGTCCCCTACGAAAACTCTCGATTAGAATAAGAATAAAATTTTGTTAGATTTTCTAGGAGTGATATCAAAGAATAAATAGAATTATTGGAAAAGATCAAGAGGGAATGGATCAAAATTGAGCAGTTATTAACAGATTCAAAGGAAGAGAGGTAGGGGACACTTTGAGATTCCAGAACTATCCGGAAGTGTCCCAACTTAATCTAAGTGTTGGGCTTTATGTTTTAGGATTGAAAGAAAATTTTAATTAGAGTTGAGCATCTTATTAGAAATTTGGGATTATATTCCCGAAATTTGGGGTCTTATAATCAAAGATCTGCCCCGGATCCTAAATCTATTTTGGACACTGGACCACAGTCATCCGATCCTAACTAATGCAGTGCAAGGTCTGGACTTACCCCGGCCTGGATTGGGGAGCCAGCTAACCACCTAGTCGATTTAAAATAGATGAGTCCGGTCTTTTATGCAAGAGTGGTAGGAACGTTGTAATTAAAGTTTTGGAGGGTCGGGGCCAACATCTAGAGATTTTCCTAATTAGCCCCTTTGACATATGTTGGGTGCAAAAATGCTAAACTGATGCAATTAAAATTTTGACTCTTTTAATTTGTATCTAATGCAATGCATGCTAGTTAACAACTTCCAATCAAGTATGCTTGAAATTTTAAAAACAGGCTTATAAAATAATTTTTTAGAAAACTGGACTTCCCCAGGTCTGGCACCTCGTCCTCATAGGTCAGACTATCCGGACTCTACCCGCAGGCGGGGAAGGGTCTAAAGCAAGGAAAGAGTAATGCAAAAATATGCATGCGACCCCGGGGTCGATCCCTGGCTAATTCCCTAGATTCGTTATCTTTCTATGTTATTTAGACTCACTAAAATTTTAGACTTTAATATTTTGAGTATAAAACTTTCACACCCTCGCGAGCCTCACATATCCAGGCTAAAACAAAAGCGGCATACAATCGCCAAAAAACTAAGAAAAAGCAAGTAATCCTAAAGACAACCAATTCATCACATCAAATATAAATTAATTAATAAGTAAATGTCCATAGGCTGAATTGCCTTGCTTATTACAAACCAGAATATTACAGAAAGTAAAGTGGCCGGGCACCACTGACAACAACCCGGGTTCTAAACCTAGTAATGACGCAAGTTATTTTGAGTGGGATACTCTCAATCTTCAAATCTTCACATCTTCAATCTTGTTCTTCTTTGGACTCCTTTTCTCCAATCTTCTTGGAATCTTCGTAGTGGATTACCCAAATGGATAAGAGGGCATTTCCCTCTAAAGGGGAAGGCCACTCTTTCCTCTTTGGGTAAGGAGGAGGTATGATCCAAATTTGGATTTCCAAATGGAAAAGGAGTGTTCCCCAAAGGGGTATCCTTTCCTCTTTGGAATCCAAACTTTGGATCTATGTATCCCAACTCAAAATCAACTTTCACAACACTTGACACTTACACAAATTACATTAATATCAAAAATAAAAATCTAGACTCACCTGCAAGGTTATCCTAAGCAGTTAATATATAAAAAGCAGTTATTCCCAAGCAGTTGTGTATGAACAGAAAAGAAAGTAAACACACTGGCCACGCTCTTTTTATGATTAGGGGGGCTTTAGCAGCTGAAGCACCTGTGCAAAGAGTTTATAATATTTATGCATTTTTTTTTATTTGCCCCCTTTTTATATTGCCCTGCATGAGCGTGGCCACCTGCAGAAAACTATGTCAGCATCCATATCGTACCTAACCTAAGGGTAATCTAATCGCCAAACACATCAACCATCCACAGAGTGCAGAAAAGTAAGCAGACACAGCAAAGCAATTTCATCCACAACATGCAGTGAAAACTACGAAAAAATCCGGCACACAGCAGTAAAGTAAACACCGGCCTAACCTAGATCTAGAGTTGGTTGTCCTAGCACATCATCTAAAGTGTGTGTGAAAGGTAGTGTGGCAGGGGTATATCCTAAGTTGGGTGATTAATTAAAGTTATCTAAAAGTCTGAGTTTGTTAAGGCTTAAAAGGGTATTTAGATTAAAATTTAAGTATTAGTAGATTAAGAATTTTAATTAAATATATTTTAAAAGTTAATTGATTACTACCTTTGTTTCACACCGAGGCCGTGAAGTTTATTTCACCTTCCTTGGGGCTAAGCTAATAGCCTTGTAGGCCTGGGTTACCCAGTAGCAATCGGGGTTGATTAAGTTACTTTAAGTTTGTTGTAATTAAGAGACGTGAATTAATATTAGGAAGGGTTTCTTGCTGATTTTCAAAATTGATTAGTTTAAGTTTGCCATTAATCGATTCGTGGCGTTGTGCCACCAGGCTCGAGGAACCAGCCTCCTTAGGACACTTAGCCCCGCAGCCCGGAGTAGTCCAGCCGATAAACCAAATTAATGTAATTAAATTAGAGGTTTTAAAAGGTTAGATAATTAATAATTAATCTATTCTTAAGGTTTAACACCCCTTGGAATCCATTCGTGGCGTTGTGCCACCAGGCTCGAGGAACCAGCCTCCTTAGGACACTTAGCCCCGCAGCCCGGAGTAGTCCAGCCAATAAACTTCATCTTCAGGATGATTGTTGTGTTTTGAAAGGTTTGTTGAATGTTTTAAACATTAAGTTAACATTTTCTGGTGTTTTGGAATAATTGTGAATTTTATGAATTTTTGAATATTTTAATCATTTAATTAAGGGGTGGAAAATGACTTTTTGATTAAGTTCAAATTCTAGAATATTTGTATCTTATTAAAATACTAGACCTTACTACGATCAGTTAGAAGGTAGGTACGTTAAAATCGGATTTTTCTGCATTTTATTACGAAGGTTTGAAGTTTGGACCAGTTTTGAACTATGGTTTGACCAATTTGTTGACTTTTGACTTTGACCAGATTTTGAGGGTTTGAAATTTTTGGAAAATACTAGATTTTAATTAGGGTCATTAGCCACTGAGTTTGATTGATTTAGAGTTTTCTACAATTAGTTATGAATTTTGGAAAATTGGGTATTTATTGGAATTATTAAACTATTTCAATTAAGGGCCCTTTTAATGATTTGAACCCAAATGAGTCTTAAACTTCTTGAAATCAACTCCAAAGATTTGAAATGATCTAAGGAGAGATCAGCAATTGTTTAAAGATTTTTTTGGGATTTTTAATAATTTTTAATTAATTAAAATGGATTAAACATTGATTTTGATTTAAAATTAGATTAAAATATATTTAAAAGTCAAATTAAAGGGATTTCAATTCCACTGATTGAGGGATGAGTTGAGGTTAGTTAGGGGTATTTGGGAGAATTATGGAGAATTAAAACAAATTTATTAGAATTTTATTAAGGCTAAAGGGGGATTTCTAAGGGGAATTATTGTGGCTCCTACTTGGGAAACCAAATGAATCCCAAATATGATGAAATTTAAACCAAAGGATCACCTGATCCTAAGGCCTAAACCCACAAAATTTGGGCTCAAAAGGAGTACTCTAAGGTGGTTAACTAAACCACCTAAGGTGAGCTCTAAGTCACCTTCAAATCACTATAGGGATCTATCCTAGGCTTGGATTGGGGCAAAATCAGTGGCTCTACACTCCTTATCCTAAACATCATCAGCACACCAAAAAATCACACCCTAAATCCCATTGGATAGGTCCATATCCCTTTTTAAATTTAAGGGTCAAACCATGACCCTTAAACTTAAAAAAAAGGTAAAATGCCCTTGAACAACATAAAACAGGGAGATAAAATTTGGACATGTGAAAAACATGTCCAATTTCAATCTCCCAAAATTCCAGACCTGGTGGACATGCATTTAAAAAGTAATTAAAGAAATTCAAAAAATGCTCCAAATGAAATTAAACCTATGATTGACCTAACCAGGGGCTGGAACCATAGGGCTTTTGTAGTGCTCCCTGAGACCTTTCCAATGAGCCTAAGAACACCTAATTTGGACAAGTGTGCAGGGAGTTATGGATTTTTTAAGTTCCCTTGAATTTCTGAATTTAATTAATCCGGCAATTACACAGTCAGCGACCGTTACCCACGCGGCGCGCGATGATTCGCCAGGCAATGATTGGCGCTAACTGTTAACGGCCGGATTAACCACAGCCGTCGGATGGCGGATCGAACGGCTGGGATTAAACACGCTCCGGGACCGCGGGATCTAATCCGAGCCGTTGATCGAAATCAACGGCTGAGATTATGTCTTCAACCTCCGCCTTTACCCGAAGCCGTGAACCTTCTCAGGCGTGATCCGAGCGATCACGCCGGTGAACTTCAACGAAATTTCACAGGGAGGATCAGGGAGGTGGAAACCTTCAATCCAACGGTGGAAATCCGCCGGGGAGAAGGTTTCCTTCACACTTGACCGAACTACCTAGCAAGGGAGCTCGGGATGAAGGAATTACCGGAGAGAAAGCCTCAACGGATGAGCTTCTCTATCTGGGAGCTTCAGGGGACGAAGGCGAGCAGGTTTCCTTCAGAGGCCGCGACTGGAGGACGGCTGGAGGTATGACTTCGAGCGGGACGCCGAAGCCTTTCGCCGGAGTTCGCTCGAAATGATGGAAAAGGCGGTCTGGGAGCTCAAAGGAAGATGCTGGGAGATCGATGGAGCTCTGGGGAATCGTTCGAAAACGCTGGGATCGTCTCTCGAGCTCTGGGGAGTACCAACCTATTCAGCCTCCTCCCGCGAGCTCGGGCGGCCAGGATTGAATTAGGGGAGGTCTCGGATTGATGCCAAGTGGAAAGGGGCGCCGTTCCAGAGAGCTCGTGAGCCTCAAGCCGGCGAGCCACAGCCTTTGGAAGGCTTTCGGTCAGGATCGGCCTGGGGGGACCACCGGAGCTTGCTCTCCATTGGTTCCGACCGCCGCCGGCCACGGTCTGGGTCGGATTGACTAGGGGAGGCCGATGGAGACGTGCTGGAGCTGAGGGTGGAGTCAATTTGGCCTGAGAACGCTGCGGTCGATCCGGTGGCTCGGCTGGGCTCGAACCTGCTTGGTCCGAGTCGAAGTGAGCTCGATCCAGGTTAGGTCAGACCTTGGGTTCGGTATGGGAGGCAGGTCTGGGTCTGGTGCACCCAATGTAGGTGGCAATTGGGTGGAATTCGATCTGGATTAAAAGATGGCTCGGGTTGATCCAAACCTGCTTGATTTGGGTCGATTCGGGCTCAACCCAGGTCAGGCCAGACCCTGGGCTTGAGATGGGGAGTGGGTCTAGGTCTGGTGCACCCAATGCAAGTGGAAATTGGGTGGAATTTGATCTGGGCAGGGAGATGGCTCGGGTCCAAGTGTCTTTGGCTACTTTGGGTTAGCCTAACTCTTGACCCAAATGAGCCCAAGGATTGGGCTGATCAAGGGAGGTGTATTGGGTCCATGGGAACTCAATGACACTTTGATTTGGATTCAATTTGGATAAGATCAAAAGATAGCTCAAGGGAGACCTCTTCTTGGTTACTTGGGTCAAGCCATATGACTAACCCAAGTGAACCCAAGGCTTGGGCCACCAAGAGGGGTCTCTTGGGTGCCCAAGGGGTCATCCCATGCATTCAAAGGACTTGGAATGGACTAGATTCAAATTTTTGAAAGAGAAGGGGTGTATGGGTCCATGGGTCAAACTTGGTTGACTTGGTCAACCAGGTTGACCCAAGGTCTGGGTTTGAGTTCAATAAGTTGGGTTTGATGTTTGAAATTCGTTGGAAGTGTTTTCAAAGAGTTTGGAATTGATTTAATTTGAAATGGCCACTTGAAATCCCATAAGGGTATTTTGGTCAATTTTGACCTATTGGTCAACTAGGGTCAAAAATGGACCTGAAAAATGCAGTTTACTGTTCAGTGGATTAAAATCAAAAGTCTGGAAGTGGTTGGGGGCTTTGATAAAGGTTCCAAGATCAAAATCTCAAAAGGGTTGGGTTCAGTGGCATAGGATGTAAATATTTGAAGGTTTTACAGCCTTTGGATTTTAATTCAGATTCTGGGATTAGAGACCTCAGAATGGGCTCAAAATTGGAGGGTAGCCTTTAGGGACATGTCTTATCACTTTGTAAGTGATAGACTCTGAATCAGAGGCCACTGGACTGGGTTTTGGAATGTTTGAAAAATTCTTTGAAAAAGGTCTTTAGGACAAGGCCTTAAGGCTTAGGATTTGGGTTTGGATTTCTGGATTTGAAATTGATTTTAAATTTGAAAAATTAATATTGCAGTATCCAAATCATTAACAATCATGTGGTGATTGTTAATGAATGGATAGGGTCAAAGCTAGATCAAGGGTAGGATCAAAGTCAGGGTTGAGGTTTGGATTCTCAATTGAACTGGATCATGGTTTGAAAGGGTCTGAAGCTTGAATTGATTTGAATTTAAATTGAATGGAGTTTAGATTGATTTGATGTTTGAGTTAATCAAGGGTATGGATTGATTTGAAGTTAAGGTGGATCAAAGGGATGAATTGATTTGAGTATGGATTGATCCTAGGATCTAGAGGAGTTCTAGGATCTGGATATGGAAGAATCTTAAGCTCTAGAGTAGGCCCTAAGGTCTTGCTCTAGGAAGGATCCTAAAGTCTAGAGTGGATCCTAAGGTCTAGAATTGGATCTGGATTCTGGAAGGATCTTAGTGACCTCATATAAAAATAAGGTCAACAACCCTAAATCACTTTAGAGTCGCCAACGGAGTCGTTGTTCACTTGTTGTTGTATAGTTGTCCAGGCGTAGTTATTTAGCTTTCACCTTTGGTAGAAGTCTCCTATTCATATATCACATAACCCTAAAGTTTTTGTTCATATTTAACCTCCCAAAGATTTCAAATTCAAAATTTTGCAATCCAAAAACAAATGTTTTTAAGTGTGATAAATTACTGTCTAAGCCCTATGTTGCTAATATCAATGACGTGGAGAAACCCTTTCTACCTTTAAATGTTTCAAACTATACATACAAAAGTAACATCATAAAAAAATTCTCTACATAAAAAACTTGAAGATAGCTGGCCTGGAACCATGATGTCAGAACTGGCATTATGGAGCTAGTAAGTTATTAGGTATATTATAACAATCTTGAAGATGTCACCCTGGTGCCATTATTGGTGTTATAGTACAAATAGATTTGCTAATTAGCTAGATTTGTACCTTGATGCTAATGTTAGCATTGTAGTGCCAAATTTTGATCACCATTTTAGTTAGTCTTTGAGATATTTTCTCAACTTCCAATTTCTTTCCTTGACATTTTTCATTTAAAAAGTATTCAAGAATTTTATCATGCACTAAGAATCCATTAAATACCAACATAATAAAAAAATTGTATTTGGAAGAGAAATTCATGATAACTACTAAAGGAAAATATAAAAAAGCATAGAATTATCAAGAGAATATCAAAAAAAACCTTTTATAGAAGATACCCTATAAGTAAAATCTTAGTTAGCTCTCAAGTATTTCAAAGTAAACTAAAATGTGCACATAAGGGAATAAACATTACACTAACCTTATTTGGTTGGATTTTTCCTTGCCAACATTAAGCACTCAAAGAAGAAGAACAAAGGAACCCCTCTATGATATAATTAATGCATATAGAAAGTAAACTTTATTGATATAAGTCTTAGTCCATGAAATAAAAAGGGAAGTAAAACCTTTATAAGACATTCTCTTTAAGAAGAAATTCCTGGATAATGTGTCAAAACCTTTGTGAATATTAAAGTTGGCACAAAAATATTTGCTGCTAAGATTTTGCTTGGATTCACCTAAGAGCTTAGAAGAAAGAATGATATTATCTATGAAAATCCTTTTTTTAAAAAATAAAACTAGCTTAACTAGTGTGGATAATATGGGGCATAATAGGTTTGAGCCTAAACGTGAAACACATTTGGGTCAGTGGCCAAGCAAGAGGGAGAAGAAAAATTTCCATTTAATTTCCTCGTCATTAACAGGTGCACTAATGGAGCTAGCAAGATTTGGTGGAATGACCGACCAAAAGGGGTGCTATCAATGTCTTCATTAAGAGTGGAAGCATTAAAAAGTTTTTAAAATGTGAGATGAAAGACGATGATTGTTCCAAAGAGGCAAAACCACCAAAATTCATAAATAAATTAACTTTCTATAATTTTGGCTCATTCCAATCCTTGCATAAAGAAATTTAAAATTACCTTCTTTATGATTAAGCAATTTTGCTTTGTCTCTTCGAATAATCCAACATGCCTAAGAAAAATAGTAGTTGGATAATTCCACATTAAAATATTTCACTTGGGCATTAATATGAGCCTTTAAGGGGCCATGATTAAGAAGATGAAGATATAAATCTTGCTTTCTATGAATGTCAGCTAACTAGGTATAGATGGAAGTAAGAGAACCATAGGATTTAATGGCAGTTTTAAGGCTTTCAAGCTTGAGGTATAGGTTAGTTATTTTATTAACACATTGGGGTTGAGAGCAAACAAGGATAAGTGCATTTTAGCATCTCAGGCTATGATTCTAATAATAATTAAAGAGAAACCTATATTTGTTAGCCATGGAGGGGTTAGAATGAAGAATGAATGGAGATGGTCTGAATACCAAGGTGCTTTAACTTTATAAAAAGAACAAAAAATTGATCCAACCACTAATAAAAAACTAGAATTTTATCAAGCTTAATATGTGTGGGGCAATTAGCTCTTTGATTGAACCAAGTATTTTATAGAATAGAAGAAACTAATTTATGCAGCCCAACATAAAGAGTTAAAATCCCATAACTTACAATTAATGATAGGATTAAGCCCATCTTTCTTAGAGTGTGACTTGTAATAATTAAAATATCTAAGAATGGCCCAAGTTAAGGCAGAAGAACCATCAATAATATTTCTTATTTGGTCCCAATGGAGGAGCCTTTCTTCTTGAGAGTTATGTTGCAACTCATGACCCCGAGACCCTGAGTTTGAGATTTTGATGATGACAAATAATGTCGTTTGAATTATCTTGAGATTCATTGAATATTATTTGCTATTGTCCATGAGTACTAACATTTCAGGAAAGATCAAAAGCAACTCAGGACGATAGGAAGACTCAAGAATGGGTAGATTAGGAGTATGAGTTTGCAATGTATTTTATTATTTATTTTATTTTTATTTTCTTGAGTATGGCCACATAATGCATAAAAGTCTGAGCAACTATGCACACACACAAGGGGAGAATGTTTTTAAAATGAAAATTCAGAGTTTTTATTTCTCTGTAGATCGTACTGTACGATATTATGTCGTACCATACAATCAGAGCTTTGTAGGATGATTCTGTGAATAGAACGCACCGTACGAAGATAATCGTACTGTATGATATGTTCAAATCCAAAACCCTAGCCGTTGTCTTAACTTAAGTAAGTTATTTTGCACTGCTCGTACTGTACGAACAAGTTCGTATTGTATGATTTATTTTAAATACTTACTTAATTTAACCCGTGATTAGTGCAAAAAATTCGGGCTTAATTATAATTTGAACATCGTACTGTACGAATAAGTTCGTACCATACGATGAACAGAGACGAATTATAATCGTCTCAAAGATCGTCCTGGATGATCTCTTGGATTTTGTCTCATCGTACTGTATGAAGTACATCGAACCATACGATGAACAAAGATGATGTTTGATCGTCCACACTATCGTCCTGTATGAATAGAATTATTGTGGATCGTACCGTACGATTTAATATCGTATCGTACGAACATTTTTGAACTGTTCGTACTACTTCGTACCAGGACGAAGTTTGTTTATACATATCGTACTGTACGATTAGAAACCGTACTGTATGATAGTAACGGCTACTTTTGAAATCTCAGGGATTTTGGAGTATATTTTTATGGGTAAAACTTGTCATATTTTTTTTGAGTTAATTAGAAGAAGAGAACGTGGTTAGAGAGGGATTCCGAGGGAGAGAGCTCTTGAGAAGTTCTTTAGGGTTTGAGAGAGGAAGGAGAAGGTGAGCGTTGTGAGGGAGAAGAGGTGTGAGGGAGATCACACGGTTGCTCCGAACTTGCTGCATCTTGCTCGTCCTGTGGCCCTAGAAGAATTTATGGGAGGATCTCCAAGGGGAAAGGCTTTTCTACATCCGTGACCTCGAGGCACTCTGCCTTCTCCAGGAGGGAAAAAAATGAGAAGGTCTCTGCCGTCACTAGGAGGGTGATAATAGAGTTTGGCACTCCGCCACGCCGGGTTGGTGAAAGGGAGTATTGTAAGGGCTTCTCCGCCTTGCCAAGCAGGGCAAAAGGAGAGCTATTGCTCGTAGTGAAATACCCGGAGCGGAGGACTCCGGGGAGTGGACGTAGGTCATGGTTTGACCGAACCACTATAAAAATCTTGGTGTGATTTTTCTTATTAACTTTCATTACTGCGTGCTTTTATTTTTTTTTTCTTTCAATATTTGCTTGAGAAAATTTATGAAAAAAAGATTGTTTAAATTTTCATGTTAAAATTTTAAAACATCAAAAATAATAGAACTCCTGCTTAGGTTTTAACTGTTGTCAAAAAGTTTTCATAATTCACCCCCCCTCATGTCCATCTAGTAATTTCAATTGGTATCAGAGATAGTGTTTCAATAATAGTGTTTTAGAAAACCTTGAAAAAATGATCATGACACATTTTCGTAATCGCAACACTGCAGAGGGTTATTCAATAACCCGGCCACCGCTTTTTGATAACATTTCATTTGATTTCTGGAAAATTAGAATGTCTACTTTTTTACAATCTATTGATTACCGCATGTGGATGTTAGTGAACGATGGATATGTTGCACTGTTTAAAATTGTTAATGGATTGAATACTTCTGTACCTTTTAATGAATGGAGCAATGAGGATTAGAAATTAGCCCAATTGAATACTAAATACCTAAATTGTTTTTTTTGTGCATTGAAGTTTGAGGATTATATGAGAGTATCTACCTGTACCAATGATAAGGAGATTTGGGATAGACTGTGCATTACATACGAAGGAATAAATGAAGTAAAACAGTCTAGGCTTAATATTTTACTGCACGATTATGAACTCTTCCGCATGAAACCTAGCAAAACAATATCTGACATGTACACTAGGTTCACCCAAATCGTGACATCTTTGCATGCATTAGGTAGAGAGATTTCAAATTATGAGAAAGTAAATAAAATTCTTAGATGCTTACCTAGTTCCTATGATGCAAAGATAACTGCTATCACTGATCTAAAGACCTTAACGTTTACTCTATTGATAATCTCCTTGGGTCACTCATTGCATACGAGCAAGGAGTGAGTCAGAGACAAAGTGATGCAAGTGAAAGGAAGAAGGAGCGAACGGTGGCATTAAAAGCAAGCAACTCAGAAAGTGAAAGCTTTGCAGGGGAGGAAGAGGATGAGATTGCACTAATGACCCGACAGTTCAAAATTTTCTTGAAGAGAAAATAGAAGCGTCATCAGAACAACTGGAATAAAGGTAAGAGCTCAAGGTCCAATAAGGTTTCATCTGATACAATCTATTTTGAATGCAGGAAGCCAGGTCACCTTCGAGCCGATTGCCCCAATCTGAAGAGTCAACCAGCTAAGGAGAAAGGAGATGACAAAGCCAAATACAAGAAAGGAAAGATGAAGACATAAAAAGCTTTTTGGGCCGACTCTGCCTCAGAATCATCAGAAGAAGAAGCAGTGGAGGAGGTAACAAATCTGTGTCTTATGGCTAATGATAACCTTGATTAATTGGATCAAAATGAGGTATGTCAACTCTCATATGAAGAATTATTACTTATTTTTGAAAAAATCCATGACTCGTATAGAAAGTTGAAAAAGATGCATGCCAAGCTTAATATTGAATTTAGTTCTTTACAAACCGAGCATGCTAAGTTGTTTAAGAAAAATTTTGATTTAGATCGTGATCATATGCTACTTCTTGATGAGTATGATGCATTAAATAAGAAGCATATTGAACTAACTGAATCGCATGAAACCTTGAAAACCACTCATGTTGAACTAAAAGAAGCTTTTCATAGGTTAGACAAACTTGCATTAGAAGTATATCACAATGAGCATTTGTTAAAAATAGAAGTTCATGGATTGACATATCAAAATAACACGTATAGTGAAAGAGTCAAAGAACTAGAAAATGAAATGACATCACTCACAGGCCAACCTAGAAAACCACCAACACAGCATGCATCATATAACTCTAGGAAGAGGCACCACCACCCACATAGATTAGTAAACCCATTTTCTGGTGTTAGGTGCTTCTCTTGTGGCATGCTAGGTCACATTGCCCGCACATGCACAATTCACCGTAGGACACACTTAGTATGGAGACCCAAACTGCATCCATCACAGCATAGCATGCATACATCTCATTCATGCAAGCATAAGGTGGAACCCAAACTCACTTGAAAACAATAGTTAAAACTACTTAGCATTAGTCAACTGTGTGACAAAGGTTTTGATGTTAAATTTCTATCTGATAAATGCCTGATTAGTTTATTTGATAAACTAGTTTTAGAAGGAAAACGAATGAACAATGTTTACATGTTAGACCTTGATTGCATTGATAGCTCAAATTCATTTCATTTGAAAACAATAGTTGATGACTCGTGGCTATGGCATAGGAGACTATGCCATGCTGGTATGAAAACTCTTAGAAACATCACTCAGAAAAATCTAGTTAGAGGCGTACCTAAGTTAGATTTCACAAAGGATCATTTATGTGATGCTTGCCAACTAGGAAAACAAGTCAAATCATCTTTTCATTCAATTAGAGATGTGATCACCGCTAGGCCACTAGAAGTCCTACACATGGACTTATTTGGACCCGTTAGTACAGCCAGCCTAGGTGGGAAAAAATATGAATTTGTGATTGTAGATGACTTCACTAGATTCACTTGGGTAAGATTCTTAGCACATAAAAATGAGTCTTTTGAGGAATTTAAGGTTTTCTCCACATGGATTCAACGAAAATTGGGTTGTGAAATCTCAACAATTCATAGCAATCATGGTGGAGAATTTCAAAATGATAGATTTGAATCATTCTGTCAAGACCTAGGAATAGAACATAATTTCTCAGCCCCTAGAACACCACAACAAAATGGTATAGAAAAAAGGAAGAATAGAACCTTGGTAGAAGCATCTTGGGCTATGTTAGCGGAGTACACCCTTCCTAGATACTTTTGGGCAGAAGCAGTCAACACAGCATGTTATGTTTTAAATAGGGTGAATATTAGATCTAAGCTGAACAGAACTCCGTATGAACTCCGTAAGGGTAGGACACCAAACCTTTCGCACTTTCATGTCTTTGGGTGCAAGTGCTTCATCTTGAATAATGGTAAACATCCCTTAGGAAATTTTGATCCCAAGTCTGATGACGGTGTCTTATTAGGTTATTCTTCTGTAGATAAAGCCTATAGAATCTTTAATAAGAGAACCCTAGTAGAAGAAGAGTCCATCCATGTGGTATTTGATGAATCAGATAAGCCCTCTGAATCTAAAATTGAAGATGATGAAATAGAGGCAATTGAAGGAGTACAGACTATGACCTTAGGAGAAAGGGTCGAACCTCAGAAAGATTTGCCTAAAGAATGGAGATATTCTTCTAGTCATCCTAAAGAGTTAATTTTAGGAGACCCTTTAGAAGGTGTAAGAACTAGGCATGGACTTAGGAAGGAGGTTAGTCATTCAGCATTCATCTCTATGATAGAACCTACAAATATATATCAAGCCTTAGGAGGTGAATTTTGGATTCTAGCAATGCAAGAAAAGCTGAACCAATTTACCAGGAATGATGTTTGGGAGTTAGTCAAGAGACCTAAAGAATAAAGTGTTGTTGGAACAAAATGGGTCTTCAAGAATAAGGTGAATGATTCAGGAACAATAATAAGGAATAAAGCCATACTAGTAGCTAAGGGGTACAACCAAATTGAGGGAATAGACTTTGAAGAAACCTTTGCCCCTGTTGCTAGATTAGAAGCCATAAGAGTGCTCTTAGCTTTTGCTTGCTTCAAGAACTTTAAATTATATCAAATGGATGCAAAGAGTGCATTTCTGAACGGTGTAATTAAGGAAGATGTCTATGTTGAGCAACCCCCCGGATTTGAAAGTTCACAATTTCCAAACCATGTATTCAAATTAAAGAAGGCACTTTATGGATTAAAGCAAGCACCTAGAGCATGGTACGAAAGACTTAGCTCATTTTTATTGGATAGAGGGTTTAAAAAAGGTAGTATAGATACTACACTCTTTTTACAAAAGGTCAAAGAAGAAATTCTCATTGTTCAGATATACGTGGATGACATTCTATTTGGATCTTCAGATAAAATGTTATGTGATGAATTTTCAAAAATAATGAGTAATGAGTTTAAAATGAGCATGATGGGAGAACTTAATTACTTTCTTGGCTTTAGTGTAAAACAAATGGATAATGGAACTTTTCTTAGCCAAATAAAGTACATTAAGGATATCTTAAAAAAATATGAAATGGATAATGCTAAACCCATGAACACTCCAATGTGCTCAATAGTTCAATTAGACAAAGATCCTAATAGAAAATTAGTAGATCAGAAGAAATATAGAGGAATGATTGGGTCCCTTGTTTACCTGACTGTCAGTAGACCGGACATAATGTTTAGTGTGTGCCTCTGTGCCCATTTTTAAGTTGATCCTAAAAGTCTCACTTAACTGCTGTCAAGAGAATTCTTAGATATCTACTAGGCACCCCAAACTTAGGAATTTGGTATCCTAGGCACAACACTTCCTTTGAAATCTTAGGGTACTAAGATTCTGACTTTGCAGGATGTAGGATAGATAGAAAAGCACCTCTGGTACTTGCCAATTCATAGGACAATCATTAGTTTCTTGGTCCAGTAGGAAGCAAAACTCAGTAGCACTTTCCACAGCCGAGGCAGAATATATTGCAGTAGAAAGTTGTGTTGCACAAGTACTATGGCTAAAACAACAAATTCTTGATCTTGGCCTACCTATAGGAACCATTTCAATCATATGTGATAACACAAGCGCAATTTGTATCTCTAAGAACCCAATTCAGCACTCTCGAACAAAATACATAGACATTAGACACCATTTTATTAGAGATCACATTGCTAAGGGAGATATAGAATTGCATCACATCGCTACAGGAGATCAATTAGCTGACATATTCATAAAACCTCTAGTTTTCGACACCTTTAGCACCTTAAGGACTAGATTAGGTGTCATAGATATAACTGCATAAAAAAATTAAAAATAAAATAAAATAAAATAAAAATTATAAAAAAAAACAAAAAAAAAGCGCTGCTCCTGATCATCACACGCTCACTACACAAAAAGCACTAAACCTTGACTCTGTATATCGTACACTACGATACACATATCGTACTATATGGTATATTATAATCTACATAGAACACACCTAAATAATAAATTTCATCTCTGTTGATCATACTGTACGACTAACATCGTACTGTACGATACATAAATGGTCATCATACTATACGATATCTCCTCTTCGTACTGTACGTGCCATGTCAGTGAATGGATTGGGACAAATTTAAGCGTGCTGGTATGTTATTATTGTCGGTCGTACTATACAATAAAAATACATCGTATTGTACGATCCACCTCAGCCAATGGATAAGAACGAAATAAAGGAGTTTAGTATGATATTAATGCAATTCGAACTGTACGATACACCTATTCGTACAGTACGATATGTTTGGTCAAAAGTCATACTATAATCCTCGAGACGATCAATATTCCTCTGATCGTACTGTACGAAGTCGGGAAAATTCTATAAATTGCCCGGCTAGGCTGTTATTTTCATTCACACCTTCTTCACTTCACTTTACACTATGTCTAGCTCCAGCAAGAGAGGCCATTTGGCAACTAGAAGTTCTTCTTCTTCTAGCCGTCATAGCGCTCAGTTCCTGAGTGCTGAAAATGAGGAAGCCTACCATAAGTATAAGGCCTGCAAAATTACTCCTTCCAAAATGCTCAATCAGGCTGCACTGAATTTCGAGGTACTGAACCTCTTTGCTTCCACCACCTTTCAGTTCCTCCTCACCCTGGCTTTTCCCTACAACTCCAAACTTTTATTAGAATTTCTAGCAAATCTCACCTACACTGTCGACAACACAACTTTCCACTCCTTTGTTTGTCGTCAAAACATAAAAATCATCAGAGCCGACATCACCCAATATATTGGGCTATCCACTGAAGGTCCTAGGGTTCGTTCCTTTCTCACAAATGAATTTGATTGGAGCGATGTTATTTGAGTCCTTAGGAATGCCGCTTTTTATCAACATCAGCCCCTCGTTCAATCACTAAATCAAAATGCCAGAATTATTCAACATGTCCTTAGAACCTCTATAATACCCAATGCTGGTGACCGGATCAACATGACCCCTATTTTATCTGTCGCTACCTATCTCATCATGTCCAACACCAAATTCGATGAGGTCAATTTAATTGTTGACTACATTCATCATATGACCTTCATTTGTCTCCCTACCACTCGCTGAAAATAAAATATAGCTCTTGGTCACCTTATAGGATATATTCTCCAAAATAAATATCAATTGACCTATCCTGGTTAACCCAACAAAATTCTAATTTTTATATGGATGCCTCTTTCCAGATTCTTTTCCATCAGGGACACGAGCCAGAAGAACCTGTATTTGATGAAGAAGAAGGAGAAGATACCGTAGCCGCAGCTCCAACACGTCCACGACGACATGCACCACCTTGAGCACCTGCACCAGCACACGATGATTTGGTCGAACGCTTTGACCAACTTTAGACTCATCTCAATAATCACATTCAAGAACAACATCAGCAACATGAGATAGATATGCAATGGTTTGGAGAACGCTTTAGTGCTATTGATCAGCGCTTTGACACTCTGCTTCAATACTTCCAACCAAACCCACCTCCACCACTGTTTGATCAGGATCCTCTACTTTAGATTGTCTTTATATCGTAGCTTCTTTTTATTTTAGTGTTTGCTCCTCTTTTTGGTGCTGTCAAAAGGGGGAGAAGGTTGTTGTATTTCGTTTCTATGGTTAAATGCATGTTTTTTTTTTCTTTCGTACTGCATTTTCTTTTATTGCATTTTTTCTTGTTCTTATGTTTAAATTAAATTAAAAAAAATGCCTTTAACACTTGCTTACAACAAACATTATTTGACATCATCAAAAAGGGGGAGATTGTTGCAACTCATGACTCCAAGACCCCGAGTTTGAGATTTTGATGATGACAAATAATGTCGTTTGAATTATCTTGAGATTCATTGAATATTATTTGCTATTGTCCATGAGTACTAACATTTCAGGAAAGATCAAAAGCAACTTAGGACGACAGGAAGACTCAAGAATGGGTAGATTAGGAGTATGAGTCTGCAATGTATTTATTGTTTATTTTATTTTTATTTTCTTGAGTCTGGCCACAAAATGCATAAAAGTCTTAGGAACCATGCACACACACAGGGGGAGAGTGTTTTTAAAATGAAAAATTTAGAGCTTTTTTTTCTCTATAGATCGTACTGTATGATATTATGTCATACCGTACGATCAAAGCTTTATAGGACGATTCTGTGAATAGATCATACCATACGAAGATAATCGTACTGTACGATATGTTCAAATCCAAAACTCTAGCTGTTGTTTTAACTTAAGTAAGTCATTTTGTGCCGCTCGTACTGTACAAACACGTTCGTACTATACGATTTATTTTAAATACTAACTTAATTTAACCCATGATTAGTGCAATAAATCTGGGCTTAATTATAATTTGAACATCGTACTGTACGAACAAGTTTGTACCATACGATGAACAGAGATGAATTATAATCATCCCAAAGATAATCCTGGACGATCTCTTGGATTTTGTCTCATCGTACTGTACGAAGTACATCGTACCATACGATGAACAGAGATGATGTTTGATCGTCCAGACTATCATCCTGTACGAACAGAATTGTTGTGAATCGTACCATACAATTTAATATCGTATCGTATGAACATTTTTGAACTGTTCGTACTAATTTGTACCAAGACGAAGTCTTTTTATACATATTGTACTGTACGATTAGAAATCGTACTGTACGATAGTAACGGCTACTTTTGAAATCTCAGGGATTTTGGAGCCCATTTTTATGGGTAAAACTTGTCATATTTTGTTGAGTGAATTAGAAGAGAAGAACATGGTTAGAGAGGGATTCCGAGGGAGAGAGCTCTTGAGAAGTTCATTAGGGTTTGAGAGAGAAAGGAGAAGGTGAGCGTTGTGAGGGAGAAGAGGTGTGAGGGAGGTCACACGGTTGCTCCGAACTTACTGCATCTTTCTCCTCCTATGGCCCTAGAAGAATTAGTGGGAGGATCTCCAAGGGGAAAGGCTTTTCCACATCCGTGACCTCGAGGTACTCTGCCTTCTCTAGGAGGGAGAAAAATGAGAAGGTTCTCTGCCATCGCCAAAAGGGTGAAAACAGAGTTTGGCACTCCGCCACGCCGGGTTGGTGAAAGGGAGTATTGTAAGGGCTTCTCCGCCTTGCCAAGGGGGGAAAAAGGAGAGTTATTGCTCGTAGTGAAATACCCGGAGCAGAGGACTCCGGGGAGTGGACGTAGGTCATGATTTGACCGAACCACTATAAAAATCTCGGTGTGATTTTTCTAATTGACTTTCATTACTGCGTGCTTTTATTTTTTTTTTTCTTTCAATATTTGCTTGAGAAAATTTGTGAAAAAGATTGTTTAAATTTTTATGTTAAAATTTTAAAACATCAAAAATAATAGAATTCCTGCTTAGGTATTAACTGTTGTCAAAAAGTTTTCACAATTCACCCCCCCCCCCCCCCCCTCTTGTCCATCTAGTAATTTCAAGTTAGAGGTATAAACCCCATATATTTGATAAGATGGTAAGAAACCAGCCTTCACAATCCCATGTATCATTCGGTTGGAGATATGGAAGGGTAGAAAGAGCGCTTGGAGGAGTTCAATTTAATCAAAATCCTACTAGATTTAGAAAGATCAACATTACAGTAGCTGACCTCATTATACAAAAGTTTATGGGAAGAGCAAAACCCGTGGTTAGAGAGTATAGTGACATTTAATCTAGTATTAACAATACAAATCATATCAAGGCAATATAGAAAATAATTTTTTTACAACATATGAATTTTAAGAGTTGTTAAAGCTACTAGTGTTCCAAATTGTAGTAGGAAAAAAATTCATTGGGACATAGAAGGTTGATTGTATGCCTTCTTAGCATTTTTTACTTGTAAAGTTTGGTTATTGTTAAGTATAATTTTTTACTACTAAAAGTCAATAAAAATATGTTATTATTGTTGTTTTTGTGCAAAAAATATTCAAGAGAAGATAACATTCACAAGGGCTAAATAGCCCTGTAACACTGTAGCACCCACATATATAGCACCACGCATTGTCAACTATAACACCCTAATTTCTAATTTTAATAGTGCAACACTAGCCTCTCAATAATTTTAGGAAAACATAGTGCCCCAATAAAGCTAAGGTTTGTGCCACAATGCTTCACAACATTGATGCACTAGAAATTAGCACCATAATAAAATAGAGTGCATTTGGGACGGTTGCAGCAATCGGTAAAGCAGGTTGAGAAATTGTTGTATAGAAAGCTACATTCTAAAATTGCTGCATAGAAATCAATCAATTTTGTTTGGGTAGTATTACTGCCGAACTACTGTGCTACTACTGTTTGACAACAAATTAACTTGTTACCCTTACATATATGAACATGAATAAAGTTTGTTCAAATTTTTTTTAACTCTTTATGTTTACAATTTTTACTTAAAATCTAATTATTTTATAAAATATTTTATTAATTTATACATATATATACTGTTAATGTTTCTTGACATTTTACTATTCCATTTCAAAATAATTTGTTACAATTTTAGATTATGTAATATTACTTTATAATAAAACATTTTCTAGTAATAATACAAATTTATTTTGGTTCATTTTTTTTGAAAACCTATATCAACAAAATGCTTGAAGATACAATGTTGGGGCGTCAAATTTTTTCTCTTAAATCTCTAAAGCAGCTTAAAAATTTCTAAAATCTACTTTACTTTGAGACATTAGATTATTTCTATAGAACAAACTTGTTTGATCATTCTGATTTTTTCTTCAGATATCTTAATAAAGCTTCAATTATAACAAGCTCGAACAAAATTAAAATAGCTGATAACAAGTTTCAATAAATGATCAATTTTAACCTATACTAACCAATATATAAAAACAAATACTAATCAATTTCATCACTCATCTTACTCATAATTAAATATATTAGTGTCACCTACAAAATATTTATTTATTATAACATTTTTTAGTTCTCATCATACTCTTTTAGATAATTTAATAAACAAAAGAGCATATTATTAGTTGCAGTAGCAGCACTTATGTGAGCACCATTGATCAAAAGAGTTCATAAAGCGTAGCATTGAATGGGAAATAAAACTTTAAATATACATATTTGTTTCAAAGTAATCTTACACACTTATTGAAATCAACAAAACAAACATAGAATGCTTTTTTTTATACACAGTACAACAAAGAAAGAAACTCAGTTTTGTATATATGCATTTTGCTCACCTAACACTTTCTCCTGAATCCATGCTTGAGCACCCATCTCAATAATCTTTATAAAGTTAAGTATGTGGGGAGGCATATGAATCTTGCCCCACTACTACTTCCTCTCATGTTCTCTACTTGCTCATTTTCAAGCTTCTAATTTGATGAATAATTGGATCAAGTGTAATGTCTCAAAAGACCAACTCTTATACATGGATTGGAATGCTAGACAGATACACATGGCTAAAAAATATAAATGCAGCATAAATAAGCCGTAAGAAAAACCACATAATTCTTAGCACAACAAAAGTTTGATAGATACGTCACCAAAATGAGAACTGAACATGTTATATATGTTATATAAACATTCAAGGGTAATACCTAGCAAACTAGCCCAACCTGAATAACATAAAAATATTTGAATCAAATAAAATGGGACATACTAGAAAACATATGAAACTTCTTAATTCATCTCATTCATCAATGCATCTGTGATTTGCTCTTGTAAATTAATCGTCTCCTCCGCTCCTTCACCATCTCATGCCTCCTGATTAAAACCATTTTCTTCAGTCTCTACTAAGTATTGCCCAATTCTATACTCATATGCCTCTTCTGGTATATATGTTCCGTCTGGATCACATATATTGCATTCTCGGTGTATCCATAATTTTGATACAACCATAATTCTTAAAAGTTGAATTGTTGATGGCAACAATCTAAGATAGGACTCCTCCAGCAAGACCTCTTATGCTTGGTATGCTACGATCTATGCTTATTTACCCATTGGTTGAGTAGAAAGGGAAAATTAATGATCACACATCTTCATCCAGGTCCCAAATTATAAACTCTTTGACCTTCTGAGAATCTAAAAAGATAAAACTGGGAAACTAGATACTTTGTAACTACATGATAAATTTTTGTGAGAGGTGCGAAATGCAGGGCATAAATCAACAAAGAAGAACAAAAAGAGATGGTCTTCATAAGCAAAAAATTCAAGTAAAAAATGTTTTCAGAATAAATAAAGAACATTGAAATATATCATTTCTAAAGTTTGGGTTTCTCACATAAAAGCTTCACAATTGTAGATCAATACATACAAATCTGATGTGTCTGATCCAGCATTTTTTTTTTTCAAAGAAATAGTTAGAAAAAAAATGCACTTACCTGACAAACAACAAAAATTGCTAGATAAAAGAAGAAAATGTATTTTACACTAAGCAATGACAAATTGGAAAAGTAATCTCAATATATTCTGCAAACTACTATTACATCACAATAAATGAAAGCTGAAGCTCGATTATGGAAATGAAATGAAAACCCAAATTTTTTTGAGAAACATAGCCAACGGGAGAGAGTTTTTCCTCAGAAGATTATTCCAAGCTTGTTGATTTACTGTAGTGAGATTACTAGCGAAGTAGCGAGATTCCAAAATGCTGAGCCAAAGTTGTTGCAGCTTCAAGTTTGGAGAAATACCTAAACTGAAATGGTGAGAGAGTCCGATGTAGCTGACAACTGAGTTCCCGAGTGTGGTAAGATGAGACGGAAGGAGCAAAGAAAAGCTTGAAGTGATGTGATATAGTGGAACTTTGCAAAGAAGACAACATATAGTTTGCGTAAGGGCATTCACGTATTTCTCATACTACGAATAGCAGGAAGCAGTCGAACGCAGGAGGCTTCCTCTTGACGTAGAAAGTAACTATGGGATGCAGAAATTTTCAGACCAGAGCACAATAATGTAACCCCAAAAAACCTCTAGGTTACATTTCATGCAGCACAGTAGGGAAAAATCCATCCCAAACTCACCCATGGTCTGATGAATATAAATGCTTGACCGTCAATCATCATAACATTAGTGTCAGATCATCCATTCAAGTGCCACATCACTCAATTTTTATAGCACCATAGTGGAGTAGTTACTAAAATGAGAAACCATAGTAACTCAGCCAAAACATGCTCCAATTTAGCTAGTACCCATGGCATGTCAAGCCAGCGCTAGAAAAGAACCTATATTATAGTGCCATGGTGCTAGTTCATTTATCAACACCATAGTGCTAACTTATCGACTGTCGTGGTGCCTAAACCCATTTTTGCACTTATATAAATAGTTTTTCTGTTGTTTTATTTGGAGAGTTCTATTATTTTAATGGAGTTATATACTTTGTAGTGTCTTCCTTTTATTTCACCTTAAAGTTTAAGGGAGGCTAGTGAGGGGCAAGATATATTGATTTAGGAGATCTTTGCCTCTATTATGTAAATAATTCTATCATGTGAAGAAGAAGAAGTGTGGAGAATATCAATTAATCCTTTTGGGTGATATTTATCTTATTCATTCCCCTATATGATTTTCATATGAATGAAATGAATATGAGTTTGCTTCCTTTATTATCCATGATTAGCTAAATATCTATGTTTTTGGCTAATGATGCAAGAATATAATAAGTACTAAAATAAACTCTTGTGCTTTATATTCTTTCATAAATGTTTTTAATACCTAATATTATTTATTTAATACATATAATGGTCATGTACATAGTTAATAATTAGTGTGATGTATAGCCTCAATAGAGAAATATTGGAACAAATATGAGTATTGGAATGAAATGTTGGCATACATAGACATAGGATGTAAACCTTTAAGTTATATGCAATAACAACAACAACAACAACAACAACTAAATTAATACTCTATATATTTAGTTTTAGATCTACTCAAGAGAAAACTGTTGCAAATCTATTTTCATGACTTATGTTTTGATGATTGACAAACACTATTGATTCTCTTGGACTTTCTGTTACTTCTAACTTTTCAGGAATCAAAGATCGGACGAACAAATGAAGCTAGTTCAAATTTGCATAGGTTAGGGTTGAGTCAGTCTGTACTTTGCTTTTTCTCTTCTTGAGTCTATTTGTAATGTTAAAAAATACTGATGCTAAGTAACCCTACACACACACACACACACACTTGAGAGACTTAGAATTTCTATTTTTACTCACATCGACCAAGACGATATTTGTATCGGCCTGAACGATCTAGTTTAAAATAGAGTTTCTATTCATGATTCTTAATTAAGGCAGCCATCATTAACAGATCATCCTGGACGATACTTGTATTGACCAGGACGATAAGCTCAAAATAGAAAGAAATTGCTGCCATAAACAATTAAGGTATTTTGTATTTTTGGCAATCGGCCAGGACGATCTTGAATCGGCCAAGACGATATTCACAATTATGCCTTAATTACTCAAACAAATCAAGGAAATAATTAAGGATGATTGATACGATCAGATCAGCCTGGACAATCTCAAGATCGGCCGGGATGATCTATTCAAAAACCTTAGTTACTTCTAGACGATAAATATCGGCCAGCACAAATTCAGGGCGATGCTCTGGAAGATTTTCCTCTGATTTGAACTGATCAGCCTGGACGATCGTGAGATCGTCCTGGATGATCAAGCCAATTTTGAAATTATCTAGTTTGCATTTAGGGCGATGCTCTGGCCAATCTTTTGAGATTTGTACTGATTGGCAGGATGATGTCCATATCAGCCTGGACGATATTGTTGGCAACTTGCAATTAATGAGCTTCTTTGAAGCTCTTCTATTTAAGAGCTCTTGTTCAAACATTTTTGAACAATCTTTTGCTGCTGCCTTGACCTGAGAAGACCTTGAGGAGAGAGAGAGAGAGAAAGAGAGAGAGAGAGAGAGAGAGAGAGAGAGAGAGAGAGAGAGAGAGAGAGAGGATCTTGTGAGGGGGAGCTTGTGAGGGGATTCACAAGGGTTGCTTCTAGGATCACCCTGCTTCTTCTTCGTCTAGAGGTTCTCGTCCATGGATGGGTCGGTAGAGGTAAGGATTCAGCATCTGATTGTGGTTCTCTACCAGCATTAAGAGGAAGTAAAAGGAGATAGGTTCTCTGCCTTGCCGGGGTGGCAAAAAGAGGTTCTTTGTAAAGGCTTCTCCGCCTTGCTGTGGGGGCTAAAGGAGAGTCACGAGTGTAGTGCAATACTCGAAGGGCTCTTCCAGCGAGTGGATGTAGGTCGAGTTAATCGAACCACTATAAATTTTTGTGTTCTTATTTCTTGCTTCCGCACTTTAATTTCTGCACTTATTTTTGTGGTGTGATTTTGGTTTATGTGATTTTTACTTCTTTGTGAAAAGAAATTTTAAAATACCAATTCACCCCCACCCCCCTCTTGGTTAGCTTGGGCCAGTTCTATAGGGCTTAACATCCCTAACGAACTTTCAAGTGGTATCAGAGTGGGATTCATAAAAATTAGTTTGAAAATTTTTTGAATTTTGATCCATGGCTAACTTTGGAAATCGTAACACTACGGAAGGGTATTCTATTACCCGACCTCCCCTGTTAGATAACCTACATTTTGATTTCTAGAAAACCTGCATGTCAAAATTTTTACAATCTACTGATTATCGCATGTGGAAGCTTATCAAAGAAGGTTATTCTCCACCTTCCCATGAAGTTAATGGTGTTAAAACTAAAATTGCTTTTACTGAATGGACTTTTGATGAAAGAGATTTAGCCCAATTAAAAGAAAAATGTTTAATTTATTTTTTCTATGCTTTAAAATCTGAGGATTACATGCGTGTTTCTACTTGTTCAACTGGTAAAGAGATTTGGGATATGATATTTATCACTTATGAAGTAACCAATGAAGTGAAACAATCTCGTTTAAATATTCTCTTACATAACTATGAACTTTTTTGTATGAAACCATCTGAATCTGTTTCTGATATGTATACTAGGTTTACACATATAGTCACTTCACTGCATGCATTAGGAAGAAAACTTTCAAACTATGAAAAAGTAAATAAGATTTTGAGAAGCTTGCCTTCATCATATGATGCTAAAATCACTACAATCAGTAAATCTAAGGATTTGAACTCTTATTCTATTGATAACTTACTTGGCTCACTCATTTCTTACGAGCAATGGTTGAATCAAAGAAATCTTGATGCAGGTGAGAAGAAGAAGGAGAAAACAGTTGCACTAAAGGCGCACAAATCTGACTCCGATTCTTTCGGGTCTGAGAGCGATGAAGTTGCCTTCATCACAAGGCAATTCAAAAGCTTTCTAAGGAAGAAGCGAAAGCATTATTGGAGAAAAGGTAAGGATCGTAAATATTCTAAAGGATCTTCTGATGTCATTTGTTATGAATGTAGGAAGCCTGGACATGTGAAAGCCGATTGTCCTACACTTCAAGTTCACTCGAGTAAGGAAAAGGAAAAGGGCAAGGAGAAACCTAAGTTTAGTAAGGACAAGAAGAGAGTCCAAATGGCGTTCTGGGCAGAATCTGGTACTGATTCCTCTGAGACTGAACCAGAGGAAGAGACAACAAACCTGTGCTTAATGGGGGAAGATCATCTTGAGCAAAGTGAGGAGGAAGAGGTATGTAAACCAGCCTATGATGAATTATTTGAGATTTGTGAGAAAATCCATGCATCATACAAAAAACATAAGAGGACTCATGCTAACTTAAAGTTGGAACTTGTGAATTTATAAAAAGAGTATGAAGTTATTCTTAAAGATCATTCAACGATTGATTCTAATCACATGATTCTTCTTGATGAATTTGATGATTTGAACAAAAATCACTCAAAATTAATTGATGAGAATGATGCATTAAAAGTTTCACACACCTCTCTTCAATCTGATTTCAAGAAATCTAAAGAGAAAGAGAAAAGCTTGAGGGATGAGAATGATGTTCTAAAAAATATAAACTTGAGGATTAAAAATGAATTGTCTGCACTTATAAAAACTTGGATGAAGCCTACTCTTGATCAAAAGCCAAGACCTAGGAAGAGGCATTATAACTCAAACAATTTAAGAAATCCTTTTCCTAGAGTTAGATGTTTTTCTTGTGGCATGCTAGGACACATCTCACACACTTGCACCATTCACCGTAGTACACATTGGGTATGGAAACCTAAGGTACATGATTCAGAACATACCACACCTGCATTGTATTCTACTTTTCCTGAGAAGGGACCCAAACCAGTTTGGGTTCCTAAATCTGACTGTTGTTGAGTTTTGCAGGGGTGCTCTCACCAAAGACCTCGTGAGAGCATAGAATAATTGGACATATGGAGGCTCGCAGCTCATAGTTGCTTAAACTTGCTGCTTCGTAATTTCTTGAAATGTTTTTTAATTAGTTTTGTGTTATTTTTATTGTGTGCTAGCTTTTTGATTTTTTAGACTGTTTTGTTTTCGCTTTGCTTTTATGTTTGGTTTTCTATATGATTAGTTTTTTTTAAGCTTTAGATTTTGGAGATTTAAAGCCACTGATTATCATATCTAAATTGGTCAAAGGGAGAAACACCATTGATGGCCCTCTAACCTCTTTTAGTAACATAATTTTCTTTTCTAGATAAAAGTCTATCTCATATTAACAACTGGTTTTTGAAACTAAGATTCTTTTTATCTTGCTATAATAATCTATCTTGTGCGTAATATCCAAAGTTCTTATATATCTTTCAAGTTAAATGAAATCTTGCCATTGCATTTATCACATGATTATGATTTTGTTTTGTGACTTGTTCTTCCATATGTTAGAGAGAGAGCTCCTATTCTCTAATATTTGGAGGATATACTCACAACTAAGGTTCTTTTTAAGGGTTTTGTTAAAGAGAACTTAGCTTGAAAAAAAAAATTAAGAGGGAAAGCGGAAAAGAAGAAAATTTGAAATGAAATATATATATATACACAAATGTGTATCAAAAATCAAGATGCTCAAAGAGCCACAAAGATACAAGAGGCATAAAATGAGCCCACTAAATACAAGCTAGTATATCATTTCAGAACTCTTAAAACTTAGAGAACTCATTGGTTATTTGATGTTTTCAAAGGCTTAAATTTATATTCCATGATTGAGACAAATTACTTTGGTATATTATTTATAAGATATTTTCTTTGTAACCATGTTTTGATTGAATCTTCTTTTTACCTAGTAAAGTTTTTCTGAGTTAGACCTTTTGTTTTAAAAGGATGATTATTGCTCTGAAAGAAGTTCGAGCTAGGGATTAACAAGATCGGATATTCTACCTTTTCAGATTTTGACTTGTTAACTCTTTGATCTTTTGAATCTCTAAAATTGAATTGTTTGAAAAATCTTTCATATGGATACTTTGCTAAAAAAAAATGTTTAACTAAAAAAATTTTTTTTTTCTTTGGTTTTCTTTTTAGTTTTTTTGCCTTTCTATTGTTTTTAGCTTTGTATTGTGAGTCTTTTATTTTTTTGAGGGCTTCGATCATCAACGTTTTCCTTGGATTCAAATCTCTTATCACATCGTCCTGGCCAATTCTCATATCGTCCTGGACGATAGGATAAACTTTCTTCACAATTCCATCTGTTGAACTTTTCTGTGCTTGCTATAACTCTTCGTCTTGGATGATAATTTATCGTCCTCGATGATCTGATCGAACTCTGTTGCAATCATGATGATAGTCTTGGCCGATAACATATTTCGTCCTGGCTGATGCATTTTATGGTAATCGTCCTGGCCGATACACCAGATCATCCTAGATGATCCATGTGTCAGCACGTTAAAATTCTTAAAATCGGCCCCGAACGATCCATTATTGGACAATCGTCCTGGCCGATCCACTGTTCGTCCTGGATGATACATGTGGCACAGATTTAAAATATTTTAACTTAGGTCGGTACGATCAATTATTATGCATCATCCTGGATGATACACCTTATCTGCCCGGATGATCTGGTTTTTCAACGGTCGTTCGGCTTGACTCCTCGGGACGATTGCCTGTGTCTAATCGTCCTGGCCGATATCTGATCGGCCCGGCCGATCGGAACACCTTTTTTACCAATCGGCCTATACGCAATTATTGTACCATATCCTCCTGGACGATTTTGCGATCGGCCTGGACGATATGGCCGTTTCTTTAAATTCAGGCCATTCCAGCCATGTTTTTCACTTCACACCTCTTCTTCTCTTGTATTTTCTTGCTAATTCCTTACTATGGCTGGTGGGAAACGAGTTCGACAAACTTCTAGGAGTTCTTTGAGGGCTAGGATTGACCCTCATTTCAGGGAGGCAGAAGATGAAGCTGCTTACCATCGATATAAAGAATGTGGGATAACTGTCTCCAGAATCATCAATCCGGTTCACCTTTTATATCCGGTAATGGATCTTTTTGCTAACACTTCTTTTTGTTTCATTCTGTCTCTCGCTTTCCCCTTTCATTCTAAGCTTCTTCATGAATTCTTTGCAAATCTTTGCATAAATCCTACCTTCACAGCCCTAACCTTCTATGTAAATCGACGCCCAGTCGAAATCACATATCAGGACTGTGTTGAACTTCTACAGCTATCCACCACCGGGGATAAGCTGCACTTAATCATTTCAGATCCTGATTTTGACTAGTTCACGGCAAAACATTTTCTTCGCCAGACCAATACACCTTTTCATGTTTGAGGGACTAGCTCTTTAGTCAAAGATGCTAGGATAATTCAGCATGTCCTTCATACCTCCACTATTCCAAAAGCTGGGGACCGAATCCACATCAGTCCTCTACTTTCTCTGACTACTTTTTACATCATGGATCATCAAGAATTTAATACTGCTGACTTAATTTTTCGGTACATTGATCATTTAACCACAATCCGCGATCCAGGTCATAAGAGGAAACCCAATCTGGCTTTAGGACACCTCATAGCCTATGTCCTTGAAACTAAATATCAACTTCAATATCCTGCTCCTCCCAACCTCCCAACTCTCTTCTACTCAAACAGTTCCTTCAATACCCTTCACAGTACTCGTCTCCACCTAGGGGATGAGGAACCTCGGAGGGCTGAGGAGGAGGAGGCTCCCGCTCCCTCTCCTGTTCCTGATCCTATTCCTCTTCGACAACACTCACAGCTTGACCAGTTAGTAGAGAGGTTTGAACGATGGGAGACCCGCTTCGATGCTTACGTTGCTGTATAGGAGTAACAACATTCTGAGGATATGGCCCGCTACGAGCAGCACCGCACAGAGGACTTAACCCATTTTGATAGCTACATTACTCACCAGCAGCAGCAGCATGACTAGGACATCGCCTGGTTCAATGCTCAGTTTACTATGCTAGCTAGCTACTTTCAGCAGCTACCTCCACCACCTCCATCTGATGATAAGGGTCCCTCATTTTTCTAGTCTTTATTTTCTATTTTCTGTTTCCTGGTTTTTGTAGTTATTCTTGTAGTTTCTTTTTGTTTCTATTATGTTATTTCCTTTTTCTTTTTGTGTGTCTAGGACCCTCTTTTTGTGATGACAAAAGGGGGAGTAGGATGTGGTAGGAAAAGTTGATGTGCTTGTAACTTTGAAATTTTAATGAACTTCTATTTTTACTGAGATTTTCCTACTTGTGTTTGCCATCATCAGAAAGGGGGAGATTGTTGCAAATCTATTTTCATGACTTATGTTTTGATGATTGACAAACACTATTGATTCTCTTGGACTATCTGTTACTTCTAACTTTTCAGGAATCAAAGATCGGACGAACAAATGAAGCCAGTTCAAATTTACATAGGTTAGGATTGAGTTAGTCTGTACTTTACTTTTTCTCTTCTTTAGTCTTTTTGTAATGTTCAAAAAGACTTATGCTAAGTAACCGTACACACACATTTAAAAGACTTAGAATTTTTATTTTTACTCACATCGGCTAGGATGATATTTGTATCGGCCTAGACGATCTAGTTTAAAACAGAGATTCTATTCAAGATTCTTAATTAAGGTAGCTATCATTAACAGATCGTCTTGGATGATAAGCTCAAAACAGAAAGAAATTGCCGCCATAAACAATTAAGGTATTTTATATTTTTGGCAATCGGCCAGGACGATCATGGATCGGCCTGGACGATATTAACAATTATGCCTTAATTACTCAGACAAATCAAGGAAGTAATTAAGGATGATTGATACAATCATATCGGCCTGGATGATCTCAGGATGGGCTAGGACGATCTATTCAAAAACCTTAGTTACTTCTGGATGATAAATATCGGCCAGCTCAAATTCAGAGCGATGCTATAGACGATTTACCTCTGATTTGAACTGATCAGCCTGGACGATCGTGCTGATTATTAGGGTAACCTTGTGAAAGTTCATTAGGGATGTTAAGCCCTATAAAACTGGCGCAAGAAAACTAAGAGGGGGGTGAATTGGCATTTTAAAAGTTCTTTTCAACAAAAGCAATAAGATCACAAACCAAAACCAAATCACTCCACAAGACAAAAAACAATGCGGAAATTAAAGTGCGGAAGCAAGAAAACAATAACACAGAAATTTATAATGGTTCGATCAACTTGACCTACGTCCACTCCTTGGAGGCATCCTCCAAGTATTGCACTACAAAACGTCTCTCCTTTAGTCCCCACGGCTAGGCGGAGAAGCCCTCACAAAGAAGTCTTTTTTGCCACCCCGGCAAGGCAGAGAACCTATCTCCTTTTGCTTCCTCCTGAAGCTAGCAGAGAACCACAATCCAGTGCTGAAAACCTTACCTCTACTGACCCTTCCACGGACAAGAAACTCTAGACGAAGAAGAAGCAGAGCGATCCTTGAAGCACCCTTGTGAATCCCCTCACAAGCTCCCCCTCACATGATCCTCTCTCTGTCTTTCTCTCCTCAAGGCCTTCTTAGGTCAAGGTAGCAGCAAAAGATTATTCAAAATGTTGTACAAGAGCTCCTAAATAGAAGAGTTTCAAAGGAGCTCATTAATTGCAAGTTGTCGACAATATCGTCCAGGCCGATATGTACATCGTCTTGGCCGATCAATACAAATCACAGAAGATCAGCCAGAGCATCGCCCTGAATGCAAACTGGACGATTTAAAATTGGCTTGATCGTCAAGGTCGATCTCATGATCATCCTGACCGATCAGTTCAAATCAGAGAAAAATCGTCCAAAGCAGTGCCTGAATTTGAACTGGCCGATATTTATCGTCCTAAAGCAACTAAGGTTTTTGAATAGAACGTCCTGGATGATCCTGCGATCATCTAGGACGATATGATCGTATCAATCATCCTTAATAACTCCCTTGATTTCCTGATCAATTAAGGCATAATTTGTGAATATCGTCCATGCCAATCAATGATCGTTCTGGCCGATTATTAAAAAATACAGTATACCTGAATTGTCTATAGCTGCTTTTTCTTTCTATTTTGAGCTTATCGTCCTGGCCAATACACGTATCATCCAGGTTGATCTTTTAATGATGGCTGCCTTAATTAAATATCCTTTTTTAGATTTTTATATTAAGCCAGATCGTCCAGGACGATGTAAATATCGTCCTGACCGATATGAGTAAAAATAAAAATTATAAGTCTCTCAAGTGTGTGTGTGTAAGATTACTTAGCATCAGTCTCTTTGAACATTTCAAATAGACTCAAGAAGAGAAAAAATAAAGTACAGACTGACTCAACCCTAAACCTACGCAATCTTGAACTAGCTTCGTTTGTTCGTCCGATCTTCGATTCCTGAAAAGTTAGAAGTAACAGGCAGTTTAAGAGAATCAATAGTGTTTGTCAATCATATAAACATAAGTCATGAAAATAGTTTTGCAACAATCTCCCCCTTTTTGATGATAGCAAAACACTACGAAGATAGTTAGCAGTAAAATTTCAGGATCAACAAGTGTAAAAACATCATAAACTTCTCCCCCTTTTGACATATCAAAAAGGAGGAGGGAAAAAAAGACCAATAGCAAAATTTTTTTTACTTTATTTATTTATTTATTTTTTAAACCAAGGCATGAAAATATGTAGTATTCCATGTGATTGATTTAAAAACTTGTGGGTTAATGAGTTAACAATCTCAACAATCCAAAGAGTGGTAGAATATTCGGCCATGGTTACCCTTTGCTCAGACATTTTCTTAGGGTAGAATCGTCTTTTGAAATCAATGACCTAACTCAAAAAATTAATTGGATATGAGAAAAAGAATCCATCCATCACTTGGTTTAAGAAAAAATATCTTTATAAAATAATGAACCAAAGTAAATCTGTCACGATCGCGAAATAATCAAAATCAAGCCTTTGAGAATCAAAACTTCTAAGTTCTAAAGATTTAAAAAGAGAGAATAGCTTGCTTTTGAGTGGGTTCATTTTATGCCTCTTGTCAATTGAGTGGCGCTTTGCGCATCTTTTTATAGATTTTCAATTTTGGCGTCTTTGTGCTTTTTTTGTTGGCATCATTGGCCAAATTTTTTTTTTAAATTTTTGCAAGCTACATTCTCTTTTATAACCTCTTTAAAAAAATCCTTAGTTGTGAGTATATCTTCTTAGATATTAGAGAATAGGAGCTCTCTCTCTCTCTAACATAAGGAAGAATTACCACAAGCATAATTAATAATCAAAGACAAGAGTAACGAGGAGTCTTGATGTGACAAAAAAACTTTAAACATTATAAATACAAGATAGATTTGCTTAAGCAAGCTTAAGAAAAATTCTCGATTTCATACACAATCTTTAATTTGTAATAGATTTTTGATTAGAAAAGAAAATTATGCCACTAAAATAGGTTAGAGAAAGAGACACAATTACAAAATATTTTTACCATCTAAGAGATTAAGAGATAAAAAATACATTGACTACAAATTTTCAAAAACAAGGGCATGGAATATGTTATCATTTCAGTGATGATTTTGAAAAACTAAGTAAGAGGGAAAGAAAGAGAAAAAAAGAAAGAAAGTAAAACACACCAAAAACTAAGAGAAAATAAAAGAGCAAAAGCAAAAGAAAGTAACTAAAAGATCAAGTTTCATGCATTTATGTCAATCACACCCAATCTGGTCCTTAAAGAACTGAATGTGTCGAAGGCCAGTGGTTTAGTATAGATGTCAGCCAATTGATTTTAAGTTGTCACATGGTGTAACTCAATGTCTCCCTTAGTCACATGATCTCTAGTGAAGTGATGCCTAAGGTCAATGTGCTTAGTCCTTGAATGTTGGATATGATTCATAGAGATGCATATGGCACTAGTGTTGTCACAAAAGATTGAGATGGTGCCTACAGGTAATCCTAAATCCAATACATCTTATTTCAACCAAAGGGCTTGGGCCACACAACTTCCAAGAGCAATGTACTCAGCTTCAGCAGTAGAAAGTTCAATAGAGTTTTGTTTCCTACTAGACTAAGAGACCAAAGACTGTCCAATGAATTGACAAGTTCCTGAAGTGCTTTTTCTATCCACCTTGCATCATGCAAAATCAGAGTCAGGAAAACCAATAATCTCAAAAGAAGTGTTGTGTCTAGGGTACCAAATCCCAAAGCCTTGGGTCCCCAAAAGGTATCTAAAAATTCTCTTAACAGTAGTCAGGTGGGACTCCTTAGGGTCAGCTTGAAATCTAGCACAAAGGCAAACACTAAATATAATATCAGGTCGGCTCGCAGTCAAGTAAAGTAAAGATCCAATCATGCCTCTATACTTCTTCTGATAAAAAAACTTACCACTTGGGTCCTTATCTAATTGAGCACTAGAAGTCATGGGAGTGTTAATTGGCTTAGCTTTGTCCATCTCATACTTCTTCAAAATGTCCTTTATGTATTTTGTTTAATTTAAAAAGGTTCCATCCTCCAATTGTTTTATGTTAAACCTCAAAAAGTAGGATAACTCTCCCATCAAACTCATCTCAAACTCTCTACTCATTGTCTTAGAAAAATCATCACACAATTTTTTATTAGAAGATCCAAAGAGTACATCATCAACATAAATCTGAACAATGAGTAAATCATCTCTAACTCTCCTAAGAAAAAGGGTGGTGTCTACACTCCCCTTGACAAATTCCCTCTCTAGTAAGAATGTGCTAAGCCTCTCATACCAAGCTCTTGGTGCCTGCTTTAACCCATACAAATCCTTTATAATAGGCAAAGGCTAATAACACTCTAATGGCTTCCAATCTAGCTACAGGGGCAAAAATCTCCTCAAAGTCTATCCTTTTTATTTGGTTATACGCCTTAGCCACCAATCTTGCTTTATTTCTAACCACCACTCTTGAATCATTCACCTTGTTCTTAAAGACCCACTTTGTCCCAACTACACTTTGTACCCTAGGTCTTTCTACAAGCTCCCAAACATCATTCCTTACAAATTGATTCAATTCTTCTTGCATTGCTAAAATCCAAAACTCATCAGTAAGGGCTTGGCTAATTATGGTAGGTTCAGTCATTGAGATAAAGGCAGAGTGGTTCACCTCCTTCCTAAGTCCATGTCTAGTCTTAACCCCACTATAAGGGTCTCCTAAGATCAAATCCTTGGGGGACTTGTAGAGTATCTCCAATCTCTAGGCAAAGTGTGAGAAGGTCCAACCCTTTCATCCAAATCAATATTTTCTACTCCTTGGGTGACTTCTCCTACTCCTTCATTATTTTGGTGTTCTACCCTCTTCCCCAAATTTTCTACTCCACTAGTAATCTCTCCAACCTCATCATCATTCTCAACTCCATGTTTCTTAGGATCAGACTCATAAAATACTACATGGGTTATCTCTTCCAGCATTAAAGTTCTCTTGTTAAACACCCTAAAAGACTTCCCAACACTAGAATATCCCAAGAATACTCCATCGTCAGATTTAGGATCAAATTTTCCCAAGTGAGACTTCCTATTAATGTGAATAAAAACCTTACAACTAAAAACATGAAGGTGGGAAAGATTGGGTGTCCTACCCTTAAGGATCTCATAGGGTGTCTTTTCAAATTTGGCTCTAACATTCACCCTATTCAACACATAACAAGCTGTGTTAACCGCTTCAACACATAACCGATTCAGCCTTATCATGGTAGGAGAAATAAAAAAAAAAAAAACCGCTTCAGCCCAAAAGTATTTTGGAAGTAAATACTCAGCAAGCATGGCTCTAGCGGCTTCCACCAAGGTCCGGTTCTTCCTTTCAGCTACCCTATTCTGCTGTGGGGTCCTAGGAGCTAAAAAATTGTGGCTAATCCCCCTGTCCTTACAAAAATCTCCTAATCTTTCATTCTCAAACTCTCCCCCATGATCATTATGGATGGTCAAAATCTCACAACCTAGCTTTTTCTGAATCCAAGAAGAAAATGTTTTAAACTCCTCAAAAGACTCATTTTTATGAGAAAGAAATCTTGTCCAAGTGAACCTCGAGTAGTCATCAACAATCACAAATCCATAGACTTTCCCTCCCTGGCTGGTAGTGCTAATGAGTCCAAATAAATCCATGTGAAGGATTTCTAAAGGTCTAGAGGTGCTAATGTCCTTAATGGGGTGAAAAGTGGAGTGGACTTGCTTTCCTAGTTGACAGGCATCACAAAGGTGATCTTTTAAAAACTTGAGTTTGGGGACACCTCTAACTAGGTCTTTTTGGGTCACTTTCCTAAAGGTTTTCATACTTGCATGACAAAGTCTCCGGTGTCACAACCATGAATCATCAATAACTATTTTTAAGCAAAATGAAGCAGCACATTCAATGTTATTTAAATCAAGCAAGTAGACGTTGTTGATCCTCTTTCCCTGCAAAATAGTATTGTTACTTAAAGAATTGCACGATGAAGCCTTTATCACAGAGTTGACTGATGCTGAGCAAGTTGTGCTTCAATCCATCTACAAGCAAAACATTTTCAATCATAAGTTTCTTAGAATTACCAATTATACCTGCGCCTACCATCTTCTTGGTGGTGTTGTCTCTAAGAGTAATCTTGCCTCTAGTTCTGGACTCTAGTACAACAAACTAGTTCGCATCACCAGTCATATGATGAGAGCATCCACTGTCCAGGTACCTGTTGATCTCATTTTTGTATGAGGTCATTAGGGACCCATCCAGATCAATACTGACCCTATATCAATCTAAACTCCAGATCCTAGGATCTATCTAATCCCTAGGATTCTTCCAAGATCAATCTAAATTCTAAGATCCCCCTAGACCCCAGACCTTAGGATCAATTTAGATCTTAAGTCAATCCAGACCTCAATTCAATTCAAATCTCAATCAAAATCCAGACCCCGGTCCAGTTCAAGATCTCAATCTCCAGTTCAATCTTTGATCTTATTTCTGATCAAACTTCAACCTTATCCAATCAATTATGATCCTCCAAATGATCGTAAATGGTTTAGATAATTCAAACCTAATCTATCAAACTCAAAATCCAGATCAAACCCAGAATCCAGAATCAAATCCAAAGTCCAAAGGCTCTGTCCTAATGGCCTTTTCCAGTGAATTTTCAAACACTTAAAAAACCCAGTCAATTGACCTCCGATTCAGAGTCTGTTAGTTGCATACTGATGGGACAAGTCTCTGGAGGCAACCCTCCAAATTTGAGCCCATTCTGAGGTCTTTAACCTCAGAAACTAAATTGAAATACATAGGCTGTAAAACCTTCAAATATTTACAGCCTATGCCATTGGACCTATCACATTGAAGTTTTTGACCATAGAGCCTTCACCAAAGCCTCTAGTCACTTCTAGACCCTTAATCTTGATATGTTGAACATTAAACTGAATTTTTCTGAGCCCACTTTGACCCCCAGTTGACCAGGGGTCAAAATGACCAAAATACCCCTATAGGACTCAAATCTTGATTTCAAACCAAACGATCTCCAAATTGCTTGGAACCACTTCCAGCAAATTTCAAATATCAAATCGAACCTGTTCAACCCAAAACCAGACCCTGGGTCAACCTGGTTGACCAAGTCAACCTAGGTTGACCAAACAGGCCCTTAAGGGTCAAAACGGGCATTTTGACCGAATTGATCTCCCCAGACCTTGGGACCACCTCCGACGGTCTCCAAATGTCATTTCAAACTAATCGAACCCATTTCCAGATCCTGGACCTACTTAGTTGACCAAGTCAACCAATTTTGACTCAAAGCCCATTAAAGGCCCAAATAAGCCCATTTGATCCAAATGGCCTATTTAATTCCTGAAATCACCTCTACCAGACTCTAAATTTTGTTTCAAACCTGTCCAGCTCAAACCCACACTTTGGTTCAATCTGGTTGACCCAGTCAACCTAGGTTGACCAAATCAACCATTAAACCTTCTCTACTTTGAATCAATTTTCAAAAGCACTTGAACCCCTCCAACCCGTCCAACCAGCACCCAAGGCATCATCACATGCCACCTCAGCACTTATTTGACTGTTTTACTGGTCAAACAGTCAATACAAGTCATTTTATGGGTCAAAGAGGGTCAAAATAACTCTCAAATGGCCTAACTCTTGATCAAGTTCCTTAAACCCTGATCCTACTTAATCCTAGCTGCCAAGGCTTCTCCTAGAACCTTCTCTAGGCCCTTCTCCAACCATTAGATCAAGATCAAGAGGTTCCCCCTCACTACATGTGTCTAAGTGGGGACCAAAAGGCTTTACACCTAAGTTGTCCTTGCATCCAGCTTTCTAACCACTCTAGAGACATGTGGCAGCCATCTAGGAGCTCCCCCAATTCATCCCAGCCCTCCATTCAAGTTGGAGGGACTTGAATATGGCAAAACCCTAAGGAGAGTCTCCATTCTAACATAAGCTCTCACTCACTCAAACCCTCTCCTCAAGAATTTCTCCAGCCACCAAAACCCTCAGGAAACCCTCTCCAAATACCCCTCTAGCTCTTCCAGGCCTTCCCCCCTTGGATCCTAGCCCCAAAACCCAATTGGAGAAGAGAGAGGTTCTTAGAGAGAGAATCAAGTGTTTCAACCACAACTTCCAATCTAGGAAGATTCAGCTCATGGGGTGAACCTGTCCAGTGGGTTGCTGTAGGGTGAATTCACAAGGTGTTGGGTCCATTTTGGACCCAAAACTTTGAAAATTCATAACTCTCTAAATTGGTAGAATTAGGTTCCCTGATTTCTGTGGTATGTTTGTATATGTTCAAGGGTTAGATGAACAGAGATTTAGACCCAATTGAACTCTAGTGCCACCTAGGGACAATAATCAAGGACAAGGTCTAGATAACTTAGAAAAATCCTAGGAAATTCTATACACACCCAATAGGGGTGAAACTTGAGAACATTAAACTTAGTGACATTTTACACCTTAGGTTCAAATTTCACTCAATTTGGAGTTCAGTAAGTCAAAAAGTTAAACATGTCAAGATTAACCCTTAATTAAGGCCTCAAAACTTCTAAAAAATGTAATAAATACATTTTAAATCCAAAAATACATATAACCCCTCAAACTGACCAGAATTCAAACCTCAATCCATGAAAATTAAAACCCCCTTGATTTGACTGATTTTCTGTAATTAATTTAACTTTAATTGAAAACCAATATTTAATTAATTTAATTAATTAAAAATAATTAAGAATTCCAAAAATTCCCAAAACACTTGGGAATCTCTTCTTAGGTCATTTCTGACCTTTGGGGTTGATTTCAAGGAGTTTGGGGTTCATTTGGACAAAATTTGCAAAAAGGCCCCTCTAATTAAGAAATTTTAAAATTCAATAAATACTTAAACTTCAAACATTCATAACTAATTCTAGAAAAGTCCAAATTTAGTAAACTCACTTGCATTCAACTCGTAATGATGTATAGTATTTGTTAAAAATATTAAATTCCAGAAATCTGTAATCTTTCAAAAAGTCAACAAATTGGTCAACTCTAGGTTAAGACTAGTTCAAAACTTCAAACCTTCGTAATAAAATGTAGAAAAATCCGATTTCAACGCACTTACCTTCTAACTGATCGTAGTAAGGTCTAGTATTTTAATAAAATGTTAACTTTCCAGAAAACACTTTTAATCAAAAATTCAACTTTTGACCCTTTAATTAAATGATTAAAATATTCCAAAAATTCATAAAACTCAAAATTGTTTTAAAACTCCAGAAAATGTTAGCTTAATGTTTAAAACATTCAACAAATCTTTTAAAACACAACAACCATCTTGAAGATGAAGTTTATTGGCTGGACTACTCCGGGCTGCGGGGCTAAGTGTCCTAAGGAGGCTGGTTCCTCGAGCCTGGTGGCACAACGCCACGAATGGATTCTAAGGGATGTTAAAGCTTAAAATTGATTAATCATTAATTATTTAACCTTTTAAAATCTTTAATTCAATTACATTAATTTGGTTTATTAGCTGGACTACTCCGGGCTGCGGGGCTAAGTGTCCTAAGGTGGCTGGTTCCTCGAGTCTGGTGGCACAATGCCACGAATCAATTAATGGCAAAATTAAATTAATCAACTTTAAAAATCAGCAATCAAACACTCTTTTTTTAATAAAATATATTAACTTTCCAACCCTTAAAATCAATAATCAAACCTTAAGCAATTTCAATCAAGTATCCCATTTAGGATATATCAAAACCACACAGCCTACCTCACACACTTTAGATAGTTTGCTAGGACAACCGACTCTAGTTTTAGGTTAGGCCGGTGTTTACTTTCTCGCGGTGTGCCGGATTTTTGAGTTTTCACTGCATGCTGTTTGCTAGTTTAGAATTGATTGATTGTTTATTTATTTACTGCAATCTGTTGAGCACTTTAAATTTCGAATATATTAATTGCTTGAGATCGAATATTAACTGCCTGAGGATTACATATAACTGTTAATTATTAGGATAACCTTGCAGGATCGAGTCTAGATTTTTCTATTTTAGATTAATGTAAATTTGATTGAATAAGGTTGTAATTCTTTGAAATGACTTGAGATTTGGATTCCAAAGAGGTGAAGACATCCCTAAAGGGGAGAGTCTTCTTCCATTTGGAAGTCAAATTAGGATATCTTTAAAATGTCCAAAGAGGAAAGATAACACCCCGATCGAGGGGGAGTTTCTTTTCATTTGGGTATCCGGAACCGACGAATCAAGATGTTCGTGAGAAGAAGAAGAAATGGACCACGAGAAGAATCCCAAATCTCAAAGTCATTTGAGTCTTAAGATAAAATCCGGGTTGTAGTCAGTGGTGCCCGGCCACTTTAATTTTCTGCAAAATTATGTGATGTAATAATAAGGGACACTTGCCTACGGACATTCAATTTGATATATTTAATTTGATTGATTTATTTAAATTGATTGTGCATTAGAGATACCAGCTTTTCTAGTCTTTTTACCTGCATGCCGATTTTGATTTGACCTGGAATTCGATTGTAGGCTCTTAAGGACTTAATAAAAATTTTCTACTTAAATCAAATTAAAAACTTTAAGCTCATATAGAAACTCTAACGTTTTAAGAAATAAGCCCGGGACCGCCGGAAGTTTTCATTTCATGGCATTCATTCAAATTCAAGCTTTTAACCGAGTCGATTAGCATGCATCATATTAGCAACTAATTTAAAAATCTTTAAATCTTTAATTACATTATCTTTAAGCATTAAACCCTACATAAGTTTAAGGGACCATTTAGGATCCGCTCTAGATGTCGGTCCCATTCTCAAATACCTTTCTTAAATAACGTCCCTACCACTCTACAAAAAAGACCGGACTCATATTTTAAATCGTTTAGGTGGTTTAGCTGGCTCCCCAATCCAGGCCGGGGTAAGACCAGATCTGCATTGCATTAGCTAGGTTCGGGTTGCTTTTTTAGTACCCAATTTAGACTTAGGTTCTGAGGCAAGTTCGGGCTATAAGACCTCAACCTACGGGAATTGAATCCCAAATATCTAATAAAATTGATCACTTGAACCTTAAATCACTTTCAATCTAATTTGAGCCCAACACTTAGGATAGACTGGGGCACTTCTGAATTGTTTCAGAATCTCAAGTGCCTCCTACCTTTCTTCCTTTGAATCCAGAAATAAGTGTTCAACCTTGATCCAATCCCGATTGAAAATTCCAAACCTTAATCTCCTTTGACATCAATCGTTGAAAATCTTAAATGAAATTTCTACCGCTATTTTAATCGAGAGTTTTCGTAGGAGAATTCCAATTCTTCTACGATGTAATTAACTACGAGGGCTTGCGCTCGTAGGAGATTTAGAAACCCAGAATTGATTTTCAAAATTAATTTTTTAAAACCCTTAATTAATTATCTTCGGAATTTAAACAAAAATGGCGATCGTTATCGTCATATTCAAAATTTTGATAATAAGTAATATCATCTTTCTTCGGGAAGATATATTATTTTATTATCATTATTTTGATTATGAAATTAATGATCTCTTATCCGAATTATTATAGTTAAACAATGGATTGAACGTCATTTTGATCTTTTGAGATCATAGATGTTCCCCTTTGAGTTTGACTACGATAATCCGGATAAATTCAAAATTCTAAAATTTGAACCCATTAGGGAACGATATGTTTGTCTTTCGAGGCGATATATCGTTCATAATGACGTGTTCAATTTTAAAATTCAAAATTAAAAATATTCCCAAAGAAAATTAATATATTTTTCAAAACTATATATACATAAATATATTTTTTTAATCAAACAGTACCACATACTCTCACGAGGCCTTTTGTGAGAGCCCTCCTACAAAATTACCAAATGTTAGATTTAGAAACCCAAGCAGTTTTGGGTTCCTTCTTATGAAGAGTATAATGCAATGCATGTGTGGTATGCTGTGGATCATGCGCCTTAGGTCTCCACACCCAATGTGTGCTATGGTGAACTGTGTATGTGTGTGAGATGTGTCCTAGCATGCCGCATGAAAAACATCTAACTCCAAAAAAGGATTTCTTAAGTTGTTTGAGTTATAATGCCTCTTCCTAGGTTTTGGCAATTGAAAAAAATTAGGTGTCATCCTAGTTTTCTTACATGTTTCTAATTCATTTTGAATCTTCAAATTTGTGCTTTTTAAGACCTCATTTTCAATCCTCAAATTTTTCTCCATCTCTTTAGACTTCTTAAAATCAGATTCAAGTTATGTGTGTGAAACTTTTAATGCATCATGCTTTTTAACTAATTCACAATAATTTTTATTTAACTCATCAATTTCTTCAAGTAAAGTCATGTGATTTGAATCAATCATTTGATGGTCTTTAGTCAAAATTTCATGCTCTTTTTATATGTTCAAAAATTTGAATTTCAAGCTAGCATGTGTTTTCTTTAATTTCCTATATGATGCATGAATTTTTTCTAAAACTTCTAGAAGTTGATCGTCGGAAAGTTCACATACCTCTTCTTAATCAGGATTGTCGTCTGCCATCAAGCACAATTTTGATGTCTCATCTTCTGGTTCCGTCTCCGATGAGTTCGATGCCGAATCCTCCCAAAATGCTTTTTGTACTCTCATCTTGTCCTTCCTTAGCTTATGTTTTTCCTCACCCTTTCCTTTGCTTGAGTGATCTTTAAGTGTAGGGCAATCAGTTCTCAAGTTTCCTGGTTTCCTGCATTCATAACAAACGACATTAGAAGATCCTTTAGAATATTTATGATCCTTACCTTTTCTCCAATGATGCTTTTGCTTCTTCCTTAGAAAGCTTTTGAATTACCTTGTGATGAAGGCAACTTCATCGCTTTCAAAACCGGAAGATTTAGAATCCAATTTGTGCTCCTTCAGTGCAACTATTTTATCCTTCTTCTCACTTACATCAAGATTTCTTTGATTCACCCCATGCTCGTAAGCAATGAGTGAGCTAAGTAAGTTATCAATAGAATAAGTGTTCAAATCCTTAGGTTCAGTGATTGCAGTGATTTTAGTATCATATGACGAAGGCAAGCATCTCAAAATCTTGTTTACTTTTTCAAAGTTTGAAAGTTCTCTTCCTAGTGCATGCAGTGAAGTAACTATCTGAGTAAATCTAGTATACATGTCAAAAATAAATTCATGAGATTTCATACGAAAAAGTTCGTAGTCATGCAAGAGAATGTTCAAACGGGATTGTTTAACCTCATTAGTGCCTTCAAAGGTGATACACAATTTATCCCAAATTTATTTACCAATTTTGCAAGTAGAGACATGCATGTAATCCTCAGATTTTAAAGCACAGAAAAAACAGTTCAAACATTTTGCATTCAATTGAGCTAAATCTCATTCATCGAAAGTCCATTCAGTAAAAGCAACTTCAGTTTTAACACCATTAATTTTACGAGAAGGTGGAGAATAACCTTCTTTGATAAGCATCCACATGCGATAATCAGTAGATTATAAAAATGTTGACATGCAGGTTTTCCAGCAATCAAAAGGTAGGTTATCGAACAGGGGAGGTCGGGCAATAGAATACCCTTCCATAGTATTACGATTCCCAAGGTTAGCCATGGATCAAAATCAAAAAGTTTTCATACTTAAAATTTTTGAATCCCGCTCAGATACCACTTGAAAGTTCATTAGGGATGTTAAGCCCTATAGAACTGGCCCAAGCTAACCAAGAGGGGGGTAAATTGGTATTTTAAAAATTCTTTTCAACCAAAGCAATAAGATCACAAACCAAAACCAAATCACACCACCAGACAAAAAATAATGTGGAAATTAAAGTGCGGAAGTAAGAAAATAATAACACAGAAATTTGTAGTGGTTCGGTCAACTTGACCTACGTCCACTCCATAGAGGCACCCTTCAAGTATTGCACTATAAAACGTGTCTCTTCTTTAGCCCCCACGGCTAGGCAGAGAAGCCCTCACAAAGAAGTCCTTTTATCCACCCCGGCAAGGCAGAGAACCTATCTCCTTTTGCTTCCTCCTGAAGCTGGCAGAGAACTACAATCCAGTGCTGAAACCCTTACCTCTACCGACCCTTCCATGGACAAGAAACTCTAGACGAAGAAGAAGCAGAGCGATCCTTGAAGCACCCTTATGAATCCCCTCACAAGCTCCCCCTCATAAGATCCTCTCTCTCTCTCTCTCTCTCTCTCTCTCTCTCTCTCTCTCTCTTTCTCTCCTCAAGGCCTTCTCAGATCAAGGAAGTAGCAAAAGATTGTTCAAAATGTTGAACAAGAGCTCTTAAATAGAAGAGCTTCAAAGGAGCTCATTAATTGCAAGTTGCTGATAATATTGTCCAGGCCGATATGTACATCATCCTGGCCGATCAGTACAAATCTCAGAAGATCGGCCAGAGCATCGCCCTAAATGCAAACTGGATGATTTAAAATTGGCTTGATCGTTCAGATCGATCTCATGATCGTCCCGGCCGATTAGTTTAAATCATAGAAAAATCGTCTAGAGCATCGCCCTGAATTCGAGCTGGCCGATATTTATCGTTTTGAAGCAACTAAGGTTTTTGAATAGATTGTCCTGGTCGATCCTGCGATCGTCCAGGACAATATAATCGTATCAATCATCTTTAATTACTCCCTTAATTTCCTGATCAATTAAGGCATAATTTATGAATATCGTCCAGGCCGATCAATGATCGTTCTGGCCGATTATTAAAAAATACAGTATACCTTAATTGTCTATGGCGGCAACTTCTTTCTATTTTGAGCTTATCATCCTGGCCAATACACGTATCATCCAAGACAATCTGTTAATGACAGCTGCCTTAATTAAGAATCCTTATTTAGATTTATGTTTTAAGCCCGATCGTCCAGGATGATGTAAATATCGTTCTGGCCGATATGAGTAAAAACAAAAATTCTAAGTCTCTCAAGTATGTGTGTAGGGTTACTTAGCATCAATTTCTTTGAACATTACAAATAGACTCAAGAAGAGAAAAAATAAAGTACATACTGACTCAACCCAAAACCTACGCAATCTTGAACTGGCTTCGTTTGTTCGTCTGATCTTCGATTCCTGAAAAGTTAGAAGTAACAGGCAGTCCAAGAGAATCAATAGTGTTTGTCAATCATTAAAACATAAGTCATGAAAATAGATTTGCAACACCTTGCAGGATTGAGTCTAGATTTTTTCTTTTTTAAATTAATATAATTTTTTTTGTAAAGAGAAAGGAATTAAATTAATGTAAATTTGATTGAATAAGGTTGTAAATTTTTGAAATAATTTGAGTTTGGGATATTTAATCCAATTTGAATTCCAAAGAGGTGAAGACCTTTTTCCATTTGGAAGTCAAATTAGGATACTTTTCAAATATCCAAAAGGAAAGATAATACCCCATACAAGGGGAGTTTCTTTCCATTTTGATATCTGGGACCGACAAATCAAGATGTTCGTGAGAAGAAAAAGAAATGGGAGACGAGATGAATCCCAAATCTCAAAATCATTTAAGTTTTAGGATATAATCCGGGTTGTTATCAGTGGTGCCCGACCACTTTACTTTTCTATAAATTATGTGATTTAATAATAAATGGCACTTGCCATATGTACATTCAATTTGATATATTTAATTTGATTGATTTATTTAATTGATTGTGCATTTGAACTCTATGCTTTTCTAGTCTTTTTATTTGCATGTCGCATTTGGTTTAGTATGGAATTCGAATTTAGGCTCTTAGGGGTTTGTTAGAAATTCTTCTACTCTAATTAAATAAAATTTTTAAGATAAGATAGAAACTCTGAACGGTCTTAAGAAGTAAACTCAGACTCGCTGAGGGTTTTTCATGCATTCATATTATACTTTCTTCACCTTGTTAGGCACCTCCCCTCCTGTGGGTTTTGGCAGACCACCTGGCTATGAGGGTGCCGATTTGTCAAGGGGATGTTGTACAGTCTTTTTGGGAAAAACCTATTTTCTAAGCCCAAATTTTTAAACTGCTACATATTGATTTATTCATTTTATCGAGTTAATTAGCAAGCATCGCATTAGTAACAAATTTAAAAAGAGTCTAATATTTAATCGTATTTATTTAGACATCAAATACCCGACATAAGTTAAGGGGTCAATTAAGAATCTGCTCTAGATGTTGACCCCATTCCTCCAAACTTTTCTAAGCAACATCCCTTCCACTCAACAATAAATAATTGGACTCATATTTTAAAATCGTTTAGGTGGTTTAGCTGGCTCCCCAATCCAGGCTGGGGTAAGACCAGACTTGCACTGCATTAGCTAGGTTCGGGTCACTTTAAGTACCCAATTTATACTTAAATTCTAAGGCTGGCTCGGGCTATAAGACCTCACCCTCTGGGAATTGAATCCCAATTTTCTAATAAAATTGACCATTTAACTTAAAAATCTCTTTCAGTCAAATTCAAGCATAACACTTATGATAGACTGAGGTGTTTCTGAAGTAATTCAGAATCTCAAAGCACCTCCTACTTCTCCTCCTTTGACTCCGAAAATAAATGCTCAACCTTTAACAAATCCCGATTAAAAATTTCAACCCTTACCTCCTTTGACATCGAGCCTTAAAAGCTTAAATAAAATTTGTACCACTATTTTAATCATGAGTTTTCATAGCAAACTTCAATTTTCTATGATGTAATTAACTACGAGGGCTTGTGCTCGTAGGAGATTTAGAAATCCAAACCATATTTTCAAAACCATTAATTAATTATCTTTGGGAAATTTAAAATTCAACGATCGTTATCATCATTTTCAATCGATCGATAGTGATTGATATCTTCTTTCTCCGGAGAGATATATCAACCACTATTGTGATTTTGATTATGAAATTAATGATTTCTTTATCCAGATTAATGTAGTCAGAATTCAATTGAATTTAATATTGACCTTCCGGGGTCATATATATATATTTTTCCTCAGTTTGACTATGATAATCAGGAGGAATTTAAATTTTGTAATCAGAACCCATTTGAGAACTACATGTTCGCCCTTCGAGGTAAATACTGTTCATAATGATGCGTTCAATTTCAAAATTTTTAAAAATTAAATATTCCTAAAGATAATTAAATATTTTTCAAAACTATATATATAAATATTTTTCAATCAAAAACACTTACATTTAAGTAATTTTAAATTATCAATTTCTACTTTGGCTAACCATTACTTAAGGATAAATAAGAGTTTAAGCTGGGGGAAATTTATTAAGTGTAAATTGTGTACTATTTATTATATTAAACTCAATAAATATATATAATTTTAGTTAAGTTTATGAATAAAATATTCAAGAGAAGACAAAATTGCAAGTCTTGAACAAATATACAACACCCACATGTATAACACAACATCGTGGACATCTACAACACCACATCACCTAATTTTAACATTAAAATATTAGCTTCTTAGCAGTTTTAATAAATGTCAGTGCATCGATGGTGCTATGGTCAGTATCGTAGCACTTCACAGCATGTTGCGCCAAAAATTAGCACCATAGCACTAGAGTCTCAAGAATTTGAATGCCAGAGCACCAATCATCATAATGTGATAGCACCAGATTCAACCTTCATAATACTCAATTTTTATAGTGTCTTAGTGGAGAAGTTATTAAAATTAGAAGGCACATCAACTCAATAAAAATATTCATCGATTCACTTAGAAACTGTGCTAGGTTATTCCATCATCGTAGTTTAGCAGATGTTAAATTGCTGTGTTTCTAGTTCATTTATCAATGCCATGAAACTAGCTTACCGATTATTGTGATGCCTAAACACATTTTTATACTTGTAATAATAGTTTTTTAGATATTTTGTTTGGATAGTTTTTTCATTTCAGTGGAGTATTGTACTTTATAGTGTCTTCTTCTAGAATACCCTTAGAGTAAAGTCTATGGGAGGCTAAGGAAGTGCAATATACTTTCTTTTGGGCGATCTTAGCTCTATTATATAAGAAATTCTATTTAGGGATGGAGTGTGGAGAATATCAAGTGATTCTTCTATGTGACATTTATCTTATTCATTCTCCGGTATCTTTTTCATATGAATAAAATGAATATAAGTTTTCTTCTTTATTTTCATGTCTGGCTAAATCTCTAAGTTTTAGGCTAATGATATAAACACATAGAAGTACTAATATGGACTCTTATGCTTTAAATTCTTTCATGGATATTTTTAATATCTCTTATTCTCCATTTAATGCATACAATGTTCATGTATGTAGTTAATAACTAGCATGATATATAGTCTCGATGTAGCGATATTATAACCAATAGGGCTATTGAAGTAGAATGTTAGCATATATATATATATATATATATATATATATATATATATATATATATATATATATATATATATATATATATATATATATATATATATATATATATATATATCTTACCAAAACTGGAGGGTATGAAAGGACGATGATACTATGCCGACACTTGGAGAGTGTGAAAGGATGACAATACTTTGCCAACACTTGGAGGGTGTTAAAGGATGACGATAATTTTCCACACCGGGGATTAGTGGAAGAGAGGAAAATTTTAAAGGCTTCCCCACCTTACTATGCGGGCAAAAGGAGAGTAACTTTGGTAATAGTGCAATACCTAAAGAGAGAATTTTTAGGGAGTAGATGTTGGTCTTGTTAGACAGAACCACCATAAATTACTATATTCTTTTTACATTTCTGTGTTTTATCTTTGACAATTTGCTGTTGTGGTTAAAAAGTTTATTTTTTAAAGAAACTAAAATTATGAAATTAATAAAATGATTTTTTATTCAAGAGGGAATTTTTAAATTACCAATTCACCCCTCTCTTGGTTAGCCTTATGACGTTGCGTGGGTTTAACAACCTATACAGATTTTTCAAGTGGTATTAGAGCCTACTTCAAAATTTAAAGTTTAGATTACTTTTTGAAAAATGATTATGGATAATTTTAAAACTGTAACACACCTGAAGGGTATTCAATTACTAGACCCCCATTATTTGATAACATCCCTTTCAAATTTTAGAAAACAAGAATGTCAACTTTTCTTCAATCGCTAGATTATCACATATAGATTTTAGTTTAGGATGGGTACACTAGGCCAACTAGACTTGTAGATGGCATTAGAACTGAAACACCCTTTGCTGACAGAATTATAGAAGAATAAGACTTAGCACAGTTAAATGCAAAATATTTAAATAATTTTTTAATGCTCTTAAATCTGAAGATTACATACAAGTTTCTACATGTAAAAGTGGAAAAGAAATTTGGGATAGACTTTGTATCACATATAAAGGGACTAACAAAGTGAAATAATCTTAATTAAATATTTTGTTACATGATTATGAACTATTTTACATGAATCCAAATGAATATATTTCTTACATGTACATGTGTTTCCCTTAAATAGTCGCTTCCTTGCATGCTTTAGGTAGGGAATTAATGAATACAATAAAAGTGAATAAAATAGTTCATTATTTTCCTATTGCTTATGATGCTAAAATAACTTTTATTAAAGAGTCTAAAGATTTAAATATATATTCTATTGGCACAATTTCTTACGAGCAAGGAGTGACTTAAAGATAGATTGATGCATGTGAGAAATGAAAGGAGAAAAATATAGTGTTGAATGTGGATGACTCGGAGAGTGATCAATCACAACCTAAGGATGAGGATGAAAATACCTTGATGACAAGCACATTCAAAAGCTTTCTAAAAAGGAAGCAAAGGAGTTGCCAAAAGTCAAATAAAGGTAAGTTCCACAAAAATGTGAAGATTTCTAATAAAGTTATTTGCTATGAATACAGGAAACTTAGACATATCAAATCAAACTACCCTAATCTTAAAGCCACTCCTAGCAAGGAAAAGATGGAGGAGAAAATAAATGTGAGGAAGGGCAAGAAGAGATTTAAGAGAGCTTTTTAGGCGGACTCACTCCTATCAAATCAAATTCATACGGTATATAGAAAATTACAAAGATCATGATATATTGAAGTTAGATTTCATTAAATAATAAAAAGATCATAAAATCCTTAAGAAAGATCATGCACTAATTGATAGTAACAACATAAAATTGTTAGATGAGTACGATGAAATGAATAAATAGTATGCGTTATTGAAATCATCACATACTAAACTTAAAAAAGATTTCAAAAATTTTATGGATGAATCTGATAGTAGAGAGCACTATTTGAAAGTTGACAATGTTGTGTTAGAATGTGCTTTCTCATTCTTTAAATTATAACTGAATGCATATGAAAAGAACATGATTCCAACTACACCAGAATAATTTTTTAAACTTGACAAAAAAGACAAAAATTATAAAACCTAAAAAAAGATAAGTTTATACAAATAAATTGAAAAATCTTTTTCCTGGAGTAAAATATTTTTTTGTGGCATGATTGGGCACATATCCCGCACTTTTACTATTCATAGAAAATCATATCTAGTGTGTAGATCAAAGAGGCATAAAATAAGTCATATCATACATGCATCTTATTTAATTTTGCCAAGAGGAGAACTCAAACTTATTTCCTAAGACTAACGTTTGATCATTTTTTAGAAATGCTCTCATACAAGACCTCGTGAGAGCATTTGGTACATAGACAATAATGTTTGAAGCATATGACAAGAGACACTACATTATTCATATCGCTGGAAGCTAAGAATGGAGGCAAGGTTATACAAGGAGATAATGCCATTAGGAAAGTGGTAGGCATAGGTATGATTAGAAACTTGAACATTTTTTTTTATTGAGAATTTTTACTTATAGAAGGTTTAAAGCATAACCTATTGCGTATTAGTCAGCTATGTATTTAACAAAAGAACTTTTATAGTTGAGGAACACATATTGTATTTGATGAATCTAAAATTTTGAAAGAGCCAAATTTAGAAGAGGATCATATAGAAAATTACTCCTAAGGATTGGAAAGAAAAATATGGAAGAAAATATTGAAAAATAAAAACCCTTTGCCAAGAGAATGGAAATTTTCTAAAAATCTACTCTAGGAATTAATTTTAGGTGATCCAAGTGAGGGTGTTAGGACTAGGCATGGACTTAGTAAAGAGATTAACCATTTAGCCTTTATATCAATAATTGAACCCATAAAAAAAATCAAGCACTATCGGTTGAATTTTGGATTTTGGCTATACAAGAAGAGTTGAATCTATTTATAAGAAATAATGTTTGAGAATTGATAGAAAGACCAAAAAAATAAAGTGTTGTTAGAACTAAGTGGGTGTTCAAAAATAAAATGAATGATTTGGGAGTTGTGATTAGAAATAAGGCTAGATTGATGGATAAGGGGTATAATCAAATATAAGGGATTTATTTTGAAGAGACTTTTTTCGCTATACTAAGACTTGATGCATTTAGGGTTTTGTTAGCCTTTGCCCATTTTAAAGGATTTAAATTGTATCAGATGGATATTAAGAGTACCTTTTTGAATGGGGTGATACAAAAAGATGTTTATATTGAGCAACGTCCAGATTTTAAAAATTTTAAATTCTCTAATCATGTGTTTAAATTGAAAAAGGCATTATATGGATTAAATTAGGCACCCTGGGCATGGTATGAGAGGTTAAGCACTTTCTTATGAGATAGATCATTTGTAAAAGGAAGTGTGGATATCACTAACTTTTTGAAGAAATTAGGAGATAACATACTCATCGTTAAGTTATATGTTGATGATATTATTTTTGGATCTACAAATAAAAATATTTATGATAACTTTTCAAAAATAATGAATAATGAATAATGAATTTGAAATGAGTTTAATGGGAGATCTGAGTTATTTTCTTAGTTTTAGCATTAAGCAAAATGAGGAGGGAACCTTTCTTAGTCAGTTAAAGTATATTAAAGACATCCTCAAGAAATATAAAATGGATAATGCTAAACTAGTAACCACACCAATGAGTTCCTCATTTCGGTTGGATAAGGACCCAAAGGGAAAATTTATTGATCTAAAAAAATTTAGAGGTATAATTGGATTATAGCTTTATTTGACTGTTAGCATACCAGATATAATGTTTAGTGTATGTGTGTATGCTAGATTTCAAACTGCTCCAAAAAAATCACATTTGATAGAAGTAAAAAGAATTTTGATATGTCTTTTGTAAACTCAAAACTTAGAGATTTAGTATCCTAAATACAGCTCTTCATTTGAAATTGTCAAATTTTTCTATTCAAATTTTACAGGTTGTAGCGTTGATCGAAAGAGTACATTTGGAACTAGCTAATTTATAGGAAATTCCTTAGTTTCTTGGTCCAATAGGAAACACAATTCTATAGCCCTATCTACTGCTGAAGCTGAATGCATTGCCTTAGAAAGTTGTGTGGCACAAGTACTTTGGTTAAAACAATAATTGATTGACTTAGGATTTATAATTGGAATAATTCTTATTTTTTTGATAATACTAGTGTCATTTTCATTTCAAAGAATCCTATCCAACATTCTAGAACAAAACATATAGATATAAGGCATCACTTCATTAGAGATCATGTAGCAAAAGGAGAAATTGAATTGAATCATCTTTCTATATAAAATCAACTTGCAGATATTTTTACAAAACCACTAGTCTTTGACACATTTAGCACCTTAAGGAAGGGGTTAGGTTCGATTTATCTTAATGCTTAAACTTAAAAGTTTTGCAAACTTGATACGTTTTATTTTTATGTTTATTTTAGCTTGTTTTTTTATTGTTTGTTTTGTTATTTATGTGTTTTTGTCTTTCTTGTTTTTTGGGTTTTACTTTGTTTTTATTTTATGTATGTTAAAACTAAAAGCAAGTGACTTGATTTTGAGAAGATTGTTTGATTTTCATTTATTTTTTTTGTGTTGTATTCATACTATATAAATATGTATTCATCATGTATGAATTATATAGTGTATACTTGATAGTTTATGGAGTTGAGGGTGGAAAACTTAGATTTTCATGGGTTTCGTACTGTAGGATGATGTCATTATATGGTATGATTTTTATTGGTTCTTCTGTATGAGTGGGGATGGTTTTACGAGTTAGGTTCAGTTATTTATTGCTTATTGATTGGACAAAATCATTTTTATTTATACAATCTAGATATTAGTTTCTATAGGGGACAACCTAACTGCTTTAAAAATGATCTTAAATATTCTGATCATCCCGGATGAAAACATGTTCGTCTGTACGATCAAGTGGTCAAAAAGCATGTATGAAAGGACGCCTCAAAAAGGTGTTTTACAAAAAACCGTTTCATTTTTGGCCACTTTTATTTGTATGTAAAAAAAAAGTATTGTCCGGTATGATTCCAAAATCATACATTTGAAGAATATTTTATATTGTTTAACGTTTCATTTTTCTATATATAGAAGGGTTTTGAAATCATTTTCATTCACTTTTATATTCCTATCAAAACTCTCTAGAAACCTTGTATAGGAAATGGCCAGTTCCAGCAAACATCCTTGTGGTTCAAAGGGATATTATTCTTCTAGTGGTGTTGATTCTAACTTCTTATTTAAGAAGTTAGAAGATGCATATTTTAGGTTCATTGCTACAAAGATCGCCCCATCTCGACTTCTAATCCAAGATGATCTTTATTTTTCTATAATGCCTATGTTTGCCTCCACTCAATTATCCTTCATTCTCACTCTTATATATGTATATCACAAAGAAAGCTTTTATTATTTCTTAGCCAACATGAGAGTCAGTGATGATTACTCTAGGATAAGTTCTTATGTCCAAAAATACGATGTAGTGGTTACATTAGAAGATTTAGGCAACAACCTTCACTTGAGAACTCAAGGGATTAGAGCACACACTATGCCCTTTAGATCCAACTTTGACTGGTCTAAAATTAATAAAGTTCTTAGGGGTGTTTCCCAAGTCAATCATTTAGCTCAAGTCTATACCTTGAACCAAAATGCTCAAGTCATCTAGCACGTTTTAAGAACTTCTGTTATTCCTAAGCTGGTGATCGAGTTAATATAAATCCACTCTTGTCCACTATCACATATCTTATTTGACAAAAAAGCCGATTGATGAAGCCCAACTCATTATGGACTACTCGTACAACCTTTTTGATATTGGTCATCCACATCATAAGAGGAAAAAGAATGTATCCTTAGGACATCTTATTTCGTATATCCTTCATAAGAAGTACAACCTGATTCATCTTGATCATCCTACTGAACTACCAATCTACTTTACTGATGCTTCTTTTCGATCTTTATTTGGGAGAGAGCATAGTTTTAGTGATGGTACTGAAGGAGAAGAGAGAGCTCCATCACCTGTATAATGACCCGATCATAACTATTTATCAGAAATGGTCCAACAATTTAATCATTTGGAGACTCACTTTGATCAACATTTTGATCAAATTGAGACTCATTTAAATCAGCAAGATGCGAGATACCAGGAGGACATGGGTTGATCCATGACCAGTTTGATACAGTAAATATAAATGTAGCTACGATAAATAGCTATTTTTTTAGTATTCAACCAACTTCCTCCTCCAAACCAGGGCCCCTCCGAGTTCAAGATGTGCTTCTTTGTTGTTGTTTCTATTTGACTTTTGCGACTGATGTGATGATATTTTTTCTTTCATGTTAGTTGTGGTTTTTTTTTTTTTTTGTTATTATATTTTTCTATGTGATGATGATGTGCTTGTTCTAGTTGATATCAATGTATTGAATGTATTTGACTATTTTGATATAAATGAAAAATGTCATGTTTTGGAGACTTGTGATTGCTTCTTACTTCTTGACGTGTTAGTATGCCTAATACAAAAAATCTTTTGAAAATGACCTAAAATAAGCTATAAATTTTTTTGCTTTACAAATTAATTTTCTTATGAAAATCTAATCTTTCAAAAATTTAAATTAAAATTCTAACAACAATTAGATAAGAAGATCAATTTCATGTTCTTTTAGACAAAAATATCAAACCTATAATTATTGCAAGATTATTATCTTATTATTTTTATTTACTTTTTAATATTCTTATTTTTTGTTATAAGTGAAATTTTAATTTAGATTACTGCTATTGGAAAGACTTAAAAAAATAAATAAAAAAGAAATACACAATTTGTGTAAAAATCAAAAGAATGTGCAATGGTTCACAAATTGAAAAGAGACAATAAATTAGCCTAAATAAAAAAGATGCACAAGTGTGCCACAAAAATTTGAAAAGATGCACAATTATGCCATTTGAACATCTTTATTAAGTTCCTTCCACTATCTTTTAATCTCTAATTCTAATCAATCTAATTAACAATCATATTATATATTGAATTTGAAGTTAAAAAATCTTCATTTCATCATTTTTTTTAATAATCATCTTTATTTAATTTGTCTAACTTAAATAATGACATTGATTGACTTTTCTTCTCTTCAATTATTTTTGATTTAAAATTTTGAATTTTCCTTTTTAGTATTGTGAAATTAATATTATATTTTTAATTGGTTTAAAATTATTTTCCTAGATCAATTCTATTCGTTTATCTATTGCAACCTTTCATTTCAAGTTCTACTTCCCTTTTTGTTGTTGTCAAAAGGGGGAGTAAGAATATTTTTTGATTGATATGTTTGTTGTGTTATTCGTGTTTGTTATGTTTTTGAGTGTTCGTTCATGTTTATGTTTTATGTTTGTATTTTTAGTTCGTATTTTTGCTTGAATTTGTTTTTGATTTTGAGTCCTTTTATTTTTTATTTTTGGTTTGAGATTTTTTATATTCATGGGAATCCCTAGATTTACATTGATCATTCATTTAGGGAGAGCCAAGGAGAATTTTTTGTTTAACTGCTATCTAAAACAATAATTATTTTGCCATCATCAAAAATGGGAAGATTGTTGCAACTTAATTTTCATAACTATGTTTTCATATCATGTGTATTTTTGATGATTCTAAATATTTGTTTTTGATTACTGATTCTCCTTACATATATCAGATATATTACTTTTATTATTTGTGTGTACTAATATTTCAGAGAAATTATACTCCAGACTGTTGAAAAATTTAAGTTAGATTTCTTTAGGGTTCATTGCAACTAGAGTCTATATTTTTACACTTTTACTGAGTCTAAGGGAGTGTGATTGTAGTTGAGTAATCATGCACATGCACACTGGGGGAGTGTTAAAAAACTAATAAATTTTTAAACTAATTGTACTATATGATTTCAATTCATACGGGATGATTTGTTCAGTTATTTTCTCCAGCAAGCAGTTAATCAAAGCAAGGATGAAATTTTTTTTCTAAGTACTATTTGTATTGTACAAAGTTTGATTCATATAGACAACATCCATAGTACAAAAATAATGCAAACATTTTCATCCATATGAACAGGTAAATTTTTTGAACTGTTCCTCCAAGATGATCTAGAGTTCATACAGACAAAGTCGAGAGTACAAAAATGCTGGGAACATTTTCATCCATACAAACAGGTAAATTTTTTGAACCGTTTATTCAGAATAATCTGGAGCTCATATAGATGACATCTACAGTACAAAATTATGGGGTATCTTTTTGTCCAGATGAATATGAAATTTTTGATAACTATTAGTACTATACAATATACATATCATACTATACGATATGCTTATATGAAAGTACATCATATAGTATCATACAAGCAAATTTTAAAATGTTGGTCTGAGATGATTTTCGATCATTCTACATATTCATGGATGCTCAAAATTGAAATTTTTAGTTTTCTTGTCTATTTTTCTTGTCTTTCATATAAAAAGTCCTTAAAAATTGACTTGGACAAATCTTATCTTCATGATTTCTTAGAGAGCCAGTGAAAGGAAGATTTGGGAGAGTGTTTGAGAAAGAGTTTTTATAAGGGAAGTGTAAGTGATTCATAAAGTTACTCAAAGGTGAGAATCTCTTTTGTTATTGTGCCAATTCTCTTTATTTCTTCTTTTAGTTACTCGAGAGAAGATCTGGTTCTCTACCGACACTTATAGAGTGTGAAAGGATGACTATACTCTACTGATACTTGGAGGGTGTGAAAGGATGACGGCACTCTAATGACACTTAGAGAGTGAGAAAAGATGATGCTACTCTATCAAAACTTAGAGGGTATGAAAGGATGATGGTACACTATCATACTGGGGATTGGTGGAAGATAGGAAAATTATAAAAGCTTCTCCGCCTTGCTATGGAGGTAAAAGAAGAGTCACTTTAATAATAGTGCAATACCTGAAGAGGGAGTCTTTAGGGAGTTGACGTAGGTCTTGTTAGATCAAATCACTATAAATTACTATTTTCTTTTTTCATTTCTACATTTTATTTTTCAGCAATTTGTTATTGTGGTGGAAAAGTTTATTTTCTAAAGAAACTCAAATTTTGAAATTAATAAAAATGGTTTTTTATTGAAGAGAAAATTTTTAAATTTCCAGTTTACCCCCCCCCCCCCCCCCCCCCCCCCCCCCCCCCCCCCTTTTTCTTGATTAGCCTTGGCATAATTGCATAGGTCTAACAACCTATACGAGCTTTTCATTTTATGGGAATGAATCCTAAATGATAGAGACAAAAATATTAAGGGTTTTCCATAGGGCTTGAAATTTATTAGGAGAAATAAAGATAGAGGGATTAGAAGTGAGGGTGGAGGGGGACTTGGAAGGAAGGGAAGTTATTGGAGTCATATCTTTGATTAGAGAGTTAAGGTTGAAAATACCCATTTTATCTAAAGAATGGTCTATATTGGGGTATTGAGAGATAGGTGCTTGGTTAGAGGTTGATGGGGAAGTAATTGATGGATCTGTAGCATGGATGACTAGGCTCGTAGTCAAGAGAAGAGGGGTGTACAGTAGGGGGAGCAATATTCTAAGGGGACTTTAGGAGAGGAGGTTTTGGAATAGGCCTTCACCTAGGCTTTCAACTTTTGCTTCTACCCTTAGGAAGGATGGTGAAAGGCATGTTGGTGGTGGGTTTAGTGTGGATTTAATAATTGGATGAGCCAGATAGTCATAATCCTTACAAGGAGTGCGGTTCCAGTCATATAAGACATTAAGAGATAGGTTTCACCCAAGAACCAAGATATTTATAGTGTTTTGGAACGTGGATGTTTTGGTGACTTGGATGAAAATTATAATAAATGTGAGCCTCAATTTTGTCGCCTAATCTAGATCATTTAATAATCCTCCAAGCTTATAAACTTTATCAAGATGAACACTTCACTAAGTGATAAGAGTTGTAAGTTGCCTTACGGGTCTAAGTCTTATGCATGGAGGAGAGAAGGGCCTTATAGAATGGTTAGAGACTGATAGAATATCACACCAAAGAAAGCCCTTGCACTTTAGAGCCAACTGATACCTCATCCTTGAGAAAGATGATGAAATCTTCTGTTGGGGGTAGAAATGAAATGGGAAGTCTTTGTACAGTGGATTGTTGGTGGAGAGAAGGTCCTAAATATAATTAAGATCAAAGGACATAATTTGAAATTGTAGTAAATGTAAAAAAAATTTAGTGCATTTAATTGGAACCATTCTCCTTTTTTATTTAATAACAATGAGAAATATATGTAATTGTCTAAACTTAATTTTCTTGTTATATATCGCATATCTTCATCAAATAGCTTCTCACGTGTTACTTACTCATAAAAAAATTCATAAGAATTCATTTAGATAATCAAATATGTTAGGAATGTCCCCAAAATAAGATAACAAAATGTAAGTCTTGACAAAAAAAAAAATTAAGGGTGAAAGATGAAGAAATAGAGTAGGTTGAAAGGTAGAATTGAATGCCTAAATAATAATCTTAATGCTTTATTTTTTTGAATTTGTATTTTGATAAATACTTAAATAAGTTCTAAAATTAAACATGTGCCAACAAATAACATGATTAAGAAAAATTTACTTGATTCAACACTATGATTGAAAACAAATGGTTATACTTATAAAAAGAAAACATACTTATAAAAAAGAAAAGGAATGAAGCACTACATAGGTCTTTAAAATTGTTCTTTGGGAAAATTACGGGCCATGTCCATTCATTAATAAACTTTGAATATATGAGTGTTAAATTTTTCACAAATGATAGAACTACCAAAAACAAAAGTGTAGACTACATAAAAATACTATATTAATGTAAGAAATGAAGAACAACCAAATACCCAAAAATTAATTAAAATGTCCCCAATACTTAAAGTAATCATCAGTACTAAAGTGTAATAAGCATTCTAGATGGCTCAAAAAAAGTAGATTCTACTAATCATCAATAATAGCAAATTGAAACATAGAGGTGTCCCAATAAAAGGGAAATGCATAAAAATAGTATCCCAACAATTCACCCAGGATGTGCTCAAAGTGAATATCAGAAAAGAACATCACTAATAGTTATCTATTTTTAGCTAACTAAAAAAAAGATTAGAAAGATAATCAAATAAAGAAGATGAAAGAAAAATAAATTTGTATGAACCTCAAAAGGAGATGAATGCATTAACAAAAAATAATTAATAATTAACAAGAATTAGACACAACAGTAGATAGTAAGAAACACATTTCAAAGAACCTTCATTAGCAAAAAAAACAATCAAAAAATAAAAAATAAATGCTACACAACCAACCATAGAAATGAGATGTCAAAAAAATATCAACTAATAAACTACTGATTTTACAACAACCATACAAATTGAAATATATTAAGTAATGTTAACATGTAAAATATTGGTAGGTAAGGAAACTTCCATATTTAATCTATTGATTTTGATTCTTATGGTAAAAAGAATTTTTTAATTCAGCTTTTAGTCCTTAGTATTTTTGTTTATCAAAATCCTATTATTCTTTTTTCACGTGGTAAAATAAGTTATAATATGCATAGTAAGAAGGAAGAATCACCATGTATATTTACAACAAATAGAAATCAAATGATTTAAGGAGAATCCTGAATGAAAGAATTTTCTTTTAGGGATGCAATTTTAAGGAGTTTAAATAAAAGTTCATAATAAAAAAGAGATGGGTTTGAATTTCATTTTCATGATTGCATAAAAAATAAATGTGATTAACCATAAAACTCCTTTTATGAAGGTCATGAGTAGTTTTGAGACCACCTTTTAAAATTTTACAAGAATGAAAAAGCATATTTAATAGCATAACCCTTAAACCAAATATGCTTACACCACCCAATTTTAGAAACTTAAAAGATATTAGAGTAAATTTCTCATCAGATATAGTTTTTTCCAAGCTAGATATAGGGAATAAAATATTAATTGATTTTAATATTGAGGATTTGATTCATATTAGAAATATTTTGGCAAAGAGGGAGAGACCACTGAATGTTGTAAATAAACACAATAAGCATAGTTTTATGGTTATATTGGAAAAGGTGAATGATTTGAGGTCTAAATTTTTTATAAAGAGATGCCCATTGAGCTGTGGATCACAGAAGAAAGGGAGATGACTATAGCACTAACCTTAAAATCAATAAGATCTTAAAGTTTATTTGCATAATTATGAACTTGTTTCCAAAAAATGTAGGAGTTACTAGTAGGTTTGATCTAAATTGAGTCATGTACTTTGTGGAACCAGTCAAAAAGAGGGCTTGAAACAATATAAATACTCCAAATAAGTTTGGTTTTAGATAAAGTATAAAGGGTATTAATGGAAGGGAGACCAAGCCCCCTTTTATCTCTATGCAGGGAAGTGGAGCTAAAAGGAATCATGTGAACCTTATTAGTGATCTCATTCCTAAATAGAAAATTATTAAAAGAGAAGTGATATTTTTCCTTAGACCCTTATGAAGAGTAATAGATCTAAGCCAATAATAAAAATAGTTCCACATGGTACAATGAATCAATTAAAATATTCTAGCAAAAGAGAGCACTTTTTAATTCCATCCATTAAGCTAGACCAAAAGTTTGTTCCTAGTATTGGAGTAGTTAGATTGATTCAGTCTAGTGGAGGAGAAGGGGATATCCAAATAATCCCATGGCAGAGCTTATGGGCCCCCAAATTTAGAGAATTAATCTTGCATTTGAGAGGACATGAATTTGGAGAAATAAATAATAGTCTTGTTAATATTAACAATAAGATCAGTTTGATTATTGAAGGAGTTTATGATAGTGCCTAATATAGATAAATTGGAGTAAAAATTAAATTAGAGAAAGGACTGTCTATTAGTTTAGAGAAAGTATATATCATAGGGGTGAATAAGAAGAGATAGATTGAATCCTTATCTTAAGCTATTATTGGAGTTGAAAAACCCTTTCAATTCATCATTGATAATTATATAGAATTTGACATTTTGAGTAGAAGCTTGAATCCATATGACAAAAATAGTAGAATCCAAGAGAGAGGACTCTATTATAAAGGAAAGATCCAAAAGCATGATCAAAGGCTTTTTAAAGATCTATCTCATCATCAGGATAAGGCTGCTTTTATATCTGTTAGGGATATAGCAAATAATATTATCTTACATATTGAGATTCTAAGAGGGTTGAATAAAAATTCTATTACTAAGGTCTATAACATTTTTCATTTAGTAATTATTAATTAAATTCGTAATAATGTAATATAATTTTGGATCACCATTGGTTAGTCAAAGTTCTTGATTCTATGATACCAATATACCCTTATGCTTTGATGATAAAAAAAATTATTGGTTAAACTAATCCAAATTTCAAGACTTGTGTTTAGGTTTCCTTTCTATGCTAACATTTAGGTTAAACACACATGATAGAGAAATATTCAACATAAAATAGGAAGTACAAAAAGCTCAAGTATTGTAATATATAAAGAGTGATGAAATATGTGTAGTGAGCATATATATATATATATATATATTAATTTTTAGACATGGCATGTAATTTATGTAAAATGGACAAAAAACCAAGCATGCACTTAAAAAGGGGAGAAAAGATACCAAAAATTGAAAATTAATTAAATTACTTAATTTTCTCAATAAACACTGTCGTTGCCAGGTCCCAAGTTCTGGATGAGAAAAGTGGAGGGTTGCGTTAGGTAGTCGACATCCAGCGTAAAACTTGTCAAACAATAATGACATGAATCCTTTAAGAAATTATGTTAATGCTAGGGCGTCCCCTGGAAGCGACGCGCTGTATGGCCTGAATACAGTGACAAGTATGCAAGGGCCGCTGCACCGGCGCCCGGGTGCAGTGTTAAATAGGCAAGGGTTCCCACATCAAGGATGGACGTGGACAAAGAAGCTATTTCATGCAACTAAAATTAGGATAGGAACTTGGAATATAGGTTCCCTTACAGGAAAATTAATGGAATTAATAGATATTATGATTCAAAGGAAGTTAAATATTTTGTGCATTCAGGAAACTAAATGGGTTGGAGAGAAGGCTAAGAAAATTGATAGTTTAGGATTTAAACTTTGGTATTCGGGTAGGAGTCGTACTAGAAATGGTGTAGGTCTTATTATAGATAAGAGTTTAAAGGATAATGTTATAAATATTAATAGGATTGTAGATAGAATTATAGCTTTAAAGATTGTTGTTGATGATAAAATTGTTAATATTATAAGTGCTTATGCACCTCAAGTAGGTTTAGATATGAGTTCTAAATTAAATTTTTGGAATGACTTAGAAGAATTAATACAAAAGATACCTCTTGAAGAAAGAGTTTTTATTGGAGGAAATTTAAATGGACATGTTGGTAGAGAGGTAGATGATTTTAAAAGCATTCATGGTGGCCATGGATTTGGAACGACGAATAAAGGTGGCAAGACCATATTGGATTTTTATTTAGCTTATAATTTTTCAATTGCTAATATTTTATTTAAGAAAATGAATGAGCATCTCATCACTTATAAAAATGGATATAGTACAACCTAGATTGACTATTTTCTTATTAGAAAACTAAATCATTTAGATTGCAAAGATTGTAAAGTTATTCCAAGTGAAAATTTATGTACCCAACATCGATTATTAGTTTTGGACTTTAAGATAAAGCGGCATAAAATAAATAATAAGGTAAAATGATTTTCTAGGATTAGATGGGGGCATTTAAAGAATATTAACAAAAATATTTTTGAGAATAAGATTTTAGATCTTAAGATTTTGTCTGTGCATGAGGATGCTAATGCTATGTGGGAAAAAGTGGCTAGTGATATTAAGAATATTGCAAAAGATATTCTTGGAGTATCAAAGGGAAAAGCTCCTAATAGTAAAAATAGTTGGTGGTGGAATCCAAATGTGCAAGAAAAGGTTAAATATAAGAAGTTTTGTTATAAAAATTGGTTTAAATTTAAAAATCATGATAATTGGGAAATTTATAAAGTGGCTCGTAAGGATGCTAAGAAAGAAATATGCGATGCAAAGACATTAGCTTTTAGTAATTTATATAATAGATTAGATACTAAAGAGGGAGAAAGATATATGTATAAGTTAGCCAAACAAAGAGATAGGAGTAGTAGGTATTTAGTTCAAGTGAAGTGTATTAAGGATGAAGATCAAAAAATACTTTTCTTAGAAAATGATATTCAACGAAGGTGGATGAGATATTTTGCTAAACTTTTTAATGAAGATTGTGAAAATAAGATTGACTATAGTGATCTTAGCACCCTAAATGAAAATAAATATTTCTATTTTTATAGGCGTATTAGTAAAACTGAAGTTAGAGAGGCTTTAAAGAAAATGAAGGGTGGAAAAGCTGTTGGACCTGATGATATTCCAATAGAGGTGTGGAAATGCTTAGGAGATGAAGGAATTTCATGGCTTACTAAACTTTTTAATACTATTTTGAAGACCAAAAAGATGCCAGATGAGTGGAGAATGAGTGTGTTAATTCCTATTTTTAAGAATAAAGGTGATGCACAAGATTGTGCGAATTATAGAGGCATTAAGTTAATGTGTCATACATTAAAACTATGGGAGCGAGTTATGGAGCATAGGCTGTGGCGTGATACTGATGTTTCTCAAAATCAATTTGGATTCATGCCGGGTAGGTCGACTATGGAAGCCATACATTTATTAAGAGGTTTGATGGAGAAATATAGAGAAAATAAGGAGGATCTACATATGATATTTATTGATTTAGAAAAAGCATATGATAAAGTTCCAAGAGAAGTGCTATGGAGAGTTCTTGAAAAGAAAGGAGTCAATAATTCTTATATTCAAATCATTAAAGATATGTATGCAAGAGCTATTACTTGTGTTCAAACACAAGGTGGATTGACCAAGTATTTTCCTATTTTGGTTGGGTTACATCAAGGATCAGCCTTAAGCCCATGTCTTTTTGCTTTAGTCATGAATGTTCTCACTAGACATTTGCAAGAGGATGTACCTTGGTGTATGCTTTTTGCTAATGATATTCTTCTTGTTGATAAGACTAGAGAGGGAGTTGAAGGTAAACTTGAATTATGGAGGTCAACCTTAGAGTCTAAAGGTTTTCGCTTGAGTAGATCTAAAACAAAATATATGGAGTGTAATTTTAGTAGTAATAGACCTAGTGAGGGGATTATGACTTTGAGCGATCAAGTCATTAATAAGAGTACACGTTTTAGATATCTTGGATCTGTTGTTCAGAGTGATGGTGAAATAGATGGAGATATTATCAGCAGAATTCAAGTTGGATGGTTGAAGTGGAGGAATGCATCGGGCTTGTTATGTGATAGAAATGTACCCCTCAAACCTAAGGGAAAATTCTATAAGATGGAAGTGAGGCTTGCAATGCTTTATGGTGCCGAATGTTGGCCATTAAAAGAGAAGCATAATGCTAAGTTAAGTGTGGCAGAGATGAGGCTGCTCAGGTGGATGAGTTGCTTTACCCTTAGAGATAGGATGCGAAATGAGCATATATGTGAAAAGGTTGGAGTAGCTGCAGTAGAAGATAAGATTAGAGAGAGTCGCCTTAGATGGTTTGGTCACATAAAACGGCGGCCTTCCGATGACCCGGTTAGGAGAGTAGAGATATTAGAGTTGACTTATGTTAAGAAAGGTAGGGGAAGACCTAAAAAGACTTGGTTAGAAAATATTAGGAATGACCTTTCTTTCTTAGATTTAAATGAGAATTTGACTTTTAATAGGACACAATGGAGAAAAAGGATTCATGTAGCCGACCCCACATAGTGGGATAAAGGCTTGATGTTGTTGTTGTACTTAATTTTCTCAATGAAATCATAATGTACTATCCTTAATGCCCCCCCCCCCCCCCCCCCCCCCCCCCCTTAAATTTAAGGATGTCATTTTAGGATGGAATTTTCCTTAATAAAATAAAATAGAATTTGAAGGACATATTATTCCCACATGGGTATGTATCATAATCATCCTCAGCATCACTATCAAGCATAGGTGGTTCCACAAACAGTGACAAAGGCATAAAATTAACACTAATATGACTTTATTACAAGTGCCAATTTATAAACATTTTAGATAATGAATTATTAAACAGCCCAATATTTGTGGCTACTCTCCATTAGGTTTCTATCATCTTCTATGTCCCTAACTACCTTTGAAGATTCATATTTATTGAAGGAAACTTGTTGTTAGGGCCCTTTATAAGCACCTCCAAGCTTATAGTACCTATCCTTTAAGATATAAAAATATAAAAGCTTAAACATCTCTTATAGGTCATGAGAATAAATATGAATACCTATTTGGTCAATTTAACTTTTTTTTTTCAAAGGGGCCTTTGGGTGTTATTTTTCCTTAAAGAATTAGAGTAAAATCTTACATTTATCCAAAACTCATGCATTAATGATTGTTATCCTTGTCCAGCTATTATGGGGCCATAGAGTGAATGAATAATAGCTTACTAAATGATGCTCCCTACATCAATCATAAAATTTTTGTAAAAAATAAATTCAACACAACATATTCTTAAGTTACCTTAGTTAGATTTACACTTTGTAGGAACTTTGTTATAATAAACATGTGCTATATAGACACAGAAAAATTTAGCAAAAATGAAATTTACCATGTGCCCATTAAATTGCTTCCACCTTACTCGTGGGATTGTTAATGAATGATTAATTTCATTGTAATTAATACCAATAAATAAGTAAATTAATTAACCATTATTAGCAATTTTTTTAGTGTAGAAAAAACTGATGGTGTAACGATAAAAAAGAACATAATTGGACCATATAAATGCCTTCATCTCCACATTCTCCTTCACATTAGAATGTAGCTCTTGGATAGAGGAAATTGACGATGCCGAAGGATGTCAACTAAACTTGTGCCATCCCCTCATTTTTTTGGCTTGGTTTAATTTTTTTTTTAAACAAGGGTCACATTTTATGAATAACTAAATGTGAATGATGTTAATTAAATTTTTACAACACTTATAAATTTATGAGGGTTAATATATTACCTTGATTGGCCTTTTGGAATTTTCTTTTATTGAATGATAATGAATTAAGAAAAATTGTTTGGAGAAATAAAATGGTTTAGAATCCTAAATCATTTTGTTGAGTAAAACATATAAAAAATTGATGTATATACATATATGACATATGAGACAACAAGTTTGGAGGTAGCAAATAGCTTACACCAGTAAATATCGTAACTTGAATGATAAATTGATTGGGGAATATTTTGTCTCATTATATCAAGAGAGATCTCTAAGAAGTTTAGATGATGCTATGTCTTTATTATTTGTAATATAAATTTTATAAAAAATAGTGCAACTTAGCACCTGTATTAGCTCCTAAGTACTAAACTAGATAGAAAAAAGTTAATAATCATAGTAATTTAGCATTGGGATTATTGTTATGGTGCTACAAATTTTGTTAGGAAATTAAGATTGTGTATCACCATGTTATTATTGGTGGCACAACAACATTGAGTTGTTTAAACAAATTAAGATTGAAATAAATCTCATAGTTTCGTGGCATCAAATTTTGGCACTATGACACTTATATTATGCATCAACAGTAAAAATGTATGGAGTTTTAGAACATAAGCATCATATATAGTGTCATGCTGCTCAAATTTATTTAAACTGATCATTAGTGGAGCATAATGCAGTGTTAATTTTGTTGATATGGCATTAATGCTCAGAATAACTTTAATTGCACTATTGTCCTAAATTGAAAATTATTTGGATAATTGATTAGCATTTTGAACTTAAACTTGATTAAAAAAATCTAGTAGGATGGTTTATAAAATACCTTGGCTACCTACTATAAAGTGGTTTGCTTAGTCTTTAGTTTAACTATTATCATTATGGTTCTCTGTTATAACTCGGGCTTCCGAGCTTATGGTTTTGATGATAACAAATAATACTGATCGCGTCTTTGTCACTCCTAGTATTTGCAAAGTGTATTTTCTTTTGTGTGTACGAACATTTCAGGTATGTCATGCACCATTTAATGAAGATTCTATGCTCAAGATAAGGTAGAATAGATATGTTGAATGAGTCTGTAAAAGTCATTTATGTATTTTTTTTCAATTTCTTGATTCAAGTCCTATATGTGTACTAGCTTGGTGAGCGTGCACACACACGCACTCATGGAAATGAGATAAAGAGATAAATCAAAAGAGTAATTTTTTAAACTAATCGTACTAAATGATATGTATCATATTATAAGACCAGCTACTAAAAAATTATTAAAATAGCTAATTATGTAATTAAAGGTATTTGAAATAATTTTCCTTAATGATCTTGATCATATAGGATGATCAATTAAAATCATGATCTTAACTACTAAACATAATTTATGCAGTATTTGGAAATACAAATTATGTACTAATTACACCATATGATGGGTATCATAATATGTAATGTAATTAAGTCTTGCCTAAATTAATCTTGTAATTAGGGATAAAATTTGGATTAATTAGTCAAGTAAGATCAATCTATATGATAGGACAAATTGTACAACACGACCCGATCTTTACATGGGATGATATTTTATCTTCGCCAATCATATGGGATGATAATCAAATTTGATTGTACTAATTATACTGGATGATGATCATATTGTTGCAACCCGAGCTCATGAATTTATGTTTTAGATGCTAACAAATATTGTGGCTCACTTTTTGTTGTCTACATGTATTTGCAATATATGTTTGTTTCTGAGTATACTAACTTTTCAGGAATACCATGCACCATCCAATAAAGATTCAAAGCTCTAGATTGGATAAAATAGATTATGTTTTAACAATTTTTGTAATATTCATTGATGTATTTTTGATTTCTTGAATCAAGTCCTGTAAGGGTGTATGGTAGCTTGGTGACAATCCATACACACACACACTCAGGGGGAGTGAGATTGAGTCATAACCAGATGTTTATGTTTTGAACTAATCATACTGGATGATTTATATCATCTAGGATGATCAGCTCATTGAACTAATCAGACAGGATAATTTTGGATCATCCAGGACGATCCTTTATGATCTTGGAAAACTACTACCAATGAATAGAAATTTAGGTAAGAATTTAAAATTCAAATTTAGTTTAAATCATTCCGGATGTTCTATATCATGTGATAAGGGGACTAATTATGGTTAAAATTTTCAATCAGATCATCCTGGACTATCTGTATATAGTACCGGACAATGTTTGCTGACATACTTGATTTTCCTAAATCATCCAAGATGAAATACCATAATTTTTCTTCTAATCATCCAGGACGATCCGTAATACCATCCTGGATGATTTGTACAAATTTTTACTAATCATCTAGGATTATCCAGATAACGTCTGGGACAATCAGGTCAAATTTTACACATCGTACTAGATAATCTTGCGATCGTCCAGGATGATATGTGGCATCAGAATTGAGTTTTTAGGATTTTCTGGAGCCCTCGTTTTAAGCACATCGTAAAGGACGATCTTGTGATCATCCTGGATGATTTTTTTTACCAAGATTAATTTTTAGGGTTTTCAAAACCCTCTATTTAATCCTTATTAAGGCACTTGTAAAGTGTCTTTGGCAGCCATTGTAGCTTCATTCTTCTAGAGGAAACTTGAAGAGAGAACTTAAAATGGAGAGAGGAAAGGGTGGAGTTTGAGAGAGGGAGAAAATCTTTGGAGGGGGGTTTCACACGATTGCTCCGGCAAGCTTACACCTTAGTACCATCAGATTCAAGAGTCATCTTGAGGGAAGTTTTGGGAAGAAGAATATCTCTTTGGAGTCAAAGGACCCAGCTTCTCGGACACATCGGGGAAGGTAGAAATGATTCTATAAGGGCTTCTCCACTTAGTTGTGGGGTCTAAAGGAGAGACACTAAGTTTAGTGCAATACTCTGAGGGGGCCTCCGAGGAGTGGACGTAAGTCAAGGTTTAACTAAGCCATTATAAATCTGGTGTGTTCTTTCCGCTATTATTCTGCACCTTAATTTTGTTGTGATTAACTGCTTGGGTGAAATCTCTGACTGCTCTTTTTATTATTGATTCAATTCATTTTTGCTGCAAGATATAAAAAGATTTTTCTTTTATTTAAAGAAGATATAAATATCTATTCTCCCTCCCTCTTGGTTAGCCTCGGGACTAGTTCATAAAGGCTTAACATCCCTAACAAACTTTCACATATTATACTGGATGATTAGCTCAATCAATAGAACTGATAATATAGGTCCTTACTTTTCCTACAATATTAACATAGATATTATAAACGGATAGTTCCATATGATGTAGTATCATACAATATGATCATAGTCGACAGATTTGAACTCTTAGGGTTCCTTGAAGCCCTCTATTTAGGCTTTCTCATAAGCTTTATATGGGTCATTTTTCCATTCCCTGAGTTGTTTCTTTTAAAGAATACTTGAAGAGAGAGCCTAAAAATTGGGAGAGAAATTGTGGAGTTTGCATAAAAGGGAGAAGATCTTTATAGATTTTAAGGGAGTGTGAGAAGCAATTTCATATGGTTCCTTCAGTGAACTTGAACCTGAGTTTCTCCATGCATCTAACTTTATTTTGAGGGAAGTTCTGCAAAGAAGATCTTATTGTTGATAAAGGACCCGTTTACTCTATCTCACTGGGAAAGGTTAAAGTGATTCTTAGGTTATGTGCCTTTACATTGGATTCCAAGTTCTCTGCCTTTACCAAGAGGGTGAAAAAGTATTCCAGGTTTTCTGCCATCACCAGGAAGGTGAAAAAGGATTCAAGTTCTCTACCTTACTAGGAGGGTGAAAAGGATTATGGTCCTTTATCGCATTGGGTTGGTGGAAAAGTTTTTTTAAGGGATTCTCTACCTAGTTATGGGGGATAAAGGAAAGACATTATAGTAATAGTGCAATACTTAGAGTGAAGGAATCTAGGGAGTGAATGAAAGTTCAACAAGGATGTTAAGCCCTAATGAACTAGTCCCAAGACTAACCAAGAGGGGGGTGAACCATAATGAACTAGTCCCAAGACTAACTAAGAGGGGGGTGAATTAATATTTAAAAAAATCTATAATTAAAAGCACAATCACAACCAAACCAAGATTCACCATAGAAATCAAAGTGCAAAAATTTAAATGTGGAAGTACAATAAGAATGAACACACCATATTTTATATTGGTTTGATCAACCTAACCTACATCTACTCCCCGAAGCCTCTCCTTTTAGTATTACAGTAAACACAGTATCTGAAGTTAGGTAGAGAACCTAACTCCTTTTTCTCCCTCTCCTCTTGGCTCTCTCAGGTCTGGACAGCAGTAAAAGAAATTTTCTTGAGAAAATAATAGATCTTTTAAACTAGGGCTCCAAATTAGCCCTAATTAGTAACGAATCATCAAATATCATCCAGGACAATAGTATATCATCCTGTACGATTAGTTCAACTCAATGAATATCATTTAGACCATCACCTTGGATGAATGTCTGGGCAATGGAAAAATAATTAGATCATCCTGGACGATCTCATGACCGTCTAGGATGATTAGTACAAAATAATGAATATCGTTCAGAACATCACCCTGAATGGATGTCTGGATAATGAAAAAATAACTTGATTGATCATCCCAGATGATTAGTTCAGTTTGTATATATCATTCAGAGCATCTCCCTGAATGTAGCCAAGCTGATTTTTGATCATCCAAACAGTATTAAGGTTTATAAACTAATCATCCTAAATGATCCTGTGATTGATCATCTAGGCCAATATGATTGGGAAATCAAATATTAATTACTTTTCTTAATTACGAGATTAATTTAGGTATATTTATACTTCATTATCCAGGATGATATTCTGGACGATGTCAAAAAATAAAAGATGACTAAATAGATCTGGTGGATGATTCTTTTTTATTTAAGCCTATCATCCCGACCAATGCTAATATTTTCTAGGATGATTTGCTTAATTACGACTTCCTTAATCAGGATGCCCTAATTAGGGTTTCTATTTTTAACTGATCTTTCAGGCCAATTTTTGGATCGTCTCAGATGATATGATCAAAAATAAAAACTTTAAAATAGTCAAAAAAATTTCTCCAACTGTGTGTGTACAGAGTTACTTAGCATCAGGACCCATTTTGTTACAATAGACTCAAGAAAAGGTGAAAGACACACTGTCATACAGTACAAACTGGCTCAATCCTAATCTACCCAAACTTGAGCTGGTTTGATTTGCAGTTTGATCTTGTGGACCTAAAATGTTAGTTTGTAATTCTATCTCGGACAGGTGCGATGCTCATCAGTCATCTAGACTTTTTAATTCTTGGCAACCCCCTCCACTCGATTGGCTCAAAATCAATATGGATGCATCACTGGTATCAGATTATAGAGCTAGAATGGGAGGCATCAAAAGTGAATGTAAAGGCAGATTTTTGATGGTATATGGTAAGTCTTGTATTCATTGGGACATCTACCAAATGGAGTTTCTAGCTATCAAAACATTGAAAGAATATATTAAAGATTGGATGTTCAAATTCAAAGTTGTTATTATTGAGAGTGATAATTCCAATGTTATTGCATTTCTTCAATAAGCCATGGCTAATGGGTTCAAAGGTGAGCAAGACTTACACTTTCTCAATAATTTTAACTTTGTTTTGTTCAAATGTATAGATAGAAACAATAATAAGCTAGCTGACATGTGTGCTAGCTTTGCTCTCATTTCAAATTTTTCATGGGAAGACATTAGCTTAAATAAGATTTCTCATTCCTTTGTTAGCCTTTTGAAGGAGGAATCTACTTTGTAGTTTTGCAGTTTTAGTGATTAATGCATTATTTCTTATTTTCAAAAAAGAAAAGGCATTCATAGATAAACAAAAGTAATAGAAAGGTTTCCTATCATCAAAATTATGTTACTTGAAATTTGATTCATAACACATTTGTTGGTGAAATTTTGAAAACAGAATTTGAAAATTATTGGTTTTCTTTAGGACTTAAAATTGAATTCTAAAATCGAATTATCTCGTTAGAAAAAGTATATCACCTCGAGAGGTGAAAATAAAATTTCATAATGGTACTCAGATTTAGAATTATAAAATTTATCTTGAATATTGTGACTGGATGCTAAAGAGAACTTCATATGGCCACGAAGGGTCAAAATGAGGTTCTACTGAATATCAAGTTACAATATTCAAAAAGTGTGATCATTAGGTTCACATCTAAATCCTTATCAAATAAAAATGTTTCTCCCCAAAGGGAGATAACGCCATTCAATGATAATTCTTTGAATGTGATAATAACGATCACATTTTAATCTTTTCCAAAGGAATCCAATATGAATTTTGAAAAAAAATCAAATTTTGAAATCAGGTGAGTGTGTGGTTCTAAATCTCCTATGAGCGCAAGCCCTCGTAGTTAATTACATCGTAGGGAGACAGAGTCCCCTACAAAAACTCTTGATTAAAATAGTGATGGAATTTTGTTAGATTTTCTAGGAGTGATATCAAAAAGATATGAATTTTGAAAACTAAAAAGGGATTGGGTCAAAATTGAGCAGTTATTATCAAAACCAAGGGAAGAAAGGTATGGGACACTTTGAGATTTTGAAACCATCCGAAAGTGTCCCAACTTAATCTAAGTGTTCGTCTTTATATTTTAGGATTGAAAGAAGATTTTAATTAGACTTGAGAGTTTTATTAGAAATTTGGATTAGATTCCCGAAGTTTGGGGTCTTATAATCAAAGATCTGCCCCATATCCTAAATCTAATTTAGACACTGGACCACAATCGTCCGAACCTAACTAATGCAGTACAGAATCTGGACTTACCCCGGCCTAGATTGGGGAGCCAGCTAGCCACCTAATTGATTTAAAAGAGATAAGTTCGGTCTTTTATGAAAGAGTGGTAGGGACATTTTATCTAGTGTTTTGGAGAGTTGAGGCCGACATCTAGAGATTTTTCTAATTGGCACCTTTGACTTATGTTGGGTGCAAAATGCTAAGGACTAATGGAATTAAAATTTTGACTCTTTTAATTTGTTTGTAATGCAATGCGTGCTGGTTAACAATCTCAAATCAAGTATGCTTGGAAGTTAAAAATAGACTTAGAAAATAATTTTTCAGAAGACTTGGCTTCCCCAGGTCCGGCACCTCATCCTCACAGGTCAGACTATCCGGACTCTACCCACAGGCGGGGAAGGATCTAAAGCAAGGAATGAATAAGAGCAGAAATATGCATGCGACCCTAGGGTCGATCCCTGGCTAATTCCCTATATTTGTTATCTTTCTATATTATTTAGACTCACTAAAATTTTAAACTTTAAGATTATGAGTATAAAGATTTTTACACCCTTGCGAGTCTCACGTATCCAGGCAAAAATAAAAGCAGCACATAAATGCCAAAAAAATTAGAAAAATAGGCAATTCTAAAGGTAATCATCTCAACACATCAAATATAAATAAATCAATTAATAAATGTGCATAGGCAAAGTTGCCTTGCTTATTACAATCCAGAATTTTGTAGAGAGTAAAGTGGCCGGGCACCACTGACAACAACCCGGATTCTAAACCTAGTAGTGATACAAGTGGTTTTGAATGGGATACTTTCTATCTTCAATTCTTCAATCTTGTTCTCCTTCAGGTTCATCTCCTTTAGGCTCCTTGGATTCTTCGTAGTAGACTACCCAAATGGATAAGAGGGCACTTTCTTTAAGGGGAAGGCCACTCTCTCCTCTATGGGTAGGAAAGATATTGATTTTTAAAGATTCCTTGATTTTTCTATAAAATTAATCCAACCATTACCCAGTCAGCCGGCGCTTTAAATGCGGCGCGCTGTGGTTGGCGAGGCAATCATTGGCCCTGACTGAGTAACGGTCGGGTTAACCATAGCCGTTGGATGGGGGATCGGACGGCTACAATTAATGGAGCTCCGAAACTACGGGATCTAATCCGCACTGTTGATTGAAATCAATAGCCTGGATTTCTTCTTCAACCTCCCGTACGAACCCGAGATCATGAAGATTTTTTGCATGATCCGAGCGATCCCGCTGGCGAACTTTGATAAAATTTTACAGAGAGGATCAAGACAGAGGGAACCTCCAATCCAACGGTGGAGATCCGCTGGGGTGAAGTTTTCCTTCACACTTGACCAGACTACCTAACTAAGGAGCTTGAGATTGAGAGATTATCGTAGAGAAGGTCTCAATGGATGAGCCTCTCTATCAGGAAGCTTCAAGGGATGAAGGCGAGAAGATCTCCTTCAGATGTCGGGACCAGAGGATGGTCGGAGGTGCAACTTCGAGCGTGGTACTGAGAGCTTTCACTGGAACTCGCTTGAACGGATAGATGGCATGGCCTGAGGAGCTGGGGAACGGCACCGGGAAGATGAAGGAGCTCTAGGGAATGATTTCGAATGCATGGGATCGAATGGGGTGTCCTGGGTCGAGTTTCCCTATTCAGCCACCTCTCGTGAGCTTGGACGGTCAGGATTGGCTGGGAGGGGCCTCGGATGGGTGCCAGGTGGAAGGGGACACATCCCAAAGAGCTTGTGATCTTCCAACCAGTGAGTCATAGCCTTTGGAAGGCTTTGGGTCAGGATCGGCTAGGGGGGACCACCGGAGTTTGTTCTCCATTGGTTCCGACTGCCGCTGGCCAGGGTTTGGGTAGGGTTGACCTGGAAGGAAAGATGGGGACGTGCTGGAATTGAGGGTGAGCTCATTTGGGTCTGGAAGGTCTGGGAGGTTCAATTTGATCTAGTGGCTTGGTTTGACCCAAACCTACTTGGTTCGAAATGAATTGAGCTCAACCCAGGTAAGGCCAGACCCTAGGCTTGATGTGGGAGATGGGTCTAGGTCTTGTCCACCCAATGCAAGTGGAAATTCGGTTCAATTTGACCTAGGTTCAAAGATGGCTCGGGTTGATCCAAATCTACTCGATTCGGGTTGATTTGGGCTCAACCCAGGCTAGGCCAAACCCTAGACTTGATGTGGGAGGTGGGTCTAGGTCTAGCCCACCCAATGCAAGTGGAAATTTGATCTGGTTTCAGAAATGGCTCGGGTCCATATGGTTTTGGCTACTTTGAGATAGCCTAAAGTTTGACACAAGTCAACCCAAGGCATGGGCTGGCTGTAGGAGGTGTATTGAACCTAGGGCCACCTAATGGAGGTGTTGATCAAGTTTAATTTGACTTAGGATAGGAACTGACTCAACCCGAAGTGATTTTGACCATTTTTAGTTAGCCTAACTCTTGACCCAAGGTGACTCAAAGGATGAGCTGGTTAAGGGAGGTGTATTGAGTCATGGGAGTCCCAATGCCACCATGGTTTGGATTCAGTTTAATCAAGGTTAAGAAATGGTCTAAAGGGGGCCTCTCTTTGGGCACTTGGGTCAAGCCAAAAGCTAACCCAAGTGAACCCAAGGCTTAGGTCTCCAAGAGGGGTTTCTTGGGAGTCCAAGGGGCCACCCTTTGAGTTCAAATGGGATTGAAATGGTCTTGGTCCAAAGGTATAGACGGAAGGAAGAGTGTAAGGGTCATTTAGTCAAACTTTGTTGACTTGGTCAACCAAGTTGACCTAAGATTTAGAATTAAGTCCATTGAATTCAATTTGATCTCATGGACCTAATGAATGGGGTGTCAAAGTGTGGAGAGATCAATTGGGTCAAAATGGTCATTTTAACCCTTAAGAGGCCTTAAGGTCAAAATGGGTTGACTTGGTCAACCAAGTTGAACCATGGTTGGAATTGAGTCAAAGGGTTTTCCAAAGGTCAATTGGAAACACTTGAAGAAGATTTCAAAGGTTGATGATCAAATCAAATTAAGTCTATGCCAAAAATCCAAAAATCCCCCTGAAGGGCATTTTGGTCATTTTGGCTCTGAGTCAATTCAGGATCAAATTGAATCTGGAAAGATGTAGACTATTGTTCAACAAATCAATATCAAGGTATTAGAGTTGATCAAAGGGTTTGGAGGGGGCTCCAAGGTCAAATTCCACTAGGTGGAGGGTCTAGTGGCATTAATTATAAATATTTGAATATTTTGTAATGTTTGGAACTGGATTACGTTTATGGGGTTAGAATTCATTAAATGAGCTTAAATTTGGAGGGTTGACACTAGAAACATGTCACATCAATATGCAATTGACAGACCCTGAATCAGATGCCAATTGACTGGGTTTGGAGGTGATGGAAAAATCATCTAGAAAGGGTTTTGGAACCTAAGCCTTTAACCCTGGATTCTAGTTTGGATTGAATTAAGATTGGACTGGGCCTAAGGGCTAGGAGCTAGGAAAATCCTAGGATCTAGAACTCAAGGAGGAGTTAAAAGTGACCTCATACAAAAATGAGGTCAACAACTTTATAGGATTGACTAAAACTAAATTAGCAAATATTGAAATGAGTGATATTGATAATATTATTGGGGTTGATTGGGATTTTTTCCATCATCCTGCTGAGTGAAATTCTGGTGGAATTCTGAATGTTTGGAATAGGACTATTGTTTCGTTTGAGGTGGTTTAGCACTCATCTTAAGTGGTGTTAGGGAGTCTTAGTACTCCATCTATGGGTGCTTGGAATGTTGCTATAATGTGTGGGAAGAAGTCTTATTAGGAGAGGAGTAGTGGAATTTTATTTAAAGGAATATGGTTGATAGTACTCCCTCTATTGTGGGATGTGATTTTAATTGCATTTTATCCAAGGAGTATAAGAGGGGTGGGAAAAGTTTTATCATTTCCCAAGGGCCAAAAGAAATGAAGTTGTTCATGAGTTATAATGGGTTTCATAATGTAGGTATTGTTGAAACAAAATATACTTGGTGTAACAATAATGAAGGGGCTAATAGATTTTTGAAAGACCTGATAGATGCTTGGTAAACTCTAGTGCTTTACAAATGGTTCCATTGGCAAGGACTAGACATCTTGCAAGGGTGGCGTCCGATCATAGTCCTATTGTTTTTAAGTTGGGTAAAAAAAAAAAGCAAAATAAGTCAAAGATTATAAGGTTTGAAGACACCTGGAGATCTTTTCCAGCATCTTGGAGTATTGTGCTTAAGTCTTTGAAAAGAAATGATTTTGGTGATGATGTTGAAGTTTTGCATAGGATGCTACATAGAACTTTGAAGGCACTATTCTACTGGAATAGGAATAAATGCAAAAGTCTTTGTTCATTAAAGGAGGAACTAAAGAAGGAAATCTTAGAGCTACAAATGGAGGAAGCTTCAGATTGAGGCCTTTTAATGGAGAAGCTGATCTTACTTCATGGCAAGTTACAAGAGATGAATATTACATTGAAAAGGTTATCTACATGGTGGAATCAAAGGGATAAGACAAGGTGGCTTGATGAAGGTGATACAAACTCAAATTGTTTTCACAACTTTACTTTGGCTAGGAGGAATGGAAATGTTATTAAATGCATTAAATATGAAGGAAACATTGTGGTGGAGGAATATGAGCAAATTGAATCCATTTTTATGAATTTTTTTAGCTGATTGGCCCTTGTTCACTAAGAACCAAAAAATTACACGTGAAGAAATGATGATGTTGGATGCTGATTTCAAATATGAAGAATTGGTTGATGTTGTAGCTCAACAAGGGAAAAATAAATCACCGAGTATGCAAGGTATAACTTCATCTTTCTTTAAATTTTATTGGAGCATAGTAAAAGATATTACTTGGAAAGCTATTTATACTTTCTTAAAATATGGTTCAATGCATGAAAAGTGGAAAGGTACATTGATTGTGTTGATTCCTAAGGTGAAGAACTCAGTTGTTCCTTCCAACTATAGACCAATTAGTCTATGTCAAATCATTTACAAATTGGTTGCAACTATGATGGTAAATATATTGAAATTATGTATTTCTAAATTAATTTTTGAAGTGAAAGTAGCTTTTATGGCGGGCGGGTATATCCATATTTGAGCATTGCTTGTTAGCTTATGAGATCTTCCATAAGTTTAGGTTCTCTAAGTACAAGAAAGGAATGATGGCAGTGAAGCTTGATATGGAGCAAGCATATGATAGCATGGGATGGCCAACATTAAATCAAGTTTTAAATCGGTTTGGGTTTCCTTATAAAATTTTTAAAGCTCATTATGGAATGTGTGATGGATGTCAGGTTTTCTATCATTTTGAATGGTAAATATTTAAAATGGATTAATGCAAAGAGTAGTTTTCGGCAGGGATGTCTTCTTTCCCCATGCTTATATATTATGTGTGCCCAACTTTTATCATATGTAATCAATCAAAGAGATAGTGAGTTGGGTATTCATATTTTTGCTAGATCGAATAAGATTACATATCTTTTATTTGCTGATGATATGTTAGTCTTTGCTCAAGCTTCTACAAGAGTTCTTAAAGCTTTAAAAGATATTGTTGCTGATTTATGTGGAAGGACTGGACAACGGGTGAACAATATTAAGTCCTTAATAATGATTGGTAAAGCATTCAAATGCCAAAAATAGTAAAAAAAAAATTAAGAAGTTGGGTTTCAAAGCGATGAAGGAAATGTAGTATTTGGGAATTCAAATTGCTTTAAGGAGACTTGGAATGGCTGATTTCCAAGGGATCATGGTTCATGTCATGGATAGATTTAATTCTTGGGGGAATAAGAATTTATCTTTGGTAGGAAAGATCATTCTTTTCAACCATTCCTTCTTATCTTTGCCAAATTATCTATCAACACATTCTTTTGTTCCCAAAAGGTTATTGCATGAAATGGATAAAGTTAGTAGGGATTTTATATGGCATAAGTCCAATGGAAATAAATGTTTACCTTATGTTGCTGGGGGAGAACTATGCAAACCTAGAAATGCTGGTGGTTTGGGTTTGCATTCTGCTATTCTCAAAGCTGGGCCTCTAAGAGCGAGATTGGTGTGGTGATTAATTAAAAATCCAAATTCTCTATGTCACTGGAATATTATTGCTAAATATGGGAATAATGTATTGAAGGAAGAGAACAAGAAAGAAGCTTCTATTGATTATCAAATTTTGTTAGATGGCAGCAAATAACTTAAACCCATTATTAGGTGGAAAGTGGGTAATGGTGAAAGTATTAATGTGTTAAAAGATATTTGGCTTCTTGATAGATGTCTTAATTCCTAGTCGGTTCTTGATGGTTGTGTTGGAATGGAGGATATGATGTTGAATCAATTTATATACACCAAAGCTAACTGGAATATAAATGAGCTTCAATCATTATATTCTTGAGGACATAGAGGAAACTATGTATTGTTACTCTGAAAAATCAACCTTTGCTTTGGCTTATGAGGAAGCTATGAAATGAAGCAAGATGGAGGATGATAATGGCTTTAAAAAAGAATCCATGAGTGGAATTATTTTGGCGGAGATTAAGTAAGCATGCTATTCATACAAATCTCTTTCTTAAAACTAGACAACTTTCTTATGATGATTTATGTGTGAAAGCATGTTGTGAAATAGAAAGTTATGCTCACATTATGGTAAATTACAAGTTTTTGATTGAGATTATTAAAAAATTAAGAGATTGGGGATTCAATATTCCACTGTTTAAATTATTGAAATATTGTTTAGAAGAACTTAGAAGACTTTCATTACAACATTCTAATATTGTGAAGGTGTACAGTAGTTTTCTTAGCTTGGAAAAATTGGACTGATTTCAAACATGGTAAAAATGTTCTTCCTACCATGGTGGTGGCTTCAAATGTTTTGTATACATCCATGAATCATTATAATCCAATACTAGATAGCTGGGGTGCTAATCTTCTATGGGAGTTCCAAAATTCCTTGCACCCTCCACCATTAGGTTGGATCAAAATAAATGTGGATGCATCGCTTTTTGAATCTAATCTTACAATGATAGCAAGAGTATTTAGAGATCATAAAGGTAGAGTTCTTCTTACTTGTAGAAAATTAAGAATTTATTGGGATGTTGCTCAATTGGAGTTAGTTGTGATTGTTGCAATAAGTGAGGTTATACAAAGTTGGATGATGGATAGCAAAGGAATAATAATTGAAGGTGATAATCTCAACCTTATCAACTTCATCAAAGACTCATTGAAGAAATCTAATTGGCAAATGGATAATTTTTTGTTAAAGGAGCTTCTCTTTCTTAATGATTTTAAAAAGGTTATTTTTAACCATGTGAGTAGAGAATCTAATAAAGTAGTCAATTTATATGCTACTTTAGCTTTAGTAGGAAGTTTTCTTTACGTTAGTTTTTCTTTTAGTAACATTCCTTCTTCTTTACTTTTTTATTAAAGAAGGAATGTGATCCTTTTATGTCTTGTAATTAGTTTTTCTATTAATGCAATTTGCAATTTTCAAAAAAAAAAAGGAAGGTTTTAGTATGGATCTTGAGTTTTGTTGAATAATAATTAGTAAATAATGAACAACATTAAGTGATTAAAATTTTTGACAAATAAACATTTACTGATTTAATGATTAGAATTTAATGGTTGAGTGTCGAAATTTTTTAGGGGTTTAACCTTGTAGAAAAATGAAATCAATATTATTCATTATAAAGATTTCAATAATGCTTATCCCAAAGATAAGTTCCCATTTCCTTTACCATAAATTATTATGGATATTGCTTCCATTCTTGCAAATTTCTCTTTTATAGATCATTCATCTAAAATTAACCAAAACATTGTAAATTGTGAAGAATATTTTTTTTTTGGCATTCAATACATCTATTGGGGTATATTGTTGCAAGTTTATTCCCTTTAGATATAAGAAAAATTGCTTGAGCTATCAGTGGGCTATGACCTGCATTTTAGTAAACTTATGTACTAGTAAATGGAGTGCTATGTTGATGATCAGGTTGTCAAAAGTCATGGAAGGGAAGACCTCTTTAATGATCTACTAATTTCCTTTCCTTGAATGTATCACTATGGTCTCAAGATGAAGCCTTTAATGTTCATCGTTGGTGTTACCATAGGAAGGTTTTTAAGATTCATGGTGAGAAAATGTGGAATTAAAATGGATCCTTTCAAAATAAAAGCCATCTTAGATATGAAACCTTTTATAAGTCATATTTAACTAGGGTTATTCCTAGGTAGGTTAACATATCTAAGAAAATTCATTTCAATACTTCTGAAAAGTGCCAATATTATGTTATTTTATGTAAGAAGGATGTCTAATTTTATTGGGATGATAAATGTTAGAGTGCCTTCGATATCATAAAGAAATATTTTTTGACTCCACTAGGTTTGATGGCTTCCATCCCAAGAAAACTTTTTATACCATGGCTTTAGATGAATCTCTTAGTACCTTATCAGCTTAGAATAAAAGGAAGGAAAATATAATACACTTTATTTTCAAAGCTTTTAGTTATGTTTAATAGAATCAAAGATCCACCAGTTAAATATTATTTAGCTATAACGATCAACCTGTTAAATATTATTTAGCTTTAGATGTTGAGGCATTGCATGTTGGCTCGTAAGATAAATCTTATCTCAAAGTAAATCCCCTATAATATCTCATCACCTACCCATTATTATCTAGATTCTTGATATGATGGTTTGAGATCCTTCTCTAGTTTGACATCAAATTTATACCTCTTTGTATTGTGATAAATTAAGACCTAAATAACTTAAGGTTAGCACACCCAATCCCTACTGAGTCTCATATGAATGATGATTTTCTCGAAGGACAAGTTATGTGTTTTAAGAAGTAAGAAAGTACTACTTGGGATATGCATATTTAATGTGTTGCATCCTCTCAAAGGGATAAAGAAGCACATGAAGATATTTTAATGAAGGTTAGCATTTGGTTGGAAACTCCAAAAAAAGTACTATTGTATTATTTTCGCCACTTAATAAAACATTATATGAATAATGAAGCTAAATATGAAGCTTCAATAACTACCTTTAGAGTAACCTTTTTAATGGAGATTAAAAAATTCAAGATCTTTGGAGATTTGTAATTTATTATCAATCATGTTGTTAGAGTTTCTAAAGCTTTGAATATTAAACTTTCCAATGCTATCAATATATAGTGAAACTTCTTGAGTTGATTCTAAATGTAACTTCATATAGGATGCCCCATTGATGGAATTCTATCGCAGATGCCCTAACAAATCTGTGGGAAAAGTAAATGAATGACTGCTAATTCACCATAGTGTTCATTTAAACAAATTTTCATAGTCAACATAATACTTCCTCGAGAGATAGACAAATTCTACACTATTGACTTTAGAAGAGAAAAAAATTTATTTTCAAAATAAAACTTAGCATATGGCATGTGAAATTCATCCTAAAAGATAAATTCCTTATGATTTAATTTAGGATGGTGCCAGAAGTGGCTTACTCCGCCACTAGACGATGATCATAAGGTAAGAAAGCATATGGATTCACATCTAAACCTTAGATGACCAAGATTTAAACTTGGATGGTACTAGGAGGGGCTTGCTCCACCACTAATAGACAATCATAAGGAAAAGAAACACAAGGACTCACACCTAACCGTGGAGAACCATGATTGAAAATGTGAATGGAATGTGGATCCCAAGAAAGCAAATTTAGGTGGTTAGATCAGAACAACTACCTGATCAATAAAAATTCAAAAGAAATGATGCTTATAGGGTTTCCAATATGCTTCAAATAAGGGAAATTTAGGATACCATGCAAATGGGTTTACACCTAACAACTATTTTTAATCATAGAATATATGAAACTATATGAAAGTGGGTTCACTCCTAATGGCTATTTTTATGTTCTCGATGGAGCATATAAGATGCCATGAAAATGGGCTTAAACCTAATGGCTATTCTTGGGAAAATGGAGCATCTAGGATACCATGAGAATGGGTTGACACCTAATGGATTATTTTAAATGACAATGGAGCATATATAACATCATCATGAAAATGGGTTTACACCAAATAATTATGGGCAATTCAAAGCATAGTGGAAACCATGATAAAGATGGGTTTAATCCTAATGTCAATTTTTTGGGGGTGTCGGTATAGCATATAGAATTAATGCCATAAAAATGGGCTTAAACCTAATGGCTTTTTTTTTTTTTGGAGCATATCGTAAATAATGATTGAGATGTGTTTACACCTAACAGCTATTTTTTGGGTCTTCATGGAGTATATTGGATGCCACAAAAATGAACATAAACATAATGGCAATTTCTAAGGAAATGGAGCATCTAGGATACCATAAAAATGAGTTTACTTCAAATGGCTTATTTTTAATAATAATGGAGAATATAAGACTCCATTATAAAGATGGGTTTACATTTACTAGTTGTAGGTAAGTCAAATAATATAGGAAACTATAAAGAAGATTGGTTTATTCCTAATGGCTATTTTTGAGGTCTTGATGGAGCATATAATATGCAATGAAAAGGGCTTAAATGTAATGACTATTTTTGTTTGGAGCATATACAAAATCATGATGAAGATGTGTTTACTTCTAACAGCTATTTTTTTGAACTTAATGGAGCACTTAGGATGCCATGAAAATGAGCTTATACCTAATAGCTATTTCTAGGGAAATGGAACACATAAGATTCCATGAAATTGGTTTTATACCTAGTGTATAATTTTAAATGATAATGGAGCATATAAGATACCATGATGAAGATGGGTTTGCACCTAATTAGTGTGGGTTTATCGGAGCATATAGGAAACCATGTTGAAGATGGAATTACTCCTAAAAGCTATTTTTGGTCAAAGCATATAGGATACCATAATGGAAATGGGTTCACACCTAAAGGCTATTTTTGAAGCCACAATGGAGTATATAGAATACAATGAAAATGGGCATAGAAATAATGGATTTTTTTAGAGAGTAGATCATATAGGATACAATAAGAATGGTTTTACACCTAACGACTATTTTTGAATGGGATGGAAGCAAATAGGATACCATGAAATATGGCTTACACCTAATAACTAAGGGAAATAGAGCATTTAAGTTACCATGGAAATGGGTTTACAACTAATGACTGCTTTTAAATGATAACGGAGCATAAAAGAGATCATGATGAAGATGGGTTTACATCTAACAGCTATTGGTAAGTCAGAGCATAATGGACACCATGATGAAGATGTGTTTACACCTAATGGCTTTTAGTCAGAGTAAATAGGATACCATAATGAAAATGGGTTTACTCCTAATGGATATTTTTGGTGGTAATATTTGAATGATTGGAAAATTTTTCATGAGATACCATTTTGTTCAATATTGTTGCTATACTCTATCATCTTCAATAATAAAAGAATGATAGTTTGTAGACATTTTGCTACTTTTAAAAAATTTGAATTTCATGAGCTTGTTGAAGTTAATAAAACTTTTGTTCATATGTCAGATTCAACCAAATTGGAAGCTCTCAAATAATTAAATATGACAACTATGTGTGAAATTCATGGCTAGACTTACTTGCTCTTATATCGAATAAAACATAATATAAGTCATATATTATTTCTTTAGTTGTTATTGGAATGGAATTCCAAGAAGATGATGGCATGTGAGTATATATTCGAGTGAAGTTTGAATACATGGTTAAGAGTTGAGGCTAAGATAGAGATATTATTGATAATATCTTCATTTAGCATTGTAGCAAAGTACATAATAAATTTTCTCTATCTTGATTTTGTTTCCCCTATAATGTATTTTGGGAAATTTCCTTTATTTTTTGAAAGTTGATTTTACTTATAGAAAGTTGATTTTATTTATTAGAATTTTATTCCATTTATATAATTTGCTTTATTTATTGCAAATTGTTTTGATTTATTGGAATTTGATTTCTTTTATTTGAAGTTGATGACATGTATTGGAAGTCAATTCTATTTATTAGCAGTTGATCTCATATATTCATGTTAACTTTTGTTGGGTATATGATTCACACATACTATGAGTAATATATACTTGTTCATAACTTTATCTTTTCCATTTTATCATTTAACTACTTTTATTTCACCATCATCATCATTTGTCGTATTATAACTATTCATAGTACAATATTAAAATAAAGTATAAGATTTAAGAATTATTCATTTAAAATTAATGAACACCATTTATTTTTTAGAAATAATATATTTTTTTCTTGAAAATAATCTCTACATTATCATCTTCCTTCAACTTGAGAATCATCCCTAATAGCTTTACACTTTTATCATGTATTGAATCAATTATCTATTATCAATGAATTTTTTTTTTTGTTTCTTTTAGAGAGTATTTGATGTCAAAGAAAAATGATTATGATGATATATTCACATTCGTGATTGTATTTTAGTACTTCACTTACATTTGAAGTTATGTGTTTATTAGTTTGTTGGAAGATCATTTAACATGTTCAATAAAAAAATTGATAATCATTTTAGAAGGAATTTGGCTGCTTGAGAGAAAATAAAGTTATGCTAACCTTCCACCTGTCAACTACAACAAGTACAAATATTGAATGAAAACAGCGTTGCACAATACTTTTATCATATTGATAATAATTTCATAGCTTATTGCTTATGCTTACTAGTGAAATATAATATGAAAAATTCAATATTGTGTATAGAATTACATAATTCTTTCCACGTATATTTGTGTCCCCACTATTTACAAGTGAAATGCTATAAGTACGATGTTTTATTTGGATGTATACTCTTGATAGGAAAAGATAAATATTAGTGCTTTGTATTAATGGGTATAGTTTTTTCACAAATGTTTGTAGGAATTTTCTATGCATATAAATTTAAAAATTAAAATACATCAAGTTCTAACACCTATTTCTTTCTTCATATTATTTGTGAGGTACATTAGAGATGATTTTGATAATAAAGTTATGGAGCATTTAGTCACCTCCATTTCTTCCAAATGGAGGTGCTATGGATAGTTACATCCTAGACTTGCTTAGGTGAGATAAATTATCTAAAGTTAGAGCCCCTAGGTAAAACAATTTTTTAGAATTAAATATGGGCATTTAAAAAAATTTAATAAAAAATATTTTTGGGAGTAAAATTTTAGATCTTAAGAATTTTTTGTGCATGAGGATGCTAATATTATGTGGGAAAAAGTGGCTAGTGATGTTAAGAATATTCCTAAAGATGTGCTTGGAGTTTCGAAGGGAAAAGCTCCTAATAATAAAAATAGTTGGTGGAAGAATCCAAATGTGTAAGAAAAGATAAAAAAATTAGAAGATTTGTTATAAAAATTAGTTTAGATGTAAAAATTCTGATAATTGGGAATGCTGTAAAGAGGCTAGTAAGAAATCTAAGAAAGTTATTTGTGATGCAAAGAGCATAGCTTTTGATGATTTATATAATATAAATTAGATACTAAAAAGGGAGAAAGATATATGTATAAGTTATCCAAACAAAGAGATATGATTAGTAAGGATTTAGTTCAAGTGAAGTGTATTAAGGATGAAGATCAAAAAGTACTTTTCTTACAAGTTGATATTTAACAAAAGTGGATGAGATATTTTGCTAAACGTTTTAATGAAGAATTTGAAAATATGATTGACTTTAGTGACTTTCAAATCCTAAATGAAAATAAAGAATTTTGTTTTTATCATAGTATTAGTAAAACCAAAGTTAGAGAGGATTTAAAGAAAATGAAGTGTAGAAAAGCTATTACACATGATGATATTCCAATAGAGATGTGGCAATGCTTAGGAGATGAAGGAATTTCTTGGATTACTAAAACTTATAATATTGTTTCAAAGGCTAAAAAAATGTCAGATCAATTGACATTGAGTATATTAATTCTTGTTTTTAAGAATAAAGGTGATTCCAAGGAGTGTGAAATTCTAAAGGAATTAAGTTGATGTGTCATACTTTAAAACTATAGGAGCAAGTTATCGAGCGTAGGTTATGGTGTGATACTAATGTTCCTCAAAATAAATTTGGATTCATGCCGGGTAGGTCTACTATAGAGGCCATACATTTATTAAGAGGTTTGATGGAGAAATATAGAGAAAATAAGGAGGATCTACATATGATATTTATTAATTTAGAGAAAGAATATGATAAAGTTCCAAGAGAAGTGCTATGGAGAGTTCTTTAAAATGAAGGAGTTAATAACCCTTATATTCAAATCATTAAAGATATGTGTGCATGAGCTATTACTTATGTTCAAACACAAGGTTGTTTGACCAAGTATTTTCCTATTTCGGTTGGATTACATCAAGGATCAGCCTTAATCCCATATCTTTTTGCTTTAGTCATAGAAGTTCTCACTAGACATTTGCAAGAGGATGTGCCTTGGTTTATGTTTTTTGCTGATGATATTCTACTTGTTGATAAGACTAGAGAGGGAGTTGAAGGTAAACTTGAATTATAGAGGTCATGTAATAAAGAAAAGATAATCAAGTATAAATAAGTTGAATATATCAAGCTTTAATAAATAAAGAGTATAAGTTTAATTAATTAATAATAATAATAAGTAAATTAATGTTAAATAAAATAGAAAAATATCTTTAATAATTAGATGAAATAAAAAAATTCAAAATAGAACCAAATAACTAAACTTAATTATTAAAATTTAAATAAATCATTTAAATTTCAAATAAAGTAAATAAGAAATTAGTGAAAAGTAATCCAATTTTTATCATCCCAAGTATAATAAGATTTTATAATTAGTATAGTTAAATATGATTTAATTAAATGAACCCCTAATTAAAAATTAAACCTTTAATAAATGGACCTTTGATACTTTATGTTTGATTCTTTTGGAAGGAATATTAGCATTGAATTCAAAAGGTCTTTAATCTATTTTTAACAACAAGAAGATCCTTATGCATTGTATTCAACTCTTACTAGAAAATACAAATGCTTTGGATAGAAGGGTCTTTAAATAGTTAATTCAGCTTCTATGTACTATGTTTTCTTTCGTTTTGGAAGACATAGGTGCATCATATTCTTATGTTCTTTAATAAATTATTAACTCAATGCGTTAAATCAAATCAAATATAATTAACTACGAGAATTGCTAGGTAACCCAGCTCTACAAGGCTATTAATGTTGCAACTTAGGAAAACAAGATTGAGATTGTGATTTTTTATGATAGAATAATATTATTATTCGATTAATTTTATTATTTCTCCTAGTATGTACTGGATATTTTTGTTCATTTTTGTGTGTACTAATATTTCAAAAAAATTCATAACTTAAAAATATTTTACTCTTGCCATATGTGTGTGTATGGTAACCCAATTTGCAAACACTCTTATGTGGCCAGACTCAAGATGTAAAAAATAAAGAAAATAAAATTATTTACTCTTTTACATCCTATTCTACTAATCTTGAGTCTTTAGTAGTCTAGAGCATGTACATCTTACCTAAAATGTTAATTCTTATAGATAAAAGAAATTTATAAAATATTTAATATGAAATATAACAATTCAGTCAATAATATTTATCATCATCAAAATCACAGACTAGAGATCCTCAATTGCAATAATCTCTATTTTTATATGATGTCAAATAATGTTGGTCGATATGCAAGATAAAATTGCTTTTCTCCTAATCTCTCCCTCACTACATGATGGAATTAAAAATTAGGGCTTGCATATTTCAAATTTTTAGTTTTTTTGTTTTTTTTTTGAAAAGATAATAGTAAATTAAATGCAAAAAATAGAGTAATACAAACATAAGATTCTATTAAAACATAATGAAATATACATTTTCTCCCCCTTTTGACATCACCAAAAAGAGGAGGAACAAACAAACATAGAAAATATATAAGAAAAAACACTAAGACAAAAATAGAAAAATACTACAAGTAAGACGAATCCTGACCAGGTGGTGGTTTTGGTTGAAAGAATTGATTGATGTGGGTAAATTCATCATCAATGAGGAAAACCTTTCTCCAAATCATTTCATGTCTTCCTCAAGTTGTTATTGTTATTATTGAATGTGATAATCTAACATAGTTTCTAACTGCTCGAGCCACTAAATTATATCATCGTGAGGGTATCAAGGTGGGCAGGTGTAGGTGGTGATATTGGTGGTAATGGAGGTCCACTTACAGGAACAGCATCCCCTTCTTCATCAAATTTTGGCTTGATGTTCTTTTATCCCTGATGGAAAAGGGTACAATAGGAGGCATCTATATAGAAAATAGGATCATTATCGGGTGGAGCAGGAAAGGTGAGTTAGTATTTGTTATGCAGGATATATCCTATAATGTGTCTTAAGGCAACATTTTATTTTCTTTGGGTATTAGGATGTCAAATATGAATCAATTTTTGGGTATAATCAAGAATCATTTAGGCTTCATCAAATTGGGTATTCGACATTATGAGGTAGATGACTACAAAAATAAGTGGCGTTATGTTAACCCGATTCCCAACTTTGGGTATAATCAAAGTTCTAAGGACATGCTGGATAACCCAGGCATTTTGAGTTAAAGTTTTGAATAATGGTTGGTGTTGGTTTATTGGAACATCCTTAAAGATCAAGTTTAAAATAGTCCAGTTAAAGTCATTTGAGAGAAGTGATTATGGATGAGGTCCTTTGGTAGAAAGTCCTATATATTCTGCTAAATCAGCTTTGGTGATTTTTATGTTTTGATGGCAAACAAATGAAGTCATGGTAGAGGTTTCTAAATTTAGCCTAAGGTTTGTTAGGAGTTTATAAAGAAGTTCAATGTTGTAGGGAAAAGCCACTGTCATGAGAAATTGAAGAGTAGTGGAGGCGAAGAGGTTCATCACCTCGATGTTAAGGGTGAGTCAATTTAACATTCGATGAGGAGTGATTTTTTCATCTTTGTACTTATGATAGGAATCTTCATCCCTTGTAAAGAGGAAGCAATAATCAAAATGATGAGAGAAAGATGAGCTCTATTGAGTCATTTTTCCACGTTTGCTTCTTCCATAGACCATTGAATAGGAAGGTTTTGAGGGTATGAGTTTGAGTAAGTAGTGAGTTGTGTGAATTGAACCATTCAAAGCCTTCCAATTTATAGATTTTAGGCCAATTGTACAATATGATATAGGTTTGTACATTACGATCAGGGAGGTTAATTCATCTAGATGACCTGTTAAAAATAAGTGCTCAAATCATACAGTACAATTATATATCGTACTAGAAAATCTTAAGGAATTATGTTCATCCCAATGGGTCGTCAATATGATGTTTGATAAAAAGTAATGTATAGTTTGAATAGGTGTTCGTATAGTATAAAATGTAATTTTTATTGTGCCAGATGAATTGAATTTTTCCCAATCCAGTTTGACACATGTATCATATAGTACAAAGAGAGTTATCATACCATACAAATGGCAATAAGTTCGTACCAAATGAATTGAATTCCTTAACATTTTGTGACATGTGGATCATACCGTATGAGTAGAGGTTCATAAAGCATGATGTACATATCATTAATCTAATTTGGGTTATTGATTAAACAAAGGGTTTTTATCTATGCATCTATGTATATTATTTAGTATGAATGTGGATCATACAATATGATAAGAATAGAATTTTGAAAAAAAATTATGAGTTAGTGAGGTGTGTGTGTGTGTGTGTGTGTGTGTGTAACGCTCAAGAAATATCTTAAACCATTTTTTTAACACAAACAACAAGCAATAACACATGAATAATAACAAACATAAACAAAGTAATACATCTGAATGAATGATTTAAAATTTTTAATTTTTTACCTTGAATTAAGCAAGAATGTCTATAACATTTAATTTTATCCTCAAGGTGCTAAAGGTGTCATAGGTTAGGGTTTTGTGAAGATGTCTACTAATTGATCTCCTATAACTATATGATATAATTCAATATCTCCCTTAGCTACATGATCTCTTATAAAGTGGTGCCTAATGTCTATCTACTTTGTGCATGAATGTTGAATTAGGTTTTTAGATATGCAAATAGCACTAGTTTTGTCACACATAATTAGAATGGTTCTTACAGGTAGTCGAATATCTAAGAGTTATTGCTTTAGCCATATGACTTGAGAAATACAGTTCCCTATAGCTATATATTGTGCCTCAGCAATGGAAATGGCTACAGAATTTTGTTTTATACTAGATCAAGAAACTAAGGATTGTACTATGAATTGATAAGTTCCAAAAGTACTTATTCTATCTACCCTACATCCTACAAAATCAGAATCTAAATATCCTATGATTTTAAAAGAAGTGTTGTGTATAGGATACTAGATTCCTAGGTTTGGAGTGAATAAAAAATATTTAAATATCATTAATTTTTTTAGAAATAATAAGTAATTTGTCATAAGAGAGTTGACGCACCTCATCTTGATCTAATTGATCAAAATTATCAATAGTCATAAGACAAAGGTTTGTTACCTCCTCCTCTACTTCTTCTTCTAATAATTCTGAGGCAGAGTTGGCCCAAAAAGCTGTTTACGCCTTTTTCTTGCTCCTCCTATACTTTTTCTTCTCATAACCCTTGTCCTTGTTTGGGAAAGTCTTCAGTTTAGGGCAGTTAGTGTTAAGATAGTTGCTATTTGCATGTTTTACAGTCTTACAACTTGTATAGTTTTGATGATTCCAAATATTATTATTCAAATGTGTAGTTATCTCCTAACAATTTTAGAAGATTTGTATTTGCTCTTGTGTGTACTAACATTTCAGGTGAATCAAACTCTCAAACACGAAGTCTTCAAATCAAATTCAGTAAGAAATACTTTTGGTTTTTGAAGCTTAAAATTATCATTTGAATTGAGAGGGAGTGATTGTAATTGAGTGAATAAAAATATACACACAAACTTAAGGAGAACATAAAAATTTGTACTGATCGTACGAGACGATATCGGATCGTACGGGATGATCAGTTAGTTATCTCTCAATAAGAGCACATGGAACGAACAGAAACTGCTCAAGGAAAATTTTCTAAGTCATGTTTGTACGGGACGAAATTAATTATCGTCGGGATGATTTGCTCTCTGTAGGAATTTCATCCCAAACAAAATTAATTATCGTCAGGACGATTTGCTCTCTCGATGAATTTCATCCAGATGATCGCAATTTCATACAGACGATCAAACCGACTTATGACAGTTTTCGTGAGTCATTTCTGAAGTTTTTGGAACCGACCTTATGATAACGGTTCGTCTGGACGAACCTAGTTCGTACAGATGATTAGCATGTACGAAATTATTTCGTACACATATGCAAACAGGTTCGTTTCAAGGCTTTTAAGTAAAATCGTCCGGAATGATTTTCGATCGTACGGGACGATCATGTTCAACATAACTTGAAATTTGCCATTTTTAGATGGTTTTTCTTGCTCTTCTATAAATAGGCCTTTCTAAATTGGAACTTAATATTTTTGGTCATTGATCTTCATGCCTATTGAGAAGAGATTTAAGGAGAGAGTTTGAGAGAGCATTTGAGGGAGATTTCTTGCCGTTGGAGCGTGAAGGTTTCACTTGGTACTCAAGTGTAAGTATTTCCACTTTCAAGTTTGAGATTACTTCTCTCTTCTCTCTTTTCTTTTAGATTGGACTTGTGAGGAAGATCTTGGAAGAAGATCTGGTTCTTTGCCGACACTTGGAGGGTGTGAACAGCCGAGGGTTCTCTGCCCACACTTGGAGGGTGTGAAAGGATGAAGGGTTCTCTGCCCGCACTTGGAGGGTGTGAAAGGATGACAGTACTCTGCCAACACTGGTGATAGTGTGAAAGGATGATGGTACTCTGCCAACACTTAGGATAGTGTGAAAGGATGAACGGTTCTTTGCCGACATCGGGGGAGTGTGAAAGGACGACGGTTCTCTGCCGCACCGGGTAGTGGTGAAAAGAGTTTGTAAAGGCTTCTCCACCTTACTATGGGTGCTAAAGGAGAGTCACTATTTGGTATTAGTGCAATATTCAGAGAGTGCCTCTGGGGAGTGGATGTAGGTCTGGTTTTGACCGAACCACTATAAATCTGGTGTCATTTATTTTCCGCTGCTTATTTACTTTTTGTGATTAAAAACTTTGTGGTTGAAAAACTTTTTCTAGAATAACTCATTAACTAAAGTTTTAGTTTCCAATAATTTTAAAAGAGGGTTAAAATTTTTAAGTACCAATTCACCCCCCCTCTTGGTTAGCCTTGGGACATTTAATTAGGCTTAACATCCTAATTCTCATTGAATGAGTTTCAACAAGTGGTATCAGAGCTTTATTTCAAAATCATAAGTTTAGACTACTTTTTGATTAACGTAGATGGCTATATTTGGAAATAGAAATACACCTGAGGGTTATTCTATAACTAAACCTCCACTGTTTGAAAATATTCCTTTTAATTTTTGGAAAACACGTATGTCTACATTTTTACAGTCACTTGATTATCGCATGTGGATTTTAGTTCAAGAAGGATATACAAAACTAACTAGACTAGTTGATGGAATTAGAGTTGAAACACCTTTACGGACTGGACAATAGAAGAACGTGACTTAGCACAACTTAATGCCAAATGCTTAAATAGTTTCTTTTGTGCTTTAAAATCTAAAGACTACATGCGGGTTTCTACTTGCAAAAGTGAAAAGGACATATGGGATAGACTTTGTATTACATATGAGGGGACTAATGAGGTTAAACAATCTCGACTTAATATCTTGTTGGATGATTATGAACTATTTCTCATGAAACCAAATGAATCAATTTTTGAAATGTACACAAGATTCACACAAATTGTCACCTCTTTGCATTCTTTAGGTAGGGAGTTAACTAATGCTAAAATGGTTAATAAAATTTTGAGATGCTTGCCTACTGCTTATGATGCTAAAATTACTGCAATTATAGAGTCTAAAGATTTAAACAAATATTCCATTGACAATCTTCTTGGTTCGCTAATTGCTTACGAGCAAGGAGTTAGCCAATGAAAGATTGATGCAGGTGAACCTCGAAGGGAGAAGAACATTGCATTGAATGTGGAAGAGTCTGAAAGTGAGAATTCACATCCTGAGGATGAAGATGACATTGCTTTAATGACAAGACAATTCAGAAACTTTCTGAAGAGAAAGCAAAAGAGATGCCAACAATGGAATAGAGGTAAGTTCAATAGAAATGCAAAATTTTTTAATGAAGTTATTTGCTATGAATGCAGGAAACCTGGACATGTTAAGACTGATTGCCCATTACTCAAAGCCAATCCTAGCAAGGAGAAAGTAGATGAGAAACCATTTGTGAAAAAGGGCAAAAAGAAGTTTCTAAGAGCTTTTTGGGCGGACTCAGCTTCAGATTCATCGGAAACAAAGAAAGAACAGGAAGTTACAAATTTGTGCTTAATGGCTGACATACTTGATCATTCAGAACAAGAAGAGGTATGTGACTTAACATATGATAAACTTTTTGAAGTTTCTGAACACATGCATGAAGCATATAGGAAGACAAAGAAATTGTATGCTAGCCTCTGTTTAGAATTGGAAGATCTTAAAAAGGAACATGAAATCCTTAGGAATGATCATGCTTTAATTGATAGGAACCACATGAAATTACTTGATGAGTTTGATGACTTGAATAAGAACCTTGAATATTATAAATCATCCTTTTAGAAATTTGAGAAAGATTTTAAAATTTATGCAATCCCTAAAAAATTAAATGAATGGTAGAAGACTTAGGAAACCATTTCCTAATGTTAAATGCAATATTTGTGGATTGATTGGTCATATAGGTCACACCTGTACTTCGAGTATAAAAAATTATATGGTGTGGAAACCTAAGATGCATAACCCTAGACATATCATACATGCATCTTTTTATAAATTGTCAAAAGGTAAACCCAAACTTGTTTGGGTTCCCAGGTCTAACGTTTGATATTTTTGCAGGAAGTCTCTCACACAAGATCTCGTGAGAGCATATGGTACCTGGATAGCAGATGTTCAAAGCATATGACTGGAGATTCAACACAATTCATTTTGCTAGAAGCTAGGAGTGGAGGCAAGGTCACACATGGAGATAACACCACAAGGAAGGTGATTGGGTCAGGTATAATTGGTAATATTAATAACTTTTTCATTGAAAATGTGCTATTGGTAGAAGGCTTAAAGCATAACTTATTAAGCATTAGTCAGCTATGTGATAAAGGGTATTGTGTCAAATTTTTTCCTACTAGCTGCATATTAATCCTTAATAGTAAAGATGTTTTAAATGGAAAAAGGGTAAACAATGTCTATATGCTAGATTTGAATTACTTACATTCTTCTACTATTTTTTGTTTGAAAACTGTATCTGATGAGTCATGGCTTTGGCATAGGAGACTTTGTCACTCTAGCATGAAAAATCCTAAGAGAATTACCCAAAAAGACTTAGTGAGAGGAATACCAAAACCAGACTTTACTAAGGACCATCTTTGTGATGCAAGTCAATTAGAAAAATAAGTGAAGTCATCTTTTCAAATCAATAAGGACCCTAAGGGAAAATCTGTTGATCAAAAGAAATTTAGAGGGATAATTGAATCTTTACTTTACTTGACTACTAGCCGACCTGATATCATGTTTAGTGTTTGTTTATGTGCTAGATTTCAATCAGATCCAAAAGAATCATATTTGACAGCAGTGAAAAGGATTTTAAGATATCTGTTAGGAACTCAAAACTTAGGAATTTGGTATCCTAAGTTTAGCACTTCCTTTGAAATAATTGATTATTCAGATTCTGACTTTGCAGGTTGTAGGGTGGATAGAAAAAGCACTTCTGGTACATGTCAGTTTATAGGAAACTCTTTAGTGTCATAGTCCAGTAGAAAATAAAACTCAGTTGCCCTATCTACTGCAGAAGCTGAATACATTGCATTAGAAAGTTGTGTGGCACAAGTACTTTGGTTGAAACAATAATTGATTGACTTAGGATTAACAATAGGCACTATTCTAATTTATTGTGATAACACTAGTGCTATTTGCATTTCTAAAAATCCTATTCAACATTCAAGAACCAAACATATTGACATAAGGCATCATTTCATAAGGATCATGTTTCAAAAGGTGAAATTGAACTTACACATGTTTCTACTAAAAATCAACTTGCAGACATTTTAATAAAACCTTTAGCTTTTGATACTTTCAGTGCATTAAGAACAAGGCTTGGTGTGATTGATTTAAATGCTTAAATAAAAATGTTTTTGCAACATTGATGTTTTGTTTTCTTAGTTTATGTTTTTGTGATTTTTGTTTGTTTTTGAGTGATTTTTCATTGCGTTTTGTATGTTTATTTTATTTGATTTCATAAAAATACATAAAAATTTTTGTTGATCGTCCGGGACAAAAATTTTTCGTACGGGACGATGTGTTGGAATGCGTGAAACTATCAGATTTTAAAATTGATTCGTGCAGTTTTTCAGTTTTTAATTTATTTCATCTGTATGATTCTCAGATCATCCAGGATGAACTTTCTTTTTAAAACTGTGCAGGAAAACGAGAAAACGGTTAAGTGGATAAGGTAGTTTTAATGAACTTCGTCTGTACGAACTTGAAGTTCGTCTGGACGAAAACGTGGCGGTTCATTGTGAGGGACAGTTTTAAAACTATCATGAAAATGATGACTAGTGGATCGTCTGTATGAAATTATGTTCGTCTGGACGATCGGTCAAGTCAAACGTCTGCACGAAAGGATGCATCGTAAGTTGTGTTTATTACGAAAAGCCGTTTCATTTTGGACGTATTTGATCGTCTGTATGAAATGGTTTCGTCCAGACGAACTTAAAATTTTGTCCAGGACGAACGATTTCGTCCGGTACGAACAGATCATTTTTCTTTAAATTAGAGGGCTTTCTAACTCAACTTTCACACTTTCAAACATCTCTTTCTAATCCTTTCGAATTCTAGATCAACTATGGCCTCCTCAAGCAAGAGACAAAAGGTTCTAGCAAAGAAGTCAAACAGATCAGAAAACTTTCTTTCAAAAGAAAATGAGGAAACATTTCCTCATTTTGCTTCAACAAAGATCACTCCATCTTGCATCTTGATTCAGGAAGAAATTAATTACAAGGTAATGCACCTTTTCACTACCACTCAATTCGGTTTCATCCTCACTCTCGTCCACTTCTACAACAAGGAAATCTTTCACTATTTTCTTGCAAACATGACCTTTAACTCTGATAGATCAGTCATTCGCTCCTATGTCCACAAACAAAAAGTAGAAATCACAAAGCATGACTTAGGTGCATTTCTACAATTAAGAACTGAAGGACTTAGAGCCCATTCCATAATCACTTCTAATGTTTTTAGATGGTATGAAATAAATCGAGTGATTAGAGGAAATGATGTTAACGATCATATTGCTAAAGTTTTAGGACTTGTTCAAAATGCCCGAATCATTCAGCATATACTTAGATCTTCAATTATCCCAAAAGCTGGTGATAGAGTTAATATTACCCCACTTCTTTTTGTTGTAACCTTCCTAATTATGAAAGGAGAAGAAATTGAAGAAGCCCAACTCATTTTAGACTATCTTTATGGGCTTTCCGAAATTGGGCATGGAGATTTGAGAAAAAAAAAAGAAACATTGCATTAGGTCACTTAGTTTTTTATGTTTTGGAGAAAAAGTACAACATTGTTCACCCTATCCAATATTATGAAGAGCCTCTTTATTTTAACGATGCTTCATTTAGAACAATCTTCAAAGAGGACTAAGGGAAAAAGTAAGCAGGTGATTCTGAAGAAGAAGGAGGAGGACAAAGTTCTGCACATCAACCAGATTATCAGAATTTGGTTGACAGATTTGATGAATTTGAGATTCATTTTGATCAACGCCTTGATCAATTTCAAGCTCAACTTCAACAGCAGCAACAAGACATTGGTAGTATAAGAAATGATGTTCATCACATAAATACCAATGTTATGTTGATTAATTACTACTTTGATTTATTTGGTGGTGTTCCTCCTCCTCAGCCTTCTCCTCAAAATTAGGGTGATATATGTTTGAGTACTAGATGGTTTCATGTATCTTTTCTTTAGTTATATATTTGTTTTTAGAGTTCTATGTATTTTCCTTTCTAGTTGTATTGATATTATAAATTGATCATGTAATCCTTTTATTAATATCAATATATATTGTTGTGTTTTGCTTTAGTATTATTTGTTTTTGAAATGTGTTTAGTCTTTATGAATTTCATTAGTCTTTTTAATCTTAATTGTGCTTAAATTAGATTGTAATTTGAGATTAATTTCATTAGAAAATCTAGTCTTTCTAAATTTAAAATTTGTTTATAACTTGTTATAATTAGAATTTTTAATTTCATGTCTTTTCATTTAGACTACATTAAATTTAATATTATTATTGCAATTTAGATATTTTCTTATTTTGAATTTCTTTGTTCAAGTGATATTTATGCACTTAGAAAAATTTGAAATTTTATATTATTGATCTTGGAAAGAATTGGTATCAATTACTCTTGAAAATTGTACAAATGTACAAAAATCAAAAGGAATGTGCAAAAAGTTTGCAAATGTTAAAAAGAGGCACAAAATAAGCCCAATGTAAAAAGATGCACAAAAATGTGTCAAATACTTAAAAAAGATGCGCAAAGCGCCACATGTGGTAATTCTCTTCTTTTCAGATTCTTTCAATCTCTTAATTCAAATTAATCTTATGTTCATTTATATTTCTATTGAACTTTGAAATATACAATTTTTATTCATCTCTCTTGTAATGATTTTCCTTATTTCAAATGTCTAAATTGAATCATGTCTTTGATAAATTCTTCTTACTTACAATGTTATATCACTTCTTAAATTCTATGAATTTCTATGATTTACCTAATGTTATTAGTTTTAATTTGCATACCTTATGTCAATCACTTTTTAGATTAAATTTTCAAATGGATTTCATATAATTACTTACATTTCTTGTCTATTTCTTCTTCACTTTTTGTTGTTGTCAAAAAGGGGGAGAAATTATTGTGTTTGTATGTTTGTATTTTGGTTTTGTGTCATTTGCCTTGTGTAATTAGTATTGTCTTGTATTTTTGTATTTGTAATTTTTTGTTTGTTTGTTTATTTTAAAAATTTTGAAAAACAAAAACTATGCTCTTTAGTTAAAAATGCCTCCTTATTTTCATGTATTCATCAATTCAAGGGGAGTTTAGGAGATTTTTTAAATTAAAATCATACAAACAATAATTGTTTCGCCATCATAAAAAAGGGGGAGATTGTTAAGATAGTTTCTATTTGCATTTTTTACATTCTTGCAACTTGTATAGTTTTGATGATTCCAAATATTATTGTTCAAATGTCTAGTAATCTCCTAACAACTTTAGAAGATTTGTATTTGATCTTGTGTGTACTAACATTTCAGGTGAATCAAACTCTCAAACACGAAGTCTTCAAATCAAATTCAGCAAGAAATACTTTTGGTTTTTGAAGCTTAAAATTATCATTTGAATTGAGAGGGAGTGATTGTATTTGAGTGAATAAAAACATACACACAAACTTAAGGAGAACATAAAAATTTGTACTGATCGTACGGGACAATATCGGATCGTACGGGACGATCAGCCAGTTATCACTCAATAAGAGCACATGGAACGAACAGAAACTACCCAAGGAAAATTTTCTAAGTCATGTTCGTTCGGGACAAAATTAATTATCGTCGGTACAATTTGCTCTCTATAAGAATTTCGTCCCAAACGAAATTAATTATCGTCAGGACGATTTTCTCTCTCGACGAATTTCGTCCAGACGATCGCAATTTCGTACAGACGATCAAACCGACTTAAGACAATTTTTGTGAGTCAGTTCTGAAGTTTTTGGAACCGACCTTATGATAACTGTTCGTCTGGATGAACCTAGTTCGTACAGACGATTAGCGTGTACAAAATTATTTTGTACACATATGCAAACAGGTTCGTTTCAATGCTTTTAAGTAAAATCGTCCGGGACGATCATGTTCAACATAACTTGAAATCTGCCATTTTTAGATGGTTTTTCTTGTCTCTTCTATAAATAGGCCTTTCTAAACCGGAACTTAATCTTTTTCATCATTGATCTTCGTGCCTATTGAGAAGAGAGTTAAGGAGAGAGTTTGAGAGAGCATTTGAAGGAGATTTCTTGCCGTTGGAGCATGATGGTTTCACTTGGTACTCAAGGGTAAGTGTTTCCACTTTCAAGTTTGAGATTACTTCACTCTTCTCTCTTTTCTTTTAGATTGGACTTGTGAAGAAGATCTTGGAAGAAGATCCAGTTCTCTGTCGACACTTGGAGGGTGTGAACAGCCGAGGGTTCTCTGCCCACACTTGGAGGGTGTGAAAGGATGAAGGGTTCTCTGCGCGCACTTGGAGGGTGTGAAAGGATGATAGTACCCTGCATCACTGGTGATAGTGTGAATGGATGACAGTACTCTGCCAACATTTGGGATAGTGTGAAAGGACGAACGGTTCTCTGCCGACATCGGGGGAGTGAAAGGACGACGGTTCTCTGCCGCACCGGGTAGTGGTGAAAAGAGTTTGTAAAGGCTTCTCCGCCTTGATGTGGGTGCTAAAGGAGAGTCACTATTTGGTATTAGTGCAATACTCAGAGGGTGCCTCTAGGGAGTGGATGTAGGTCTGGTTTTGACTGAACCACTATAAATTTGGTGTCATTTATTTTCCACTGCTTATTTACTTTTTGTGATTAAAAACTTTGTGGTTGAAAAACTTTTTCTAGAAAAACTCATTAACTAAAGTTTTAGTTTCCAATAATTTTAAAAGAGGGTTAAAATTTTTAAGTACCAATTCACCCCCCCCTCTTGGTTAGCCTTGGGACATTTAATTAGGCTTAACATCCTAATTCTCATTGAACAAGTTTCAACAGTTAGCTCGGAGGTGGCCTGTTTTCCTACATTCGAAACAAATTATGTCAAATAAAATTTTAGTAGTTTTGTTGCTTTCCTCTATTTGTTTTGATGAAGACTCTATTTTCTTCTGAAATCTCTTAAAAGGGTTTGTCATCAAGGCCATTTCTTCATCCTCCTCCACTACAGAACTATCACTTCTAGAATCATTCTCTTCTAATGCTATAATTCTCCCCTTCTTCTTCTCTCTTGCAACACTTTGTCTTTAACTCACTCCTTGCTCGTAGGAAATGAGTGACCCAAGAAAATTCTCAATGGAATAAATATTTAAGTCTTTAGATTCAGAGTTTGTAGTTATATTAGCATCATAAGAACTAGGTAAATACTTTAGAATCTTACTAACTTTTTTAGAATTTTATAGTTCTCTACCTAATGCATGCAAGGATGTTACTATCTTGGTGAACCTAGTGTACATTTCAGATACTGTTTCACTATGCTTTATATGAAAGAGTTCATAGTCATGCAGTAATATGTTTAGCCTAGACTATTTAACTTCATTAGTTTCCTCATAGGTGATATATAACCTATCCCAAATCACTTTCCTAGTAGTGCATCTAGAAATTCGTATATACTCTTTAGATTTTAAAGCATAGAAGAAATAATTTAGACACTTACCATTTAACTATGTGAGTTCCATATCCTTATTACTCAATTTAGAAAATGGAATATATAATTTGAAACCATTAACTACATGCGATAGAAGTGAATAGCCAGCTTGAATAAAATGTAGAATTATATAGTCAATTGATTGTAAAAAGGTAGACATGCGTATCTTTTAGAAATTGAAATAGATATTTTCAAATAGTAGTGCACAGATTATAGAATTACCCTTTGCAATGTTACGATTACCAAAATGAGCCATTGATCGATTTTTCAAAAGTTTTCTAAAACCTTATTTCAGAAATCCTGCTCTAATACCACTTGAAAGTTCATGAAGTTTGTTAAATCTTATGAAACTAGCTTAAGGCTAACTAAGAGTTGCGATGAATTGGTGTTTTAAAAAGTTTTCTTAACTTAAAAATAATAATAACAATATTTTTGAGGAAAAACTTTTAGTAAATGACAATATCAAATCCTAATTGATTTTAGAAGCAACAGATTTTATCAGAAATATTAAATTTTACGTGATAGAGCAATAATCAACATTTTTTCCAAGCAGTTATTAACAGAAATGAAATGAAGGATATGTAAAATTATGAAAAGAAAAAAAAATACACACTAGATTTTTATTAAGGTTCGGTTAACCTTGGCCTACTTCCACTCCCCGAAGACATCCATTTCAAGAATTTGCACTAAAATAAAGTGACTGACTTTTTTCTCCCACAACAAGGTAGAGAAGCCTTTATAGACTTACTTGCACAAAACCTTTGATGTCGTAGAGTGCCAGACACTATGTCACCCTCCCGGTAATGAAAGTGGATCTTGACTCATTTTTCTCCCTCAAGGAGAAGGCAGAGAATCTCAGCACCTTTTCTCCCTCCTAGAGAAGGTAAAGAATCTCGAGGGCTCAACTGAGAAGCCTCTCTTCCTAAAGAGCTTTCAAAAGACTTACTAAGGCCACAGCAGGAGAAATGGCTCAGCTAGCCTGGAACAATCGTGTGATCCCCTCACACTACATCTCTCTCATGCTCAAGCTCACCATCTCCTTCCTCTCGTAAACCCTAATTTTTTTCTCCAAAGCTCCTCTCTCAAAGTACCACTTTTAGTCACACATTCCTCTCTTACTCTTCAAAAAAATCTTAAAACATAGCTTAAGTATTATGCTTTAAGAAATCCTAAAAGTTTTAGTTAGGCATCACTACTCATACAGTATGATCAATTCAAAACTAGTCATATCTAGTACGATGTAAATAATCGTCCAAATGAACTATTTAAATTATATGAACACATCGTATAGTCTGATCAATAAATCATCCAGTACTATCTATTCCATTTTCTCTATTTGTATGGGATGATTCCTAGGATGACTAAAAATCATCTCTACTAATCACCCTGTATTGCTCTCTTCATATAGTAGTGTTAGTTTATTTCAAATAGGTCATCCAGTATGATATAAATATTATACTATATGATTAGTTAAAAAATCATAATTTAGTTTGATACTATCTTTGGAATGACTAAATTTCATCTCTTAATCATCAGGTAAAATTAATATATTACAGTACGATTGGATGTCATTAATTAAACCATTATTTGATTGACTAATTATGGGGGTTAATTTTAGCAATATTTTAAATTTTATTATAGTAAGTTTAGTTCAACAATCAAATTTTAAAATATTACTTAAATTAATCTAGCAGCTAGAGTTTTAAGGTCGTAGCAAATCATACAGTACTATCAAGATTATACAATACAAATAGTTCATTGAAACTAATGTTTTCAACTAGCCGTTAAACCTATTTTTAGATAATAGATCGTATAGTATGATTAGTTCAAAAAAAATCTAACTTTAAATATATTTTTCTCTCCCCCTGTGTGTGTGTTCATGGTCACCCAATTTGCATACACTCTTATGTGGCCATATTCAAGAAGTAAAAAATAAAGAAAATAAAATTATAGACTCTTTTATATCCTATTCTACCCAATCTTTTGACTTCAAAAAACTTGAACAACGTATATCTTACCTGAAATGTTAGTACTAATAAACAAAAGAAATGTCCAAATTATTTAATATGAAATTGTTGACCCCTATTCCTCAAACCACACGAGAAAGGACCCAAACTAGTAAATAAAGCGATATGCGTCTTGGCGCCACACATCACTTGAAGGGTCAAATGATCTCTGATTACAAAATGGTCTACATCATTGTATCCAGAACGTTGTCAACCTCTAAAAATTACATCTCGTTTATTCAATTTGAAGCATCCAGATTAGTGGTATGAATCCCAAGGTAACAACACAAATTTTAAATAAAATTGGCCTCGTCGCTGTCTAAATGATATCTGTTAGCGAAACAAATATCTCTATTATGACCAGAATATTGCAAATACTCATGAACTACATCTTCTATGTTTAATTTGGATCATCTAGATTTGTGGCACAAATTTTAAGGCAAAACACATATATCGAGGAGAATAACCTCTACACTTCCCAAACAATGTCTGACCGCAAAACAAACTTTGTCACTATATTCAAAAATTCGTAAATACCTAAGGATGATAGCCAATTTGTTCAAATTAAAACATGCAAGAAGCTCGACACATATCTCGAGGTAGGATATAAATTTAAAAGAAAAGGTTACTCATCGCTACTCAAATGATGTCCAATTGACAAATGGACTTTGTCCTTGTATTCGAAACACTGTCAATAATCTAAATGAACTACCAATTTATTTGAATGAGGCTGTGTATGCAAATCAATGCAGTTAAAAAGTGACAACACACATTTTGTGGAAATCAAACCTCGACGTCGCACAAATAAAGTCCGGTTATAAAATGAACTTCATCGTTGTGTCCAGAATATAAAAATACCCTAAATGCACTATCATTTTATCTAATTTTGATAATCATCAAAATCTACATGCAAAATGGGACATTAATGCATAATGATGTCTTGAATTAATTACACGTAAATTGGAGCAATTTTTGATAGATTGAGGCATTATTGTCTTGAATTAATGCATAATGATGTCTCACTAATTTAGCTATTAACATATAAAATTTTAATAAAAAAATAGATGCCAAAATAGAGAAAAAAAACTCAAATTTATTAAATACCCATTAATGTCGTACCTCATTTAGTCGAATTTTGATTTATTTGTTTTGTCAAGTTGTCTTCTCTTCGCTACTGGCTTAAAACAGAAACAATTATTGCGTCCTCTGACCAGACGTAGAGTTACATTCGGCCGCCAATAACATGTCTCCACATGCTCTTACTCTCTACCGCGCGGCCAGACGACTTGACCCGGACAGAAACCCGGGAATCCTATGTTCGCATATTGCGAGGTATTACTCGGTATTTGCTCGGTATTGCTCGGTATTGCTAGGTATTTCTTAACAATAACAAGAAATACTACTCTGTTAAGACAAATAGCGAGCAAATACTGATTTGTACCAAGTTTTCTAGGAAAACTCGGTACAACTGGGTACAACTCGGTATTACTCGGTATTTGCTCGGTATTGCTCGGTATTTGCTCGATATTTGCTCAGTATTGCTCGGTATTTGCTCGGTATTGGTTACTGCCAAGCAAAATCGACCACTACCTATCCATACCGAGTAACATCGAGCAATACCTAGCAAAATCAAGAAATACCGAGCCATCCTGGGTCCGTTCTGGGTCGGGTTGTCGGGGCGGGCGGTAAATAGTGAGAACGCGTGGCACGACAATACTGGCGGCCGAACGTAGAGCTACGTCCTGTGACCGGACCAAATAAAAGTTCTTAAAACAGTGGGCTCTCTTTGTTAAATAAAAATAAAAAAAATGAAGGCTCATGCTCTCTAGTTTTCCCTTAATTTTTCAACAACACTCGGCCTATTCCTTTTTTTTTTCTTGCCGTAAATCTCCCAATCTAGCAAGTCTCACTTCCTCTCATCCTCCTTACACCTGTAGCCGGACATCCCCACCTCTGCTCTCAGCTCCAGTTGACCGAATTTCGCATGGAGTGGCGGAGCCACGGTGGTGGCACAGGGGGCACGTGCCCCCACTGGCTAGCCCGATGCAAATTTTATGAGGTAAGTTTTTTATTTATATATACATAAAAAAAAACTAATTATATTCGTGCTTGCCGACTGCCACTATACGCCTCGGGACGGTCTCGTGCAATCGCGAGTCATGCATGAGTTGAATTCTTTACTGAATCACCGTCTCCTGTGACCCGTCTCTGTTTGCTGAGGAAATCATGAAGAAACAAAGTGTTGTAATCTACATTGATTGGATATAGCTTTGACGTTTGGATTTTAGAGAGAATTTATTGCTTCTGCCAACAAGTAAAAAGTTCTTTTGTATACATATTTTCAAACTTTTTATATCTATTACCATAAAGGTTAATTCTTTTGTGTAAAGATTTTCAACCTATTTTAAAGATTTACTTCATTTATAGTAAAGTTAGATGGTTTGAAATTTTAAGGATTATCCTAATAATGTTTTTTTTCATATTAAACCGAACAGTTAGTTTAATACCAAATTTTTGGATTAAAGCGCATTATTATGATATTTTCCAACCTAATTTTTGGTTCACAATTTGGGTTAGCCCTTATATTTTTAAGTAATAAATTTATATTAAATTTGAAATCTTCAAATCTCTTTTGAAAGAAACTTTAGAGAAGTGAATTTAATAAACTATAATTTTATACATTGTGAAGAGAAGGATCACAACTTTTTATTCATGATAAAAAATTTTTCATTAAAAATTTATTGCTATTTAGTTCAAGTATATTTGTTCTTTTTTACTTAGTTATATTTCATTTTATTTTTTTGCCAATGAAATGTAGAGATACTTCAAAAGAAACACAGAAGTTGTTGAAAAAGATTTTTGTAAAAATAATAACAATGAAGAGACTGTACAACGCTTTCAAAATATGAAGGCTCAAAAGAATAAACAGTAGTTGTAATGCAAGAAAAATATGAATATAATGTGCTTTTGATTTTTAGTTTTTTAATTATATAATTTATCTTTTTATATAACAAGTTTATCAAAAATAAAATTAAAACCGTCGATGCCGGTCCCAAGCTCGGATGAAAAAAGGTTTAGGATTTTTTAAGAATTCATAATTTGTGCTCCCACTTAAAAAAATTTCTTGCTCCGCCCTGTTTGCATGATAGGTCTTGTTCATAAAATAGCCAGCCCTTTCCGTTATAAAGCTCTTTCTACCTCCCACCATCTCTACTCTCATGTTATTCAGGCAACGAGCAAAACCCACGCACACTCATGATGGCACCAACAAGGGTTTGAGTAGCTGAGATTGGTAAGCCAAGCTTTGATGCCAGTAGTACCACTCAGGCTGCAGCAAACTCAACTACAAAACCTCTAGTCAAGAGATCTTTTAGGATAACTATCTTAGTCCCTAAAATTTCTCCTCTGAAAATAGATAGATTAGCAGGAATACAAACCAATTGTAGTTCCTCTTCCCTACTCCTTTCCCTTGCAGACGCCCTCAACATTTTCGAAGATTTGGTTTGATTGGTGAAGCAAGAAGACGGGAACTCATAGCAACTTGGAGAAATCTTCATCCCTCACCTCCACTGGATATAAAACTTTTGAACCTAGCAATTAAAGGTCCATCTCCCAAAATCCTCTGCCTGCCCTTGTAATTCATTGAGGTTAGTAATTGATAGGGGGATTTGAGGGAGGTATTTTTGGATGGAAGACGATTTATTAGGAAGATGGGCGTGAGAAGGGCATCAGTCCAGAAGGTGAGAGGAAGATGGGCTTCGTGTAGTAGAGCTCAGGTCGTTTCTAGGATATGTCTGTGTTTGCGTTCGGAGACGCCGTTTTGTTCTGGGGTGTATGGACATATTAATTGGTGAGTGATACCTTCGGTGGCGAGAAGATTTTTGAATGATGCCGAAGTGTATTCGCCTCCATTATCCGATCGAAAGTATTTTATGTTAGTGTTGAATTGATTTTTTATCATTTTGAGAAAGTGAACAAATTTGTGATATGTCTCCGATTTGGAGTGCATTAGATAGAGCCAGGAGAATTTAGAGTAATCATCTATGAAGAAAACATAATATTTGAAGCCATTAGAAGATAGGATGGGGGATGGCCCCCATACATCACTATATATTAGTGAAAAAGGTGTAGTTATAGATTTTTGAATAGGTTTGAATGACAGTTTGTGGCTCTTGGCCACATTACAAGAGACGCAACAAAATGTATGCACTAGTGCATTCGGATTAAGTGATTTCATGACAGATTTGGTTACAAAATTGTGAGAGTGTTCTAAACGAGAATGCCATAATTTGCTGGAGGCGGTGCGAGCAGTGAGAGCAGTGGTTTTGCTACCCAAAATTGGTGGTGGAACGATGATTGGGTAGAGACCGTGGGAGCTCCGACCGTTGAGAAGAACTTCATGGGTGGTCAGGTCCTTTATAAGATATCCATGGGAATCAAACAAAACAGAGCATTTGTTATCTTTTGTGAGTTGATGTATAGAGAGTAGATTATGAGAGATATGAGGAACATGAAGAATACTTTTGAGGTGAAGCTTACGATGAGATGTGGGTGTAGGAAGAAGTCCGTCTCCTGTGCTATATATCGGGAGGGTGGATCCATCGCCAATGGAGACCACGTCAGAGACGGCATAAGGTTTTGGTTGCTTGAGCTAGGTCGCATCTGCGGTGATGTGAGCGGTGGCGCCTGAGTCCAGATACCAGTCGGGCGATGTGGGAGTGGTGCCGGAGTAGAGAGCTTTGGCCGGCGAGGCAGCTGGTGGGGTATAGGTAAGATCTGATCAGTGCCAGCAATGGGGGGCAGAGTGCCCAGACTTTTCGCAAATTTGACAGAAGATGCGTTGATATGGCGTTGGTTTTCCTCTTCCACGATTCATTGGTGGTGTGGATAGATGCGACTGTGAGTTATCGCTGTAGCTTCTGCCGCGGCCGCGATAGGAGGAGTTGCGACCTCTGGTTGCTGTGTATGCCATAGTTGGAGTATATGCCGATGTTAGCTTGAGATGCTCTATCATTAAGTTCATTTCTTCACTGCATAAGAGAGAATAGAGTTCATCAAGGCTAATGGGCTCAGATCTGGTTCGTATGGCTATTTTGAATGACTGGTAGGATGGTGATAAGCCGTTGAGTATGTAGAAGATGATATCTTCTTGATCAATTACAGAGCCTGCAGCAGAGATGTTTTCTACTATTGTTTTGATGTGGTTGAGGTATTGAGACATGGAAAGGTCTTTCATGGAGATGTTGTACAGCTCGTTTTTGAGTTGGATGACGCGGCTGCGGTTGGAGGGCTGAAGGCGCTTCTCGAGTGTGAGCCAAATCTCGTGCCAGGTTGAGAGATTGAGAATGTATGGTAGTATGGGGGCTGTAATGATGGAGCATAGAGCTGATGCAAGGTTTTGGTCGAGAAACGACCATGAAGCGTACAGAGGGTTCGGGATGATGCTTGAGGCAGTGGAGGGGATGTATTCTGGTGGGCATTTTGAGGTGCCGGTGAGATGGCCGTCGAATCGATTGGATGAGAAGATTTTGAGAGTTTGAAGCCTCCAAATGGGGTAGTTGTCGGAGCTGAGGTGAATGTGAACAATGTTTTTGAGATTGAAAATGAGGAACTTCAGGGCGAACAGAATGGTGGTCTCGGTGATCATCGGACTTTGATGCGGGGAGCTGGCCTGAGCATTATCGGAGGTGCTTCTTGAGTCGGCCATGGCGGGATGTTGCCGTGAGGCTATTTAGGCTCTGATACCATATAAGAATACGGTACAGGCAGAGAAAAGACAGAAGAAGAAGTTTAGTTAAGAATCTTCATTAATTCCTGGTACTGTTTATAGTGTATATATAAGCTTAAGAGGAGACATCCTGTACAGTGGACAGGTGCTTTTGCAGATGTGTAATTATGTGAGTAAGTGGATAACTGCTTCATGAGTGCAGCAGACCAAACGTTCCCTGTGAGCACAGCCAAAGCCTGGAGCGTGGTGTGGACAAGCCGAAAGCCAATGTGGTTTAACAGCTTCCACACAGCAGCTCGATCAAAGCTTCACCTACTTAATACCATCCCTAGCTAAGCCATAAAAGCCTTCCTCCTCCATGTAACTTCCGCCTCCTTCCTCTTCACCGTGCTCAACTCCACACTATCTCCACCCTCATTTGTCATGAAGGCCAAGCTTTCTCTATTGATGAGGATGATAAACAGAAGCATGAACTGCCTCATCTTCCTTAGAACTCCTTTCATTTAGATACTGACGATGACTACATAGAGACTTTAATATCCAAAAAAGAAAATACTGAGAGCACAAACATTGAGTTCCTTCTTCACTGCAACTAGCTTTGTTGTGAAGCAATATGATGGATTCTATGAAAGAAAGAATGCTTTGGCTTCAACCTTCAAACTATCTATCAGGCTATAAGTTATTTCGATCCTTTTTTGATGTGGAAAAGCATTAATGATGAGAAATCTCGGGTGCTTTACTTGTTAGCACTAACATGTCTGTCACCAGCAACAAAAATGGTGGAAAATAACTACACCTACATTAATGGATTATCAAATTGAACAATGCTATTTTGATTCCATTACTATCCAAAAAATGGAGCTCCTTGTGTTGAGCACATTGGAGTGGCGCATGAGATCTGTGACTCCACTTTCTCATATTAATTATTTCACTAAAAACATTCTATGGCAGAAACTTATCAAGAGAGTTGCTCTCAAATCCATTGGTTTCATATTTTTAATACTTAGAGATATCAACTTGGTGGAATTTTGAGCATCAATGATAAATGTTGATGTTGTTCTTGCTGTAATTGATTAGAAATTAACAACAAAAAAATCACTAGAACTTAGGATGAAATCAATCTCCTCTTCAAAACTTGTGGAAGCAGAACTTGTATATTCATGCTACAAAATGATGACATCGGAATTTAAGAAGAGGTCAGTATTGTCAAATTCAATAGATCCTCATAGTTGTTTGAATCAACCATCGAAAACTTTGTTGATATCAATAATTGTTCATCAATTGCTAGCAATAGTAATGAGAGGAGAAGGGTGCAGAGGTCCCAAATTGATTAAATTTCACTTTGCACGTACTTGCGTAAATAGAGCATGGTGTTATACTTTTAGTGTAGTTTTCCTTTTGTAGCATAATATAAGATTTCTTGTTTTCTCTTATTTGAGGATGCTTTTGCTTTGATAGTAGTGTAAAAAAAATAAATAAAGAAAGAAAGAAAGAAGAGAGGGAGATGAGGAAGTTTTTTTAAAAAAAAAGAAAAAGATGAAAAGTTTGTATAGCTTGTTAAACCTAATAATATTGTCCCAAGGCTAATCAGGAAAGGGGGTTAATTGGTTATTTTTAAAAATCTCTTGGAAATTTTTATAGCAAACTATTTTCTAATTTTTTGCACAATTAAAATTTTAACAATTTAAAATTTTTCAACCATAAAAAATTAAACACAAAAAAAATAAAAATGCAGTAAAATAAGACACAGAAATTTATAGTGGTTCGGTCCAACTAAACCTACGTCCACTCCCTGAAGACTCCTTCACTTATTGCACTATTATGAAAGTGGTTCTACTTTTACTACAATAGCAAGTGTAGAAGCCTTTACAAAACACATATCTTCCACCAATCCCCGGTGTGACAGAGTACCGTCGTCCTTTCACACTTCTTTAAGTGTCGGTAGGGAACCGTCATCTTTTCACACTTCTCTAAGTGTTGGCATAGAATCGTCATCCTTTCACACCCTCCTGGTGTCGGTAGAGAACCAGATCTTCTCCATAGATCTTCTCATGAGAAACTTCAAAGAAGTAAGGAAGAGATTCGACAAGACTTACAAAGAGATCCTCACCTTTGGGCCACCTTGTGAACCCTTCATGATTTCCACTTGCAATATCTCTCTCCACACTATCAAAAACTCTCCCAAATCACTCTTACACTTTCTCTCAAAGAAAATATGAAGAAGGATATTTTCCACAATCAGTTTTTAGGACCTTATATATAAAAGGAATGAAAAACAGTCGACAAAACTGAATTGCAATTTGATTATCCATTATCGTACAACACGATCCACGATCATACATACTAACATTTCAAATTCTGCTTTTATAATCTAGAATGAATCAATTTTGTACTCTGATTAACCTATGTATGAACTGATATCATGCAGTACAATCAGTTCAAAATTAAGCAGATTCATAAATACACAAACCATATTTCATATTTCATTTGATTTTGTACTCTAAATAATATACTGCATGAAATCCATATTATGCAGTACGATCTATTTTAATCAAACCATATTTCATTTAGTATGAAATGGACTCAACCATTTTGTACTCTTGAAGTTATTTGTACAATCCTATGATCATACAGTATGAACAGTTCAAAAAATGTATCTGTTCATATGGATGAAAAGATATGCAACCATTTTGTATTCTGGACATCGTCTGTATGAACCTAAGATTATACAACACAAATAATTAAAAAAAAAATCTAAAGTTCATCGAGATGAACTTGTACATATCCATTTTGACCTCTGTAATGCTTATGTACGAAGCTAATTTCGTACAGTACGAATAAGACTTAAAAATTTTTCCTAGCATGGTTTCATTAACTGCTTTCTAGAGGAACACTCAAGCCAAATCATCTCATATGATCGAAAATTATACAATATAAAATTTTACACTCCCCTAGTGTGTGTGTGCATAGTTATCCAATTACAATCACACTCTCTTAGATTCAAGTAAAGTATAAAAAGTACATACTTAAAAAATAGTAAACCCTAATCTAATCTGAATTGATGTCTTCAACTCTCTAGAGTATGATTTCCCTGAAACATTAGTACACACAAACAATAAAAATAATATTTCCAATATATGTTAGGAGAAATAGTAATCAATACAATAATATTTTGGAATCATCAAAAATACATATGATATGAAAACATAGTTATGAAAACTAAGTTACAACAATCTCCCACTTTTTTATAATGGCAAAATAATTATTGTTTAAGTTAACATTTAAAACAAATTTTCTCCTTAGCTCCCCCTAAATGAAAAACCAACTAAATACAAGGGATTCCCATGAAGATAAAAAATAACAAAACTAAAATCTAAAAAGAAATCAAATAAAAAACAACTCGTATAAAAACAAGAACACGAACAAACATTCAAAACATACATATATGCACTCAGAACATGCACATTCATGCACACACATTCATAATACATAAAACATCAAACAAACACATACACACACACATTCAAAATACATCAAATATCAAATGAATGCACACACATTCATAATACATCAAACATCAAATAATATTCTAACTCCCCCTTTTAACAACAATAAAAATATAAGTACAATTTGAAATGAAAGGCTTTTATAGATAACCGTAACCAAAAGAGTTAAAGGACAAAAGGATTTTAAACCAATTGCAAATATAATACTAATTTCATAATACCAAAAAGAAAATTTTCAGAAGTTTAAATCAAATACCAACTAAGATAAGAAAAGTCAAATAGGTTCATTGTTCATTCTAGACAATTTAAATAAAAATGATTATTACAAAAATGACGAAATAAGGATTAGTTAACTTCGAAGTCAATATTGTGTACGATTGTTAATTAGATGGATTTGAATTACATATTGAATGATAGTGGAAATAACACAATAAAAATATTTAATTGGCAACATTGTGCATCTTTTCAAAGATTTATGGCACACTTTGTGCATCATTGCTATGTGGGCTAATTGTTTGCCTCTTTTTACTTTAAGAACCATTACACATCTTTCCTATTTTTTGCAGACTTTGTGTATTTTCCCCCTTTTTTTACTTTTTGGATCTTTCCAATATCAATAATCTAAATTTAAATTCCACTAATAACAAAAATAAACATATTGAAAAAGAAAAAAAAAAAATAAGACATCAATCTTGTAATAATTATAGTTTAAATATGTTTGTGTATAAGAACATTAAATTTATCTGCTTGTCTATATTCAATCACAATTTAATTTAAACTTTTAAAATATTAAATTTTGTAAAGAAATTAATTTGTAGAGCAATATAATCGAGAATCCATTCCAATGATCAACTACAAAAGATTTTCCCATTAAAATATAAACATTTCAAGAGATATAATTTAATATAAGTGAACAAAATCTTTCAACATTCCATTAATATCAAGATCATATACAAACATATTCTCAAAAATATCATCTCAACATAACATCTCACTTCACATACTCAAGATGACATCATCACAACACATGAAAACACTAAACTCAAGAAGCAACATCATAATAGCAAATACAAAAACTCATAAGATACAAAAAAATAGAAATACATCTAAAAATCTAAGGGGCCCTCATATGGAGGAGGTGGTGGATTGAACATTGAAAAATAACTACTGATTATAGCTACATTCATGTTCACTGAGTCAAACTTTCAACGAATCCACACCATATCTTCATTGTAACGAGCATCCTATTGATTAAGATGATTCTCAATTTAATCAAAGCTTGATCAAAATGAGTCTCCATTCTATCAAAGCGCTGGACCATTTCTTCGTAAAAAAAATTATCAGGTCCAGGTGCAGGTGTTGGAGTAGGAGCTCCCCTTCTTCCATAGAATCATCACTTTCTAGACTCTGATCTCGCCCAAAAAGTGTTCAAAATGAAGGAATCAATGAAGTAGATAGAAAGTTCTATGGGAGGATCAGGATTGATCAAATTATACTTCTTTTCTAGGATATAAGTAACTAAATGTCCTAAAGCCACATTTTTCTTTCTCTTATGATGTGGAAGCCCAATTTTAGAAAGAATATAAATGTAGTCCATAATGAGTTGGACTTCATCAAAGGGTTTTTCATTCATAATTAGATAAGTGACTATGGACAAAAGTAGAGTCATATTTATGTGATCACCAGCTTTAGGGATAATAGAAGTTCTCAAAATATGTTGAATGACCTAGGCATTTTGATGTAGAGTGTAAACCCAAGACAAATGACATACTTGGAATATACCTCTAAGTGTTTTATTAATTTCATTTCAATCAAAATTGACCCTAAAAGTCAAAGTGTTGGCTCGAATGCCTTGAGTTCTCAAACGAAGAAAGTCGCCTAAATCTTCATTGGTAATTTCTACTCTGTGTTTCTGAACATAAGAAGTAATCCTAGATTGATCCTCATTAAATCTCATGTTGGTAAAGAAGTATTGGAAAGTTTCTTTGTGGTAGGCATAAATGAGAGTAAGAATAAAATAATGTTGAGTTGACACGAACAAAGGCATGATAGAAAAGTGAAGATCACCCTAAATGAGAAGTCTATATGGGGTGATTTTGGCAGTAGCATACCTAAAATAGGCATTCCCATTCACCTTAGATATTATGTTAACATCCCCACTGCTTATAGAAGAGGAACCCTTAGAAATATGGGGTCGCTTCCTAGAACTTAATTCCTAAGATGAGGGCTATAGAGGGTTCCGAAATGGATATGAAAGTGAATGAAAATAATTTCAAAGACCCTTATATTTAAAGAAAAAATGACATATCATATAGTATGAATTTTGAATCATACATATAATTTTAAAATTGTACAGGACGAAAATATGTTTGTATGTATGAATGAAAATAGCCAAAAATGAAACAGCTTTTCATAAAATGACTTTTTTGAGGTGTCCTTTCGTACAGGCTTTTTGATGAAATGATCCTACCGATGAATAGCTGTTCATCCGTGATTATCAAAATATTAAAATTCATTTTAAAAACAATTAGATTCATACCCATAGAAACTAACAACTAGATCGTATAGACAAAATATGATTTTGTACATACGATCAACAATTAATAACTAACTCCAACTGGTAAACCATCCCCACACGTACAAAAAAAACTATACAAGTCGTATAGTACAATGACATCATCATACATTACAAACCCTATGAAAAACTAAGTTTTGCATGCTCAACTCCGAAACCTACCATGTACATGCTATATAATTCGTACAGGAAGAAAAAAGTTTTGTACAATACGAATGAAACACTTAAAAAATACGGCATGATAATAAGAAAAACTTTTCAAAACCAATCATTTTTTAATAAGTGACATACCTCACAATAAAAGCTAAAACAAAAAAATATACTATTAAACACATAAAAATAAATAAAACAAACAAATAGAGATGATCTAAATAAATACATATATACAACACAGCAAGTTTGTAGAATTTTCAAATTAAACATTAAGATCAATCACACATAACCTTATTCTTAAGGTGATAAATGTGTCGAAAGTTAGTGGTATTGTGAAAATATATGCCAGTTGATTTTCCATAGTAACGTGATTCAATTTAATCTCTCACATAGCTACATGATCTCTAATAAAGTGATGCCTTATCTCTATATGCTTGGTTTAAGAATATTGAATATGATTCTTTAAAATGCATATGGTACTAATATTATCACAAAAGATTAGAATTATGCCAATTAAAAATCCTAAATCAATCAAGTATTGTTTTAACCAAAAAACTTGTGCCACACAATTCTCTAAGGCAATATATTCTACTTTAGTAGTAGATAGTACTACTAAATTCTACTTTTTATTGGACCAAAATGAAATTACTAGATGGACAGGAGGGGGGGGGGGTGATTTGTGAATACTTTTTTACAATAATTAAAACCTAAGCAGGGTTCTAAATCTTTTCGTTGTTTTTAGAATTTTAATATGAAAAATTAAACAACCCTTTTTTTCCAAATTTTCCAAGGCAAATATATTGAAATTAAAAAGGCACGCAGTAATGAAAAAGCGGTAAGGAAAAAACACACCAAGATTTTTATATTGGTTCGGTCAAAATATGACCTACGTCCACTCCCCGGAGTCCTCTGCTCTGGGATTTTCACTACCAACTATAGTTCTCCTTTTTTCCCCCTCGGCAAGGAGGAGAAGCCTTTACAAACCTCCCTTTCACCAACCCGGCGTGGTGGAGTGCCAAACTCTGTTTTAGCCCTCCTGGCGACGGCAAAGAACCTTCTTGTTTTTCTCCCTCCTGGAGAAGGCAGAGTACCTCGAGGTCACGGATGTACACGAGCCTTTCCCTTGGAGATCCTCCCTCAAATTCTTCTAGGGCCACAGGAGGAGCAAGATGCAGCAAGTTCGGAGCAACCGTGTGATCTCCCTCACACCTCTTCTCCCTCACAACGCTCACCTTCTTCTTCTTCTCTCAAACCCTAAAGAACTTCTCTAAAGCTCTCTCCCTTGGAATCCCTCTCTAACCACATTCTCCTCCCTTATACACTCTCTGAAAAATTACTTTTTTGATACATAAAAATGGGCTCCAAAAACACTGAAATCTTAAAGTAGCCGTTACTATCGTACAGTACGGTTATACAATCATACAGTACGATCTTCATAAATAGACTTCATCCTTGTACAAAGTGGTACGAACAGATCAAAAATGTTTGTACAGTACGATACTAAATTGTACAGTACGATACATGACAACACAGTTCGTACAAAATGATAGTCGGGACGATCAAACTTCGTCTCTGTTCATCATCTCGTACGATGTACATCATATAGTACAATGAGACAAAAAATAACTGATCGTCCGGGATGATATCCGGGATGATTATAAATCATCTCTGTTCATCGTATTGTACAATTAAGTTCGTACTGTACGATGTTCAAATTATAATTAAGCCAGAATTTCTTGCACTAATCACGGGTTAAGTTAAGTAAGTATATAAAAAATAATCGTACAGTACGAACAAGTTCGTACCGTACGAACGGTGAAAAATTACTTACCTAAGTTAAATAACGGCTAGGGTTTTGGATTTGAACATATCGTATATTACGATATAATTTCGTACGGTACGATCTATTCACAGAATCATACTATAACCCTCTGATCGTACGGTATGAATTAGAATCGTACAGTACGATCTACAGAGAAGAAATTCTATTACATTCTACATTTAAAACCTCTCCCCCTGTGTGTGTGCATGGTTGCTCGAGCTTTTATGCATTTTGTGGCCAGACTCAAGAAAATAAAAATGAAATAAAAAAGAAAATACATTGCAGACTCTTACTCCTAATCTACCCATCCTTGAGTCTTCCTGTCGTCCTGAGTAGCTTTTAATCTTCCTGAAATGTTAGTACTCACGGATAATATCAAATAATATTCAATGAATCGTAAGACAATTATTATTTGTCATCATCAAAATCTTAAGCTTGGGGTCATGGGTTGCAACACAAAAAAACTAAAGAGTTTCCTATGAATTGATAAGTTTCATATGTACTTTTTTTTATCAACCCTACAAGCTATAAAATCTGAATCAAAACATCCAACAATTTCAAATGAAGAGATGTGCTTAGGATACAAAATCCCTAAGTTTCTAAAAGATATCTCAGAATTCTTTTTATTGCTGTCAAATGTGATTCTTTTAGATTAGATTGAAATCTAGCACATAAATAAACACTAAACATTATATTTAGTATACTATCAGTCAAGTAAAGTAATGATCCAATTATACCTCTAAATTTCTTTTGATTAATAGATTTTCTCTTAGGGTCCTTATCTAATTAAACTAAGGAACTCATAGGTGTAGTCACTGGGGTTTAGCATTATCCATTTCATATTTCTTGAGGATGTCCTTAATATACTTTGACTGACTAAAAAAAGTTCCTTCCTCAATTTGCTTTATGCTAAAATCAAGAAAATAACTCAAATCTTCCATCCCATTTCAAATTCACTACTCTCTTTTTTTTTTTTTTTTTTTTTTAATTCTCACAGATTTTTATTTGTATATCCAAATATGATATCATCAATATATATTTGAATAATAAGTATGTCATCTCCAATTTTTTTCATAAATAGAGTGGTGTCCATACTTCTTTTTATAAAAGATCTCTCTAATAAGAAAGTGCTTAACCTCTCACACAAAACCCTAGGTGCCTATTTCTATTCAAGCAATGTCTTCTTCAATTTAAACACATAATTAGGAAACTTAAAATTTTCAAAACTTGGAAGTTGCTCAAAATAAATATCCTCTTGTATCATCCCATTCAAAAGGCACTTCTGACATCCATTTAATATAATTTATAACATTTAAAATAGGCAAAGACTAATAAAACCCTAATTACTTCAAGTCTTACTACAAGGGCAAAAGTCTCTTCAAAATCAATCCATTTATTTGATTATGCCCCTTAGCCACCAATCTTGCTTAACTTTTTATCACAACTTCTAAATCATTCATTTTGTTCTTTAATATCCACTTTGTCCCAATAATACTTTGATCTATTGGCCTTTCAATTAATTCTCAAATAACATTTCTTATAAATTGATTCAACTCTTTTTGCATGGCAAAAAAAAATTCATCCAAAAGTGCTTTATTTATATTTGTGGGTTCAATCATCGATATATAGGTAGAATGGTTCACCTTTTTGTTATGTCCATGCCTAGTACTAACACCCTCACTAGGTTCACCTAAAATTATTTCATTAGGGTGATTCTTACAAAATTTCCATTCTCTAAGCAAAGGATTTTTTTTTCCACATTTTCTTCCAAATTTATCTTTTTAATTTCTTGGGATTTATTTTCAATATGATCCTCGTTTAACCTTGGCCCTTCCAAAAATGCTAGATTCATCAAATACAATATGTGTGATCTCCTCAACAACCAAAGTTCTTTTATTAAAAACTATATAAGATTTTCCAACACTAGAAGTTCTAAGAAAAATTTCTTCAACATATTTTAGATGAAAATTTCCTAAAGGAGCTTTTCCATTATTATGATTGAACGCCTTACATCCAAAAGTATACAAATATGACAAATTTGTTGTTCTCCACTTAAAAAGTTTATAGGGTGTCATATTCAATTTGAATCAAATGTTCACCCTATTCAGAATATAACAAACTGTTCTAACCACTTCAGCCCAAAAATATATTGAAAGTAAATATTCTGCCAACATGGCTCTAGCGACTTCAATTAATATATTATTCTTTCTTTTGACTACCCCATTCTATTTAGGGGTTCTAGGTACTAAAAAATTATGATCAATTCTTTTCTCTTTATAAAAATCATTAAATTTTTTATTTTCAAATTCACCTTTATGATCACTTTTAATTGTTAAATCTCGCATCCTAGTTTTCTTTGAATCTAAGTTAAAAAACTTCTAAATTCCTCAAATGATTCACTCTTATGATAAAAAAATTTAACCCAAGTGAATCTAGAAAAATCATCAACAATCATAAATCTAAATACTTTACCTCCTAGACTTACAATGCTAACCGATCCAAAAAGATCCATATGAATAATTTCTAATAGTTTGCTAGTTCTAATATCCTTAATGGAATGAAAGGATGATTTCACCTATTTTTCTTATTGACATGCATCACATAAGTGATCCATAGTAAATTCTAATTTTGGTATTACTCTACAAGTTCTTTTTGGGTAATTTTTTTAATATTTTTCATGCTAGCATGATAAAGTCTCTTATACCATAACCATGATTAAACTGAAATTATTTTTAGACAAAAAGCATTAGGAGATTTAATAGAATTCAAATCAAGCATATATATATTGTTTACCCTAATTATATTCAAAACATCAATTCCATTTTGGCTTATTATGCAACTAGTAGGAAAAAAATTTATATTATAATAATTATCACACAGATGACTAATACTCAATAAGTTATACTTTAAGCCTTTTACAATTAAAACATTATCAGTAAAAAAATTATTCAAGTTTCCAATCATGCATGTGCTTACCATTTTTCTAGTGGTATTATCTCTCAGTGTAAACTTGACTCCATTCTTGACTTCTAGCTATATGAATTGTATAGTGTCTTTAGTTTTATGTTTTAAATATCTGCTGCCTAAGTACCAAATTCGCTCATGAGGTCTTATATGAGAGCATTTCTATGAGATAATCAAATGTTAGTCTTGGGAATCAAAATATGTTTGGGTTCTCCTCTTGGTAAAATTAATCTAGATGCATATTTGATATGTTTTATTTTATGCATCTTTGGTCTCTACACTAGATATGATTTATTATGAAAAGTGTAAATGTGAGATATATGGTCAATCATTCCACAAGAAAAATATATTACTCCAGGAAAAGGATTTTTCAATTTATGTGAGTAAAATTATCTTTTCCTAGGTTTTAAAATTCTTCATTTCTTATCAAGATTGAAAAACTATTCATGTGTGAGTGAAATCCTATTTTCCTCTAGTGTTTTTAATTGAACTATAAAAAAAAGAGTTTATGCTTTCTAACACAGTATTGTCAACTTTCAAATAATGCTATCTATTATTAGATTCATCCATAATTGTTTTAAAATCTTTTTCAAGTTTAGTGTGGGATGATTTTAATAATTCATGTTATTTGTTCAATTCATCAAACTCATCCAATGGTTTCATATGGTTGCTATCAAATAGTGTGTGATCTTTCCTAATGATTTCATAATATTTTTGTAATTCTATGAAAATTAAGTTCAACCTAGCATGAATCTTTTTAAGTTTTCTATAAGCAGTATGTATTTTCTCAAAAATATCAAATAGCTCTTCATAAGTTAAGCCACATATTTCTTCTTGATCTAACTAATCAAGCTTGTCAGTCATTAAACACAAGTTGGTGACTTCTTCCTTTGCTTTGATTTTTGAGGAATTTGAAGTTGAATCCGCCCAAAATGCTCTCTACAATCTCTTCTTTCCCTCTCTCATATTTGTTTTCTCCTTGACCTTCTCCTTACTAGGATTAGCTTTAAGATACAGATATTCAAATTTGATATGTCTAGGCTTGCTGCATTCATAGCAAATAACATCGTTAAAAGCCTTAGTATTTTCGTGGAACTTACCTTAACCCTACTAGTGATGTCTCCTTTGCTTCCTATCTAGAGAACTCCTAAATTGCCTTGTCATCAAGGTAACATCATCTTCATCCTCAGGTTGAGACTGATCACTCTCTGAGTCATCTACTTTCAATGTTATGTTCTTCTCCTTTCACTTCTCACCTGCATCAATCTGTCTTTGGGTCACTCCTTATAAGAAATTAGTGATCCAAGAAAATTGTCAATGGAATAAATATTTAAATCTTTCAATTCAGTTATAATAGTAATTTTTGCATCATAAATAGTATGCAAACAATGAAGTATCTTATTCACTTTCTCAGCATTCGTTACTTCCCAATCTAAAGCATGCAAGGAGATGACTATTTGAGTGAAACATGTATACATGTTAGTGATTAATTCATTTGGTTTCATGTGAAATAGTTTATAATCGTATAGTAAAATATTCAATCTAGATTGTTTCACTTCGTTAGTCCCTTCATATGTGATACAAAGTCTATCCTAAATATTTTTCCACTTTTACAGGTAGCGACAAGCAATAGTCTTCAGATTTAAGTGTACAAAAAAATTGTTCAAATATTTGGCGTTTAACTAATCTAAGTCTTTTTCTTCGACAGTCTAACCAATAAATGATGTTTTAGTTCTAATGACATCTATAAGTCTAGTTGGCCTAGTGTATCCTTATTATTTTAAAATCTGCATATGATGGTCAAGCGATTGAAGAAAAGTATACATACGTATTTTCCAAAAATCAAAAGGAATGTTAGCAAATAATGGGGGTCTAGTGATCAAATGTTATTCAGGTGTGTTACAGTTTCCAAAAGTATATTTGATCATTGTCAAAAAGTTGTCTAAACCTTAATTTTTGAAACTAGGCTCTAATACCACTTGAAAGGTCTATATAGGTTGTTTGACCTAATGTAATTATCCCAAGGCTAACTAAGAGGGGGGTAAACTAGTTATTTTTAAAAATCTCTTAGAAATTCTTATAGAAAACTATTTTCTATTTTTTTATATAATTAAATTTTTTATCAATTTAAAAATTTTCAACCACAAAAATTTCAATGAGTAGAAAATAAAAAAGTAGTAAAATAATACATGAGAATTTATAGTGGTTCGGTTCAACTAGGCCTACGTCCACTTCCTAAAGACTTCCTCTTTAGGTATTGCACTATTACCAAAGTGACTCTCCTCTTACTCCTACAGTAAGGTGAAGAAGCCTTTATAAAATACCTCTCTTCCACCAATCCCCAGTATATCAGAGTACCATCTTCCTTTCACACTCTCCAACTATGGTAGAGAACTGTCATCCTTTCACACTTCTCAAAGTGTTGGTAGAGATCAGCCACCCTTTCACACTTCTCTGAGTGTCAGCAGAGAACCTTCATCATTTCACACCCTTCTGGTGTTCGCAGAGAATCGTATCTTCTCCAATCATCTTCTCACGAGTAACTCCAAAGATGTAAGAAGAGATATGACAAGACTTATAAAGAGACCCTCACCTTTGGGTAACCTTGTAAGCCCTTCACAATTTCCACTTACAAAATCTCTATCCACACTCTCAAACACTCTCCCAAAACACTCTTACACTTGCTCTCAAAAAAAAATTATGAAGAAGGATTTTTCCACAATCAATTTTTAGGAACTCATATATGAAAGGCATGAAAAACTGTCCAAAAAACTGAATTTTTTAATTTGATCATCCATGATCGTGCAGTATGATCGATGATCGTACATATTAATAGTTCAAAGTTTGCTCATACAATCTAGTCTAAACCAATTTCATACTCTAATTAACCTGTGTATAAACTAACATTGTATACAATGATCCATTCAAAATTGAATAGATTCTTCTGGTATGATTCAATATGAAATAATTTTGTACTCTAAATAATGTATTGTATGAAATTCATATCATACAGTATGATTTATTTTAATCAAACCATGTTTCATTTGGTATCAAAATGGACTCAACTATTTCATACTCTAGAAGTCATTTATATGAACTTATTATCATACAGTACGAACAGTTCAAAAAATTTACATGTTCATATGGATAAAAAGATACGTAACCATTTCATACTCTAGATGTCATCTCTACGAATCTAAGATCTTATAGTTAAACAGTTCAATAAAAATTAGAAGTTTATCAGGATGAACTTGTACATATCTATTTCTTACTCTTCAAGGCATGCATATGAAGCTAACATTGTATAATATGAATAAGACTTGGAAAATTTTCCTGGCATGGTTTTATTAACTTCTTTCTAGAGAAACACTCAAGCCTAATCATCCCGTAGGATCCAAAAAGAGAAGGTGAAAAAAAATGTTTTGTACATTTTTTCCACCCCGTCATCATCATCGCCTCTCCGACACCAAAGGTATAAATTTCCCTTAACTTAAAACATAATTTTGATGTTAGTGGCAGACTAAAAAGACGCACATACATGCGTTTCTCTAGCATGATGGGAAGGGAACCCAGTGCAATGCCTATGGCGAGGTTAGTTGACCCTGTACATGCTTTTATCTAGCTTGGTGGGGAAAAATATAAAAATTGTATTTTTTTAATCAGCTGCCTAAAGACCCATACACACATTTCTCTAGCATGGTGAGATTGAACACTTTTTTGCCACGGTGTCAACAGAAACCTACTGTACACCCTTTTCTCTAGCGTGGTAGGAGGCCCAGTTTCCCAAAGTTTTCCTTAAAAGGGGGAGATGCCGAGAGGCTGCCCAATTTTTCGGTGGACGAGGGACCAAACTTGAAACAATTTTGGTCCATGTGAACTCAAACTTGGACTTTAATTTGAGAAAATAAAAGACTTTAACTCAAATTGAATATTAATTGAACTTACAAATATTGAAGTCAAGCTCGAATGAATGGTTATAGGGGATTTGGGCTTAAATGAATAATTAAGAGACTTGAATTTGGACCAATAGTAAATTGAATTTGAACCTGAACGAACTTCTGGGGACTCTTGAACTATAGGGAATAAGACTTGTGATTGCAAGAAGATAAAACTCAAATGATTAACAAAAAATGGAAATCATAAGTCAACACGATTTCAACCATTCAAATGAAAGTTATCTCATGAACAAGGAACCATAAAACTAAAATTATTCAAACTATTCAACCAAATTGAGCTACATGCAAGATTTAAGTGAGTGATATGACAACATAATATAACCAATAACATGAAGTTTCCCACAATTGTTGAAAGCCTTCATGCTAGATGAGGAATAAATATCAAACAAATGATGAATGTCAAACTTATTACGCATATTGTGAACCTTCTTTGAAGACAAAGAACTTGCACGTTCTGCTTATTTGCAAGTGATAAGAATTAAGATGGCGGAAAGTGCAACCAAAATCATGCTTGTGGAAGGAAGTGTGATGGTTGTAATGAACATCCCAATGTATTCATAAAGGAAATATAAAACTATACGATGAATGTATAGTTGATGCGATGAATTTTCCACAAACATCGATAGAAGAATAATGACACACTCGACTTCTCGCCTACAAACAACAATATTCCTTGCAAACAATGAAATCTCTTATCAACACACTCAATGTAGGATATCTCCACGATCAACAATAATTTGGTGGAGGGAAAATATATAAATACCTTGCGAGACAAAAAGTAATTAAATGGCAATAGATGCAAGTTCCTGTGGACTGTTTTAGGAGTTCCACTATCCACAAGTGCAACACAAAGGGAAAAAAAAGGCAACAAGAAAAGTATATGCATAGAACATGCAAATGATTGCAAATATCAATGATAATGAATGGTAAAATTTAGTCAATCCACAATGTTCAAAGGGTATCATTGTTAGTTGAAATACAAATAGTGATCAAAGATAGCTAATAAGGATATGTGATCTAATTGCCAGTAGATGCACAAGAATATCTCAGCAAATGCTACAAATCATATATCAATGATAGAAGCATTCATGTGAACCTTAGTTGATAAAGCACCAATTGCAAGTCCCTTCAAATTAGCGTAGGAGCCCTATTGTACACACTACATGTTATCTACAAGCAAATACCTTATGATGTGCAGTAGATACAAGCTCTTATAAGATTTTATAGGAGACCCACTATGAATATTATGTGCTATCTACGAATGAATGTCAAAGGAATATAAAATGTGTAAGTTCTTATGATTCTTCATAGAAGGTTTAATGTACGCCTAATGTGTCAGCCACAAGAAAAATGCAGAATAATTACAATAAATTCAAATGACTGTAGTTAGTTTTAGAAGACTCATATGCAAAGTAATGACCACGAACGAAAATATCATGTGAAATTAATTGTCTATAAAAAAAGAAGGAGATTCATTAGTGCACTATAATCAATCTACAAAAAGTAATAAGTAGTGCAGACAGTCAGCCTGTACAAAGTAGTAAACAACTCAATTCAGAAGGTGCTATAATACGCCATTAGATCAGCACTATCTATACAAGCAGATAGAAGTCATTTACAAATAATTTAAAGTACCCCCGCACATGCACCATAATTTGTATTCACATAGGTACACAAAAGGGGTAGGTGCAATCATAAAACCCATATGGGCCCTCACAAGCATATTGTATGAACAAACATGATGTCTATAGATGTTATGTGGGTCAACAAATTTGAACCTAATCTAAATAGGTAAATAAGAGTCGATAAGGTTTAATAAAAAATAACAAAATACCCCCAAACACCCACATGGACCCCGGCAAGCGTGTTGTAGGAACACATGTGATATCTAGGAAAGTTATGCGGGTCAATTAATTTGAATCAAATCCTCCTAAATAGGTAAATAGGAATCTATAAGGTTCAAAAAATAATTATAAAATAACCCCCAACACCCTCATGGGCCCTGATGAGCATATTGTGGATACGCATGCGATGTCTAGGGATGTTAGATAGTTTAATAAATAAGCCTAAGTTCAAGCCCAATCCTCTTGTGTGGGAAGACAGGACTCGACAAGGCTCAAATCTTTAAATAAATATATGGTCTTGAGGTCGACTGAGATATTTATTTTAATACATTTATTTTAAGCCTTTAAGGCCTTCAATAAAGAAAATTCATTAGTAAAGGCACAAATCCTATGATGAACTTGATTCTCTATCGGCAAACTAACAGAGTCGATAGGGTTCAATCAACAAATGAAAATGTCCACAAACACCATGATAATGGATGTGTTGAACATCGATATTAACCGGAGGTGTTCAAATATAGTTTCAAATGCCGCCTAAATGCCCGAAAGTCCAAAAATTCTAAAGTCATTCCAAATTCAAAATATTTAAAATCAAAATTCGACCCATCAAACACCTAGAGTAAAATCCATCCATCCTCTATAATAGTTTGTCGATGTGGATAAATTGAAATTTACTTTAGCTCACATAAAGCTAATACTTAGTCAAAAATTTCACTAGGATTCATTTTCAAATAATCTTCTGCTATTGAGGATGTGTTATATATCCTCTAGCTGAAACTTTTGCGGCCAAATGGCACCGTAGGATAAATATTTATGACCCGGGGCCCTCTATACTGAGTAGTTTTTCCACCAAATGGAACTACTAAAAATTGGTTATGGCCCAAGCCAATATGCTCCTTAGTGATATTAAATCCTTGAGATATGAATCAATATGATATGATCGATAGGATACAAAGCCCTCTGTTAGCTAAGGTAGATTCAAATTCATCCTCTTAGACAAACATTTACCCTAAGTCTAAAAGGTCCCCATAGACGAAGCAACCCATGGCTGCCGAAAGGATCCTTCTATCAAGGTGGGTTGACTACCTCCTCTAACTAAGTAGATCAGGGTCCATGATGGCCTGGGATGATGGAACCATGGGATTTTGATCGAGTCCATCATTCATTCCCCCACCATCTGCTTTAAGTATAAGATGGTAAAATTTCTAATTTGAAATATCAAACCTTGAACTTCAAATTCACAAGCCTATACTTCTATATATGCCAGATAATATGTATTTCTATTTATATGATTGTTAAGTACCCTTAATCAAAAGTTCTCTCTCATTATTTGGAGGGCTAATTAACTATAGGGGCTTACGCCTATAGGAAACTAGAACTCAGATCATAAAGTCCCTGCAAAATGAGGAAAAATATATGGGTAGTGTCTTATCTACAAACCCATCTACCTTCTCAAAATTTATCCCGAAACTTAATTCCATTAAAACTCCCCCAGAAGAAAAAGCAGCGGGCAGAGGCTAGGGCCAAATTTTTGGAGCCTACAAATTTCTGGCAACACTGCTGGGGATTGCTCTCTCTTTCCATCTTTGGCTAGTCATCTCAGTACTATCATAACAACTAAATCAATATGAACTGAAATTTTAGGATTTGCCAAAATGATCATTTAACATATCAAATATTTGAATATTCTAAAATGATCATTCAATTTAAAATTTTCTAAAATGATCATTCATATAATCATTAAGTAGGACTTTAAATTTAAGTTATTTTTAATTACTTGCTAATTATTATTAACCTTTATCTTTTGTTCTATGCAAGTCTTTATATTTTGAAAGTGTATGGGGATGTATCAGACTTTGATTACTAACGATTGTCTTTCATTTATATAGATGGATTTATAAAACACTGCTTTCACTATTCAACTTTGTGGTGGAGCTAGCATTCAATTGGTAAATTCTTTAATTAACACTGGAAATGCCAGAGCAACGATCCAATTTGGTAGTGTTGACTTCCCGATAATTACTGCATGGAGTGCTGCCATTCCTACAAATGGCTGGAATGCTGAGAGGTCTGTTAGAAGACCCAATACCACTAAAGCTCCTACCCTTCATGTGTATCTGTCGGCATAATGACCTACTATTGGAAATCCTTATAGGAGTAATTCTGTGTTTGAACGGTTGTCACAGCCAGAAGCCCCGACCATCAAGAGAGTTATATCTAGAGAAAGGATTTTTGAGGTGACTGAAAATACGACATATGTGCCAGTCGGGTTACCTGCATCCAGGAAGAATAATATTAAAGTTCCTCATCTGGAGAAAAGCTAATGAGGAGATTGAGGAGGAAAATGAATGCTGAACTCTGAGCTCAGTAGCAACTGGTGCATGTGCACCCATCAAATTTGTTTTCCTAAGAACCTGAAGCCAACATTCACACCCAAAACAAGTTTACTAACCTGATATGGGTCAAGATGAATAGCTCTACTGAGGAGCTGAAGAAATCTTTATGTGGCTAGCAGCCTGAGGTTCCGGCCCCTCAAATGAAAAAGGAACCCAAAGCCCTATCAGCTCAGGTGTACCGAGTACTAAAGATAGTTAAAAAGAAGGGTTTAAAGAAAAGGAAGTTACATAAGACACTAATGATTAAGGCCAGGAGAGCCCCACCAAGAGAAAGGCTATAATTTACTATGTTGGAAAGAAAAGAATAAAGATAGAGTCCACCGGTGAGCATCAGGGTATAACACCTAAACCGCATGTCTGAGGATCTACTGCCGAGAAGTATCAGTGTAATGGAAAGCAAATCTCAAGGCCAAGGCCATGTAAAGAAGAAATGGAAGAAAGAACAAAAAGAAAAATTCATTCGAACGTGACATCTGATGTACCTTCTCGGAGATCTGCCACCATCTACAAATAATATCAGAAATGGGTCCCAAAGAGGATCCATGATGATGCCCCTCCCGACGGTCGACACCTTAGATATTCCTCAAGGGTATCTTATTATTTACTAACCTCTCTAAAGGAAGAGACTAACTTTGATTGCAGCCCATTGGTAGAAGAAATCTCCTTGCTTAATCGAGAACTGAAGATCCAGTGGCATCGCTGCTCGAAGATCCAAGTATTAGAAGGTGAAGGGGAAGAAGGCATGAAAGAAGAGGAGAAATATATCAAAGAGGAAGGAAATTTAGAAGAAAATATCAAAGAATATATGGAAGAAAACTTAAAAGAAGAAAGAGAAGAAATAAATAACACCTTGGACATGAAAGTGATCCATATGGTAAGATACTACAACACCGATGATAAAGGCCTAAGGCCATGACCATTGGCTATCACCACCTATGCAAGCTCATCGACAAAGCCATGATGCTGGATCCACCGCTGGTAGAGGTGGCCATTTCTAAGGTGAAGATGATGCAGAAGAAGTTGATGAGAATTCGCCCGATACTGAAGACATCATGCTTGGTGATATGCAATGGAAAATAAAGTGATAAATGATGGAGAAGGATAGGGAAATTTTCCAGTTGAATGATAAAATGACTGAGATGATGGCCCAAATGATGTAGATGATGAATAGAAATGTTGCAGTCGATCCCATGTCCAATACTCCTCCTAATCCTCCAAACTTCTAAGTGCCACAAGTATCAAGAGTAAGGGGATCTCTTGAAGGTGGTCGTGAAGCCCATAACATCATCCGCCAGCCGACCCCATAAAATGTTACAAGTACTTATGAAACTGTGACTACTGCACAGTTGGAAGGAATCATTACCAAGAAGATAAAGGCTATCATAGTTGTTGACCAATCAGAGAAATTGGTGGGCAAGGGTCGCTCCTACCTTGCTAAATACCTTGTTAAATACAACCAAGTGACATACCCAAAAGGTTATTCGGTCCCAAAATTTCACACTTTTAATAGTACTAACAACCTCCGATAACACACGGAACAGTTCAAGGCCACCTGCAGGAATACAGGGGGAAATAATGCCCTACTTTTTGGCAGTTTATTAATAGTATGACAATAACTACTTTCTAACGGTATGTTGAGTTGCCAAATAATTCTATAAAAACTTTTACAAAATTGGAGGTCATATTTGTGAAGAGATTCGCCAGTGCGACCAAGAAGATTACGATCACTGACCTTGCTTTAAACAAGCTGAAAAGAAAAGAGTTGGTATTGAAATACATAACTCATTGGTGCAATCTAAGTATGAAATATGAGCATCAACTTGAAAAAAATACGCCATATAATTAATAATGGGAAACATCGATAATAACATACAACCATTTCTATGTATGGCCTCCTTCACTACATTTGAAGACTTGCTGGATAGAGTGGCTAAGTTCAAAAAGCTGAACTTATTAAGATCATAAGGCTTCTCTGACAAGCCCAAGAAGCCAAAGAAGCCCAAGACCTTGGAGAAAAAAAAAGGTGAAACTTACTCTACATCCACTCTCAGGTCGCATAAGGGGAAGAATGTGGTTTAAAATATAGACAAAGGAAAGAAACCAATGTAGTAAGAAGAAAAGCTAAAATAAGTCTACAACCCTAACCCCCAATCAAAGCTAATACTCAGAGGGAATAATATGCTACGAACTTTCTAAGGTGGGGGGAAAACACCTGAGGCAAGTAATGGGAACTAGTGATAGAATGCCCCCATCTCTCAAAGACAAGATGAATAAAGAATATTCATTTAAAAGAGAGAGTGTCACAAAGTTATTTCTATAGGCATTAAAAGTAGGCCTAGAACTATCAAAGTGCAAAAGTCTAGATGAGTCGAAAGAAATTGGTCACCCAAATTACTGCCCCTTTTACCGAGTGCTCGGCCATCCTATTGAAGATTGTTATATCTTCAAGAATTTGCTAAAAAGAAATTATCAAAAAGGGAAACTCACACTATTGTATAATGTTTTAGCTCACCCTAAAAAGAGTCAACTTGGGTGGTTACATCCTCTCCTATACCCCTAGTTGAAAGGAGTGAAAAGAAACTAATGCAAGCATAGCAGTGGGAGACTGGAGTCTCCAACAAAATAGTGAAAATGCTGAAATAGGTTGAGGGTGTTCCATGTGTGAAGTGAAAGTTTCCCACAAAGCCAGTGATAGATCCCAAAGCACTGCCTGCTTGCAAGCTTCTACTTCTAAATAATTTTCCAACAAACTGGCACTTCAAAGTCTATGAGGGTGAAATCCTCTATGAAAAAAACCAAATTGAGGAAGACCAGGGAGAAAAAGATAGCAACCCAAAGGGTTATCGATAGTTTGGATGAATACTACCAGATTATGAGATACCCTTTTAAGCTTGTTAAGTTTATGGCATAGCTCAAATTTGATGAGTCAAAAGAGGTCGATGATTTTCCACTCTCGATGGAAACCTGTCGGGTTTTCTTGATAATGCGAGTGACTCTGACCAAAAAAGAAAAATAAGCACCCTCTGAGTCCTATATAATAGTGTTGCCAATGGACTATACTGTGCAGGAGGATTTGTATTTTTCAGAAGATGATAAATCAGACCCTGATATTACTTTGCAGATGAAGCAGGTGAACTTAGGAAGTAACTCAAAATCAACAATGAATCAATATGAGACAATGATTGAATCTGAAGCAAACTCACCATTAAATGAGTTTGAGCATGAGGAGATTTCCTATGTATAATTGAGTGGTAAAATATTACCATTTCCACAAAAGAAAGGGATCCCTAAGAAAGACAAAGGGAAGAACATAGTCATTAATGAAGATATCATTCGCAAGAACCCCATGAAAGAGGATACTTCAACTAAAGGGTTAGATTATAATATCCTATCACATCCAAGGAAAATCCCAGCATAGCCTATCATATACGATGCTTTGGTAATGTCCAAAGACCTCTAGAAAACTTTGATTCAGTCTCTCAGGGACCCTAGATGATATGAGGTGTATTTTGCTAAGTGTAATTTGACTTAGGTCTTATAAGCTCGAAATGAACCATTCATTACTTTTTCTTAGGATGACATGATGCTCAGAATGGCAGACCATAACCACCCTCTATATATTAATATAAAGAGTGATGAGATGATAATTAGCCAAATTTTAATTTATCCTAGATCCTCCATCGACCTAATGAGCTTGAAATAATAAAGATCACTTTATCTTGATGTGCAACACCTCAAGTAAGATAAATTGATGGTGTACAACTTCAATGAGAAGGGGCAAAAGGCCCTTGGATCATTCAAGCTCTCTAGTATTTGGGAAACTTCATACCGAGGAAAAATTTCTTGTGATTGATGTAGACACCTCATTCAAGGAAATACTAGGTTTCCATAGCTGTATAATTATGACATTATTTTATCAGTAATACATCAATATATGAAATATATTATGGATGAAGAGGAGTTCAGATCTCTGGTGATATTCATCCCTTTGTGGTTCATGAGGTGAAAATCTATGAAGGTGCTAAATACTTCATCCCAAAGAACCAAAGCTGATGATTTTTCTCGAGATTAAGGCAAAAAACCCAAAGGCTGCAAGGCTGCCCAAATAAGAAGATGAGAAGAAGTATGTAGGAAGAAAGAAGGAAACATCGACTCTTCCTAAAGTAGTGTTCACTCCTAGTTCAAGAAAACATGTGCCTCACCTAAGGAGTGACACGAATGAAGATGACGCCATCCCTGCTAAAACTCAGGAAATATACCAATAACCAGCTTAGGGAAAAAAGAAGGAAAAATATTCAGACGATGACTACGACTATGAGTTTATCTATATGAATAATATACAATATGTACTCTTAAAAAGAATAAAAAATCTATCAATTTTAGATAATAAATGTATAATCATGCGTGTTCACCCATAATATTTTAAGGAAATCACCCCTCAAGATGTTCATAATATTGAGGAGCTTGTAACATTTTATGTGCCTCCTCTAAGAAATAGGGGCAGACCGGGAACCCTATTTTATAAATCGGGAGAGCACAAAGATGAATGAAATAAAAACTAGCTCCACAGGCCCATCGAATGTAGGGAGTTGATGCTTATGAGGATGGCCAGATTCATTATTGGAAATATCCAGAGGAAGTTATGAAAGTAGGCTAGAATTTGCATCCCTGCATAACAACTTTTCCTTTGCATAAAACTTTGGTATCGAAGAAATACACATGCATTGCGAAGAAAGGATATTCTTACTAAGATAACTCTCAAATTTATCTTGTGAAGGCATTCCTAAAGAGAGATGTATCATCTCATTATATTCAGGGAAATTGAATCTGGTGACGATGGCATTGAACAGATTTATGAAGCTGATGATTATGAGGATTAGCACATAGAATTCAAGCCTTCTCCTAAAGAGCTTAAAGATGGTAAACATACGGCCACTATGGATGAGCTAAAGGAGATAAACTTGGGGACTGAGGAGGGCCCTCTCCAAAACTTCATTAGCTCCTTACAACCAAAAAACCAATTGGAAAAAATGGAAGAACTTCATCGTGAATTCAGGAATTACTTTGCCTGAACATTTACTAAGATGCCCAACTTATCCCATGATGTGGCAGTTCATATATTATCCATCAAGCATGAGGCGGTGCCTGTCAAGCAAGCTCTAAGAAGAATGAGATTAGATGTTTAAGAATAGGTAATTCTTAAAACTAAGAAGCTCATTGAAGTGGGCTTCATCCACGAAGAAAAATATGCTAACTAGATCACCAATATTCCCTATAAAGAAGAAGAATGATCAAATGTATATATATATATATATATATATATATATATATATATATATATAAACTTTAGGGATCTTAATAAGGCATGCCGAAAAGATGATTTTTTGCTCCCAATATCTAAACTATTGGTGGATAACACGTCCAACTATAAAATGTTCTCATTTATGAATGGATCTTCATGCTATAGTTAGATCAAGAAGGCAACTAATGATGAAAAGCACACAACATTCAGGACACCCATCGATATTTTCTATTTGTTGCGGATCTATTTTCATGGTTTATGATTTTGATGATAGAAAACACTCTTATTTATCTACGACTGCCTTATCTATTGACATTTCAGGTCCACACGATCAGACTGCAATTTGGAATCAACTCAAGATTGGGTAGACTAGGTCTGAGTCAGTTTGTACACTTTTTTCTTTCTTGAGTCTATTGTATTTGGTGTGGCTCCTGATGCTGTGTAACTTGGAAGATTTTCTGACTATTTCCTAGAGTTTACTATTTTTGGTAACATCGTCCGGGACGATCTTTATATCATCCTGGACGATCTATTCAAAAGTAGAAACTTTAATTAGGGCATCCTCATTAAAGCAGCCGTCATTATGCAAAACACATCGTCCTAGACAATTTTGTATCGACTAGGATGATATGCTCAATTTAGAAAGAATCTGCCGCCAAATCTATTTAGGAATTACTTATTTTTGGATATCGTCTAGGTGGATCGTCCAGGACTATAAAATATCGTCCAAGATGATCCAGGACAATTTTTCCAAAATTTCTCTGGAATTTAAGGAAAACAATTATGACTTGATTTCACGATCAAATCGTCCTGGACGATCTCAAAATCATCCAGGCCGATACGCTGGACGATTGGACATCAGACAGCTATTTTTCAGGGCAATGTTCAGGATGATATTCCACGATTTGTACTGATCGTCCAGGATGATATATTGTCGTCCTAGACGATATGAACAAATTTCTTATGATTATCTCAAATCATCCCGGTTAATTGGGCTTAAATTGTACTGATCGTACAGGTTGATATTAGTATCGTCCAGGACAATAAAGTTGACAACTTGCATTAATAAGCTTTTTTTGTGATCTTTTATTTAAGCTATGATATGACACTTGGTAAGTGTCTTTGGCAGCCATTGTAGCTTAGTTCTTTTGGGGGAAACTTGAAGAGAGAGCTTGAAAGGGAGTGAGGAAAGGGTAGAGTTTGAGAGAGGGAGAAGATCCTGTGAGGGGGGACTCAAGGGAGTGTGGAGGGGGTTCCACTGTTGCTCCGACAAGCTCGCATCTGTATACCATCGGATTTAAGGCTTATCTCGAGGGAAGTTCACCAAAGAAGAAGATATCTTTGGTATCAAAGGACCTGGCGACTCCGCCGCACCGGGGAAGGTGGAAGTGATTTTGTAAGAGCTTCTCCACCTAGCTGTGGGGGCTAAACGAGAGACACTTAGTTTAGTGCAATACTTGGAGGGTGACTCCAAAGAGTGGATGTAGGTCAAGATTTGACCAAACCACTATAAAACCGGTGTGTTCATTCCTTATTATTTCCGCACTTAGGTTTTCATTGTGGTGATATTGGTTTGAGTATTATGTTTTGATTGAAAGATATTTTATTACCAATTCACCTCTCTTAATTAGCTTTGGGCCAATTCATAGGGCCTAACATCTCTAACGAACTTTCTAGTGCTATCAGAGCACTTTCAAGTGGTATCAGAGCCGTATTCATAAAATCTGGTTTTTAAAAGTTTTTGAATTTTGATCCATGACTAATTTTGGGAATCTAAATATTGCGGAAGGTTTTTCAATCACCAGACCACTTTTATTTGAAAATATTACTTTTGATAACTGTTAAAAGCCTTATTTATGTGTTTGTGTTTTGTTTTATTTTTAGTTATTTTCTTTTTTATTTTTTTGTTTTATTTCAATTTTATTTTATGTTTTTGTCTTTGTTTATTCTTTGAATTTTTTTGTTTCGTAAAATTTTCTCTCTGATCAACACTCACGATCACGTTTCTAAAAAATAAAAAATCTACCTCCTGTATTTTTCTTGAATTCTTATGAAAGTTGTGATTGATTTCTCTTAAACAGTCAGAGGAAGGGAACTCACAATTTTGTTTCTCTTTCTTTCTTCTTAAAGAGATTATTCTACTTTTGATTCAAAATCTTTATCATATTTTAAATTGAATTTTGAAACTTATTTTTTTCATCTCCCTATATTTTTTCTATCACATAAGAATCTTTTGCAAGATTATTGAATCCATCTTAAAATTTTCTTAATCAAGTTGTTCGTGTTGTTAATAATTTGGCTTTACTTTAGTTTTGAAAATATAAGAAAGACATCATATTTTTTGAAAATAATAAAAAAAGTGGCCAATGATGCTAAACTAAAAGATGCGTAATGACGCCAAATTGAAAAAAAAATTCACAAAGTGTATTAAAAATCAAAAGATGCTCAAAGAGCCATTCAAGTGATAAAGGGCATAAAATGAGCCCACAAAAAATATGCTTATTTTTTCTTATACTACTAAAAGCTTAAGAAAATCCTTGATATGTTCGAAACTTGTGCTTGAAAATCTTGGTTCCTGATTCAAAAATTCGTGCATTCATTTTTTATTAGATATGTTTTATGAAAGGAGTTTTGAAAAATTAATGTTTATTTTTTCCCATTTATTCATTGATTTGGATATTTGATTAAAAAGTTTTTTTAGCCTTTAAAAGAACTTGAGTTCGGATTATCAAATTCTGAATTTCTAACCTTTTCTAGGCTATGCGTTATCAATCCAATTCTACTAAATTTTTAATTAAAATAAAGAGGTAACTTTCTCATTTTAAGAATATTTGTTTTTCACTAGATCAGGGAACATTTTTATCTTTTGGTCATTTTGTTTTTTGTTTGTGCATCCTCTCTTTTTGATAATGTCAAAGGGGAGGAATGTATTGTTAAATTTTTGTAGTATTGTCGTATTTATATATTTTGTTCAAAAATTTAAAAAAACAACAAAAATATTTTTATCTCCCCCTATTTTTAACGTGTTATTCTAGTGAGAGGGAGATTAGGTGAAAATGTTCTTTTTTGAAAATTCAAATTGTAGTGTTTGCCATCATCAAAAAGGGGAAGATTGTTACGGATCTGTTTTCATGGTTTATGATTTTGATGAAAGCAAACACTCTTATTTCTCTACGACTGCCTTATCTACTCACATTTCAGGTCCACACCATCAGATTGAAATTTAGAATCAACTCAATATTGAGTAGACTAGGTCTGAGTCAGTTTGTACACTTTTTCCTTTCTTGAGTCTATTATATTTGGTGTGGCTCCTGATGCTTTATAATTTAGGAAGATTTTCTGATTGTTTCTTATAGTTTACTATTTTTGATAACATCGTCCGGGACGATCTTTATATCGGCCTGAATGATTTGTTCAAAAGAAGAAATCCTAATTAGGGTATCCTCATTAAAGCAGCTGTCATTATGCAAAATACATCGTCCTGGACGATTTTGTATCAGCCAGGAAGATAGGCATAATTTAGAAAGAATCTGTTGCCAAATCTATTTAGGAATTACTTATTTTTGAACATCGTCTAGGTGGATCGTCCAGGACTATAAAATATCGTCCAGGACAATTTTTCCAAAATTTCTCTAGAATTTAAAGAAAGCAATTATCACTTGATTGCACGATCAAATCATCCTGGACGATCTCAAATCGTCCAGGCCGATATGCTGGACGATTTTACATCAGACAGCTATTTTTCTGGGCAATGTTCAGGATGATATTCCACAATTTGTATTGATCGTCCAGGACGATATATTATCATCCTGGATGATATGAACAAATTTCTTATGATCATCTCAAATCATCCCAGCTGATTGGGCTTAAATTGTACTGATCGTACATGACGATATTAGTATCGTCCTGGATGAGAATGTCGACAACTTGCATTAATGAGCTTGTTTTGAGATCTTCTATTTAAGCTATGACATGACACTTGGTAAGTGTCTTTGGCAGCTATTATAGCTTCATTCTTTTGGGGGAAACTTGAAGAGAGAGCTTGAAAGGGAGTGAGAAAATGGTGGAGTTTGAGAGAGGGAGAAGATCCTGTGAGGGGGTCTCAAGGGAGTGTGGAGGGGGTTCCACATGGTTGCTCTGGCAAGCTCGCACCTGAATACCGTTGGATTCAAGGCTTGTCTCGAGGGAAGTTCACCAAAGAAGAAGATCTCTTTGGTGTCAAAGGACCCGGCGACACCGCCGCACTGGGGAATGTGGAAGTGATTTTGTAAGGGCTTCTCCGCCTAGCTTTGGGGGCTAAAGGAGAGACACTTAGTTTAGTGTAATACTTAGAGGGTACCTCCAAGGAGTGGACGTAGGTCAAGATTTGACCGAACCACTATAAATCCTATGTTCTTCAAATGGGATGTAGAGTACTAGGAAGCATTTGATAGTATTAAAAGATATATGTTGAATTCACATATTCTTATAGCGCCAATTTCGGGAAAACCTCTTATGCTATATATGGCAGCACTAGAAGAGTCCCATTGAGCAATATTAGCCCAACATAATAAAGAAGGAAAGGAAAATGAACTTTACTACATCAGCTAGAGGGTGAACAGAGTAGAAATCTGCTAGTCACCAATTGAAAAGTATTATTTGACATTAATTTTTGTGATTCAGAAACTTTACCACTACATGCTCTCTCACAATGTTATGTAGATATCAAAGATTGATCTGCTGAAGTTCTTCATGATAATACCAGAATTGATAAGTTGCATGGATAGGTGGGTAATAATATTACTACAGTTTGTATCCGTCGAGTATTATTATACTGACCTTCATATATCCCTAAGTGGTTATGCTTTGTATCCATCGAGTATTATTATGTTGACCTTTTGTATATTCCTAAGTTATACTAGGAAATTATTGTATTATCTTATATAATATAGTAATTTGATGTTCACTTTATTGTGATATTATCTTCTCTTATAAAAGATAAAAACACATCAAATTCTTTATCCATGATTCGAGAAATACACAATCTACATTGTAACTCAATCACTGGATGATCAATCCCAGGGGAATTTGATATGACATCCTCCATACAGGTTAAAAATCATCAAGCAAATATTTTGATTAACAACCTTAGATAGGTCAAGATATCCAAGGAGGATATCTATTTCATTCACTCAAGTTAAAAAAGACCACCAAAATATTTCTCATTTAAATAAATTGAGTCAATTTCATATGTATATGAGAAAAAGAAATAAGAGGAACACCAAAATTTTTTTAATATATCACTGAACATCAAGTACATCATATGGAAGCATCAACATCAAACACACATATACTCCTCACTAGAAAGAAAACAAAGTGGTATAAATATTATAAGAGCAATCCTATAGGATCTCAATATCATCCTCCTCCTCCTCGAGGGAAAAGACCTTCTGCAACACACTCTCTAGTTCTTCACCTCCAGAGTCTGAAGAAGGGTCACCAGAAGCCTGGCTAAGTATCAACCCCTTGATATCCGCTCTTATCTTACATTGTACCATACACATGCCCTTCATAAAACCTCTGATGAAGTTCTCCTCTACACACTCTGCTTCTAAAGCCTTCACCTCCACGTCATAGATATAATTGTGAGCTTCCTGAATGTGATCTTCAACAATTATCTTGAAGGAAAAAGATTTTTTCAATTCTTCTATGACTGTAGACGGTAACTATTAGGCTTCCTTCTCTTACAACATACTCTGTAGCCTCTTATTCTTAGTTTGAAGGATCTACTGATCTTTTATTTATTGGTTGATCGTCACATGTGTATCCACCAACTCTATATATAGACGATCCATCTGTTGATTTTATGAAGATGTTGAAGTAATCATGTTTGCCAGCTCTGCTCTACATTCTGCTAACTGCTCTTCTACCGCATGCATCTCCTTGACTTTGCCATCATATTTCTTCTTGTATTCTCCTTTAAGATATTTAACCTTTCTAAATTCATTGTTCTAGTCATTTAAGGTCTTAGTCATTTCAAGCTTGAAATTTGTGTGTTGCTCCAACTAAAGCAATAAAAATAAAACTTTATAAGAGCCATATCCTTTAAGAAAATACTAAAGGTAAGAAGAAATGGTGAACTCACCAACTCCTGAGCCTATCGACGGCCAAAGCACTGATGTTTTAAAATATATTTTGAAAAGTAAGACTTGGATAGAGAGATACGGGGACCTTTGCTAGTGACTGTCAAAATTTCCTCTGCCTTCTTATTTTTTTATGCATGCAGATCACCCTCATTCCCTGGTCGTTTAGAAGGAACTTTTGATGTTTAGGGAACTGCCTCTAGAACTTTTACATACTTCTTTAGCATTTGTGCATACGATCTTCCTTCTTGAGTAGATAGTCCAAACTTAAATAAGTATTCTTCGTCTATATATCTGCTCAAATAATATACCTCATAATGAAGAGCATTAATATCAGAAAGTTTGAGTATCTTCAATAGATCCTCTGCTCCAATATGTAGGGGAATGGGTGACTCCTGCAACTTTTCTCATTTTTCTTGAAGATTTCAGTCATTTTACACAAAAACGAAGTCATTGATGCAACCTTTTGACGGATCTCGAGTACGAAAATCTAGCCACTTGGATAAAAAAAAGATACAACCCTGCGTATCACTAATAAGAAGTCCCATCCAAGAAAGGTATTCTTAAGATAACACCACTCCAGGATCTCTAAAAAAGACGATCAGTCCCGTTATGATTGACATAATCCTGTAAGAAAGTTGGGACAAACTGACTCCATAGATTGTCAAAATATCAATCAACTCAGGAGATGGTGGAAACCGTAGCCCCACTCACAAACTAAATTCATATACTATTACATATCCAGGAGGAGAAGAACGAGTGTGATCGGACCTTGTCAGCACTTTCAGCACAAGATCATTAAGAAAATGAATTTTTTTCCTAAAAGAAAGAGTCACCAGTTATAGTGGAGATAACATCGTCGGCCTTCGCCGCCTTATGAGTCTTTTTAAACCCTCAGATCGGGCAACAGGGCAATCTTCTTTAGCTGAAGGATTTCTTGTGGATGTGTGATCACCTATTTTAACTTCTATATTAAAGAGGAGTGCTAAATTTATGTGGGGAAAGTTACCTACAAAAAATAGCAAAAAGCGTCTAGAGTATGAAGAAAAATAATGGAGAAAGAAGGAAAAAGAGGAAATTTTCTAACTTCTGTACAAGAAGAGGGGCACTGAGTTAAGTAGAGAAAGTCACTTACTAAAAAATAGTGGAATGCCTCGACTGTAAGAATGTCAGAGGCAGAAAGGAGAAGGGCAAATTTTTCTTAGCTGAAGGAGGGTATTTATAGGATGAAAGAGGGGGAAATATTTTCAAAATGAGAGGGAATTATGTTCTAGAATCTTTTTGAACTTTTCTGAATTTTTAAAAAATTTTCAAATTTTTTTAGGCCTAAAATACTATTTTGAGAATTTTCAAAAAAAAAAACCCCAAAAATTAAAAAAAAAAATTATAGGCGGCAGTGGCAGACTTCTGGAGCTTCGACATCCAAAAATAGGGGGCAACTGATATATCATCAAAAAATTATCTTGATTAGGCACGAATCTCGAGGCAAAATAAAAGTTGGAAAATTCAAAAATTATATTCGGGATCACCAGAACTCCGATTTCAACAAACTTACAGTCAAAATGAGTGTCTTAGAAATATGAACCCAACAACACCAAATTCAACTCAATCTAAGCCCAAAGGAGTTCGAATCGAAGAACCAAAGCACTGTTGGAAAGTTCAAACCACAATTTGGATTACCAAATCGACCTTTAAATGTTTGAAAAATGATCCACAATCAAGGGATTCAATATCGATCTTCCATCCAAACCACTCCACTTTTTCCCTTATTCCTCCTCCTATTTACGGGTCAGGCCATCCTCAAAAAGCTATAAATAACCTCTCATTTCTCTTGAGAGGGGACCCAAGAAATAAGAAGAAGAGAAGAAGAAGAAGAGAAGGATATGAGGGAAGAAACTCTTTCTCGACCACCGCCAGAATTCTGCCTGATGCCCAAGTGACACCAAAATTCTGCCCAAGTGATGCCGAAATTCTGCCTAACGCTCAAGTGACGCCGAAATTTTGCTCAACTTTTCAATGACGCCAAAACTTTGCCTGATTTCCAAGTGCGCCAGAATTCTATGTGACTTTAAATTCATCTCGAATACACAACTTATTTATAATTTGACTTCAATCAGGAAGTAAATAATTGTAATTTGATAATCCAAAATTCTAATGACGAGTCAACCTCTTGTATCTCAAGGAAATACTAGTGGGATTATTTCAACTGGACGTGACCCCGTGGTTTTTTCCCTTTTTAGGGTTTTCCATGTAAATTTTTTTGATTTCTCTCCTATTTGTGTGTTGGACATCCATGAAATGCTGAGATGAAAACTTTCTAATTCTATCGTTGCGTATGATCTAGTCCGTAACAAGATTCATTTAAAATTATTTATCATTTATGAAATTTTAAATTTTAAAAATCCTTGAGGTTTATGTTCAAGTTTGACTTGAAGTTTTGTATTGAGTTTCTAATCAAATTTGAATTTTATATTATTTTTATGCTCATTAAAATAGTAATGCATTTGATTTTACATTTTTATGATGTTTATACACTTATTTTTAATTTACAAAATTACACCTTTTAAAAAAAAACTGATTTTATTTTAGAAGAAAAGGGACATACAACCAAAAGGTACGAAAAAAAGCTAAAGAAATACAAATACAAAGCCGAAAAAACCACATTAAACTCCAAAATGCAAAGTAAATTGGAAAGCATAAGTAGTCCAAAGTGTCGAACTAAGAACACCACCCGATTGTCAAGCTTGAACCATCCATTGGAGAAAGAATAAACATCAGCAAGAAGATCCAAATATGAAAAACACCCATAATTACATAGATGAAGGAACAACCAAGGTTGCCAAAACAAGTCATGGCCTTCAAAGGGGCGTGCAGAAAGCATGCCTCATCATAGTCTGAAAAAAAAACAAAAAACAAAAAAAACAACCACCCCACAACCTTGCAAGCAATCCACAAGGCATCCAACAAAACCAATCGGCAAAAAAAAATCATTTCTTTTTTTGATTTACAAAGGAGAAAGAAAAATCATAGTGAAGTGAATCTTTGCGAAAAACTCCAAATTTAAAAGTGTCGTGGAGTAATATATGCTATAATTCATTGCAACAAAATGAAAGATCCATCTTTGCATGTATGAACTCTTAATTATCAAAAGTTCATGGCCCTTTTAAACATGTCATTTCCTTTTGATAGATTTAGTCAATGACTTATATTAGAAACCACCATTTAATTTTACTATAAGATAAATTCAGCAATTCATAGGAGGAGTAGAGTGATATTAATAATTTTATTATCCTCATGGTAATGATATTCACTCACTTGTGTATTACTTGACATGACACATACACTTGCATAGTTACTATGAAAACCCAAAATTAACATAGAGTAGACTGGTTGTGAATTAACATCAAGCTAATGAGCATTGCTCCTTAGCCTCCAAATCTTTCTCCTTTCCATTTTCTCACCATTTCCTTCCCTAAATTACTTTGGTGTGTCATGCTAACCTAAATTAGATGTTGATTCATCTATTTTTTCAGTAGACCGCTAACCAGAACTACTTCTCATTATCTCATATCCTTCCACAAGTGTAGGCATGACACCTCCATAACCTTCTGCATCATACATTGCGCACTGATGATGATGCCATGTTCTAATCAACTTGATTTTGGATTAACCTATCGAGTAGATGATAATTCAACAAAATAATTAGAGCATTCTACATAGCAATGGTAGGATGATTGAATATAAAGTTTTTCGAACAATTATAGTATAGATGGAACAACATCTATCATTTGTGTTTGAATGATTGGATACCTTTCAAGCACATGATAAAAGTTATAGAAGTCCGTAATATGGGCATTCAGATTATCAACATTGCTTATTTCAACATTCATCGTGTCAACTTCAACATACAAAATAACAAATTCTCTAGAAGCATGATCCAACACAACTTCACATGCTTCATCATCATAAATGTAAGTTACAATAAAATCATTTTCCACAGGCATATGACATACTGAGTTCATTGTCCTACTTAAGTGCTCTAAAAACATGTACTTTAAACTACTCTAGATTTATGTTTGTCTAGACTTGTAACGGATAAGTTCAACCTCCAATATATGTAAATAATAACTGATCATTAACAACTGCCCATTATATAAGAGCATAAGTGATACTGAGCGTTTGTTTGTTGCTCTTCGTATTTGACTAACATTGGCCGATAATAAGTTTATAAATAAAACAATACTTAAATGTGTTATGAGCTCTTACTCAAAAATTACTATTACTTAAAAGTTTATAATTTACAATTAAAAAAATATTAATTACTATTAGCGAGAACTCTAGCATTTTTTACAAAAATTAAAATTCATTGCTACTGCAACTCAAAATAATAATGCATATGTTCTTCTAAATTTATATAACCATATTTTTTTCTTTAATTAATCTAAGTCAAAATTATAGAAAAGAAAAAACATTGAACGTAGAACTACTACACTCACTTAAACATGAAAAAATAAATAAATACAATCTAACACTTTATTATTGCACAATTGTTTGTACATAATAATCATATATATATATATATCAAGATTCGCTATCACCACCCCTTTTGCTCTGCTAGGGTTTCATCCCTATCTGCCAGGGTCCTCCCCGCCACACTTGGGTTTTTCCCCCTCCTCGGGTCTGCGATTCTCAGGGAAGTTTTACTGGCCTTGTCTGGCTTTTGTTTTGGCTTTTAGTTTCCTGGTGTTTTGTTCTTGGTTTCTTCCTGCGGTGTTCGCTGGTATGGAGCCTGTTTGTCCGAGCGACACTGGTTTTTTAGGGGGCTCGTCTCATTAGCGCTCGTTTTTGGAGGCGTTAGCTGGTTCGAAATATGTTTCGTCTTTCCCAGATTTGTGTTACTCTACCTTTCAGGGTTTTCCTTCCCTATGGATTTCCGATCAGGAAATCAATGCTCTAGCTACCACTTTTCAATTTTCCTTAGTTGGCTTCTTCTCTACTAAAAGACCTTCTCTTGACTCAATCCGCAAGTTTTTCTTTAACCTTAAACTTAGGGGTGAATTTTAGGTTACCTTGCTTGATCCTACGCACGTTCTGATTAAACTTGAGAATGATTTGGATTACTGTAGGGTATTTTGTCACTGTTCATACCTAGTTTTCAACTGCCACATGAAGCTCACGAAATGGTTGCCTAGTTTGGATGTTGGAGTTGAGTCGCCTGTGATCCCGATTTGGATTTCTTTTCGCTTCTGTATCCTCGTCTCTTTAACCCTCGTATTCATCATGTTTTAGGAATAATTTTTGCTAAACCTTTGAAAATAGATGAGGCTACCTCCGTGGGTTCCTGCCCCTTCGTGGTGTGGGTTCTTGTTGAGCTTGACATTACTAAATCTTACCCCAGCCGGGTGTTGTAAGGCTCTGAGAATTTAGGGTATTTGCATAAAGTTTCTTTTGATGATTTCCTCCCTTTTTGTGCTTCATGCAAATGTATTGGTCATGTTACTGGTAATTTTCGCCCTCCCCCTGCGTTTGTTATGGCTGCTTCCCCTATTATGGGTAGTGATTTGAATGATCTTGAGGCCCCTGTTTATTTGTCTATGGGGGCGGCTCCTATAGTAAATACTGAAACAATGGATAACTGCTTGAAAGAAGTGAATGTTGCTGATGGTCCACCTGTAGCTAATCTTGTAGGAACTGAGGAAGTTTTTGAGGATGTTCCAGTTGGGGTTTTTCCTGCTGTTCGGGGAATTCAGGATTCTGTTAATTTCAATGTGATTAATGGCTCTGTGGATTCTTGGGTTGATGTCTGTGAAAATATCTCATTTGTTGAATTGGTTTCGGGTGGTGAGGTGGCTGTCATTTCTGATTCGCTTGTTGTTAAGGGTGTTAAATCTGATTATCATTTGGTTGGTTCTAAGGTTGTGGTCGGTGGGGTGGTGCATGCTGCTCTGGATTCTCGGGTGTGTGCTAGTGCTGATGGGTGCGTGGGTTGTGCTATTAATTCTAGCCCCTGTTTGGGCTCTGCCCCGTCCACAGTACCTGGGTTGGTTGGATCAGGTGTTGTTCTGGACCCTCCCGTTTCGTCTAATCGTGTGGTTGATTCTTGTCATGGCTTGGTTTTTGTGGGTGCTACCAGTGTGGATGCTTCTCCTGTTATGCCTAATGATAAAGTTTCTGGACAATTTGTTCAAATCCCGGTTAACTTGGTTTCTCCTAAGGCGTTAGTTGATCATGTGGGTACGAAGTCGGGGGAGCCTATTAGGCAGCAACTTTATTGGCTTCAGTGCTCGTCTGACTCTTCTTCGGAGGCTAGTTGGGAGGATGAACCTCCTATTATGATCGCTTCGCAAGGACTTACCGGTTGTTTCTAGTGCCTCTCGCAGTAGGTGTCGACGGGGGTGGATATTATTTAGATAATAATTGCTTTGTTGGTGTTCTCGTGGCTTTGCTGGTTATGCTTACGGTGGCTTTCAGTTTCTGGGCTATGATGAGGCTCGGGCTCATCGCTCCAATCCGTGGCTAGTTGGCAACCTTAGGTGGTGATTGATTTGTCGGTGATGGCGAATGGCTGGATTTTGATGGTTTTTTGGCTCTTTCACTCCTCTAGACGGTCCGTGCCCGGATTTGGTGTGATTCGAAGTCTGTGCTTTTGTTGAGCTTAACGGCCGTTCTGCTCAATTTTTTTTCCCTTCTTAGCAATTTCTTTATTTTGGATAGCCTTGGGCTATGGCTTGTTGTCATTTGTTGTAACCTTTTTGCTATATTTTTGAATATTTGTTGTGTCTTGGGATATTCACGGCGGTAAAGAAATAAAGTTTAGCGTCCTAATTTTGTATGATGATCCAACACACATACAGATAAAAAGAGATAATGCAGCATTCATAAGATCAGACACCAATATTTTTATGTGGAAAATTTGAATAGGGGAAAAACCTTGGGGTCTGACCCAGTTTAAGTGAATCCACTTGTATTTGCAATTGATTATAAATGAGACCCGTTATTGGAGGGAAGTCATTGGCTTGATATAACAAATATACAACATATAGAGTGTGTTACATGGTGGAATTCGGAAGAATTATTATTGATGTGTTCGTTTCATTGGAAGGAACATAGTTAGTGGGCGACAGAGGACTAAAAGAACATTGTCTGGAGACGGAAGTTGGAAGGATCATAGTCGGAGATTGGAAGGACCGTTGACAAGTAGAAGTCTAGCATCGAGTAGAAATCCAACAACGGGCGGAAGTCCGGCATAGGGTAGATGTCCAACGAAAGTCCGGTGATGAGCAAAAGTCTGGCGACGGGCAGAAGTCTTGCATCGGGTAGAAGTCCGATGAAAGTCTGGCGACATGCAGAAGTCCGACAAAGGGCAAAAGCCCCATGACGGGCGGACGCTTGTAGTCGGGTAGAAGTTCGACAAAAGTTCAGTGATGGGCAGAAGTTCCACGAAGAGCAGAAGTTCGACGACGAGCATAAGTTCGACGTCAAATAGAAGTCCAACAAAAATCCGGTGACGGGCAAAAGTTCAGCGATAGGCGGAAGTCCGACATTAGGTAGAAATCCGGCGATTGACAGAAGTTCAGTGACGGGCAAAAGTTCAGCGTTGAGTAGAAATCCGACAACTTGCTGAAATCCGATGTCAGTTGGTGGCCAGGAAGAAATCCATCATTCACCGGTAGTCGGGCGAAAATCCGACGACAGTCGGTGGCTGGGTTGAAGTCCGACAGTGGTCGAGGAGTCTCATGGCAAGTGAACTCTTCATTCTCTTTTATTGTTTTCTGAGCGTGACATGATCAGTAAATAGGAGGAAGATTAAGGATAAATTGAGAGTGATTTGAATGAACGTCCGATACTGAATCCCTTGATTATTGACCATTTATTAGGCATTTGAATGTCTTAATGATATCAGAATTTAGCAATATTGGGCTCATTGGATTCGTTTCGTCTAGCCGCTTGATTCGACTATAAGCATATCACGTTTGAAAACCATTTGAAAATCCAAATTACGACTTGAACCCTCCAAATGCGCTTCGAGTATTTGATTCAAACTTATTTATAATCAGAGTGAATCAAATTTGGTGTCGTTGGGTTCGTATTTCCGAGACGTTATATATATATATATATATATATATATATATATATATATATATATATATATATAATATATATATATATATATATATATGATTTAGAAAGACTTGTTTTAAAATTGAATTCAAAGATTAATTTTGAACTTGTGAATCAACCCTTTGGTAAGCCATTGAACGAACTTCATTAGGACTCCTCCACGGCCTCAGTGCATTCAACAGACACTCACAAAAAAGAAACTGTGAATAAAAAATATTGATACTACAATTATATTTTAGATGATTAATGAAAAGATGATATCTAGTTACTGAAGGAAGCCCTCCACAGGCCCTATATTAATAAGAGCTCTACTTAGTGGGCAAATCCTTTATTCACAAAAATACTTAGTTTAAATTAACACATTAATCAAAATGATACATTAGTTAGACGCAAAAGACAGTATACGAATCGACTTATAGAATTAGATATACAGCTAATAGGTTTAAGAAATTAGTTGATATATTAATAAACACAAGCTTTTTGGATAGTATTCTAATGAAAATGTCTAAATCCAATATTCCTTTCATCAGACACAAATCTGTTCAAATGCTCAGAAGACACTACGCCATTAAAAATGAAAAGTTACTACACAGCTGCAAGCCCTTACCATCCGAGAGATTACTGGGTTCGGACACCGGACACAGCTTACCGTTCGGTACTTCACAGTACCGAGTAATATTAAACTCAGTACTATGAAGTACTGAGTTCGGTACTGTGAAGTACTAAGCTCATACTGAGCTCAGTACTGAGTAGGAGATGATGTGGCATATTTTCATTGAGCTCCGGATGTCATCCGATGTCGGAACCCAATAATTTCTCCTTCCATCCACATGCTCGTCGAAACAAAAAGAGAATCCTTTTACTGAACGGTCAGAGGCGCAATCATGAACGTATTGCTTACCGGTATTGATGTATTCCCAAAAAATTATCTTGATCAAGCACGAATCTCGAGGCAAAATCTAACCGGAAACTTCAAAAATTAAAATTAAGAGCATTCGAACTCCAATTTCAGCGAGCTTATAGTCAGACTGAGCGTCTCGGAAATACGAACCCAACGACACCAAATTCGACCCAATCCAAGCCCAAATGGGTCGAAATCAAGGACCCGAAGCGCCGTTGGAAGGTGCAAACCGCAATTTGAGTTACCAAACGGTCTCCGATTTTAACGAGCTTATACTCGAATCGAGCAACTCGACGAGATGAATCCAATGAGCCTAAGATCGCCGAATTCCGACATCATTAAGGCTTCCAAATGTCCAGCGAACGGTGCACGATCGAAGGGTTCAATATCGGCCGTCCATTCAAACCACTCCCTATTCGCCCCTTATTTCACACCTATTTACAATCCATGCCACTCTAGAAAAACTATAAATAAAGCCCTCGATCTTCACAAAGGGACTCAAGTGAAGAGAGAGAAGAAGAAGAGTAGAAGAAAAGAAATGGGAAAAGGCGAATCCTCTCCTCCTCGACCACCGCCTGAGCTCTCCCCGCCGTTTGAATACGCCGGAACTCTGCTGGATTTTCGGGAAACGACGGGATTCTGCAAAGCTTTGTAAATTTGCTTCAAGTTGTAATCTGATCGTCCTGATTTGTGGGACGAATCAGTTTCTTGTAATTTACAAAAACACTAGTGAAACTTTTCAACTGTGCACGACCCCGTATTTTTTTCCCTCTTTTGGATTTTCCACGTGAAAATCCTGATATTCATTTTCTTTTCTACTTGTGTTGAATATTCGTGGAACGCTCGGACGTGAATTTCTAAACTCTACCGCCGCGTATATTCTAGCCCGCAACAGTTTGGCATCGTCTGTGGGAAACGCTATCCCACAACTCCAAGTATTACTACAATGGTTAACAGGCGTAGCAGTCACATCATTGGAGCTTCCCGCTCCAACTCCCGCCAATCCAGAAATCTGTCTGCAAATCACAGACGCCCAATGTCTGCCTCTTTTCATCCTGGGGGGCAGAATGCTGCCGGAGAAGGGACCTCTGGACCTTCTTTAGAAGAAAGAATCCGGAAGATCGAAGAATCTCAGAATGAGATCCTTCAGCTCCTGCGACAGAATCGATAGCCGGCATTAGCACAACGGGAGAAAATTTTTCTCCCTCAGGATCCACCACGAGCTGATGATGTCCAATTTGAACATCCTCAAGCAGAAGTTCATATCCCTAAAAAATTTCCTCAGTCTCGACAGGATAATGAACTTGCCGATAAAGCAAGTTCTACACATGCTCTGCCCTCAACTCGGCAACCTCGCACTCTCCCATATCTCCCAGAAGACCCTGACCAACCACACGTTGCGGAGCTCCCTCATGACGCCCTACGTCACGAACTGCGAAAGTTGGTAAGGGAAGAATTCCCCCAAGGGGATGCAAGACAAACTCTTCGATAGAGAGACTTCTAGGAGTCATCACCTCTAACTGAGGCCATACTACAACATCCCATTCCGCTAGATTTAAATTACCCAGCATCGAGTCTTACGATGGAACGTCCGACCCGTACAAGCATATCAACCACTACAGAACCATTATGCATATTCAGCGAGCCTCAGACGCCCTCTGCCAAGTCTTTCCTGCCACCCTCAAAGGATAGGCTCAAACGTGGTTCTATTCGCTTCCGTCGGGAACGATCCCCTCATTTGTAAAATTGGCAAAAGCTTTTGTTGAGCAGTTCGTAGCCAACCGAAGAATTGCTAAGGATTCTTCTCACCTCTCCGGAATCAGCTAAAGCAAAGGAGAATCTTTAAAGGAGTATTTTCAGCGATTCTCCACTGAAGCTCGACAAATCCCAGGAGTAGATCAAGAACTGTTGAGAGGAGTCTTCTTTGGAGACCTTCGCCCTGGCCCCTTCTATTCAGCACTTATGCGTGACACTATTCCTTCGTATGCCGATTTAATTCACCGGGTAGATGCTCAAATCTCGACGGACGAGGCTATAAACACCCATAGGAAACAATTTGAATAATCTACTGGAAAGCGCAAGGGTGCACCAGTGACAGATAATTCTTCCTCACAACGAAAGAAGCAAGGGAAGAACAATTTGCCCCCGAGGCATCCATTGCCATGACGAGAACCTCGACACGAGGAGTACACTCCTCTCAATACGTTTCGAGTAAATGTATTAATGGTTGTTCGAGATCAAGATACGGTAAAGTGGCCACATTCCTTGAAGCCGAACACAGGAAATCAGGACCAATACTGCCACTTCCATCGTAGTCGTGGCCACACTACAGAAGCCTGCAAACAACTGGAGGAAATTGAAAAGCTTATCCGTCAAGGCTATCTTCGACAGTTTATTCAGGATCCACCTACCTGAGAGGAAACTCGTCCCGCTGGGGGGCAAGATCGACAATAGAGGCCACCAATAAATAATCGAATAGTAGTTGAAAAAATTGAGACAATAGATGGAGGCCCTTTGTTTTCCAATAAAATCTTTTTGGTTGTAGATGAAATTCCAACTCCAAAGAAAGCTCGTGTAGATCACGCCATCACCTTTGATGATTCCCACTTGGAGGGAGTAAAAACCCCTCACCAAGATCCGCTTGTTATCAATGCAGGCATAGGTGACCCATGCTACAATGCTAAGAGAATTCTTGTGGACAACGGTACCTCTGTAGATATCCTGTTTTACTCTACCTTCCTCAATTTGGGTCTCGCCAGAGAGAAGCTTCAACCTGCGGCAGGTCCTTTATATGGATTTGATAATCGACCTGTGCAAGTTGAAGGGATAATCAGTCTCCTAGTTGTACTTGGAGAATTCCCCCGACAGTCTACACACTCTGTCTAGTTCGTCGTTGTAAAATCTGAATTGGCTTATAATGCTATCTTTGGGAGGCCACTCTAGTCAAATTTTGGGATTATCACCTCTATCCCTCACTTCAAGCTAAAGTTTCACACTCCGATAGGAGTTAGTGTGGTGTGGAGATCAACAAATAACACAAATCTGCTATCTCAGGCAAGTCAAAATACGCCAGACGGATACTTTAAGCATTGAGGACTTTGATTTCCGGAACGAGGAAATTCCTCAGAGAGCTTCCTCGGTAGAAGAACTCACTACTGTATCTATCTCTGAAGAATATCCTTCAAAAATGATACATATTGGATCACTTCTCTCAGACGACGAAAAGAAAGAGTTCACAGATTTTCTACGAGAAAATCAGGATGTTTTCGCATGGAGCCCAGCAAATATGCTCGGGATTGACCCTGAAGTAATTGTACACTCCCTTAAGGTCAATTCGGCGAACAAACCAATCATTCAGAAGAAACAGAATTTTGCACCAGATCATCAGCAGGCGATCGAACAAGAGGTGGACAAACTCCTAAATGCCGGATTCATACGAGAAGTGTATTATCCTACTTGGCTGGCAAATGTCTTGGTTTGGAAGGGGAGCTGTGCATGGAGAATGTGCATAGATTACATAGATCTTACTAAAGCCTGCCCAAAAGATAGCTTTCCTCTTCCGCGTATCGACCAGTTAGTCGATACCACTTCTGGGCGACAAATGTTGAGTTTTATGGACGCCTACTCCGATTACAACCAAATCAAGATGTATTCGACTGATGAAGAAGCGACAACATTTCAAACAGACAAAGGGTTGTATTGTTACCGAGTGATGCTCTTCGGGCTCAAAAACACTGGAGTAACTTATCAACGCCTCATGAATAAGGTTTTCAAAACCCTTATTGGGCGTAATATGGAAGTGTACGTGGACGACATGTTGGTGTAGAGTCTCGAAAAGCCTCAACATATCTCTGACTTGAAGCAATGTTTCCATTTGTTGAGATGTTATAATATGCGCCTCAACCCCTCCAAATACGCCTTCGAAGTCGCATCTGGAAAATTTTTGGGTTTTATGGTAACCCACAGAGGAATTGAAGCCAATCTCAAAAAGATCAAGGCATTAAGAGATATGGTGCCACCTAGAAACATCAAAGAAGTCCAAAGGCTAAATAGGAGAATTGTAGCATTATCTCGTTTCCTAGCACGCTCAGGAGACAAGTACCTGCCTTTCTTCAAAGTACTCAGAGGCGCTCGTAGCTCTGGGTTTCAATGAACAGATGAATGCCAGGAAGCCTTCGAACAGTTACGAAAGTATTTGGCTTCCCCGTCGCTACTTTCTAAACCGACACCAGGAGAGAAGTTGTATCTATACATAACTGTTTCTGTCCAAGCCATCAGTTCGGTTTTGGTACGAGAAGAAAATACAGCACAACGCCCTGTCTACTTTGTTAGTAAAATTCTATCTAAAACGAAGGGGCGTTATCCCTTAGCAGATAAGACGGCATTAGCGTTAGTTTATTCTGCCAGAAAACTATGCCCCTACTTTCAAGCCCACTCTATTGGGGTTTACACAAATCTGCCGCTGAAAAGTACTCTGCAAAAACCAGAAGCATCGAGTAGGCTCGTCAAGTGGTCTGTAGAACTGGGAGAATTTGACATCCACTACTTGCCTAGACCCGATATCAAATCTCAAGCACTTACAAATTTCGTGGTTGAATGCATCGTCCCAATATCCGATGTTCAACCAAATACTTTATCTTCTCCTCCGTGTTGGACATTTTATGTTGATGGATCCTCTGGAAGTTCTGGTGCGGGGGGCTGGAATTCTGTTAATATCCCCGTAAAAAACTACTCTTGAGTATGGGCTCCGACTCAAGTTCCCGACAACAAACAACATGGCAGAATACGAAGCCCTTATTGCTGGATTAAGGCTAGCAGTCGATTGCGAGGTGCAGAACCTAGTAATCCACACTGATTCACAACTAGTCCCTTCTCAGGTGGAAGGAGAATTTGATATCCACAACCCACAACTAGCCCAATATAGTAGTATTGTGAAATTGCTCTTGGCCCGAATAGGAGAATATCAGATCGTACATGTTCTCCGAGAGCAAAATGCAAGAGCAGATGCTCTTTCAAAACTTGCAACATCAACGACGGGAGACATCTACAAGAGAAAATGTGTTTAGGAGATCCACTTTCCAAGTATTCAGGGTCCATGGGTATACAATCAATCGATGAAACAAGGGAGGTGTCTTGGATCAATCCCATCTTATCTTTTTTACAAGATGGGATACTGCCTAAAGAACCCATGGCTGCAACAAGATTTCAAAGACGAACAAAAAATTTCACCATTATTGGTGGTGAATTGTATAAGCGCGCTTTCACTGGACCATATCTGAAGTGTCTTCCACCTTCAGAAGCTGATTATGCACTCCATGAAGTTCATTCGAGAGTATGCGGAGAGCATTTGAGAGGAAGAGCTTTGGCTTATAAAATTATGATACAAGAATTTTATTGGCCTACAATGAAGCAGGATGTGCTTGAATTCACACGAAAGTGTGAAAACTGCCAATTGCATTCCAATCTCACCCATACTCTAGCTCTGGAACTTGCATCACTGCAAAGTCCCTGCCTTTCGCCCAATAGGGAATTGACATAATGGGACCCTTCTCTATAGCCACAGGACAACGAAAATTCATCATCCTGGTTGTAGATTACTTCACGAAATGGGTGGAAGCAGAACCCCTAGCAAAAATTACCGAAGCAAATGCCAAACAATTCTTATGGAAGAATATAATTTGTCGATTCGGTATTCCAACAAAGGTCATCACCAACAACGAAACTCAGTTTACTGGAAAAATCTTTACATCGTTCTGTAAAGATTTTCATATTCAACTCATCCACACGGCTGTCGCCCATCCTCAAGCAAATCAGTAAATGGAGGTTACAAATCGAACAATTCTGAAAGGGCTGAAGACACGCCTAAGGAAGGCTGGGGCGCAATGGGTTGAAGAACTCCCAAATATCTTCTGGGCTTACCGTACCAAGGCCAGGACTCCTACAAGAGAGACTCCATTTAACCTTTATTTTGGTATAAAAGCAGTCATACTAGTGGATATTAGAGTCCCAAGCAACAGAGTTCAAACTTTTGACTTCAATAACAACGAGGAGAAACTCAGGACAAATTTAGATCTCCTCCCTGAAGCAAGGGATGAAGCCTCATTCAGGGTCGCTGCATACCATCAACGGATCGCTCGTCACTACAATCGGAGAGTAAAACCTAGAACTATTTCCATTGGGGATTTAGTTCTGCGAAGCATCGAAGCTGCTAGAAAAGGCCCTCAACGCAATAAGCTCTCCCCCTATGGGAAGGTCCTTGGTGGCGGCTATGATCAAGCCTGGAACCTTCAAATTGAAAGATGCCAACGGAAAAATGCTTCCCCGAACTTGGAATGTGGGCAACCTTCACAAGTGCTATCAGTAGAAGTTGATGACACTACCCGTTTGTTGTTAATGTCGTTCATAGTATTTGTCTTGCTCTATAAATATGTTTTATATCTTTTCAAGTTTTTCAAACGCTCTTTGTATGTTGATTGTAGAAGAACACTTCTTGTTGTATCCCTAAGTTTACTAGGGAGTTGTCGTATTGTTTTATATAATACAGTAATGTGATGTTTGCTTTGTCATTGTACTGTCTCTTCTATTCGAGCTTTTTTCCTATGATTCAAAAAATACACAACTAATATTGTATCTCAATCACTAGACGACTAATTCCAGGGGGATCTGGTCCGACCTCTTCCACACACATTTAAATCATCAAGCAAGTGCTTTGATTAACAACCTCGGATAGCTCAGAGTGTCCCAAAGCGGATATCTCTCGCATTTGTGCAAGTCAAAAAGAATACCTTAACATTCAAGTTAACATATATGAAAAAAAAGACTTTTTATATATATAAAACACACAAACATCAAGTACATCATCTAAAAATAGCAACACACGAACAACAGGAACATACATACAATCACCGCAACAAAAATAAAAGCGACACAAAAAATATCAAAATAATTCTACAGAATCTCAAGATCATCATCGTCGTCCTCCTCCAAAGAGAAGATATTTTGCAAATCACTCTCCAATTCTTCACAGTCAGAATCTGGAGAAGGATCACCAAAAGCCTGGCTCGGAGTCAACCCTCGATCTCCCCTCCGTTCTTATGTTGCACTGCACGAACGCCCTTCATGAAGCCTTTAATGAAGCCATCTTCTATAAGCTCTGCTTCTAAAGCCTTCAACTCTACATCATAAAAATAATCGCGAGCTTCCTGGACTTGATCCTTGACAAATATCTTAAAAACGTAAGATTTTTTGAACACTTCTACGATTGCAGATGGTGACAGCTGAGCTACCTTCTCCGACAACTTGTTCAGGAGCTTCTTATTCTCAACCTCAAGGATTTGCATATTTTTTAGTTGTTGGTTGTTTGTTGCCTCTGCCTCCACCAACTGTATATGCAAACGATCCATCCGCTCATTCTGGGAAGAGGCTAAAGCAATCTTGTTCGCCAATTCTGTTTTGCATTGTTCAAGTTTATTCTCCACCGTCTTCTTCTCCTTCACTCTGACATCGTATTTTTTCTTGTATTCCCCCTGAAGGTATTTAACCTTCACGAATTCATCGTTCCAGTCATCAAAGATTTTGTTCACCTCAACGTACTGTTCAAAAAAAAATCAACAAGCAAAAAGTGTATCCCTGAAAATGTGTATATAAATACAAGGGAAATTGAGAGAGGGTGAACTCGCCAACTCCTCGGCTCGTCGACGACCAATGCACTTATGTTTCAGAACATCCTCTGGAATGTATATCCTGAACGGAGAAAAGCGAGGACCCTTACCGGCAACTGTCAAAACTTCGTCCGACTTCTTCTTCTTAGGCGCCTGTGAATCTCCCTCACCCTCAGGTCGCTTGGATTGAATTTTTTGGGTCTCCGGGACTTTTGCAGATTTCTTCAACTTCTGTGCATGCGTCCTCCCTGCATGAGTGGATAGTCCCACCTTGAATAAATATTCCTCGTCTATGTATCTGCTCAGACAACGCATCTCATAAAGCAAGATATCAATATCAAGAAGCTTCAACATACTAAACAAGTCTTCCGCTCCAAAATGAAGGGGGATATGTAGCTCCTTCAACTTTCCTTATCTTTCTTGGAGGCCCCAATCGTTCTGCAACGAAGAAGAAATCGCTAACCCAATCTTTGGATGGATCCCGCGTACAAATATCCAACCACTTGGATCTGAAGTAGATACGGCCCTACGCATCTGTATAGATATGCCCCATCCGGGAAAGGCATTCTGCAGACAATACCACTCCGCGGTCTCTGAAAAATGCGATCAGGCCCACTACGACTTACATAGCCTGATAGGAAAATTGAGACAAACTCAATCCGCAAATCGTCAAGATATCAATTAGTTCAGGAGGCAGCGAAAATCATAACCCCGCTCGCAAACTAAACTCGTACACTGTCACGTATCCCTTGGGAGGGAAGAAGACACGAACAGATCTCGCCGGCACCTTCATCACTAAATCATTAGGAAAATGAAACTTTTTCCTAAAAGAGATGAAAGAATCTTCGATGATGGTGGAGATAACGTCATCAGCTTTTGTCTCCTTGGGAACCTTCTTCGAACCCTCAGAACGGGCAGTAGGGTGATCTTCTACGACGGAAATATCTTTGGTAAAGGTGCGATCACCCATTTCGATTTCCTTGCTAAAGGGGATGCAATTCTAAGTAGGGAAGATCTCCTACAAAAGATAGCAAAAAGCCCCTAGAGCAGGAAAAGAAAAGGGTGGAAAGCCGGGAGAGATTTCTCCTAAACTTCTGCACGAGAGGAGGGGCGCTAATTCTAGCAGGGGAAATTTCCCACTCGAAAAAAGTGAAAGCCTCAACCGTTAGAAAGCCGAGGGGGAGGAGAAGAAATCCCCTAAACTTCTGCATAATAGGAGGGGCGCTAAGTCGAGCAGAGGAAATTTCTCACTCAAAAATAGAGGAAGCCTCAACTATCAGAAAGCTAGAGGGAGAAGAATGAAAAAGTGCAAGTTTTCTAAAGGCCTAGGGGGGCCTATTTATAGGTTTTGGAGAGAATGAGGGGGAGTTGCTGTCATTTTCGAAATCCCCAATTTTTTAAATTTTTTGAGATTTTTTTGGAATTTTTTTGACCCAAAAATAGCAAAAAATGAGTTTTTTAGGCTGGTGGGGCCCACTTAAAGGCCGTGGCAGCCAGAAATCTACTCGCACAGCACGCGAATCAAGACCCGCAGCGCGGATCGCGCGCAGCCATTGGATCCACGCGGATCCAGCGCTGTGCGGCAGCAGCGTGCGCGGCACGCCTCGCGACAGCGGCGCGCGGCAACTGCCAAGCGCATGAGCGAGCGCGGCAACTGCCCAGCGCTTGAGCGGGCGCAGGAGCACGCGCGCGGCGGCCAGTCTGGCCGGTTCGACTACTCGATCAATTTCGTACCCATTTTTCGCCTCGAAAACACCAAATCGGACATTTTTTGGGTCCCCGGTACAATTATTCAATGTCCCGGACTCAATTTCGGCACTATCAAAACCGTTCGAGGCTTCTACACAAAAGATTAAATCTAAGTCACTCGGAAAAAATTCTCTAAAATTCATGACGCATATTTTCGAACTCCTGATGCTACGAAGTCCAAAGATAGGAGGCAACTGATGCATTCTAAAAAAATTATCTTGATCAAGCACGAATCTCGAGGCAAAATCTAATAGGAAACTTTAAAAATTAAAATTAAGAGTATTCGAACTCCGATTTCAGCGAGCTTATAGTCAGACTGATCGTCTCGAAAATACGAACCCAACGACACCAAATTCGACCCAATCCGAGCTTAAATGGGTCCAAATCAAGGACCCGAAGCGCCGTTGGAAGGTTCAAACCGCAATTTGAGTTACCAAACAATCTCCGATTTTAACGAGCTTATACTCGAATCGAGTGGCTAGACGAGACGAATCCAACGAGGCCAAGATCGTCGAATTCCGACATCATTAAGGCTTCCAAATGTCCAGCGAACGGTGCACGATCGAAGGGTTCAATATCGGCCGTCCATTCAAACCACTCCCTATTCGCCCCTGGTCTAACACCTATTTACAAGCCATGACACTCCATAAAAACTATAAATAGAGTCCTCATTCTTCACAAAGGGACTCAAGTGAAGAGAGAGAAGAAGAAGAGAAAGGGGAAAAGGAGAATCCTCTCCTCCTTGACCACCGCTTGAGCTCTTCCCGCCGCCTGAATACGCCGGAACTCTGCCGGATTTTCGGGAAACGACAGGATTCTGCAAAACTTTGTAAATTTGCTTCAAATTGTAATCTGATCGTCCCGATTTGTGGGACGAATCAGTTTCTTATAATTTATAAAAACACTAATGGAACTTCTCAGCTGGGCGCGGCCCCGTGGTTTTTTCCCTCTTCTGGGTTTTCCACGTAAAAATCCTGATGTTCATTTTCTTTTATAATTGTGTGCTGAAAATTCGTGCAACGTTCAAACATGAATTTCTAAACTCTACCACCGTATATATTCTAGCCCGCAACAAGTATAAATGCTTTTGTTTAACTATCGCTGATTTAAAGCACCCCCAGAATTGCTACCAGTTAGCTTTAGCACAGAAAGTCACAGCGTTGAAAATGTATGCATACAAAATTGAGCACATGAAAAACAAGTGACTTCATTGTTTCAAGACAATGGCAAACATAAAGTTACAGTGAAGAACATTAGTAGCAATATTCTTAATTAAAATTAGTTCACATTAAGAACATAAATTCAAAGTTACTGAATAAGTAGCAAGCCATCTTCACTCATCTGCAATACACAAAATAACACAAAATGAGGAAATGAATGATGCTCAGAGGAGTTATCATAATTCAAAAATGCTTGACGAGTTTGAAACTAACCATTTTGTGATAAGGAAGTGGTGGGTGAGAAATCAGAAGAGACCATCGGTATCGAAATGGAGAGCTGAGTGGTGGCAAATGAGGCACGATTTGACCGTTCATCCACTTCAAGATCAGACCATGAATCCCTCTTCATTGGCCATTCATCAAAGAAGGCTAGGAGTGGTTGCACAGTTTTCACAGTTGGCTCTAATGAACTAAAGTCGCTCCCAAAGAATGAATCCTGGTTCTGTTGATGCATGGACCTAACTGTGACAGACCTAAGATCTTGCATTGGTTGAAGCTGAAGGTAATTGTTCTGGATGAAAGAGTCGTCTCTCTCTTTGGATAGTGGAATTGAAGAGATCGAGGATGGCATCAAGCTCCATGAATTGTCGAATGAAGAGTTCATGGAAAGATCTCTCCCAGTTCTAGAAGCTTCTAAGAAGAAACTACACTTGTCCAGCTCAGGTTTCGATTCATTAATGTACCTGAATGTCTAGGTTAGATGACAGAATATGCATCCATGAGCAACCAGAATCATAGAATGCACGATGCAGCAAAATCAATTTTCTCTTCAAATCTTAAGTTTATCAATAAAGAGCAGAGCTGATTGTGATTGCATTAGTTTTTATGATGGATTTTTTCTATGTAAATATTGATTGATAAGGCATCAATGATAAATGATTCCTAAAAGGTCTGCTTTGGAACCCCTGGTCATGAAATATTTAGAACAGATGAAGAAGAGTTGCTGCTGCACTAGAACCAGAAGTGTGCAAACAAATACAATTTTATATATGTTGAAAACAAAATTAATTATCTAAGATAATTGATACTGGACATTCACATAGCATATATCTATAGAAGTGATGATTACACTCTCAATGGTTAATTTTTTTTTCAAAACTAGTTATTTCACTCCACTGAAGAGACAAGATTGTGCAATTCTTATCTTTGCAGGCATATTAACCACAACAGCAGTAGTAGAATCATTCGAATACTTTGGAAATAAGTTCAATCTTTCTGTCTATAGTCCAGCATAACAAGAAGAATGGGAGACCAGACGCTATCTTTAAGCTTGATCACAAAGTGGGTATATTTAAAAAGTTCGAGAAATGATTACAAACAACCTGTTAAGCAAAAAGTCACTGTAGATAAATATCTAACAGAACAAGACACTCTTAATAATGAGGCGTAACACAAAAGTATACGGAACAAAAAAAAAACCCAAACTGTGAATTAGAATAAGTTTTCACCGTTTAGAAGTTTACAGAATTGTTGAATAAAAACATGAAAAGAAAAATATACTTTCCATCAATATTATGAAGAAAGTTAGAATAAAATTCTATCAAGGCACATGATAGGAAATACTTAAGTTCGCAAGTAATCCTATCGGATCTACTTGAGTTCACAAGCAAACCTAACAGTAATCGGTAAAAATAGCGAGAAAACGAAGAAATCGTGGTAGAAGAACAATCAAACGATAGAAAAATTTTATAGAAAACAAAGGGAAACAAGAACAAAGCAAAGATACAAGAGATCATCAATTCGAGAGGAGGATCGTCTCTCCAAAATCTCTAGACAAGAGAGTCTTGAGCCCAAGTCGCCAAGAAACCCTAATTCCAATCAATCAAAACATAATCTCTCCTAATCCCTCTCATCCTCTTTAATACAAAAGCTTTTCTAATCTAATTTCCTTCCCAAGCCCTAGCAACCCCCTCCTTTTAAATTTCAAATCCCTTGGACAAGTGGGGCCCACCCTACGGGCGGACTAATTCCGCCTCTTGTAGACTTGCTGAACCGACCCTTGGGCAGGCTGGGCCGATTCAACCTGAACCGGCAAATCAATACCGCTCTCCCAAAGAATCACCTTGTCCTCGAGGTAAAAACCAGGAAACTTATGTTTCACCCAATCGTATGGCTCCTAAGTGGCCTCGTAGTCAGGAAGGTTCTTCCACTTGATCAACACTTAGTTTCATCTTCTTACTGGCGAACCTCCACCAGCTCTAAGGGTTCCAAAACTACCTTTAAATCCTTAGTAAGTGTTGCCGGTAACTCGGGGTTAGATGTATAGTCACCAATGGCCTTTCTCAAGCTGTGATACATGAAAGACTGGATGTATAGTCGCCGTTGGTGGTAGTTTTAGTCGATATGCTACTACTCCGATCTTCTCCAGCACTTCATAAGACCTAAAGTATCTTGGAGCAAGCTTCTCATTTCTCCTGTTAGCGACTGTCTTCTGTCTGTACGATCGGAGCTTCAAGAATACTCTCTCCCTCACTTCAAACTAAATGTCTTTCATATGCCCATCAGCTTGTTTCTTCATAATCTGTTGATCCCTCAGCATATGTCTCTTCAACTCTTTCAGCACTCTATCCCTCTCCTCCAAGTACTCCTTTACTGAAGAAACTAGAGTACTGCTACTCCCAAAGTGCACCAAGTAGAGAGAATCACTTTCGTACAATACCTTGAATGATCTCATCTAAGAAGCAGAATGAAAAGAGATATTGTACTACTCAGCCCATGATAGCTACTTAGCCCATAGCTTGGGTGTCTCCGATACAGAGCATCTAAGGTAAGTCTCCAAGCTATGGTTCTAGTTCCATCTGGCCATCCGTTTGTGGGGGGATGTGCTCCTCTTCAGAACTATCCCCTGTAACCTGAACAACTCTCTCCAAAAAATGGCTGAGGGACATCTTATCTCTATCTGATACTATCACCTCTAGTACTCATGTAATCTAACCACCTCTGTGATGAAAGCTAAAGCCACTGTTACTATTGTTTAGAGGTGTCGGAGAGGAATGAAATGTGTATACTTGCTCAACCTATCCACCACTACTAGAATCCCTCTGAAACCTTCTGAGTAGGACAACTCATCTATGAAGTTCATGGATATCTCCTCCCATACTCGTCTTGGTAGAGCCAACGGCTGTAGTACTCCTCCTGGTGATATAGCCAGGTATTTATTCCTTTGACAGATCTCACATCTGACTATCATCTTCACTACATCTTTATGCATCCCCTTCAAGTACAATTTTGAAGTTAGCCTTCGGTATGTTTTTTGCATGACTGAGTGGCCCCCAACAGCGCTTCTATGAAACTACTGGAGTAAGTTTGGGATGTGGATCGAGGTCCAGGGCATCACAAACCTCTCTTGATATAACAGTCTGCCCCCCTCCAATGAGTACCCTAGGTGGCTACCCTCTTCCTTCAATAATTTTTCTCTAATCTTTCCCGAACCCTCATCCTTAGCACTTTCGTCTCTAATGACCTCCCAATCAAGCATCAAAGGAACAGATAGTGCCACTATCTACAACTCCTCCATACATCTGGATAAGGCATCTATCGCCTTGTTCTCCACTCCTAACCTATACTAAATCTCAAAATCATATCCCAGCAACTTGGATAGCCACCTTTGATGCTCCGTAGTCACCATCCACTGTTCCAGAAGGTATTTCAAGCTCCGCTTATCTGTCCTGACAATGAAATTCCTCCCAAATAGTTAGGGCCGCCACTTCTGGATGGACATCATGATCGCCATTAACTCTCTCTCATAGACTGACTTCAGCTTGGCTCTAGCAGTCAACACTAGGCTGAAATAGGCAATGGGCCTATGACTCTGTATAAGCACAGCAACCAACTCGTATCCGGACGCATCTGTCTCCACTATGAAGATCTGAGTGAAATCTGAAAAAGCTAGGACTGGTACCAAAGTCATAGCCTTCTTTAAGCTCTCAAATGCTGATGTGGCCGACTCCCCTCATATGAAACCGTCCTTCTTCAACTGCTCAATGAGTGGCCATGCTATGATGCTGTATCCCTTTACAAATCTTTTGTAGTAACATGTCAGTCCAAGAAATCTCCTCAACTCTTTCAAATTTTTAGACACTGGCCACTTTAGCATTGTCTCAATTTTGGACTGATATATTGTCACCCCATCTTTTGATACAACATGGCCCAAATACTCTACACTGACTTGTGCGAGGCAGCACTTCTTCAAGTTGGCCCTCAGCTGGTGCTCCTGCAGCACCTCTAATACTCTTTTTAAATGCTCCAGTGCTCCTCCTCTATCCTGCTGTAGACAGGATATCATCAAAGAATACCAATATAAATTATCTGAGATAAGGTTTGAAAACCTTATTCATAAATGCCTGGAAAGTATTTGGAGTATTGGTGAGGCCAACAGGCATCACCAGACTCATAGCGTCCCTCATGAGTTCTAAAGGACGTCTCGGGTACATCCTCCTTCATCCGGATCTAATGGTATCCCGATTTCAAGTCTATGTTGCTAAAGATTACTATTCCACTCAATTCATCTAACAGCTCATCAATAACTGGTATAGGAAAATTGTCAAATATCATTTCCTTGTTAAGCGCTCCGTAGTCCACACAAAATCGCCAGCTGTCATTATTCTTCTTCACCAATAGAACTGGACTAAAGAAGGGACTGATGCTAGATCTGATGATTTCTGCCTCTAGCATCTCTATAATCAACTTTTTAATTTCATCTTTTTGAAACTGAGGATAGCAAAAAGGTTGTATACTGATGGGTGGCACACCCTCCCTCAATATGTTGGTGTGTTCCTGCTTCCTCTGCGATGGCAATCCCTGAGGTGGCTGAAACATCTCTTGAAATTGCTGAATCAACGGCTGTATGGAGAGAGGTATGTCCCCTCCCTCTTCCAATCTAGCTCCCTCCAAACTGTACAGCTCCATCAAATATCCTTCGCCTACCAACTGTATATCCCTCACCATAGTTTTAAGAGAAATTATGGATTTGGATAACCCTACATCTCCCTTAATCACCACCTTCATTCCATCTACCATCAACTCCATCGTGAGTGCTCCTCAATTCACTTTTGTGTCTCCCAAAGTCTGCAGCCTTTTCATACCCAGGATAATATATATACTCCCAAGCTCCAGGGGAAGGAAATCTTCCCTCACTTGAATCCCCTAAATAGTCAGTAACACTCTTATACAAATCCCCTAGCCTTTCTCCACCTTCCCTATACCCATCATCACCCCGTAACAACTAGTATCCACTAATCTCAGTACTCTTATTTGGTCGACAACCTGAATGAAAATGAAATTATTGGTAACCTCACTATCAATCAGCACCACCACCTCCATATCCTCTATCTCCCCCTTCACTTTCATTGTATGATTCGTAGTGAATCCTACCATTGAGTTAAGGGAAACCTCGGCCAGATTCAAATACACTTTCTCCTCCATCTCCTCTGTCTCCTCCTCACCTCCCTCAGTTTCCTTATCATCATAGACGGTGAGAACCTGAAGAGTTCAGTCCTTGCACCGATGCCCTGGCGTATACTTTTCATCGCACCTGAAGCACAACCCCTTAGCCCTCTTCTCTTACATCTCTTTTTCTACCAGCTGCTTAAAATTTCCCCCACTTCCTCCTCCCCCTATCTTCTCTTTGGTGGCCTCCCGACTTCCTCCTATTGCAAGACCTTTAGGTGCTAGATGGGTGGTTGTCATTTTGGAAGTGCCCCCCGTGCTACTACTCCTGGCTCCCCTCTCCAGATTTCCTTGATTTTCCACCAGTTGGGCCAACTTCATGGCCTCACCCAAGTCACGGGGCATCATAACCTTCACTGGTGCTCGAATCTCCGCCTTCAACCCCTTTATGAAATTCTCCTCCAATACCGTATCTGATAAACACTCCATCCTGCTAGCTAGGTGGTCAAATCGCTCCCTGTAGTCAGCTATTGATCCCTCCTACGTCAGAGCAAATAACTGCTTATAAAAATCTCCTCCCCGTTTGGTTTGAAAATGTTCTATTATGTAGTCCTTGAACTCCCTCCAGTTCTTGATAGGTCTCCTCTAGTTTCTCCACTGATACCAAGACAGAGCTTTTCCTTCCAAGCACAAGCCTGCCGCTATCAGCTTCTCATCCTCCGTCAGCCCATTAACAGCGAAGTATCACTCCATCTTATAAATCCACCCATATGCATCTTCTCCTTCGAATATGGGCATCTTCAACTTCCAAACCTTCTGATCGCCACCATTCCCCCTTATTCTTCCATAGTTTCCTCTCTCCCAAGCGTTATGCCCTCCCCACGTTTCCTGGTCTTCCCTTGCCCTGCCATAGCCCAACCCCCCTTCGAAATCCCCCCTTCTTTCTTCAGAATCAGCACCTCGGTGGCTAATGTATCCCTCCTGGCATTCCCCATATCCACCTCCTCTTTCTTCCCTCTGGATAGGCTCCAGATGGGGTGTTCTTCTTTTTCCTTCAATGATTTCCAACTCATCTTCCTCTCTATGAATTTCAAAATTCGTGCTTTTTTCTTTCACCCCTTTTGTCACGGAAGCCGCCGTTTGGTTTTGAATTTTTAACATTTTCTTCATCATGTACCGGAGATCGGCTACTTGTCCTTCCATGTAAGAAATCCTTTCCTCCATCATTGTTTTAATTTGATTTATCTTCCCTTCAAGCCTTTCCTCCAAAGCATCCACCTTCTTGGCCGCCATCACAATCTTGAATTTGTAGATTCACAAAATTTGGATTTGGAACTCCAAAAAAAACAACTTTCCTCTTTTCCGAACCAAAAATCATTGTTGGACTTTGCCGAAAACAACCCTACACCGGTCCCAAGACTTGCTCTAATACCAATTTGATAAAAAATACTTGAGTTCGCAAGTAATCATATCGGATCTACTTGAGTTCGCAAGCAAACCTAACAATAATCGGTAAAAACAGCGAGAAAAAGAAGAAATCGTGGTGGAAGAACAATCAAACGATAGCAAATATTATAAAAAACAAAGAGAAACAAAAACAAAACAAAGATACAAGAGATCATCAATTCGAGAGGAGAACCGTATCCCAAATCTCTAGACAAGAGAGTCTAGAGCCCATGTCGCCAAGAAACTCTAATTCCAATCAATCAAAACATAATCTCACATTATCCCTCTCATCTTCTTTAATACAAAAGCTTTCCTAATCTAATTTCTCTCCCAAGCCCTAGCCGCCCCCTCCTTTTAAATTTCAAATCCATTGGATAAGTGGGGCCTGACCTATGGGCAGGCCAACCCAAAGAAGGCGAACTGATTCCGCCTCCTAAAGACTTGCTGAACCGACCCTTGGGCCGGCTGGGTCGGTGCATCCTGAACCAGCATATACGCACAATAACCATATCTTCTTTTTTTTTTATAAGGATACAAGATAGTACTTCAAGTGTAGCAAGGCATTTCTTGTTTTGTAAGAAAAAGATGTTTTTCGTAGAAAACTAATGAGTTAGTTGTTATCTTGCAGATGGAAACAGATAGCAACCAAATAAAATTTCTAGTAGCGTTTAATAGAAAAATTTATTGCATCCATATAAAAATTCTAAACAAGGCATCTCATCCTAAAGAATTTCAAAGAATGTCTAACGATAGTTGAAATTAAATGAAACTTTAGCGCCATAACATGATCGATTTAAGATAAAAAGCACAACAAGATGCTTAAAAAAATATTCATTTATGCCTAATAATTTGCATGACTGTACAGTAGTGTTTAACAAGATTTAGATAAGTATGATGATAGAAAAAAACCAAGGGTAGGCAGCCAAAAAAAGTATTTAAAAAATGAAGCTTTATCAGCCTATCATAAAACGTCAAGAGAAAAAAAAAACGAGGAAAACATAAATATAAACCACAGATAAATGTAGCATCAAATGTATGTCATTTGGAAGGCAACCTTCAAAATAAATAAATTAATTAATAAGCAGGCAGGTTAAGAGGGACAAATAAGCCATATGAAATCTGTCAAAACTATAATTTTCGATGGTCTTCATCTATTCAAAAAGTTTATTAAGGGCTCATTTGGTTTCTTGCACATGTAAAGAATGCTTTAAAAAATGAAGTTGTTTCCACGTATTTTGAAAGCAAAAATGAAAAGAAGAATTTTGAAGGTTTTCAACTTTTCGGAGAGTTAAAATTCACATAGATTTATAACTTCATTCAACCAAATGATAGAATACAATAAATCCAGCATTTATCAATACATTTTTTACTAATTTGAAGCAAACAAATGAGCCCTTAATATAAATATCCAATGACCTACCAATAACTTAATGATTAACAATGACTTGTTATGCAATAGGTCAAATATTGACACATGGCATTGTTCCAATGGTGGTCATTAAACTGGTCTTCATTACTGAAAAATGTATCAATTTTATATGAATAAATGTTATCCCAGTAGAGTCACATTAGTTGCTCAATATCACATGTTCCATATGTATAATACATACACAAATAAGTTCTAAATAAAACACACATCAAAAGAATAATATCATTAATCATATAAACTACTTCTCTCATAGAATAATTCCTTATTTTATTCAAAGTTCAGCAACTAAACAAAATTTTTTGCCAAGTGAAGCAGTAAAATATTGCATAGTAAAAATGAGAGGATACTGCTATATTTGCTCATCTGACAGCGTACATTTTATTTTATCATAGTAAAGAAACCTAAGAAAAAAATATGCCATCAATGAACCAAACTATTGCATACTAAACATTAGGGGATTATAGTTTATTATAGTTACTAATTAACATGGCTCACCATGTCAGCTTACTTTATAATTAATATGAATAGCCTGTGTCACAACATAAACATACTTTGCTGTCATGATAGGAAGAAACAAATCAGATCTGCAAATCTATTGTCAAGAGAATCACATAAGAAGATACAAGACTACATAAATAACCCATTCACTACCATATTTATTAATTTTTATCATAAGCAATGAAAATGTTAGGGGAATTCTTCATCTTCACACTTCAGATGAGCACAAAATTTCTAGGATGTGTTAGATCAATCTGCATGCAACTTCAAGGAAAAGATATACCCATAAGATATAGAGCAAGAGTTTAATAAGAATAATAACTGCCAACTTAAGAAAATACGCAGGTAAATTTGGAAGCTAAAAGGAAATACTGATTGCTAAAGCGTTGAGGCCTGAGCTACTCGGTGAGTAGAACCCCCATAAAAGATATATTTAAGCCATACATATGGCCACTTAACTCATTGTTACTCAAGTTCATTTGCTATAATTCATATTCAGATTCTCTAGTGTTACCATGGTGCTATAGAGATACTCTTAACCAATCCTAACGTCCAATCCACTTTAAAATGATTAATTAGTCTAAACCAAAATGAATTTACACAAGAAATTACTAGAGTTAATTCCAACGTCCCATAGTTAATTAGACAGCAGATATTGGTCAATTGTTAAGCATTTCAACAATTGCTGGCCACGATAATTTTGGAGAACCCGAATGCTCCCACTATCTTCCCAAAAAATCCATCTTTTCTGTATATTAAATGTGCGTTGAACGATTTTGGTTACCAATTCACTCTATTTTTTCAATTCCCCTCTGTTTTCTAGGGCTCTACTCCCAACAACCAGAAGTATATGGACCGGTTGAGATGAATCGACTGCAACTCCACAGGATTCTCGCCTTTATCAAATAAAGATGTCATCAGAGAGAAATATGCAATGAAATGGTAATAAACCTAAAATCCTTGGTCGTTATTCCATATGAAGCGGGATCAATCTGAGCTTGAGACGACGCCGCCACTGCTGCAGAACCAAAAGGAAGGCCATGCAAACTCCCACTGCAGGAGCCGCTGCCCGAGGTCCCACCAACAGTAGCAGCAAGTGGAATAGTCGCCATCGACGACAGTGACTGAGACTGAGAAACAGTTTGAGAAATTTCCACATGCTTTCTTGAACGATTGCGGCCCCTATGCATGTGCCGCTCACAGTACTTTGAATCTGGGTAAGCGTCTTTAGAACACCGCCATTTCTTCCCATCAGTTCTGCGACATCGACCAGGCTCTGGATCCGGCTTCTTCCCGTAGAAAGAGCAATAACTCACTGAACAACAAACAGGAGATAGAAGAAAAAAAAAAAGAACATTGGACAAAAATTGTAGAAAGTCGCAGATCTGAAAATGGTAAAGGAAAAAAAATAAAGTACAAAAAAAAACCAATATAAAACAAAATTGAATAGAATAGAATAAACCCTATGAATCAATCAGGAGAAGCAGAAAAGACTAGTAATACAGAGCAGATTAATTGGAGAGAGACAGGATAAATCAACTGAAATGAGGAATCAATATAAGAAAAGAACAATCTTCGCACATTTTAAAATGCTGAGAATATAATAATTCGATGCTTAGGGGACGGATAGGAATAGAACTGAATCACTAATCTGGTGAATCTATCAGTAGATGCAGAAAAGACAATATCAATATAGAGCATATACAATGAAGAGATGCACAACATATCCGAAAGGAGCTGTTAACATAAGCAAAGATGAAACTTAACTATTTTAAAAACATCAAATAAGAATGCTGAAACTCTCGAAGCAAACAACCGGAACGTGAAAAGAGCTGACACGAGGAGTGTTAACACCTTTATGCGAGGAACCAAAAAAAGCAGTTGAGAAAACCAATAGAAACAGAACAAAACTAAGTCACTTGCACTGTGAATCAATCAGAAGAAGCTCAAAAGATAATAATAAACAAAGAACAACCTTCCGTAATTTTAGAACACCAAATCAGAATGTTGAAACTCCCGAATCAAGACAAAAGTGAAGATCTCTTACGAGAAGAATGGGAAGAGAAGCTTGCTGCCATGGACTCATAGCTTCTTCGAATCGGGATCAGGAGTTCAGGCGGAACAGGGATTCCAGCAATAAGATACTTAAAAATGAGGGCTTGATGTTCAAGCTCTTCCCATTGCGATGCAGTGAACGGCAGCCGGTAATCCATTCTCAAACTCGCTGCTGGCGCATTATTCATCTGTTTCTCCGACGTTATCTTATTTTACTCGGAAACAAAGCGTAAAGAGTGGGTAAAAGCTGCAAATGTGCTTAGACACAACAAAGTGCAGCAGATAGCAGCGAAACGAATGGCTTCGCCATTATAGTATAGAAGAATGGTGGGAGCTTGCAAAGGGAAATAGAACAGTAGTGAGTGAAAGATTGAGCGAGATGGAGCTATGTGATGCTACTGCTAGGTATTATAGCTGAGGATAGAGGAATAGAGGAGATGCTTTTCCGTTTTTTGGTATGAGATTTCCTCTCTCGTAGCATAACTACAGATGACCTGAGCATTATTATTTTTTTTTTCTGGTATGAAATTCGAGTTTTAGATAACGTTTTGAAAATCGGACTAAGCCAGCCCGTTCAACCGTTCATTACCTTTGCAACAACGTTTCATTACGGTTTCAGAAAAGCTTCAAAGGTTATAATTTTTATTTATAATCATACTTTTATATTGGCTTGGTTAAGAAAAAGGAAAGATTTGACTGAAATTGTAAGGCCAGAAGTAACTAGATTCGCAACAACGTTCATTACCTTAAGAAGTGTCCATGATCATAAACATGATTTGCAAGCATTCATCACCAGCAAGGCTTACATTGATTCAAACCTTAGTAAGACAATGAAGGGGAAAGACATAATTTCTAAATTATCAGGGCCTCTAATTAGGTTGTTAAGAATTGTTGATGCATATGAAAAGCCATCTCTTGGATACATTTATGACGGTATGTACAGAGCTAGAAAAGCAATGAAGACTACGTTTAGAAATAATAAAAGAATGTACAAGCCTTTCACTAGTATCATCAAGAGAAGATGGGATAATCAACTAAGACAAGTGATACATTCAGCAGCTTATTTTCTCAACCCTCATTTTTAGTATGACAGAGAAAATTATTGCAACAAGCCTTGAGTTTTGCAAGGTCTAATAGAATTGATTGACAATAAAGATATATGTGTTTGAATAGTTGCTATTTGAATGAGTTATATTTATGCAACTTATGTAGTTTTGATGATTCCAAACATTATTGTTCAAATGTATAGTTATCTCCTAACAATTTCAGAAGATTTGCACTTGCTCTTGTGTGTACTAACATTTCAGGAAAATCAGACTCCAGACTACGAAAACTTCAATTCAAATTCAACATGAGATATTATGTATAATTGATGTTTATCTTTTCTTTGAATTAACTTTGAAAGGGAGTGATTGTAATTGAGTGAATAAAATCTCACACACACACACAAATAAGGAGATCTTGAAATTCTATACTGATCGTACAGGACGATATTTATCGTACTGGACGATCTGTCAGTTATCTCCTATAGAGCACTTGGAACGAATAGGAACTTGCCTTGAAAAATTTTCTAAGTCCTATTCGTCCAGGACGAAATTTATCATCGTCCCAGGCGATGGGTTCTCTGCAAAATTTTCGTCCAGACGAATGTTACCATCGTACGAGGCGACCAGTCCTCTGGAAAATTTTCGTCCCGACGAAAATAAATATCGTACAGGACGATCAGCTCTCTGGAACTTTTTTCGTACAGACGAAAACAAGTTATCGTCCGCGGCGATAGGTTCTCTGGAAAATTTTCGTCCAGACGAAATAAATAATCGTCCAGGACGATCGGCTCTCTGGAAAATTTTCGTCCAGACGACCACATTTTCGTTCAAACGACAAACCGACTTAGAACAGTTTTCAGCAGTTTCTAGAACCGACCTTGTAATAACCGTTCGTACTGGACGAACCAAGTTCGTACAGGACGATCAGATGTACGAAGTCAGTTCGTACACATATACAAATTGGGTCGTTTCAGATCGTTTAAGTAAAATCGTCCAGGACGATCCAGAATCGTACAGGACGATCCACTGCGTACAGAATTGAAAATTTGCAGTTTTTGGGCGGTTTCACTTGTCTTTTATATAAATAGTCCAAATTAGACTGCCACCCAATCTTTTTGTCATTTGATCTTCGTGCCTTTTGAGAGAATAGCCAAGGAGAGAGTGGAAGAGAGCATTCAAAGGAGGATTCCTACCACTGGAGCTAGAAGGCTTCACTTGGATTGCTAAGGTAAGAGTCTCTACTTGTGAAATTGGATTTCTTCACTCTTTTTCTTTCTTCCTTCTAGATTCTTGTGAGAAGATCATTCAAGAAGGTCCGGTTCTCTGCCGACACTTGGAGAGTGTGAACAGACGAAGGGTTCTCTGCCCACACTAGGAGAGTGTGAAAGGACGAAGGGTTCTCTGCCCACACTAGGAGAGTGTGAAAGGACGAAGGGTTCTCTGCCCACACTAGGAGAGTGTGAAAGGACGAAGGGTTCTCTGCCCACACTAGGAGAGTGTGAAAGGACGAAGGGTTCTCTGCCCACACTAGGAGAGTGTGAAAGGACGAAGGGTTCTCTGCCTACACTTGGAGGGTGTGAAAGGACGACGGTTCTCTGCCGACACTGGGTTTTGTGTAAAAGGACGGACGGTTCTCTACCGCACCTGGGAGTGGTGAAAAGAGTGTGTTGTAAGGGCTTCTCCGCCTTGCTGTGGGTGCAAAAGGAGAGTCACTATTGGTATTAGTGCAATACTCAGAGGGTGCCTCTGAGGAGTGGATGTAGGTCTGGTTATAGACCGAACCACTATAAATCTGGTGTCATTTACTTTATAGCTTTTACGTTTCCGCACTTTTAAAATTCAGTTTTAACAACTCTGTGGTTGAAAAATATTTTTCTACTAACTTTAAAAAAGAAAATTTTATTTCGGTTCAACTTTATTTTTAAGAGGGTTTAAAATTTTAAAAACTACCAATTCACCCCCCTCTTGGTAGCCTTGGGACACTTACTTAGGCTTAACAACCTAATTACTGGACTCAACAAGTGGTATCAGAGCATAGTTTCAAAATCATAAGTTTGAACTACTTTTTGATTAACGTAGATGGCTACATTTGGAAACCGAAACACACCTGAGGGTTACTCTATCACTAGACCTCCACTGTTTGATAATATTCCTTTTGATTTTTGGAAAACACGCATGTCTACTTTCTTACAGTCACTTGATTATCGCATGTGGATGCTAGTCCAGGAAGGTTACACAAAACCAACTAGATTAGTTGATGGAATTAGGGTAGATACACCCTATGCAGATTGGACTATAGAAGAACGTGACTTAGCACAATTAAATGCGAAATGTTTAAATAGTTTCTTTTGTGCTTTAAAATCTGAAGACTACATGCGAGTTTCCACTTGTAAAAGCGGAAAAGACATATGGGATAGACTTTGTATTACTTATGAAGGGACAAATGAGGTTAAGCAATCAAGACTCAATATCTTGTTACATGACTACGAACTGTTTCGCATGAAACCTAATGAATCTATATCTGACATGTACACAAGATTCACTCAAATTGTCACCTCTTTGCATGCACTTGGTAGGGAATTAACTAATGCTGAAATGGTAAATAAGATTCTTCGTTGTTTACCTACTACATACGATGCTAAAATTACTGCAATTACAGAGTCAAAAGATCTGAACATTTATTCTATTGACAATCTTCTTGGTTCACTCATTGCTTACGAGCAAGGAGTAAGTCAAAGAAAGATTGATGCAGGTGAACCAAGAAAGGACAAGAATCTTGCATTAAATGTGGAAGAGTCAGAAAGTGAACACTCACAACCTGAGGATGAAGACGATATAGCACTGATGACTAGACAATTCAGAAGCTTTTTAAAGAGGAAGCAGAAGAGACGCCAGCAATGGAATAGAGGTAAGTATAACAAAAATGGCAGGGTTTCTAATGAATTGATTTGTTATGAATGCAGGAAACCAGGTCATATAAAAACTGATTGTCCAAAACTTAAAGCCACTCCTAGCAAGGAGAAGGTAGAGGAGAAACCAATGGTAAAAAAGGGCAAGAAGAAGTTTCAAAAGGCTTTTTGGGCGGACTCAGCTTCAGACTCATCTGAGACTGAAAACGAAGAAGAAGTCACCAACCTTTGCTTGATGGCAGATAAAGCTGAACAATCAGATCAAGAAGAGGTATGTGATTTAACATATGATGAACTGTTTGAAGTTTCTGAACACATGCATGATGCATATAGGAAAACTAAAAAGATGCATTCTAGTTTAGTTTTAGAATTGGAAGAGCTTAATAAGGAACACGAAATCCTTAGGAAAGATCATGCTTTAATTGATAGCAACCACATGAAACTACTTGATGAATATGATGACTTGAATAAAAATTTTGAAAATTTAAAATCATCCTATGCTGAACTTGAAAAAGAATTTAAGAAATTTAAGGATGAATCTGAGCACAAGACATATAGAATCAATTATACAAATCGAATCTTGGAGGATATGAATTCATTTTACAAACTTACTATAAGAGCTCTCGAGGATAATAGGAACCCCCCTAAACTTGAAGATTTTACAAATCCTAAATATTATCCTAAATTCATGAAATCCCTTAGAAGACAATCATATGAAAGAAAACATAGGAATATTTTTCCTAATGTTAAATGTAACAATTGTGGATTTTTGGGACATATATCTCACACCTGCACTTTAAAGATGAAACCTAATTTGGTGTGGAGAACTAAGATGCATAAACCTAGACATATCACACATGCATCTGATTATAAATTTCATAAAGGTGAACCCAAACTAGTTTGGGTTCCCAGGTCTAACAATTGAGAATTTTGCAGGAATACTCTCACACAAGACCTCGTGAGAGTATATGGTACCTGGACAGCGGATGTTCTAAGCACATGACTGGAGATACTGCTCAATTCATAACGCTGGAAGCCAGGAGTGGAGGCAAGGTTACACTTGGAGATAATACCACAAAGAAGGTGGTTGGATCAGGTATGATTGGAAATTTGAAAAACTTTTTCATAGATAATGTTTTATTAGTTGAAGGCTTAAAACATAATTTGCTTAGCATAAGTCAGCTATGTGATAAGGGCTATAATGTAAAATTTTTACCTACTAGCTGCATAATTAGCCTAAATGGGAAAATTGTTTTAAATGGAAAAAGGGTGAACAATGTCTACATGCTAGATTTAAATTGTATTCAATCTCCTACTGCTTTTTGTTTGAAAACTGTTTCTGATGAATCATGGCTTTGGCATAGGAGACTTTGTCATTCTAGTATGAAAAATCTTAGAAGAATTACCCAAAAGAATTTGGTTAGAGGAATACCTAAACTAGACTTTACTAAGAACCACTTATGTGATGCATGTCAATTAGGAAAACAAGTGAAGTCCTCTTTTAAATCCAATAAAGATCTTAGGACCAGTAAACCTTTAGAAATTCTTCACATGGATCTTTTTGGACCTGTAAGCACGGTTAGTCTAGGAGGAAAGGTATATGGATTTGTAATAGTAGATGATTTTTCAAGATTCACCTGGGTTAAATTTCTTTTTCATAAGAGTGAATCATTTGAGGAATTCAGAAATTTTTCAACATGGATACAAAGAAAACTAGGATGTGAAATAATTTCTATACAAAGTGATCATGGAGGAGAATTTGAAAATGAAAGATTTGAAGATTTCTGTAAAGAAAAGGGGATTGATCACAACTTTTCTGCACCTAGAACTCCTCAACAAAATGGAGTAGTTGAAAGAAAGAACAGAACATTAATAGAAGCCGCCCGAGCAATGTTAGCAGAATACTCTCTTCCTAGATATTTTTGGGCTGAGGCGGTTAGCACTGCATGCTATGTTCTGAATAGGGTAAATGTGAGATCAAATTTGAATAAAACACCCTATGAATTGGTAAAAGGTAGAACACCAAATTTGTCTCATTTACATGTATTTGGTTGCAAGGTGTTCATACATAATAATGGAAAATCTGCCTTAGGAAAATTTGATCCAAAATCAGATGAAGGAATTTTTGTTGGATATTCAAGTGTTGGAAAATCTTATAGAGTATTCAACAAAAGAACTTTAGTCATTGAAGAAACCACACATGTTGTTTTTGATGAAAATGGAAACATAGAAGAGCCAAAAGTTGTTGAAGAAGAAATTGAAGAAAACTCCCAAAAGATTGATAGATTAAATTTGGAAGAAAATGTGGAAGAAAATATAGAAAGAGAAGACCCTTTGCCTAGAGATTTGAGATTCTCTAAAAATCACCCAAAGGAATTAATTATAGGTGAACCAAGTGAGGGTGTTAGAACTAGGCGTGGATTAAACAAGGAAGTCAATCATTCAGCCTTCATTTCAACTATTGAACCCACTAACATTGATCAAGCACTTTCAGATGAATTTTGGATATTGGCCATGCAAGAAGAGTTAAATCAATTTGTAAGAAATAAAGTTTGGGAACTAACTACAAGGCCAAAAGATCAAAGTGTTGTTGGAACCAAGTGGGTGTTCAAAAATAAAATGAATGACTCAGGAGTAGTCATTAGAAATAAGGCTAGATTAGTAGCTAAGGGGTATAATCAAATTGAAGGAATTGATTTTGAGGAAACTTTTGCCCCTGTAGCTAGACTTGAAGCAATTAGGGTTTTACTAGCCTTTGCCTGTTTTAAAGGTTTTAAATTGTTTCAAATGGATGTTAAAAGTGCCTTTTTAAATGGAGTAATTGAAGAAGATGTTTTTGTAGAACAACCTCCAGGTTTTGAAAATTCAAAATTTCCAAATCATGTTTTCAAATTAAAAAAGGCATTATATGGATTGAAACAGGCACCTAGGGCTTGGTATGAGAGGTTAAGCACCTTCCTACTTGAAAGATCTTTTGAAAAAGGAAGTGTGGATACAACTCTCTTTTTAAGAAAAATTGGAAAGGATATACTTATTGTTCAAATTTATGTGGATGACATCATCTTTGGATCTTCAAATAAACATCTTTGTGATGATTTTTCTAAAACAATGAGTAATGAATTCGAAATGAGTCTAATGGGAGATTTAAATTACTTTCTAGGATTCAGCATTAAGCAACTTGAGGAAGGTACTTTTCTTAGTCAAAACAAATATATTAAGGACATCCTCAAAAAATATGAAATGGACAATGCTAAACCTGTTAGTACACCAATGAGTTCTTCAGTTCAGTTGGATAAGGACCTTAAGGGAAAATCTGTTGATCAAAAGAAATTTAGAGGGATAATTGGATCTTTACTTTACTTGACTGCTAGCCGACCAGATATTATGTTTAGTGTTTGCCTATGTGCTAGATTTCAATCAGATCCAAAAGAATCACATTTGACAGCAGTAAAAAGGATTTTAAGATATCTACTAGGAACTCAAAACTTAGGAATTTGGTATCCTAAGTTTAGCTCTTCATTTGAAATTATTGGTTACTCAGATTCTGACTTTGCAGGCTGTAGAGTGGATAGGAAAAGCACTTCTGGAACATGTCAATTCATTGGAAATTCATTAGTTTCATGGTCTAGTAGAAAACAAAATTCAGTGGCACTATCTACTGCAGAAGCAGAATACATTGCATTAGGAAGTTGTGTGGCACAAGTACTTTGGTTAAAACAACAGTTGATTGACTTAGGATTAACTATAGGCACTATTCCAATTTATTGTGACAATACTAGTGCTATTTGTATTTCAAAAAATCCTATTCAACATTCTAGAACCAAACACATCGATATAAGGCATCATTTCATAAGGGATCACGTATCCAAAGGAGAAATTGAACTCATACATGTTTCAACTGAAAATCAACTTGCAGACATTTTTACAAAACCTTTAGCCTTTGATACCTTCAGTACTTTAAGAACAAGGCTTGGTGTTATTGATTTGAATGCTTAACTCAAATGTCTTTGCAAACATTGATACTTGTTATGTTTTGTTTTTGAAATTTTGTGAATTTTTTTTAATGAATTGTTTTTGGATTTATGATTTTGTTTTATGTTTTCTGTGTTTCTGATTGTTTTTGTTGATTTTGTTAATTTAAAAAATTTAAAAAATCAAAATTAATTTTTGGAGGAAATCGTCCAGGACGAAATATTTTCGTACGGGACGATGTGTAAAGGAACAGTTTGCGAAAATTTAAACCGTTTTAGAGCAGTTTTTTATTGGATCGTCTGTACGATCTGTGATCGTCCAGGACGAAATTTTTTTCTCTCAAACGTCGGGACGATTGAATGCAGCGGTTGAGTGGATAAGATAGTTTTTAATACGAACTTCGTCTGTACGAAATTTTCGTTCGTCCAGACGAACATGTGTCGTTTCATTGTAGGGGACGGTTTTCAAGAGTCATTAAAACGAAATACTTTTCGATCGTCTGTACGAAATTGTTTTCGTCTGTACGATCGGTCAAGTCAAAAAGCCTGTACGAAGGGACGCATCGTAAGTTGTGTTGAATACGAAAAGCCGTTACATTTTGGACAAATTGGATCGTCTGTACGAACATGTTTCGTCCAGACGAATTATTATGTTCGTCCAGGACGAATATTTTCGTCCAGGACGAAAGTATCGTTTTTCCTTTAAATATGAAGGCTTTTCAAACTTGAAAATCACACTTTCAAATTTCTTTTTCAATCCCCTTCAACTTCAAATCAACAATGGCCTCCTCTAGCAAAAGACAAAAGGTTTTGGTGAAGAAACCAAACAGGAATGCCCTAGACAACTTTCTTTCTAAGGAAAATGAGGAATCTTTTCCTCGTTTTGCTTCAGCAAAAATCACTCCGTCTCGCATTCTTATCCCTGCAGAGTTGAAATATCGGGTAATGCACCTCTTCGCCTCAACCCAATTTCAGTTCATTCTTTCTCTCGTTTACCTCTACAACAAACAAACCTACCATTACTTCCTTGCCAACATGAGTTTCAATTCTGACCACTCTATCATTAGTTCTTTTGTTTTTAAGAAAAAAGTTGAGATCACCAAGCACGATCTTGGTGCATTTTTAAACTTAAGAACTGAGGGATATAGAGCCCACACCCTAATGTCAGAAAACTCCTTCAAATGGTTTGAAATAAATAGGGTAATTAGAGGAAATGCAATTGACAATCATGTTGCTAGAGTCTCAGGTATGACCCAAGATGCCCGAATCATCCAGCATATCCTTAGATCCTCAATTATTCCTAAAGCTGGTGATAGGATTAACATCACTCCTCTCCTTTCTTGTCTAACCTTTTTAATCATGTCAAGACATCCTATTGATGAAGCCCAACTCATCATAGATCATATCTATAGGCTTTCAGAAATAGGACATGCTGATCAGAAGAAAAAGAAAAACATTTCATTAGGGCACTTAATTACCTATATTTTGGAGAAGAAATACAATATAGTGCATCCTGATGAAGAATATGAAGAGCCAGTTTACTATAACAATACATCATTCAGACTGCTCTTCAAGGAAGAAAAAGAAAAAGGGAAAGCACATGACAGTGCTTCAGAAGAAGAAGAAAGAGAAGAAGGAGAGCATACCTCTGCACCTCAGTCAGATTATCAGAATCTGATTGAGAGTTTTGATCGTTTAGAGACTCATATTGATCAAAGATTTGATCAATTTGATGCTCAACTTGTGCAGCAACAACATGACATTGGTGTTATTAGAAATGAAGTACATGATATCAATACCAATGTAATGTTGATGGCCTCCTACTTTAACCTTTTCGGTGGCATTCCTCCTCCTCCTCCTCCAGAACAGTAGAGATGATTTTATGTGTTTTTGTAGTACTTGTGTTGTATTTTTTGTTGTGTTGTTGTGATTGTTACTCATTTTTTTTTTGTTATGTTAATGTTTTTTGTTAAATGTAGGTATTTGTCTTTTATTTTATGTTGTGTTTAGCTTTTGTGAAATGTAATCTTTTCATATAAATCAATGCATTTCACACTTGTTTCAGTATTGATTTGTTATTGAAATGTGGTTAATTTTTTATGAATTTCATTAGTATTATTTAATCTTCATAGTGCTTAAATTAGATTGTAATTGGAGATTATCTACATTAGAAAATCTAGTCTTTCAAAATTTAAAAGTTGTTTATAACTTGTTGTAATTAGAATTTTTTAAATTCATGTCTATTCATTTAGACTACATAAAATTTAAAATTATTATTGCAATTTAGATGTTTACTTATTTTGTATTTCTTTGTTCAAATAATATTTATGTACTTAGAAATATTTGAAATTTTAGATTATTGTTTTTGGAAAGAATTGGTGTAAAGTACTCTTGAAAATTGTACAAAAAGTACAAAAAATCAAAAGAAATGCGCAATGGTTCGCAAATATGAAAAAGAGGCACAAAATCACCTCAATATCAATAGATGCACAAAAATGTGCTCAAAAAGTTGAAAAAGATGCGCAAAGCGCCACATGTGGTAATTCTCTTCTTTCCAAATTCTTTCAATCTCTTAATTCAAATTGATCTTATGTTCATTTATATTCTATTGAATTTTGAAATATAGAATTTTTTCTTCATCTCTCTTGTAATGATTTTCTATATTCAAATGTCTAAATTGAATCATGTCTTTGCTAAATTCTTCTTACTTACAATGTTATATCACTTTTTAAATCTCCTGAATTTCTATGATTGACCTAATGTTTTTAGTTTAAAATTGCATACCCTATGTCAATCACCATTTAGATTAAATTTTAACAATGAATTTCATATAATTATTTACATTTCTGGTCTTTTTCTTCTTCACTTTTTGTTGCTGTCAAAAAGGGGGAGAAATTATTAGTTTGTGTATGTTTGTGTTTTATCTTTTTTTAGTGGTTCTGTTTGCAATTTTTTTTAAATAAAAAAAAAAAAAAAAAAAAAAAAAAAAATTGTTCTTTAATGCCTCCTTATTTTAATGTACTCATAAATTCAGGGGGAGTTTAGGAGATAAAAAATGTGTTTTAACTTGAAACCATACTAATAATAATTGTTTTGCCATCATCAAAAAGGGGGAGATTGTTTGAATAGTTGCTATTTGAATGAGTTATATTTATGCAACTTATGTAGTTTTGATGATTCCAAACATTATTGTTCAAATGTATAGTTATCTCCTAACAATTTCAGAAGATTTGCACTTGCTCTTGTGTGTACTAACATTTCAGGAAAATCAGACTCCAGACTACGAAAACTTCAATTCAAATTCAACATGAGATATTATGTATAATTGATGTTTATCTTTTCTTTGAATTAACTTTGAAAGGGAGTGATTGTAATTGAGTGAATAAAATCTCACACACACACACAAATAAGGAGATCTTGAAATTCTATACTGATCGTACAGGACGATATTTATCGTACTGGACGATCTGTCAGTTATCTCCTATAGAGCACTTGGAACGAATAGGAACTTGCCTTGAAAAATTTTCTAAGTCCTATTCGTCCAGGACGAAATTTATCATCGTCCCAGGCGATGGGTTCTCTGCAAAATTTTCGTCCAGACGAATGTTACCATCGTACGAGGCGACCAGTCCTCTGGAAAATTTTCGTCCCGACGAAAATAAATATCGTACAGGACGATCAGCTCTCTGGAACTTTTTTCGTACAGACGAAAACAAGTTATCGTCCGCGGCGATAGGTTCTCTGGAAAATTTTCGTCCAGACGAAATAAATAATCGTCCAGGACGATCGGCTCTCTGGAAAATTTTCGTCCAGACGACCACATTTTCGTTCAAACGACAAACCGACTTAGAACAGTTTTCAGCAGTTTCTAGAACCGACCTTGTAATAACCGTTCGTACTGGACGAACCAAGTTCGTACAGGACGATCAGATGTACGAAGTCAGTTCGTACACATATACAAATTGGGTCGTTTCAGATCGTTTAAGTAAAATCGTCCAGGACGATCCAGAATCGTACAGGACGATCCACTGCGTACAGAATTGAAAATTTGCAGTTTTTGGGCGGTTTCACTTGTCTTTTATATAAATAGTCCAAATTAGACTGCCACCCAATCTTTTTGTCATTTGATCTTCGTGCCTTTTGAGAGAATAGCCAAGGAGAGAGTGGAAGAGAGCATTCAAAGGAGGATTCCTACCACTGGAGCTAGAAGGCTTCACTTGGATTGCTAAGGTAAGAGTCTCTACTTGTGAAATTGGATTTCTTCACTCTTTTTCTTTCTTCCTTCTAGATTCTTGTGAGAAGATCATTCAAGAAGGTCCGGTTCTCTGCCGACACTTGGAGAGTGTGAACAGACGAAGGGTTCTCTGCCCACACTAGGAGAGTGTGAAAGGACGAAGGGTTCTCTGCCCACACTAGGAGAGTGTGAAAGGACGAAGGGTTCTCTGCCCACACTAGGAGAGTGTGAAAGGACGAAGGGTTCTCTGCCCACACTAGGAGAGTGTGAAAGGACGAAGGGTTCTCTGCCCACACTAGGAGAGTGTGAAAGGACGAAGGGTTCTCTGCCTACACTTGGAGGGTGTGAAAGGACGACGGTTCTCTGCCGACACTGGGTTTTGTGTAAAAGGACGGACGGTTCTCTACCGCACCTGGGAGTGGTGAAAAGAGTGTGTTGTAAGGGCTTCTCCGCCTTGCTGTGGGTGCAAAAGGAGAGTCACTATTGGTATTAGTGCAATACTCAGAGGGTGCCTCTGAGGAGTGGATGTAGGTCTGGTTATAGACCGAACCACTATAAATCTGGTGTCATTTACTTTATAGCTTTTACGTTTCCGCACTTTTAAAATTCAGTTTTAACAACTCTGTGGTTGAAAAATATTTTTCTACTAACTTTAAAAAAGAAAATTTTATTTCGGTTCAACTTTATTTTTAAGAGGGTTTAAAATTTTAAAAACTACCAATTCACCCCCCTCTTGGTAGCCTTGGGACACTTACTTAGGCTTAACAACCTAATTACTGGACTCAACAATATGTCCAAAATCATCATTCGCAATGAATGAGGTGAGGCTTTTCCGTGATAATTTAGGAAGTTTTGGTAAGCCCATTGCATCAACATTAGCAAAAGAAAAGCAACCAGGTAAGAGGACAAAATTTTGAGATTTCATTTTAATATATATTTAAACAAATTAATGTATGTTTATTAATTTATAGATGAATGGTGGAGGATGTTCGGCTTAAGTACACCAAACTTATAGAAAATGGCTATTATAATTCTTAGTCAGACATCATCTTCATCAGGTTGTGAGAGGAACTGGAGTGTGTTTGAGCAGATTCATACAAAAAGAAGGAATCATCTTGAGCACCAAAGGCTAAATGATCTTGTCTATGTTCGTTACAATCTCAATTTATGAAATAGGTACTATTTAAAACTTCTTTAAATATTTTTTTAAATAATGATGCACGTTTTATTATTAATTTTTTATAATAATTATGTAGGTTGCAGCTTAGAAAAAGAAGTTATGATCCTTTAGATTATGCAAGTATTGAACTTGTTGATTTATGGATCCTTGATGATGAACTAACTCCAGAATTGCATTTAGAAGACTTGGAGTCGGAAATTTACAAAGATGATGCAATTCCTATAAATATAGAACCAAACTTAACATCATCTACACCAACCCCAAGTAAGATTGTTGATTAACTTATATCTTTTGAGAATAATATTAAATATAGAATTATTATTTCATATTAATAATTTGCAGATGAAAACAACTTATCTAATATATGTGATGAAGATGGCATACCTTGTGAGGATGCAGAAGTATTTGGGATGCAAGATTTTGGTGAAAAAGAGTTTGAGAATCCATCATTCGATCACACAAATTTAGTGGATGATTATTAGATTCACTATGAGTGTTTTGAGTTTTGAGTTTTTTATATGTAAAGTCGTAAACTGATATAAACTAATTACTTTTTTGTCTCTATGGTATTAAGTTAAAACTTTTTCATATTTATGAATTTTGAGTTTATCTTATCAATAAAGTGTTATAATTTTGCTAAAAGTTATGAAGAGGTATGTTATATGTTGTCAATTTAATATTTTTTAATGTCTATTTTGTTATATATTTTACTTCATTTTCTTTTGCTCATTTCATTTTTTAACAATTTCACATGATAGAGAAGGAGAATTGAACATGGTTGCATTCATCAACTTCCAACACACAATAGAGCTCAACAAAAGGTATGTTATTTACTTATTTGCCTATGTTTTATAAACTTCATTGATGCCATATTTATATTATTTGATTAGTTTGATATGAAAATGAAATGCATAGTGAATGTATTAGAGGAAATTTTTTCATTTATTTTATAATTTTTAATAATATTATTATTTATTACATCATCCGGTTCGACCCCGATTCGACCGGTCGAACCAGTCAAACCATGAACCTCTTTGTCTTTCGATTCGTTGTTTGGTCTGATTTTCAAAATGTTGGTTTTAGATGGACGAATTAATTTTTTTCAACCCAAACACTCCATCCCATAACCTACGCAATAGATGAGTAGGGAGGATCCTCCCCTACAAAGCAATAATATGATGCAGAATTTATAAGTTAAATTTCTTTTTTTAAATTAACAATAAATAAAATAATTAATTAATTAGTTAATATATAATGTAATTGTTAAGTATTTTAAAAGCTGTATTGGACAGGCTATAATGAGCCGGTTAGCCGATCGATTTTGATTCTTATAAGAACTGGCATCAACTGAAGTCATCTCAGATCGAAAAGATTCGACCGTCAAACTGCTCACCAGACAATCCAAAAATGGTTTTGAAAAACTTGGTGAAAGTGTTAAAGTTGAATTTTAGTCATTCGATCAAAATCTAACACCATCCTAAATTTAATATTAACAATTCTTTCTCCCCTTTCGTTTATTCTTCATCCGTACACTATCTCGACTACTGCACTTGCGTTTTGTTCCCCTCCCTATCTTAGTGAAATTCATCCATGCTTCTCAGTCATGGCCGGCGACCGGAGCTTCTTGACGGTTCGGGTGTGCTCATTCTTCCTTCCTCGTATGGGCTCCGAAAATTCCACGGTGCTGACCCAGCCTCTCCACGCCAGTCTCTTTTTCTTTTATTGATATTGACGGTGGAGAGTTTTAACTAGCTTAGGTTCAGGGTGAATTATCAGAAGGCATATTGATAAGATACTACCCAGAGATTTTGCTCTCATTTTATTAGGACTTTTTTATCTAAGTTTTAGTTTCCTATAGCTTCTTCAATCTGAAATTGTGGTCGGCCATTCATCTTTTACTGACATCATTTTTTCTTACATTTTATCTCCTTTTTTAATTAGGGGTATAGGAGATGACACGATCATCTTTACATATTTCTTTTTTGGACAAACTAAAACGCTATTTGATAGCGTGAATTCACCATCTTTGTATTTCTTTTAAAACCAGTTTTTGATGACATAACAATCTTCAATAGGGTGGCTGATAACTCTGTTACAATTTTGTTTTCATAACTATGTTTTCATATTATGTATGTTTTTATGATTCCAGAATATTATTGTATTGATTATTACTTTCTCCTAACATATATTAAAAAATATTTCTTTTGTTATTTGTGTGTATTAACGTTTTAGAAAAATCACACCAGATTGGTGAAGGCTTTAAATCAAATTAGATTAATGTTTATTATTTTTGAAGTCTGTAATTTTTATATTTTTCTTGAGTTTGGGAGAGTGTGATTGTAATTGAATAACGTGCACACACACGCTGTCGGAGTAATTTATTTTTTAACTAATCATACTATATGATTTTAGATCATAGGGGACGATTTAGCTTAAGCGTTCCACCAAAAAGCAGTTAATCTAATCATGCAGAGAAAAAAATTCTAAGTACTGTATTGTATGAAGTTGCCTTTGTACAGACGACATCCATAGTATTAAATGGGTGCGTATCTTTTCGTCCATACGAATAGGTTAATTTTTTGAAATGTTCGTAGACATCAAGAGTATGAAATTAGTGCGTATCATTTCGTCCATACGAACTTGTAAATTTTTTAAACTGTTTGTACTGTATGAACTTGTGTTCGTACTGTACGAACTTGTGTTTGTACTGACGACATTAGAGTACGAAATGGGCTCATCCATTTTTGTATCGAACAAAGTATGATTTGGTTTAAACAGTTCATATTGTATGATATTGGATTCATACAGACGACTTCTAATGTATGAAATCAGTTCGTACAGACTCGTATCGAACAATTTGATTCAATTTTGAACTAATCGTCCTATACAATGTCAGTTTATACACACGCAAATTAGAGTACAAAATCAATTCGTACATGTGCGTACGAGCAAATTTTGTATTGATCATAGATACGTTGTGCGATAATACTATACAATCATGGATGGTCAAATTAAAATTTTTAATTTTCTGTACAGTTTTTCATGCCTTTCATATATTAAATCCTTAAAAATTGATTGGAACGAATCTTTGTTCATATTTTCTATGAGAGCAAGTGTGAGAGTTCTTTCAGAGAGTGTTTGAGAGTGTGGAAAGAGATCTTACAAGTGAAATTTGTGAAGGGTTCATAAGGTTGTTCAAAAGTGAGGATCTCTTTGTAAGTTTTGTCGAATCTCTTCCTTACTTCTTTGAAGTTGCTCAAGAGAAGATCATTGGAGAATATCCGATTCTTTGCCAATACCAAGAGGATTTGAAAGGATGATAATTCTCTACCGACACCAGGAGGGTGTGAAAGGACGCGTTTCTCTGTCAACACCAGGAGGGTATTAAAGGATGATAGTTCTTTGCTGACAGTTAGAGAGTGTAGAAGGATGATGGTACTCTACCGCACTAGAGATTGGTGGAATATAGGTGATTTGTAAAGGCTTCTCCACCTTACTGTGGGAATAAAAAGAGAGTCACTTTGGCAATAGTATAATTCTTGAATAGGGAGTCTTTAGGAAGTAGAAGTAGGTCTAGTTGGACTAAACCACTATAAATTTATGTATTTTTACTTCACCACATTTTTATTTTTTCTACATGTTTTATTTTTGTGGTTGAAAAGTTTTTAGTTTGATAAAAAATTTTATTATGCTAAATTATAAAATTATTTTCTATAAAATTTCCAAGAGGTTTTTTTAAAATTATCAATTTACCCCCCCCCCCCCCCCCCCCCCCGGCGGTTAGTATTAGGACAATTACTTTAGGTCTAACAACATATACAGAGTTTCAAGTGGTATTAGAGCCTACTTTTAAAAACTAAGGTTTAGATAACTATTAAAAAAAGATCATGGCTACTTTTGGAAACCGTAACACACCTGAAGGGTATTCGATCACTAAACCTCCATTATTTGATAACTTTTCTTTCAATTTTTGGAAAATACTTATATCTACTTTTTTTTAATCGCTTGACTATCACATGTGGACTTTAGTATATGAAGGATATACTAGGCCAACTAGACTTGTAGATATTATTAAAACTGAAGGGACTAATAAAATGAAATAAATGAAATAATCTAGATTGAATATTTTGCTACATGATTATGAATTATTTTGCATAAAACCAAATGAATCAATCACTAACATGTATACATGTTTCACTCAAATATATATTCATTTCATTACATGCTTTAGGAAGGAAACTAATGAATACTGAGAAAGTGAATAGAATACTTTATTGTTTGCCTACTTTATAATATAAAGATAATTGCTATAATTGAGTCAAAAGACTTAAATGTTATTCTATTGACAATCTTCCTGGATCACTAATTGCTTACGAGCAAGGAGTGACTCAAAGATAGATTGATGTAGGTGAGAAGTGAAAGAAGAAGAATATAGCATTAAAAGTGGATGACTCGAAGAGTGGTCAGTTTCAGCCTAAGGATGAAGATGACATTACCTTGATGACAAGGCAATTCAGAAGTTTTCTAAAAATAAAGCAAAGGAGATGTTAGTAGTGGAATAAAGATAAGTTCCAAAAAAATTCTAATGATTCTAATGTTGTTATTTGCTATGAATGTAGGAAGTCTAAACACATCAAATCTGAATGCCCGAATTTAAAGCCAATCCTAGCAAGGAGAAGGTCAAGGAGAAAACAAATATGAGGAAGGGCAAGAGAAGATTGTAGAGAGCATTTGGGCGAACTCAACTTCAGATTCCTTAAAAAAAGAAGCAAAGGAGGAAATCACAAATTTGTGTTTAATGGCCGACAAGTTTGATCAGTTAGATCAAGAAGATGTTTGTGACTTAACTTATGAAGAGCTATTTGATGTTTCTGAAATAAAAACTGCTTATAGAAAACTTAAAAAGATGCATGCTAAGTTGAACATATAATTTCAAAATTATAAAAAGAGCTTGAAATCCTTAGGAAAGATCACACAATTATTGATAACAACAACATAAAACTATTGGATGAGTTTTGATGGTTTGAACAAACAGAATAAACTATTGAAATCATAACAAATTAAACTTGAAAAAGAGTTTAAAACATATATGGCTGAATCAGATCAAAGAGAATATGAGTTAAAATTTAATAATTTTAATTTAAAATTAGCAAACTCATATCTCATAGAAAAAGTGAAAGCATTTGAGGATAACAAGATTCCCCAAAACTTGAAGATTTTTCTAATCCTGAATAGAAGCCTAAACTTTTAAAGCCTAAGAAAAGATAGTTTAACTCACATAGATTGATAAATCCTTTTCGTAGGGTCAAATATTTTTCTTATAAGATAATTGGTCATATATCTTACACTTGCAGTATTTATAATAATTCGAATCTAGTGTGGAGACCAAAAATGCAAAAAATAAAGCATATCAAACATGCATCTAGATTAATTTTACCAAGAGGAAAACCAAAACTTATTTGTGTTCCCAAGACTAACTTTGATAATTTTATAACAATGCTCTCATATAAGACCTTATGAGAGCATTTATTACATGGACATTAGATATTTGAAGTATATGAGTAGAGCCACTACATAATTCATATCACTGGAAGCCAGGAATAGAAATATGATTACACTAGGAGATAATACCACTAGAAAAGTAGTAGGTACGTATATAATTGGAAACTTGAATAATTTTTTTATTGAGAATATTTTATTAGTAGAAGGCTTAAAGCATAATCTGTTGAGAATTAGTCAGCTATGTAATAAAGATTATAGTATAAATTTTTTTCTCACTAGAAATATTTTAAGCCAAAATGGAATTAATGTATTGCATGGAAAAAGAATAAATAATGTCTGCATGCTTGATTTGAATTGTCTTAAATCTTCTAATAATTTTTGTCTCAAAATAATTTCGAATGAATCATGGTTATGTTTAGGAGACTTTGTCACATTAGCATGAAAATTCTTAGAAAAATTACCCAAAAAGAACTTATTAGAGGAATATTAAAACTAGACTTTAATAAGGGTCATCTATGTTATGCATGTCAATTAAAAAAATATGTGAAGTCCTCCTTTCATTCCATTAATGATCTTAGAACTAGCAAACCATTGGAAATCATTCGCATGTGTCTTTTTGGATCGATTAACACTATAAGTCTAGGAGGTAAAGTGTTTGGATTTATTATAATTGATAATTTTTCTAGATTTACTTGGATTAATTTTTCTTTCATAAGAGTGAATCATTTGAGGAATTTAAAATTTTTTGTACTTGAATTTAGAGAAAATTAGGGTGCGAGATTTTATCAATTCAAAGTGATCATGGAGGTGAATTTGAAAATGATAAATTTCAAGTTTTTTGTAAAGAGAAAGGAATTGGTCACAATGTTTTAGCACCTAGGACCCCTAAGTATAATAGGATAGTAAAAAGAAAGAACAGAACATTAATTAAAGCCACTAGAGTCGTATTGGTAGAATATTTACTTTCAAAATATTTTTGGGCTAAAGCGGTTAGTATAGCTTGTTATGTTCTAAATAGGGTAAACATTAGATCAAAATTGAATAAAATACCCTATGAACTTCTTAAGGGGAAAAGACCAAATTGATCACATTTGTATGTTTTTGGATGTAAGGTGTTTATTTATAATAATAGGAAAACTCCTTTTAAAAATTTGATCCAAAATTTGATGAAATTTTTTTTCTTGGATACTCTAGTATGGAAAAAATCTTATATATTTATTAAACAAGAGGACTTTGGTAGTTGAGGAGACCACAAATGTTGTGTTTGATAAATTTGGCATTTTAGAATAGCCTAGATTAGGAGAGGATCATGTTGAAAATAACTCCTAAAGAATTGAAAAGATAAATTTGGAAAAGAATATTGGATTAGAAAACCCTTTTCTTAGAGAATGAAAATTTTCTAAGAATCATCCGAAGAAATTGATTATAGGTGAACTTAGTAAGGGTGTTAGGACTAGGCATGGACTTAGTAAAGAAGTAAACCATTCTGCTTTTATATCGATGGTTGAACCCACAAATATAAATAAAGTACTTTTGGATGAATTTTGGATTTTGGCCAAGCGACAAGAGTTTAATCAATTTGTAAGAAATGATGTTTGAGAATTAATTGAAAGGCCAATGGATGAAAGTGTTGTTAGAACTAAGTGGGTGTTCAAAAATAAAATAAATGATTCAAGAGTTGTGATTATAATTAAGGGAAGATTGGTGGTTAAGGGGTATAATCAAATAAAATGGATTGATTTTGAAGAGACTTTTTCCCCTATAGCCAAACTTGAAGCTGAAAGTTTGTTAGGGATGTTAAGCACTTATGAACTAGTCTATGGCTAACCAAGAGGGGGATGAATTAGTATTTTAAAAATTCTAAACCAAAGAACATGATCTAAACCAAACAATCATTCACCAGAAAATAAAGTGCGGAAATTAAATACGAAAATGTAATAAGAAAGAGCACACCAAATTTTATAGTGGTTCGGTCAACTTGACCTACGTTTACTCCACAGAGCCTCTCCTCCGATTATTGCACTAAACTCTATGACTCTCTTTTTACTCTCACAGCAAGGTGTAAAAGCTTGTACAAAAGCCCTTTCCACCAACCCAGTGAGACAAGAAACCCGACTCCTTTCGCTTTCTCTTAAAGTAGGCAGATAATCTGACTCCTTTCGCTTTCTCTTAAAGCAGGCAGATAATCTGACTCCTTTCGCTTCCTCCTGAAGCAGACAGAGAACATCGATCAATCACTGAAATAGACCTCTCAAGAATCTCCAAGGAACTAGAAAAACTAATTAGATAAGATGACTCGGATCTTTATTTAGAGCAACCTTTGTGAACCCCTCACAAACTCTCCCATATAAGATCCTCTTTCTCTATCCCAAACTCTCCTTCTCCTCTTAGCTCTTTTAGGTTAGGACAGTAGCAAAATGATCGCATCTTGAGTAAACGAGATATCTTATATAAAAGGGCTTCAAATTTGCCCTAAATTATAACAAATCGATAAAGATCGTCTAGGATAATTGATGGATCGTCCAAGATGATCAAATAATCATCCAAAATGATCAACAGATCATCCTGTACGATCATTACAAATTCAACTCAATCAGCTAGGACAATCTGGGGGAGGCTGGACGATTAAAATATTTATTTATTCTGATCATCTAAGATGATGGGTACATTCAGTACGATTTGTTCAAAATGTCAAGTATTATCCAGACCATCACTCTATTAGGCAAGACTTTTCATGTTGGACAATGAAAAAATAACTGATCGTCTAGGATGTTTCTTGTATGTCTAGTACAACTAGTTTAAAAGAATACATATCATTTAGAATATCATTATAGTTGTCTAGGAAGAAACTAAGTTTTGTTTAGCTGATCGTCTAGGATGATCCTACGATCGGCGAGGATGATATAAATTATCAATCAAACCTTAATTGCTTTTTCATAAAAATCAGACTAATTTAGACATAATTATAATGAATCATCCAAGATGATGTCATGTATGATGTCTAAAAAAATGACATGCCTAAAAGAGTTGGCGGCTGATTCTTTATAATTTGAGCATATCGTCTAGGACGATGATAATATTGTTTAGGATAATTTTCTTAATTTTGGCTGCCTTAACTAGGATGCTCTAATTAAGGTTTCTATTTTTAACTAATTATCCAGGATGATTTTGGATCGTCCTAGATGATATGATCAAAAATAGAAAATGCTAAAATAGACAAAAAAAATTCTTCCTAAGTGTTTGTGTGCAAGGTTACTTAGCATCATAATCCACTTTATTATATTTGACTCAAGAAAAACTAAAAACACTTGACATACACTTACAGACTAACTTAAGCCTAATCTACCCAATCTTAAGCTTGATTGATTTGCAACTGACCTTGTGGATCTGAAACATTAATAGGTAGGGCAATCGTAGAAAATAGAGTTGTTAGAAATGTTTGTTTTCATCAAAATTATGATCCTTGAATCCAGATTTACAACAATCTCCCCCTTTTTGATGATGGTAAACATTTGGTAGAAAGTTCAACTTAAGCAGTTTAAATGAAACATAACGTGAAGGAAAATAACATGAACCAAGCAATACAAATTTTACTGAAATCAAAGAGTATAATGAAACAACATAAACACTATCACTACTCCCCCTTTTGATATCAAAATAATGAGGGAAAAATAGAAAAGAAAAACAAAAAAAAAATTAAAACTAATCAACATCACAAAAAAAAAACAACACAAGCAAATAATCTACAAGTATGAAGGGCCCTAAAACAAGAAAAAAATAATAAAAATTAAAAATAAAATAATGAAAAAACTATAAAAATGATAAAAAAAAATGAATTTTTTTTATCAAAGCACAAATGATAAATTTTCCATGTGATTGAATTAAAAATTTGTAAGAAAATAAGTTAACATCGTCAAAATCAAAAATGGTAGAACAATCGATCTTATTAACCACAACTCGGATTTCTTATAGGGAAAATCGCCTTTTGAAAATAAAGATCTAACTTAGAAAAATAATTAGATAAGAAAAAGTGATCTGTTTAAAACTTGGTTCCAGAAAAATATCTTATGAAATAATATACCAAAATAATTAGTCACAATCATGAATTTCGAAATCAAATCTTTGAAAATATCAAATGACACAAATTCTTTTAAGATTTAAAAGTTTGAAAGAGAATGAAGTTAGCTTTCTTATGGGCTCATTTTTTATCTTTTTGTCAATTGGTTAGCGTACTTTACGTTTCTTTTAATTTTTGATACACTTTGTGTTTCTTTTAATTTTTTTTTGTGATTATTACGCATTTTTTTAGTTTTTCTTCTTTTTGGGCTCATTTTATGCCTCTTGTCATTTGTGCAAGGTATATCTCTTTTGAAACTTTTAATTGCTCTCAGTTGTGAGAATATCTAATATAAGAAAGATATTAGAGAAAAAAAAAACTCACTCTCTAATATAAGGAGTAAACTACAAAGCATAGTTAAATTCATATGATAAATACAACGACAAGACTATAAAAGCTTGAAAGTGATTTAATAACTTTGAACATTATTTATATAAGATAGATTACTATAACAAGATAGAAAAGATCTCAATCGTAAAGTCCAGTTATTAATTTGAGATAAACTTTTATTTAGAAAAGAAAATTATACGGCTAGAAAAAGTTAGAGGAAGGGAAACAATTAATGGTATTTCTCCCTTTAACTGATTTACAGATGTCAAATATTGACTATAAATTTTTAAAAATAAAAACAATACATAAAATATCATTTCAGTAGTGCCAAAAAAAAAAAAAAGAAGAAAACTAAAACAACAGAAATGAAAATACGAAAAATAAATAAAAATGAACAATTAAAATTAATAATAAAAGAAAAGTTAGAAATAAATGAAAGAAAAGAAAACAACATTAAATAATAGATCATAAAATATAAAATTTTGAATTCAGTAAGCATCAAGTTCATGCATTTATACCAATCACACTCAATCTGGTACTTAAGATGATGAACATGTCGAAGGCCAGTGATTTAGTAAAGATGTTAGCCAGTTGATTCTTAGTTGTCACATGGTGTAACTCAATATCTTCTTTAGTAGCATGGTTTTTAATAAAGTGATGTCTCATGTCAATGTATTTGGTCCTTAAATGTTATATATAGTTCTTAGAGATGTAGATGACACTAGTTTTGTCACATAAGATTAAAATTGTGCCTATATATAATCCTAAATCTAGAATTTATTACTTTAATCAAAAGACTTTAGCCACACAACTTTTTAAGATAATGTACTCAGCTTATGTAGTGGAAAGTATAATATAGTTTTATTTTCTACTGGATTAGGAGACTAAAGACTATTTTATGAATTGATAAATTCTAGAAGTGCTCTTTCTATCCAACTTATATCTTACAAAATCAGAATCAGAATATCGAATAATCTCAGAGGAAGTGTTGTGCCTAAGATACTATATTCCTAAGTTTTGGGTTCTTAAGAGATAACTAAGGATTCTCTTAACTACAGTCAGGTGGAATTCTTTAGGATGAGCTTAAAATCTAGCTTAGAGATAAACACTAAACACTATATCAGGTCAGTTAGTAGTTAGGTAAAACATAGATCTAATCATTCCTCTATACTTCTTTTGATCAACAGACTTTCTATTTGAGTCCTTATCCAACTGAACACTGGAGCTCATGGAAGTGTTTATTTTCTTGGCTTTATCCATTTCATATTTTTTTAAGATATCCTTAATATACTTAGATTGATTAAGAAAGGTTTCATCATCTAATTATCTTGCACTAAACCCCAAAAGTAGGACAACTCTCCCATCATACTCATCTCAAAATTTTTACTCATTATTTTAGAAAAATTATCACACAACCTTTTATCAGAAGATCCAAAAAGTATATCATCAACATAGATCTGAATAATGAGTAACTCATCTCCTATTTTTCTCAAAAGAAGGGTGGTGTCTATGCTCCCCTTAATAAACTCTCCCTAGTAGGAATGTGCTAAGCCTTTCATACTATGCTATATGTGCCTGTTTTAATCCATATAAGGTTTTTTTTTTTAAATTTGTAAACATGATTTGAAAATTAGGAACTCTTAAAACCTGAGGGTTGCTCTACAAACACATTCTCTTTTATTACTCCATTTAAAAATACACTATTGACATTCATTTGGAAAAGCTTAAATCCCATATAACTGGCAAAGGCTAGTAGCACTCTAATGGCTTACAATTTAGCTACATAGGCAAATGTTTACTCAAAATCAATCCTTCTATTTGGTTGTACCCCTTAGCAACCAATCTCACCTTATTTCTAACCACCATACTAGAATCATTCATTTTATTCTTGAAGACCCATTTGGTTTCCACTACACTTTGATTCTTTGGTCTTTCTACTAACTCCCAAACATCATTTCTCATAAATTGGTTAAGTTCTTCTTATATAGCTAAGATCCAGAATTCATCCGAAAGGGCTTGATTAATATTTATGGGTTCAGTTATTGAGATAAAGTCAGAGTGGTTCACTTCCTTTCTAAGTCCATTCCTAGTTCTTACACCTTTAAAAGGGTCTTCTATGAACAATTCTTTAGGATGACTCGAATAATATATTCAATCTCTAAGCAAAGTGTGTCTAGGTTCTACCCTTCCTCCAAATTTGTATTTTTTACTCCTTGTGTAATCTCACCTACTCCTTCAATGTTTTGAGGCTCTATCCTTTTCTCTAAATTTTTAACTCTATTAATCTCTCTAGCTTCATCTTCTTCCTCAACTCTGGACTTCTTAGGATTAGATTCATCAAACAATACATGAGTAGTCTCCTCCACCACTAATATCCTCTTGCTAAACACTCTAAAGGATTTCCTAATACTTAAATATCCTAAGAACACTCGTTCATCAGATTTTGAGTCAAATTTTCCTAAGGGTGACTTCTCATTATTAAGAATGAAAACTATACAACCAAATACATAGAGGTGGGAAAGGTTAGGTGTCATACCCTTAATGATCTTATAGGTTGTCTTATTCAGTTTGGATATAATATTTATCCTATTCAACACATAATAAGTTGTATTTACCGCTTCAGTACAAAAGTATTTTAGAAGTGATTACTCAATAAGTATGTCTCAAGTGGCTTCACTAAGGTCATATTCTTCCTTTCAGCTACCCCATTATGTTGAGATGTCCTAGGAGCTAAGAAGTTGTGACTAATCCCTTTATCCTCATGGAAATATCCAAATCTCTCATTTTCAAACTCTTCACCATAGTCACTATAGATGGCCAAGATCTCACAACCTAGCTTTTTTTGAATCCAAATGGAGAAGGATCTAAATTAATCAAAAAACTTACTCTTATATGATAAAAATTTAATCCAAGTTAACTTTGAGTAGTCATCGACAATCACAAATCCATAAATATTTCCCCTTAAGCTGGTAGTGCTAATGGGTCCAAATAAATCCATGTGAAGTACTTCTAAAGGTCTAGATGTGCTAATGTCCTTAGTTAAATAAAAAGAGGATTGGACTTGCTTTCATAGTTGACAGGCATCCCATAAGTGGTTTTTAGTGAACTTAAGCTTAGGGACACCTCTAACTAGATCTTTTTGGATCACTCCCCTAAGAGTTATTAATGCTTTCATGACATAACCTCTTATGCCACAACCAAGACTCATCAGTAACATATTTTAAGCAAAATGAAGCAGCACATTCAATATTATTTAAATCAAGAATGTAAATATTATTAATCCTCTTTCCTGTAAAATAATATTGTTATTCAAGCTAATAATGTATATGTTTGCCAAAATTTTTATAATAAAGCTCATGTTGCAAAACTGACTAATGTTGAGTAAATTGTGTTTCAAGCCATCTTTAAGCAAAAAAATTTCAATCAAAAGATTCTTAAAGTTTTTTATTATACATGCGCCCACCACTTTCTTGATGGTGGTGTCTCTAAGAGTGACATTGCCTCTAGCCCTGGCCTCCAGTGAAACAAATTGATTGGCATCTCTAGTCATATGTCGTAAGCATCCGCTGTCCAAGTACCATATGCTCTCACAAGGTTTTTGGTGAGAGCACTCCTACAAAATCATCAAATATTAAATTTTGGAACCCAAACAAGTTTGGGTCCCTTCTTATAAAAAGAAGAATACAATGCATGCGTTATATTATAAATCATATAACTTGGATCTCCACACCCAATATGTACTATGGTGAACAATTCAAGTGTGTGAGATGTGTCCTAACATGCCACATAAACAAATATAACACTAAAAAAAGGGTTTACTAATCTACTCAGGTGGTGATGCCTCTTCTAAAAGTTGTGTGATGCATGCAATAATGGTTTATCATTTTCAAATACTAAGAGTCTTTCTTTTAATGCTTTATTTTTATATTCATAAGCTACCACTTTCACTTTTAGCCGATATTCATTATTATCTATCTCCCATGCAAGTTCATCTAATTTCTTAAACTCTTTTTCTAACTCAATATGCAATGACTTCAAGGAATCATGTACATCAGATAATTTAATATGCTTCTTATTTAATATATCAAACTCATCAAGTAATGATATGTGATTGTTATCAAGTATGAAGTGATTATTAAATAAAACTTCATGCTCTTTTTGTAGATTTAAGAATTCCAATTTTAGGCCAGCTTGTGATTTCTTAAATTTTTTATATGATACATGAATTTTCTCAGAAGCTTCAAGTAATTGATTGTAGTTTAGTTCACATACTTCTTCTTGGTCATACTGATTAAGATGATCATTTTCCATCAAACACAGGTTTGTTGTCTCATCTTTAGCTTCAGTCTCAGAGGTGTCAAATGTAGAATCCACCTAGAATGACATTTGAATATGTTTCTTATCCATCTTGAACTTGGGTTTCTCATCACCCTTCTGTTTGCTTGGGTTAGCCTTAAGTGTAGGATAATCAGCTTTAATATGTCATGGCTTCTTGCATTCAAAATAAATCATATTAGTTAAACTTTTAGAATTATTGTTACCCTTGAAAGTGCTCTGATGGCACTAGAAAGTTTGTTAGGGATGTTAAGCCCTTATGAACTAGCCCCAAGGCTAACCAAGAGGGGGGTGAAGTGGTATTTAAAAAAATCTTTCGATTAAAATATAATCTTAAAACAAAAATTAAGATTCACCATAGAAATCAAAGTGCAGAAAATAAATGTGGAAGAAGTAATAAAGAACACAGAAATTTATAGTGATTCGGTCAACACGACCTATGTCCAGTCCCCGGAAGCACCCTCCGAGTATTGCACTAAACTTAGTGTCTCTCCTTTTGCTCCCATAGCAAGGCGGAAAAGCCTATACAAACCTCCTTTCCACCAACCCAGATGAGATAGAGAATCCAACGTCTTTTACTTCCTCCATAAGCAAGCAGAGAACCCAACTCCTTTTGCTTCCTCCTGAAGCAGATAGAGAACCCAACTCCTTTTGATTCCTCCTGAAACAGGCAGAGAACCCAACTTCTTTTGCTTCCTCCTGAAGCAGGTAGAGAACCTTGATCAGATGCTGATGTTTACCTCTCTAGAACCCCTAAGGAACTAAGGATGATGACTGGAGAAGATGATGATAGATTCTTACTTGGAGCAACCTTTGTGAACTCCCTCACAAGATCCTCACCATCTCTCCCTTACTCTCCCTCCCCTCTTGGCTCCCTCAGGTCAAAGCAGTAGCAAAAGTTGTTCTAAAGGATAGAATAAGATCTCTTAAATAGAAGATCTTCAGAATAGCTCTTATTTTATACAAACTGAATTTATTGTCCAGGACGATATGGATATTTTCTTGGCCGATTAACGTAAATTTTGCTGAATCAGTCCAATCGGTTCGAGACAATCAGAAGAATTTTAGTCATATCATCCAGGCTGATATAATATCGTCCTGGATGATTAGTTTAAATTCTTGATTATCATCTAGACTATTGCTCTGAAAGGATGTCTGGACGATGAAAAAATAGCTTGATCGTCCAGGCCGATCTCATAATTGTCCTGGCTAATTAGTTCAAATCTGAAGAAAATTAACCTAAATATTGCCTTGAATTAAAGCTGGCTGATGTCAATCATCAAAGAGATCATCCCGGACGATCTCGCGATCATCCCGGACGATCTCGCGTTCATCCCGGACGATCTCGCGATCATCCCGGACGATCTCGCGATCATCCCGGACGATCTCGCGATCATCCCGGACGATCTCGCGATCATCCCGGACGATCTCGCGATCATCCCGAATGATGTGATCCAGCAATCAAACCTTAATTACTTTCCTTAATTGTCAGATTAATTTAGACATAATTGTATTTCATCATCCATGATCAAGTCCTAGACAATGTCTAAAAATAAAGAATACCTAAATAGATCTAGTGGCTGATTCTTTTTTATTTGATCCTATCATCTCGGCCGATATAATGATCATCTAGGACGATGTGCTTAATGATGACTACCTTAACCACGATGCCCTAATTAAGGTTTCTATTTTAGCTGATCGTCTAAGATAATTTTAGAATAATCCTGGACGATGTGATCAAAATAGAGAACTCTAATCAACAGACATAAATTTTCCCTCATATGTGTGTGTGCAAGGTTACTTAATATTAGGAACCAGTCCATTTATAATAGACTCAAGAAAGAAAAATTATAATCTGACTCAGACCTAATCTATCCGATCTTGAGCTAGCTTGAGTTGCACTTGATCTTATGGACCTAAAAAGTTAATAGGCAAGACAGTCATAGAAAATCATGAATGTTTGCTATCATAAAAATTCTAATCGATGAAATTAGATTTGCAATAATCTCGCCCTTTTTGATGATGGCAAACTAAAAAATAATCTAAGCAGTTTAAGAATAGTTTAAAAGAAATAATGAGAAGAAACAAATACAGTTTTAACTATCCAATAATAGAATCAAGCTACAAAGTAACTAGTACAACTAACTACTCTCTCTTTTGACATCACAAAAAGGAGGAGGAAAGTAAAACAGAAATAAAGGCAGAGACTAAAAATAGAAATAAAAATGAAAAAGACAAGACCAGAAGCAAAAGAAAGGTTTTTTTTAAAATCAAAACATGAATATGATAAGTTTTTCATGTGATTGAATTAAAAATTTATAAGAATCAATGAGTTAACATCATTAAAATCTGAGAAAATGGTTGAATAAGCGATCCTGTTAGCCTTAACTCAAACTTCTCCCAGGGGAAACCGTCTTTTGAAAATAAGGATCTATATCATAAAAATCAATTGGATAAAAAAAGAAGTCCATTCAAAATATGGTTTCAAAAAAATATTTTATACAATAATATATCAAAGTAATTAGTTAGAATCTTGAAATACGAAATCAAGCCTCTGAAAAATATCAAGTGACATATGAATTCTTCTAAGATTTAAAAATTTTGAAAGAGAAGGAGCTTGCTATTAGTGGGCTGATTTTATGCATCTTATCAATATGATTGGCGCTCTTTGTGCATCTTTTGATTTTTGATACACTTTGTGTATATATATATTTTAATTTGGCATTATTGCGTATCTTTTGATTTTGGCATAATTGGCCACTTTTTTTTTCTTTTTTTTTTTGCAAGGTAGATCCCTTTTTCAAAATTCTTAAAAATTCTCAGTTGTAATGATATCTTTTAGAGATTAGAGAAGAAAAACTCTAATATAAGGAGGAATGAATCACAAAATAAAATTAAAAAATCGTATGATAAATTTAACAACAAAATTATAAAAATCTAAAGGTAAAATAAAGACTTTGAATATTGTATATATAAAATAGATTATTGTAGCAAGATTGAAAGATCTCAATTTCAGAATCCAGTTGTTAATGTGAGATAGATTTTTGTTTAGAAAAAAAAATTCCACCACTAAAAGAAGTTAGAGAGAAGGAAACAATCAATGATGTTTTCCCCCTTTTACATATTTTCAAAAACAAAAAGAAGCCATATGATATCAATTCAGCAATGATAAAAAAAAATTATATATATATATATAAAATAAAGCAACAAATAAAAATAAACAAAAAATAAATAATGAGAAACTACAAAAATAGAATAATAGAAAAAAAAACAAATAAAAAAGCAGTAAGAATCAAGTTCATGCATTTATATCAATAACACCCAATCTGGTCGTTAAGGTATTGAAAGTGTCGAAGGCCAGTGGTTTAGTAAAGAGGTTAGCTAGTTGATTCTCAATTGCCACATGGTGTATCTCAATATCTCCTTTGGTCACATGGTCTCTAATAAAGTGATGCCTTATGTCAATATGCTTGGTCCTTGAATTTTGGATAGGATTCTTAAAAATGCAGATGACACTAATGTTGTAACAAAGGATTGAAATTGTGCCTACAAGTAATCTTAAATCCAAAACTTGGTGCTTCAACCAAAGGACTTGGGCCACACAACTTCCTAAGATAATGTACTCAGCTTCAATAGTGGAAAGTACAATAGAGCTTTGTTCCTACTAGACTAGGAGACTAAAGACTGTCCTATGAATTAGCAAGTCCCAAAAGTGCTCTTTCTATCCACCATACAACCTACAAAATCAAAATCAAAATATCCAATAATCTCAAAAGAAGTGTTGTGCCTAGGATACCAGATTCTTAAGTTTTTTGTTCTTATGAGGTATTTAAAAATTCTCTTAACTGCAATTAGATGAGATTCTTTAGGATCAGCATGAAATCTAACACAGAGACAAACACTAAACATAATATGAGGTTGGCTAGCAGTCAGGTAAAGTAAAGATCCAATCATCCCTCTGTACTTCTTTTGATCAACAGACTTTTCGTTTGGGTCCTTATCCAACTGAACACTGGAGGTCATGGGAGTATTAACTAGCTTGGCTTTATCCATTTCATACTTCTTCAAGATGTCCTTTATGTACTTTGATTGATTTAGAAAGATTCCATTATCTAATTATCTTATGTTAAATCCTAAAAAGTAGGATAACTCTCCCACCATATTCATCTCAAACTTCTTACTCATTATTGAAGAAAAATCATCACATAGCCTTTTATCAAAAGATCCAAATAGTATATCATCGACATAGATTTGAACAATTAGTAAATTATCTCCTACTTTCCTTAGAAAAAGGGTGGTGTCTATACTCCTCTTAACAAACTCCCTCTCTAGTAAGAATGTGCTAAGCCTCTCATACCAAGCTCTAGGTGCCTGCTTTAATCCATATAAGGCCTTTTTTAATTTGAAAATTTGATTTGAAAATTGGAAACTCTCAAAACCTGGGGGTTACTCTACAAACACAACCTCTTTTATTACCCCATTTAAAAAGACACTCTTAACATCCATTTGCGAAAGCTTAAATCCCTTATAACAGGAAAAAGCTAGTAGCACTCTAATGACTTCCAATCTTGCTACCGGAGCAAAGGTCTCCTCAAAATTAATCCCTTCTATTTGGTTGTACCCCTTAGACACTAATCTTGCCTTATTCTTAACCACCACACTAGAATCATTCATTTTATTCTTAAAGACCCATTTGGTTCCAACTACACTTTGTCCCTTTGGTCTTTCTACAAGCTCCCAAACATCAATCCTAACAAATTGGTTTAACTCATCTTGCATGGATAAGATCCAAAACTCATCAGAAAGAGCTTAATTGATGTTGGTGGGTTCAGTCATTGAGATAAAGGCAGAGTGGTTCACTTCCTTCCTAAGTCCATGCATAATCCTAACACTTTCAAAAGGGTCTCCTAAGAACATTCTTTATGATGACTCAAAGAATATCTCTAATCTCTAAGCATGGTGTATGAAGGTTCAACCCTTTCCTCAAGATCTACATTTTCTACTCCTTAGGTAATCTCACCCACTCCTTAAATGTTTTGGGCTCTACCCTCATCTCCAAATTTTCAACTCCAGTGATATTCTCTCTAACTTCATCTTCCTCCTCAACTCTAGACTTCTTAGGATTAGATTTATCAAACACTACATGAGTTATCTCATCCACCACTAATGTCCTCTTATTAAATATCATAAAGGATTTCCCTACACTTAAATATCCTAAGAATACTCCTTCATCAGATTTTGGGTCACATTTCTCTAAGTGTTACTTACCATTATTATGAATAAAAATATTACAACCAAAGACATAGAGATGGGAAAGATTGGGTTTCTTGCCTTTAAGGATTTCATATGGTATCTTATTAAGTTTGACTCTAACATTCACCCTATTCAATACATAACAAGCTGTGTTTACTGCTTCAGCTCAAAATTATTTTGAAAGTGAATACTCAGCAAGCATGGCTCTAGCAGCTTCAACTAAGATTTGATTCTTTCTTTCAGCTATCCCATTCTGTTGAGGGATCCTAAGAGCTGAGAAGTTGTGACTAATCCCCTTATCCTCATAAAAGTCTCTAAATCTCTCATTTTCAAACTCTACCCCATGGTCACTATGGATGGTCAAAATCTCACAACCTAACTTTTTTTAAATCCAAGTGAAGTAGGATCTAATCTCATCAAAAGACTCATTCTTATGTGACAAAAATTTAATCCAAGTAAACCTCGAGTAGTCATCGATAATCACAAAACCATAAAATTTTCCTCCTAAGTTGGCAGTGCTAATGGGTCCAAATAAATCCATGTGAAGGAATTTTAAATGTCTAGCGGTGCTTGTATCCTTATGGAGTGAAAAGAGGAAAGAACTTGTTTTCCTAGTTGGCAGGCATCACAAAGGTGGGCTTTTGAGAATTTAAGTTTGGGGACACATCTAACTAGGTCTTTCTAGGTCACTCTCCTAAGGGTTTTCATACTGGCATGAAATAATCCCTTGTGCCACAACCATGAATCATAAGCAGCAGTTTTTAAGTAAATTGAAGTAGCACTTTCAATATTATTTAAGTCAAATATGTAAACATTATTGATCCGCATTCCTTGTAAAATAGTGTTGTTATTTAAGCTTATAATACAAGTATTAGCCAAAAACTTTATGATGAAGCCCTTAATCACAAAGCTGACTGATATTGAGCAAGTTGTATTCTAGTCTATCTATAAGCAAACATTTTCAATCAAAAGGTTCTTGGAGTTTTCAATTATACCAGCACCCACTACCTTTCTGGTGGTGTTGTCTCCAAGAGTAACCTTGCCTTCTATCCTGGTTTCCAGCAGAATGAATTGATTGGCATCTCCATTCATGTGTCGTGAGCATCTCCTGTCTAGTTACCACATGCTTTCATGAGGTCTTTTATGAGAGCAAGCCTGTAAAATCATCAAACGTTAGATTTAGGAACCTAAATAGGTTTGGGTCCCTTCTTATGAAAAGCAATGCATGTGTCTTATATTGTGAATCATGTAATTTGGGTCTCCATACACAATGTGTACTATCGTGAATGGTGCAAGTATGTGCAATGTGTCCTAACATGCCACATAAAAATTATCTAACATCAGGAAAAGGATGTACTAATCTACTTAGGTGGTGAGGCTTCCTTTTAAAGTTATGTGTTGCATGCAATGATGATTTATTCTTTTCAAAAACTTTGAGATTTGTTAATTTCTTAAACTCCTTTTTTAACTCAGCATGGGATGACTTCAAGGAATCATGTGCATCAAATAATTTAATATGCTCTTTGTTTAATACATCAAACTTATCAAGTAATAACATGTGATTACTATCAATTATAGAATGATCTTTAAGAAGAATTTCATACTCTTTTTGTAAATTTAAAAACTCAAATTTCAAGCTAGCATGCTTTTCTTTAAGTTTCTTATATGATGCATGAATTATCTCATAAATTTTAACTAATTGATCATAGGTTGGTTCACATACCTCTTCTTGATCATATTATTTAAGTTGATTATCGGCCATTAAACACAAGTTTGTAGTTTCCTCCTCTACTTCAGTCTCAGAGGAGTTAGATGTAGAATCCGCCCATAATTCTTTTTAGAATCGCTTATTGTCCTTCCTATATTTGGGTTTCTCCTTACCCTTCTCCTTGCTTGGGTGCTCCTTAAGTGTAGGATAATCAGCTTTAACATGTCCAGGCTTCCTGCATTTAAAGCAAACAACATCAAAAGAGCTTTTATAATTTTTGCTATCCTTACCTCTTTTCCACTTATGATGGTCTTTATGCTTCTTCCTTAGAAAGCTTTTGAATTTCCTATTGATAAGGCAAAATCATCATTTTCAGATCCAAACGAATCAGTGTTCATGTTGTTGGCCTTTAGTGCCACAGGTTTGTCCTTCTTTTTCTCACATGCATCAAGATTTCTTTGATTCACCCCTTGCTCATAAGAAATGAGTGATTCAAGTAAGTTATCAATCAAATACGTATTCAAATCTTTAGATTCAGTAATTACAGTGATCTTAGTATCAAAAGAAGAAGAAAAGCATCTCAAAATTTTATTGACCCTTTCATAATTAGTTAGCTCTCTTCCTAAAGCATGCAATGAGGTGATAATTTGAGTAACCCTTGTATACATTTTAGAAATTAATTCAGAGGGATTCACATGAAAAAGTTTGTAATCATGCAGTAAAATATTTAATCTAGATTTTTAACTTTATTAGTTCCTTCATAAGTTACAAATAATCTATCCCAAATTTCTTTACCAGTTGCACAAGTTGAAACACGCATATAATTTTTATATTTTAAAGCACAGAAAAAATAATTCAAGAATTTTGCATTAAGTTGTGCTAAATCTCTTCCATCAAAAGTCCATTCAGTTAAAGGAATTTTAAGTTTAATTCCATTAAGTTCACGAGAAGGTGGTGTATAACCCTCTTTTGAAGTTACTAGATGTGCTAAGACGTGGGGGGGGGGGGGGGGGGGGGGGGTAAATTGCAAAAAACTTGTTGCAATAAAAAAAAATCTTAACCAGGAGTTCTATTATCTTTTATGTTTTTAAATTTTTAACAGAAAAATTTAACTAATGTAGAAGCATGTACTTGAATACAAATAGCAACAACGAATTCCATAATGAATTTCACCAAGTAATTTTAATGAAAATAAAATGCAAGCAAAAATAAAAGCGGTAAAGGAAAAATCACACCAGAGATTTTATACTGGTTCAGTCACTTGACCTATGTCCACTCCTTGGAGTCCTCCACTCCAGGAATTTCAATACTGAATAATAGTTCTCCTTTTGCCCCCTCGGTAAGGCAGAGAAGCCCTTACAAGACTCACTTTCACCAACCCGGCGTGGCGGAGTGCCATGCGCTTTGTCACCCTCCTGGTAATGGCAACATTCCTTCTCATTTTTCTCCCTCTTGGAGAAGGAAGAGTACCTTAGAGGACACGGATATAGAAGGTCTTCCCCTCAGAGAGCCTCTCACAAGATCTTTTCAGGCCTCAAGAGGAACAAAGTACAATAATAATAGAGCAACCGTGTGATCTCCTTCACACTACTTCTCCCTCACCAAGCTCACCTTCTCCTTCCTCTCTCAAACCCTAAAATCTTCTCAAGAACTCTCTCCCAAGGAAACCCTCTCTAATCACGTTCCCCTCTCACAGTCACATACAAAAAACATAACTTTTTGATACTTCAAACGGGCTCCAAAAACCCTGAATTTTTTAAAGTAGTCATTACTATCATACAGTACAATTTAATATCATACAATACGATTTAATATTTACAGTACGATTAGTACAAATGAGCTTCATCCTGGTACGAAGGTTTATGAATAGGTCAAAATTTTTGAATATAATTATACAATATGATATAAACTCGTTCCATACGATCAACAAATCTCTTCTGTTCGTATAGGACGATAGCTGGGACTATCAAAACTCGTCTTTGTACATCGTAGGGTATGACCTACTTAGTACAGTATAATTAGTCAAAATCAAGGAATCATCCAGGATGAAGTCTGGGATGATTAAAAGTAGCCTCAGTTCATCGTACGGTACTAACTTGTTCGTATAGTATGATTACCAATAAAAATTAATCCTTAATTTATTCCACTAATCACGGGTTAATTTAAGTAAGTATTCAAAGTACATCGTATAGTACGAATATTTTTGTATAGCACGAACGGCTAAATAAACTTACTTAAACTAATATGGAGGCTAGGGTTTTGGATTAGAAACACATCGTACAGTATGATATAAATCATACAATATGACCTATTCACAGATATAAATTGTACAATACGATCAATAGAGAAAAAAATATGTATTTTCTTTTAAAAAACCCTCTTCCTCTGTGTGTGTATGGTTGCTCAGTCTTATATGCAATTTGTGGCTAGACTCAAAAAAAGAAAAATAAAAATAAATGAAAAATCATAATGTTATAAACTCACACTCTTACTCTACTCAGTCTTGAGTCTTCTTGTTGTTTTAAGTAATTTGTGATCTTCCTGAAATGTTAGTACTTATAGACAATAACAGAAATCAAAGGTATTTAATGAATAGTAATTTAGACGACATTATTTGTCATCATCAAAATCTCAAACTATGGGTCATGGATTGCAACAATTTCCACCTTTTTGATGATGTCAAATAATGTTTGGTATAAGCAAATTTGAATGACATTTTTTTTAATAGAAACATCTTGAAATAGACAAAAAAGGAAAAATATTTTTCATTGAAACATAAGTAAACATAAGCAATATATGTGAATATAAGCCTAAGCAAGCAAGACAACAAACTACAACAGACTTCTCCTCCTTTTGACATTACCAAAAAGAGGAGGCATAAACAACACTAAGAAAAACATCATAAAAACATATACACTTTAGAAAGGAGGATCCTGATCACTTGGAGGTGGAGGTGGGTGTGGTTAGAAATATTGAAGGATTGTCTCGAAGTAGTGATCAATCGAAGGGAAGCGTTCCCCAAACCCTGTATGTCTTCCTCATGTTGCTGATGTTATTCTTGTATGTGTGTGTCAAGATGAATCTAAAGTTGGTCGAAGTGTTCGACCAAATCATCGTGAGGGTAGGCTGGTGCAGGTGCTCGTGGAGATGCATGTCTTCTTGGTCTAACAGAAGCTTCTGCTGGAGCATCTTCTCATCCTTCTTCATTAGAGTCATGTTCTTCAGGATCTTAGACCCAATGAAAGAGAATACAAAAAGAGGCATCTGTATAAAAGATAAGTAAATTATTGTTTTCACCACGATAGGTTAATTGGTTTTTTTTAAAGGATATAACCTATTAGGTGGCCAAGGGCTAGATTCAATTTCCTGCGGGTAGTAGGGAGGCGAACAAAAGTAATATTTCGAATATAATCAATTACTAAATCCACCTCATCAAATTTTATGTTTGACATTATATGGTTGGTAGCGACTGATAAGATCAGGGTCATGCGGATTCGGTCGCCAGCTTTGGGTATGATCGAAGTGTGAAGGATGTGTTGTGAAAGTTCATTAGGGATGTTAAGCCCTTATGAACTAGCCCAAGGCTAACAAAGAGAGAGGCAAATTGGATAATTTTAAAACCAAAGATAAAACTCAAATAAAAATCACCACAAAGAAAACCAAATGCGGAAATTAAATGCGGAAGCAAATAATAAGAAAGAACACACCGGACTTATAGTGGTTCGGTCAAACCTTGACCTACGTCTACTCCTTGGAGGCACCCTCCAAGTATTGCACTACAAAAGTGTCTCTCCTTTAGCCCCCACAGTTAGGCGGAGAAGCCCTTACAAAATCACTTCCACCTTCCTCGGTGCGGCAGAGTCGCCGGGTTCTTTGACACCAAAGTGAACTTCTTCTTTAGTGAACTTCCCTCGAGACAAGCCTTGAATTCGATGGTATTAAGATGCAAGCCTGCTGGAGCAATCGTGTGGAATCCCCTCCACACTCCCTTGAGTCCCCCCTCACAGGATCTTCTCCCTTTCAGACTTCACCCATTCCTCACTCCCTTTCAAGCTCTCTCTTCAAGTCTCCCCCACAATAACGAAGCTACAATGGCTGCCAAAGACAATTACAAAGTGTCATGCCAAGCTTAAATAGAAAAGCTCAAAATGAGCACATTAATGCAAGTTGCCGACAGTTTCGTCCAGGACAATAGGTATATCATCCTAGCCGATCAGTACAAATTCAGCTCATCAGCCTTGGATGATTTGGGACGATAAAAAGAAAATTGGTTACATCGTCCTGGATGATATCACGATCATCTAGGCCGATTAGTTTAAAACCGATTTCAATTGTCCTTTTCATCACCCTGAATTCGAGCTGTCCGATGTAAATCGTCCAGGACATCGTCCCGGTCGATCCTGCGATCGTCCCGGACGATGTGATCGTATCAATCAACCATTAATGCTTTCCAAAGATACCAGATCATTTTAGGAATAATTGAGTTAGATCGGCCTGGACGATATAAATATCGTCCTGGCCGATTTCCTAAAATAAAGAATTCCTAAACTGATTATGGCGGCTGATTCTTTTTGAATTGAGACTATCATCCTGGCCGATACAGGTATCGTCTAGGCCAATTGCTAATGACGACTGCCTTAATTAGGATGCCCTAATTAGGGTTTTTTTTTTGACAAATCATCCAAGACGATATAAATATCATCCCGGACGATGTTACTAAAAATCAAAATCTTTAGGGAACAACAGAATATCTTCCAAGTTTACAAATCATCCGGTGCCACACCAAATACAATAGACTCAAGAAAGAAAAAAAGTACAAACTGACTCAGACCTAGTCTACCCAATCTTGAGCTGGTTCTAAATTGCAGTCCGATCGTGTGAACCTGAAATGTCAGTACATAAGGCAGACGTAGAGAAATAAGAATGTTTGCTATCATCAAAATCAAAAACCATTGATCCGCAACAATCTCCCCCTTTTTTATGATGGCAAACAATTCAATTTTGAATTTGCAAAAATGAATATTTTCTCCTAATCTCCCCCTCACTAGAATAACACTTTAAAAAATAGGGAAGATAAAAATATTTTTGTTGTTTTAAATTTTTTGAAAAGAAAAAAGATACAAATTCAACAGTACGTTCTCCCCCTTTGACATTATGAAAAAGAGAGGAGGCACAAACAAAAACAAAATGAAAAAAAGATAAAAATGTTCCCTGATCTAGTGAAAAAATAAATATTCTTAAAATGAGAAAGTTATCTCTTGGTTTTAATCAAAAACTTAGTAGAATTGGATTGACAATGCATAGCCCAGAAAAGGTTAGAATTTTAGAATTTGATAATCCAAACTCAAGTTCTTTAAAAAGGCTAAATTTTTTTTTTTAATTTAATATCTAAATCATAAAATAAATTAGAGAAAGAAACAGTCATTTTTCAAAAACTTCTTCTATAAAATATATCTAATAGAACATCAATGCACGAATTGTTGAATCAGGAATCATGATTTTTAAATTCAAGTATCGAAAGTATCAAGAGTTTTCTTAAGCTTTTAAGAAGTACAAGAATGGTAAGCATTAAACTTTGGGGGCTCATTTTATGCCTCTTGACAATTGGTTGGCGCACTGCGCATCTTTTGATACACTTTGTGTATTCTATTTTTTCAATTTGGCGTCTTTGCGCATCTTTTATTTTTGGCATCATTGATAATTTTTTTAATATGCTACCTTTCTAAAATCTTAAAAACCAAAAGTAAACCCATACTATTGACAAAAAAAAAATTCTTGATTAAGAAAATTATGATGTAGATTCAACATCTTGCTAAAGATTCCTATGCGATAAATAAAATGTAGGGAGATAAAAAAAATTATTTCAAAAACCAATTTAAAAGATGAAAAAGATTTTAAATCAAAAGTAGAATAACCTCTTTTAGGCAATAGAGATTGAGAGTAAAAAAATATGAGTTTCCTTCCTTTGACTGTTTTTAGAGAAGTCAATCGTAACTTACCAAAGATTTCAAGAAAAAACATGAAGTAGATTTTTCATTTTTAGAAAGTGAATGTGTGTGTTGATCAGAGAAAAACTTTCACAAAAATAAAAATTTCAAAGAATAAACAAAATTAAAACATAAAAATAAAAAAGGAAAATACAAAAACACAACACAAAAACACGAAAGGCTTTTAACCATTATCTCTCTCATGGTCCGATGCTTTAGAAACAAAATCTGCCCATGATATTTTTTGCCTTTCATTATTTCCCCAATTTAAATTTTGCTTCGTCTTGCCCTTTTCTTTCGTAGGAAGAATTTTTAAATTAGGGCACTGATTTTTCATATGTCCAGGTTTCCTACATCGAAAGCAAATAACGTCAGAAGGAATATGAACATCCTTATCATTTTTATCTTTTTTCCACTTTTGCTTATGCTTTAGTGAGCTTTGTGATTTGCTTGACAAGTCATTGCATTCATCACCAACTAAGCAATCTTTTTCTGTATCTTCAGTTTTTAGAACAATCATTTCACCTGCATCCAAAAGTCTTTGACCCAAACTTTGCTCGTAGGCAATGAGTGAGCCAATCAAATTATCAATAGAATAATCATTCAAATCTTTTGATTCACAAATAGCAACAACTTTGGCATCAAAATTTTCAACTAAACAACGAAGAATTTTATTGACTTTTTCAAAATTTGAAAACTCCTTTCCTAAAGTATGTAATGATGTTACAATTTGAATAAACCTAGTATACATATCTAAGATTGTCTCATAAGGTTTCATGGAAAACAGTTCAAAATCATGCATTAACATATTCAACTTGGATTGCTTGATTTCACTAGTGTGTTCGTATATGGTGTGTAGTTTATCCCAAACTTCCTTACCAGTAGTGCACGTGGATACTAACATAAAATCTTCAGAATTTAAAGCACAAAAAAAGCAATTTAAAGATTTTGCATTCAATTGTGCATTTACTTGTTCTTCCCTATTTCATTGATTAAAAGGAATATCAGTTTTAACTCCATTAATAATACGTGACGGTGATGAATAACCAATAAAAATCATATGCCACATGCAAAAATCAATCAATTGCAAGAAAATAGACATGCGAGTTTTCCAAAAATCAAATGACATATTTTCAAATAAAGGTGGTCTGGTGATTGAATAACCTTCCGCAATATTATGATTTGAAAAATTAGCGATGGATCAAAATTCAAAAGCTTTTAAAAACTAGAGTTTTTGAATTCCGCTTTGATACCACTTGATTGAATAACCTTCTGCAATATTATGATTTGAAAAATTAGCCATGGATCAAAATTTAAAAGCTTTTAAAAACTAGATTTTATGAATCCCGCTCTGATACCACTTGAAAGTTCGTTAGAGATGTTAAGCCCTTATAAACTGGCCCAAGGCTAACAAAAAGAGAGGTGAATTAGATAACTTTAAAACCAAAGATAAAACTCAAACAAAAATCACCACAAAGAAAACCAAATGCGAAAATTAAATGCAGAAGAAAATAGTAAGAAAGAACACACTGGATTTATAGTGGTTCGGTCAAACCTTGACCTACGTCCACTCCTTGGAGACACCCTCCAAGTATTGCACTACAAAAGTGTCTCTTCTTTAGCCCTCACAGCTAGGTGGAGAAGCTCTTACAAAATCAGTTCCACCTTCCCCGGTGCGGCGGAGTCGCCGGGTCCTTTAACACCAAAGTGAACTTCTTCTTTGGTGAACTTCCCTCGAGACAAGCCTTGAATCCAACAGTATTAAGATGCAAGCCTACCGGAGTAACCGTATGGAATCCCCTCCACACTCCCTTGAGTCCCCCATCACAGGATCTTCTCCCTCTCAGACTACCCGTTCCTCACTCCCTTTCAAGCTCTCTCTTCAAGTCTCCCCCATATGAACGAAGCTACAATGGCTGCCAAAGACACTAACAAAGTGTCATGCCAAGCTTAAATAGAAAAGTTCAAAACGAGCTCATTAATGCAAGTTGCCGCATTATCGTCCAGGATGATAGGTATATCATCTTGGCTGATCAGTACAAATTCAGCTCATCAGCCCGGGACGATTTGGGATGATCAGAAGAAAATTGGTTACATCAACCTAGCCGATATCACGATTGTCCAGGCTGATTAGTTTAAAAATGATTTCAATCATCCTGATCATCACCCTAAATTCGAGCTGTTCAATGTAGATCATCCAGGACATCGTCCCGGCCGATCCGGCGATCATCCCGGACGATGTGATTGTATCAATCAACTATTAATTCTTTCCAAAGATACCAGATCAATTTAGACATAATTGAGTTAGATCGGCCTGGACGATATAAATATTGTTCTGGCTGATTTCCTAAAATAAAGAATTCCTAAACTTATTATGGCGGCTGATTCTTTCTTAATTGAGACTATCATCCTGATCGATACAGGTATCGTCCAGGCCGATCGGCTAATGATGGCTACCTTAATGAGGATGCCCTAATTAGGGTTTCTATTTTTGGACAGATTGTCCAGGACGATATAAATATCATCCCGAACGATGTTACTAAAAATAGAAATCTTTAGGGAACAACATCTTCCAAGTTTACAAATCATCCGGTGCCACACCAAATACAACAGACTCAAGAAAGGAAAAAAGTACAAACTGACTCAGACCTAGTCTACCCAATCTTGAACTGGTTCTAAATTGCAGTCTGATCGTGTGAACCTGAAATGTTAGTACATAAGACAGTCATAGAGAAATAAGAATGTTTTCTATCTTCAAAATCATAAACCATTTATCTGCAACATGTTGTATAATTCGAGCATTTCAATTTAAGGATTGAATAAAAGGCTGGTGTTGATAAAAGGCTACATTCCTAAGGACACGATTAACATCACTACAGTTAAATTTATTTGAGAGAAAGGAATGAGCTCTAGGCCCTTCAGTGGATAGCCCAATGTATTAGGCAATATCAGCCTTAGTGATTTCTATGTGCTGGTGGCAGACAAAAGAGTGGAAGGTCATATTATAGACAGTGAAGGTAAAGTTTGCTAGAAACTCAAATAAGAGTTCTGAATTATAGGGGAAAGCCAAGGTAAGGAGAAATTAGAGAGTGGTGGATGCGAAGAGGTTCATTACCTTGAAATTTAAAATTGCCTGATTGAGCATCTGAGATTGTGTAATCTTACAGGCCTTATACTTGCAATAAGAGTATTCATTTTTGGCACTTAGAAAATGATCATTGTGATGACGAGAGGAAGATGAGCTTCCTAGGACGAGATGACTTTACTTGCTAGAGCTCGACATTTGGTGAAGGCAAGTGAACTAAGTGTGGGTGAAGAAGTGAGTGAAGAGATCTGCACGATGAGCCAATTTATAGAATTTTGGATACATCGTATAGTACGATCAGGTATCATATAGTACGATGGGAAAATAATGTTGTCTTAACAGATAGATATGAAAAGGTGGTCAAATCATATAGTACTATGAGTATTGTATAATATGATCAGAAGGATTTCGATCGTTACGAGGGTCGTCGGTACGACCCTTGACTAAAAGTTTTGTATAGTACGAATAGGTGTATCATACAGTATGAACTACAATTATATCATACTGACCACCTTTAAGTTATCCTCATCCATTTCACTGATGTGGATCATATTGTACGAAGAGGAGATATCATACCGTATGATGTTCAATAATGTCGTACCAAACGAATTGAATGAGTTGCAATATTTATCATACATTACGATAGGTATCGTATAATAAAATCAAAGAAACAAAATGTTGTGTGCTTTGATATATCGTATAATACTATATGGAATCGTACACTACGATAAGGAAAGTGTAAATTATCGAGTTTGGTGTAGTGAGTGTGTGATGATCAGGAATAACCTTAGATTTTTTTTTTTTGAATTATGCATTATTGTCTATGACACTCAGTCTTGTCCTCAAAGTGCTAAAGGTGTCGTACGCTAGTGGTTTTGTGAAGATGTCTGCCAATTGATCTCCTGTAGCTATGTGATGTAATTCTATATCTCCTTTAGCAATATGATCTCTTATGAAATAGTGTTTAATATCTATATATTTTGTTTGAGAGTGTTGAATTGGATTTTTAGAGATGCATATTACACTTGTGTTATCGTACATGATTGAGATGGTTCATACAGGTAATCCAATATCAAGAATTTGTTGCTTTAACTATAGTACTTGTGCAACACAGCTTCCTACTATAATATACTCTACCTCGACTGTGGAGAGGGCTACCAAATTTTATTTTCTACTGGATCAAGAAATTAATGATTATTCTATGAGTTAGCAGGTACCAGAGTTGCTTTTTCTATCTACCCTACATCAGAATCTAAGTACCCTAAGATTTTGAAGGAAGTGCTATGCCTAGAATACCAAATTCCTAAGTTTGGGGTGCCTAGTAGATATCTAAGGATTCTCTTGATCACAGTTAGGTGAGACTCTTTAGGATCAGCTTGAAAACGAGCCCAGAGGCACACATTAATTATTATGTCTGATCTACTGGCAGTTAAGTATAGGAGAAATCCAACCATTCCTCTATATTATTTATGGTCTATTAATTTTCCATTCGGGTCTTTGTCCAATTGAATCGTGGAGCTTATTGGAGTGTTTATGGGCTTAACACTATCCATTTCATATTTTTTTAGAACATCCTTAATGTATTTTGTTTGGCTAAGAAATGTTTCATTATCCATTAGTTTCACACTAAAACCAAGAAAATAATTAAGCACTCCCTTCATACTCATTTCAAACTCATTACTCATTATTTTTAAAAATTCATCACATAAAATTTTATTTGAGAATTCAAATAGAATGTCATCCACATAAATCTGAACAATGAGAATTTCTTCTTTGACTTTTTGTAAAAAGAGTATAGTGTCCACACTACCCTTTACAAATCCTCTATCTAGTAAAAATGAGCTAAGTCTTTCATACCAAGCTCTAGGTGCTTGCTTTAGTCCATAAAGTGCCATTTTTAATTTGAATATAAGGTTTGGAAATTGTGAACTTTCAAATTCGGGGGGTTTCTCAGCATAGACATCCTCCTTGATTACCCCGTTCAGAAATGCACTCTTTACGTCCATTTGATATAGTTTGAAATTCTTGAAGCAAGCAAAAGCTAAGAGCACTCTTATGGCTTCTGGTCTAGTAATTGGGGTAAAGGTTTCTTCAAAATCTATTCCCTCAATTTGGTTATATCCCTTAGATACTAGTCTAGCTTTATTTCTTATTATAGTTCCTGAATCATTCACCTTATTTTTAAAGACTCATTTTGTTCCAACTACACTCTATTCTTTATATCTCTTGACTAACTCCCTAACATCATTCCTGGTGAATTGGTTTAGTTCTTTTTGTATTGCTAGGATCCAGAATTCATCTCCTAAGGCTTGATTTATACTCATGGGTTCTATCATAGAGATAAATGCTGAATGACTAACCTTCTTCCTAAGTCCATGCCTAGTTTTTATAACCTTCTGAAGGGTCTCTAAAAATTAGCTCTTTAGGATGACTAGAAGAATATCTCCATTCTCTAGGCAAAGATTCTTGAGGTTCTACCCTTTCTCCTATGGTTATAGTTTCTACTCCTTGAATTGCCTCTATTTCATCTTCTTCAATTTTAGATTCAGAGGGCTTATCTGATTCATCAAATACTACATGGGTGGACTCTTCTACTACTAGTGTTCTCTTATTAAAGATTCTATAGGCCTTACCTACAGATGAATAACCTAAGAAGACACCCTCATCAGACTTGGGATCAAATTTTCCTAAGGAAGTTTGCCATTAATCAAGATGAAGCACTTCCAACCAAAGACATGTAAGTGTGAAAGATTCGGTGTCCGATAAGGAGTTCATAAGGAGTTTTATTCAACTTTGACCTAAAGTTCACCCTATTTAAGACATAACACACCTTGTTTACTACTTAGCTTCTACCAAGGTTCTATTCTTTCTTTCCGCTATTCCATTTTGTTGAAGTATTCTAGGGACAGAGAAATTATGCTCTATTCCTATCTCTTGGCAAAATAATTCAAATCTTTCATTTTGAAACTCTCCAATGTGATCACTATGGATTGTTGAGATTTGACATCCTAATTTTTTTTGAATCCAAGTGGAGAATACCTTCAATTCTTCAAATGACTCATTCTTATGTGCTATGAATCTTACCCAAGTGAATCTAGTGAAGTCGTCTATAATCACAAATCCATAATTTTCCCACTTAGGCTAAATGTGCTAACGAGTCCAAATAAGTCCATGTGTAGGATTTCTAATGGCCAAGAGGTGATCATATCTTTAATTGAATGAAAGGATGATTTGATTTGTTTTACTAGTTGACAAGCATCACATAAATGATCCTTAGTGAAGTCTAATTAGGTATGCCTCTAACTAGGTTTTTCTTAGTGATGTTTCTAAGTGTTTTTATACTAGTATGGCATAGTCTTCTATGCCATAGCCATGAGTCTTCTACTATTATTTTTAAGCAAAAAGAATTTGAACTATCAATACAATCAAGGTCTAACATGTAAACATTATTCATTCATTTTCCTTCTAAAATAAGTTTTTCATTTAAACTAATTAGGCATTTGTTAGAAAGAAATTTAATGTCAAAACCTTTATCACATGATTGACTAATGCTGAGTAAGTTATGCTTCAAAACATCAACTAATAAAACATCTTCAATTAAAAAATTCTTAGCATTTCCAACAATACCTGAGCCTACCACTCTCCCGGTACTGTTGTCTCTCAATGTTACTTTGCCTCCGATCCTGGTCTCCAATAAAATGAACTTCTTCATGTCTTCAGTCATTTTTGGCGAGCAACCACTGTCTAGGTATCACATGCTCTCACTAGATCTTTTGTATGAGCATCCCTACAATTTCATTCAAGGGTTAACTTTGGGAACACAAGTGAGTTTTGGTTCCTCCTTATGCTTGCATGAATGAAATGTATGCATGCTATGCTGTGATGGATGTAATTTAGGTCTCCATACTAGGTGTGTCCTATGGTGAATCGTGCATGTATGAGCTATATGACCTAGTATGCCATAAGAGAAGCACCTAATACCTGGAAATGGGTTTACTAACCTATGTGAGTGGTGTTGCCTCTTCCTAAAGTTTTGTGATGCATGTAGTGCTGGGGGTTTTCTAGATTTAGCTAATATGAGTGATGCCTTTTCCTTTTTCAGTTCGTTGATTTTTTTCTTTAAATATGTTGTTTTGATATGTCAATCTGTCAACTTTTCATTTTAATAGATGTTCAGTGTGATTTACCTTCAATGAAAGTTTGTCTAGTCTGTCAAAAGCCTCTTTTAATTTAATATATGTTATTTTAAAGGATTCACGTGCTTCTGTTAATTTAATATGCTTCTTATTTAATGCATCATACTCATCAAGCAGGGACATGTGATCTATATCTAAATCATAATGTTCTTTAACTAAGTTAGCATGCTCAGTTTGTAAAGTGCTGAAATTAATATTAAGACTAACATGCATCTTTTTCAATTTCCTATACGAGTCATGGATTTTTTTAGAAATATGCAGTAGATCTTCATATGAAAGTTAACATACCTCATATTGATATGATTGATCAAGATTATCATTAGCCATTAGACAAAAATTTGTTACCTCCTCCTATGTTTCTTTTTCTAATGATTTTGAGGCGGAGTGAGCCCAAAAAGCCTTTTATGTCTTCATCGTCCCCTTCTAAAACTTAGCTTTATCCTCGCCTTTTTCCTTAGCTGGCTGACTCTTTAAGTTGGGGCAATCAGCTCGAAGGTGACCTGGTTTCCTGCGCTCAAAATAGATTGTATCAGATGAAACTTTAATAGTTATCGAGCTTTTACCTTTATTCTAGTTGTTCTGATGATGCCTTTATTTTCTTTTCAAAAAGTTCTTGAATTGTCGGGTCATCAAGGCTATGTCATCTTCTTCCTCTACTGTAGAGCTTTCACTTTCTGAGTTGTTTACTTTTAATGCCACCGTTCGCTCCTTCTTCTTTTCACCTACATCACTTTGCCTTTGACTCACCCCTTGCTCGTACACAATGAGTGACCCAAGAAAATTATCAATAGAATAAATGTTTAAGTCTTTAGACTCAGTGATAGCGATAATTTTAGTATCATAGGAACTATGTAAGCATCTAAGAATCTAGTTAACTTTTTTAGAATTTGAAAATTATCTACCTAATGCATGTAAGGATGCCACAATTTGGGTAAACCTAGTATACATATCAGATATTATTTCGCTAGGTTTCATACAGAAGAGTTCATAATCATGCAATAAAATATTAAGCCTAGACTGTTTAACTTCACTAGTTCCTTCGTACGTGATGCACAGTATATCCCAAATCTTCTTACCAGTAGCACAAGTAGATACTCTCATGTAGTCCTCAGATTTTAATGCACAAAAGAAACAGTTTAATCACTTTGCATTCAATTGATCTAAATTCATTAAAGGTACTTGAGTTTTCACTCCATTCACAAGTTTAAATGGTGTAGTGTAACCATCATTAACTAACATCCACATGCGATAATCAATTTGACTGTAAAAAAAGTAGACATTCGAATTTTCTAGAAATTAAATGGGATATTATCAAAAAGAGGTGGACATTAAGTAACCCTCTGAAGTATTACGATTACCAAAATGAGACATGATCGATTTTCAAGGTTTTCTAAAATGCTATTTTTGAAACCCCGCTCTGATACCAATTGAAGTTACTAGATGCGCCAAGAGGGGGGGAGGGGGGTGAATTGTGAAAAACTTGTTGCAATAAAAAATCCTAACCAGGAGTTCTAATATTCTTTATGTTTTTAAAATTTTAACATAAAAATTTAACTAATGCAAAAGCGAGTACTTGAACACAAATAGCAACAATGAATTCCACAATGAATTTCACCAATTAATTTTAATGAAAATAAAATGCAAGCAAACATAAAAATGGTAGAGGAAAAATCACACCAGAGATTTTATAGTGGTTCGGTCACTTAACCTACATCCACTCCCCAGAGTCCTCCACTCCGAGAATTTCACTACTGAACAATAGTTCTCCTTTTTCCCCCTCAGCAAGACAGAGAAGCCCTTATAAGACTCACTTTCACCAACCCGGCATGGCGGAGTGCTAAGCACTTTGTCACCCTCCTGATAACGGCAGTGTACCTTCTCATTTTTTTCCATCCTGGAGAAGGCAGAGTACCTTAGAGGACATGGATGTAGAAGGGTCTCGCCCTCAAAGAGCCTCCCACAAGATCTTCTTGGGCCATAGGAGGAACAAAGTGCAGCAAGAACGGAGCAACCGTATGATCTCCCTCACACTACTTCTCTCTCACCAAGCTCACCTTCTCCTACCTTTCTCAAACCATAAAATCTTCTTAAGAGCTCTCTCCCAAGGAAGCCCTCTCTAATTACGTTCCCCTCTCATAGTCACACATCAAAAATATAACTTTTTAATACTTAAAATGGTCTCCAAAAAACCCTAAAATTTTCAAAGTAGCCTTTACTATCGTACAATTTGATTTAATATCGTATAGCATGATTAGTACAAATGAGCTTCGTCTTGGTATGAAGGTTTACGAATAAATCAAAAATTCTGAATACAATCGTACAGTACGATATAAACATGTACCGTATGATCGGCAAATCTCTTTTGTTCGTACAGGATGATAGCTAGGATGATCAAAACTCATATCTGTACATCATAGGATACTACCAACTTAGTACAGGACTAAAAGTGCTCAGATGACACTAGAAAGTGCTCTGATATCAATTGAAAGTTCGTTAGGGATGTTAGGCCCTATGAACTGACCCAAGGCTAACAAAGAGAGAGGTGAATTGGATAACTTTAAAACCAAAGATAAAACTCAAGCCAAAATCACCATAGAAATTAAAGTGCGGAAGAAAATAATGCGAAAGCAATAATAAGAAAAGAACACACCATATTTATAGTGGTTCGGTCAAACCTTGACCTACATCCACTCCTTGGAGGCACCCTCCAAGTATTGCACTAAACTAAGTGTCTCTCCTTTAGCACCCATAGCTAGACAGAGAAGCCCTTACAAAATCACTTACACCTTCCTCGGTGTGGCAGAGTCGCCGGGTCCTTTGACACCAAAGAGAACTTCTTCTTTGGTGAACTTCCCTCGAGACAAGCCTTGAATCCGACGGTATTAAGGTGTGAGCTTGTCGGAGCAACCGTGTGGAACCCCCTCCACACTCCCTTGAGTCCCCCCTCACAGGATCTTCTCCCTCTCTCAAACTCCACCCTTTCCTCACTCCCTTTCAAGCTCTCTCTACAAGTTTCCCTCACAAGAACAAAGCTATAATGGCTGCCAAAGACACTTACAAAGTGCCTTGTCATAGCTTAAATAGAAGAGCTAAAAATGAGCTCATTAATACAAGTTGCCGACATTATCGTACAGGATGATGGGCATATTGTCCTGGCCGATTAGTTTAAATATGAGGAAAATCATCCTGAAACGAAGCTGGACGATGTTTAATCATCCTGGATGATCTTGCGATCAACCCGGACGAAATCACCATTAATTGCTTTCCAAAATTGCTAGAGAAATTTTGGAAAAGTTGTCCTGGATTATCCTAGATGATATTTTATAGTCCAGGTCGATCCACCAGGCCGATATCCAAAAATAAGAATTTTCTAAGTAGATCTGGCGGCAGATTCTTTCTGTTTTGAGCCTATCGTCCTAGCCGATACAAAATCATCCAAGACGATGTATTTTGCATAATGACGGCTGCTTTAATGAGGATTCCCTAATTAGGGTTTCTGCTTTTAAACAGATCGTCCCGGCCGATATAAATATCGTTCAGGATGATGTTACCAAAAACAGTAAACTCTAAGGAACAGTCAGAAACTCTTATACGTTACAAAGTATTAGGAGCCACAACAAATATAATAGACTCAAGAAAGAAAAAAGTGTATAAATTAACTCAGTACTAATCTACCCAATCTTGAGCTGGTTCCAAATTACAGTCCGATCGTGTGAACCTGAAATGTCAGTACATAAGATAGTCGTAGAGAAATAAAAATATTTGCTATCATCAAAATCATAAACCATTGATCCGCAACAATCTCCCCCTTTTTGATAATGGCAAACAATTCAATTTGAATTTTGAAAACAAAAATAATTTCTCCTAATCTCCCCCTCACTAGAAAAAACCTTTAAAAATAGGGGAGATAATTTTTTTTTATTTTTTTGAAAAAAAAAAGAATACAAAAAACATAAAAATTCTACAATTCATTCTCCCCTTTGACATTATCAAAAAGAGAGGAGGCACAAAAAAACAAAACGAACAAAAGAAAAAAAAATGTTCCATAATCTAGTGAAAAACAAATATTCTTAATATGAGAAAGTTACCTCTTGGTTTTAATCAAGAACTTAGTAGAATTGTATTGACAATGCATAATCTAGAAAAAGTAAGAAATTTATAAATTGTTAATTCAAGCTCAAGTTCTTTTAAAGGCTAAAAAAACTTTTTAATTCAATATCCAAATCAAGGAATAAACGGGAAAGAGAAACATTAAATTTTCAAAACTCCTTTCATAAAACATATCTAATAAAAGATCAATGCACGAATTGCTGAATTAGGAACCAAGATTTTCAAGCATAAGTTTCGAACATATCAAGGATTTTCTTAAGTTTATAGTAGTATAAGAAAAAAGAAGCATATTTTTTTTGTGGGCTCATTTTATGCATTTTATCACTTGAATGGCTCTTTGAGCATCTTTTGATTTTAATACACTTTGTGTATATTTTTTTTTAATTTGACGTCATTGTGCATCTTTTGGTTTGGCATCATTGGCCAATTTTTTTTTATTATTATTTTAAAAAAATATGCTTTCTTTCTTATATTTTTAAAACTAAAGTAAACCCAAATTATTGACAACACGAACAACTTGATTAAGAAAATTTTATGGTGGATTAAACAATCTTGCAAAAGATTCTTATGCGATAGAAAAATTATAGGGAGATAAAAAAATCAGTTTCAAAATCCAATTTAAAATATGATGAAGATTTTGAATCAAAAGTAAAATAACCTCTTTAAGAAGAGAGAAAGAGAAACAAAATTATGAGTTCCCTTCCTCTGACTGTTTTAGAGAAGTCAAACACAACTTATCAAAGATTTCAAGAAAAAATAGGAAGTAGATTTTTCATTTTTAGAAAAGTGAATGTGTGTGTTGATTAGAGAAAAACTTTCACAAAAACAAAAAATTTTAAAGAGTAAATAAAACAAAAATAAAAAATAAAAATGAAAAACATAAAAATAAAAACACAACACAAAAACACGAAAGGCTTTTAACCATTATCTCTCTCCTAGTCCGATGCATCAGAAACCAGATCTGCCCATGAGATTTTTTGCCTTTCATTATTTCCCTAGTTTAAATTTTGCTTCGCCTTGCCCTTTTCTTTCGTAGGAAAAATTCTTAAATTAGGGCACTGATTTTTCTTATGTCTAGGCTTCCTACATCGAAAGCAAATAACGTTAGAAGAAATTTGGACATCCTTACCACTTTTACCTTTTTTTCACTTTTGCTTATGCTTTGGTGAGCTTTGTGATTTGCTTGTCAAGTTATTGCATTCGTCACCAACTAAGCTTCTCTTTCTGTATCTTCAGTTTTTAGAAAAATCGTTTCACCTGCATCCAAAAGTCTTTGACCCAAACCTTACTCGTAGGCAATGAGTGAGCCAATCAAATTATCAATAGAATAATCATTCAAATCTTTTGATTCACAAATAGCAACTACTTTGGCGATAAATTTTTTAAGTAAACAACGAAGAATTTTATTGACTTTTTCAAAATTTGAAAACTCTTTTCCTAAGGCATACAATGATGTTATAATTTGAATGAACCTAGTGTACATGTCTAAGATTGTCTCATAAGATTTCATAGAAAATAGTTCAAAATCATGCATTAACAAATTCAACTTGGATTGCTTAATTTCACTAGTGCCTTCGTATATGGTGTGTAGTTTATCCCAAACTTCCTTACCAGTAGTACACGTGGATACTAACATAAAATCTTCAGAATTTAAAGCACATAAAAAGCAGTTTAAAGATTTTGCATTCAATTGAGCATTTACTTGTTCTTTCCTATTCCATTGATTAAAAGAATATCAGTTTTAACTCCATTAATAATACGTGACGGTGATGAATAACCAATAAAAATCATATGCCACATGCAAAAATCAATCGATTGCAAGAAAATAGACATGCGAGTTTTTCAAAAATCAAATGACATATTTTCAAATAAAGGTGGTCTGGTGATTGAATAACCTTCCGCAATATTATGATTTGAAAAATTAGCCATGGATCAAAATTCAAAAGCTTTTAAAAACTTATTTTTTAAAAATGGCTCTGATACCACTTGAAAGTGCTCAGATGACACTAAAAAGTGCTCTGATACCACTTGAAAGTTTGTTAGGGATGTTAGGCCCTATGAATTGGCCCAAGGCTAACAAAGAGAGAGGTGAATTGGATAACTTTAAAACTAAAGATAAAACTCAAGTTAAAATCACCATAGAAATCAAAGTGCTGAAGAAAATAATTCGAAAGCAATAATAAGAAAAGAACTCACCTGATTTATAGTGGTTCGGTCAAACCTTGACCTACGTCCACTCTTTGGAGGCACCCTCCAAGTATTGCATTAAACTAAGTGTCTCTCCTTTAGCCCCCACAGCTAGGCGGAGAAGCCCTTACAAAATCACTTCCACCTTCCCCGGTGCGGCGGAGTTGCTGGGTCCTTTGACACCAAAGAGAACTTCTTCTTTGGTTAACTTCCCTCAAGATAAGCCTTGAATCTGATGGTATTCAGGTGCGAGCTTGTCGGAGCAACCGTGTGGAACCCCCTCCACACTCCCTTGAGTCCCCCCTCACAGGATCTTCTCCCTCTCTCAAACTCCACTCTTTTCTTACTCCCTTTCAAGCTCTCTCTTCAAGTTTCTCCCATAAGAACGAAGCTACAATGGCTGCCAAAGACACTTACAAAGTGCCTTATCATAGCTTAAATAGAGGAGCTAAAACGAGCTCATTAATACAAGTTGCCGACATTATTGTCTAGGACGATAGGCATATCGTCCTGGCCGATTAGTTCAAATATGAGAAAAATCATCCTGAATATCATCCTGAATATCTCCCTGAAATGAAGCTGGACGATGTCTAATCGTTCCGGACAATCTTACGATTGACCCGGATGAAATAAACATTAATTGCTTTACAAAATTGCCAGAGAAATTTTGGAAAAATTGTCCTAGATCGTCTTGGACAATATTTTATAGTCCAGGCCGATACACCAGGCCGATATTCAAAAATAAGAATTTCCTAAGTAGATCTGGCGGCAGATTCTTTCTGTTTTGAGCCTATCGTCCTGGCCGATACAAAATCGTCCAGGACGATGTGTTTTGCATAATGACGACTGCTTTAATGAGGATGCCCTAATTTGGGTTTCTGCTTTTGAACAGATCATCCCGGCCAATATAAATATCGTCCAGGATGATGTTACCAAAAATAGTAAACTCTAAGGAACAGTCAGAAACTCTTATACGTTACAAAGCATCAGAAGCCACAACAAATACAATAGACTCAAGAAAGGAAAAAGTGTACAAACTGACTCAGACCTAGTTTACCCAATCTTGAGCTGGTTCCAAATTGCAGTCTGATCATGTGAACCTGAAATGTCAGTACATAAGATAATCGTAGAGAAATAAAAATGTTTGCTATCATCAAAATCATAAACCATTGATCCGCTACAAGTACGACTAGTTAAAATTAAGGGATCATCCAGGATGAAGTCCGGGACGATCAAAAATAGCCTTGGTTCATCGTACGGTACTAACTTATTCGTATTGTATGATTACCAATAAAAAATTAATCCTTTTTTTATTTCACTAATTATGGATTAATTTAAGTAAGTATTCAACATAAATCGTACAATACAAATATTTTTGTACAGTACTAAAGACTAAATAAATTTACTTAAACTAATTTGGAGGCTAAGGTTTTGGATTATAAATATATTATATAGTATAATATAAATCATATAGTACGACCTATTCATAGAAAGACATTTTAGCCAGATTAGATTATACAGTACGATATAAACTCATACAATATAATTAATAGAGAAAAAATATACTTTTCTTTTAAAAAACCCTCTCCCCCTATGTGTGTGCATGGTTGCTCAGTCTTATATGCAATTTGTGTCCAGACTAAAAAAAAAAAGAAAAATAAAAATAAATGAAATATTATAATATTATAAACTCACAGTCCTACTCTACCCAGTCTTGAGTCTTCTTAGTGTCCAGAGAAACTTGTGATCTTCCTAAAATGTTATACTTACAGACAATAGCAGAAACCAAAGATATTCAATGAATAGTAATTTAGATGATATTATTTGTTATCATCAATTTCTTAAACTAGGGGTCATGGATTATAACTTCTTTAACAAGCATCCACATACGATAATCAAGCGATTGTAAAAACGTAGACATGCGAGTTTTTGAAAAATCAAAAGGAATATTATCAAACAAAGGTGGATGAGTAATAGAATATCCTTCTGATGTATTACGATTACCAAAGTTAGACATGAATCAAAATTCAAAAAGTTTTCAAACTTAATTTTACGAATCCCACTTTGGTACCACTTGAAAGTGCTCTGATGGCACTAAAAAGTTTGTTAGGGATGTTAAGCCCTTATGAACTAGTCCCAAGGCTAACTAAGAGGAGGGGGTGGGGGGTGAATTGGTATTTAAAAAATCTTTTTATTAAAACAAAATCTTAAAACAAAAACCAAGATTCACCATACAAATCAAAGTGCAAAAAATAAATACACAAATAGCAATAAAGAACACAAACTTATTATGGTTCGGTCAACACGACCTACGTCCACTCTCCGAAGGTGCCCTTCGAGTATTGTACTAAACTCAATCTCTCCTTTTTCCCCCACAGCAAGGTGGAGATGCCTATACAAACCTCCTTTCCGCCAACCCAGGTGAGGCAGAGAATCCAACTCCTTTTGCTTCCTCTAGAAGCAGGCAGAGAACACAACTACTTTGCTTCCTCCTAAAGCAGGAAGAGAACCCAACTCATTTTTTATCCTCCTGAATTAGGCAGAGAACCTAACTCATTTTTCTTCCTCCTATAACATGCAGAGAACCCAACTCATTTTGCTTTCTCCTGAAGCAGGTAGAGAACCTTGATCAGATGCTGAAGTTTTCCTCTTAAGAACCCCCAAGGAACTAAGGATGATGACTGAAGAAGATGACAATGGATCCTTTCTTGGAGCAGCCTTTGTGAACTCCCTCATAAACTCCCCCTCATAAGATCCTCTCTCTCTCTCTCTCTCTCTCTCTCTCTCTCTCTCTCTCTCTGCTCTCCATATCCTCTTGGCTCTCTTAGGTCAAAGTAGAAGTAAAAGATGTTATAAAGGGTAGAATAAGAGCTATTAAATAGAAGAGCTTTAAAATAGCTCTTATTTTATACAAACTAACTTTATCATCCTGGCCGATCAGCATAAATTTTGCTCAATCAACCCGATCGATTTAAGACAATTAGAAGATTTTTAATAATATCATCCAGGACAATATAATATCATCCTTAATGATTATTACAAATCCTTTGTTTTCATCCAGATAATCACTTTGAAAGGATGTTTGGATGATGAAAAAAATAGCTTGATCATCCAGGCCGATCTCACAATCATCCTAGCTGATTAGTTCAAATTCAAGAAAAATTGTCCTGAATATCACCCTTAATAGAAGCTGGCCGATGTCAATCATCCCGAACTATCCTGCGATCATCCACAATCATCCTGGAAAATGTGATCGAGCAATCAAACCTTAATTTCTTTCCTTAATTACCAAATTAATTTAGGCATAATTATACTGCATCATCTAGGATGATGTCCAAAAATAAAGAATTTCTAAATAGATCTAGCGGCTGATTCTTTCTGATTTGAGCCTATCATCCTGGTCGATTCAAAGATCTTCTAGGATGATGTGCTTAATAACGGTTGCCTTAACCAGAATGCCCTAATTAGGGTTTTTATTTTTAGCTGATCGTCTAGGACGATTTTAGGATCATCTTAAATGATGCGATAAAAATAGAGAACACTAATCAACTGATAGAAATTTCCCCCATGTGTGTGTGTGCAAGGTTACTTAGCATCAGGAACCACTCCATTTATAATATACTCAAGAAAGGAAAATTACAAACTGACTCAGACTTAATCTACCCGATCTTGAGCTAGCTTGAGTTACACTCAATCTTGTGGACCTTTAAAGTTAGTAGGCAAGGCAGTCATAGAAAATCATGAATATTTTCTATCATCAAAATTCTAATCTATGAAATCAGATTTATAACAACCCTTATATTTATTCCACTTCTGATGGTGCTTTACTTCTTCCTTAGAAAGCTTTTGAATTACTTAGTGATTAAGGCAACATCATCACTTTTAGTCCCATAAGAATTAATATCCGTGTTGTTAGCCTTCAATGTCACAATTTTCTCCTTCTTTTTCTCACATATATCAAGTTATCTTTGGTTCACTTCTTGCTCATAAGCAATGAGTGATCCAAGTAAGTTATCAATAGAATAAGTATTCAAATCTTTAGATTCAATTATTGCAGAAATCATAGTATTAAAGGAAGAAGGCAAATATCTCAAAATTTTCTTAACTTTTTTATAGTTAGTTAGCTCTCTTCCAAAGGTATGCAATGAGGTGATAATTTGAGTAAACATAGTATACTTGTCAGAAATCTGATTCACTAGGTTTCATGCAAAAAAGTTTATAGTCATGCAGTAAGTTATTCAACCTAAATTGCTTAACTTCATTTGTCCCTTCATAATTAATACACAATCTATCCCATATTTCTTTAACAGTAGCACAAGTTGAGACACACATGTAATCTTCAGATTTTAAAGTACAGAAAAAATAGTTCAAGCATTTTGCATTAGGTTATGCTAAATCTCTATCATCAAGAGTCCATTCAATGAAAAGAAGTTTAATTTTTATGCCATTGATTTCAGGTGATAGTGGTGAATAACCTTCTTTAACAAACATCCACATGTGGTAGTCAATTGACTGTAAAAATATGAATATACAAGTTTTCTAGAAATCAAAAGGTATATTATCAAATAATGGTGATCGGGTAATGGAATACCCTTCCATAGTATTCCAATTATCAAAGTTAGTCATGGATCAAAATTTAAAAGTTTTCAAAAACTAGATTTTTTGAATCCCGCTCTGATACCACTTGAAAGTTCATTAGGGATGTTAAGCCCTTATGAACTTGCCCAATGATAACAAAGAGGGAGGAGGGGTGAATTAGTATTTTAAAAATTCTCAAACAAAAAATATGGTCTAAACTAAATGATCATTTACAAGAAAATAAAGTGTATAAATTAAATGTGGAAATGTGAAAATGCAATAAGAAAGAGAACACCAGATTTTGAAGTGGTTCGATCAACTTGACATACATTCACTCCTTGGAGCCTCTCTTTTAGGTATTGCACTAAAATTAGTGACTCTCCTTTTTTTCCCCCACAATAAGGCAGAGAAGCCTATACAAAACTCCTTTCCACCAACCCCAATGAGGAAGAGAACCCTACTCCTTTTACTTCCTCTTAAAGCAGGCAGAGAACTCGACTCCTTTTGCTTCCTCCTAAACCGACAGAGAACCTCGATCAATCATTGAAGTAGACATCTCTATAATATCTAAGGAACTAGGGATGACAACTAGAGAAAATGACTCAAATCCTAGCTTGGAGCAACCTTTGTGAACCCCTCACAAGATCCTCTTTCTCTCTCCCAAGCTCTCCCTCTCCTCTTAGCTCTCTCAGGTTAAAACAGCAGCAAAAACATTACATATTGAGTAAACATTAAATCTTATATAAAAAGGCTTAATATTTGAACTAAATTGCAATAAATTGACAAAGATCATCCAGGACGATCGACGGATCATCTTGTACGATCAGTACAAATTCAGCTCAATCAGCCAAGATGATCTAGGGGAGGCTGGACGATTAGAAGATTTATCAGTCCAGGATAATGGGTATATCATCCTATATGATTAGTTCAAAATATTAAGTATTGTCCAGACCATCGCTTAGTTTGGCCAGACTTTTCATGTTGGATGATGAAAAAATAACTGATTGTCCAGGACGATTATTAGATCATTTAGTACAACTAGTTCAAATGAATACATATTGTCCAAAATATTGTTATGGTCATCTAGAAAGAAACTAAGGTTTGTTTAGCTGATCTCATCTAGGAAGATTGTACGATCAGACAGGATGATATGATCGATCAATCAAACCTTAATTATTAGACTAATTTAGGCATAATTGTAATGCATCATTTAGGATGATGTCATGTACGATGTCTTAAAATAATAACATGCCTAAAAGAGTTTGCAGCTAATTCTTTCTAATTTAAGCATATCATCCAAGATGATCATAATATCATCCAATATAATTTTCTTGGTTTTAGCTACCTTAATTAGGATTTCTATTTTTAACTGATCATCCATGATGATTTTGGATCATCACAGATGATATGATTAAAAATAAAAATCTCTAGAACAAACAAAAATTTTCCCCTTGAGTGTGTGTGTGTATGATTACTTAGCATTAGGACCAACTTTATTACATTTGACTCAAGAAAAAGTAAAAACACTTGATGTACACTTACATACTAACTTAGTTCTAATCTACCCAATCTTGATGTGGCTTGATTTGCAATTGACCTTATGGACCTAAAATATTAGTAGATAGGATAATCATAGAAAAAAAGAGATGTTATAAATATTTGCAATCCTCAAAATTATAATCCTTGAATACAAACTTACAACATAAGAAATTAGGGTTTTATTATCCTTTATCTATTTTAAAGGTTTTGAATTATATTAAATAGATGTTAAAAGTGCCTTTTTGAATGGGGTGATACAAGAGGTTATTTATGTATAGTAACCTCTAGGTTTTAAAAATTCTAAATTCCATAATCAAGTGTTTAAATTAAAAAAGGCATTGCATGGACTGAAATAGGCACCTAGGGCTTGGTATGAGAGGTTAAGCACTTTCCTTTTAGAGAGATCTTTTGTGAAAGGAAGTGTGGAAATCACTCTCTTTTTGAAGAAGATAGGAGTGATATACTCATTATTCAAATATATATTGATGTTATCTTATTTGGATCTACAAATAAAAATATTTATGATGATGTTTTAAAAATAATGAGTAGTGAATTTGAGATGAGATTTATGGGAGATTTGAGTTATTTTCATAGTTTTAGTATAAAGTAAAATGAGGTAGAAACTTTTCTTAGTCAGTTAATATATATTAAGGACATCCTCAAGAAATATAAAATAGATAATGCTAAACTAGTGACTACACTAATGAGTTCCTCAGTTTAATTAGGTAAGGACCCTAAGGAAAAATCTATTGATCAAAATAAATTTAGAGGTATAATTAGATCATTACTTTACTTGACTACTAGTAGACCAAATATAATGTTCAGTGTTTGTTTGTGTGCTAGATTTCAATTTGATCCAAAAAAATCATATTTAATAGTAGTTAAAAAATTCTGAGATATCTTTTGGGAACTCAAAACTTAGGAATTTGGTATCCTAAGCACAGCTCTTCATTTGAAATTGTTGGATATTCTAATTTAGATTTTGCAAGATGCAGGGTTTATCAAAAAAGTATATCCAAAACTTACAAATTCATTAGAAATTCTTTAGTTTCTTAGTCCAGTTGGAAATAGAATTTAGTAGCCCAATCTATTGAAGCAGAATATATTACCTTATGTAGTTGTGTGGCACAAGTAATTTGGTTAAAATAATAATTGATTGACTTATGATTTTCTATTGGCATAATTCTAATTTTCTGTGATAATACTATTGTCATTTGCATTTCAAAGAATCTTATTCCACATTCTAAAACCAAGCATATAAATAAAAGCCATCACTTTATTAGAGATTATATAACTAAGGGGGGGATTGAATTGAACCACATTACTGCAAAAAATCAACTTGCAAATTTTTTTACAAAACCACTGGCCCTTGACACTTTTAGCACCTTAAGAACCAAGGTAGTTGTGATTGATCTTAATGCTTAAATTGAAAATTCTACAAACTTGATGTGTTGTAAACATGTGTCTGTTTAGTTTATCTTTGTTTATTTATTTTTATGTGTTTAGTCTAGTGTTTTTCATTTTTGTTTTGATTAGACTAAAAGCATGTAACTTGATGTAAAATGATTAGTTTTGAGAAGATTTTTTTATTATTATGTCTTATTTTCTAAGTGTTCTATTCATACTATACAAAACTTTTTTTTTTATCCCGTACAAATTATGTAGCATACATATGGTAGGTTTTTGAGTTTAGCACATAAAACGTAGTTTTTCATAGGGTTTGTACTGTACAATGATATCATCATACTATATGATATGTACAGTTTTGTCTGTATGAGTGGGGATGGTTTGCTAGTTGGAGTCAGTTATTAATTGCTGATTGTATGTATAAAATTGTATTTTTTCTGTACGATCCGATTATCAATTTCTGTGGGGGACGAATCTAACTGTCTTTAAAATAATCTTTAATCTTCTGATTATCCCGTATGAACACTTGTTTATCTATATGATCGTATAATAAAAAATCTTGTTGGAAAGGATGCCATAGAGATGGCATTTTATGAAAAGTCGTTTCTTTTTTGACTGTTTCCATTCGTACATACGAAAATGTTTTTATCCCATACGATATTAAAATTATACGTATGATATAAGTTTTGTTCTATACTATAGGTCATTTTCCTTTAAATAGAAGGCTCTTTGAAATCATTTTCAATCACTTTCATATCCATTTCAAAACCCTATAGAGCCCACATCTTAGGAATGATAAGTTCTAGAAAACATCCAGGTCTCTCCAAGGGATCTTTTTCTAGAACAGGTAGGGATGATAAGTTTCTATCTAAGAAAAATGAGGATGCCTACTTTAGGTATTCTACTACTAAAATCACCCCTTCTCGACTTCTCATTCTGGGTGATCTTCATTTCTCTATTATACCCTTATTTGCTTCAACTCAACTTTCTTTCATCCTAACTCTCATATATACCTACCCTAAAGAGGCTTTCTAATTCTTTCTAGCAAAAATGAGAGTTAATCAGGACTACTTTAGGATTACTTCATTTGTTCAGAAACAACGTGTAGAAATTATAAAGGAAGATTTATGCAACTTTCTCCATTTTCATAACCCAAAGGATTCAAGCCCATACTTTGACCTCTAGAGAAAATTTTTATTGGTTGTAAATTAATTAAACTCTTAGAGGTGTCTCCCAAGTGAGTCATTTGTCTAGGGTTTACACTCTAAATCAAAATGCCTGGGTCATCCAACATATTTTGAGAACTTCAATTATTCCTAAAGCTAGTGATTGTAATAACATGACTCATCTTTTATCCAAAATCACTTACTTGGTAATGACTAAAAAGCCTTTTGATAAAGCCCAACTCATCATGGATTATATCTACAATCTTTCTAAAATTGGACTTCCACATCATAAGAGAAAGAAAATGTGGCTTTAGGGCAACTATTTATCAATATCTTAGAAAAAAAATACAATATGATCCATCCTGATCCTCCCACAGAACTTCCTATTTACTTCACTGATGCCTCTTTTCGGACACTTTTTAGGTGGGATCAGAGTTTTGAGAGTGATGATTCAAAGGAAGAATGGGGAGCTTTTGCTCCAGGACCTGCACCTAGACCTGACTAGAATTTCACCAGGAAATGATATAGCGCTTTGATAGGTTGGAGACTCGTTTTGATCAATGCTTTGACCAATTTGAGAATCACTTAAATCAGTAGGATGGGAGATATCAGGAAGACATGGGTTGGATATGTGGTCAATTTGACAAGGTCAACATGAATGTTGCTATGATGAATAGTTACTTTATAATGTTCCACAAGCAACCTCCTCCAGATCAAGGCCCCTTACATTTCTAGATGTACTTCTATATTGTTCTTGCTTTTGAGTAGCTGTGTCTGCTATTAAGATGTGTTTCTTTTTATTTAAGTATTTTTTTTATGCTAGTATTGGCTTGTGTAGATCTTGCATTTGTTTGCGCTTGGAAAATCAATGAAATGTGATATGTTTTGTTGGCATGTATTAATTATTAATTCTTGAAATGTTTGTGTCTTTAATAAAAAAAAACTTTTGTAATTAATCTTTAAAATGTATTATCAATTACTTTGCTATACAAATTAATATCCTTACAAAATTTAATCTTTCAAAAAATTTAAATTAAAATCATAACTTGATTTAGATAAGGAGTTCAATTTCATGTTTTTATAGACAAATATATCTAAGTTATAATTTTTTCAAGATTGATGTCTTATTATTTTTTATTTCTTTTTTAATATGTTTATTTTATTATTAGTGAAATTTGAATTTAGATTACTGATATTGAAAAGACCGAAAAAGAAAAAAAAAAGGTAGACGCACAAAGCGTGCAAAAATAGAAAAGATGAGCAATAATTCGAAAAGTGAAAAGAGGCACAAAATTAGCCAAATGAAAAAATTGCACAAAATGTGTCACAAATATTTGAAAAGATGCATAATATCATCAATTGAAAATATTATTATGTTCTTTCCATTATCATTCAATCTCTAATCCAAAGCCATCTAATTAACAATCATATTCAATATTGAATTTGAAGTTAACTAATTTTCTTTTTATCATTTTTGCAATAATCATTTTTATTTAATTTGTCTAGCATGAATAATGAACCTAGTTGTCTTTTCTTATCTTAGTTGTTCTTTGATTTAAAATTTTGAATTTTTTTAGTATTACAAAATTAATATTGTATTTGTGATTGATTTAAAATCTTTTTTTCCTTCAACTCTTTTTGTTTATCTATAGAGACCTAATATTTCAAAATGTACTTCCCTTTTTGTTGTTGTCAAAAGGGGGAGTCAGAATATTATTTGATGATTGATGTATGTGTGTAATGTGTGTATGTATACATGTATTGTGAATATGTGTATGTTTTGAATGTTTGAATGTTCATTTGTGTTAGCATTTTTGTTCGAGTTATTTTTTTATTTGAGTAGTTATTATATGTTTTTTCTTTTTTAATTTTAGATTTACTATTTTTGATCATCAAGTGAACTTGTTGTTATTTAGTTAGTCATTTACTTAGGGGGAGCTAAGGAGACAAATTGTTTTAAATTTTAACTAAAATAATAATTATTTTTCCATCATCCAAAAGGGGGAGATTATTACAACTTAGTTTTCATAACTATTTTTTCATATCATGTGTGTTTTTTATGATTCTAAAATATTATTATATTGATTATTATTTTCTCCTAATATATATTAGAAATAATTCTTTTATTATTTGTGAGTACTAACATTTTAGGAAAATCATACTCTAGACTACTATAGACTTCAAGTCAAATTAGATTTAGATTTATTATTTTTTAAGTCTGTAATTTTAATATTTTTCTTGAGTCTAGGAGAGTGTGATTGTAATTGGGTAACTGTGCACACATATACTAGGGGAGTGTAAATTTTTTTTTAAACTAATTGTAATGTACGATTTTAGATCATACGAGACAATTTCACTTGAGTGTTCCACCATAAAGTAGTTAATCTAATCACGATGAGAAATTTTTTTTCTAAGTAATGTTCATACTATATGAAGTTGCCTTTATATAGATGACTTCCATTGTGTGAAATGGGTGCTTATCTTTTTGTCCACTTGAACAGGTAAATTGTTTGAACTGTACGAACTTTGGTTCGTACAGACAACGTCCAGAGTATGAAATTGGTGCATATCATTTCTTCTGTACAAACATGTAAATTTTTTAAATTATTCATACTATACAAAATTGTATTCATACATACTAATTCCAGAGTATGAAATGGACTCATCCATTTTCGTACCAAATGAAGCATGATTTGGTTAAAATAGTTTGTATTATATGATATTAGATTCATATAGACAACTTCCAGTGTACAAAATTCATTCATACAGACTCGTACCGAACGATCTGATTCAAGTTTGAATTGATCGAATTGTATGTTGTCAGTTCGTACACACACAAATCAAAGTATGAAATCAGTTCAAACATGGTCATATAAGTGAATTTTATACTGATTGTTCATATGATGTGCGATCGTATTGTACAATCATGGACGGTCAAATTGAAATTTTTAGTTTTCTGGATAGTTTTTCATGCCTTTCATATATAAAGATCATATAAATTGATTGGAATAAATCCTTCTTCATATTTTCTATGAGAGAAAGTGAGAAAGTGCTTTGGGAGAGTTTTTGAGAGTGTAGAAAAATATCATACAAGTGGAATTTTTGAAGGGTTCATAAGGTTACCCGAAGGTGAGGACCTCTTTGTAAGTTTTGTCGAATCTCTTCCTTACTTCTTTGAAGTTACTCGAGAAAAGATCTTTGGAGAAGATTGGATTTTATGCTGACACCAGGAGGGTGTGAAAGGAAGATGGTTCTCTGCCGACACCAGGACGGCGTAAAAGGATAACTATTCTCTACCAACACCAGGAGGGTGTGAAAGAATGATAGTACACTTTTATAACTTGGAGAGTGTGAAAGGACAATGGTACTCTATCACACCAGAGATTGGAGGAAGTGAGGTGATTTATAAAGGTTTCTGCATCTTACTGTGGGAGCAAAAGGAGAGTCAGTGGTCTTCATGGAGTAGGCGTCGATCTAATTGGACTGAACCGCTATAAATTTCTATGTTTTTATTTTATTACATTTTTATTTTTTCTGCATAGAAGAGCCACTACTAGCACCATCCACATTTAACTTTACAAAATTATTTGTGGGGGTGGGGGGGGGGGGGGGGGGTGGTGGGGGGTTGTTTCAATAAATAATTTTTGCCTTTAAACTAGTAAGATTACCCTCCACGTTAAGGCCTAAAGCAAACCCAACAAAATAATAGTTTTTAAATTCAGCAGTTTAACATCCACAGGAGACAAAACTTTATCATTCACCTTCTGAATAACCTTATGATGATTTATTCGAACATCATTAAAAAGAGAATTATTCCTCTCCAACCATAAGAACCATAAAATGAGAGAAGAAATAACATTACGGATGTGCCCTTTATAATTCAAAAACCAAGCATTAAGCATAGATTTGAGGGATAAATGAGCATTAAAGCAGTTTAACTTAAACAGATCATCAAAATAAACCCAAGTTTTAACAACAACAGGGCCAAAATAAAAACATGATGCATATTCTCCAAATGATAACAACATTAACACTTGGAAGGCAACATAAAATCTTTTTTGGTTAGATTACCATTCATGGGAATAAATTTATGTAAAATTCTCCATACAAAGATGGACACAGTAGTAGGAATTCTCTTATGCCAAATTAAGAAAAAAATATTATCAATATTTCTCCTAGATCTAAAAACATGCAAAGAACTCTTTAAGTGAAAACCACCATCTTTGGAAAAATCACATTAGATAATATCCTTACAAGCAGTACTGATAGGCAAGTTCAAAATTTTATGAATAATGCAATCAGGAATAATATTAGAGAGTTTCTCATAGTCCCAATAATTGTCTTTAAAAAAATAATTAACCTTAATTGAAGCAATAGAGGAAGAATTCAAAATAGAATCAATAGAATGTTTACCTAACCATCGATATTGCCAAAAGAAAGCATTACCTTCACCAATCCCCCAAGCAATGAAGGGCTCAACATCCCATTTAACCATGCAAAGCCTTTGCCACACTCTAGAATCAATTTGCTTAAAATAACAAGTAGTAGGGTGCTTGACAACACAATATTTGGAAAACATAAAATTAGCCCAAAGGTTAACTTTAGCAAGAAAATTACACCAAAGTTTAAAAGAAAAAAACTATAGTTAAATCATTCATATTCCTACATCCTAAACCTTTTCTAGCCAAAACATCATAACATTTATCCCAAGCAGCCCATGTAATTTTGGAATTAGTAGAAACAAATTTCCAAAAAAATTTATTGATAAGCTTATGAACTCTATTACAAACACTTGAGTCGGAAGAATAGTTTGAAAACTATAAACCGGTAAAGAACATATAACACTTTTTATAAGAGTAACTCTACCACCAAAGCTAAGAAAGTTAGTCCCAAGAAACAAACTTATTTTGAATGGAGGCAATAAGATCGTCAAAAAGAAAAGTTTTCCATCTGCCTTTAAAAAGAGAGACACCAAGGTACTTAATGGGTAAATGAGCATGCATAAAACCAGTTAAATCTTTAATGGCTAAAATACGATCATTAGAAACCCTCTTAGAAGCAATAAAACAACTTTTATTTTTGGTAAGAGATAAGCCACTTACCATCTCAAATTGATAAAAAAAAATCCATAAGTTTATGAATTCTATTAATAGACGCATTAGTAAAAACAATAAAGTCAACCGCAAAATATATGTGAATATGGGAAAACTATCCAAAGTTCTAAAATAGATACTAGGATTATTTTTAAAAAGATTGGTAAGACCCCTAGTTAAAAATTCAGCAGCAGTAATAAAAAGTGCGGGTGAAATAAGATCACCTTTGAAAGTTTGTTAGAGATGTTAAGCCCTTATGAACTAGCCCGAGGCTAACCAAGAAAGGGGGTGAATTGATATGTTAAAAAAAAATCTTTCATAATAAAAAAGACAAAACTCAAACAAGCCAAAACTCACCACAAAGAAAATTAAAGTGCAGAAATTAAATGCGAAAATAATAAAGGAAAGAACTCACAAGATTTATAGTGGTTCGGTCAAACCTTGACCTACGTCCACTCCTCAGAGGCACCCTCCGAGAATTGAACTAAACTCAATGTCTCTCCTTTAGCCCCCACAACTAGGTGGAGAAGCCCTTACAAAATCACTTCCACCTTACTCGGTGCGGTGGAGTAGCCGGGCCCTTTAACACCAAAGAGATATTCTTCTTCCCAAAACTTCCCTCAAGATGAGACTTAAATCTGATGGTACTAAGGTGCAGGCTCACCAGACCAATTGTGTGGAACCCCCTCCACACTCCCTTGAAACCCCCTCAAAGGATCTTCTCCCTCTCTCAAACTTCACCCTTTCCTCTCTCCCTTTCAAGCTCTCTCTTCAAGTTTCCTCCAGAAGAAATGAAGCCTCAATGGCTGCCAAAGACACATATCAAGTACCTTGAAAAAGCTTAAATAGAAGAGCTCCAAATGAGCTCATTAATTATAACTTGTCAACTTTATCATCCAGGACGATATGAATATTGTCCTAGCCGATCAACATAAATTTTGCTCAATCAGCCCAGTCAGTTTGGGACAATCAGAAGATTTTTGGTCATATCGTCCAAGCCGATATCATGATCATTCTGGCTGATTAGTTTAAATATTAGGAAAATCATCCTGAACATCCCCCTGAATAGAAGCTAGATGATGTCAATCGTCCAAGCGATCGTCCCGGATGATCCTGCGATCGTCCCTGCCAATGTGATCATGCAATCAAAACTTAATTTCTTTCCTTTATTACTAGATTAATTTAGGCATATTTGAGCTGCATCATCTAGGACGATGCCATGGATGATGTCCAAAAATAAAGAATACCTAAATAGATTTGGAGGCTGATTATTTCTATTTTGAGCCTATCGTCCCGGTCGATACGAATATCGTCCAGGATGATGGGCTTAAAGATGGCTACCTTAACCAGGTTGCCCTAATTAGGGTTTTTATTTTTAGCTGATCATCTCAGATAATGTGAGCAAAAATAGAGAACTCTAAAATAGAAATAAGTGAGTAAGGTTACAAGCAAGCAAACACCCTTACAAGCCAAGAAATACATTAATGAAAAAAATAAATAGAACATGTTTCTCTAAAGCTGAGCCTTGTAAGGTGCACTGTAATCTTGAAATGTTAATAAACACATAAATAAAAAATATATTACAAATACAGGTAGACAGTAGAAAGTGAGCCATAATATTTATTATCATCAAAAAATAAACTTCGCTTGAGTTGCAACATTCTCCCCCTCTTTTATGATGACAAATATTACTGGTTGAATTTGTAAAATTGAAAATATTTTCTCCTAATCTTCCCCTCACTAGAATAAAAAATTTAAAAAATAGGGGAAGAAAAAAATTTTGTTGCTTTTATTTTTTTTTTTAAAAGAAAAAATATATACAAATATAATAGTACATTCTCCCCCTTTGACATTATCAAAAAGAGGAGGGGCACAGACAATCAGAATAATAAAAATAAATAAAAAATTAAATGATCCCTGATCTAGTGAAAAGAAAAAAAATATTCTTAAAATGTGAAAGTTACATCTTAATTTTATTCTAAAACTTAGTAAGGAATGGATTGACAACACATAATCCAGAAAAGATTAGAATTTCAGAAATCGTTAATCCAAGCTCGAGTTCTTTTAAAGGCTCATTTTATGCCTCTTGTCAGGTTTTTGGCACACTTTGTGTATCTTTTAATTTTTTATACACTTTGTGTATCTTTCTCAATTTTAGCATCATTGCGCATCTTTTGATTTAGGCGTCATTGGCCATTTTTTTTTCAATTAAATATGCTACCTTTCTAAAATTTTAAAAATAAAAGTAAACCTATTCTATTGATAAATCGAACTACTTGATTAAGAAAATTATGAGATAGATTCAACAACTTGTAAAAGATCCTTATGCGATAAACAAAATATTGGGAGAGGAAAAAGATCTGTTTAAAAATCCAATTTATAATATGATAAAGATTTTGAATCAAAAGTGAAATAAACTCTTTAAGAAAAGAGATAGAGAGACTAAATCATGAGTTTCTTCCTTTGAATGTTTTTAGAGAAGTCAACAAAAACTTACATAAGAATTCAAGAAAAATAGGAGGTAGGTTTTTCATTTTTAGAAAGGTGAACGTGTGTGTTGATCAGAGAGAACTTCAGAAAAAGAAAAGTAAAGATAAATTAAAAAAATTAACAAAAAAGAAAAGAAAGGAAAAAAAGAATGAAATGATAAATCCAGAAAAAAACATAGAAAATACAAAAAAATGAACAAAACATGCATACACAAAAAATAAACACACAAATAGTGGTTTAAACATCATCTTGCTCTTGTTCTGATGTTTCAAAATCAAGGTCCGCCTAAAAGATTTTTCACTTTTCATTATTTATCATTTTTACAATTTGGTTAGCTTTGCCCTTTTCTTTTTTAGGAAGAGTTCTCAAATTAGGGCACTGATTTGTCATGTGTCCAGGCTTCCTACATCCAAAGAAAACAACGTTAGAAGAAATCTTAACATTCTTACCATATTTACCTTTATTCCACTTTTGTTGATGCTTATGCTTTGGTGAGCTTTTTAATTTGCTTGATAAGTCATTACTTTTGTCAACAACTAAGCCACTTTTCTCCGAGTCTTCAGCGTTTAGCACTATCATATCACCTGCATCCAAAAGTCTTTGACCCAAACTTTGCTCGTACGCAATAAGTGAGCCTATCAAATTATCAATAGAATATTCATTCAAATTTATTGATTTACAAATAACAATAACTTTGGCATCAAAATTGTCAAGTAAATAATGTAGAATTTTATTGACTTTTTCAAAGTTTGAAAATTCTTTACCTAAAACATGCAATGATGTCATAATTTGAATAAATATAGTATACATGTTTAAGATCGACTCATATGGTTTCATGTAAAATAATTCATAATCATGCATTAAAATATTTAATCTAGATTGCTTGATTTCACTGGCGCTTTCATATATAGTGTGTAATTTATCTTAAATTTCCTTGCCAGTAGTGCACATGGAAATAAATATAAAATATTCAGAATTTAAAGCATAAAAAAATAATTTAATGATTTAGCATTTAATTGAGCATTAATTTGTTCTTTTCTACTCTATTGATTAAAAAAATATCAATTTTAACTCCATCTATAATACATGATGGTATAGAATAACCAGTTAAAATTATTTGCCACTTTCGAAAATTAATATATTGCAAGAAAGTAGACATACAAATTTTCTAAAAATAAAAAGTAATATTTTCAAATAAAGGTTGTCGGGTGATTGAATAACCTTTCGTAGAATTTCGATTACAAAAATTAGCCATGGATTAAAATTCAAAAGTTTTCAAAAATTAGATTTTATGAATCCTGCTCTGATACCACTTGAAACTTCATTAGGAATATTAAGCCCTTATAAACTAGCCTGAGGCTAACCAAGAAAGAGGGTGAATTGATATGTTAAAAAATCTTTCACAATAAAAAACACAAAACTCAAATAAACCAAAATTCACTAGAAAGAAAATTAAAGTGCGAAAATTAAATGCAGAAAAAATAAAGGAAAGAACACACTAGATTTATAGTGGTTCGGTCTAACCTTGACCTACGTCCGCTCATCGGAGGCACCCTTTGAGTATTGCACTAAACTCAATGTCTCTCCTTTAGCCCCCATAGCTAGGCGGACAAGCCCTTACAAAATCACTTCCACCTTCCCCGGTGAGGTAGAGTAGCCGGGCCCTTTAACACCAAAGAGATATTCTTCTTCCCAAAACTTCCATCAAGATGAGCCTAGAATCCAATGGTACTAAGGTGCAAGCCCGCCGGAGCAACCATGTGGAACCCCTACCATACTCTCTTGAAACCCCCTCCAAGGATCTTCTCCCTCTCTCAAACTCCACCCTTTCCTCTCTCCCTTACAAGATCTCTCTTCAAGTTTCCTCAAGAAGAAAGGAAGCCTTAATGGCTGCCAAAGCCACATTTCAAGTGCCTTGATAAATCTTAAATAGAAGAGCTCCAAATGAGCTCATTAATTACAACTTGTCGAATTTATCATCCAAGATGATATGAATATCATCCTGGTCGATCAGCGTAAATTTCTCTCAATTAGCCCGGTCGGTTTAGGATGTAAGTCAACCCAGCATAGGATGACTCACCCATGCCTTTAGTTCATCAAGAGCATAAAATGGAATTAGCTTAAGTGTTTGAAATAGTATATTTTTTTTATAATCAATTGTTTGATGCGAACTAACTTAGTTTGAAAAGTTTCAGCTAGAGTTCACTAAGTCAACTAATGTTTGGACCAAGATGACAAAATATGTTCAATCCTTAAGGAGTTGAGCATAGGTGAATTTAGTGAAGTTCTTAGGAGAAATGAGGTTTGTAATGAGTCAATCTGGAGCTTGATCAATTATTTTAAGTTAAGACAGCTCAATTGTGTCAAATGGGTTAGAAACTAACTTAGGAAACTAATATTGATAAATATAATATGTAAAGCTCCAAATGGTGTGATTTGAATAATAATTGAAGTCAAGGAGTTAGTGTACTGCATGAAGAAGTGCACTAAGCATGTCGATTATATTTTAGCTTTTTTTATTTTTAATTGACCTCACAAAAAAAATAATGTTAACAAATGGACCCCAATAGATGTGATTAGTAGGGAAAGTAAATCACAAGTGTTAGCTTTGACCAAAATGATCAACTAAATTTGAAAGATTTGTTCAATGAATAGATTTTAGTGTAGATTGATTTGAAATTTGTTTTGGTTTGATCTTAAATAGACACTTGAAATGGAAATGATCCTATATAAGCATATTTGAGTGTTCAAAATAGAATGATACTTGTAATTATATCTCCGATCAACCAAAATTCAAAAAAAGGTTTCCACTAATGAAACTTATACCAATCTTAAGAATGAAATGTTTGAACTTGGATGGGAGATCTATCCAAAACAAGGAGTTTTAGATGATTAGATTAGGATAACTACATGTTCAACCAAATTTTAGAAGAAAAGGATTATACTCACACCCATCCTAGGGAATAAGATTTCAATTTGAATGAAAGGTCGATACCCAAATAAGGAGAAATAAATGGTTAAATTAGGATAACTACCCAATACACTAGAATTTAAAGGGAACGAATGTTTCTAGGGAAACTTACATAAATACTAGAGAATGAGATTTGAACTCGAATGAGGGATTAATCCAAAAAAAAGGCGTATATAGGATACCATATTTAAGATAGGATTACATCTAAAAGTTAATTTTAGGTGACAGTGGAGAATATAGGCTACCATGAAAATTGGTTTACATATTATGGATAATTTTAGATAACAATGAAGAACATAACATACCATATTAAAGATGGGTTTACAACTTAAGGCTATTTTTTATCAGAGAATATAGGAAATCATGTTGAAGATGATTTTAATCCAAATGGAAATTTTTGGCGTCTTAATTGAGCACATAAGAAACCATGAAAATGGGCTTAGACCTAATAGTTATTTTTATTAGAGCATATAAGATACCATGTTGAAGATAGGTTTACTCCTAAAAGCTATTTGTGGGGGTTTGATGGAGCATATAGGATGCCATGAAAATAGGATTAGACATAATTACTATGTTTTTATTAGCATATATGACACCATTTTTGAAGATGGGTTTACTCCTAATGTCTATTTTTAGGTAGATTCAAATGATACCTTAAAATTGTATCCCTAATCGATCTAAATTCAAAAGGAGAAACATAATCAAAGATCACATAAATCCTTAAGGATCGCCAAACTATCTAGAATGAGCTTTATGAAATTTTTAAAAAGAATCCATTAGTTTTAGTTTTATTCTCTATACCTAGTATTGTCATCTAGAACCAGTTTATATGTATAACTTTAGCGAAGCTGGCAACTTAAATGTCAATATTTCATTTATTAAAAATTTATTTTAATATTTCATCCATTATAATACTTATTGAGCTATCATACTTTGACAAAGAAAATTAGGATGATCTCCTTTACAATAAGCGAACTGATAAGAATGCCCGTGGTAGAGTTTCTCCACCATGAATAAACCTTCACACATTAGTTCAAATTTATTTCCTTTCTTTTGATGGGCCAAAATGGGTTTTCTCGAAGCTATGACTAAGTCTCCTACTTATAAAGTTCTTGGATGAACCAGTTCGTCGTAAGCTTGAATCTTTTTGGCTTTTTGTAACTCAAGGTTTAATTGAGCTTGAAGTAACTTCTCTTCTTAACCTTCAAGATATTTTAATCAAAGCCTAACATTCTATTATGATATTATATTTTAGTCTACTTCAATCCTACATGAAGGTAGTTGTACCTCTAAAGAAATAATAACTTTTCCACTAAAGATAAAAGCATAAGACATAAATTGAGTTTGGGTTTAATACATGGTTTTATATGCCCACACAACTTTAACCAAATTTTTTTGAGAATAACTATTATTATAATAAAAAAATTTATTGAGGATTTGAACCAAAGTTTTATTAAGATATTATAATCCATTTGTCTAAAGATAATAGATTGTTGAGTATCCCAATTTAATTTGATGAGTAACACCAAATTGATACATAACATGGTCTTTAAAAAAGTTTAGAATATGATTTACTTTGACCTTTCTCAATAAAAGTACTTTTACCAACTTTGACTATTCTATAGGTGCTAATATAAACTTTTTACTTCTAAAAGATAAAAGATCAATAAGACCAATGAAATCTATACCCCATCTTTCAAAAGGGCACAATATAATTATCAAACATAAGGCATTGGGTGGTTGATATAAAACTACATAATGTACTTGACATTAATGATAATATCATGCAACATTCATGAACTCATTTATCATTAATGGCCAATGATATACCATTCAATTTATTTTCATCTTCATCTTTGTCCCAAATTGATGTTCACCACACAATCCAACACATCTTCTATAATTTTCTTTTCTTTAGATTTACTTAAATATCAAACCTACATCCAATCAAAGGATTTTTATATAGGATGTTATTGATTATTGTATAAGAAAGTGATACTCTTTTAATTTGATTAGCTATTGATTTATCATGAGGTAGCTTATTTTCATGCAAGTATTTGATTAAGGTTTTCTCCAATCCACCATTTCATCATCTATTGTAAAAATAATTCTCTCCTTATTGGGGATTTTCTATTGATATTCTCAATGTTTATTGATGATAAGGCTCTACAATCGTATATTTCTCTTATAATTGAATCTTCTTTAGGATAAGCCAAAGATTTGGCTAGTTTTCCTAGGCTATCCATCATGGAGTTCTTCTCATGAGAAATCTTATATAAAGTTTCATTTGGGATTTATTTTAGAAGATGCATTATATACTAATAATAAGGAATCAGGCTTCCCTTTTCTACAGGTGTTATACAAAATGCTATGTTCCCCTTTAAATTAAAAGAGCACAACCAAGTGTGGTGTGATTTGAGTAATTTATCATTTTAATATGTATAACTTATTTGGATTTTGATATTGATTTTTAAAATTAATTACATAGGATAACTCTACAAGTTGTGTTCGAGTCTTATTTTCCTTTTAATATTCAGTGCAATTTGATTCGAGTCAAGAGTTGTAATGTTAAAGTGACATTGAGATGGGATGTTATACATCCACTTTGGAATCTAAAGTGGAAGGAACATACCTTAGAGGTGAGCTCCTTCCCATTTGGAGATCCAAATTTGGATTATTTTTAAATATCCAAAGAGAAAAGAATACACCACTTTTGGGTTTATTTTCATTTGGACATTCAAACCCAACAAATCAAAGGAGCTCATAGAAGGAAAAAGAAGTGAAGACTGAGAAGAATTCAATTCTCAAAATCACTTTTGTCTTAGGAGTATAATCCAAGTTGTTATTAGTAGTACCTAGCCACTTTTAAATTATGCAGACCCTAGGTTATAAAAATAAGTAGTATTTGCCACATGGACATTACATTTGATTTATTTTAATTTGATGTGACTTATTTAATTTTATTGCGTGGTAAAATTGCATATCATTTCTAGCTTTTTTTTCAATTGCATGCCAATTTTTTTTTAGCCTTGAACGAACGGAGGCTCATTAGGGTACAAAAAAGTTTTCTACTTTTATTTAAATTAAAAATTTTAAATCAACATAGAAACTCTAACAATTTTAAGAAGCAAGCTTGAATCAATGTGAGTCTCGTGCACTCATATTTACTTTCTCTGCCTTGTTAGGAACCTCCCCACCTACAAGTTCTGGTAGGCCACCTAACCTATTAGGGTGCAGTCTTGTGAAGTGAATGTTGCACAATCTTTAAGTTAAAACCTATTTTTAAGCCTTTTTTAAAACTGCTTAATATTTAATTTAAGCATTCATCAAGTCAATCAGCACACATTGCATTAGAAATAGATTTAAAATAGTCAAAATTTTAATTACATTTTATTTCAAGCTTCATATACCCTACATATGTTAAGGGGCCACTTAAGACATTCTCTAGATGTCGGCCCAAACTCTTCAAACTTAATCCACAAATTTTACCACTCTTTCATAAAAAAAAGACAACATATATGATTTTAAAGTTTTTAGGTGGTTAGTTGGCTCCCAATCTAGGTCGGGATAAGTCCAAATTTGTACTGCATTAGCTAGGTTTGGGCTACTAATTTTTAGTGCCCAATTTATAATTAGGTTATGAGGTAGGTTCAAACTATAAGACCTCAAACTTCTAGGAATATAATCCCAACATTCTAATAAAAATGATAATTCAAACTAAAACTTCTCCTCAAACTAAAGTGTAAAAACCAAAAATTAGGATAGGCTAGTGTGCTTCTAAAATATTTTAGAATCCTAAAACACATCCTACCATTCATCCCTTCACCTTAAGAAATAAGTGTTCAAGCTTGTGCCAATCCTAATTGAGATTCAAACTTTATTACTTTTACATTAATCTTTAAAACTTCTAAATGAAATTTCTACCATTATTTTAATTGAGAGTATTCATAGATAACTTAGGTTTCATGTGATGTAATTAACTACTAGGGCTTACGCTCGTAAGAGATTTAGAACCTAGGTCAAATTTTCAATATTCAATTTTTAGTATTTAATTAATTATCTATTGGAAAATTAAAGTTAATGATCGTTATCATCAAATTTAAATGATTCATAATAATTGATATCTTCTTTCTCTGGAATATATATCATTATATTATCATAACTTTGATAATAAAATTAACGATCACTTATCTAGATTATTATACTAAAATACTTGATCAAATATCATTTTGACCCTTCGAGGTTATATGTGGTTTAACCTTAAGTTTCTCTATAATAATCAATATGAACTCAAAGTTTTGTAATCCAAACTGATTAGGGAATGATATCTTCACCTTACTAGGTGATATATCATTCATAAAGACATATTTAATTTCAAAACTAAGATCCACGAAATTAAATTCCCTCAAAGAAAATTAACTTTTTCAAACTCAACACTTTTTAATCAAATAAGTACACCCTTCCAACAATAAATAACTCCCCTTTTGACATGAAAAAGAAGGATAGAACAAAAAAAAAAAAAGATGCCAAAATAAAAATATACACCACAAATAAAAGACACCAAAAATAATACAAACACAAGCACTAATATGGAACAAACTAAAAGTATGAAGGATCCTGATCAGGTGGAGGTGGTGGTTGGAAGAATTGGAGAATTGAAGTAAACTACTTGTTGACCTCATTTTTGTATGAGGTCACTAGGACCAATCCAGACCTTAGGATCTATCTACATCTTAGATCAATCTTGACCATAGGATCTACCTAGATCTTAGATCAATCCAGACTCAAATCCAAGGCCAAAGGTCCAAGTCCTGAAAGCCTTTTCCATTAAATTTTCAAACACTTCAAACCCCACACAAATGACCTCTGATTCAAAGTCTATCACTTGTACAGTGATAAGACATGTCTCTAGAGGTAACCCTCCAAATTTGAACCCATTCTGAGGTCTCTAACCCTAGAAATTGAACTGAAATCCAAATGCTGTAAAACCTTCAAATATTTACATCCTATGCAACTAGACCTGCCAACCAGTGGATTTTGACCTTGGAGCTTTCTACAAAGCATTCAATCTCTTCCAACCCGTTAATCCTATCCCATTGAATATTAAACTACATTTTGGTGGACCCACTTTGACCCCCAGTTGACCAGGGGTCAAAATGACAAAAATACCCCTTAAGGGTTTGAATACCCATTTCAAACCAAATGACCTCCAAATTATTTGGAACCACTTCTAGTAATTTTTAAATATCAAACCCAATCTATTGGACCCAAACCCTAACCTAGGTTGACCAAGTCAACCTAGGTTGACCAATTTAAACCCTTAAGCTTTTTTACTTTGAATCAAACCTCAAATACATGCAAAACTCTGTCAAGCTCTTGTGATCACTTCACTTATTGATTTAGACTTGATTGGACCTTTGACCAAATCACTAGTTGACTTGGTCAACTAAACCCGAGTCTGGTCAACTCAAGCCAACTTAGTTCAACCCTTGAATCCAATTAAACCAACATATTCAAATATTCAATCTCATTCTATATTATGGTTCAAACATATCTAAACACATTTGAAATCAAGCTATGGTCCATTTAACTAAGTCAAGTAATTTTGACTTCGTCAAACCAATTCAAACCCCCTTATATTACCTCAAACTTCGACCTCATGGCTTAACCATCACTCCATCCAATATGTGGTAACACCTTGCATGCCACATCAGCTACCTTGACCTATTGATTGGTCAAACAGTCAATAGAGGGCCAAAATAGCATCCAAATGAATTAAGCCATTGATTAAACCCCTTGAGCCCAAATCCTACTTAACCCCAGCTATTAATACAGGCTCTAGAACCTTCTTAGGACTTATCACAGCCCTTAGATCTATATCTAATGGCCCCCATTGATCCCATGGACAAGTGGGGACCAAAGAGCCTTTCTAACTAGGATGTCCTTCCCCTATCCTTTCCCTCGGCTTTCTAACTTCCCTAGGGACATGTGGCATCATCTGGAAGTTCATGAATCGATCCTAGCCGCCCATTTGATCAGAGGAAGGTTCAATAGGGCTAAACCTATCAAATGAAGCTCATTCTAACCCTATCAATCTCTCTCCACTCAAGCTATCCCAGACCCTTGAAGTATTTTTGTTTGAGATTTCAAATACTTCATCAACATTCCCTAAGTCTAAATCCAGCTTTTTGAGGTTGCCGGCGGCGAGTTTCCGACCAAATCGAAGCCCAAATCCGTCACGAGCTTGAGGCCCTTGATCCAGCCATTATCAGGCCAAGGAGTCTTCTACAACATTAATTGTGGATAGTCAACAAGCTCAAAAAACTAAAGATCATCCAAATACACTGGTTGGATTGAGGTAAAAACCTAAACCTAGTTTAGAACACCATGGCTTAATTAACATTTAAATACATGCATATTTAATCATTAAAATACTTCCTCACTATTTATGTTCACAATTAAAGTATTTAAATATCAAACCCAATCTATTGGACCCAAACCCTAACCTAGGTTGACCAATTTAAACCCTTAAGCTTTTTTACTTTGAATCAAACCTCAAATACATGCAAAACTCTGTCAAGCTCTTGTGATCACTTCACTTATTGATTTAGACTTGATTGGACCTTTGACCAAATCACTAGTTGACTTGGTCAACTAAACCCGAGTCTGGTCAACTCAAGCCAACTTAGTTCAACCCTTGAATCCAATTAAACCAACATATTCAAATATTCAATCTCATTCCATATTATGGTTCAAACATATCTAAACACATTTGAAATCAAGCTATGGTCCATTTAACTAAGTCAAGTAATTTTGACTTCGTCAAACCAATTCAAACCCCCTTATATTACCTCAAACTTCGACCTCATGGCTTAACCATCACTCCATCCAATATGTGGTAACACCTTGCATGCCACATCAGCTACCTTGACCCATTGATTGGTCAAACAGTCAATAGAGGGTCAAAGTAGCATCCCAATGAATTAAACCATTGATTAAACCCCTTGAGCCCAAATCTTACTTAACCCCAGCTATTAATACAAGCTCTAGAACCTTCTTAGGACTTATCACAGCCCTTAGATATAGATCTAATGGCCCCCATTGATCCCATGGACAAGTGGGGACCATGGAGTGAAACCCCGTCTAGCTCTATCTGAGCCGTGTTTGTAAGACCGCGAGATATGTTCTCTACCATTCGATCTCTCTAAATCAAGATCAAACGACGGGATCTAATCGCCACCATCGGATCAAGCCCTCGAAGATCTGATAGCTGCCGTGGGATGCCGCACTGGATAAGTGGAAGTGGCCCACTTGACTGCCACCTCCGCATTTTGATCGGACCAACCCAGTGATGCCATGTGGCGCAAATGCCGCTGATTTCATTTAAATGATTTAAATATCATTTTACATCATTTTAAATTGAAAGAAAATATTTAAAATTAATTTTAAAATAATAAAAAAAATATATTATATACTAAAAAATTTTAGAAAATTAAATATTTTATTTTTAAAATTGAAATTCATTTTAAAATTATTTTTTATATAATTTAAAGACCTTTTAAATTTAAATATTTAAGTGATATTTAAGTTTGTTTAATATTAAATATTTAATGAAATAAAATTGAAAACTTATTTTAATATATTCTAAATAATTAAAGAATTATTCTAAAATATTTTAATTTCTAAATTATAATTGATTTAATATTTAGAAATTTTATTTTCTTTAAATGATTTTAATTAATTATATATATTCAAACATTTAATTAATATTTAATTAAATCCAAATTTGAATAATCTTAAAATATTTAATAAAACTATTTTAAATAAATTCAAAATTTTAAAAATAATTAAGGTTTAATTAAATTTAATTTAGATATTATTTTAAATATTAATTAATTTTGAATTATTTTAAATTCATTTAATTGTTTTATGACTCCAAAAATTTCAAGTAAATTCATATTAATTCATAAAAATACAATTAATATATCAAAAATTTTCAAATTCAAAATAATTCAACTTAACATTAATTTTGAAACTTAAATATTGATTTATGTTTAATGATTTTAATTATTTGAATATAGTAATATTTAATTAAATATTATATTAATTATTTAAAATTAAAAAATTATTTTCAAATAACTTGAAAATTAGTGGATCTCTCAATCCATTAAAAATATATTTTGATAATATTTTGAATTATTTTATTTTAAAACATATATTTATATATATGGGTATATATATACTTATGTATTTTTAAATCTATTTTGAAATATATATGTATTTAAATTTTAAAGACTTGAGAGATTCCTTTGAAGTTTTAAGCATAGATTGAATGTTTGAGTAGAAGTCATTGGGGAATTATTACTGAGTGATTATATTCTAATCATTCACTAATCAAAATTTTGTCACCTTAATTAATGTCAATTTTTGCATGCTTAGGAAGCACACACTACTTAGTCTAGGCTCTCCTAGATTTAAGAACTTGTTTGATTGTATGTGTTTACTTATATATTAAGTTTGAGGGTTAGTTAAAATATTTATTTTAACCCATTAAACCTAGTGTCATTAATGACAATAATTAAGGACATTTGTCTAGAAAACTTGGATTAATTTTAAAAATTAGGATACACATCCTTTTGACTCAAAACTTTGAAAACTTAAATTTAGTGACACTCTCAGTCTAAACCCTTAATACACAAATTTTTTTAAAGTCATTAAGCACATTAATCAATTTTTAAAAGTTTAAACCCTTAATTAACCCTCAAAACTTCCAAAATTCCAATAAATCAAATTTAAACCTAAAAAATACATATAATACCTTTAACTGACCAGAATTGAATCCTTAATCAATTAAAATAAAAACCAATTTAATTTGACAGCAAACTTGCATTTAATTTAATTTTAATTGAAATTGAATATTTAATTAAATTAATTAATTAAAATATTTAAAAATTCTAAAAAATTTCCAAACAGTTGGAAATCTCTCTTTAGGTCATTTCTAACCTTTGGAGCTGATTCCAAAGAGTTTGGGGTCTATTTTGGTTCAAATCAACAAAGGGCCCTTAAGTAAAATAATTAAATAATTCTAATAAATACACAAACTTTGAAAAATCATAACTAATTCTAAAATAATTAAAATCAATCAAACTCAAAGGCATTCAACTAAAAATTAAGTCTAGTATTTATTAAATGTTTCAAACCTTCCAAAATCTATAAAAGTCAAAAAGTCAACTTTTGGTCAAACTTATGTCAAAATCAAGTCAAAACTTAAAACCTTCATAACTAAATATAAAAAAAAATCTAAAATTAGCAAACTTAGTGCCTAGCAACTCATCTTAAGGTTTAGTATTTTAATAAAATACTAACTTTTCATAATTTAACCTTAATAAAAAAGTTAACTTTTGACCCCTTAATTAAATTATTAAAATAATAAAAAAAATCTTAAAACTCAAAAATCACTCTAAAACTCAAAAAATCTTTAATTAATCTAAAATAAGTAATCAACCAACTTTAATTTAAATTAATTAACTTTCAAACATTAATCAAAACAAATCACTTAATCCTACCGGGTACTATTGAGTAACCCAGGTCTACGAGGCTATTAGCTTAGCCCCAAGGAAGCTGAAATAAACTTCACGGCCTTGGTGAGAAATAAAGGTGGTATCTAAAAAATAATTAAAATCAATTTTAAAATTAATCTCAAATCATTAAGGCTTAACTTTAACTAATATCCTCCCTTAAGCCTTTCAACCAACCAGAACCTTAAGCAACTTCAATCAAATATCCTATCTATGACATATTAAAATCACACAGCCTTACTCACATACTTTGGATGGTTTGCTAGGACAACCAACTCTAGTTTTAGGCTAGGCCGGTGTTTACTTTTTTGCAGTTGTGTGCCGAGTTTTCGAGTTTCACTACATGCTGTTTGCTAGCTTAGAATTGATGTGTTTATTTACTTACTTTTATACACTCTATGTTGTGAGTAATTGAACATTTTAAATTTCAAATATTAACTGCTTGAGATTGATTATAATTGCTTGATATTGAATATCAACAGCTTGTGATATTATAACTGGTGATTAGTAGGATAACCCTGTAGGATCGAGTCTAAATTTTTCTTTTAAATTCAAGTGTAATTTGATCAAATTGAGTTGTATTTTAAAGTGACTTGAGAATGGTATGTTAAAATATCCAATTTGGAATCCAAAGAAGAAGGGACATCCCATAGGGGAGAGTCCCTCTCCATTTGGTGCTCCAAATTCTGATGACTTTAAAAATATCGAAAGAGAAAAGATAATACCCCACCCAAGGGGGTGTTTTTTTTTCATTTGGATATCCAAAACTGATGAATCAAGAAGTTGCAGAAAGACAAAGAAGTGGATAGAAAAAAGACCCATTTTCAAAGTCACTTGAGTCTTAGGATTAGAAATCCGGGTTGTTGTTAGTGGTGTCTGGCCACTTTACTTTTATGCAAACCCTGTGATATAATATTAAGTGGAACTTGCCATATGGACATTCAATTTGAGCTATTAATTTAATTGATTTATTTAATTGATTGCGCAGTAGAACTACTTGCATTTCTTGTCTTTTTACCTGCATGTCGATTTTGATTTGACCTGGAATTTAATTGTAAGCTCTTAAGGACTTACTAAAATTCTTCTACTTAAATCAAATTGAAACATTTAAGCTCACGTAGTAACTAACATTTTAAGAAGTAAGGCCGGGACCGTTGGAAGTTCTCATTTCATAATTTTTGCATTTTTCTTTCCACTTGTTAGGCACCTCCCTGCCTGCGGATTTTGGCAGACCAACTAGCCTATAAGGGTACATATCTATCCAAGGGGAATTTGTGCATTCTTTTAAGGAAAAATCTATTTTATAAGCCTAATTTTAAAACTTCTTCATTTCAAATTTAAGTATTCAATCGAGCCAATAAGCATGCATCTCATTAGATACAAATTAAATTGAGTCGAAATTTTAATTGCATTTATTCAGACATTAAACACCCAACATAAGTCAAAGAGCCAATTAGGATCTGCTCTAGATGTCGGCCCCATTCTCAAAAACCTATCTTAAGTAACATCCCTACCACTCAACATTAAAAGATCGGACACATGATTTTAAAGCGCCTAGGTGGTTTAACTGGCTCCCCAATCTAGGCCGAGGTAAGTCTAGATTTGCATTGCACTAACTAGGTTGGGGTCACTGATTTTCAGTACCCACTTTAGACTTAGGTTCTGAGGCAAGCTCGGACTATAAAACCTCAACCTCCAAGAATTGAATATCAAATTTCTAATAAAATTAATCATTCAAATTAAATATTACTTTCAATAAAATTCAAGCCTAACACTTAGAATAGGCTGGGGTGTTTCTGAAGTGATTCAAAATCACAAAACACCTCCTACCTCTCTTCCTTTGACTTTAGAAATAAGTGTTCAACATTGAATCATTCCCGTTTGAAAATTCCAACCCTTACCTCCTATGACATCATACTTTGAAATCCTTAAATAAAATTTTTATTGCTATTTTAATCGAGAGTATTCGTAGGAAATCTTAGTTTCCTATGATGTAATTAACTACGAGGGCTTGCGCTTGTAGGAGATTTAGTAACCCAGACCAGATTTTTAAAAATCAAATTTTCAAAATCTTAATTAATTCTCTTTGGGAAATCAAATAAAAACAAAAAAATAGCGATCATTATTATCATATTCAAATAATTTATAATAGGTAATATCATCTTTTCTTGGGAGGATAAATTGCTTTAATGATCTTCTATCCAAATCAGCATAGCCAAACATTTGATTAAATCCAATTTTGACCCTTCAGGGTTAAATGTGATTCGTTCCTGAGTTTGACTACAATAATCAGGATAGAAATTTAAAATTTTGAAATTTGAACAAATTAGGGAATGGTATGTTCGCCTCCTGAGACGATATACTATTCATAATGATGTGTTCAATTTTAAAACAAAAATTTTAGAAATTAAAATTTTCCCAAAGAAAATTAAGATTTTCAAACTAACATTTTTCAATACATCAAAAAAAATGACGACTCCACTGGGGATAAGTCTCACTCTCCATCTTTAATAGCGGTTCAAATTTTATTGCATCGGTAGTTTTGACTACCCTTCCTTCCGTTGGTCCCTCTCCCATTTCTTCCTTGGGTGAGTGTGGCCTCAATTAAGACATGTTAAAAGAGAGGTGAGTGTAGGAAACCTCTATCAAAATTTGGCTTTGACATTTTGTCTCCAAGATTAATTGGTAGAGTGAAAGAGTCAAGCCAAATTTTTTCAAATTCCTCCTGTATATGTTATAAACTCGCATGCGAACAAATATCAAGCATGCTAAGTTTCACAATTTACAGAAAATTCTCCAACTTCAAAATCAAAATTTTAATTTTCTAGCAAAATTCAATTCCTTTCAAATCTTAATCGATCCATATATTCTATCATTACATATGAAATTATAACTCCTATAATTTGGTATGTGTGATAGAATATAGACTTCTTATTCAAAATTGATTCTAGAGTTCGAATCTTTTCGATAAATTCTTTCTTTGACATTTCACTCCCAAGCATTCGTTGGGATGAAAGAGTCGGTTGACTTTTAAGAATCTTCCCCGCAAATTTATAAACCTTTATGTTGAATGTGAATTCAATATATTGAGTTTCAAAATAAGGGAAAATTCTGTCGTATATTCAAAAATTCAATATCTCTTTCAAAAATTTTCAAATCAACTTCAATTGTCGTTGCCATGTGTCTTTTATAATATTATGTTGTAGTTGAACACATGCAATGCAAACCCAAAACTCTCAAGTCAATTTTGGATTTTTTGACATTTTAAGCTAAGCTAGTCAGTGTAGTGAAAGAGTCAAGTCTAGGCCTCCCAAATTTTCCTTAATTTTTGTTAATTATTATATTGAAAATAAAAATCAATATTTGGAGTTTCAAAAATGAAGGAAAATCTTTCAAACTGATTCCAACCATTGTTGTCATGTGTCTTCTATAACATGTAAAAGTTCATTAGGGATGTTAGGCCCTTATGAACTAGCCTAATGCTAAATAAGAGAGAGGTGAATTAACATTTTAAAAAATCTTTCACAATAAAAAAGCCAAACCAAAATTCACCACAAAGAAAACACAATGTGAAAATTAAATATGAAAATAATAAAGGAAAGAAAACATTAGATTTATAGTGGTTCGGTCAAACCTTGACCTACGTCCACTCCTCGGAGGCACCCTCTGAGTATTGCACTAAACACAGTGTCTCTCCTTTAGCCCCCATAGCTAGGGGGAGAAGCCCTTACAAAATAACTTCCACCTTCCCTGGTGCAGCGGACTAGCCGGCTCCTTTGACACCAAAGAGATCTTCTTCTTCCCAAAACTTCCCTCAAGACAAGCCTTGAATTCGATGGTACTAAGGTGCAAGTTTGCCAGAGCAATCGTGTGGAATCCCCGTCCACACTCCCTTGAAACCCTCTCCAAGGATCTTCTCCCTCTCTCAAACTCCACCCTTTTCTCTCTCTCTCTTTTAAGCTCTCTATTCAAGTTCCCTCCAAAAGAACGAAGCGACAATGGCTACCAAAGACACTCTTCATGAGAAAGCAAGAGGTCTTTAAATAGATTTGTAAAATCGATATTATCATCCAAGATGATCGCCGGATCATCCCATATAATATGCATAAAAGGAGAGCTTCCAAAAACCCTAAAAACTCAATTTCGATGCCAAACATCATCCAAAATGATCGTAGGATCGTCCCATATGATGTGCTTAAAAAGAGGGTTTCAGAAAACCCTAAAAACTTAATTTTGGCACCCAGAATCATCCTGGACGATCTAAGGATCGTCCAGTATAATATGCAGAATTTGACCTGATAGTCCTGACCGATATTAGGATAGCATAGGATGATTAGTACAAAAAATATATAAATCGTCTAGGCGATGTTGTGGATCGTCCAGGACAATTAGAAGAAAAATTATGGTATTTCGGCTAGGATGATTTAGGAAAATCAAGTAACTCGACAAATATCATCTTGTATGATATACAGATCATCCAAGATAATCAGATTAAAAAATTTAACCATAATTAGTCCCCTAATCAAATGATCAATTTAGGCATGATTTTTATTGATCATCCGGTACGATCTGATCATCCGGGATGATCAAAACAAAATTTAAACTTAAATCTCTGCCTAAATTATCATTGGCGACTCTTTTCCAAGATCATAAACGATCATCCTGGATAATCCAAAATCGTCCAATACGATTAGTTCAAAACTTGATCTTTTGGATTTGACTAGATCTCACTCCCTTGAGTGTGTGTGTGCATGGTCACCAAGCAAGCATACACTCTTACAAGACTTGACTCAAGAAATTAAAAATTACATTAATGAATATTACAAACCCTTTTACAACATAACATTATTCAACCCAATCTTGAATTTTGATTCTTTCTTTGATGTTGCATGGTATTCTTGAAATGTTAGTATACACACAAACAAACATATATGGCAAATATAAGTAGAAAATAAAAAGTGAGCCACAATATTTATTATCATCAAAAACATAAACTCATAAGCTCGAGTTGCAACAATCTCTCCCTTTTTAATAATGGCAAATATTACTGGTTGAATTTGCAAAATTGAAAACATTTTCTCCTAATCTCCCCCTCACTAGAATAAAAATTTAGAAATAGGGGAATACAAAATTTGTATTATTTTTATTTTTATATTTTTTAAAATAAAAAATAGATACAAATACAACAATATGTTCAGGACGATCTAAAAAAAAATTTAAACATTAAATCCATGCCTAAATTTTCATTGGCAACTCTTTTCCAAGATCATAAAGGATCATCCTGGACTATCCAAAATCGTCCAGTACGATTAGTTCAAAACTTGATCTTCTGGATTTGACTAGATCTCACTCCTTTGAGTGTGTGTGTGCATGGTCACCAAGCAAGCATACACACTTACAAGACTTGACTCAAGAAATCAAAAATTGCATCAATAAATATTACAAACTCTTTTACAAAAAAAATATTATTCAACCCAATCTTGAGCTCTGATTATTTGTTTGATGTTGCATGGTAATCCTGAAATGTTAGTATACACACAAACAAATATATATTACAAATACAAGTAGACAACAGAAAGTGAGCCATAATATTTGTTATCATTAAAAAACATAAACTCATAAGCTCGAATTGCAATAATCTCCCCTTTTTTGATGATGGCAAACATTACTGGTTGAATTTACAAAATTGAAAACATTTTCTCCTAATTTCCCCCTCACTAAAATAAAAATTTAGAAATAGGGGAAGACAAAATTTTTTTTGTTTTTATTTTTATATTTTTTAAAAATAGAAAATAGATACAAATATAATAGTACGTTCTCCACCTTTAAAATTATCAAAAAGAGGAGGGGCACAAAACAATCAGAATAATAAATAAAAACCAAAACGATCCCTAATCTAGTGAAAAGAAAAAATCAAATATTCTTAAAATGAGAAAGTTATCTCTTGATTTTATTCAAAAACTTAGTAAGGAATGGATTGGCAACGCATAATCCCGAAAAGATTAGAAATTCAAAAATTGTTAATCCAAGCTCAAGTTCTTTTAAAGGCTCAAAAACTTTTTAATCCAATATCTAAATCAAGGAATAAATTCGAAGAAGAAATACTAATTTTTCAAAACTCTTTTCATAAAACATATCTAATAGAAGATTAATCAAAAATTGGTGAATCAAGAATCATGATTTTTCAAGATCAAGTATCGAAAATATCAAGAATTTTCTTAAGTTTTAAGTAATATAGAAAAAGTAAGCATACTTTTTGTGGGCTCACTTTATGCCTCTTGTCAAGTTTTGGCACACTTTGCGCATCTTTTACTTTTTGATACACTTTCTTTATCTTTTTTAATTTGGCATCATTGTGCATCTTTTAATTTGGCATCATTGGCCATTTTTTTAATTTGGTATCATTGGCTATTTTTTTAATTAAATATGCTACCCTTCTGAAATTTTTAAAAATAAAAGTAAATCCATTCTATTAATAAATCGAACTACTTGATTAAGAAAATTATGAGGTAGATTCAACAACTTGCAAAGAATCTCTATGTGATAAACAAAATGTAGGGAGATGAAAAAGATCAGTTTCAAAATCAAATTTATAATATGATAAAGATTTTGAATCAAAAGTAAAATAACCTCTTTAAAGAAAAGAGATAGAGAGACAAAATCATGAGTTTTCTTCCTTTGACTGTTTTTAGAGAAGTCAACCACAACTTACATAAGAATTCAAGAAAAATAGGAAGTAGATTTTTTATTTTTAGAAAGGTGAACGTGTGTGTTGATATGAAAAAACTTTAAAAAAAAAGAGTAGAAAAATTAAAAAAAAATTAATGAAAAAGAGAAGAAAAGAAAAAAGAATAAAAATAAATAAAAAAATAAACAAATAAAACACAAAAACGAATAAAACATGCATACACAGAAAAATAAACACACAAACAGTGGTTTAAACATCATCTTGCTCCTGGTCTGATGATTCAAAAGCTAGGTCTGCCTAGGAGATTTTTTGCTTTTCATTATTTGTCATTTTTACAATTTGCTTAACTTTGCCCTTTTCTTTTGCGAGAAGAGTTCTTAAATTAGGGCACTGATTTTTCATGTGTACAGACTTCCTACATCCAAAGCAAACAACGTCAGAAGAAATCTTAATATTCTTACCATTTTTACCTTTGTTTCACTTTTATTGATGCTTATACTTTGGTGGGCTTTTTAATTTTCTTAATAAGACATCGCTTTCATCACCAACTAAGCCAATTTTCTTCGAGTCTTCTGCATTTAGCACTATCATCTCGCATACATCCAAAAGTCTTTGACCCAAACTTTGCTCGTAGGCAATGAGTGAGCCAATTAAATTATCAATAGAACATTCATTCAAATTTTTTGATTCACAAATAGCCATAACTTTGGCATCAAATTTGTCAAGTAAATAATGTAAAATTTTATTGACTTTTTCAAAGTTTGAAAATTCTTTACCTAAAGCATACAATGATGTCACAATTTGAATGAATCTAGTACACATGTCTAAGATCGACTCATAAGGTTTCATGCAAAATAATTCATAATCATGCATTAAATTATTTAATCTGGATTGTTTGATTTCACCAGTGCCTTCGTATAAAGTGTGTAATTTATCCCAAATTTCCTTGGCAGTAGTGAATGTGGAAACAAACATAAAATCTTCAGAATTTAAAGCATAAAAAAATAGTTCAATGATTTAGCATATGATTGAGCATTGATTTGTTCTTCTCTACTCCATTGATTAAAAGGAATATCAGTTTTAATTCCATCTATAATACGTGACGGTACAGAATAACCAGTTAAAATCATTTGCCACATTCGGAAATTATTAGATTGCAAGAAAGTAGACATGTGAATTTTTCAAAAATCAAATGGAATATTTTCAAATAAAGGTGGTGTGGTGATTGAATAACCTTCTACAATATTACGATTACCAAAATTAGCCATGGATCGAAATTCAAAAGCTTACAAAAACTTATTTTATGAATCCCGTTCTGATACCACTTGAAAGTTCATTAAGGATGTTAGACCCTTATGATCTAGCCCAAGGCTAATTAAGAGAGAGGTTAATTGGTATATTAAAAAATCTTTCGTAATTAAAAAGCCAACCCAAAATACACCACAAAGAAAACACAATGTGGAAATTAAATATAGAAATAATAAAGGAAAGAACACCCCAGATTTATAGTGGTTCGGTTAAACCTTGACCTACATCCACTCCTCGAAGGCACCCTCCGAGTATTGCACTAAACTCAGTGTCTCTCCTTTAGCCCCCATACCTTGGCGGAGAATCCCTTACAAAATTACTTCCACCTTCCCCGGTGCGGCGGAGTAGCCGGGTCCTTTGACACCAAAGAGATCTGCTTCTTCCCAGAACTTCCCTCAAGACAAGCCTTGAATCCAATGGTACTAAGGTGCAAACTTGCCGAAGCAATCGTGTGGAATCCCCCTCCACACTCCCTTGAAACCCCTCCAAGGATCTTCTCCCTCTCTCAAACTCCACCCTTTCCTCTCTCCCTTTCAAGCTCTCTCTTCAAGTTCCCTCCAAAAGAATGAAGCTACAATGGCTGCCAAAGACACTCTTCATGAGAAAGAAAGAGGTCTTTAAATAGATTTGCAAAATTAACATTATCATCCAGGATGATCACCGGATCGTCCCGTACGATATGCTTAAATAGAGAGCTTCCAAAAATCCTTAAAACTCAATTTTGGTGCCAAACATCATCCAGAACGATTGTAGGATCGTCCCATAAGATGTGCTTAAAAAGGGGGCTTCAAAAAACCCTAAAAACATAATTTCGGTGCCCAGAATCGTTCTGGATGATTGCAGGATCGTCCAGTACGATGTGCATAATTTGACATGATAATCTTAGATGATATTAGGATAGTCCAGGATGATTTGCAAAAAAAATGTACAAATCATTCAGGACGATATTGTGGATCGTCCAGGACGACTAGAAGAAAAATTATGGTATTTCAGCTGGGATGATTTAGGAAAATCAAGTATGTTGGCAAACATTGTCCTATACGATATACAGATCGTCCAGGACGATCGGATTAAAAATTTTAACCATAATTAGTTCCTTAATCACAAGATCAATTTAGGCATGATTTGTATTGATCGTCCGGGAAGATCTGAACAAAAATTTAAACTTAAATCCTTGCCTAAATTGTCATTGGCGGCTCTTTTCCAAGATCATAAAGGATCATCCTGGACAATCCAAAATCGTCCAGTACGATTAGTTCAAAACTTGATCTTCTGGATTTGACTAGATCTCACTCCCTTGAGTGTGAGTGAGCATGGTTACCAAGCAAGCATACACCCTTACAAGACTTGACTCAAGAAATCCAAAATTACATCAATAAATATTACAAACGCTTTTGCAACATAACATTATTCAAAATAATCTTGAGCTCTGATTCTTTGTTTGATGTTGCATGGTATTTCTGAAATGTTAGTATACACACGAAGAAACATATATTTCAAATACAAGTAGGCAATAGAAAGTGAGTCATAATATTTGTTATCATCAAAAACATAAACTCATAAGCTCGAGTTGCAACAACATGCTGTTGTAGTTGAACACATGTAAAACAAATTCAAACTTTTCAATCAATTCTGGACTTTAACATTTCACCCCCAAATCACTTGGTGGGGTGAAAGAGTCAAGCCTAGCTTCTTAGCATCTTCAGGTTGATTTTTAAACCTACATATTTGAACATGATTCAATATGTTGAGTTTCAAAGCCTGAAGAAGATCCGTTCAATTCTAACCTTAAATTTGAATTCAATCTTAAATTCAAATTCAATTTAAATTTGATTTCAATCTTAAATTCAACTTTAAATTTGATTTCAAAGTCAAATATAGGCTTTGACATTTCACCCCAAGTTAATTAGTGAACTGAAAGAGTCAAGCCCGATTATTGGATTCTTTATATCGATTTTGTGAACCTACATGATTGAGTGAAACTCAGTATGTTGAGTCACAAAATTTGAAGAAGATCCACTCGACTTTAACCTCAAATTCTAATTCTAATTCAATTTTAAGTCTGAACTCAAACTTAACATTAAACTCAAGTTTGATTTCAACTTTAAATTCCACCTCAAATTTGATTTCAAATTCAAATTCAAATTTTGACATTTTACCCCATGTCAATTGGTGTAGCGAAAGAGTCAAGTTTAACTCTTAAGTTCCAATAATCAATTCTATGAACCACCATATTTAGTGTAAATTAAACATGATTAGGTTATAGAATTTTGAATAAAATCAATCAAACTTAAAATTCAAATTTTATTTCAAAATCATTAGTTCAAAGCACTTTCCTAATCCCAGGAAATCAAGCACTCAAATGGATGGGAAACTCATCTTATCACTGAATAAAGATGTGCATGTAGAAGAAATTCTCAATGGAAATTTAATTCAGCATGTGATGAAATTTCAAAACCTCAAGATTTCAGTTAATGGGGAAACACTGATTGATCCGTCTGCCACGATACAAGGAGATCCTCCTTTAGTTGAGATAACTTTAGGGTCAGGAGTTGACTCCCCCATCTCTGAGATGGAGGTTGTTGTCGCCCCTTTACCCACTGTATCCTCTACTGAGGAGGATTAGAACCAGAAGTCAATAATGATAGACGAGGGACCATCTCAATCTGAGATCGGGTCAAGTTTTAGCACCCTTGTCTTCAACAAAAACAAGAGGAAGAATTATCTTTGAAGAGTCAGAAAGAAGGCTGTTAAGGCTAGAAAGACCGCTGAGTTGGAGGCCTTAGAAAGTGTCGACTTCGAGGCCAATCAAGAGCTCGTTGCTCCTTCTATGTACCCCCTCTCTGGTGGAAATTATTTCCAACCTTCTCCTGTTTCTCAAAGGAGGGATGTTGAAAGAACGAGAGCACGATCCTCAATGCACCTTCTTGACTACTATACATAAAGGCTTAAATAAGCCAGAACTGAACAAATACCAGCAAAAGGCCATAGGCCCCCAGTTGAGGGTTACAACCCATCCACTCTATTAGAAGATGTTAAAGAACATTACTATACATATCCCACTACATCATCTACAGAGGAGGAGGAGTAGAAACCACTCAGGGTGCCACTCTCTTAACTACTAGCCACTAGTAATTTGAGAGGAGAAGTAATCTAAGATTATATCATATAGTGATACCGTTGAAGCCTAACTTTCAACGACGTTCTATCACGATAAATCTTTTGATTGTAATGATGCCACATTATTTAGGGATAGTGCATACCCTATAAGTCTCTCCCTCCAAAGAGATTGTAGGAATTCAATTCCATGTTAACAAGGGTCTTGCCTCCTAGACTTGCAATCTTTAAGGAAAACTTCCAATTCTCAAGTGTACTGGATTCAAATTTTCAAGATAGTTGATTCTCCTTTTTAATCAAAATTGACCTCTGCCTTAAGTATTAAGCAGGAGAGAGTTGTAGTTAACTCCATCAAATGTTTAAATGTCCCTCCCTCCCACCGCTTTGGTGGGGTGATTTAACTATTAAATTAAGATTAATATCAAACTTAAGTTGACTTTAGAAATAAAATTTTCTCAATCTCCTCGCAATTTTTTATCTTAATAGGCATCTTTTGCATGCTTTGAATCTATTCAAAGATTTTCTTAGTCAAGTTGATGTTCCCATCGAAAGATTGGGTGTGCTTTGAGGATTATTCTTCCTTGTATAAGAGAATAATTTTTTTCTCTAATACTTGAGATATAATCCCAGCATTCAAAATAAAAAGATCAATTGTTTTAAGGTATTTGAAGAAAGTGAAGCCTCCACTCAAAATCAATTGAAATCAAAAGATGCGTGAATGCACCAAGAATCAAAAGATGCGTGAATGCGCCAAAAGTCAAGAAATGCACGAAATGCACCAAAAGTCAAAAAGATATGCAAACTACATCACCAAAAAAAAGAGAAGAGGAGTAAGAGGCCTTTCTTCTTTTAAATCCTTAAATCTCAAAAGAAAAAAAACTCAATCACCTTTAAACACTTGACTTAAAAAATATTGAATCAAGATTCTTCAACATGTATGAATTATCTATTAGATAGAAAAGCACATGCTAAAAAATTGAGAAGATCAAATTTTTACCTCCAACTTAAATCCTTTCAAAATTTATTTTAATTCAAAATATTCAAGGGAGACCCAGTTTAGTTTCTACAAAACTTGGTCTGGGTCAACAGAACCTAAATTTTCAAATCTTTCCAAATTGGTTGGTGTCAACTCAACTTCTCAATCTAATTGATAAATTTGTGTACGCTTATCATTTTGACAGGGTCCAAATAGCTAGAGGAAATTTCTAATAAAAAGAACGAATCCTCTACTCCTAATAAATTCAAATCTAGTCCTTGAGGAGTGTGTGAGCCCTTATATATAGGCAACTTTTCCTCCAAGGCCTTTTCAACAAAATTACACTCTATACTGGGTCCAAAATCAACACCATTAGAGGAGTATTTTGTAATGCTGGGATTTGCCATTCAAAATCAAATCATGACTTAGTAGAGTGCCCGACTCAAATTGAAGGAGCTCGAGGCCTTGTAGAGCTTTATTTTTAAGGCTCAATAAAACTCAGAATTATACAAAGCCTGAGTGGTTCAAGCTTGTGATAAGATAGTGCGACTTAGAACCTTCTAAGTAGGAGACTTGGTCCAGGTTCTTCAGATGCCTATCTTACCCTACCAAGAAATCAGTGAGAGAGTTTGAACCAATGCAAGACTGTCATTTTGTTCTGGAGATGATCTTTAAGAGAATTTCAAATATTAACTGATCAACCCTGAAAAATGCCACCCAACATTTTCAAATGTCGGGGCGGCCCTTCAGAAAGTACCATGCCAGATGAGTGTCAAAACTAAATCAAATTCAAAACTCTTCTAGCTTAAACATATCAAAATCAAATCAATCTTCAAATTCAAACACATTCAAATTTAAAATCAAATCAATTCAAATTCAAAAATCACTCAAATCTCAAATTTCAAAGTTCAAACCCAATCCTCTGTGTAGAGTAAGTTTCCTCTACATACGATCAATCTAGCTCGATCCTCTGTGTAGAGCAAGTTTCCTCTACACACGATCATTCCAAACTCTATTCTCTGTGTAGAGCAAGTTTCCTCTACACACGATCATCTAGACCTAATTCTTTGTGTGGAGCAATTTTTCTCCATATACGATCATTCCAGACCTGATCCTTTATATGGAGCAAGTTTCCTCCATATAAGATTATTCCAGACTCGATCCTCTATGTGGAGCAAGTTTTCTTCACATATGATCATCTAGACCCGATTTTCTGTGTAGAGCAAGTTTCCTCTCCACAAGATCATCCTTTAGTGAAAGAGTCACCCTCTGTGGCACCATCTTAAATTCAAAATCTAGATCCAATCTTTCATGGGAAGCAATGCTTCATTCCCATGAGATCATTCTAGTTTTCTTTTCCTTAAGGTTAGGTGTGATTCCCAGAGCTTTCTTTCCTTAGGATTAGAATCACTAGTGATGGAGCACACCCTTTGTGGCACCTTCCTAGTTTTAAATTCAAATTCGATCTTCTATGGTTAGGTGTGAGTCCCTGTGCTTCCTACCCACAAGATCTTCTAGCTTTCTTTTTCTTAAGGTTAGGTGTAAGTCTCAGAGCTTCCTTTCGTTAGGATTAGAATTAATTTGGGTTAGATAGCTTTTGCTAAATCCTTAGAGATTCGGGCAAACTATCTCCTTGGCTAGTTCTCCTAGTTAGATGTGAGTCCCTGCATTTTCTAGCTAGGTTAGTCATTGAACACCCAAAACAAATCCGATCCTTTTGGGAGTAGGTGTGAGTCCATGTGCTTCCTATCTCCTAGGATCTCGACTAACTAGTGGTGGAGTTAAGCCTATAAAGCCCCACTACAGTTTAGTCACTTTCTTTTCCTTAAGGTTTGGTGTGAGTCCCAGAGCTTCCTTTCCTTAGGATTAGAATCAATTTGGGTTAGATAGTTCTTACCAAATCCTTAGAGATTTAGGTTGACTATCTCCTTGGCTAGTTCCCCTAGTTAGATGTGTGTCCCTGTGCTTTCTAGCTAGGTTAGTCATTAAAAACCCAATACAAATTCAATCCTTTTAGGAGTAAGTGTGAGTCCCTGTGCTTCCTATCTCCTAGGATCTTGACTGATTAGTGGTGGATTTAATCCTGTTGGGGCCCCACCATAGTCCAGTTTTTTTCTTTTCCTTAAGTATAGGTGTGAGTCCATGCGCTTCCTTTTCTTAGGATTAGAATCAATTAGAGTTAGATAGTTCTTACCAAATCATTGGAGATTTAGTTTGACTATCTCCTTGGCTCGTTCCCCTAGTTAGATGTGAGTCCCTATGCTTTCTATTTAGGTTAGTCATTGAAAACCCAATATAAATTTGATCCTTTAGGAGTAGGTGTGAGTCCCCATACTTCCTATCTCCTAGGATCTCGATTAACTAGTAGTGGATTTAAGCCTGTAGGGCCCCACTATAGTTCAGTCACCTTATTTTTCTTAAGGTTAGGTGTGAGTGTCAGAGCTTCTTTTCCTTAGAATTAGATATACTCTTGATGGAGCACGCCCTTTATGGCACCATCCTAGTTTCAAATTTCAAATCTGATCCTCTATGGGAAGAAATGCTTCCATCCCATATGATCATCCTCATCTCCTTAAGATTAGGTGTGAGTTCCAGAGCTTTATTTTCTTAGGATTAGATCTACTAGTGGTAGAGTACGCCACACACCCCCCCGGTGGCACTACCCTGGTAACAATTTCAAATTAGATCCTCTATGAGAAGAAATGCTTCCTTTCCACATGATCATCCTCTTCTCCTAAAGGTTAGGTGTGAGTCCCAGGGCTTCCTTTCCTTAGGCTTAGATCTACTAGTGGTAGAGTACGCTCCCCGTGGCATTACCCAGGTAACAAATTCAAATTTGATCCTCTGTGGAAAGCAATGCTTCCTTCCCACGGGGTCCTCCAGTCTTCTTCTCTTAAAGTCAGGTTCTTTCTTCCCTTAGGATTACATCTACTAGTGGTAGAGTACGCCCCACATAGCACTACCCTAGTATCAAACCCAAATTTTGATCCTCTATAGTTAGGAATTCTTCCTTCCTATACAATCATTCAACCCTTCTTCTCCTTAAGGTTAGGTTTCCTCCTTCCCTTAGGATTAGACCTACTAGTGGTAGAGTACGCCCCTTGTGGCACTACCCTAGTATCAATTCAAATTCGATCGTTTGTAGTTAGGAGTTCTTCCTTCTTATATGATCATTCCAGCTTTCTCTTTCTTAGGGTTTAGGTACTCCCTTCCCTTAGGATTAGATCTACTAGTGGTAGAGTACGCCATTCATGGCACTACCCTAGTATCAATTTCAAATTCAATATTCTAGGGTTAGGTCTTCCCTTCCCTTAGAATCAAATCGAAACTCAATCCTATAGGATTAGGTCTTCCCTTCCCTTAAAACCAATTTCAAACTCAATCCTCTAGGTTTAGGTCTTCCCTTCCCTTAGAACCAATTTAAAGCTCAATCCTCTAGGGTTAGGTTTTCCCTTCCCTTAAAACCAGTTTCAAACTCAATCCTCTAGGGTTAGGTCTTCCCTTCCCTTAGAACCAATTTAAAGCTCAATCCTCTAGGGTTAGGTCCTTCCTTCCCTTAGAACCAATTTCAAATTCAATCTTCTAAGGTTAGGCTTCCCTTCCTTTAAAATCAAAACATAAATTTGATCCTCTATAGTTAGGAATTCTTCCTGCCTATACGATCACCCAAGTTTTCTTTTCCTCTAGGGATAGATTTTCTCATCCCTTGGGATTCGACCCACTAATGGTAGAGTACGCCCTCTATGGCACTACCCTAGTATTCAAACCTCGATTCCCTAGGGATAGACCTTTTCTTCCCTTAGGATTCGACCCACTAGTGGTAGAGTACGCCCTCTATGGCACTACCCTAGTATTCAAACCCCAATTCCCTAGGGATAGACCTTTCCTTCTCTTAGGATTTGACCCACTAGTGGTAGAGTACGCCCTCCGTGGCACTACCCTAGGATTCAAACCCCGATTCCCTAGGGATAGACCTTTCCTTCCCTTAGGATTCGACCCACTAGTGGTAGAGTACGCCCTCCAAGGAACTACCTTAGTATTCAAACCCCAATTCCCTAGGGATAGACCTTTCCTTCCCTTAGGATCAAAACTCTAGACTTAACCTTTCAATTCAGTCAACGCCAATATGTGTAGTAGAACTTAATTTTACTACACATATTGGGGGCCCATTTGTTAATCTCATTTTTTTATGAGGTCACTAGGGCCAATCCAGACCTTAGGATCTATCTAGATCTTATATGAATCCAGACCTTAGGATCTACCGAGATCTTTGATCAATCCAGACTCAAATCCAAGGCCAAAGGTCTAAGTCCTGAAAGCCTTTTCCAATAAATTTTTAAACACTTCAAACCCCACTCAAATGACCTTTTATTCAGAGTCTATCACTTGCACAGTGATAAGAAATGTCTCTAAAGGTAGCCCTCCAAGTTTGAGTCCATTCTGAGGTCTCTAACCCCAAAAACTGAACTGAAATCCAAAGGCTGTAAAACCTTCAAATATTTACAGTCTATGCCGCTAGACCTGCCACCCAGTAGATTTTGACCTTGGAGCTTTCTACAAAGCCTTCAATCACTTCAAAACCCTTAATCCTAACCCACTGAATATTAAACTACATTTTGGTGACCCCCAGTTGACCAAGGGTCAAAATGACCAAAATATCTCTTAAGGGTTTCAATACCTATTTCAAACCAAATAACCTCCAAATTGTTTGGAACCACTTCCAACAATTTTCAAATATCAAACCCAATCTATTGGACCCAAACCCTGACCTTGGGTCAACCTGGTTGACCAATATAAACCCTTAAGCTTTTTTACTTTGAATCAAACCTCAAATGCATGCAAAACTCTATCAAGCTCTTGCGATCACTTCACTTAGTGATTTAGACTTGATTGAACCTTTGACCCAATCACTAGTTGACTTGGTCAACTAAACCTGAGTCTAGTCAACTCAAGCCAACTTTGTTCAATAATTGAATCCAATTAATCCAACATATTCAAATCTTTAATCTCATTCCATATTATGGTTCAAACATATCTAAACCCATTTAAAATCAAGCCATGGTCCATTTAACTAAGTCAAGTCATTTTGACTTGGTCAAACCAATTCAAAAACCCTTATATTACCTCAAACTCCAATCTTATGGCTTAACCTTCACTCCATCCAATGTGTGGTGCCACCTTGCATGCCACATCAGCTACCTTGACCCATTGACTAGTCAAACAGTCAATGAAGGGTCAAAGTAGCCTCCAAATGAATTAAACCATTGATTAAACCCCTTGAGCCCAAATCCTACTTAACCCCAGCTATTAATATAAGCTCTAGAACCTTGTTAGGACTTATCATAGCCCTTAGATCTAGATCCAATGGCCCCCATTGCTCCCATGATCAAGTGGGGACCAAAGAGCCTTTCGAACTAGGATGTCCTTCCCCTGTCCTTTCCCTCAGCTTTCCAACTGCCCTAGGGACTTGTGGCATAATCTAGGGAGTTCATGAATCAATCCTAGTAGCCCATTTAATCAGAGGAAGGTTCAATAGGGCAAAACCTCTAAAATGAAGCTCATTCTAACCCTATCAATCTCTCTCCACTCAAGCTATCCAAGACTGAGAAGTATTTTCATTTGAGATTTCAAAGACTTCATTAATATTCCCCAAGTCCAAATCTAGCATTTTGAGGTTGCCGACAGCGAGTTTTCGGCCAAACTGAAGCCCAAATCTATCCCGAGCTCAAAGCCCTTGATCCAGGCATAATCAGGCCTAGGAGTCTTCTACAACATTAAACGTGGATAGTCAACAAGCTCAAAAAACTAAAGATCTTCCAAATCCACTTGTTGCATTGAGGTAAACAATTTAATCATTAAAATACTTCCTCACTATTTATGTTCATCCACTCTATCTCTGTTTAAAATTTTAAGTAAAACCATCAAGTAGATTGAGAAAAATCATTAAAAAACTAGCTCTAGGGTTACGGTTTATGTTCATTTCGTAATACCCAAGATCTAAACCGTTGATCTCGTGATCAACAGGTTAGATCAGGTGTTTCGTACCAAGTCTGACCGCGGGAACCCCACCCCCCACCCCCCTCCCCCGTGGATTGAAACCCCATCCAGCTCCATCTGAGTCGTGTATTTCTGACCGCGGGATTGGTTCTCTACCATCTGATCTCTCTTAATTGAGATCAAATGAGAGGATCTTATTGCCACCGTCGAATCAAGCCCTCAAAGATCTGACGGCTGTGGCAGGATGCCATACTAGATGAGTGGATGGGGCCCACTTGACTGCTACCTCCGCGTTTTGATCTGACCAACCCAGTGATGCCACATGGCGCCAGTGCTGCCGATTTCATTTAAATGATTTAAATATCATTTAAATCATTTTAAATTCAATGAAAATGTTAAAAACTAATTTTAAAATAATAAAAAAATATATTATATACTAAAAAAATTTTAGAAAATTAAATATTTTATTTTTAAAATTGAAATTCATTTTAAAATTGGTTTTTATATAATTTAAAGACCTGTTAAATTTAAATATTTAAGTTTCTTTAATATTAAATATTTAATCAAGTAAAATTTTAAACTTATTTTAAAATAAACTAAATGATTAAAGAATTATTCTAAAATATTTTAATTTCTAAATTATAATTTATTTAACATTTAGACATTTTATTTTCATTAAATTATTTTAATTAATTTTATATATTTAAAAATTTAATTAATATTTAATTAAATCCAAATTTGAATAATCGTAAAAATATTTAAAAAAACTATTTTAAATAAATTCAAAATTTCAAAAAATAATTAAGGTTTAATTAAATTTAATTTAGATATTATTTTAAATATTAATTAATTTTGAATTATTTTAAATTCATTTAATTGTTTTAAGACTTCAAAAATTTCAAGTAAATTCATATTAATTCATAAAAATATAACTAATATATCAAAATTTTTCAAATTCAAAATAAATTAACTTAACATTAATTTTAAAACTTAAATATTGATTTATGTTTAATGATTTGAATTATTTGAATATAGTAATATTTAATTAATATTTAATTAAATATTACATTAATTATTTAAAATTAAAAAAAAATATTTTCAAATAACTTGAAAATCAGTGGATCTCTCAATCCCTTAAAAATATATTTTGAATTATTTTATTTTAAAACATATATTCATATATATGGGTATATATATACTTATGTATTTTTAAATCTATTTTAAAATATATTTGTATTTAAATTTTAAAGTCTTGAGAGATTCCTTTGAAGTTTTAAGCATAGATTGAATGTTTGAATAGAAGTCATTGGGGAATGATTAGCGAGTGATTATATTATAATCATTCACTAATCAAAATTTTCACCTTAATTAATGTCAATTTTTGCATGCTTAGGAAGCTCACACCACTTAGTCTAGGCTTTCCTAGATTTAAGGACTTATTTGATTGTATATGTTTACTTATATGTTAAGTTTGAGGGTTAGTTAAAATATTGATTTGAACCCATTAAACATATTGTCATTACGGATAATAATTAAGGATATTTGTCTAGAAAACTTAGATTAATTTTAAAAATTAGGATACACATCCTTTTGACTCAAAACTTTAAACACTTGAACTTAGTGACACTCTCAGCCTATAGAAAGATTCTCACTGATTTTTGAAGTCATTAAGCCCATTAATCAATTTTCTTAAGTTTAAACCCTTAATTAACCCTCAAAAGTTTCAAAATTATAATAAATCAAATTTAAATCCAATATATATATATATATATATATATAATACCTCTAACTGATCAGAATTGAATCCTTAATCAATTAAAATTAAAACAAACTTAATTTGATAGTAAACTTGCACTTAATATAATTTTAATTTAAATTAAATATTTAAATAAATTAATAAATTAAAAATATTTAAAAATTCTAGAAAATTCCCAAACACTTGGGCATCTCTCCTTAGGTTATTTCTGACTTTTGGAGCTGATTCCAAGGAGTTTGGGGTCTATTTGGGTTCAAATCAATAAATGGCCCTTAATTAAAATAATTAAATAATTCTAATAAATACACAAACCTTCAAAAATCATAACTAATTCTAAAAAAATTAAAATTGATCAAACTCGAAGGTATTCAACTCAAAATTAAGTTAAGTATTTATTAAAATTTTCAAACCTTCCAAAATCTGTGAAAGTCAAAAAGTCAACTTTCGATCAAACATAAGTCAAAATCAAGTCAAAACTTTAAACCTTCATAATTAAATGTAGAAAAATCCAAATCCAGCAAAGTTAGTGTCTAACAACTCATCTTAAGGTCTAATATTTTAATAAAATACTAACTTTCCAAAATTTAACCTTAATAAAAAGGTCAACTTTTGACCCCTTAATTAAATTATAAAAATAATCAACAAAAATCTTAAAACTTAAAATCACTCTATAACTCAAGAAATCTTTAATTAATCTTAAAAATAGTAATTGACAAAACTTAATTAAAATTAATTGACTTTCAAATATTAATCAAATGAAATCACTTAATCCTACTAGGTACCATTGGGTAACTTAGGCCTACGAGGCTATTAGCTTAGCCCCAAGGAAGGTGAATAAACTTTGCAGCCTCGGTGAGAAATAAAGGTGGTATCCAACAAATAATTAAAATCAATTTTAAAATTAATCTCAAATCATTAAGACTTAAACTTTAACCAATATCATCCCTTAAGCCTTTCAACCAACCAGAATCTTATGCAACTTCAATCAAATATCCTATCTAGGACATATCCAAACCATACAGCCTTAATCACACACTTTAGATAGTTTTCTAGGATAATCAACTCTAGTTTTAGACTAGGCCAGTGTTTTCTTTTTTGCTGTTGTGTGTTGAGTTTTCGAATTTTCACTGTATGTTATTTTCTAGCTTAGAATTGATGTGTTTGTTTACCTACTTTTCTGCACTCTGTGTTGTGAGTAATTGAGCATTTTAAATTTCAAATATTAACTAGTTGAGATTGATTATAATTGCTTGAGATTGAATATCAACTGCTTGGGATATTATAACAGTTGATTAGTATAATAACCCTGCAGGATCGAGTCTAAATTTTTCTTTTGAATTCAAATGTAATTTGATGCAAATTGAGTTGTATTTTAAAGTGAATTGAGAATGGGATGTTAAAGCATCCAATTTGGAATCCAAAGAAGAATGGACATCCCTTAGGGGAGAATCCCTCTCCATTTAGAGCACCAAATTTAGATGACTTTAAAAATATCCAAAGAGAAAAGATAACACCCCACCCAAGGGGGGTTTCTTTTCATTTGGATATCTGGAACCGACAAACCAAGAAGTTGTAGAAGAACAAAGAAGTGGATAGCGAGAAGACCCATTCTTAAAGTCACTTGAGTCTTAGGATTAGAAATCCGGGTTGTTATCATTGGTGCCCGACCACTTTACTTTTCTACAAACCCTGGGATATAATATTAAGTGGCACTTGCCATGTGGACATTCAATTTGAGCTATTAATTTAATTGATTTTTTTAATTGATTGTGTAGTATAACAACTTTCTCTTTTAGTCTTTTTACCTGCATGTTGATTTTGATTTGACTTGGAATCTGATTGTAGGCTCTTAAGGACTTGCTAAAAATTTTCTACTTAAATCAAAGTAAAACATTTAAGCTCATGTAGTAACTCTAACGTTTTAAGAAGTAAGCTCGGGACCGTCGGGAGTTCTCATTTCATAATTGCTGCATTTTTCTTTCTACTTGTTAGGCACCTCCCCGCCTGCGAGTTTTGGCAGACCACCTAGCCTATGAGGGCACATATCTATCTAAGGGGAATTTGTGATTTCTTTTAGGACAAAATCTATTTTCTAAGCCTGGTTTTAAAGTGCCTAGGTGGTTTAGTTGGCTCACCAATCCAGGCCGAGGTAAGTCTAAATTTGCATTACACTAGCTAGGTTCAGGTCACTGATTTTTAGTACCCACTTTAGACTTAGGTTATGATGCAAGCTCGAGTTATAAGACCTCAACCTCAAGGAATTGAATCCCAAATTTCTAATAAAATTGATCATTCAAATTAAATATCACTTTCAATCAAATTTAAGCCCAACACTTAGGATAGGCTGGGGTATTTTTGAAGTGATTTAGAATCTCAAAACACCTCCCACCCCTCTTCCTTTGACTCTGAAAATAAGTGTTCAACATTGAACCATTACCATTTGAAAATTCCAACCCTTACCTCCTTTGACATCAAACTTTGAAATCCTTAAATAAAATTTTTACCGCTATTTTAATCGAGAGTATTCATAGAAAATCTCAGTTTCCTATGATGTAATTAACTATGAGGGCTTATGCTCGTAGGAGATTTAGTAACCCTGACCAAATTTTTAAAAATCAATTTTTTAAAACCTCAATTAATTCTCTTTGGGAAATTAAACAAAAATAAAAAAATGGCGATCGTTATCATCATATTCAAATAATTGATAATATGCAATATCATCTTTCATTGGGAGGATAAATTACTTTATTATAATTACTTTGATTATGAAATTAACGATCTTCTATTTAGATCAGTATAGTCGAACATTCGATTAAATCCCATTTTGACCCTTCGGAGTCAAATGTGATTCATTCCTGAGTTTGACTATGATAATCAGGATAGAAATTTAAACTTTTGAAATTTGAACTAATTATAAGATGGTATTTTCGCCTCCTGAGGTGATATACTATTCATAATGAAGTGTTCAATTTTAAAACTAAAATTCCAGAAATTAAAATTTTTCCAAAGAAAATTAAGATTTTCTAACTAATATTTTTTAATCAAATACTTCTTTCCAAACCAAACCATATCATTTTAGTGTTGCTGGTACTAATGTATTACATAGTTATCAAATTGATCCATATCATTTTTTTATTATTATTGTTGCTCTACTACGTATGTGCTAAAATGATTCTCCCATTGGTCAAACCTCTTATCCAGCATATCATACTGAGATTGCTACTGGACAGATGCTGGTGTTGGAACTTGTGTTGGTTCGTATCCTCCCCCTGCCTCCTCTAGCTCGGAATCATAGTAGTGAACATTGCGATGACAGACAATGTGAAGGATGTGGAAGGATATATCAAAATAGAAAGTTGGAAGATGATCTTATGGTGTAGGGAATTCAAAGTTGTATTTGGATTCATAGATGAAAGCAACTATTTAACCTAAGTCAAGATTTTGATTCCTTTTATGTCTAGGTTCACTCATAGAGGTTGGATTCTCAAGATATCAAAGGATTAAATTAGCTGCATTGAAATCTATCTTAGTCATTATGAAGTAGGTTGTCATGGATAAAAGAGGTGTGATGTTAATTCAATCCCTAGCTTTTGGAATTAATATGTTGCAAAGGATATGTTGGATGATTCAAGCATTTTAGAATAAGGCATTAATATAGGGGATGTGATATCTAATATTTGATTCCCTAAGGTTAGTATTTGGAAGGTTCCAATCATAGTTAGTGTTTGAAGCACAAGGTGAACTTTTTTGCCAATTGTAGAAGGGTTGAGGAATTCATGAAAGCCTTGATGGGTAATTTTGACAAGCCTCTTATTGACGTGAGGTTGGAGGGTAGTACTCTCACTATTAATTTTAAGACTAGCAAAGAATTCAAAAAGAAGTTTAGTGTTGAATGGATATGCAAGATTGAGAATGAATTGAAGAGGGGTGTGAGCGAAGAGAGAAAGAGAGAGTACCCAGAAGTTTAAAACTTTCTAATTTCTGATTTTGGATAGGGTGATCCTGACAATTTGGTATCTATTATAACCCTCTTCATCAGCATCTTTGACAAACCAAGCATCCATGGGTCATCGGGAGGAACTTCTGACAAGGGCTCATAAATTCTTTCCTCTAGCCATTTCAAGAATTAATATCTTCAGTGAGGATTTAAGAAGAGTTTGAAAAGGATTAAGTGAAGAAAAGCTTTGAATTCCCTCCCTTTAAATAGAATGGTCATATCATATTGTATGATAAATATATCATATATTATGATTGAGTGAAATTAATATTGTCTAATTCAATCAGTCTGAAAGGTGGTCTCATCATATAGTACGATCAAATCCATACTAGATGACTAGAGAGAAGTTTTTCGTCCTAAGGTGTTAGCGTAGGCTATCATTGACTGGTCAAATCATACTGTACAAATAAGCATTTGTACAATATAATATGATATTAAATATCATACTGACCGAATTCAATTCGTCTAATATATATGCCACATGTATCGTACAGTACTAAGTAAGTGTTTATACAGTATGATCACCAACGATTGATCAATCAGAGCTGTTGGATGTACTGTAAGCAATGATTTATTATTTATATTAATATCATACATTACAATGTGGAATCATACAGAACGATCTGAATAAAATTCATAAAGTGGTGCATTATGATCAAGAAAGCTTCATAAAAAACATAAAACAAATTATAAAAACAAAAGATCTAATACGACACTCAAAAAACAAATTCAAAAGAAAAGCACACAAAAATATATAGACTTTTTTTAAAAAGTTTCAAATCATACAGATTCAAGCATGAATATTTATAGCACCTAGTATAGTCCTTATGGTGCTAAAGGTTTCAAAAGCTAGGGGTTTTGTAAATAGATAAGCCAATTGATTTTTAGTAGCTATATTATGTACCTCTATATCCCCTTTTATCATATTGTCTTTGATGAAATAGTGCGAAATATGTGTGTTTGGTCCTTGAATGTTGGATAAGATTTGTTGATATGCAAATGCCACTGGTGTTATCACACATAATTTTAATGGTGGCTATAGGTAGTTAAAGAGCTAGGATTTGTAGCTTTAACTGTAGGACTTGTGCAACACAAGTCTCTAAAGCTATATATTCTGCTTCAGGAGTAAATAGGGATACCGAATTTTATTTTACACTAGACCAGAAGAGTAAAGATTATCCTATAAATTGTCATGTTTTAAAAGTTCTTTTCTTATCAACTCTACAACCTACAAAGTCTGAATTAGAATATCCTTTGATTTCAAAATAGGTGATATGTCTAGCATACCAGATTCTTAAGTTTTGGATTCCTAAAAGATATACATGAATATTTTAGTAACACTCATATGATATTCACTAAGATTAGCCTAAAATCTTGCAAAGAGACAAACACTAAACATGAAAATAGGTCTATTAGCAGTCAAGTAAAAATGTGATCCAATTATCACTCTATACTTCATCTAATCAACTGGTTTTCCATTTGGATCCTTATCTAATTGAATAGTAGAACTCATGGTTTTATTGATTACCTTAGCATTTTCCATGTCATGTTTGTTAATGATATCTTTAGTATACTTTGATTGGCTAAGGAAATTTTCATCATCCCTTTGCTTTTCTCTAAATCCTAAAAAATAGGCAAGCTCTCCCATTATGCTTATTTTAATCTCATCGCTCAAAGTTTTTGAGAATTTATCACATAGGTTTTTATTTGTAGGTCCAAATAGTATCGCATCAACATATATTTGTACTATGAGTAGGTCTTCTGATTTTTTCTTTATAAAGAGGGTGGTTTCAACACTACCCTTAACAAACTCTCTATCTAGAAAGAAAGTGTTTAGCCTTTCATACTAGTCTCTAGGTCCTTGCTTCAATCCATATAATGCCTTCTTTAGTTTGAATACATGATTAGGAAATTTAGAATTCAAAAATCTTGGAGGTTGCGCAACATATACATATTCTTTAATAACCCCATTTAGGAAGGCACTATTAACATCCATTTGATATAGCTTGAAATGCTTAAAGTGAGAAAAGGCTAAGAGCACTCTAATGGCTTCTAGTTTAGCTGCAACATCGAAGGTCTCTTAAAATTCAATCCCCTCAATTTGATTGTACCCCCTAGCTACTAATCTAGCCTTATTTATAATTACTATTACATAGTAATTTATTTTATTCTTAAAGTCCCATTTGGTTCCTATAACACTCTAGTCTTTGGTCTACTCACCAACTCCCAAACATCAATTCTAACAAACTGATTCAACTCTTCCTGTATTGCTTGAATCCAAAATTCATTAGATAAAGCTTGGCCTATATTTGAGGGTTCTACCATTAAAATTAATGCTAAATGACTAACCTCCTTTCTAAGTCCAAGCCTAGTTCTAACAACATCAGATAGGTCTCCTTGGATAAGTTTCCTAAAGAATATCTCCAATCTCTTTGCATCTGCTCATGAGGTTCTCCTCTAACTTCTTGGTTAATATATTCTACTCCTTGGGTGACCTCAACCACTTCTTTTTCTTATGTAGTCTCAACCAATTTATTTGATTCATCAAACACTATATTGGTGGTCTCTTCTATAACTAATATCCTCTTATTGAAAACTCTATAGACTTTCCTTACAATCAAATATCTAAGAAAAACTCCATCAAATTTAGGGTCAAATTTTCCTAATTGAGATTTTTCTTTATTTATAATAAATTCCTTACATCCAAAGATATAAAGATAAGAGATATTGGGTGTTCTACCTTTGAGTTACTCATAGGGTGTCTTATTGAGTTTGGATTTAATATCAACCCTATTGAGAACATAGCAAGTAGCATTCACTGGTTCTCCCCAAAAATACTTAGGAAGTAAGTACTAATCTAGCATTGCTCTAGCAGCTTCTACCAAAGTTATATTCTTTCTTTCAACAACCCTATTTTGCTGAGAGGTTCTAGGAGCTAAAAAATTATGTTATATGTCTAGTTCCTTATAATAAGATTCAAATTTCTCATTTTCAAATTCTCCACCATGATCACTATGAATGATAAGAATTTTATAGCCAATTTTTTTCTAGATCCATATTGATATTGTTCTAAACTCCTCGAATGACTCAATTTTATGTGATATAAACCTAATCTAGTTAAACCTCGAGTAATCATCAACAATCACATATCCATTTTCTTTTTTTTTGCTTTAGGTAGCATTGATAATTGATCCAAACAAATCCATCTGAATTACTTGTAAGGGTTTACAGGTAATAATATCCTTGATTGAGTAGAAAGTGGATTTGACTTGTTTTTCTAATTTATAGGCATCACATAGATGGTTATTAGAAAAGTGTAGTTTGGGTATGCCTTTGACTTGGTCCATATGGGTTATCTTCCTAATAGCTTTCATTCTTGCATGGCATAGTCTCCTATGCTATAGCCAGGATTCATCAATAATTATTTTTTAAACAAAGAAAATTAGTAGATTCAATACATTTCAAATAAAGTATATAAACATTTTTAATATATTTTCCTTCAAAAATTATATTTCCATTTAAACTAATCATACAACTAGTAGATAAAAATTTAATGTGAAAACATTTGTCACACAATTGTCTAATACTAAGTAGATTATGTTTGAAGCCATCTACTAGTAAAACATTTTTAATAATGAAATATTTTGAATTACCAATCATATCTGGCCCTACAATCTTTCTAGTGGTATTATCTCTAAGTGTTACCTTTCCTCCTTCCATATCCTCCATCGTGATGAATTGCTTTACATCTCCAGTCATGTTTCTTAAGCATCTACTATCCGTGTACCACACGCTCTCACTAGGCATTTTGTGAGAGCAATCCTATATAGTCATTCAAAAGTTAGATTTGGGAGCCCAAGTGTGTTTGGGTTCCACCTTATTCTTTGATTAATGAGATGTAAACATGCTATGCTATGATGTGCATAACTTTGGCCTCCACACTAGATGTGTCCTATGATGAATAGTGCAAGTACGAGCTGTTTGACCTAGCTTGCCACAAGAATGGTACCTTACACCGTGTAAGGGATTTATTAATCTGTGTGGGTTATGGTGCCTCCTCCTAAGGGTATATGATGCTTGTTGTGATAATGAGTTATGCTACTATGTTCATGCAAATGATGGTTTATTATTCTGAAGTGCATTGACTTTATCTCTTAGGAGCTCATTAACATTTTCAAAGCATGCCACTTCTAGTTTTAATGCATGCTCACCACTATCTAATTGACATGCAATTTCTTCTAATTTCGTAAATGATACTTCCAATTCAATATGCTTGGACATCAAGGATTCATGTGCATTAGTTAGATCAATATGCTTCTTGTTTGGTTCATGAAATTCATTAAGTAAAGACATATAATCCTTTATCTAATATAGAATGATCTATTCTAAGTCTCTATTGTTCTTTTTTCAAATTTAAGAGCTTAGAGTTCAAATTAGCATACATTTTCTTGAGATTCCTATATGCATTGTGAATTATTTCTAAAACTTCAAATAACTCATTTTAAGGAAGCTCACATACCTCCACTAGATTAAAATGATCAAGATTATTATCTACCATAAAGCATAGATTGGTTACCTCCTCTTATATTTCTATTTTTGTTGAATCTAAAGCGGAGTCTGTCTAAAATGCTTTTTGAGTCCTTTGCTTTCCCTTTTTAAACATTGCCCTTTCTTCACCCTTCTCCTTGATCGGGTGAGTTTTTAGGCTGGGACAATCCATCTTCAAGTTCCCTGACTTTCTGTAATCAAAATAAATAATATCAGAAGAAGCCTTAAAATTCATATTTAATTTACCTTAATTCCATTGCTGATGATGCTTTTGTTTACTTATTAGGAATGTTTTAAATTTTTGTGTCATCAATGCAATGTCATCCTCTCCTTCAGTTACAGGCTATCACTTTTTGACTCATTTTCTATTGGTGCTACCACTTTGTCCTTCTTCTTATCTCTTACATCCTACAATCTTTGACTCACACCTTTCTAATAGGCAATGAGAGTGCCTAACAAGTTATCTATATAATAAAGTTTAAGATCATTTGATTCACAAATGGATGTAACCTTAGCATCATAGTTACTAAGCAAACATCTATGAATTTTTTGTCTAATTTCTCAAAGTTAGAAAGTTCTCTTCCTAAAGCATGCAAATATGTTACGATATGTGTAAACCTAGTGTACATGTCTGAAATGGTTTTGGTAGGTTTCATATGTAAGAGTTCATAATCATTCAATATAATGTTCAACCTAGATTGTTTAACCTCACTAGTTCCCTCATATGAGATACACAAATTTTTCCCAGATTTCCTTGCTAGTGCCACAAGTAGAGACTCTCATATAATTTTATGACTTAAGAGTGAAGGAAAATTAGTTTAAACACTTTGCATTCAATTGAGCTAAGTATCTATCCTCATTGCTCCATTTATTAAATTGTAACTTAGTTTTAATGCCATTGATAAACTAACATGGTGCAAAATTACCCTTTTACACTTCAACCACATACAAAAATAATTAAATTGCAAGAAAGTAGACATGCATATTTTCAAAAAAATTAAATGGTATGTTGACAAACAAAGGTGGATGAGTACTAGAGAAACCTTCTATAGTGTTCCTCTTTCTAAAATGTGTTATGGTGAATTTTTCTCTAGGTTTTTTAAAACACTATTTTTGAGTACCGCTCTAAAACCAATTGAAAACTTGATAAGGATGTTAAGCCTAAATGAACTTTTCCCTAGGCACAAAAAGAGGGTGGTGAATTGGTGAATTTAAGAACTAATTTCATACTTAAAAAAAAGATATTTTTGGATTTTTTAGTATTTGAAAAAAGAAACAATTTTCACTAAATGTAGAGGCAAAACAAATATACCAAAACATCAAAATAAAGATGATGATAATGTAATCAGTAGAATGAAGAATTGATCATGATTTTCACCAAGCCATTATCATGGAATTGAAATGAAAAAGTAAATGTGCGAGAATAAAAAATCAGAATAAACACACTAGAGATTTATAGCAGTTTGGTCAAATAATGGCCTGCATCTGATCTCTGGATTCCTCCACTTTGGTATTGTACTATCGTTATAGTGACTCTACTTTTGTCCCTAAAGTAAGGCATAGAAGTCCTTACACAAATCTACCAAACCCGATGCAGTGGAGAGCTGGAAGCTTTGTGACTCTCTTGGTGATGGCAGCAGACCTTCAATAATTTTTATCCCTGCTAGACAAGGCAGAGAACCATGAATTCCTTTCTCAACCTCCTGGTCATGGTAGTGAACCTTAAACTCCTTTCTCAGCCTCCTGGTGATGGTAGATAACCACATCCTTGGGCTAAAAATTTTCTTCCTAAAGCCACCAAAGAAACCTAGACATATACTTAGAGGAACAAGGAAAGACACTTGCTTGGAGCAATTGTGTGAACCCCTCATAGTACTTCTCCATCACACACAAGCACTCCCTCTTCTTCCCAAAGCTCTCTTAGATCTTCTTTTCAAATCTCCCTCAAAATAACACTTAGTAGACAAAAGACTTGATATAAGTCAATGAGAGATATTAAATACAAGGCCTCACATAAAGCCCTAAAATTCAATTCTATGATTCTGACTAATAATATGATCATGGATTGTCCATTACAATTAATTCAAAGTACTTTTGTTAGTATTGTACAAAGGACTAAATGTTGAACGATCAGTTCAAAGAATTAAGTTGATTATCCATGAAAGTTTAGATCATCATCCAGTATGATTTGTTCAAATGACTTGGATTATCGTCCCGTACTATTGACGATGATAAATTATCATCCCATGCAAGAATCAAATCATACAGTATGATTGGTCTAATTTTCATGTATGATCTATTTAGATTAATTAATATATAATTATCCTATAATTATAGAGTAAATTTAGGTAAGTTTTAATTACATTAAACCCTATGATAACTATCATATAGTATAATTAGTACAAATTTTGAATTTCAAAATATTTTCTAAATTGTGATTGGCAGCTGTGATCTTGATTTCAATTGATCATCCTGTATGATATTCATTACACAATATGATTTATTTAACTTGAATTAATTATCACAATTAGCTATTTTTATGATTTTTTATTAGCTGATTGTACATTATGATGTGGATCATACAGTATGATTAGTTCAAAAAATTCAACTTCTTATATTATCACTAACTCACTCCCTTGAGTGTGTATGTACATTGTCACCAAGCTTAGTATCCACCAGTACTTGATTTGACTCAAGAAAAGTAAAAATAAGTCAGAATTAAAAATATAGATATTTACTTAACCCTAATCCACCCAATCTTGAGCTGATCAAACTTGCAAGTGTACGGTGGACCTAAAATTTTAATGCACAGAAAAAATAAATATGTAATAATAGTAATTAATAGGAGATATCATAGTAAGGAATTTAATAATATTTGTTATCATCAAAATCATAAGACTTAGGTCCATATTTATAATAGGACAAGCTTTAAATAATTACGTGTGATAAGCAATAGCAGTATATGTAGGAAATTTAATTAGCAATAAACATAAAGATTGCTCTTAACTAAAAGAGATCAAAATGCCCATTATAAATCATAGAGAAAACATCATCACATAATATTTCGCATCCAGCCACAACAAACAGCATCATATCCACATCAAGATTAAAATAATTTCATATTCCAATATATGCAAACTAATTTTGGACTTTCTAACTAACATGCCAATAACCTCCAAATTTCTTTATTTATAAAACACAAGTTGACCAAAACTATAGGTTCAATCTCATAGAATTTGAAAAACATCAAGGCCTTCCTAAGGTGCTTGATTAATTTCCATGTTAAATGCCACTATAACCTTAGAAATTTATTTAATGCAATCTAAATGTATGATTAAAAAAAAACACAACTTAATTCCGAATGGATTTGTGTTTAGCCCAATTTGAATTCATGGGATGATTTTTGACCCATGACTTTTAATTGGCTAATGGAAGCCTTTGATGACTTTAAACAGAAGTGAATAAATTTTGAAATGTCAAGAGCATATCCAAAATTATTCCTTAAAAGTTTCTAACCAAAAAGAATCTTATTTTGAGAATAATTCCAATAATACCTCAAAACATTATTCATGAGAATACTTTAAATTTGTTAGAAATTCTAACTTCATACCATAGGGCTTTTGTTCTTCTCATCATGATAAATCAAATAAGCCTAAGAACACCTAATTTGGTCAAGTTGTGAGGCATTATAAGTTTTTTAAGTTCCATATGATTTTATCTAAATTTATAATTCAATTTACTCAGTCAGTCACGCTGTCCACATGGAAAGCTTTCATTGGCCAAGCAATCATTTGGGAAGACAAACATATCATGATTTGATAGCCATAAACATTAAATCAAAGATAAATGGTCTTGATTAAATTGAGTGAAACCATGACCTGGTTGAATGATTTAAAATATGATGTGATTAGGGTCATTATCTTAAATCAATGGCCCTAAATTAATCTTCCATATACCACGGTCTCTCTCAATTGAAAGTGATTTTGGGCAAGATCTAGTTAATCTAATGGATGAATCTTGTTCAATTTGAATAGGGATCATCGTTTGGAAAAGAACCTCAATCGAATGGTCAGATCTTGTTTGTTTGAAGGTAATCTTCACCCTTGATTGAAACCTATCTCTAAGGAGCTTGTTTTTTCTTTTTTTACCTCAAGAAGTGTTTTATCAAATTAGAAATAGATTGGGTTGTGATTGATTGACTCCAAGGAACACTTTTGCTTAAGGTTGTAGGACCAGATTGGGATAGTATCAAAATTAAAACTAGATCTTGGATGGGATCATAGTAGCTCAGTCAAACTCATAGGATACCACAATAGAATGGGTTGGGAAGCTAGGGATTGAGATCTCTCTTACTAAGGAAGGTTTTGAATGTAAATAGTGCAACCCTTATTCAGGAAAATCTAGGGTATTTATAGGATATCTAGAAATGGATTTGGGTGGAATTCTAGCCAGCTCTTCCCATGTCTAGCAATATAATCTCACCTCAAGATAGAATTTGATCAGTCATAAGTTATCCCAAATTCATTAGACCCATTTATGTTTAATTAAAACTAACTCAAATGGGGAAATTTCAACCATAATCTAATTAGGTTATGTTTGAACCACAAGCATATTAAGTCAACGATTAGCCCATCTTATGGGTTAATTAATCATAGAATTATTTCATAATTGATTTTCTTAGTTTAAATACAACTTTGCCTAATTTAAAACAAGTCTTTAGTCCACTTGAGTCCTATTCAATAGACTAAACATGAACTAGTTATAGCATAGTCTTCCCTAGCTTAGTGACTTAGCATGCTCCAAATTACATGTCTTATTAGTTAATTAACTAAATCATTAAGTTCCTAATTAAATCATATCCCTTAGAAGTATAATATTCATAAGCCATTCAATTCTCAGGTGCAAACTCCATCCAGTTCACTAAGTAAACCTAGTAGAAGGGAGTAACAGTAATAGTCCAGGACACCAAAAATAGGTTAGTCGAAGAAGCCAGCCCAAAGGCACAGTAGCAAAATAACATAAACCCAAAACTCGAGCATAACAACCTAAGGCCTCCAAGAACAAGGAATAAACCCTCCATAGAATTACTAAAAACCAAACCAAAGGCATTCCAGCATCTAACAAGAAGCCCAGGCCAATCCATCTTCCTAGTTAAGTGAAGTTGAAAGGTAAAGCAGCCCAGAACCCCATCCAAACAAGTAGAAAAACCCCAGTAGCCCAAAGCAGCACCCTGAAGGAGGGAGAGCACCAATGGGAATAACTCTCAGCAACAGTAACATTGCAATCATAGCTCAAGTCTATAACCATCCAGATAATAACTACAATGAAGAAATCTAAGAGGTACATAGAGGAAATAGAATACAGAATCCCGTAAAGATCAGCTAAGTAGTAGAGTCAATTGCCAAAGAAGCTAACGAAATCAAATAAACTAGTGAGCCTAAAGAAGCTGTAAAGAGAGAGAAGCCTGCTAGGGTAACCAGGCAAAATAAACACAATAACCCCATAGAATTTCAAATGCCAAAAAAGTAGCTCCCAAAAATCAAAATTGGAATTCCAACCAATATCAGTCGGCAATAGATAAGCACCCAGCATCCAAGTGCCAAAATTGGAAGCAGAAATAAGAGGAGATAAAAGAACCTCAGCACAAAACCAAGAGAAGGGCAAAAATAGACCTAATGAATAGAGAGAAGCAAGGAAAGACAGATAGAACAAACCCATAACTTACCAAACATGCCAAGATATAGAAAATTAAAATAGTTTGTCCCATACATCAAATAAAAGTATTGGCACCACCTCTGGAGACCAACAAGGCCAACAACCTTCCAAAAAATCTAAGCCATATGAAGCATACCAGTACAACCATCCAACAGATACAACCCAAAAATAGAACAAGGAAAAATAATCAACAAAATAACTCCACAACCAAAACACCACAACAAATAGCAGCTCACCGAGGAGCAAAACCACCTAGGAAGAAACATAAGGAATACCAAGCTCATCCAGCTTCAACAAATAATGAAGAGGAACTAGCAAAGAAGACCCAATAACATCAGTAAAACAATCAAGGCTACAACCCCAGTTAGCAAGCCAAGAAGCACACACATTCCCCTCTTTGCTCGTGTGAAGAAACGAATGATTCAAAAAGACCAACAACTTTTTAATTTCTCTAATTTGGTAGAAAAGGTTAGGGAGACAAAACATTTCCCCATCAACTAAAAATGGCTGGAAATCATAATCAAAATTGAGCTCAATAAGTAGATTAGTTAAATTAGAGGAAACACACAACTGGATACCATAATGAATTGTTAAAGTAATAGTATTAGAGAAATTGCCCAGTTGGGTAGGCCCAGCAAAAGCCATAATAAGGTGGCCATTACTATCCCTGATAGTACCACCATAGCCCCTAGAAGAATCACAATAAGCCCCATCCACATTCAATTTTAAAAAATTCATGGGAGGTTTGGTCCAATACATAATATTAGCATGAGAAGCAGTCAGGTCACCCAGCAATCTGAGACCTAAAGCTTTGCAAATAAAATAATAGTTCTTGAAGTTCTTATAAGAGAGTAACTTAATAACCATAAGCGAGCAAACCTTATCTTTAACCCTATGAATCACATTATGGTGATTCATTTTCACATCATTAAAAAGTGAGATGTTCCTTTCCAACCAAAGAAACCAAGGAATGAGACAAGGAATAACATTGTGGATATGACCTTTAGAGTTAATAATCCAAGCATTAAGCATAGTATTAAGGGTGAGCTTGCCATTAAAATAATTTAACTAAAACAAGTCATCAAAATAAACCCAAGTTTTAATACCAGCCGGGCTAGAGATAAAAACATGATGCATTAAAAGAGATCTTGCCATTAAAACAATTTAATTGAAACAAGTCATCAAAATAACCCAAGTTCTAACAGCAACTGGGCCAGAGATAAAAACATGATGCATATTCTCCAAATGGCCACAACATTGGTACTTGGAAGCCATACTAAACTCTTTTTTGGTGAGATTACCATTAGGGAGTAAATATCTATGCAAAATTCTCCAAACAAGATAGAAACAGTAGAAGGAATGCTCTTATGCTAAATATAATTAAAAATATTGTCAAAATTTCTTTTAGCTCTAAAAGAATGCCAAGTATCCTTTTAAGTGAAACCCACCATCTTTAGAAAAATCACATAAGATAATGTCCTTAGAATCAGTGTTAATAGACAATTTAAGAATAAGGTGAATAATGCAATTAGGAATCACGTAAGAGAGCTTTTCATAATCCCAACAATTGTCATTAAAGAAAAAATTGACCTTAACCAAAGTAGTAGATGACAAATTTTAAATAGAGTCAATTTAGTGTTTACCTAACCACCGATCTTGCTAAAAGAAAATATTACCATCACCAAGCCCCCAAGATATATAGGGCCCCACCTCCCATTTAACCTTACAAAGCCTTTTCCAAACTTTAGAGTCGCCTTGTTTAGAAAAACAATTAGCAGGATGTTTACCAATACATTATTTGGAAATCATAAAATTAGCTCAAAGATTAGCACTAGTGCGCAAATTATACCAAAGTTTAAAAGAAAAATTCTTAAAAAGATCATGAAAATTCTTACACCCAAGACCACCTTCAACTAGAACACCACAACACTTCTCCCAAGTAGCCCAATTAATTTTAGAGCTAGAAGAGGTGCCTTTCCAAAAAAAAATTTTAATAAGCTTGTGAAGCCTATCACAAACAGCTTGAGTCAGAAAATTAGTTTGAAAATTATAAACCAGTAAAGCACCAAGAACACTTTTAATAAGAGTAACTCTACTACAAATGCTAAGAAAATTTGAGTCCCAAGATAAAAGTTTGTTATGGACCGAGGCAATAAAATCATCAAACAAAAAGGATCGCCTCTACCCATTAAAAAGAGGGACACCAAGATATTTGATAGGAAAGTAAGCCTGAGTAAAGATAGTAAGATCTTTAATAGCTAAAATACGATCATTAGAGATTCGCTTGGAAGCAATAAAATAAATTTTATTTTTACTAAAGGATAAGCCACTAACCATCTCAATTTGATAAAAGAAATCAATAAGTTTTTGAATTTTATTAATAAAAGCATTAGTGAAAACAATAAAATCATCTGCAAAGTATAAATGAGATAAGGGAAAACCTCCCAAAGTTCTAAAATATAGGCCAAGATTAATATCAAACAAATTAATAAGACCCCTAGAAAGAAATTAAGTAGCAATAATAAAGAGAGTAGGAGAAATAGGATCTCTTGTCCTAAGACCATGAGAAATTTTGAAAAAGCCATTATTATAACCATTAACAATTATAGAAAAATAAAAATCTTTAGTACAATTCTTAATAAGCTTGATAAAGATAGAGTCAAAGCCAAAAAACTCTAATGTAAGATAAAGAAAATTCCATTTAATATTATCATAGACCTTGGCAATATCAAGCTTCAAAATTAAATTATCCCTTCTCACCTTAACATCCAGATCTTGACAAAACTCCTGAGCCAACAACATGTTATCCGTAATGACCCTACCTTTCACAAAAACAATCTGATTGGGAGAAATAATTCTAAGCAGAATAGAAGTAAGACATTCATAAGAATTTTAGAGATCAACTTACTAAAAAAAGTATAATGACTAATAGGTCTAAAGTCATTCCAAGTGTTAACGACTTTGTTTTTAGGAGTAAGCACAATAGAAGTAGTGTTGCAAACCTTATTTCATGGCTTATGTTTTGATGATTGGCAAACCCTACTGATTATCTTGGACTGCCTATTTTTTTCTAACATTTTAGGAATCAAAGATTGGACGAACAAACGATGAAAATGCAGAAGTGGGTAGAATAGGGTTGAGTCAGTCTGTAATTTATTTTTTCTCTTCTTGGATCAATTTGTAATGATCAAAAGATTGATACTAAGTAATCCTACACACACACTTGAGAGATTTAGAATCTCTGTTTTTGCTCACATCAGCCAGGCCGATACCTTGGATCGTCCTAGATGATCGAGCTCAAAATAGAGACTCTAATCAGGATTCTTAATTAAGGTAGCAGCCAAAGGTCTTCAAAAACGTTGAACAAGAGCTCTTAAATAGAAGAGCTTCAAAGGAGCTCATTAATTACAAGTTGCCGACTTTATCGTCCAGGCCGATTAGTACAAATCTTAGAAGATCGGCCTGGGCATCGCCCTGGATACACTTCTGGACAATTGAATTTTGGCTTGATCGTCCAGGACGATCTTACGATCGTCCCGGCTAATTAGTACAAATCCCATCAGATCGGCCAGAGCATCGCCCTGGATGGACTCCTGGACGATTGAAATTTGGCTTGATCATCCCGGCCGATCTTACGATCGTCCTGGCCAATCAGTTCAAATCAGAGGCAAATCGTCCTGAGCATCGCCCTGTTTTTGAGCTGGCCGATATTTATCGTCCTGAAGTAACTTAAGATTTTTTACTAGATCGTCCTGGCCGATCCTGCGATCGTCCAGGACGATATGATCGTATCAATCATCCTTAACTACTCCCTTGATTTCCTGATCAATTAAGGTATAATTTGATAATTTCGTCCAGGCCGATCCGTTGATCGTCCTGACCGATAATTTAAAAATATAGTATGCCTTAATTATCTATGGCGGCTACTTCTTTCTATTTTGAGCTTATCGTCCTGGCCGATACACATATCTTCCAGGCCGATATATTAATGACGGCTGCCTTAATTAAGAATCCTGATTAGAGTCTCTGTTTTGAACTCGATCGTCCAGGACGATCCAAGGTATCGACCTGGCCGATGTGAGCAAAAATAGAGATTCTAAATCTCTCAAGTGTGTGTGTGTAGGGTTACTTAGTATCAGTCTTTTGATCATTACAAACTGACTCAAGAAGAGAAAAAATAGATTATAGACTGACTCAACCCTATCCTACCCACTTCTGCATTTGCATCGTTTGTTCATCCAATCTTTGATTCCTGAAATATTAGAAAAAAATAGGCAGTCCAAGATAATCAGTAGGGTTTGCCAATCATCAAAACATAAGCCATGAAATAAGGTTTGCAACAATCTCCCCCTTTTTTATGATGGCAAAACAGATAAGCAATTCCTATTTTTCCTATTTCTCCCCTTTTGACATATCAAAAAGAAAATATGCAAAAACAAGAAAGAAAAAGAATCTCACCTACATTTTTTTTTTTAATTGTGATTCAAAGCATGAATATGATATAGCATTCCATGGGATTGATTTTAAAAGCATGTAAGTTAATGAGTTGAACAACATCAAAAATTCAAAGAATCAGAAAAGTATCCGATCATGTTTACCCTAAGCTTGAAGCATCTTTGTAGGGTAGAGTTGTCTTTTGAAATCAATGACCTAACTCAAAACTTCAATCATATATTAGTATAAAGGATCTAATCATCACTTGAGTCAAGAAAAAAACATCTTATAGAATAAAGGATCAAAGTAGATACATCATAATCGCAAAATGAACTCAAGTCTTTGGTTCATGAAAGCTTCTAAGTTTTTAAAAGATTTGAAAAGAGAGAAGAGCTTGCTTTTGATGGGCTCATTTTATGCCTCTTGTCATTTGAATCGTGCTTTGCGCATCCCCTTTTTTTTTCATAAATTCAATTTAGCGGCTTTGCGCTTCTTTTGTTGGCATCTTTGGCCAATTTTTTTTTTTCTCAAGCTAGATTCTCTTTTAGTCATCTCTTAAAAAGGACTTAGTTGTGAGTATATCTTCTAGATATTAGAGAATAGGGGCTCTCTCTCGAACATAGAGAAGAACAATCCACAAAACAGAATCACGGACCAATGTCAAGAGTAACTATGAATCTTGATTTGATAAAAAGACTTTAATCCCTATAGTATAAGATAGATTTGCTTTAGCAAGATTAGAAAAGACCTTAATTTCATATATAATCATTGATTTGAGATAGATTTTTGATTAGAAAAGAAAACTGTGCCACTAAAATATACTTAAAGAAAGAGACACAATCAACGGAATTTTTCAATCATCTAATGGATTTAAGAGATGCAAACCATTGACTACAAATTTTTAAAAGCAAATGCAAGGCAAACGATATCATATTAGCGATAATTTTGAAAAAAATTTGATAATTTTTTTTTTAAAAGAATAAACCAAACAAACAAAACAACATAAAAAGGAACAAACAACCAACAAAAAAAAACATATAAACTAGAAGAAAAAGAAAGAAAGAAAGAAGAAAAAAAAAGGAAAGCAAGTAAAGAAATCAAGTTCATGCATTTATGTCAATCACACCCAATCTGGTCCTTAATGAGCTGAAAGTATCGAAGGCCAGTGGTTTAGTAAAGATATCGGCTAGTTGATTTTCAGTTGACACATGGTTTACCTCAATGTCCCCCTTTGTCACATGATCTCTAATGAAGTGATGTCTAATGTCAATGTGCTTAGTTCTTGAATGTTGGATAGGATTCTTAGATATGCATATGGCACTAGTGTTGTCACAAAAAATTGAGAAAGTGCTTATCGAAACTCCTAAATCCAATACCTGTTGTTTCAACCAAAGAACTTGGGCCACACAACTTCCAAGGGCAATGTATTCAGCTTCAGCAGTGGAAAGTGCAACAGAGTTTTGCTTTCTACTAGACCAAGAGACTAACGATTGTCCAATGAATTGACAAGTTCCAGAAGTGCTCTTTCTATCCACCTTGCATCCTGCAAAATCAGAGTCAGAAAAACCAATAATCTCAAAAGAAGTGCTATGTCTAGGGTACCAAATCCCTAAGCCTTGTGTCCCCAAAAGGTATCTAAAAATTCTCTTAACAGCAGTCAAGTGGGACTCCTTAGGGTCAGCTTGGAATCTAGCACAAAGGCAAACACTAAACATAATGTTAGGTCGGCTTGCAGTCAAGTAAAGTAAAGATCCAATCATGCCTCTATACTTCTTCTGATCAATAGACTTACCACTTGGGTCCTTGTCCAATAGAGCACTAGAAGTCATGGGAGTGTTAATTGGCTTAGCTTTATCCATCTCATATTTCTTCAAAATGTCCTTTATGTATTTTGTTTGATTCAAAAAGGTTCCATCCTCCAATTGTTTTATGCTAAACCCCAAAAAGTAGGACAATTCTCCCATCAAACTCATCTCAAACTCTCTACTCATTGTTTTAGAAAACTCCTCACATAATTTCTTATTAGAAGATCCAAAGAGTATGTCATCCACATAGATCTGAACAATGAGTAAATCATCTCCAAATTTCCTAAGAAAAAGGGTGGTGTCTACGCTTCCCTTGACAAACTCCCTTTCTAGTAAGAATGTGCTAAGCCTCTCATACCAAGCTCTTGGTGCCTGCTTTAAACCATACAAAGCATTTTTTAATTTAAACACATGATTTGGAAATTGGGAGCTCTCAAATCCTGGGGGTTGTTCTACAAAAACATCTTCTTTTATTTCCCCATTTAAAAAGGCACTCTTGACATCCATTTGAAAAAGCTTAAATCCTTTATAACAAGCAAAGGCTAATAGCACTCTAATGGCTTCCAATCTAGCTACAGGGGAAAAAGTCTCCTCAAAGTCTATCCCTTCTATTTGATTGTACCCCTTAGCCACCAATCTTACTTTATTCCTCACCACCACTCCTGAATCATTCACCTTGTTCTTAAAGACCCACTTTGTCCCAACTACACTTTGTCCCTTAGGTCTTTCTACAAGCTCCCAAACATCATTCCTAACAAATTGATTCAATTCATCTTATGATGCTAAAATCACTGCAATCACTGAATCTAAAGATTTGAACACCTATTCTATTGATAACTTACTTGGCTCACTCATTGCTTACGAGCAAGGGGTGAATCAAAGAAATCTTGATGCAGGTGAGAAGAAAAAGGAGAAAACAATTGCACTGACGGCGCATAAATCGGATTCTGAATCTTCCGGGTCACAATCGTCCAGAAGTGTATCCAGGGCGATGCCCAGGCCGATCTTCTAAGATTTGTACTGATAGGCCAGGCCAATGTCCATATCGGCCTAGACGATAAAGTCGGCAACTTGCAATTAATGAGCTCCTTTGAAGCTCTTCTATTTAAGAGCTCTTGTTCAACGTTTTTGAAGACCTTTGGCTGCTGCCTTGACCTGAGAAGACCTTGAGGAGAGAAAGAGAGAGAGGGAGAGAGAGAGGATCTTGTGAGGGGGAGCTTGTGAGGGGATTCACAAGGGTTGCTTCAAGGATCTCTCTGCTTGTTCTTCGTCTAGAGTTTCTCATCCGTGGAAGGGTCGGTAGAGGTAAAGAGTTTGCTCTTGGTTGTGGTTCTCTGCCAGCTTCAGGAGGAAGCAAAAGGAGGTAGGTTCTCTGCCTTGTCGGGGTGGCAAAAAGGAGGTTCTTGTGAGGGATTCTCCGCCTAGCCTTGGGGGTTAAAGGAGAGTCACGTTTTGTAGTGCAATACTTGGAGGGTGCCTCCAAGGAGTGGACGTAGGTCGAGTCGACCGAACCATTATAAATTTCTGTGTTCTTTTTCTTGCTTTCGCACTTTTTAATTCCGCATTTATTTCTTGTGGTGTGATTTGGTTTATATGATTTTCTTTCTTTGTGAAAAGAGTTTTTAAAATACCGCATTTATTTCTTGTGGTGTGATTTGGTTTATATGATTTTCTTTCTTTTTGAAAAGAGTTTTTAAAATACCAATTCACCCCCCCCCCCCCCCCCTCTTGGTTAGCTTGGGACTAAGTTCATAGGGCTTAACATCCCCAACGAACTTTCAAGTGCTCTAAAAGAGTTTTTAAAATACCAATTCACCCCCCCCCCCCTCTTGGTTAGCTTGGGACTAAGTTCATAGGGCTTAACATCCCTAACAAACTTTCAAGTAGAGGTAAAAAAACTTAGGTATAGGTTTACTAGCAAAGATATCCAAAATAATAATGAAAATATCATTATCAATAATATGCCAAGCTTTTTGAAAGAAAAGAGTGGTAAATTCGTCAGGCCCAACAACAGAATCACTATTCCTATCAAACAAAGTCTCTTTAACCTCCTCAAAAGAAGGAGACCTAGAGAGACTAAAATTGTCCTCATGAGAAATAAGGGGAGTAATGAACGATGATCCATAATCAAAATAGGATTAAAAACTTTATTAAAAAGGGATTTAAAATGATGCACATCTAAATTAGCAATTTCCACAGAATTATCAGTGACAGAACCATCCTCCCTTAGGATTTTATTGACACTATTTTTAACCCTTCTTCTCTTAACCAATGCATGGAAATATTTAGTGTTGCTATAACCTTAAACCAAGTGCTTAGCAGCAGCTTTTTGCTTCCAGAAAATCTATTCCTGAGCTTGAAAATTAAAAAGATCCTCTTTGGACTTCTTTAAAAGGGAGAAATTAACATCAGTAAGATCATCTTGACAAACCAACTCAAGAAAATTAACAATTTGCTCAGCTTGCAGGATATTAGAGAAAAGATTTTTAAAAACATGATGATTCCACCAATTTAAAATTTGTTTCAATCTTTTCAGCTTCAGCCAAAGTCTTCTCATGCCAAAAATAGAGTTATCTGGGTGTAACGGAGCTTGCCAATTATTCTTAACAACATCAAAGAAAGAGTCATTAAGAAAGCCATATGTTTTGAAATCTAAAATGAGAAGAAACATTAAAATGTCTAAACATAAGGCTAATGAGTAAAAGAGAGTGATCATACAAAGTTCTACTCAGTTGTTGCATATTGGTGGTAATAAGGGAGTTAAGCCAAGAGCCATTGAAGAGCACCCAATCCAGCCTTTGCCATAAGTGACCCCTATTCCAAGTGAAATTATTACCAACAAAACCAATATCAATTAAATTACAAGTAAAAATCATGTTATTGAAATCCTCCATAGAATGAATAGAAAGAGAGGATCCTCCAATCCTTTAAGAAGGGTTAGTGATGGCATTAAAATCACCACCAATGAGCCAAAGTAAATTGAAAATATCATGAAAATCAATAAGTTGCTCCCAAAGCAATTTTTATTATAAAGAGAAGAAGTAGAGTACACCAAAGAAGCACAACAATGAAAATTAAGAGCCTCAACTTTACAATGCAAAACTTGAGTAAAATCACCAATAACATCAATTTTAACTAGATCTTTCCAGAAAACCCAAATCTTGTTAGCCACATTAGAAATAGCATGATTAAAACCCAAAAGACCGAGAAGTATTCAACAACCTAGAAGAAGAAATAAGGGGCTCAAGCAACACAAAAATAGAAAGGTTATGCAAATGACATAAGTTCTTAACATTGATGATCTTAATCAAGTTGTTAATGTGTCCATTTCTTATTTTAATTTGAATGTGAAAGGTTCTCTAGTGTATGCTGCCTGCAATAGATGTGATAGAAGAATTCTTTAACCAATTTTGCTTCTTCTGTTAATGTTCCTTGGATTGTGGGAGGGGATTTTAACATTATCCTGAATGCTAATGAAAGACATGGTGGGGCTGCCCCTAATACGAACTCTATGGATGAGTTTGCTAATATGGTAAATGATTGTGCTTTAGTGGATATAGGTTTTACCAGGTCCAAATACACTTGGAATAATAATCGTCTTTGGCAAAGACTGGATAGAATTCTTTTTAATCATCTTTGGATTTCTAATTGGCCTTTAACAGTGGTTGAGCATTTGAATGGGTTACTAGATATAATATTAATAGAATCATTGCTTATACTAAGTTTGAGCATAATTCTTTGCCTTTTAAGTACTTAGGGGCTCCTATCTTCAAAGGGATCAATAAATATCATTTGTTTGATGAGATCATTAATAAGATTCAAGGTAAGATTTCCTCCTGGGAATATCACTTCCTTTCGTTTGGTGGTAGATTAACTATTCTCAAGAGTACTTTAAATTCTATGGCGTTCCATTTATTGCAAGTTATTAAACCTAATAATTCTACTATTAGAAGATTGGAAAGAATTTTAAACAAATTTTTTTGGGTTCTCGTGATAACATTCATAGAATGCATTGGTCTACTTGGATTAAGCTTTGTGGGCCTTTAAATGAAGGAGGATTGGGATGCAAAAACATTGAGGATTCTATTACTGCTTCTTCTTTTAAAATGTGGTGGAATTTTAGAAAGAATGAAAGCTTGTGGGCTAGATTTATGAATTTCAAGTATTACAAAGATAAGTATTTTTCTTGTTGTTCTTATAAACAGGGTGACTCTGCTATTTGGAAAAGAATGTGTGCTATTAGGCATCAGATGGAACCCCTTATTTATTGGGGTTTAAATGCTGGTATTTCTTTTTTCTGGCAAGACAGATGGTTGGGTAAGGATTCTCTTGATAATCTTCTTTCTACTTCTTCTTGTTCTACTGAGAAAGTGAATAAATTTTTTAATAAGGAGGGTTGGAACATGAATGCTATTCTTAATTTGGTCCCTGCCGAGATTGGTAACAAAATAAAAGATGTTAGTTTTGATACTAATCATGAGGATCATATTTTATTCAAAATGTCTTTCAATGACTCTTTTATTTTTAAAAATGTTTGGCATTTTATTAGGGAGAAAGATGATGTTTCGGCTGTTTTTGATATGATCTGGAGCAATAATATTCCAACTTCTTATTCGGTTCTTGTTTGGAGAATTCTTAGAAAATACATTCCTGTTGATAGTATTCTTTGGAGAAAGGGTTTTAATCTCTCTTCTAAATGCCTTTGTTGTTGTCATATTGAAAGTATTAATCATGTTTTCATCAATGGAGCTATTGCTGCTAATGTTTGGATTTGGTATGATAATTTTTTCAATACCAATTATTTTTTTGGGCATCTTACTTTTAATCATTTTTTTACTGCTATTCTACACAATTGCACTAGAGGGCACATTAAAATTGTGATGGCTGTTACTATAATTTGGTTTATTTGGATTGATAGAAATGATGCTAAGTATAGGAATATTGCTATGAATCATAAAAGGATTATTCCTAGAATTAAAGAGAAAATTAATAGCCTTTACAAAGCTAATCTTTTTAAAAATAGTCATTTCCGTGGTTTTAAATTGGTTATTAAAAATATGGGTAATATTTGTGTGGAGAATAAGGAAGAGGTTATATCTAAGTTTGTGAAGTGGATTAAGCCTAAAGATAAGGTTATTAAAATCAATACTGATGGTTCTGTGGCTTCTGATAAGTGGGGTTGTGGTGGCATATTAAGAAATGCTGAAGGAAATATGGTTTATTATTTTGCTGGTCCTCTCTCTAGCTGTAGTGTCCCTTATGCTGAGCTTATGGCTTTGTATCAGGCTTTTAAAATTGCTCTGTCGATGGGGATTTTAAGGGTTTGGATTGAAGTGGATGCTTTATTAGTTTTACATTTTCTTAATTCTGACAATACTGGTAATGCTGAAAATTTTTATACACTTAGGGAGATTAAAGGTATGCTTTCTCAGATGGATTATGTGGTTTCCCATATTGGGAGAGAAGGTAATGCTTGTGCTGATTTCTTAGCTCGGTTGGGGGCTAGTTTAGCTTTTTTAACCTGCTTTGATAATTCTAATATTCCTGTTTTACTTAGAGGTTTGATCAGATTGGATAAATATGGTTTACCTTATTTTAGGAAATTAGGTTCTTTTTTTTGGTGGTTTGTCTGTAATTGTTTATGGAATTGTGTGCTCAGTCTGGGCTGCTGCTTTAGTTTTTATTGTGTTTGTTGTTAGACTTGGATGGGAGTTGGTTTCTTTAGGGCTTGGTTAGCTGGTTGTTTTTGCTGTTGGGCTTTTGGTAGTTGTTGTTTGTTGCTTTTTTGTTGTTGGTATTGGATGGAGTTGTGAATTGGGGACTGCTGCTTTTAGGGTTTTTTTTTTTTTTTAGTATTAGGAGCTGGGGTTTTTGTTTTGCTGTAGTGGTGTCTTGACTGCTGGTATAGAAAGGTTTCTATATCCAATTATGTGAATAATAATTTTATGTTGAAATTAGTTATATTTTGATTGATTTTGTTGTTTGTTGGTGCAGTTGTTTTTTGTTTTTGTTGCAGACTGTGATTGGAGTAAAGAAGAAATGTTGTTTTGTTTCTTTTGGATGCTGATACAGGTTTGGAGACAGAAGTTTGGAAGAGTGAAGAGGTTGAAGTGAAGGCTGTGGAAGAGTGTAGATTGAAGTTTGAAGGCTTTGTCAAGTGCTAGACTTTTGAGTCTTTTGGCTGGCTTAGGTTTTGCTTATTTCTGTATTTCTTTATTGTAATTAGACTTGGACTTGTGGCTCTTTAGGTTTTTTCTTTTCTTTTATTGTATTTTCTTTTCTTTGGTTTGTATTTTATTTTTTCTAGTTGAGCTTATAGTTCCCTTAAGGACTTGTTATAAACCTAGATTTTCTATAAACGCTTAAGCCCCTTCAGTGGCTTTCAATTAAAAAAAAAAAAGACATAAGTTCAAATCTTAGAAGAAGGATAACCAATGCCCCTCACATTCCAAACAATAGCATTAAACATAAAAAACAAACTTAATGGGAAGTATGCGATCGAGTGTTTCTAGGGGGTTGCAAAGAAATATGCTTAGGTTTCCTTCCTCTTTTACTATGAACTTTAACAAAACTCAATCACTATCATCCCTAATAAAGCATTTAGCAGCAATATGCATATCCTTAGTATCCATCAAAGAATCACTATTATAATAAGAATTTGAAAGAGTCTTACTACCACTTGGATGATCCCTCAAAGAAGTCAGTTGAGGACATTCATCCTCCATAAACATACCATAATCATCCATAGTATCACGATTCCTTACAAGAGGTTTTTCAATGCATTTAGAGATAGGAGGACCATGCTCAATAGAGACAAATTCACCTTCCTCTAAAGGGGTATCATTTCTCTCAACCTCTTTGTGAAGCACTTGAATAGCCACAACTTCCTGATCATTTAAAGGGAAAGAAGAATTAAACATTATACCACTAGACTCATAAACATTTTGATTAAAATTACAAGAAGGGTTAGTTTCAGCAATAATAGTATTTGGAACTTCAATATTAGGAAAAGTATGTAACATATTCTTTTCACACTCAATAATAGGAAAAGCAAACAATTGAACAATAACTCCCTGATCATGAATCAATGAAACATCATTAAGAGAAGAAGGAAGAGGGTCCTCCACATTAATCATTAACGGGTCCACAATAGAGTGAGGAGGATTAGAGGTATTGTCCTCTAAACTAGGATTAGATATAACCTGAGCAACCCTCCCATCTTTTTGTTTCAATGATTCCTTTTCTTTACAGAGATGAGGATGCTTATGAAAGCAATAATTCATGCCATGGTCATGCATCTTGCAAAAAGAAAAAAATATAGGTAAATTTTTAAACTCAATTCTTTGGAAATACCCCTGGACTTCTGACCCAATCCATAGCTCACTAGGATGTTTTTTAGAAACATCAAGTTCAACAAAAACCCGAGCCACAGACGGCCTAGATATAGAGGCAGTCGCTTGATTAGTTTGCAATGGCATTTAAAAAATAGAAGCCATACCAAAAAGTATTTGACGATTAAAAAAGTATAGTCTCAAATTTGGGAAAGAAATCCAAACCAGAGCAATAGGGGATTCCTCCCTAACATCAAAATTCAGAATCCATTTAAGCAATCATGTCTGACATGCTTGAATATAATAAGATCTCCTAGCAAATATGCGGCTATAATCAAGATCATTAGAAAGTTGGATTGCAATATGTCTTTGGTCAAGCAAACCAATATGGAATGATCTGAAAAGTTTAAGGTTAAGAAAAAATTTATGAATAACATCAAGGACAGGTCATCTCAACATGAATTTACCAACAAGCATCAAAGAATAAGGAGCTGCTAGCTGATCAACCACCGAGTCTTCAAATAAAAGAGTAGGACAGCCCTTGAAGGAAGAATACCCAAATTTCAGGTTCGAGGAGCTAGAGGATGAACCAGCTAAAACATCTTTAATGGGTCACAATTTCCCCTAAAAAAGAGAGGAAGATGTCATATTCGATGACGAAAGGGTTGTCATCACCCAGCACCAGAAACCATCGAAACCTTAAAATGAGAAATGACGAAGAGCAAAACATATAAAGAAAAGCCTGTGTTCGGAAAAGTGAAAAAAGAAAGCCACGAGAAGAGCAAACCAGCACAGGAGAAGAAGAGCCCTAGATTCGCCCCAAAATCAACTCAGAACCTAAAGCTCAAAGAGACGTTGACGATGATTTACTTCATCAACTAGGTTTAACTAGTGATTAGGGTTAGGTTTAACTCATTCCAAATCACATTTTAAAATTGTTAGAAGATGTCTTATGTAATGGTGAGGTCTCCTTATACTAAATGAATATTTGGGATTTAAGGGTTCATTTTGTCAACCATGGTTGATGTGGTCAACCAAGCTAAACCAAGGCTTGGGATTTGGTCCAACCAACTCCAAATGAAATATGGAATTTTTTTTAATGAAGTTTTAAATGTTGGCATGATTAAGCCATATTTAGGTTTATACAAGGATTTAATTTAGGTGAATTAGGGTTTTTGGATTTCTTTGGTAACCCCAATCAACCATGGTCCACCAAGTTCATTAAAGTTCAAATTATTATGATTATATTTAATGGTTTTACAAAGGTTTCCAAGTTAATATTACATAAGATGTTAGGTCCACGGGCATGAGTTATAAATATTTAAAGGTATTATATGCTTGGAATATTATTTGGGTTTTAGGGTTTAGTGGGCTATGGATACCTCCAAAATGACATGGAAGACTCTTTAGACATTCCTAATCAAAATACTACTAATCAACATAATTCCAATGTATTTTGATAGGGTTTTGAATCAATAGAAAATTTCACAAAAATATTTAAAAGTCTAAAGTTTTTAAGTTTAATTTGAACACTAGATTTTGAATTTTGAGATTTATAGTTGGATTTGAATTTGGATTTTATGTATGATAGTGGTTTATACTTAAATGATGGGTTTATCATTTTGGCATACATGATTATTAGTGATTGAGTAGGTAATCAAACTATAATCAAAGATGATTGCCAAATGAATGATTTAAAGTTTAGACCTCACAAAAAAATATGGTCAACAAACCCAACATTCAATACTACAAGAACCCTGAATTTTTCTGAGTAGTCCTAGTCAAAAGCTTGGAGAACAAATTAATCCTCAGTTTCGTTATATGTTGTTCTAGCTTAGTAATATAATTCTAGCCCCATATAAAATCCTAAGGAAAAAAATAAAACACCAAAAAAAATCTTAAAACTATTATACCACATTTAAGGATTCTTCTTGATTATTTCCATGTAGAATTTATGAGTTTCACCTAAGCTGTAAAAAAAATACACTTAAATCCCTAACATTTGTCTATTAAGGATAGAACTCACTTGTATCTCTTCTAGAGCACACCTTAATAGACGATATATAGAAAGGAATTCCTAGATACTTTTTAAGTGAAAAAATAAATCAAAATTATTCTATCAAGAAATAGGTAGATAGGAAGATCTTCAAAAACTTAACAAAGAAAGTGAACTTCAAACATTCTAAGCCCAGGAATGATGATGTTAATATAAACATTAAACTTATAAATTATTTATACCAACACATGCTTAGCCATGTGATTGAAAAATTAATTCACTTTAAGGACTGACTGAAACCCCATGTAAAGAGTAGTTATATACCTAAGAAATACTTAGTGGACATTGGCTAAGGGTTCTTCAAGACTTCTTTTTTTTTTTTTTTTTTTTTTTTTGAGGATATAGTTCCTTTAGATTTTTCCCAATTTGATGATGGGTTGCATCAAAGAAAATTATAAATATATCCTATTAGCAGTCCTTGTAGGATGTTTAAAGACCTATTATCCATATTGATCCACTAGTACTTCAAAGCAACTTGAGAATGAATTCATCTTTGCAGATAGTGGAAGAACAAGTAATATTTATTCCAGTAGTTTAGGTGAAGAAGTAAAATAAGAAAATTATGAAAAATAAAAATGAATTCATTATAAATGGTGGGGTGAAGCCCCTCGTCCTTCTTACTTGTAATACTTTTACTTTGTTCATCTTGAAATAAAAAGATCAATGATAATTTTTTGTATATCTTATCATCTTATGATAGGAATGATATGAATGAATGAAATAATAATAATAATTTATGTTATTATTATTTTCAAAATGAAATAATAATTAATTTTAATGAATTTAATGAATTGAATGAATTTTATTTTTCTAGTCATGCGCCTATTTTTAATTTTTATAATATGTTTATCACTATAGAGGTTATGATAATAAATTTTAAAAGTTTAGCAAGAGACAAGTAAGGCATCGTTGAGGGTCAGGTAGACATCTCTTTACTCTTTGATCCTAAAGAGACTGATGAAGTGAAGCTGTATAGTGGAAAGATCCTACCTCCTCAATTGAAACCTAAACATAAAGGAAAGTAAGTATTCATAGTGGTAAGATCCTACCACCTCAAATGTCATCTAAAGATAAAAGAAAAATAAGTCATTGATACCAAAAAAAACTTCATTCCATCATAATATGCTCCTCTTTTGGATATGGATGATGATGGAAAATATGTGGTTGATTATAATGTTCTAACCCATCTTATGAAGCTGCCACTAAAATTGAGCATCTGTGATGCTCTTATTTTGTCTAAAGATATGTGGGAAACCTTGATCATGACTTTGCTTGATCATGAAATCTAGTTAGCTCAATTAATAACTATGTCTTAAGATGATGCTTTCTACTTCATTGAAGTCCTTGGGGTTACCTTCTCATAAGAGAATTTACTATTTGAAATGTTGATCATAATTTCCCACGTCACATCAATGTGAATGTAGATAACTTTATACTTTCTTTAGCGCTTAATGATCCAGGTGCACCATGTAACATTATAAACTTGAGGAAACTTACCTATCTTGAAGTGGATACTCATAAGATCATCATTAATAAAATGATAATGAGTGATTTTAATGAGAAAGGTGAGAGGATCATGGGTTCTACTACCCATCGACAAGAAATCATAAAATTAAAGATAAAAGAAAATTTTCAAATCATTGTTTTAAAAATCTCTTTTAATGTTATTCTTTCTAAAACATGGTTACATAAATAAATGGTTTTGCCACTCTATCTATCAGCATATCATGCATTTATGTGATCGTATAGAACACTATATTAAGAAAGATATATGAACATTGTTTAAGGTAGATCTACAATCATTAGTGATTCATGAAGTCAAATTTTATGAGGATTCATATTCTACCAAAAAGAGAAAGATGTCTTCTTTATAAACATCATTACAACAAAAGATCAAAAATATTTAAATAAAGAAAATATGAAATAAAATGAAAGTAATTCTATCCATGGTGGTGATGCATTTCATCAATCTCTTGTAAACTCCCTATTCCCCCCCCCCCCCCCCCCCTTCTTATGAATAGTAAGGGTGTAGAATGGCTCACTGATCTTGATGATAACAGAGAGGAAGGAATCGAAAAGAAATGAATTGACCTAAAAGTATAAAAAATTAAGTGTAGGGACCTATTCTACGTACTGATTTGGAATCCAATTTAAAGAGCAAGTCATATATTTTGAGTACACCTATGTAATCTATTGTAAAGTTAAGTGTAAATCAAAATAAAATTTTAAAGTCCAATGTATCATTAAATCTAGATAGCAATGAGGATATGGTCTTAAAGGAAGACAAAAATTGTTCAAAAACTTTAACTTTTAAGAAACTAAAGGAGCATATTTAAACTTAAACTCTAACTTCACAATTGAATGACACTATTGCTACATTTAAAGTTAAGACACTCTTAAACTAAATAAAGAATATTATAAAACTGATTAGTTTTTTTATTCCCCTTCATCTTCAACCTTTAAAGTGGATGTAAAGCACAAAGACTCTTCATTAATGAAATAACAGAACTACTTTTTCATTAGTATTTTAATCTATAAAAAATGTAATTATGAAAGCTTTGATACCATGGACTTAGACTAAGGCTTCGTTTGGGACGGCTTTTTTATTGCTTTCTAAAACGGAGTTTTAGTAAAAAAAATTTTATTTTTGTACTAAAACTCCGTTTTAGAAAGCAATAAAAAAGCCGTCCCAAACGAAGCCTAAGAGTGAAGCACAACACCATGAAAACTTATGGAATACTAAATACATTAAATCAAAATTAATTTCTAGTGTAGACTATGATTCATTAGAAATAGTGAATGATGATAATGAAAAATTCTTAATGATAACTAGTAATCTAAAAATTAGTATCTTTATAGAGAATATTAAATCATTTGATGAGCATTATATGGAAACCTCAAATGATCAAGATGACTTTCAATTTAGGGATGCACTCCTTATATTTGAAAATAAAATTAAATCAATAATAAATAAACTTAAAGAAATTAACCTTAGTAGTGAAAAATTCTTATCATACCTTTATAAGCTTCTTTTTGAATAAGTATGAAGTAAATGACTTAGTTATGTTACTTTTGGAGTTTAGGACTATTTTTCTTAGATTTAAGATGAAATCCTAGGTTATATTCATATGTAGTAGTCCATAAACTCGAATTACAACATAAAATTCATTAAAGTATACAATCCTATTGATGCTTGAACTTAAAAATCAAATAGCAAGTTATTATTGAAGTCAAGAAACAAATTTAATTATTGCTTTATTCAAAAAGTGAATAATATTTCTTGGTTGGCTAGATTCATGCCAATTAAGAAGAATAATCAAGTTTGTGTATACATAAGCTTTATGGATTTGATTAACGCTTATCTCAAAGATGAATTCCCTTTGTCTATATTAAAGCTTATTAAGGATGTAGCTTCTTCTCTTGTGATTTTCTCTAACATGCATGATTTTTTTAATTGTAACCATCCTTAAATATAAAAAAATTTTATTTTAAAATCCCTATTGAAATTTATTAATATAAAGTCGTGCATTTTAGCTTTAAGAATATTAATGGAACCTATTAGTAGGCTATGACCCAAATTTTTATTAACCTGTCCATAATTAAGTGGAATTACTTTTAAATGTTTGTTTCACGTGATCATTTAAAGTGTGTCTTTATAATGAATTTTGAGAAGTATTTAGGTTTTTTTACTAATTTTGGAATTGAAATTTATCCCACAAATATTGATGGAATAGTAAAACTTCTTAAGAGTCCTATGTAGTTAACATCTTTTTAAGGTAGTTTGGCACTGCTAATGTGCTTCATTTTCAGCTTGTCTATTAGGTGTCAACCATTAATTACTTTATTTAAGAAGGATGCCAAGTTTACTGGGATAAAAGATGTTAAAATGATTTTGATAGTATACAAGATTAATTGATATCAACTCTATTTTTGGTTGCTCCTATTCTGAGAAATCTATTAATTCTCGACAATGCAACTTTAAAAGAATCTCCTGGCACCATATGTTCTAAAAATAATAAGGAAGAAAAAAGTGTTATACTACTTAAGTATTTGGTTTATTCTTCAAAAGAGAATTACCCACCTTTTAAGATATATTATTTGGCTTTGATTGTTGTTGCACATAATTTATGGCATTATAGATTCTCTTATAAGATGTCATTTATTTCAAGAGTGAATCAAGTTTACTATCTTATGAACTATCTAATATTTTTGAATATTTGGCATTTGTTTATATGATTTTTCTATAATCTGATATAACTTTCATATATTTGCATGTTGTGAAAGATTAGGTCTTCGTTGTCTTCTTAACAGTACACCTGATCCCCACTTAGTGCCCTTCAAATGATGATCTTCTTGATAAATAGATTATGAGTTTGATAAAGGAGGAAAGATCCACTTGTAATCAATTTTTTTATGGTACTACATCTTCTTGGAGAAACAGTGGACCAAAAGAAACTTTTTCTAAGAAAAGCGATTAATGAGTTGGTTTTCATAACTGTAAAAAATGGGTTATTGTAATATTCTTATCATTTTTTTTTAGCAATGCACAAAGAATGAAATAAATACGAAGTTTTGAGAATTGTCTTTGAATTACAAATCATAATAAACAATAAATAAATTAAGATCTTCAAAGATTTCTAACTAGTTATAAATTAAATTATTAAAATTTATAAATTTTATAACACAAATTACTATAATGCTAGCAGTATAGCTTGAAACTTCTTGAGTGGATTCCTTTAATGATTTTGTTTATAATTCTTGTTGTAAGAAATTCAATGGTAGATGCATCGGTGAATCTTTCAAAGAAACTTGCTTATCATGAAGAAGAATACATTCCTATAAAAGAATAAACAACCAAATTTTATCTTCTACAAATCTAAAAGATATAAAAAAATTTGCATATGAGGGTGAGATTTCTCTTGCTATGAATGATGAAGAGATTGATTAAAGACAACCCTTTATTGATTAAAGACAACCCTTTATTGATTATTTGTAAGAGGGTGAGATTTCTCTTGCTATGTTTGTTTCACGTCGGCTGCGGGCCGCTTCACGCGGTTTTCACTTAACCACGTCAGCGGCTCGTAGTAGCCGTTGGATTAACCGCGGGTTCGATCCAACGGCTGAGATCAGATCCCGCGGTTTGATCTCAGCAGGAGAGGATCAAACGGCGGAGATTCGATCCCGTTGTTCCGAATGGACGGCCCTGATCTCGCCGGACGGCTGATCGAACGACGGATCGAATGCGCGGTCGGATCAGACCGCGGAAGGGCTCGATCTGGACCGTTGATCGAACGATCAACGGTCCAGAAAACGTACACTCGCCGGAGACCGTGAGTGACGCCCTAGAAAACGTATTCCGCTACGTTCTCTCGATCGGATCGATCATTTCACTTGAAATTTTAAATGTAGATTCAAGACATGAACAGAAATCATGGGGAATAGTTAGTTTTAACTAAAACCCTAAAAACATAAGGCTATTTAGATCTAACTAATGTGAACTAGATCTAGGGTTTTAGGGAGCTATACCGTTAGATCTTCAAAATTTCTGGATTGATGAGCTTGTAGATTGTCCAAGTGAAGATTCCCAGCGAAAATCCAAGCTCGAACGCGTCTGGATCGGCTGCTATAGGCTTGGAACGGTCTAGGTGGTGGGTTCGCCGGAGAACTCGCCGCCGGTGACGTGCAACCACTTGGATTTTGTAGTGGGGAGGTAGAGGAAGCTCTGGAGATTCAAAACGAACTGAGAGTTCGATCTGGGAGGCTAGGGTTAGTGAGAGAGAGTGCCTTGATCCAATACTCTCAAAAGTCACCTTTTCCCCTATTCAAACGGCCTGGGCTGGATTGGATGGCTGGGATCGACTCCTAGGCTCTCCAGATGATGCCACCTGTCCCTGGGAAAGCTGGAAGGCTGTCCCAAAGGCTGGACACGCCTCATTCCCATTGGGTGGACTTGGGATGAGTGGAGGGGGACATTGCTTCTTATGGCTAAACCAGGCAGTTAGAGCAGCTTAAGCAGGGGTTAATTAAAGGAATAAAGCTAAAAAGATGAGGTTAGGCGTGTGATATAGGAAGGGAAAGGGGTTTAGTATGGCTTTGACCATGAAAAGAGATTTTTTTAAAGGGTTTTGACTGTCTCGACCAGTCAACTGGTCAATGACTGCTGATGTGGCATGGAGAGAGCAGTAGCAGCCAATGGGAGAGCTTCCAAGCTTAGGGAAAATGAGTTTGAGATTAAAAAGGAAGGTTTGACCATTTAAAAGAAGGGTTTAAGGCTCTATTGACTTGGTTTGACCAGTCAACCAAGTAAAAATTGATGATGTGGCACTTGGGGAGGTAAAGGGTTATTTGGGATGATTTGGTTAAGGGTCAAAAGTCAAAAGTCAAAGCTAGGAGAAATAGGGGCAAATGCCATCAAGATTTGACCAAGAATTGAGGGTTGACTTGGTCAACTCAAGTTAGGTTGGACTCTAAATAGGTTTAGAAATATTCAAGGTATTGAATGGAATGATTTCAAGGGTTCGAAGATGTTGATATAGTTAAATGAGTCAAAATGGTTCATTTGAACTCTTAAGGGTTCATTGGGTCAAACCATGTTGACTAGGTCAACTAAGTTGACCCAATGGGTGAGCTTGGGCTGGATAAATTTGAGATGATGTTTGGAAGTCATTGGAGGTGGTCTCCAAGTCTAGAGAGGTCAATTGGGTCAAAACCCCTATTTGAACCCTTAAGGGTCCTCTTAGGTCAACCATGTTGACTTGGTTAACTAGGTTGACCTAGGAGCCGGGAATGGGTTCAATAAATTTGAAATAATAATTGAAACTTGCTGGAGGTGGTTGGATTCAATTTGGAGCTCATTTGGTTGGAAATCAATACTTGAGCCCCACGGGGGTATTTTGGTCATTTTGGGCTCATGACCACTAGGGGCTGAAATGAGTCCAGAAAGTTTCAGTTTATTAATCAACATGTCCAGATTAATGGTCTGGAATTGATTAGAGGCTTTGGTGAAGGTTCTAGGGTCAGAATCTTCAAGGCCAAAGGTCCAGTGGCATAGGCTGTAAATATTTGAAGGTTTTACAGCCTATGGATTTTGATTTAGATTATGAGGTTAGAGACCTCAGAATGGGCTCAAATTTGAGGGGTAACCTCTAGAGACATGTCCTATCACTTTGCAAGTGGTAGACTCTGAATCAGAGGTCATTAAACTGGGTTTCAAAGTATTTGAAAATTCAATGAAAAAGGTCTTTAGGACAGGGCCTTAAGGCTTAGGATTTGGGTTTGGATTTCTGGATTTGGAATGGATTTTAAGTTTGAAAGATTAATATTGAAGTATTCAAATCATTAACAATGATATGGTGATTGTTAATGAATGGATAGGGTCAAAGTTAGATCAAGGGTAGGCTCAAAGTCAAAGTTGAAGTTTGAATTGTCAAGTAGATTGGATCAAGGTTTGGATGTGGTTGAAGCTTAGATTAATTAGAATTTGGATTGAATGAAGTTTGAGATTTGAATTGATCAAAAGTAGGAATTGATTTGATGTTAAAGTTGATCAAAGGTATGGGATTAATTTGAGGTTAGAATGGATCAAAGGGATGGGATTGATTTGAAGTCTGGATTGATCCTAGGATCTAGAGGAGTTCTAGGATTTGGATATGGAAGAATCCTAAGCTCTAGAGTAGGCCCTAAGGTTTTGGCTCTAGAAGGATCCTAAGGTCTAGAATAGGCCCTAAGGTCTGGCTTTAGGAAGGATCCTAAGGTCTAGAATAGGCCCTAAGGGCTGGCTTTAGGAAGGATCCTAAAGTCTAGAGTGGATCCTAAGGTCTGACTCTAGGAAAGGATCTTAAAGTCTAGAGTGGATCCTAGGATCTAGGATTGGATCTGGATTCTGGAAGGGTTTTAGTGACCTCATACAAAAATGAGGTCAACAGTACCTAATATGAGAGCAAGATCCATAGCCTAACTTATCTAAAATCCATGAACAAGAGTTGGTTTCAAAGGCGATGTTATGGCCAAATGATCAAATTATTTAAATTTTATTTATTTTCATTTTTGCATGTTATAATGACTTAAAACCATGTATTATCTTCCACCTTATCCTCCTTCATTAAGAGGCTAACTACTCACTCTTTCCTTCCATTATTTTCCCCCAAAATGAGAAAAAAAAAATTTTCCAATGAATAGAAGTTCATGTGTATTGATATTTTATTATTGATTGATATATTTTTGTAGAAAATTAATCTTCATTTTATTGTTGCTTGGTGACTTTAAGAGTTGGCCTTTTCTTTAGTAAGGCTTGGTGGTTATCTTATTTATATCCAAGTTTTTCTTTTCTTTTGCATTATTCTTCTCCAATAACCTACTCTCAATTTTTCTTGAAACTTCCTCTAAATCATAAAAAACTATGATATCCACTACCACCCAACCGAAGCCTTACAAATCATCTATAAGTCTTGACCAAATCAAGTAAGACTTGAACCTATTCTAGTTCTTGGCCCATCAACACCCACTTAAACTCTACCAAACCTTACCATATACTTCAAATTTTTGTTCCACTTCTTAATCTAACGGTTCATTATCTTTTTTTGAAAGAAAAAAGCTAAAAAGCTTTTATTAAAAAAGAAAAAGTGGTTTAACTACTTACAAGAATCCGACTCCTCTCTTAACAAAGAGATAAAAGAAGGAGGGATGATCTTTAGAGTCACATCTTCCCAAACAAAAGAGCTAAAGCAAGCTAAGTTAGCACAAAGATCAGCTAACTTATTACTTTCTCTATTAACATAACTAAAAATAACAAAATCAAAATTTTTAATAAAAGAAATTTCATATGAGATATTACCACCATTCTTCACCATCTCCTTGAAGAAATTGATCACATTCTTGTTATCTCCTTCAATAATGAGACCTCTATATTCAAGCATCCACTCTTTAATCACGTGTTTGATTGTAAGAATAGCTTGGAGTTCCACAGCAGCCGAATCCCAATGAATAACAGGTCTTCCAAAGGCTAATTAAAGTCTTCCAAAATGATCTCTAAATACCCCCTGTTGGTGGAATTTTGAAAACATGTTTTTTTTTTTAAAAAAAAAAATTAGTTTTCTTTGGGGATTTTAAGATTAAGGTTGAGTTCTAATTCTAAGGTCGAACCAACTCGTTAGAAAGAATATATCACCCCGGGGGACGAAGATAAACTTTCATAACGGTGTTCAGGCTTAGAATTATGTAAACACATCTTGAATATTATGATCGGGTTCTAAAGAGAACTTCATATGGCCCCGAGGGAACAAAGTAGAGTTCAACTAAGTACCCAATTACAATATCCAAGAAGTATGATCGTCGTATTCACATCCAAAGCCTTATCGAAGAAGGATGTATCTCCCCAAAGGGAAATGACACCATTCTACGATAATTCTTCTAATGCAACGACGACGATCATTCTTTAACTTTTCCCAAAGAAATCTAGTGAAATTTTAAAATCAATTTTAAAATCAGGTGTGTGGGGTTCCAAATCTCCTACGAGCGCAAGCCCTCGTAGTTAATTACATCGTAGGGAGACAAAGTCCCCTACGAAAACTCTCGATTAGAATAAGAACGAAATTTTGTTAGATTTTCTAGGAGTGATATCAAAGAATAAATAGAATCATTGGAAAAGATCAAGAAGGAATGGATCAAAATTGAGCAGTTATTAACAGATTCAAAGGAAGAGAGGTAGGGGACACTTTGAAATTCCAGAACTATCCGGAAGTGTCCCAACTTAATCTAAGTGTTGGGCTTTATGTTTTAGGATTGAAAGGAAATTTTAATTAGAGTTGAGCATTTTATTAGAAATTTGGGATTATATTCCCTAAATTTGGGGACTTATAATCAAAAATCTGCCCCGGATCCTAAGTCTAATTTGGACACTGGACCACAGTCATCCGAACCTAACTAATGTAGTGCAAGGTCTGGACTTACCCCGGCCTGGATTGGGGAGCCAGCTAATCACCTAGTCGATTTAAAATAGATGAGTCCGGTCTTTTATGCAAGAGTGGTAGGGACGTTGTAATTAAAGTTTTGAAGGGTCGGGGCCGACATCTAGAGATTTTCCTAATTGGCCCCTTTGACATATGTTGGGTGCAAAAATGCTAAACTGATGCAATTAAAATTTTGACTCTTTTAGTTTGTATCTAATGCAATGCATGCTAGTTAACAACTTCCAATTAAGTATGCTTGAAATTTTAAAAACAGGCTTATAAAATAGTTTTTTAGAAGACTGGACTTCCCCAGGTCCGGCACCTCGTCCTCATAGGTCAGACTATCCGGACTCTACCCGTAGGCGGGGAAGGGTCTAAAGCAAGGAAAGAGTAATGCAAAAATATGCATGCGACCCCGGGGTCGATCCCCGGCTAATTCCCTAGATTCGTTATCTTTCTATGTTATTTAGACTCACTAAAATTTTAGACTTTAATATTTTGAGTATAAAACTTTCACACCCTCGCGAGCCTCACGTATCCAGGCTAAAACAAAAGCGGCATACAATCGCCAAAAAACTAAGAAAAAGCAAGTAATCCTAAAGACAACCAATTCACCACATCAAATATAAATTAATTAATAAATGTCCATAGGCAAAGTTGCCTTGCTTATTACAAACCAGAATATTACAGAAAGTAAAGTGGCCGGGCACCACTGACAACAACCCGGATTTCAAGACTAATAATGACGCAAGTTATTTTGAATGGGATACTCTCAATCTTCAAATCTTCAAATCTTCAATCTTGTTCTTCTTTGGGCTCCTTTTCTTCAAGCTTCTTGGAATCTTCGTAGTAGATTACCCAAATGGATAAGAGGGCACTTCCCTTTAAGGGAGAAGGCCACTCTTTCCTCTTTGGGTAAGGGAAAGGTATGATCCAAATTTGGATTTCCAAATGGAAAAGGAGTGTTCCCCAGAGGGGTTTCCTTTCCTCTTTGGAATCCAAGCTTTGGGTCTATGTATCCCAACTCAAAATGAACTTTCACAACACTTGACACTTACACAAATTACATTAATATCAAAATAAAAATCTAGACTCGCCTGCAAGGTTATCCTAAGCAGTTAATATATAAAAAGCAGTTATTCCCAAGCAGTTATATTTGAGCAGAAAAAAAAAAGGGAAAATAAACACACTGGCCACGCTCTTTTTATGATTTGGGGGCTTTAGCAGCTGAAGCACCTGTGCAAAGAGTTTATAATATCTATGCATTTTTTTTTATGATTTGCCCCCTTTTTATATTGCCCTGCATGAGCGTGGCCACCTGCAGGAAACTGTGTCAACATCCAGATCGTACCTAACCTAAGGGTAATCTAATCGCCGAACACATCAATCCATCCACAGAGTACAGAAAAAGTAAGCAGACACAGCAAAGCAATTTCATCCACAACATGCAGTGAAAACTACGAAAAGTCCGGCACACAGCAGTAAAGTAAACACCGGCCTAACCTAGATCTAGAGTTGGTTGTCCTAGCACATCATCTAAAGTGTGTGTAAAAAGGTAGTGTGGCTGGGGTAGATCCTAAAGTGGGTTGTTAGTTAGAGTTGTCTAGAAAAGTTATAAATTTGTTAAGGGCTAAAAGGGTATTTAGATTAAAGTTTTAGTATTAGTAGATTAAGAATTTTAATTGAATAGATTTTAGAAGTTAATTGATTACTACCTTTGTTTCACACCGAGGCCGTGAAGTTTATTTCACCTTCCTTAGGGCTAAGCTAATAGCCTCGTAGGCCTGGGTTACCCAGTAGCAATCGGGGTTGATTAAGTTACTTTAAGTTTGTTGTAATTAAGAGACGTGAATTAATATTAGGAAGGGTTTCTTGCTGATTTTTAATGGGTTGGTTAAGAATTTTACTAACCTATTGGGGGAATTTTAAAGAGTTAGAGAAACTGGAGCTCCTTAAGGTTACCCGGGTACACTAACTAAGGGAGCAAAACTTGAATTTTAAAACTAGAGTTTAACTCAAGGGTTTCAGATTTTTAACAAATACTAGGCCTAATTATGAGTTGTTAGACAGGTAGTAGGCTCAAATCGGAGTTTTCTATCAAAAGTTATGATTTTTAGAAGTTTTGACCCGTTTTGACCTAAGGTTGACCAAAAAATGTTGACTTTTTGACTTTGACCAGATTTTGGAGGTTTGACATTTTTTAGAAAATACTAGATTTTAATTAGAATCATTAGCCACTGAGTTTGATTGATTTGAATTTTTCTACAATTAATAGCGAATTTTGGAAGTTTGAAGTATTTATAGGAATTATTGAAAATCCTTAATTAATGGGCCTTCAGTCTTGATTTTGAATGATTATAACTTTGTTTTATGACTAGTAAGAGTTGATTTAGGTTGATTAAGATTTTTTATGAATTTTATTTGATTTATTGGAGTTTATTGAACATTAAGGCTTTTAAAGAGAAAAACACCTAAATCCACTATTTATCGGAGATCAATTAATGTCAAATCAAAGTGAGTTCAATCATTGGGTTCATGACACTAGTTTTCTAAGTTTAAGTTTCATCTCAAAAGAGATGTGTGAAGTCCGCCTAAATTGATCTAAGTTAACTAAGACACAAATCCTTAATTATTGTCCTTAAAGCCACTAGGTTATGGGCTACGAAATCAATGTTCTTCTAACCCTTTGACACTAACTACAATCACATCAAAATACAAACAGTGAACAATAAAAGTGCTCCTAATGTTCTATGGAAGGATTATAGTGAATCATTATAGTTATAGGTCATTTGATGACCTATAAACTTAAACAATTTACTATAGAGGAATAGATACATCAAATTAGAATAAAATGATCTTGGGATATATATTTATGCATATGCATATCAATATCCCTAAATCAAGAGTCATTCTAATTTGATATGATGATCATGTACAATTTATTAGTTAATTAAACTAGGTTAAGCATGATATTGAAAGTAGATTTTAACTAAACCATACATGATCAAGATCTAAACCTATTTTCAATGAAAGGGGAGACTTTACACTGATTCCATAGAACCCTAACATGCCATGATTGGATTTAGATTGAATTGTTTATGAATTTCAAAAATCTAGTTCAAATATTGATCTAGATTTTGTAAATTCATAAACTAAGTCATATTGCATCAAACTGACTTAGGAAAATTACAAAAAATCAACCCTAGGCCCTATTACACCTCTGCCAAATTTCAGCCAAAAAAGATTTATATATTTTTATTTAAAAATAAAGGTAGATTTTAGGTATTATTAAAATTACTAATAATATAGAGATCAAAATAATTTTTACTTATTTTTAGAATATAGTAGTTAAAAATATGAACAAAACAAGCCCAAGAACACCAAAAATGGATCAGAATTGAAATTCTGGTGAGTTTTAGAAGTTCTGGTAATATTTTGAATTAAAATATAGTTTTAATTAGCCGGGTCAAACGGCGGCGCTGACCCGGGACACGCGGCGGGAGCGGATGCAGCCACGCGGACGGCGACGGTCACGCGGGACCCGCCACTTAACCAGCGCGGCAGGGCTTGCAACCGTTCGATCTTCCACGGTTCCGATCCGACGTTGAGATCAAACCCGCGGGATCAAGTTCAATCCTAGATGATCGAACGGTGGATCTAGCTCCCGCGGTTTGGCTTAACGGCCTAGATTCGGCTGGACAGAGGATCGGTCGATCCAAAGTTCTATCAATATGAAACGGAGTTCGAAATCAAACCCGATCACAGCCGTTGATCCAAACGGAATAGATCCAACGGCTAACGGGTTCTCCTCCTCCTCCAGCCAAACCGAAAACCCTAAAGACATTTTTGTTTCGTTCTCTCAAGATACTGAACCAAATGGCTTGAAATTTTGGACAGAAACGTATTAGAGTCTAATGAGTAATGGGGATGTATTCTTAAATCATTTGATGCAATATTAAATGGGTTATTTAAGAACCTAGAAAACAAACTAGGGTTTAGGTTTTATCACCGAAGGATGGATCAAATGAGTTGATTTTATCACGGTTGAACTTGTAGACTGTCCACGTGTTGATATCCTTCAGGCTTCAAGCTTGGAGGATCACTAGAGATGGAGTTGAAGAAGCTTGGACGGAAATGGCTCTCGGTCAAGCCCTGATCTCGCCGCCGGCAGCTTCGAAACGCCGAGGATCGATGGGAAAATGAAGGTAGAGCTTAGAGAAATCAAAACGAAACCCTATCTTTTCTGGGGAGTGAGTGGAACGCAAGATCACTTTGAATTCGGTGGGGATCGTGTCTCTTGCCTATTCACGGGTTTGAAGCTTAAAGGGACGGCCAGGATGCATCAGAGAGGGGCTTTGGATGCTGGAAACTTGTCCCAGACTGCTATGGGACAGGAGAAGCGGTTGCCTCAGGTGAGAGAGACCTTGGGTCGTTTTCAAGTAGGGAGGGGACCACTAGGTTGATAGCTCGGGTCTAGAGCCATGCCAGCAGCTGGGGGAGGTCAGGGCAGGTTTAGGAAAGCTTTTAGAGTAAGAATTAATGCTTGTATTGGCCTGAAATGGGAATGGGAGATAATCAACATAGGATCGACCGGTTGACCATTTAGAGCTCATTTGAACTCTTGGATGAGCTGGGGAGCATGCCAAGGCTCGGGCTGGTCTAGCTGAGTCCTAGGTGTCTTCTAGGATTAGTTAGGATGCCTGGATGGATCTGGTTTAGTCTAGGAAATTGTGTTGAGCGAATGAGCTCACTTGATTTCCCATTGACTGTTTGACCAGTCAAAGGGGTCAAGGTTTGCTGAGTTGGCATCAAGGCAGGTCATAGAACCTTTCCAAATTGCTGGATATGTTTAACTTGGGCTGGGTTCAATAGGTTGAAGGGTTTGACCACACAAATGGTTCTTTAAGCCTTGAGTTGACTGGTTGACCAGTCAACCCAATCAAGGGTTTATGAAATTGCACCTGGGTAGTCCAAATGGGCTTGTTAGGTGGATTGGAGGATGATTCCAAGAGTCATGTTTGTCAATTGAATTAAGAAAGCTTAATGGGCCCTTAATGGGCTTTTAGGCTAAAACTAGTTGACTTGGTCAACCAGTTGGGTTCAGGGGCTGGAAATGGATTCAACAAATTCAGAATGTCATCCTGAGTCTACTGGATGTGGTCCCAGGGCTTGGAGGGGTCAATTTGGTCAAAATCCCTATTTGAACCCTTAAGGGTCCTCTTAGGTCAACCATGTTAACTTGGTCAACTAGGTTGACCTAGGAGCCGGGAATGGGTTCAATAAATTTGAAATAATAATTGAAACTTGCTGGAGGTGGTTGGATTCAATTTGGAGCTCATTTGGTTGGAAATCAATACTTGAGCCCCAAAGGGTATATTTTGTCATTTTGGGCTCATGACCACTAGGGGCTGAAATGAGTCCAAAAAGTTTCAGTTTATTAATCAACATGACAAGATTAATGGTCTGGAATTAATTAGAGGCTTTGGTGAAGGTTCTAGGGTCAGAATCTTCAAGGCCAAAGGTCCAGTGGCATAGGTTGTAAATATCTGAAGGTTTTACAGCCTTTGGATTTTGATTTAGATTCTTGGGTTAGAGACCTCAGAATGGGCTCAAATTTTAAGGGTACCCTCTAAAGACATGTCTTATCACTTTTCAAGTGGTAGACTCTGAATCAGAGGTCATTAAACTGGGTTCCAAAGTATTTGAAAATTCAATGAAAAAGGTCTTTAGGACAGGGCCTTAAGACTTAGGATTTGGGTTTGGATTTCTGGATTTGGAATGGATTTTAAGTTTGAAAGATTAATATTGAAGTATCCAAATCATTAACAATCATGTGGTGATTGTTAATGAATGGAAAGGGTCAAAGCTAGATCAAGGGTAGGCTCAAAGTCAAAGTTGAAGTTTGAATTGTCAAGTATATTGGGTCAAAGTTTGGATGTGGTTGAAGCTTGGATTAATTTGGATTTAAATTGAATGGAGTTTGAGATTTGAATTGATCAAAAGTAGGAATTGATTTGAGGTTAGAGTTGATCAAAGGTATGGGATTAATTTGAGGTTAGAATGGACCAAAGGGATGGGATTTATTTGAGTCTGGATTGACCCTAGGATCTAGAGAGATTTCTAAGACCTAAGATCTAGAAGGGTTCTAGGATTTGGATATGGAAGAATCCTAAGCTCTAGAGTAGGCCTAAAGGTCTTGGATCTAGGAAAGAATCCTAAAGTCTAGAGTGGATCCTAAGGTCTAGAATTGGATCTGGATTCTGGAAGGATCTTAGTGACCTCATACAAAAATGAGGTCAACACCCCCCCGATTCTAGCCTTATAAGAATTATGGAGAGCCGCATCTATATTCACTTTAATCCAATCAGGTGGAGGAGAATGCCAAGAGTTCAGCAACCTAGGAGGCTGATTAGCATCCTCAATACCCAAATTTGAGCAGCTTGAAGCATTAAAAGCCACTGAGCTACAGATTGCTTCCGTAGCAGTCATAACAAAGCTATATTTTCTCCCTTCATGAACAAATAGATTCCTTGCTATCCATGAATGAAATATGGAATTACAAAATAATGACTTCATCCAAGAATTTTGAGAGTCCAACCATGAGAAACAAGTTTCTAAGGAGTTGAAAACTGGAATGCCAAAACCCCATTTATTCAAAACTGTCATTACCTCCGTTAATTTTTTGCACCCAAAAATGATGTGTTCAATGTTTCCACTTCTTCACAACCTCTAGGACATTTATCATAATCTTGTAATCTTCTATAGCATAGAAATTGACAAGTTGGAATTACATTCTTCAGCAGTCTCCACCAGAATAACTTGACTCTTTGATTTAACTTAATTTTCTTGAAAATGGTCCAGGTTGTGTCCTCTGTTTTTTCAGAAACAGTGGCTTCAGCTGCAAGTGCTGTGATAGTTTTGCCTGAAAGTTTATGTATAAGCTCAATTCTGTCTTCTCCATTGTATATCTCAGTAGAAGAGATTATATCAATTAGATCAACTCCAAAGAATTCTTTCAACTTGTCTGTGTTCCAAATGCCATCATGTAAGAAATTATTTACCGTGAAGCTGCTTCCTTCCGTGATGTTGACAAAAGTTGGCCAGTTGATAAAGCTTTTGTCTAAAACCCAAACATCTTCAAATGCATTGATAGTTTTTCATTCCCCATAGTCCATCTAATAATTGGTTTCAAGAATTTGCTTCCATTGCATATCAATCTCCAAGATACAGATCCATTTCTATTAGTTGGCTGTCCTTCTATGAACCTTCCATACTTAGGGAACAAAAGCTTGTGCAACAAAGAATCTTTATTTTGAATATATCTCCAAGCTGTTTTAGGCCTCAAAGGCCCTACATGCTTAGAGCAGGAATTGATGCCAAGTCCACCCCCAACTCTTGGTCTGCACATAAGTTCCCAGTTAACATAATGCAGGCCTGCATTACCAACACATTTTCTCCATATGAATTCCCTGCATATTTTATCAATTTCGTATAGCACTTTCTTAGGAACCATAGAATTTGTAGAGTGGAAAGTTGGGTATGAAAGTAACACTGATTTTACCAAGGTTATTCTCCCGGCTAAAGAGAAAAGCTTACCACCCCAAATTCCAAGCATACTCATAATTTTATCTAAAAGAAATTGAAAGTCAGCTTTATGCAATCTTCTAAGCACCACCTTGACTCCCAAATAACAGAATTCTTTAATCTCTCTCAAATTCATAGTTTTACAAGCCTTCCTCCTCCTTCTAGTCTTCACAGAGATTCCAAAAAGTACTCCAGATTTTTCCACATTCAGTTTTTGACCTGTCCATCCACAGAAGTCCATAAGAATTCCTTTGATAATCTTGATCGATTTGTCTTGAGCATTGGAGAATATAATAATGTCGTCGGCATACAATAAATGGGAAATCTTAGGCCCATTATAAGAAATTTCAACTTCTATAGAACTCCCTCTTGAAATGAAAGCGTTAGTAAGAATTTGAGCACAAATCACAAATAAAAAAGGGGATAGAGGGCACCCTTGTCGGAATCCACTTTTAGCTTCTATCCATTTAGAATAAGATCCATTTATGAGAAGAGAAATCTTAAAACCCGTAACACATTCAACTATCAAATTAGAAAAAATGATAGGAAATTTAAAGTATTCTAAAACTTTCACCAAAGTTTTCCATCCAATGGAGTCATAAGCTTGCTCCATATCTATTTTAAAAGCAACCATTCCCTTGGAAGATTTGGAATGTCTAAATTTATGAAAAACTTCTTGTGCCACTAGAATGTGATCAGAGAGAGATCTTCCTTTCAAAAAAGCTCCTTGCTCCAACGAAATGATTTTTGGAATTACCAATAAGATTCTATTGAGAATCATTTTAGCCACAATTTTATAAACCGAATTACATAAGCTAATTGGTCTATAATAAGAAGGAGAAGTTGGATTTTTTACTTTAAAAATCAACACAATATTTGTGGCTTTCCAACTTTCATTCATTTTACCACGCTTGAAAAAATGATTAACAGCTTCCCAAAGATCGATTTTGATAGTATTCCAATAATGCCTAAAAAAGTAGTAAGACATACCATCTTTCCCAGGAGCAATGTTCCTCCCTAGCTTCTTGATCACTTCTTCCAATTCTTCAAAAGAAAAATCCTTGTTAAGAATTTCTCTCTCTTCATCACTTAGCGATGTTATGGAATCAGGCCAATTATCTAGAACACAGTTTCTCCCCAACCATTTGTTGCTGAAGTACCGAAAAATCAGATCTTCAACCTGTTTTTGATCTTCAACCATTGCTCCTTGTTCATCCTTGATTTTATGGATAAAGTTTGTATTCCTCCTCCCACTAGCGTATGATTGAAACAACTTAGAGTTTGTATCTCCATCCACCAACCACTTGACTTTTTCTCTTTTGTTTCCACCATGAATCAAGTCTAAACATGACTGAATTTAATTCTTCCATCTTTGCCTTGATTAACCAATGCATTTCTTCTGAGTTATTACCACTTTCAGCTTCAATATCCTGCAGTTTTGAAACTTCAGCTTTCAGATCTTCGTTGGCTAGATTAAGAACCTTGAATTTAGTTTTACTCCAGTAATGCAAATCTTTTAAAGTCCTGTTAAGTTTTTGATTTAAAACATGAGGAGGATCTCCTATAGTCTTCTTCTTCCAAGAATTCTTCACAACACCAACTGAAGCCGGTAAAGAGGTCCACATCTCTTCGAATTTCAAAATTTTCCTGTTTGGAGGTTTGAATTTTAACAGATTTAGTAATATCGGACAGTGGTCCGAAGCCATCCTTACTAAATGTCTCACCATCAGTCTATGAGATGAGTTCAATGTCGCTGAATTTACTAGGCATCTATCCAGCTTTTCAAGAATCTTCTCTGCACCTTTCTTATTATTACACCAAGTAAACTTGGGACCAACTTCAGCCACCTCGTGCAAATCATTGCACATAATAAAAAACTTCATTTCTTTTGGGCCCAAACCAAAAAACAAAGCCTCTCCCACCTTTCTTCTCTTCTTTAGACAAGAGACAATTGAAATCTCCCCCTATAACCATTGGGAAATCATTAGTCAAATGATGCTCCAATCTCTCCCATAACCTCCTCCTTTTGTACATATCCTTGTTTCCATAAACTATAGCAATTCTCCATGTGCCCCTATTGAAAACATTAAGATCTCCAATAAGAAATTGGTTAGAAGATTCCAGCATGTTAAAAGTGGCCATACCCTTCCTCCAAATCACTAGAATTCCTCCAGAGAGTCCTTCCGAAGGAACTTGACAGAAGTCCCAACCTTCTCCAACTATGGAATTCACTACTTTTACATCCACAACAGTAAGCTTAGTCTCAACTAAGCCAAGAAAAAAAAACTCCAAAATCTTTAATGAAATATTTTGCATAAAGAGAAGCTTTCACCTTTCTAGCTCCTCTACAGTTCCAAAAATCAATGGATGACATTAATGATTTAAGGAGAAGAGGTTCCCCGCCCTTGATTTAACCTCTCCTTCCAATTTCCTGCTTCTTGAATTCAGTTTGATAGGTCCTAAGCCTTTTAACTGCTTAGTCCCCTTCTTCCTTGTCTTGTTTGATCCTTCTTCTGAAAAGTTGAAATCATCCTCTATAATATCTCTGTTTGAACCTTCTTCAATAAATCCTCCTTTAGAATTAATCTCTAAGTTTGCAATCACCACAGGATCTTCATTTCTACCTTCAATAATTTCTCCCTCCTCCTCTAAATTAACCAATGCATCGAATTGACTAGATTTTTCAACAGTTATTGAACAGCTGTTAAAACTTTTTCCTTTTTTCGGAACTTCTTGTTCTTCACCTAGATTACTGGATATCAGCACCTTCTCTTCTGAATTCAAGTTTTTTTAACCACTTCAAGCTTTCTCTGGTTCCCAGATAAAGGTGCATCTGTATGGATTTCATCTTCCGCTTCTATAACTTTCTTCCCTGGAACTTTATGCCAAGTTCGGTTGTTTGGCAATCTATAATTTCTGCCTTTCTTCTTCCCATAGTTAACATGTACCCATGGACCATATCCATCTTTATTGTCCTTGAGAGCATCATTTTCTACAGGATCTGCATATGATTTCTTATTCATAACAGTAGTTTCTTCTATAACAGGCTTTGATATGGATTTACTAAAAATCTGCCCAGGTACCTCCTTGCTCACCTGACAGAATTTCTCCAAGTGTCCTATCTTTCCACATTTGAAGCAAATGATAGGAAGTTTCTCATAACAAACTTTCTGATAAAATCTGCCCAGTGCTCCTTCTACCCATACTCCTAACGGAAGCTTGCCTTCAAGTTTGATTCTAACACAAACTCTTGCATATTCACACCTCCCCCATTGAAACATATTTTCATCGATTAGAAAAGGTACTCCAACCTTTGAGGCTATCCTACAAACATTAATCTTGTCCCAACATTGCAGAGGTAGGTTCGGAAGCCGGATCCAAACCGGAGCTGTAAGTCCCTTTAATGAAGAAGGATTAAATTCCGGTGACCATTTGTCCAAACCAATAACACAACCGTTAACAAACTAGAGGCCATTGTTTAAAATAGATTCCATAGCTTCTTGTTCCTCAAAAGCACAAAGAACCCATCCACCTCCTAGTAGAGTCATATGGAATCTACCAAATCGGTTCCATTGCTTCCTTAACTCCGCACCAATAACATGATAAGGAATCATTTCACCAAACACCTTGATGACCAAAGCCTTCTTCAATCTTCCAGAATTCTCCAACTCGTTTTGTTGATGAAGTTTAACAGCACCATCCTCAGCAAAATCATTCCCATAATCAAAATCAATAATTTTAAAATTAGGCTTGGAGTTCCATACATTTAAAACTGTCTTGATCGGTTGATGGGGGATGGTCGAATCCAATTCTCCTTTTATCAACACAATTGCCCAAGATTGCTGATTCACATTCTCTGACCCTCTTCAGATCTTCAATCTTCTTTTGTCCTAAACAAAAGTCTTAATAAGGATGGCCTTTGTTAAATTCACCATGGATAAACTAGTTTTGACCATAAACTCAAGTGTACCATCAAAAGTTCATATGATCCCATTTTGTTTACCTTATCTCACATTATCTTATGCCCTAACCAAACCGACTTAGGAAACTTTAGGTCCCTAATTTTCTCATAAAATTGAGTGAATGCTAATCAAATAACTAGTGTTGGTGGTAGAGGAGGCTAATTTTAAGTTGTCCACATCATCCTTTTTTTTTTTAATTTTCTTTGACATACCTTGCTTCATTTATATATCGAAGGTAATGTTAATTGATCCTAATGATTTATTTATAATGGTCCACAAGTAATATTGTTATTTTAATCCTTAACATTTGATATGAACTTAGGGCTACCACTCCTTCATGGACTAAATTTTTACAATGAACCTATCTATACCAATATCTATATAAGGAACACTTTAACAAAGGTGTTCAATCTAAAATATCATTATCTTTCCCACCATGCGATGAGAAATCTCAAGGATTTTCATGGATGGCTCTAGTATATACATAAGGAAGAAGATGACTTCTACATCACCAGATTACTGATTTTGAATCAACTATCTATTAATCATATGATATCAACATCATTATTTGATAAAACTCTTGGTCCTATAATTTGCATAGAATTATTTTCACTTCTTAATGTCTTGCTCAAACTGTTCATGAACATTACAATAGATGGGGGTTCCTTATCCCATACTATTAAACCAATACATTATTACCACCTAGAAGGTTTAATATAATCAACATGTTAACTATAATAAATAATTAAAATAATTGAATTAAAACTCAAAAATGTCAAAAAATATAAATTTCCTTCTAAAAAACTTAAAATATATATGAACGAATTGCATCATATTCTTATTAAATCCTAAATTAATTTTAAAATGGTCTGAAATAGATTGGACTCTACTTCTTAGGCTTTTTGTTAAACCTTAAGGAATTAATAAATGAACTTAAAAATTTTAAAAATTCTTAAATTATTGTGGGATGTTTTTTAGACACTAAAAGTCTTACATATCAAATCTCATATCATTTAGATTTCATTAACCTAATTTACATATTTTTAAAATTAAATTTTTGGATAATTTAAATTAATTAATTAATTCCCTAATATTAAAAAAATTATAAAATTGTGTAAAAATATCCTAAAATTATAAACTCAAATTCAAATAGTTAAAAAAATTAATATTTGAAGAAAAATAAACCTAAAATATTTTCAAGGCCAAGAAGTGAGAAAACCCTATTTTCCTAAAATTTGATTGATCTTAATGACTAGTTACATTCCCTAAGATTTCCAAATTTGATAACATTTGTGTTTAAATCATCTAAAGAATTTTGCACATAGTTTCATGAACATTTGAATGCATTTGGACAACACTTCATCTTGGATATGTATTAGGGTCTCTTGTGATAAACTTAGGCAAAACCTAATTTAACCATGTTCTATGTGAGTTCTATTTCCTTGCACCTTCTATAGATCTATATAGAGGTTCTTCAAAATTCTTAATAGTTTAGAGGCATCCTTAGCTCTCTTTAGGACTAAACCTAAATTAGTTGGATAATTTTCTTAACCTATGTAACTATTATCACCTTTTATAACATAATCTTATTATTTTCTACTTATTTGGACTAATCAAGCAAATACTATCTTTAACTTGAACTCCAAAGTTCTAAGTTTATATTTTTGTTCTTGAGACCCAAAATCATAGGCCAAACTTACATACCTTAAGACTATTTTATTAGCCCTGTTAAGATAATATTCCAGTATTTATGGGCTCAAAAGTTAGCCTCAAAACTATAGGTATACTATTGTTCATAATCTTCAAAGCTTTAAATATCTTTCTTGATCTTGTAGTCTAAAAGCTATAGGTCCATTCTTTTTTTTTCCTTTGTTTGGCCCATTCAGATAAAGAATTAAATAGCATTTACCATCACTAACATGACACAAATCAAATAGAACATTTACATCCAATTGATCTAAAAGCTAAGGTTCAAATCCTAAGCTCCATCACTTAGCTAAAATATGTGAATTCATCCATGCATATATATATATATATATATATATATATATATACACTCAAATGTTATGGTTCCTTTAAAGTGGCTTTCTTCTTGAACTTTTTGTAGCCTAATTAGGCGAATCTCATCAAGTCCTAAGCGAAACCCTTATGTATATTTTCTTGGTTAGATTAAGCAAATTCAATAATTTCCTTAGTTAAGCACTAAGTGAAATAAATCATTCAAAAAATCATAAAATACACCATTATTTTTTTAATATATATAATGAAGTACCATTCCATCCTTACGATGGAATATTTGCCTAATTATGCTTTAGGATAACATGAATGATAAGCTTACCTCAAACTAAGCACCATACATTCAGCGTGTTATTCATAACTTTTATAAAATAACTGAAACTTCCCCTTGAAATCCAAATAAAAGCTTTCAATCATAAACAACCAAAACTAAAATCACCCATGAAAATAAATTAAAAATCTTCCTAAAATCAAAATGAAATAAAATAATAATTAATAGTGAAATAGACACATAGCCTAGCATACACAAGATGCAGCATCCACTAAATATCTTAGGATAAGGTGTAATTGTTCTTTTTTTCTTTTTATCATTGTGATGCTTGATATTAAATAATTTATTAATAAAATTTATGTTGTGGGAACTTGCTCTTAAGTACGAGGATAGAGTTTATTTCTTTAGAGATGGTCATGCATAAAAGGGGCAAGCAAATTAATTTAAAATATATATCAATTTTAGGTGTTATTCTTAAAATACTAAATCCCTAAGTAGGCTCGGCCAACAAGGGTTGAAATAGCTTAGCACCAATATATGTTAAGAAAAGTGTAATGTGCAGATTGATTATATATATTCTTTTTAGACTAATTTTTTTTTTTTGCGACAAATGTTCTTTTAGTTTATAAAATTTATGTAGGTCATTAGGATGTAGCAAATGTTGGATGACTACCGTCCCCCAAGAGGGGGTGAATTGGATTTTTTAATAAATATTAATTTATTAAAAAAAAAATTTCATTTTAATGCTAATTAGCAAGATTATAAACTAACACACACTATCAAAAACTTGTAAGTAAAGTACAAGATGAAGTGATTCAAGTGCAAGTAAAAGGAAATAGCATGCATTTTTTTCTAGGTTCGACCCAAACACAAACTTAAACTATGTCCATGCTAGCCAATTTTTGGCTAAAAATTCACTAAATCCCATGATTTCCTTATAAACCTAACATCTTTAAAGCAAAGAAAATTTATAAAATCTATGTACTCTCCTACATGGGCAACTACAATCTAATCTAAATATAACATAAAGTTTACTAAGACAAATGACAAAGATTAAAAAAATATAACATATTATAAAAATGCAAGCTTAAATTATCTTATTAAAATATAACAAAAATATTTGAGATGATGTTATAATGTGTTGTTAATCATCTTACCACTTCTAAATGGAAAGTAAAATTTGCTCATTAAAAAATATAATGATATATTTATTTACACTAATTATATTTTACTTGTTGATTTAAGATAATACTCTTTAAATCAAATAAAATATATGGTTTATATTAAAACTTGTTTATTAATTCTTTCAAACATTTACTATATTTCCAAAACATAAGGAGTTTAGTTGCAAATTTTATGGATTAAAGAACTTTAAATGTAGAAAACTTAATCTAAAATGCTCAAATAGTAATTTACCCAGGATAAAAAAATTGTTAAGATAAATATATGATAAAAATAAAATAATATACAAGAAAGATTTAAAGAAAGAAATTGAACTCAAGAACTTCAAGAGAAGTTTTTCGATGAAGTGTGTCAACTCTTCCAGATCAAGGAGTTCATCTTGTAAAGATGTAGAATATGTAGTTGAAATAGAAATCAAGATTACCCCTGCCAAAATTTATATTAGAAAGAGAAAAAAAAACAGGGAGAATGTCCTCAAGTTTTTCAAGTTAAGAATAGTCATACATGAAGAGAATGAGAGGCTATTTATAAGCAAAAGGTAATTTGAACTAATTTTTAAAAGTAATATTTTTATATTACTTTTCAAAATACTAACATAATATTTAATAATAAATAAATATTAAATTCAAATTTTTATAAAATAACTAGTAAAATGGGCAAGTCAAAAAAGTCTTTAAATATCTCTAAAAAAGTATAAAAATTGCAAGCGAGCCTGTAATATAAAAATTAGGTTATATTTGAAAATTTATAATAAAATTAGTTTTTTAAAAAGTAAATCATGTAACCTATGAAATTATAAAACATAATGTAGTGAATCCAATGTAATAGTATTAATCCAAAGTGTGATTATAAAATAATTTAGGGTCAACCCGTTTTGCAGACAGGTCGGGTTCGGGTTCCAAAAATCTACCCATTTAAAAATTTTGGAGTGCTCCAGGTCAACCCACCAACCTGAAATTGACTAGGATCTGACCCGATTTACTCGCACAGACACGATTCCTCTGCGATTCGTCACTTGGCCTACTCTCTCGTCATTCACTTGTAGTTGGATCGAAAGCAACTATGATGATTTCCCCGTAGTCCCGCATAGACCCGATTACTAGGGTTTGCTTTTCCTCTTCTCCCATCGTTCTTCAGCTCCTTCGATGAATACAGTTGAGCTAGTGCTCGCTTGAAATTATAGGTGTCTGAAAAATATCATATCCTATCGTTTGGAAAATGTGTCCGTTCATCTGTAGTTGGATAAGAAGCAACAACAATTACGATGACAGCTAGTGCTCGCTTGACATTCAAACAAATACAGATCAAAAGATACGACAGTTGAGCTCGTCGCTGACTGTACGTTCATCTGCAGTTGGATCAGAAGCAATGACAACGACGACAGGGAAAACACTGTTTTGAAGTTTGATTAGAAGAAACGACGAAGACAGGAGGAAGCAACGACAAAGACGGCAGGGAAAACATTATTTTGTAGTTGAATTGGAAGCAACGACGATGATAGGAGGAAACAACGACGATGACAAAACTTTCCCTCGCTTATTCCCATAGGCGATACGTCAAAATTTCTCCCGTAGGCGAATGCTCAGCTAGGGTTTCGTGTCGGGTCGGGTCAACCCGAAACCCGACGGGTCGTGTACTTGTCTACCAAAATAGGTCAGGTTCGGGTCGTGTCAAACAATAGCGTGTCAGTATCAGGTTTGACTCAATCACGACCCGTAACTTAATTTTGACACCCCAAATCAAAATAGTGATCTATATATATATATATATAATGAATACCTTAAGAATACCAATTAAAACTCAAATCATACAGACTTATTACTCTTATTTACCCTAATTATGTATTTTTATGTTATTTTGATAAATTTGATATTATATATGAAACATTTAAAAATATTTAAATTTATTAACAACAACAACATCACCAAGCCTTTATCCTACTATTTAAATTTATTAACATAAAATTAACATAAAATTTAATTATTTAAGGCAAGACTATTGATATCTAATTTAGATTGATTATCCAAATAAATGGAATATATTGGATTCTAAGCAACCCAAATCTTGCAATTAAACTTTTATGGACTTTTACAATAATATTTAACCTTAAGTAAACTTCTATGGACCTTAAATATCCAAGTTATCCAACTTGCTCCATCTTAGATTCTTTTATGTTTCAAATTTTAATCAAATTAGGAGTTTGTCATATACTTTCCATAAAAATAGCCTTATTGCACATCTAGGAAACCAAGGTACATAAAATACTTAGCGTATATATTAAAAAATCCAAACATATATTTTTTATCATCAAAATTAATAGAATAGGTCATGAGGCTAAAACAATCAACAAAAAATGGATAGACACACAGAATGAGCATCAAATTGAGGCGTTCGAGCATATAATGATAGCTAAAAACCCACCATTTATCTCCTTTTTTTGTTTAGATTTAGGCTTAAGCCTATTTACTTTTAAACCTTTTTTTGTTTCCAGGGTGTATAATGGAACCCAATCACACCCAAACTTTTTTGTTATTATTTTGTTTTATGGATTTAATTATAGTTTGCTTAATTTTCTTATCAAGCAAGACAATCACATTTATTCCTATGTTTCTTTATATTTTTTATGTGGAGTGGAATTACCTTGTATATATATATATATATATATATATATATATATATATATATATATATATATATATATAATATATAATATTATATATATATATATATATATAATATATATTTATAATATTATATATATATATATATATAATTAATATATAAGATACTATCTCAGTATGTAAAAATAAGTTGAGTCTTAGTGTAAGACGATCACTACAAGAAAGTCATGGATTTGTAGTGAAAAAATACGTCGCAAAATAAGGAAAATCCATCGCAAAAAGTCACGTTGTAAAATTATTTGCGACGAAAAAAAAAATTCGTCACAAATATTTGCATCGGAAAATTAAAATAAAAAATAAAAAATTCAAACCTAACCGACTGCCTGACTGAGCCCACCTGACAGGCTGCCCTAGCAAGCCTGACTGCTGCCCGCCCACCTGACGGGCTACCCATGCCTAACTGGACTGCCCGTACCACATGACCTGCCCGGGATTCGATCCCAGTCCTATTCTCTTGCAAACCAGCTCATTCTCCACACGATCGTGGAGTAAAAATACAACAAAACACTTTGTATATATATTATAATTTATCTCGCGGTGGATTTGCTGCGATGGAAAATTCTGCCGCTAATCCGTCATAAATTTGTCATCATTTTCTACAAAAAATAATCCGCCGCGAATCCGTAACTTTAGTGTAGTGTATTTTTTAATTTTAAACAACCAAGTCTATCTTGTATATATTTAATGCTAACGACTACATGATTTTAAAAGTGCATAGGTCGGTCTAGTTGACCATCCTTTCAAATTTTAATGGTAAGACGAGAAATTAGCCAACTTAACCTTCGGCAATATTTCATTTATGAATTCCATGCATTCTTTAGATTTGACCCGGTACTACCTTATCGCTATTTTTCATCTCAAATATAGAATTTTAGGTTGATATTCTTCTAAGTTATGTCATAAGTCCTCTCCCCTTAGTTATTTTTTGAATGTTGAGTTATTGAAATATAAAATTTTTTAAATAAAATTTGTCAACTTGAACATTAAATCAAACCGCAAAATGTGAAGCCAAATATAGAAGAGTATTCTTTCCTTCAAGTCTCTCAAAATAAATTACTCCTATATTTCCTCCTCTAAATTCCTCACAAAATCAATTCCAAGTTAGCTCAATCATCATTTGAAAATTTCAAGATTAAATCTTTTAAAATAAAATCTTTAAAAGCATATGGAAATTTAAATAACTATTTTAATAAAAAATGTAATTATCCATTGAAGCTATCCCTTATAAAATCGTGCACCCTAAAATAAAATAATCACATTCAATCAAATAAATTAAGCAGGAGAAAATCTCTACGAACATAAGAATTTTAAATTTTCATTATAGTAAAGATATCATATCTTTCAAGATAATATATTATTTTTTGTCATATTCAATCATAAAATATTTTCAATTTTTTTGAGAAAAATTTTCAATCCCAAAAGCTCCTAAAGAGCCTTTCCATGATGAGAGATAGATCAACCTAGCCTAAAATTTTGATCTCTATATTAAAAAGAATAATAAAATTAGAAATTAGATATGTTATCTAATGTAAAATTGAGTTTTGTCAACACTCTCCCCACACATAAATAAAATATGTTGGAGCACTTGAAATATTACTTTCTCTTCTATAATGCCCTAAGATCAAATTTTGGAAGACATTCCTATTTTTATTTCTTCATTAACGAAGCTGAGCCTCTTTGAATATATCATTATAAATCAATCCAGTGCAAGCAATTAAAATTATATACGTCAAAATATATAACTATATTTTTTCCTCAATTTTTATATGTAATAGTCAAGAGTTCAATCCATTCATTCATCAGTTTATCTTTTAGCTCTTGACTATAAAATATTAAAACTAAAGGAAATGTAAAAACAAAAAAAAAACATAAATCTCAAATATGTCCTCACTCCACTGGATCTTAACCCCTCCTGAAAGATATGCAAAATCACAAAGTGAGCTCAGAGCTCAGTAAGCTACCAAAACTTACAATAGAAATCAATGTAATATAATATAAAAAACATGCATGTAATCATTAAGGATCAATTTATATTTATGTAAATCCTAACACACACACAAACACACACACCACAGATATATATATATATATATATAATAAATATATTATATATATATATATATATATATATATATATATATATATATATATATATTCTCAAAAAATTATCTTGATCAAGCACGAATCTCGAGGCAAAACTGAACCAGAAACTTCAAAAATTCAATATGGGAGCTCCCAAACTCCGATTTCAGAGAGCTTATAGTCAAACTGAGCATCACGGAAATACAAACCCAACGACACCAAATTCAACTCTTTCTGAGCCGAAATGAGCCCAAATCAAGCACCTGAAGTGTTGTTGGAAAACTCATACTGCAATTTGAGTTACCAAACGGTATTTGATTTTAACAAGCTTATAATCGAATCGAAGGGCTCAACGAGATGAATCCAACGAGCCCAAGATCACTGAATTCTGACATCGTTAAGATCTTCAAATGTCTACGAATGGTGCACGATCAAGAGATTCAATATCGACCGTCCATTCAACCACTCCCTATTTGCCCTTGATCTCAAACCTATTTACGAGTTATGCCACTCCAGAAAATCTATAAATAGACCCCTCATTTCTCATGAGAGGGGAACGAAAGCAAGAAGAAGAAGAGATGAAGAAGAGAAGAAGAAGAGAAGGATAAGGAGAATCAGCTCATCCTCGACCACCATCGAAGAATCAGCTCATTCGACCACTGCCAAATATTCAGGTGATGCTGGAACTCTGCACAACTTTATAACTGAATTTCAATTCAGAAGAAACTCATTATAATCTGATCGCCTAACTTGTGGGACGAATCAGCCTCTTGTATCTCAAACAACACTAGTTGAACTTTTCAACTGGGCGTGGCCCCGTGGTTTTTCCCCTTTTCAGGGTTTTCCACGTAAAAATCATGGTGTTCTTTTATCTTCTATTTGTGTGTGCTAGATATTCATGCAACGCTCAGACAAAAATTTTCTAACTCTATTAATCATAGACGAAAATTTTGTAACAATTTGACGTCATCTGTGGGAACCACTATCCCACTACTTCAAGTATTACTACGATAGTAATAGGCACAACAGTCATATCGTTGGAGCTTCTCGCTCTAACTCACATCTGTCCAGAAGTCAGTCTATTAATCATAGACGCCCGATGTCTGCCTCTTTTCATCCTGTGGGGCAGAATGTTGCCGGAGAAGGAATCTCGGGACCTTCTTTAGAAGAGAGAATCCAAAAGATGGAAGAATCTCAGAATGAGATCCTTCAACTCCTGCGAGAAAATCAGCAACCAACACTGGCACAACAGGAGGAAATTCTTCTCCCTCAGGATCCACTACGGGTTGAAGATGTTCAATTCGAACATCTTCAAACAGAGATTCATCTTTCTCTATCAAGAAGACATCCGCAGTCACGACAGGATAACGAACTTGCTGATATAGCAAGTTCTACACATCCTTCACCCTCAACTCGGCAGTCTCGCGTTCTCCCAAATCTCCCAGAAGACTTAGCCCAACCACACATTGCTGAACTCCCTAACAATGCACTGTGGCATGATCTACGAAGGTTGGTACATGAAGAGTTCCCCCAAGGGGATGTGAGGCAAACTCTCCGACAAAGGGACTTCCAAGAGTCATCACCTCTAATTGAAGCCATTCTTCAGCATCCCATTCCGATTGGATTCAAAGTACTCAGCATCGAGTCTTACGATGGAACGTCCGACCGTATGAGCATATTGACCACTACAGAACCATCATGCATATTCAGCGAGCCTCGGACGTACTCCTCTATCAGGTCTTTTCTGTCACTCTTAAAGGACAGGCTCAAACGGGGTTCTATGCACCTCCGTCCGGGATGATCCCCTCATTTGTCAAATTGGTTAAAGCTTTCATCGAACAGTTCGTAGCCAATCGAAGAATAGCTAAAGACTCTTCTCATCTCTCTGGGATCTGTCAGAATGAAGGAGAATCATTAAAGGTGTATTTTCAATAATTTTTCACTGAAGCTCGACAAATTTCAGGAGTAGATCCTGAACTCTTGAGAGGAGTCTTTCTTAGAGGCCTTCGCCTTGGCCCCTTTTACTCAGCACTCATGCGTGACACCATTCCTTTATATGTCAATTTGATTCATCATGTAGAAGCTCAAATCTTGGCAAACGAAGCTATAAATGCTCATAGAAAATAGTTTGAGCAAACTAATGGAAAGCGCAAGGGTGCACCAGGGACGGATAATTCATCCTCACGACGAAAGAAGCAAGGGAAGAACAATCTACCACCTAGACCTCCATTGCCACGACGAGAACCTCGACAGGAGGAGTACACTCCACTCAATACATCTCAAGAAAATGTATTAATGGCTATCCAAGATCATGATACAGTGAAATGGCCGCATCCTTTGAAGCCAAACACAGGAAATCAAGATCAGTACTGCCACTTTCATCGAAGCCTGTAGACAACTCAAGGAGGAGATTGAAAGGCTTATCCGTCAAGGCTATCTTCGACAATTTATTCGAGATTCACCTACCTGAGAGGAAACTCGTCCCGCTGGGGGCCAAAATCAATAACCAAGGCCACCGGTGAATAATCGAATAATAGTTGGTGAAATCGAGACAATCGTTGGAGACCCCTTATTATCTGACCAAGTCTTTTTAGCTGTAAATGAAAATTTAACTCCAAAGAAGGCTCGTATAAATCACTCTATCACCTTTGACGATTCTGATCTGGAGAGAGTAAAAACCCCTCATCAAGATCCGCTTGTTATCAATGCAGGCATAGATGACTCATGTTACAATGTCAAAAGAATTCTTATGGACAATGAAAGATCCGTAGATGTCCTGTTCTATTCCACTTTTCTCAATATGGGTCTCTCAAGAGAAAAGCTTCAACCTGTTGCAGGTCCATTATATAGATTTGATATTCGACCTGTAAGAGCAGAAGGGATAATCTGTCTCCCAGTCATACTTGGAGAATTTCCCCGACAGTCTACACACTCCATTTAGTTCATCATTGTAAAGTCAGAATCAGCTTACAATGCTATCTTTGGGAGGCCCCTCCAGTCGATTTTTTGGATTGTTACCTCTATCCCTCACCTCAAACTGAAGTTTCATACCCAGACAGAAGTTAGTGTGGTATGCGTAGATCAATAAATAGCACAAACTTACTATCTTAGACAGGTCAAGTCACGTCCAACAATTACCTTGAGTATCGAGGACTTTGATCTCCAGAATGAGGATATTCCTCAAAGAGCTTCCCCTGTAGAAGACCTTAATGTTGTATCTATCTCTGAAGAACATCCTTCAAGGAAGGTGCAGATTGAATCACTTCTCTCAAACAACGAGAAGAAAAAAATTACAGATTTTCTACGAGAAAATCAGAATATTTTCGCGTGGAGTCCGACAGATATGCCCGGAATTGACACTGAAGTGATTGTACACTTCCTCAAAATCAATCTGGTATGCAAACCTATCATCCAGAAGAAATAAAATTTTGCACCAGATCATCAGCAATTAATCAAATAAGAAGTGGATAAACTCTTGGAAGTCAGGTTCATACGAGAGGTGCACTATCCTACTTGGCTGGCAAATGATGTCATGGAGCGGAAGGGGAGTGGAGCGTGGAGAATGTGTATAGATTATATAGATCTCAATAAAGCCTGCTCGAAAGACAACTTTTCGCTTCCTTATATTGACCAATTAGTCGATACCACATCTGGACATCAGATGTTGAGCTTTATGGATGCCTACTCTGTCTATAATCAAATAAAGATGAATCCTGCTGATGAAAAAAGCGACATCTTTTCAAACAGATAGAGGGTTATATTGTTATTGGGTGATGCCCTTCGGGCTCAAGAATGCTGGAGCAACTTATCAACGCCTCATGAATAAGGTTTTCAAAACCCTTATTAGACGTAACATGGAGATGTACGTAGATGACATGTTGGTAAAGAGTCTTAAAAAATCTCAACATATCTCTGACTTGGAGCAGTGCTTCCATTTGTTGAGATATTATAATATTCGGCTCAACCCTACCAAATGCGCCTTTGGAGTTACTTCTGAAAAAATTTTGGGGTTTATGGTAACCCACCGAGGAATCAAAGCTAATCCCAAAAAGATCAAGGTGTTAAGAGATATGGTTCCACCTAAGAACATCAAGGAGGTCCAAAAGCTAAATGGGAGAATTACAGCATTTTCTCATTTCCTAGCACGTTCAGGAAATAAGTATCTACCTTTCTTCAAAGTGTTCAGAGTCGCTCGCAACTCTAGGTTCCAATGGACAGATGAATGCCAAGAAGTTTTTGAATAGCTATGAAAGTATTTGGCATCCCCGCTGCTACTTTCTAAACCAACGCCTAGAGAAAAGTTATATTTAGACATAGTTGTTTCTGCCCAAGCCATCAGTTCAGTCTTGGTACGAGAAGAGAATGATGTACAATGTCCCATCTATTATGTCAGTAAAATTTTATCTGAAATAGAGGGATGTTATCCCCTAGCGGATAAGATAGTATTAGCGTTAATTTATTCCGCTAGAAAATTACACCCTTACTTTCAAGCCCACTCAATTGGGGTTTACACAAATCTGCTGCTAAAAAGTATTCTGAAGAAGCTAGAAGCATCGAGTAGGCTAGTTAAGTGGTCTGTATAGCTGGGAGAATTCGACATCCACTACTTACCTAGGCCTGATATCAAATCTCAAGCACTTGCAGATTTTGTAGTTGAATGCACCGTCCAAGTATCCGATGTTCAACCGAGTACTTTGTCCTCCCCTCCATGTTGGACGTTGTATGTCGATAGAGCTTCTGGAAGTTTCAGCACTAGGGCTGGGATTTTAAGCAGCAAATTTTACCATTATTGAAGGTGAGTTGTATAAGCGCGCCATCACCGGACCATATCTCAAATGTCTCCTGCCTTTAGAAGCTGATTACGTACTTCGAGAAGTTCATTTAGGAGTTTGTGGAGAACATTTTGAAGGAAGAGCATTGACTTACAAGATCATGACACAAGGATTCTATTGGCCTATAATGAAATAAGACGCACTTGACTTTACACAAAAGTGCGAAAACTGCCAGTTGCATTCCAATCTCACCCATACACCTGCTCTAGAACTCACATCACTTCAGAGCCCTTGGCCTTTTGCCCATAGGGGAATTAATATAATGGGACCCTTCCCTATAGCCACGGGACAACAAAAATTCATCATCCTGGTTGTAAATTATTTCACTAAGTGGGTGGAAGTAGAACTCTTGGCAAAAATTATCGAAGCAAATGCCAAACAATTCTTGTGGAAGAATATAATCTATCGCTTCGACGTCCCTGCAAGAGTCATCACTAACAACGGGACTCAGTTTACTGGGAAGATTTTTACATCCTTTTGTAAAGATTTTCATATTCAACTCCTCCACACAGCTGTCGCCCATCCTCAAGCTAATGAGCAAACAGAGGTTACAAATCAAATAATTCTTAAAGACACGTCTAGGGAAGGCTTGGGGGGGGGGGCAATGGGCTGAAGAACTCCCAAATGTTCTTTGGGCTTATCGGACCACTGCTAGGACTCCTATAGGAGAAACCCCATATAACCTCTATTTCGGTACAGAAGCAGTCATACCAGTTGATATTGGAGTCCCGAGCAACAGAGTCCAAACTTTTGACTTCAATGATGATGAGAGGTTCAGGACAAATTTAGATCTCCTCCCTAAAGTATGAGATGAAGCCTCACTCAGAACCGCTGCATACCACCAGCGAATTGCTCGTCACTATAATCGGAGAGTGAAATCTCGACCCATCTCCATTGGAGACTTAGTTCTGCGAAGCATCGAAGCTGCTGGAAAGGGACCTCAGTGCAATAAGCTCTCCCCCATCTGGGAATGTCCTTACTTGGTGGTAGCTATAATCAAGCCTGGAACCTTCAAACTAAAGTATGCTAGTGGAAAAATGCTCCCCCAAACTTGGAATGTGGGCAACCTTCATAAGTACTATCAGTAGAAATTGATACTACTATCTGTTTTGTGTGATGTTGTTCATAGTATTTGTCTTATTTTATGTCCTCTCAAGTAGTTGTGCTTTGTATCTTTCAAGTTTTTCGTGCATCCTGTGTGTTGATTATCGAAGAATGCTTTTTCTATATCCCTAAGTTTTACTAGAAAATTATTATACTGTCTTATATAATATAGTAATGTAATATTCACTTTGTTGTGATACCATCTCTTCACCTCAAACACTTTTTTCCATGATTCGAGAAATACACAATTTACATTGTATCTCAATCACTAAACGATCAATCCCAGGGGGATTCGATCAGACCTCTTCCATATAGGTTAAAATCATAAAGCAAATGATTTGATTAACAACCTCAGATAGATCGGGGTATCCAAGGAGGATATCTCTCGCAATCACTTAAGTCAGAAAAGGCTGCCAAAATATTTCTCATTGAAATAAAAGTTGAATCAATTTCATATGCATGTGAAAAAGAGATCAATATCTTTTTTATAACTCACTGAAACATCAAATCAATCATACGAAAATATCAAACACCAGAAACACACATATAATCACCACAAAGAAAACAAAAGTGATACAGACAACATCAGAATAATCCTACAGGATATCAAGATCATCCTCGTCTTCATCCAAAGAAAGAAAATGCTGCAACACACTCTCCAACTCTTCACCACCAGAGTCTGAAGAAGGATCACCAGAAGCCTGGCTGGGAGTCAACCCCTCAATCTCCCATCCGTTCTTACACTGCACTGCACGAACACCCTTCATGAAACCTTTGATGAAGCCATCTTCTATAATCTCTACCTCTAAAGCCTTCACCTCTACATCATAAATATGATCGCGAGCTTCCTGAACTTAGTCCTCAACAATTATCTTGAAGGCATAAGATTTCTTGAATTCTTCTACGGCTGCAGACGGTGACAGCCGAGCTTCCTTCTCTGACAACATATTCAGGAGCTTCTTATTCTCGGCTTCAAGGATTTGCTGATCTTTCAATTGTTGGTTGTTCATCGCATGTGCCTCCACCAACTGTATATGTAAACGATCCATCCGCTCATTCTAGGAGGAGGCTGAAGTGATCTTGTTTGCCAATTCTGCTCTACACTATTCAAGTTGATCCTCCACCATCTTCATCTCCTTCACTTTACCATCATATTTTTTCTTATATTACCCCTGAAGGTATTTAACCTTCATGAATTCATCATTCCAGTCATCCAAAGTTTTATTCACCTCAAGTTGCTGTTCCAAATGAAATAACAAGTGAGAAATATATCCCTGAAAATGTATATATATATATATACAAGGGAAAAGGAGAGAGGATGAACTCACCAACTCATCGGCTCGTCGGCGATCAATGCACTTATGTTTCAAAATATCCTCTGGAATGTATATCTTGGACGGAGAGAAACGAGGACCTTTGTTGGCAACTGTCAAAACTTCATCCGACTTTTTCTTATTTGACGCCTACAAATCTCCCTCACTCTCTGGTCGCTTGGATTGACCTTTTTGGTTCTCTAGAACTTTCATATATTTCTTTAATATCTGTGCATGCGATCTCCCTGCTTGAGTGATAATCCCACCTTGAATAAGTATTCTTCGTCTATGTATCTGCTCAAATAATGCACCTCATAACGGAGGGCGTCAATGTTAGGAAGCTTCAGAATCCTCAATAAATCTTCCGCTCCAATGTGAAGGGGGATGGGCAACTCCTTCAACTTTCCCCATTTTTCTTGAAGGCTCCAATCATTTTGCATAAAAAAGAAGTCGCTAATCCAGTCTTTCGACGGGTCCCGGGTGCAAATATCCAACCACTTGGATATGAAGGAGATACGACCCTACGTATCACTAAAGAGACTCCCCATCCGAGAAAGACAATATGAAGACAACACAACTCTGCGGTCTATGAAAAGCACAATCAGACTCATTACGATCGACATGGCCCTGTAGGAAAATTGAGATAAACTCACTCCACAGATCGTCAGAATGTCAATCAATTCAGGAGGTGGTGGAAATCGCAGCTCGCTCGCAAACTGAATTCATACACCGTCACATATCCTGGGGGAGGAAAGTAAGCACGATCAGATCTCACCGGCACTTTCATCACCAGATCGTTAGGAAAATAGAATTTTTTCCTAAAAGAAATGAAGGAATCATCAGTGATGGTGGAGATAACATCATCAATCTTCAATGCCTTGTGGATCTTCTTAGCGCCCTCGGATCGGTCGTTAAGACGATCTTCTTTGGCGGGAGGATTTTTTGTGGATGCGTGATCACCAATTCCAACTTCTGTACTAAAGAGGGGCGCAAATCTGAGTAGGGAAAATCACCTACAAAAGATAGCTGAAAACCTCTATAGTAGGAAGAAAAATGGGTGAGAAAGAAAGAGGAACAGGAGAAGTCTCCAACTTCTGTACTAAAGAGGGGCGCAAATCTGAGTAGGGAAAATCACCTATGAAAGATACTGAAAACCTCTAGAGTAGGAAGAAAAATTGAAGAGAAAGGAAGAAAAAAAGAAGAAATCTCCAACCTCATTACAAGAGGAGGGGCGCTAAGTCGAGTAGGGAAAATCAACTACTCAAAAATAGCGAAAAGCTAGAGAGAGAAGAAGAGAAGGTGCAATTTTTCTAAAGGCCTTACGGGCCTATTTATAGTCTTCAAAGGAGAAGAGGACAGTTTTTAGCATTTTTCGAAATTCTAAAATTTTCTTAATCTTTCTGAATTTTTTGGAATTTTTTGAGATTTGATAGGAATTTTTACAAGCCCAAAAAATACATTTTTTTGCAGGTGGGGCCCGCTTAAGTCAGTGGCAGCGAACCGCCACCCGAAACCCGCGCCAATCCGCGGGCGCAACACACGCATCGTGGAGGCCAGCCGCAGCAGCGCGTGAAACACGCGTGGCTGGCCGGAGCAGCTGCAGCCCGCGGCAGCACCGCGAGGGCGCAGGCCAAGCGCAGGCGCGATCCAGTCCAAGAGCGGGAGCGCGGTCCAGCCCAGGCGGCGCGCTGGCATATGCGGCCGCAGCAATCGGGCACAGCCGCGATTCATTCCGGGTTCATTTTTTGCCCTGGAAAGACTAAATCAGACATTTTTGGGGTCCCCGAGACCTTTTTTTGACATTCCAGACTCAATTTCGGCACCTTTATAGCCATCCGGAGCTCCTACACACAAGATTAATTCTGACTCACGCGAAAAAAATTCCCAAAAATTTATGACACGTATTTTCGGACTCCTAGAGCTATGACGTCCAAAAATAGGGGGGAAACTGATATATTCTCAAAAAATTATCTTGATCAAGCACGAATCTCGAGGCAAAATTGAACATGAAACTTAAAAAATTAGATCTGGGAGCTCCCGAACTCCGATTTTAGTGAGCTTATAGTCAAACTGAGCATCTTGGAAATACGAACCCAACGACACCAAATTCAACTAGATTTGAGCCCAAATGAGCCCAAATCAATCACCCAAAGTGCTGTTGGAAAGCTCATACTGCAATTTGAGTTACCAAACGATCTCTGGTTTTAACGAGCTTATAGTCGAATCGAAAGGATCGACGAGACGAGTCCAACGAGCCCAAGATCACCTAATTCTGACATCATTAAGACCTTCAAATGTCTAACGAACGGTGCATGATCAAGGGATTCAATATCGACCGTCCATTCGACTACTCCCTATTTGCCCTTGATCTCACGCCTATTTACGAGCTATCCCACTCTAAAAAATCTATAAATAGAACTCTCATTTCTCATGAGAGGGGACCGAAAGAAAGAAGAAGAAGGAGAATTAGCTCCTCCTCGACCAAAGCCGGAGTTCCTTCCGCCGCCTAAATAATGTCGGAATTCTGCCGGATATTCAGGTGACGCCGGAACTCTGCACAACTTTGTAAGCGAATTTCAATTCAGAAGAAACTCATTGTAATATGATCGTCCTAACTTGTGGGACGAATCAGCCTCTTGTATCTCAAACGACACTAGTGGAACTTTTCAACTGGGCGTGACCCCGTGGTTTTTTCCCTTTTCAGGGTTTTCCACGTAAAAATCCTGATGTTCTTTTATCTTCTATTTGTGTGTGCTAGATATTCGTGCAACGCTCAGACGAAAATTTTCTTATATATATATATGATTGATTGTTTTCTTGTTAATGATGTGTTTGTCGTGATATATGTATATATATATATATATATATATGAATCATTTTTCTCTTTTTTGCATTCTATTGAGAGTCAAATTTTAATTTAAATCTAATAAAGAGAAGCCATTTCTAAAATTTTGTAACAAAAATTTTTTATGTCTTTGATTTCTACCACTTAACATAAGCGAGATCCAAAACATCTAATTCCTAACCAGGACATCAAAAAGACATTGTTTTATCTGACCAAATCATCTAAGAAGACTCTCCGTAATCTTATTTTTCCACAAGAGCTACTCCAACCTTTCACATATATGCTAATTTCATATTCTATCTTTAAGAGTAAAATCACTCATCCACCTGAGAACCCTTATCACTACAGCACTTATATCTAAAAATAAATAAAAAAATAAAAAAAAACAAGCAACCTTAGATAGCAACCTTTTATAGTGTTTATTATTATTATTATTATTATTATTATTAACCTTTTCTAGTGTTATCCGTCAATATAAACCATGTGCTTGACATAAATATTAAAGAACACTGATAAATGCCTGCCAACACACTACACTAAGGCTTCGTTTGGGACGGTTTTTTTATTACTTTTTAAAATGAAATTTTAGTTAAAAATTTTTAATTTTTATATTAAAACTCCATTTTAAAAAATAATAAAAAATCCATTCCAAAGGAAACCTAAAGCTTTCTTCGGGACAGTTCAACCTTTTTTTCTGCTTTGTTTTTACATTTCTTCTCAACAACAGTTTCAAAAGAATTTTTTTTCTCTAAAAAAAAAATTTAAGGCAACATTTTGAATAAGCTTTCATCCAAACACAGTACTTTTTACTGTTTTTCTTATCACGAAAATAATCAACAACTATTCCAAACAAACCGAACATGACGTGCATTCACCAAATGGGGGTATAGACAACCAAATTATTTAACTCTTTGAATGCTAAAAAAGACGTCTAGTACCCTGCAAATAGAAGTGGAACATTAATCTAAATCTCCAAAAGAATTAAAGAGAAAGAAGAATACACTAAATTACTTCCAACGAACATCATCTCTCTATTAATTCGAACATAATTTAAAACTCCAAATGAATTTAAAAGAAAGAAGAATACACTAAATTACTGCCAACAAACATCATCTATCTATAAATTCGAACATAATTTGCAATTCTAGTTAGCCATCTCACTTTACAAACAAAACGTTCAATGTGTCTCAAAACATCCCTATTTGTGTATATCCTCCTACATTTTACCTATTAATCCCAAACTGGGCTTTCTGTAAGTCTAAATAATTTTAACCTAAAAAACTTTTACTCTGAATCCTTACGTAAAAGCAATAAACTACAGCCCTTAGACATAATAGATTGTTTCATGAGCTTCTCCTACTGTAGCTAGCGCCGTATGCATTGGTGATCTGAAAGGCGCCATCCTATTCATCCTGTATTAAGTCAAACAAACTATAGTCAGTTCCGCACTAAGAACAAATGACATTTCTACAAGTGTCAAATAAGTCACTCGAATATGAAAAAACAAAATGAAATGAATCAGAACAAGCAGAAGGAAAAACACTTCCGATTAATTTATGAAGTATAATAGCAGCTTACGTTAGATAATTACAATGATCTTTGAATTGTACTAAACCGCACTAGCAATAAAGTTCTTTGCATCATTGTAACAATCGAGTAAGCAAAGCTAGCTCTGATAAGAGAAGCCCAAGTGTAAAAGTTGGAATTAGCTTCTCTTATTCATAAAGGTGGCCGAAAAGGTGCTCTATAAATTCAATACTTCATTTAAAAAATAAAAAAACTTTTTAAAATTATGTCCTTCCATAAGCAATTCAGCAATTTTTACTCAAATAAAGGCTGCCTAAAAGCCCAACCAAACACACCCAAAGCGCACCAATTGTGATGAACATGAATCTAAACCATGCGGCACAGAAATTCTTCCATAACTAATTAAGTAACGCTACAATAATCAAATAAATCCTAACTTAGGCTTCATGTTATCGAGCATTTTATCTACTTTGTGTTTAAAAAGAGTAATGCTAACTTTCACCTTCTCAAATAGAACCACAAAAATTTTGAGATTTATAGATTGTATTGCATTTACTTGGGTAATGCTTATATAGCCTCTATAAAATAATAAAGCAACTTTTATATATTAAGTTTCAACTGACAAAATAGGAAAACATAAACGTTTCAAATGAAGCCATTGTTTTCGTCTTGTTCACTTCTGTGAGTAAGTTATGAAGAGTGGGTGACCTATCCACATAAATCATAGATGCAAAATTAAAAAAAAAAAAAAATTAAGAGGAATTTATTTGGGGAGTGAATCATTACTCTTTCTTTTTTTTTTTAGGGGACATTTAGGCCATTTAAGGCAAACTCACACACACAACGCATACACAAAGACTCGAATCCAAAACCTCTTAGTTGGAAGCATAAGCTCTCAACCAACAATCCAAGTTGAGCTGAGTATCATTACTCTTTCCAAAGAACATATCCTTGATTTCATTTAATGAAGAAATAAAATAAGACTGATAAAAGCAAATATCGACAAATAGGTTACCTTTTTGTCGGCCATCATCGCCCAACAATCCCTGCTCCATTATCGCCGCCTTCTCCCACATCTTCTCCATGTAATCTTTTCAGCTCTGGATGTCCATACCGAGATACAGCAACCGCGTAGCATCCTATCACATAGACAAAAACCAGGAAAACGAGGGAAAAAAGCTGTATATTGGCCAGGAACTGTCCTCGAACCTGACTGTCTCGTGTGATGCAATTGATGTCGTTGTCGTCTAGTCGGCATCCCCTCGGCATCATGGGTCCATAAAGAGTGAAAGCGGTTTGGTAGAACCAGAGGCCCTGTAGAGTGATGCAGACGCCGCTTGAGAAGTCGACGGCAAGATTTTCAGGGAGGAGGGAGCCAGCGATGCCGGAGGCGATGCAGAGGCCGATAAGGATGACGAGGATGAGGTGGTAATAGCCTTCGAGACCTGTGTGGGCTGTCGAGTGGAAGTAGAAAAGGAGGTACTCCGCGGTGAAGGCTGCCGAAGCTAGAAGGCAGAGAGCGCCCTCCGGCAAGGCAAGCCAACTGAAAAAGTGGAAGATTAAAACGTTCTTTTTAATTTATAGGTAAAAGCTAAAAAAACGAAAGGCAAAAGAATCATTTTACTAATTCAGACAGGTTTGCATAAAATCATTATACTTTAATTTTGATATGAATTGCACCAAGACTTTATTTAGACGGTCTTTGGTTGCAACTTGCAAGTATTCCAAATGCAAATCAACGTTTTAAATGTTTTGATATTTGATTGAAATAAAAGCAAACACAATTTAAAATTTTAATATAAATATATTATCTTTCAACTGGGCTATATCATAAATATTTAAAATTAAGATGCTGATTTTGAAAAAATCCTTGAATTGATCCATGTTTTTTTTTTATCAAATTCAGTGGCACACATGAAATTGTGGTGAATATAAAATGATGCACATCCGACTAGTGGTAGGCAATAATTGGGCTATATTTGACTTTGTTTAGGCATATAATTTATTCTATTCTTACACATTATGAATATGTTAATTGATTCTCATCGCAACAATATGAATCAGACAAATTGCGATATGCAGAACATCATGCCATCTACCTATCTATTAAAGGGACACGAAATATATCTATTATTGATCATATTAAAAAGAATAATATTAGTTTAAACATGTTATGACAGAACATATTGGTTCGTAGTTGAAGTAAGCAATAACAAAATAATCTATGTTTTTAGGTATACCCAGGCATTTCATATTTTTAAAAAATTAAGAAAAATAAAGTTGAACATTACGTGTAATGACTTTTATTTACTCAATAGTCAGTAGTCACATATACATAGCTCATCTTAGTCTATTAGTTGGGAGCTTAGACAATCAACTAAGAGGTCTTTGATTTGAGTCTTGTGTATGTGATGTTTGTGTAAATCTGTCTTAATTGACTTAAATATCCCACAAAAAATAGTCACATGTTTTTACTACGATGAAGGTATATACATATTAAACTAAATAAATAGAAAAAATTTTAAATTGAACTGTTAAATTATTTATGATGAATTACATTTGTTTTAAGATGACTAGGTTTTTTTGTATTAAGAAATATTAAATACATAATAAAAATTAAATCAATATTATTTCTAAGTAATAATATATAAGAAAATCAAATAAAAACGAGAAAATAGCAATGATCCAAGATGGGTTTTAAAGCAAAACAATTAAAATAATTTCAAAATAGAAGCATAAAGTTAAGTGTTCCAGAGATGAGAATGCTCATGTAAATAAGTAGCTTCATTTGTAGACAACATAGGAAATGAGTAGGTTGTCATAACTCTAGTGGTAGAAAGGATTAAAAAGAGTTGCCTTAACTGGTTTGGAGACATAAAACATCTGCTTTTTGATAACTCTTTTAGGAGATTAGATGTATTAAATTTGGGTTATATAAAGAAATGTAGAGATAAACTTAAAAATATTTGACTAGAAAATATTAGAAATGACATTTTTTATTAAATTTAAATAAGAATTTGACTTTTAATATGACACAATGAAAAAAAATGATTCATGTAGTGTAAATCCCAAACATTATGATATAAAGGCTTGATGTTGTTGTTGTTTTTTTTTTTTTTTGAACAAACAACCATAATATTAAAACTAATAAAAAGAGGTTACAACATTTGGATCAGGAAAAACAGGAATAAAGTAAAAAGCAATAAAAAACTACAGACACAATAACATAGAGATTAAAATCCCATAGGAGGGCTCAGTAGGATGTCGAGGCTCCCAGCAATAAAAGCGCAAGGACCATCCAGAAATGATGAGAACCACCAATGGTTGCCACAAGGTAGCCAACGAGGACACGAGCCCCAGCAACATCACAGCCCTGCAACCTCCAATAAAAAACAAAGCAATCCAACCAATCGCAACAAACACACAAAGTTGGAAAAGAATTGTCTTTCTCTACCACCTCTCTTCCAAAGTTTCTCACGAGGACATACCGTAAATGGTCTATCACGAACCATTTTGAGTTCATTACCAGAGTCTGAATATGACTCAGAATCAGATTCATATTCAGACGAAAAGTGCAACCAATCACCATGAGACTTGACATCCAATCCAGTAGAAACACCTGTTACTGGAACATTAACCAAATTCATAGAACTGTCCACATCCGAAATAATTGTCTGAACACACAAATTTGGTTCATCATTCATTACACTAACCCGAGGCCGACCCAAGTCTTCCACAACACCCAATACAGGCGAACCATCAGAAATAGTCTCAGCATTAACAGGAACAGAAACCAATTCCGTCACCAAATCAATAGCCGAAAAATCCTCAACCACAACCGTAGGGCCAACACCATCTAGCACACACGAAGGGATAAAAGGAATAGCATCCGGAGACAAAAGAGTATCAGCAGAAATGACACCAGCATCACCCTTAACAACAGGGGAAACCGACGGTGACACGACTGAGGGTAAAATAGCGGTTTCAGAAGCAATGTTAGCATTCTCACAACCCACAGTATCACAGGAAATAATAATAGGAGAACAAATCTGAGAAGAACCCCCACTAACTTTAAAAACCTGAGGAACAGGAGGAGCAATAACCTTACCATCTTCCTTTAAAATATCAACAACATTTCGAACACCCAATCTCCCACCCTCCCCCAACGAAGAAGAAGGCAAAAGATAAGGATGGAGAATTGTGCAACCCGCTTTAGAATGCCCCAAAGAGGAGCAGTGCCCACAGTATTCCGGGAAATCTTCGAAAATCACAGACTGAACATAACCTAAGTTTTCCGGGCCAATCCAAATTTTATCAGGAAAAGTTTTAGACACATCTAGCTCCACCAAAACTCTCGCAACTGAAGGCCGGGAACCCGTAGAAGTAGCGTTATCAATTTTTAAGGGATTACCAAAAACCCTACCCAATCCATGTAAAATATGCGACGCAAATATATGGGGCCTAAGATTTGAAAAAGAAATCCAGATGGGAACAACAGGAGATTCGGTTTCCACATCTAGAGTAGGAGACCACTTAAACAATTTCATGAAACAATTGTTAACGAAATAGGATCTATGAGCGAAAACCCTACAATAATCTAAATCATTGAAAAGCTTTATCAATACATTCCGCTTGTTAAGCACAGTGACAGAAACATCACCCTTCAGTTTAAGATTAAAGAAAAAATTTCGAATAGCATCCAAAGAAGGACGACGAGTAGGAAACTTTCCGACAAGGGCAAACTTAAACGGAGCGGCTAAGGCTTCTATTTCCAACTCCGAAATCCACAAAGATGGCATGCCTCTAAAAGAAGAGACCTTAAGCTCAGGAAACACCACAGAAAAAGATGAAGAACCAGACAACGCTTCTTTAAACGAGAGAGGCGAAGAACCGGGTAAAAAATCAGGATCACGAAGACGAGAAGAAGCCATGAAAACAGAAACGCAAGAGCAAAAGGAGGAAAAAACTTCCCTGACGCTTGAAAAGGAACGCCGAGCGGAGGAGCCGCCAGAAGGGATTAGGGCGAAGCCCTAAATCCCAGAGCTCGAGGGAGAGGAGATGAGCTTATTTGTTTCTAGCATTGAAAACTTATTATTTTTATAAAGGCTTGATGTTGTTGTTATATATATATATATATATATATATATAAAATAAAAGATGTTGTTGTGGTTGTTTTTGTTGTTGTGGTTGTTTTTGTTGTTGTTGTTATTATGGATAAAATTTAGTCAAAATAGGTCTCAAAATATTGAATTTTGATTTTATATGAGTGCAATGTATAGATAATTAAATAAATTTGTATTGAACTCATCTCAATGCAAGTCCAATGAAATTGAAATCCGTCTCAAATATGATTTAATTGCATATCCTAATCGATTTTTTTTTACATTTGTTTTCTCCATACTTTATCTTTTTGTCACAATTCTTTGATTCTTGATCAATAGCTGAAAAATATTCTTGAAATTTCATAATATATTAATCTCAAAATAAATCTGAATGTCAATTCGTTTATCACGAAAAGTTTCGAGACTAATAACCCAGAATAGCGCAGCAATTTTGATTTTCAACGGGGCAAAGAGCGAGAATATCTCTTTGCCTGTTTGGTTTGACGGAATTCAAATACAGGGAATGAAACTGGAAAGGGAATGAAACTAGAAAGGAAATGAAAATGTTAAAATAAGTGACATGAAATTAATTTTCGACTACTTATCCTATTGAGGAAAATTGAGTTGAAAATATTTTTTGATTTATAAAAAAATTACGTATCACAATGATTTTTGGATGATTTTTTTCCTGTCTTACACTAGAGTTAAATAGATAATTATTAATGAAAAGCTATATTTATTGGTATTTTTTAGATAAATTTAAATATCAACGACTTACAATTTATAATCGACACATGAATACTGAATATAAAAATTGTGAAGTAATTTCATTTGCGTTCACTCCAATACCTTTCAATCAGCAAGAACCTTTTTAGTATTATGGTTAATGCATGCCAATTACATCGTGATTATAATAAAAATTTGTCCAAGAAAGAGCACGTGTCCATTCCTTCATTAAGTGAAAGACAGCTCAATATGCTGGCCAAATAAAGTTCATGTTTTTAAATGTTATATATCCAATAAATTAGAAAGATTTAATTTCAAAATTCTGCCAATAATGTCTTCACCAGTTAAATTAGCTACTACTAATCTCCATCAAGGACAACTGCTCTACACCTCATGCGAATAACACGACAATGATTACAAAAACTATGCAAAAACACCCCTACAATCGCTCCATTTACGAATTACCAGTATTTAAGTTTGGCAATTGAAAACCAACAATCCGTTCATTTCAGAGGATTTCTCCCAGCCAAATTTAACGCGTGGGCATTGAATCCAATTAAACCCAAATATAGCTTACTCCAACTGAATCTAACCAAACCCAAATATTAGACATTCTAACTCAATCCAATTGAATTCAAATCACAAAGAAATTTGCATCCTATTTAACCCAACCCAACTTGAGATAGTGTTGCTAATACTATCAGTAATTAGATAGAAGATTTGGAAGAACAATGAAATTGGGAAAATTTTGTTAAATAAACCCCGAACAAAAAAAAAAAAAAAGTGATACTTGAATGAGAATAAATATATGAGAAGCTTCTACAATTTTGAATAAGATTTTCGACTCTAATTTAAGCCAATTACACATATGCATAAGGCTTTTTATGAAGATTTTAATAGTCAAATGATTAGTAGCTATTGATTTTTTATTAATCTATATCATTAAAAGTGTTTCAAGTGATTTTATTTTAAATGTAAAGTTACTTGAGGATTATCAAAACTCCTAAAATTTTATATAAAACTTCTTGATTTTTTCACCTATAAATATATGGTTAAATATATTGGAGCAGGCCTTCGGATTTTCCAATTTGATAAATGGTATCTTAGTTTTCATGTGTTTAAATTAAATGTAATTATGCAAACTCACACCAATATTACATATGAATGTTTTGAACCCAAAATCTCTTGTTTAATAGGCAATGTTTCTAATTAATTCATCAAGATTAGCTGCAAAAAAAAGCTCTATAGATGCGAGTTTGTCTTAACGGACTCAAAACTATATATATTATGCAGTTAAGCGAAGCATGTGACCCATCTGGATCCACCATGCCACGTTGTCGCGTTGCGGCCCACTGAGGTCCGTTCGGGAGAAAGCTAGAGAGAAAACTCGCCCTACTTTCCGGAACCGTTTCCCCCCTTCCGGTCATCTTTTCAAGAGAGACAAACAGCAAACCGCCAAGAGAAACAAGAGCAAGAAAGAAACAGCTGACCTGGTTTTCACGGAGAGAAGCGCAACTGTGCCGTAGAGGAAAAACATTAGTAGCATGCCGCCGTGCTCGAAATCGTTCATATGAGCAGGGTTTAGGATCTTCTCCCCGCCGACGAAGAAGTGGAGGTGGGTGGAGTACAGGAGCTCGATACACATGTCGATGAATGCTCCAATCGTGACGATGTAAAGCTCAAGGTGTCGCCATCGCCCTTCGCCCATCGGGCTCCAAACCTGTACGCGGAACACCAACGGGTCGGTGGCGTACCTCACGGCCGCGCTCCACACGTGCCATGCTCCCACCATGAGAAAGAGGCTACCTGGTAGCACGTGCCCTTTGAACGACCCCATCTGCTTTGAATCAGATAAATCAAATCAAATCGGCAGTTCGATGACCTTATTCCTTGATGTCTTCAATTCCGATCCGAATCCCGATGCCTGTGACAACTTAAAAAGTGATCAATCGATCGATCGATGTGAACTCAAATACATCAATCAGTGTGTTCTTAAGACGGAAAAATAACAGGAAAACAGGTTAGTTTTACCTAACAACACAGGGCTCAATCATCCAATTTAATTGACAGCGAAATGTTTGCGAAGCGAATAGCCAGGAAATGAAGCGAATAGGTCGATCTCTTTCTCTCTCTCTCTTCTCCCTATTGTCGTGAGAGAAGCAGAAGAAATACAGGGGATGAACCGTGATGCTCGGGGCTTTGGATTGGGGACTTTGACCTCTACGCGGAATAACGTCGGATTCGATCCGATTGCAATATAATGATTGCGAAAGGAAAGAGGAGGCAATGAAGCAAGCGAATCACCGTCTCTCTCTCTCTCTCTCTCTCTCTCTCTCTCTCTCTCTCTCACTCAGCTATAGTTAGAAGAAATACTGGAGATAGGGTTTAAGATCCGGTGCTATTCTGTGATTTGGAGGAGGGACGTAGTTAACGTACCTAAGAGTCGATTCGATTCTGTCGATTATGAAGCGAAATGATTGCGAAACGGCAAAGGGGTCAGAGAAGCAAACAAATTGATCTCTCTGTTTTAGTGAGAGGAAGAAGAACCATATGGAATAGGTGTTCTTTTGAGCTTTTGAGGAGAGAGGAGGATTTTGACGTACTAAAAAATAGGGATTCGTTTCAATCAGAAGCGAAATGATTGCGAAATGAAAAAAAGATGCAAATAAGCAAACAGATCATCCTTGCTTTTTCTACTCTCTCTTAGATAGAGAGAGAATCCGACGAGAAGGCGATAAGAGATCTCCTGGGGTATTCGATGACGCTCAGCTGCTATTTTTGCTCATCTACGATCCAAAGGGAGTAGAGAGACTAGGAAACTAGGAAGAAAATGGAAGAGCAGGAAAAGCTGAAGAAATTGTTTCCTTTTTTTTTTTTAAAGAATAAAAAAACGATCAGTTTGATTGGAAACGAAAAAAATAAATGCAAAATAAAAACAAAGTTTTTGCCCCTACATTTAGTTTTAGGAGATAATTATTTCGATATTTCAACGAAGCCGGCGACGACTCGTTGATCACGTGGACCTCTACAGGCATGCGCAGTGCGGGGCTGGTGGACCACGCGGAATTTCTAGGAATGCCTAGTCGTCCGCATGTAAACGTAAGTGGAGAAGGGTTCGCCGTTTCCCAATCTTCGTCGGTCTCTTTGTGTTGTAATGGAGGAGTAATGCAAATCATGAATCTAATTTGATATAGGGGTAATTTATAAGTTGTAAATTAAATAAATGATTTTTGAAAAGTTGGTTGTTTAATTGGAAGATAATCAAATGCAATGTATTCCGAATTCATCAAAATAGGGCGCGTGTGACCTTCACAAGAAATAGTGTCCCTCTCCGTCCTAACATGTATTGCCTTCCTTGCAAATGGCCCCGCTTTTGCCCCGCTCAATTCTCCATCTGCACGGGATGATGCTCATGCGACCCGTGCTCCCCCTTTGCTCTTAGCTTGTGACCAACCACACGAAGAAACCACCTTAGCTCTACCTGACACTGATCCCATTGACATCGTTCCAACAAGCTCTTAGAAGGCCCCAATCCTATCAATGTCGTTTCAGCGAGCGTTTGTTATGATGTTAAGTTTAGCTTTTCATCTTATTTTTAATTTTGAATTCTGTTAGTTCAACAAAAAAGATAAATGGGCACTTGATTTTTCAAATGTGATTTTCTTTTACTTGCAAACAAACAATCCTAGTCATATTATAAATTATTCTAAGTTCGATCTATATTTTGAGTTAAAATTTTACGTCTATGTTCAAATTTAGCTTTTTTTGAATTTTCTATGATCAATTTTGATTAGTGCACAATTTATTTAAATTAATCGAATGGGTATTTAAAGAAGTTAACAAATAACGTAGTTAAAAAAATGTATTCAATAAATTGTAAATTAATTTCTAACTATTGACACTAATTATTGAATATTGTTGCATCCAGGAGTATTCGCGGCGGTAGAGAAACATAAAGTTTAATGTCTTAGCATTGTACGAAAATCCGGCACGCAATCCGATAAGAGAAAGGGTCTAGCATTTATGAGACACCAAGATTTTTACGTGAAAAACCCCTGAAAAGGGGGAAAAACCACGGGGTCTAGCCCAATTTGAATGAATCCACTAGTATTGTAGTCGATTACAAATGAGGCCCTTTCTTGGGGGAAGGCCTACGCTTGATGTACATTATATGAAGTACATTACATGTTAGAAATACAATGAGTCACTATTGACGTGTTCGTTTGGTCGGGAGGACCATAGTCTGGTGACGGAGGTCAGAAGAATCGTAGTCGGCGGGTGACGGAGGTCATAAAGACTATTATCTGTTGACGGAGGTCGGAAAGACTATAGTCTGCGGACGACGTAAGTCAGGAGAACCATAGTCGGCTGGCGACGGAGGTCGGAAGGACTGTAGTCGGTAGGCAACGTAAGTCAGATGGACCGTAGTCGGCGGGCGATGGAGGTTGGAAAGACTGTAGTTGGCGGGCGATGTAAGTCAGGAGAACCGTAGTCGACGGGCGACGGATGTCGAAAAGACTGTAGTTGACGGGCGACTTAAGTCAGGAGGACAGTAGTCGGCTGGCGACGGAGGTCAGAAGAACTGTTGTCTGACGACGAAGGTCAGAAGGACGGCGTCAGGTAGAAGTCCAACAATGGAAAGAAATCCATCTTCGGATAGACATCCAGCGAAAGTTCGAAAACCCGTAGAAGTCCAGCGTCGAGTAGAAACTTGGCGATGAGTGAATGTCCGGCATCGGGTAGAAGTCCGACGTCTATTAGTGGCAGAGGAGAACTCCAGTATCACTTGGGTGGAGTTTCGGTGTTAGGGGGGAACTTTGTCGTTACTTGGGTAGAATTTCAGCATCCCGTGGAAGTTGGGTAGAATTCTGGCATCCCATGGAAGTCGGGCAGAATTCCGGCGTCATTTGGAGTTCGGGCGGAACTCCGGCGGTGGTCGAGGAGGAGTCTCTTCCCTCCTATCATTCTCTTCTTCTTCTCCTCCTTCTTCTTACTTCGGTCCCCCTCTCAAGAGAAATGAGGGGTCTATTTATAGATTTTATTGAGTGGAATGGCCTGTAAATAGATGAGAGATCAGGGGCAAATATGGAGTGGTTCGGAAGAACGGCCGATATTGAATCCTTCGATCATGGACCGTTTATCAGACATTTGAATGTCTTAATGATGTCTAAATTTGGAGATCTTGGGCTCGTTAGATTCATCTCGTCAAGCCGCTCGATTCAACCATAAGCTTGTTAAGTTTGAAGACTGTTTGGTAACTCAAATTGTGGTACGAACTTTCCAATAGTGCTTCGGGTCCTTGATTTGGACTCATTTGGGCTCCGATTTAGTTGAGTTTGGTGTCGTTGGGTTCGTATTTCCGAGACGCTCAGTTTGACTATAAGTTTGCTGAAATCTGAGTTTAGATGCTCTCGAATTTATTTTTTGAAGTTTCCGGCTTGATTTTTACCTCGAGATTCCTGCTTGATCAAGATAATTTTATGATGACGTATCAGTTGTCCCCCTATTTTTAGACGTCAAAGCTCCAGATTTTCAAAAATACTTATTTCAAAATTTTACATTGTTCGAATCGCAAAAAATTGCTTTCCAAAAGTTGAACATTTGAGCAAACTTGCTCATAGAGGTCTCGTTGAGTTCTGAAAGTATCAAAATTGAGTTTAGAATGTCAATAAATGTGTCCGGGGACCCCAAAAAAGTCGGATTTTGACCGTCTAGGCCCGAAATTGGAGTCCAGATACATGTAGGCAGCCGAATAGGCCGGCCGGCCGCCGCCCGCAGACGGCGGCGTTAACGCGGCGCGCGAACTGTCGTGTTCCGCGCGTGACCGCGCGGTTATGCCATTATTTTTTTTTGAATTTTGTGGGGCCCACATGGCTATTTTTTAACCCAAAAAATTCCAGAAAAATTCTCAAAAAAATTAGAAAAATTGAGAAAATTTCAAGAAGTTCCAGAATGTTCTTTTTTTACCAAAAAATGCTATAAATAGCCCCCAGAGCCAAAGGAAAACTTGCACCTTCTCTTTTTGTTCTTCTTTCTCTCTAACAGTTGAGGCTTTTCGTTGTTTTTGAGTACGTGACTTTTCCTACTCAATTCAGCGCCCGTCCTCTTGTACAGAAGTTAGAATTTCTTCTCCTCTTTTTCTTCTTATGGTTTTCTAGCAGTGGAGACATTCCGCCATTTTTCGTAGGTGACTTTCCCTACATAAATCATCGCCCCTCCTCTAGTACAGGAGTTAGAATTTTCTCCTATGGCTATCTTCTTATAGTCGATGCATTGCGCTATTTTTCGCAAGTGATTTTCCCTACTTAAATCGGCTCGCCTCCTCTCGTACAGAAGTTAGATTTTTTGCATCTATTTCTTTTCTTTCTCCTCCTTCTTTCTAACTTTCTTACAGTTGAGGCATTCCCCTGTTTGTTGTAGGCGGCATCCCCTACTAAAATTCAGGGCCCCTCTCCATGTGTAAAAGTTAGAATTTTTGCAGTCATTCCTTTTCTTCTTATATAGTCTTCTTCTTACGTTGGAGGCATTCCACTGTTGGAGATAGGCGGCATTCCCCTATCAAGTTTCAGTGCCCCTCTTTTGTATAGAAGGAGAATTTTTTCCTCCTTGTTCTTTGCTTGCGTTCTTCTTTTTTTATTGGAGGCATTCCACTGTGAGATAGGCGGCATTCTCCTATCAAGTTTTAGTTCCCCTCTATTATGGAGAAGGAGTCGCAATGAGAGGCTATCTTCTTAATAGACAACCTTTGACAAAAGAAGATCAATTGTTGAGTCATGCTCTGATGTATTGCATAATATACTTTTTTGAAGCTTTTTAGCCTGCTAAGAATCTCTGTAGAAGATGTCGAGAGAATCCACAAAGGATGTGAGACCTATCCGAGGTTGTATGTCGGAGCCTTTGCTCGACGACATTAACTTGTACAGAAGAGGTCGAGAGAATCCACCAAGGATGTGATACCTATCCGAGTTTGTATGTTAGAGCCTTTGCTCGACGACGTTAACCTGTATGGAAGAGATCGAGAGAATCCACCAAGGATGTGAGACCTATCCGAGGTTGTATGTCGGAGCCTTTGCTCGACGATATTAACATGTATGGAAGAGGTTGAGAGAATCCACCAAGGATGTGAGTCCTATCCGAGGTTATATGTCGGAGCCTTTTCTCGACAACGTTAACCTGTATGGAAGAGGTCGAGAGAATCCACCAAGGATGTGAGACCTATCCAAGGTTGTATGTCAAAGCACTGCTTGATGAAATTAACCTGTGTGGAAGAGGTCCAGAGAATCCACCAAGGATGTAAGACATATCCAAGGTTGTATGTTAGAGCCCTGTTCGATGACGTTAACCTATATGGAAGAGGCCGAAAGAATCCACCAAGGATGTAAGACCTATCCAAGGTTATATTTTGGAGGCCTACTCGACGACATTAACCTGTATTGAAGAGGTCGAATCGAATCCCCCTGGGATTGATTTTGCCTTGATTGGGAGGGGGCGAACGCCACGTGTTTCCTGAATCAAAAGTGAAGAATGGTCCATCTTTAGACCATTACTGCCTTTTTGAGGTCGAGATTAAGGCATTGCCTAAGTAGTAGAAGTCTAGATATAGACTGTATAAAGTTTGTAATTGATTTGAAGCATCCTTGCATTTGCTGGGATTTTCCTAAAATATTATATTGATGATGAAAGCATCAGAGGATCTTATTTACCATGGTTGGAGTCAAAGTTGCCCCCCAACTTACATCTGATGCAATGATGACTGATGTTAGGAAGTTGATAAGAGTGATCTTTTGAGATTGGAGCAATAGTTGCCTCCCAATCGGGAATCAGAATCTCACAGACGGCGCCAAACTGTTGCATCCAGGAGTACTCGCGACGGTAGAGAAATATAAAGTTTAACGTCTTAGCATTATATGAAAATCCAGCACGCAATCAGGTAAGAGAAAGGGTCTAGCATTTATAACACAAGGATTTTTACGTGAAAAAACCCCTGAGAAGGGGAAAAACCATGGGGCCTAGCCCAATTTGAATGAATCCACTAGTATTATAGTCGATTACAAATGAGCCCCTTCCTTAGGGGAAGGCCTGGGCTTGATGTACATTATATAAAGTACATTACATGTTGGAAATACAAAGAGTCACTAGTGACGTGTTCGTTTGATCGGGAGGACCATAGTCTGGTGACGGAGGTCAGAAGAATCGTAGTCGGCGGGTGACGGAGGTCATCAAGACCGTTGTCTGGCGACGGAGGTTGGAAAGACTATAGTCTACGGATGAAGTAAGTCAGGAGAATTTTAGTCGGCTGGCGACGGAGGTCGGAAGGTCTGTAGTCGGTAGGCGACATAAGTCAGAAGGACCGTAGTCGACGGGCGACGGAGGTTGGAAAGACTGTAGTCGGCGGGTGATGTAAGTTAGGAGTGTTGCAAATTTATTTTCATGACTTATGTTTTGATGATTGACAAACACTATTGATTCTCTTGGACTGCTTGTTATATCTAACTTTTCATAAATCGAAGATCGGACGAACAAACGAAGCCAGTTCAAGATTACGTAGGTTAGGGTTGAGTCAGTCTGAAATTTGCTTTTTCTCTTCTTGAGTCTATTTGTAATGTTCAAAGAGACTGATGCTAAGTAACCCTACACACACACTTGAGAGACTTAGAATTTTTGTTTTTACTCACATCGGCCAGGATGATATTTGTATCAGCCTGGACAATTTAGTTTAAATCAGAGATTCTATTCGGGATTCTTAATTAAGGCAACCATCATTAACAGATCATCCTGGATGATACATGTATCGGCCAGGACGATAAGCTCAAAACAGAAAAAAATTGCCGCTATAAATAATTAAGGTATTCTGTAATTTCTGGTAATCGGCCAGGATGATCTTGGATCAGCCTGGACGATATTCACAATTATGCCTTAATTAATCAGACAATCAAGGAAGTAATTAAGGATGATTGATACGATCATATCGTCCTAGACGATCGCATGATCGGCCAAGATGATCTATTCAAAAACCTTAGTTACTTCTGGACGATAAATATCGGCCAACACAAATTCAGGGCGATGCTCTGGACGATTTTCCTCTGATTTGAACTGATCGGCCTGGACGATCGTGAGATCGGCCTGGAAGATTAAGCCAATTTTAAATCATCCAGTTTGCATTCAGGGCGATGCTCTGGCCGATCTTCTGAGATTTGTACTGATCGGCCAGGACGATGTCCATATCGACCTAGACGATATTGTCGGCAACTTGCAATTAATGAGCTCCTTTGAAGCTCTTCTATTTAAGAGCTCTTGTTCAACGTTTTGAATAATCTTTTGCTGCTGCCTTGACCTGAGAAGACCTTGAGGAGAGAAAGAGAGAGAGGGGGAGAGAGAGGATCTTGTGAGGGGGAGCTTATGAGGGGATTCACAAGGGTTGCTTCAAGGATCACTCTGCTTCTTCTTCATCTAGAGTTTCTCATCCGTGGAATGGTCGGTAGAGGTAAGGATTAAGCATCTGATTGCGGTTCTCTGCCAGCTTCAGGAGGAAGCAAAAGGAGATAGGTTCTCCTCCTTGCCGGGGTGGCAAAAAGAGGTTCTTTGTAAAGGCTTCTCCGCCTAGCTGTGGGGGCTAAAGGAGAGTCACGATGGTAATGCAATGCTCGGAGGGCACCTCCGGGGAGTGGACATAGGTCGAGTTGACCGAACCACTATAAATCTCTATGTTCTTTTCTTATTATCGCTTCCGCATTTATTTAATTTCCGCACTTTATTTGTGGTGATTTGGTTTGTGATTTTATTTCTTTGTGTAAAGAATTTTATTACCAATTCACCTCTCTTCTTGTTAGCCTTGGGCCAGTTCATAAGGGCTTAACATCCAAAACTAACTTTCAAGTGGTTCAGAGCACTTTCTAGTGCCATCAGAGCACTTTCAAGGAGGACCGTAGTCGACGGGAGACGGATGTCAAAAAGACTGTAGTCGACGAGCGTCGTAAGTCAGGAGGACCGTAGTCGACTGGCGACAGAGGTCAGAAGAATTGTTGTCTAACAATGAAGGTTAGAAGGACGACGTCACGTAGAAGTCCAACAATAAAAAGAAATCCATCTTTGGATAGACGTCCAGCGAAAGTCCGATAACCGGAAGAAGTCCGGCGTCGGATAAAAACTTGGCGATGAGTGAATATCCGGTGTCGGGTAAAAGTCTGACATCTGTTGGTGGCCGAGGAGAACTCAATATCGCTTGGGTGGAGTTTCAGCATCAGGGGGGAACTATGTCGTTATTTGGGCTGAATTTTAGCATCCCATGGAAGTTGGGTAGAATTCTGGCATCCCGTGGATGTCAGGCAGAATTCCGCTTTATTTGGAGTTTGGGCGGAACTCCGACGGTGGTCGAGGAGGAGTCTCTTCCCTCCTATTCTTCTCTTCTTCTTCTCCTCCTTCTTCTTGCTTCGGTCCCCCTCTCAAGAGAAATGAGGGGTCTATTTATAGATTTTCTAGAGTGGCATGGCCCGTAAATAGATGAGAGATCAGGGGCAAATATGGAGTGGTTCGGATGAACGACCAATGTTGAATCCTTTGATCATGGATCGTTTATCAGGCATTTGAATGTCTTAATGATGTTGAAATTTGGAGATCTTGGGCTCGTTGGATTTCTCTCGTCAAGCCGCTCGATTCGACCATAAGCTCGTTAAGTTTAAAGACCTTTTGGTAGCTAAAATTGTGGTATGAACTTTTCAACAACGCTTTGGGTCCTTGATTTGGACTCATTTGGGCTCAGATTGAGTTGAGTTTGGTGTCGTTGGGTTCGTATTTCTGAGGCGCTCATTTTGATTGTAAGTTTGCTGAAATCGGAGTTTAGATGCTCTCAGATTTAATTTTTGAAGTTTCCGGCTTGATTTTTACGTCTAGATTCGTGCCCGATCAAGTTAATTTTATGGCGACGTATCAATAAATCTATATAATTGTCTGACTAGCTAGCGCAAATAGAGCTTAATGGGAAAAGAAGAGTGAGAGAAAAAATAGAGAGTGAAATTTTAGGATTTTACTAGTTCTTTGTCTTAAATTAGAAATTGGTATAGCCAAGTTAATTAGATTGTCAAAATATGTCAAGATCATCCTCTAATCCTTTGTTTTATAATTTTATGTCTAAGTTTACTACCACAAGAATAACTGCATTTGAGTAATATAAATAAAATCACATTACAAGGCTTAGTAGTGCTTGTTATAAAATATTTGTGTTCATAATTAATTAATATCCAAGCACGTAGGTCACTCCAAATAAGTTTAATCCAAGGAAGATATCATTTAAAGAAGAATTCCTTGTAGTGAACTCTCTAACAAGTTCTATAGCAAGTTCCTTCGGTAAGATAAATGGTAAGCTCTCGCATTGATATCTATTTAAGTGAGCAATTAGTTTTAGGTGACCTCACAACCTTAATTATCGAGTTCCATGGATGATTATTCATTTTTTGTAATTAACTATATGGTGAGTAGATATAGGCAACTTTAGCTGAATGCTTATTTAGATGACTTCAGGCTTTTAACATTTAAGTTCTTGGTGATTTATTGAACGTGTTTTGCATTGATGATATGACTTTGTTTTGATAAAATGCGTGGAGAGGCCTACGCGTAGAATGAAAAGGGAAATACAAGTCCTTAAATATCAATAAGCTCATCTAAAAGTACATCCTTTAAAATAAACCTAAGAGCTATTGGATCTACTAATTTCAATTAAAGAAGGGAATAAACAAGAAACTAAAGCCAACCCAAATACCGAACCAACCAAAAGGGCAGCAACCTACATCCAACAAATCCAAGGAGATCCACAGTAAGCAAAAAACCCACCATAAGCCCAGCAGTCAAATTGTCATCCAAATCCAAATGGCACCACAACTGCAACTTGCACTTCCACACAGCCCAACACCCCAAGGCCTAAAGCAACAACCACCAAGCCAAACACAAAACACCATTTCTTGGATTTCCTCTTCCTTCGATTACCCACCTGAACGAAAGTATCACGTAAACCACAAACCTTTTCAGACACTACCTCTTCATCCCCTTCAGAAGGAGAAGATGAATAGCACTCAAGCTAATCCATCTACGCCTTAACAATTGCACTACCACCCAAACAGGCCTTTCCCAACCTCAACATAACTTGAGATAACATTAGGCGAGACAAGATCAATATGAACATCAACCAGAGCTTTAACACCAACACTCCCCACAACAAGGGGAAGAAAAATCGTTGCATTAGGATTCAAGTGGCCAGCAAAGCTTTCTAAATCACGAGACGAATCCTTAGCCACCAACTCAAGATCTTGACAAAGCATCTTCTCTACTCTACCAATGATACCCTCCTCGCTATGAGCCAAAGCAACAATACAATCCTCCACCACACCCTCACTAATCAAATTAGCATCAATATTCTCAAGGACAGCCCAATTAGGAGAAACCAAATTATATGTATTAAGGCAAACATCATCACCCTCAACCAAAGTAGCCATATTCTCTTGCTCCCCAACATTAATACTAACAGGATCACACCCATCAGCATCAATGGAATCAAGAGGAACACCATCACCATAATGATCCACCACAATAAATGGCGGACTAACACCAACCTCATGAGAAGAATGAACACCAGCTGAAACTCCCTCACCCACAAGAGGGAAACCACCCAAATCAAGAAATAAAACCAGGTAAACATCTCTCAAATGACCCAAATATTTACAATGGGAGCAATACGGGGGAAATACTTCCATCTCTACAGACTGAAAGTACCCCACAGAATCAAAGCCAAGCCACACTTGTTAGGTTATCGTTTAGTAATATCTAACTCAATAAGTATCCGAGCCACCTAAGGTCTAGTACTACTAATAGTAGCATTATCAGTACACAGGGGTCTACTAAATAAAGTCCTAAACCATGCAGAATTTGGGTAGAAAAGATATAAGGACGGAGGTAGGGAAATGACACCCAAATCGGAATAACAGGATATTCAACATTAACATCAAAGTGAGGAGACCTCTTGAAGAGCTTCAAGTAACAACTAGAGACAAAATAATAATTATGGAAAATACCCGACAATAATCCAAATCATTCCTTAACATAATCAAAATATTCTTAGGATTCAACAAAGTAGCAGAAAATTCACCAATCAGTTTAAGATTAAGAAAAAAATTCTGAATGGAATCTAGTAGTGGATGACAAGTGGGAAACTTCCCAACTAAAGCAAATTCAAACAGAGCAACAAGTGAGCACATTTATTCCTCAGAAATCAACAAGGCAGGCAAGCCATGGCGGGAAGAAGGTTTGAGCGGAGGAAATGCTAGTGAGGCTGACACACTGGACAAAAAATCACAAGAAGACCGCAATTTATGTTTTACAATAAAAAAATTGGGATCACTCAAGTGATGAGCGGCCATGCCAGCTTAAAAGAAGAAAATTGAGAGAAAAGGATGATTAGGGAAGACTGATTATCTGATAAAGGAGCAGAACACTAGACAAGCTCCAGCTTCCAAGCGTCATAGAGGAACCATGAGAGAAGGCTTGATGTCCACGAGCATGATCAGGATCTCCAGCGTGGAAGATGGGCAGCTAGGGCACGGAGGTTTCTCCAGGGCAGAAGAACTTATTTTGATCTACGATTTGCAAGTCAGCCTAGATGTGGAGTTAAATTTGGACTAAGTGTGATTGGGTGTCATGATCTGTAGAAGGGGAGATGAACTCAGGTTGGTGTGTCTCTGCAGTAAATGGAACTAGGGCCTTCGTCTAGTTGAGAAAGGTAAAGGAGGGAGTGAGCGATTAGTTGGGCTTAGCTAGGGCTCAGATATCGACGGAGGAAAGGCAAGCATCGATCTTCGCTTGGATAGGGGAAGAGATCTAGAGAGGAGGAACAACAGCCACTTTTGAAAAAAAAATTAAGAATATAATTCCTATTAAATTCTAGTTAATCATTCCCACATAATTTCTTAACTTATTTGATCTAGATGTATTGAGTGTACTTAATTTCTCTAATTTTATTTTATATTTGAAAATAAAAAATGAACAAGTGAATAAAGCTTCTAAAAATGAAGCTAGCATAAGAAAGTTGCCACATTAGTTACAATTGATTGCAATTATTTATTAATTTTTTTATTATTAATGTTAGTCCTAGAATCTTAAAAATATTTACCATAAGGTTTATTTCATGGTTCTATTTTCATTGTTCTTCTTCTTAATTTATTATCTCTATGTATATTGTTTGATGCAGAATAAGAAGGTATTGAAATAATTTCTTTATAAGATTGGCAAAATCTTTGTGTGCTTAGCATTAATTCTTAAAGTTCTCTTCCTTAGCGTAGGACTGTCCTCATAAGACCTTCATAGGTGGAATGAATTAGTGCTAGCTAAATATAGAAAATTGGAAACCCTAGGGTATCCTATACCCTATACTGAACCCATGACAACTATAGAATTGTTAACAATAGTTTGAACAAAGTGGCATCCAGACCCTTAGGAGTCTACCAAAAACTCTCCTAAAAAAATTTAGAAACTCCTTAATGTCCTTTTACAAACTCAGTTGTAATAGGATAAAATCAATTCAAAATGTAAAAACTAAAGAAATTCCAGGGTCAATCATTAACCTTTTAATTTGACCATCTATGATCTAATTAACCTTGGACCTACCTAGAAACAACTTAATGACCTCATGACATTTCCCATGATCCTTAGGTAGGTGGTGGATTGATTAAGTCAACCCTATCTCAAACACAAAATACCTTAAAACCTTAGAGATTACCTAATTTATTCAAGTCATATAGTACTTATCTTTGACATACCCTATGTGGCTCATAACCCTAAGAGCTACCTTAGGAAGTTTTAGCATGCTCTTTGACCCGCCCTTTAGGATAAAGAACCCGAATAAACTTTCTAGTCCCATAACCAAAATAGGTTTGACCAAAACTTATCTTAAACCCTAAAATGCCCAAATCTAAGCTACATTGGCATGATCTGGACTATAGTAGAGTCTCATAGATACTATTTTGTCAATAATTGCTATATGAAGTTAACCAAATGTTCGCCTTTACTTGATATTGGTGTTGAATTGCTAGTTGTTCCCATTTGAATCTCATTCCCTAACTTAAGACCTCACCTTTTCTCTCCTCATATCCTACATGCCCCTGGTTCATTATTTGGTCATCCTTTAAAGGTTGCAATGACACCTCCATTGAATCTCGGCCATCTGTTGCATAAATTTTGGTAGAGCTTAAAATTATAAAAAATATCCAGACAAAGTTTGGCTCAAACCTGAAAATTATGGGTATATTCAGCTTATTGATATGGAGGAATTTCATCCTTTTTGTGGTGCTAGATGTAATTGTATTGGGCATGCTAGAGGGATTGCAATAAGTCCTCTGTCCTTATTTCTAAATAACATACGACTGTTGGAAAGGCTTCTAGTTCTGCTCCAAAGGATTTGAATACTTTTGATGCTTTAATTTCTATGGATGTTAATGTTTTTCTTGATAAGAATGATGCTAGTTCCTTGGAAAATTTAGATTTGGATGGTTCTCCAATGCCTATTTTGCCTATTAAGGCTATGATGGTTAGTGAAAATATTGGTGGGATCACTGTGGGGGTGCACTATTTCATCTAATGTTAACTCACCTTTGGCTTTGTCATCTTACAATGGTGAGGATAACAATTTGGCTTTAGACCGATCTACTCCTGCCCCTAATTCTAATGATGGCGATGGTGAGGATGTTGTTGTGGTTTGTGAATAAATTCCTTTGAGGCTTGATGTTGTTTTCCCTTTGGATACTTTGGATTCATCGGTTGAGGTTGGGGTTCTTTGTAATGATTTGGCTCTTAATGGTGTTGAGGTGGAGGTCGTGCCTTTGGTTGATGGGCCTGATGTGGCTATTGACCCTTCTTCGAATAACTTTTATGTGGCTCAAGGTATTTTTGGTATTAAGTTGATGAATGTAGGTGATAATGATCTTTGTGCTGTGAATATGGAGGGTGGTGAATATTGATTCTAGTGAGTTGGATCCTTTTGATGCTTCTCCTCTGACGTCGGCTGATCTGGTTGTGTCGGTTTTCTCTGTGGGATTGGGAGTGAATTAGCAGCTTGTTGATGTTCCAATTGCTTTACTTTCTACTAATGACTTATATGTTCATGTGGGTGTCAGATCGAAGGAAAATGTTATGGTACAAATTGATTGGCTTGAAGGCTCTTCATTTTCTCCTTCTAATGTTGATGAAGAAGAAGTGTTTGAATAGGATAGTGGTATGCTAGATACTATCATTTGGGTGGGTAAACGAAGAAAGAGAAAATCCAAAAAAATATATATATTTTTTGTTGGCTTGGTGGCGGCTACTTTGGAGCCTTGGGGTTGCTGCTATGGTGCCACTTTTTGGATCTCTAGACTTTGGATTTGGATGTCACTTTTGCTTTGGTTGTGATGGTGTATGATGGATTATTCCTTTCCTCTACTTAGAGTTATTTTTGGGTAACTTGGGTTGCACTTGGTGGAGACTACTCGTTGGGATGCTGGTCATTGGATCGTTTGACAATTCATTTGGGTGTTGTTATGGTTATTAGCATTGATGTAGTTGCGGTTTCCTTTTTTAATTTTTATCTTTAGCCTTTTCTTGTATTGTCTTTTCTTTTCCTGTATTAGGTATGATCTTAAGCTCTTAGGTTTTATTTCAAATCTTGTTCTTTTAGTGAGCTTCTGATCCTCTAAGATCACGTACTATTTATCATGTTTAATGTGTAGGCCCCTCCTTGGATTCTCCAAAAAAAAAAAAATTGCATGGAATTTAAATGCACCTAACCCATTTGAGGAACATGTGAATTTATATTTAACTCATGGTCATAGCCCTTTAACCATGGTCAAAACTAATTTGACCAAAAATCCCAAAATATATACAATAGGTCTTCTTCAACTAATCATAATTAACCTAAATAAAAACCCTTTAAAATCTTGAATAAGCTTGGTGTGGGACCTAACCAAGTTACTTTAGGAGAACCAACCCCCTTGGGCATACCATAATGTGTCAAACGCTTTGATCCAATCCTTAATTCGTTCTTCCAAGTCAATATATACTTTTCTAGCCGTAACTTATATTGGACTCCTAAAATCTTCTTAGACCTTAGCCAATTAGCCAACAAGGTGGCAGATGAAAGTTCGATAAGAATTTTAAGCCTAAGTGAACTTGTCCCTATGCACACTAATGCATAAATAATAATATCTCTTAATGGGGAATCTAATAAACTGTTCAAGAGTTACAGTATTGGTGATGATAATTTAATCAACACAACATACTACTAACCACACATTTTCACCAAACAATTATCAAATACATAAATCTATCATGAAATCTTAGAAAATCAAAAAGTGAAGAAAAGTAAAGTACATAAAATAAGAAACAAGAACAAACACACCTAAAATCTTCTTTTCATGATAATCTTAAGTCAACCTTATATAAAAAAGAAACGAAAAACCATCCAGAAAACTATATTTTTCAAATTTGACCGTCCACGATCGTCCCGTTCGATCGAATTTCATACGTACGAACAGTTCAAAAACTGCTGCATATGAACTCATTGTGTATAAGTTGTTACGGATCTATGGTTTATGATTTTGATGATAGCAAATATTCCTTATTTCTCTACGATTGCCTTATGTGCTAACATTTCAGGTCCACACGATCAGACTGCAATCTGGAACCAGCTCAAGATTGGATAGACTAGGTCTGTGTCAGTTTACAATCTTTTTCCTTTCTTGAGTCTGTTGTATTTGGTGTGGCATCTGATGATTTGTAATTTGGAATATTTTCTATTGTGCCCTAAAAGATTTTTATTTTTGGTAACATCGTCCGGGATGATATTTATATCGTCCTGGACGATCTGACAAAAGTAGAAACCCTAATTAGGGCATCCTCTTTAAAGCAGCCATCTTTATGCAAAACACATCGTCCTAGACGATTTTGTATTGGCCAGGACGATCGGCTCAATTCAGCAAGAATCTGCCGCCAGATCTACTTAGAAAAATCTTATTTTTGGATATCGTCCTGGTATATCGGCCTGGACTATAAAATATCATCCAGGACTATCCAGGACAATTTTTCCAAAATTTCTCAGGCAGTTTTAGAAAGCAATTAATGGGGATTTCGTCCAGGCCGATCGCAAGATCGTCCGAGACGATTAGACATCGTCCAGCTTCATTTCAGGGCGATATTCAGGACGATTTTCCTCATATTTGAACTAATTGGCCAGGATGATATGCTTATCGTCCTGGACGATAATGTCAGCAAATTGCATTAATAAGCTCGTTTTAAGAACTTCTATTTAAGCTATGTCATGGAAACTTTTATATTAGTCTTTGGCATCCATTGGAGCTTCGTTCTTATGGGGGAGACTTGAAGAGAGAGCTTGAAAGGGAGAGAGGAAAGGGTGGAGTTTGAGAGGGAGAAGATCCTGTGAGGGGGAGGAACTCAAGGGAGTGTGGTGGGGGATCCACACGGTTGCTCCGGTGAACTCGCACCTTAGTACCATCGGATTCAAGGATTGTCTCGAGGTAAGTTCACCAAAGAAGAAGATCCCTTTGGTGTCAAAGGACCCGGCGACTCCGCCGCACCGGGGAAGGTGGAAGTGATTTTGTAAGGGCTTCTCCGCCTAGCCGTGGGGACTAAAGGAGAGACACTAGTTTAGTGCAATACTTGGGGGGTGCCTCCAAGGAGTGGACGTAGGTCAAGGTTTGACCGAACCACTATAAATCCGGTGTGTTCTTTTCTTATTATCGCTTCCGCATTTATTTTTCTTCCGCACTTTGTTTGTGGTGTTTTTGGTTGGAGTTTTATCTTTGGTTTTAAGATTTTCCAATTCACCTCTCTCTTGATTAGCTTGGGACTAAGTTCAAGAGGGCCTAACATCCCTAACGAACTTTCAAGTGGTATCAGAGCGGTTTTCATAAAATAAGTTTTTAAAAGCTTTTGAATTTTTGATCCATGGCTAATCGTAATTTGGCGAAAGGTTATTCAATCACCAGACCACCTTTATTTGAAAATATGTCATTTGATTTTTGAAAAACTCGCATGTCTATTTTCTTGCAATCGATTGATTTTCGTATGTGGCATATGATTTTAACTGGTTATTCATCACCGTCACGTATTGTTAATGGAATTAAAACTGATATTCCTTTTAATCAGTGGAATAGGGAAGAACAACTCAATGCTCAATTGAATGCAAAATCATTAAATTGCTTTTTCTGTGCTTTAACTTCTGATGATTTTATGGTAGTTTCCACTTGCACTACTGGTAAGGAAGTATGGGATAAACTACATACCATATACGAAGGCATGAATGAAATCAAGCAATCAAAGTTGAATTTATTAATGCATGATTTTGAATTATTTTCCATGAAATCTTTTGAAACGATCTTAGACATGTATACCAGATTCATTCAAATTGTAAACTCATTGCATACTTTAGGAAAAGATTTTTCAAATTTTGAAAAAGTTAACAAAATTCTTCGATGTCTACTGGATAAATTTGACTCTAAAGTTGTTGCTATTTGTGAATATAAAAATTTGAATGTATATTCTATTGATAATTTGATTGGCTTACTCATTGCCTACGAGTAAGGGTTGGGTCAAAGACGTTTGGATGCAGGTGAAACGATCGTTCTAAAAGCTGAAGATACGGAAAGAGGAAGCTTTGTTGGTGACGATAGCAATGACTTGTCAAGCAAATCACAAAGCTCACCAAAGCATAAGCAAAAGTGGAAAAAAGGTAAAAGTGGTAAGGATGTCCATATTTCTTCTGACGTTATTTGCTTTCGATGCAGGAAGCCTGGACATATGAAAAATCAGTGCCCTAATTTAAGAATTCTTCCTACGAAAGAAAAGGGCAAGGCGAAGCAAAATTTAAACTGGGGAAATAATGAAAGGCAAAAAATCTCATGGGCAGATCTGGTTTCTGAAGCATCGGACCAGGAGAGAGATAATGGTTAAAAGCCTTTCGTGTTTTTGTGTTGTATTTTTGTGTTTTTTTTTTATTTTTGTGTTTTAATTTTGTTTATTCTTTTAAATTTTTATTTTCGTGAAAATTTTTCTCTGATCAACACACACATTCGCTTTTCTAAAAATAAAAAAATCCACTTCCTTTTTTTTTGAATTCTTTGGTAAGTTGTGTTTGACTTCTCTAAAGCAGTCAAAGGAAGGAAACTCGTGTTTTTGTTTCTCTTTCTCCCTTCTTAAAGAGGTTATTTTATTTTTGATTCAAAATCTTCATCATATTTTAAATTAGATTTTGAAACTATTTTTTTTATCTCCCTACATTTTTTCTATCGCATAGGAATCTTTTGCAAGATTGTTAAATCCACCATAAAATTTTCTTAATCAAGTTGTTCGTGTTGTCAATAATTTGGGCTTACTTTAGTTTTGAAAATATAAGAAAGAAAGTATATATTTTTTAAAATAATTAAAAATAAGTGGCCAATGATGCCAAACCAAAAGATGCGCAATGACGCCATATTAAAAAAAAATAATACACAAAGTGTATTAAAATCAAAAGATGCTCAAATAGCCATTCAAGTGATAAAGGGTATAAAATGAGTCCACAAAAAAAATATGCTTATTTTTTCTTATACTACTAAAAACTTAAGAAAATCCTTAATTTGTTCGAAACTTGTGCTTGAAAATCTTGGTTCCTGATTCAGCAATTCGTGCATTGATCTTCTATTAGATATGTTTTATGGAAGGAGTTTTCAAAAATTAATGTTTCTTTTTCCCGTTTATTCCTTGATTTGGATATTGGATTAAAAAGTTTTTGAGCCTTTAAAAGAATGAGTTTGAATTATCAAATTATGAATTTCTAACCTTTTCTGGGCTATGCGTTGTCAATCCAATTCTACTAAGTTTTTGATTAAAACCAAGAGGTAACTTTCTCATTTTAAGAATATTTGTTTTTTCACTAGATCAGGAAACATTTTTTTTCTTTTATTTTGTTTTTTGTTTGTGCCTCCTCTCTTTTTGATAATGTCAAAGGGGGAGAATGCATTGTTGAATTTTTGTACTGTTATCATATTTGTATCTTTGTTTCAAAAATTAAAAACAACAAAAATATTTTTATCTCCCCTATTTTTTAAAAGGATTTATTCTAGTGAGGGGGAGATTAGGAGGATTTACTTTTATGAAAATTCAAATTGAAATGTTTTGCCATCATAAAAAAGGGGGAGATTGTTGCGAATCTATGATTTATGATTTTGATGATAGCAAACATTCCTTATTTCTCTACGATTGCCTTATGTGCTAACATTTCAGGTCCACACGATCAGACTGCAATCTGGAACCAGCTCAATATTGGGTAGGCTAGGTCTGTGTCAGTTTATAATCTTTTTCCTTTCTTGAGTCTGTTGTATTTGGTGTGGCATCTGATGATTTGTAATTTGGAAGATTTTCTATTGTGCCCTAAAAGATTTCTATTTTTGGTAACATCATCCGGGACGATATTTATATCGTCCTGGATGATCTGACAAAAGTAGAAACCCTGATTAGGGCATCCTCTTTAAAGCAGCCGTCTTTATGCAAAACACATCATCCTGGACGATTTTGTATCGGCCAGGATGATCGGCTCAATTCAGCAAGAATCTGTCGCCAGATCTACTTAGGAAATTCTTATTTTTGGATATCGCCCTGGTATATCGGCCTGGACTATAAAATATCATCCAGGACTATCCAGGACAATTTTTCCAAAATTTCTCAGGCAGTTTTGGAAAGCAATTAATGGGGATTTCGTCCAGGCCGATCGCAAGATCGTCCAGGACGATTAGACATCATCCAGCTTCATTTCAGGGCGATATTCAGGACAATTTTCTTCATATTTGAACTAATCGACCAGGATGATATGCCTATCGTCCTGGATGATAATGTCGGTAAATTGCATTAATGAGCTCGTTTTGAGAGCTTCTATTTAAGCTATGGTATGGCAACTTTTGTATTAGTCTTTGACAGCCATTGGAGCTTCGTTCTTGTGGGGGAGACTTGAAGAGAGAGCTTGAAAGGGAGAGAGGAAATGGTGGAGTTTGAGAGGGAGAAGATCTTGTGAGGGGGAGGAACTCAAGGGAGTGTGGTGGGGGATCCACACGGTTGCTCCGGCGAACTCGCACCTTAGTACCATCGGATTCAAGGCTTGTCTCGAGGTAAGTTCACCAAAGAAGAAGATCCATTTGGTGTCAAAGGACCCGGCAACTCCGCCGCACTGGGGAAGGTGGAAGTGATTTTGTAAGGTCTTCTCCGCCTAGCCGTGGGGGCTAAAGGAGAGACACTAGTTTAGTGCAATACTTGGGGGGTGCCTCCAAGGAGTGGACGTAGGTCAAGGTTTGACCGAACCACTATAAATCCAGTGTGTTCTTTTCTTATTATCGCTTCCGCATTTATTTTTCTTCCGCACTTTGTTTGTGGTGTTTTTGGTTGGAGTTTTATCTTCGGTTTTAAGGTTTTCCAATTCACCTCTCTCTTGATTAGCTTGGGACTAAGTTCAAGAGGGCCTAACATCCCTAACGAACTTTCATAGGTACGAACTATATTCATACCCAATCATCATCTGTACGAAATATATTCGTTAGATACGAACATAAATTTTAAAATACATATGTACGAACATCTGGACAAAAACACAATATAGCCCATCGTCCTGGTATGATTGAAAATATCATCCGTACGAATAACTTTAGAGGATGAAATAAAGAATATCGTCCGTACGATCTTCACATTCATAAAAAACAAAGAAGATCTTTCCAGTATGAATGAAAAATATCATCTGTATGATCTTCATCTTTGTTAAAAATAAAGAAGATCATCCCGGTACGAACATAAAATATCATCCATATGAACTTCACATTTGGAAAAAATAGAGAAGATCATCCCGGTACGAATGAAAAAAATCATCCATACGATCTATACTTAGAAAAGTTTTGGTCATTTTCTATTCGTTCATTGCTTATTGGGGAAAATAACTGACCAGATCATCCCATACGAAATGGTATCGTACTGTATGATCAGTTTAAAAATTACAAATTTTAAAAACTCTCCTCCAGTGTGGGTGTGCTCAGTTACTCAATTATAATCTCACTCTCTTAAACTCAATAAAATGAAAAATACAGACTTCAATTTACAAAATACTCTAGGCTAATCTTGATTTGAAGTCTTCAATAATCTGGAGTATAATTTCCTTGAAATATTAGTATACATAAGAGCAAAAATAATACTTCCAAAATATCTTAGGAGAAATAATAATCAAAATAATAATATTAGAAATAATTAAAAGCATACAAGTTGCAAGAATGCCAAACATGCAAAGCTAAATATCAACTATCTCAACAATCTTCCCCTTTTTGATGATGACAAAACAATTATTATTTGAGTACAATTGAAAATCCTAAATTTCTCCTTAACTCCCCTTAAATAAATAAGCATGTGAATATAATGAGTTTTCTATTATAAACAGTTTAATTTTTTTTTAAAAAAATTAGGTTTTTATCACAAAAAGCACAAACAATATTTCTCCACTAAACATGAACAAAAAATACAAAAACACAAAAACACACAAAAGTTTAAATAATATTTCTCCCCCTTTTTGACAACAAAAAGAGAAGAAGGAAAAAACAACATAAATGTAAGAAGTCATATGAGAAATCTTTTATAATTGATCCTAAAAGAGATGGATCGAGTTATAATTGTAATAATAAGATTAATGTTCATTAAAGAAAAATAAAGATTCATATCATTTAAAAAATTAAGATATAATTAAGACAAGATAAATATATCAAGTTCAAGAATAAGTCTAGACAATTGGATAAAGAAAATTATTGCAAAAGTGATGAAATGAAAATTAATTTAAGTCAATTGCCAATACAAAATATAATTGAACATTAGATTGATTTGAAATTGAAGATTAAAAGATAGAGGAAAGAACATATACTTATGGCGACATTGCGCATCTTTTCAATATTTGTGGCACACTTTGTGTATCTTTTTATATTTGGATTAATTTTGTGCCTCTTTTCAAGTTGCGAACTATTGCGCTTTCTTTCGATTTTTGTACACTTGTACATTTTTCAATTTTTCAAATTGATCTTTCCAAAATCAATAATCTAAAAGCTCAAATTTCTCTAAGTATAATGATAATTATATTGAAAAGAAAAATAAATAATAATAAGACATCAGGATTGCAATAATAATATTAAAAATTTTGTATGCCTAAAAAAGAATGTGAGATTGATATCCTTAATGTGATCGAGTTATAAGCTAACTTAAATTTATAAAAAATTAGATTTTTTAATGAAGTTAATTTTTGTATTGCTTGCCAAATTATACCACTTTAAGATCAATTAAGTTAGGATTATCTTATATGCAAACAAACATTTCAACCAACTAACAAAAATAACTAAATAAAAAATAGGACATGTTTTATTGATATTAAAATAAAGGATAATGCATTGGAGCATAGTTGATATTAATTCACAGTGGATCTTTAAAACATAAAAACAAAAACTAAAAATAGTCACAAAAACTACCAAAGTCATCACATCAAATCCTAAATGCTGGCAAAGGAAATCACAAGAAGAAGTACATTTTTCATTCTAAGGGGCCCTACTCTGGAGGAGGTGGATGGTTCAAGAGATTAAAATAGCTATTTATCATAGCCATGTTGGTGTTGACCGAGTCAAACTGACATCGGATCCATCCCATATCATGCTGATATTAATAATCCTGCTGTTGTAGATGAGTCTTAATTTAATCAAAGCATTGATCAAAGTGGCTCTCAAGATGATCAAAGCACGGGACCATGTCCTGAAAGACTGATCCTTAAGCAGGCGCAGGTGCAAGTGCTCTCACTTCTTCCTCAAAATCCTTATGTCCTTCTCCTCTCCCAAACATTGCTAGAGAAGAAGCATCAGTAATATAGGTAGGAGTTTCCAAATGAGGATCAGGGTGGACTAGGTCGTACTTTTTCTCAAGTATGTATTTCACAAGATGTCCTAAGGCTATATTCTTCTTTCTCTTATGGGAGACATGACCAATTTTAGAAAGCTCATGAATATAGTCAAGGATGAGTTGGGCTTCATCTATATATTGACCAATCATAATAAGATAGGTTATAGTGGAAAGAATAGGTGTGATATTGATACGGATATCAGCTTTAGGAATTATAGCTGTTCTAAGAACGTGCTGGATGATCTGGGCATCTTGGTTCAAAGTTGACACCTTAGGTAAATGGCATACTTGACTAATCCCTCTAATTACTTGGTTTATAGCAGTTCAGTCGTAGTTAGCAGCAGAGGTCAAGGTGTGGGCTCTTATTCCTTTAGTCCTCAAATTCAAAAATATCTTTATATCCTTCTTAGTTATTTCAACCCTTTTCTTCAGAACATAACTCCTAATCCTAGTTTGATCCATGCTAAAAGTCATATTGGCAAGAAAATTGTGGAAAGTTTCCTTGTTGTAAGAGTGAATCAAAGTCAGGATAAATGCGAATTGGGTAGAGGCCATAAGTGGCATTACTTGATAGATGATATTTTCTTGCAAAAGAACTTTAGAAGGAGTGATTTTTGCTGAGACAAACCTAGGAAAAGATTCTTCATTTCTTTTGGACAGGAAATTTTTGTCGTCATTTCTAGAGGTAGGTTCCTTAGCCAGTCTACCCCTTTTACTAGAGTTAGCCATAGAAGGATTTGGAAAGATGAGAGGGTTTAGAAAGCCTTTTGAAGTGTATGAAATTAGAGTTCTAAAGCCTTCTATTTAAAGAAAAATGATCTTTTGTACGTACAAAATGGGCTTCATACCGTACGATGCTTGAAGTCATACGTATGAAATAAAATTTTGTATGTACAAATAAATGCGACAAAAATGAAATAACTTTTCATAATCATGCAAGTTACGAGGCATCCTTTCGTACACTTTTTGACCAAACAATCGTACAGACGAACAGGTGTTCGTCCGGGATGATCCGTTATTTAAGATCATTTTTGTGACGATTTGAATCATCCCCACTCAGAATGCCACATATTCGTATGTAAGAACTCAAGGTTCGCACGTACGATCAGAAATAATAATTGCTTCTATAAGTATAACCGTATAGATGCATACATACAAATGAATACACATCGTCCAGATGATCTGGGGATCATACAGACTAACTATAATGAAAATTGAAAAACCATACGCATTCTGTTCTACCCAACGATCGATTCATTACAGAATTCGTCCAGTACGAATTGAATTTCGTATAGTACGAATAGAACACTTATAAAATTTCATTCGATCGATAAAAACCATGAATTTCAATTTGAAAATATTTTAAAACACACAAAACAAATAGACAAAAAACATAAAAGCAAACACATACAAAAAATAACAAAAATAGAAAAACATACAAATAAATTAAAACACAAAATAGACATACAAAAATACATATCACGGTTGCAAAAATTTTAATTAAGCACTCAGATCAATCACACCAAGCCTTGTTCTTAATGTACTAAAAGTATCAAAGGCTAGTGATTTTGTAAAAATATTTGCAAATTTTTTTTCAGTTGAAATATGATTGAGTTCAATTTCTCTTTTGGATATATGATACCTTATGAAATGATGTCTGATGTCAATATATTTAGTTTTTGAATGTTGATAGGATCTTTCGAAATGCAAATGGCACTAGTGTTATCACAATAAATGAGAATTGTGCCTATTGTTAATCCTAAATCAATTAACTATTGTGTCAACCAAAGTACTTAAGCCACACAAATTCCTAAGGTAATGTATTCAGCTTCTGCACTAGATAGGGATATGGAATTCTATTTTTTAATGGACCAAGAGACTAAAGAATTTCTAATAAATTGACATATTTCAGAAGTACTATTTCTATCAACACTATAACCTATAAAGTCCAAATCTGAATATCCAACTATTTCAAATGAAGAGCTAAACTTAGGATACCAAATCCCTAAGTTCTGAGTTTCAAAGAGATATCTCAAAATCCTTTTCACTGCTGTCAAATGTGATTCTTTTGGATCTGATTGAAATCTAACACAAAAAAACACTAAATATAATTTTGGGTCTGCTAGCAGTCAAGTAAATCAAAGATCCAATAATTCTTCTAAATTTCTTTTGATCAAAAGATTTTCCTTTGGGTCCTTATCCAATTGAACTGAGGAACTCATAGGTGTATTAACATGTTTAGCATTGTCCATTTCATACTTTTTGAGGATGTCCTTAATATACTTCGATTGACTAAGAAATACACCCTCCTCAATTTTCTTAATGTTAAAGCCTAGAAAGTAACTCAAATCTCCCATTAGGCTCATCTCAAATTTACTAATCATTATTTAGAAAAATCATTACAAAGATTTTTATTAGTAGATCTAAATATGAGGTTGTCAATATAAATTTGTACAATGAGTATAACATTTCTCAATTTCTTCAAAAAGATAGTGATGTCCACACTTCCTCTTTCAAAAGATCTCTCAAGTAGGAAGGTGCTCAATCTCTCATGCCAAGCCCTAGGTGCTTGTTTCAATCCATATAATGCCTTTTTTAATTTGAAAACATGATTTGGGTATTTTGAATTTTCAAATTCTTGAGATTGTTCAACATAAACATCCTCTTGAATCACCCTTTAAAAAGGCACTTTTAACATCTATTTGATATAATTTAAATCCTCTAAAATAGGCAAAGGATAACAAAATCTTAATTACTTCAAGTCTAGCTATAGGGGCAAAAGTCTTCTAAAAATTAATTCCTTCAATCTGATTATACCTCTTAGCCACCAATCTAGCCTTATTTCTAATGACTACTCCTGAGTCATTCATTTTAGTCTTGAATACCCACTAATCCAACTACACCTTGATCCTTTGGCCTTGCAATTAATTTCTAAACTTCATTTCTTACAAATTAATTTAATTCTTCTTGCGTTGTTAAAATCTAAAATTTATCTAAAAGTGCTTGATCAATATTTGTAGGTTCTATCATAGAAATAAAGTCAGAATGATTAACTTCTTTATTCAATCCATGCCTAGTCCTAACACCCTCACTAGGTTCACCTATAATCAATTTATTTGGGTAGTTCTTAGAAAATCTCAAATCTCTAGGCAACGGGTTTTCTATCTCCAAAAATTCATCCAAATTTATTTTCTCAATCTTTTGGAAGTTAATTTCTATCTCATCCTTTTCAACAATCGTATCTTCCAAAATTTCAGATTCATCAAATACAATATGTGTGGTCTCCTTAACTACCAAAGTTCTTTTATTGAATACCCTATAAAATTTTCCAACACTAGAGTATCCAAGAAAAATTCCTTCATTTGATTTTAGATCAAATTTTCCCAAGGTAGATTTTTCATTGTTATGAATGAACACCTTGCATCCAAAAATATATAAATGTGACAAATTAAGTGTTCTCCTCTTAAGTAACTCATAGGGTATTTTATTTAAATTCGATCTGATGTTCACCCTATTCAGAACATAACATGATGTGCTAACCGCTTCAGCCCAAAAATATTTAGGAAGTGAATATTCTGCCAACATGGCTCAAGTGGCTTCTATTAATATTATATTCTTTCTTTCGACTACCTCGTTCTACTGAGGGGTTCTAGGTGTAGAAAAATTATGATCAATCCCTTTCTCCTAACAAAAATTATTAAATTTCTCATATTCAAATTCTCCACCATGATCACTTTGAATCGTCAAAATCTCATATCCTAGTTTCCTCTAAATCTAAGTTAAAAAATCTCTAAACTCTTCAAATAATTCACTCTTATGTTATAAAAATTTAACCCAAGTGAATCTAGAAAAATCGTCAACTATAACAAATCTGTATACTTTCTCTCTTAGACTTATAGTTCCAACCGGTCCAAAAAGATCCATATGCAAAATTTCTAGTGGTTTACTAGTTCTAAGATCCTTATTGGACTAAAAATTGGACTTCACTTATTTTCCTAGTTGACAAGCATCACAAAGGTGGTCCTTAGTTTAGTCTAGTTTTGGCATACCTCTTACCAAGTTCTTTTGGATTATTCTCCTTAGATTTTTTATGCTAGAGTGATAAAGTCTCCAATGCCAAAGCCATGACTCATCAGAAATAGTTTAAAAAAAAAGCAGTAGGAGTTTTGATACAATTTAAATCTAGCATATAAATATTGTTTACCCTCATACCATGCAAAACATCAATACCATTTAGGCTTAATATGCAGATAGTAGAAAAAAATTTAACGATGTATCCTTTATCACATAACTGGCTAATACTTAACAGATTATGCTTTAAGCCTTCTACAAGCAGTACATTTTTAATAAAACAATTCTCAAGATTTCCAATCATACTTGATCTAACCAGTTTTCTTATGGTACTATCTCCAAGTGTAACCCTGCCTCCACTTTTGGCTTACAGTGATATAAATTGCTTAGCATCTTAAGTTATATGCCTTGATTAACCATTGTCCAGGTACCATATACTCTCACGAGGCCTTGTATGAGAGCGTGCCTATAAAATTATTAAACGTTAGACCTGAGAACCCAAACAAGTTTGGGTTCACCTTTTGGCAAATTATAAAAAGATACACGTATGATATGTCTAGGTTTATGCATCTTAGGCTTCCACACCAAATGAGTTTTCCTATCCAATGTACAGGTGTGTGTTATATATCCAATCAATCCACAACTATAACATTTAACTCTAGGAAATTGATTTCTCAATCTTCTATAACTACTCTGATTATTCCTGGGTTATTAAACTTTTGATACAAAATAGGATCAGTGAACTCTTCAAGTGTTGGGGGTTTCCTATTTTCTTTAAGAGCTTTTACTTTCAACTTTAAATAAATGTTCAAATCTTCCAAAATGTTTTTATCAAACTTTAAATAATGATCTCTACTCTCAGAATCATCCTTAAATTTTTTAAATTCTTTTCTAATTTTGCATATGATGATTTCAAATTTTCATTTTCCTTGTTCAAGTTATTGAATTCATCAAGTAAGATCATGTGGTTGCTATCAATTAATACTTGATCTTTCCTAAGGATTTTGTGCTCTTTTTGCAACTCTAGCATGCATTTTGTTTAGCTTTCTATATGCATCGCGTATTCTTTCAAAGACTTTAAAAAGTTCAGCATAAGTTAAGTCACATACCTCTTCTTGATCTGATTAATCAAGATTATCAGCCATCAAGAACAAATTGGTGACTTCCTCTTCCTTTTCAGTCTCTAAAGAGTCCGAAGCTGGGTCCACCCAGAAAGCTCTTTGGAATTTCTTCTTTCCCTTCTTCACAGTTGGTTTCTCCTCTACCTTCTCCTTGCTAGGAGTGACTTTAAGTTTTGGGCACTCTGACTTCACATGTCCAGGTTTCCTGCACTCATAGCAAATCACATCATTAAAAACCATAACATTCCTATTGAAATTACCTCTATTCCATTGTTGGCGTCTCTTCTGCTTCTTCTTTAGAAAGCTCCTAAATTGTCGAGTCATTAAGGTAATGTCATCCTCATCCTCAAGTACAGATAGATCACTCTCCAACTCCTCCACTTTTAGTGCAATGTTCTTCTCCTTTTGTGGCTCTCCTGCATCAATCTTTCATTGATTCACTCTTTGCTCGTAAGAAATTAGTGATCTAAGAAGATTATCAATAGAGTATACATTTAAGTCTTTGGACTCTATAATTACAGTTATCTTAGCATCATATGTAGTAGGCAAATAACGAAGTATCTTATTAACTATTTCAGCATTATTTAGTTCTCTACCCAATGCATGTAAAGAAGTGACTATTTGTATGAATCTTGTGTATATGTCATAAATATATTCATTAGATTTCATGCAAAATAATTCATAGTCATGCAACAAGATATTAAGTCTAGATTGTTTAACTTCGTTAGTCCCTTTATAGATAATACAAAGTCTATCCCATATGTCCTTTCTACTTCTGCAAGTAGAAACCCACATGTAATCTTTAGATTTAAGTGCATAAAAGAAACTGTTCAAACATTTTGCATTTAGTTGTGCTATGTCACATTGTTCTACAGTCCAGTCTGTAAAGGGAATTTCAAATCTAACTCCGTCAACTAATCTAGTTTATTTTGTATACCCTTCTTGAACTAAGATCCACATACGATAGTCCAGCGACTGCAAAAATGTTGACATTCATGTTTTCCAAAAATTGAAAGGAATATTGTAAAACAAGGGAGACCTAGTTATAGAGTAATTTTTGGTGTGTTCTGGTTTCCAAATGTAGCCATGATCGTTAATCAAAAAGTTATCTAAACTTATGGTTTTGAATCAAAGCTCTGATACCATTTGTTGAAACTTGTTGAATATGAAATAGATTGTTAGACCTAAGCTTATATCCTAAAGGCAAACCAAGAGGGGGGTGAATTGGTAATTTAAATTTTACCTCTTCTTGGATTAAAAAGTTTGAGACTATTTTAATAAACTGAGCAGGTTGATTTTAGATTTTTTTAAAAAATAAATTTTTAACCATAGAAAAATAAAATGTAGAAATTAAAGTAACAAAAATAAGAAGACATAAAGGTTTATAGTGGTTCGATCAAACACGACTTACATCCACTCCCTGAACTTTCCCACTTTAGGTAATGCACTATTACCACAAGTGTCTCTCCTTTTGCCCCTACAATAAGGTGGAGAAGCCTTCACAAAACTCTCTTCCACCACTACGCGGTGTTGCAGAGAATCATCATCCTTTTATACCCTCCAAGTGTCGGAAGAGATCCATTGGCTATTCACACTCTCAAAGTGTATGCAAAGAACCTTCATCCTTTCACACTCATCAAGTGTAGGAAAAGAACCTTCGACTGTTCACATTCTCCAAGTGTAGGCAGAGAACCTTCGACTGTTCTCACTCTCCAAAGTTAGGCAAAGAACCTTCGACTGTTCACACTCTCTATGTGTAGACAGAGAACCTTCGGCTGTTCACACTCCTTGAGTGTCGGCAGAAAACCAGATCTTCTTGAAAGATCTTCACACTAGAAATCTAGAAGGACAAGAAAAGTGTGAAGTAAATATAAAGTATACATAGAGATCCTTACTCTTGAGTAACCAAGTGAACCCTTCACGCTCCAATAGGAAGAAATCTCCTTCAAACACTCTCTCTCACTCTCTCCTTCAATTTCCCTTTACCATTCACGAAGATCAAGTGACAAAAAGATTAAATGACAATCTTATATGGAACTTGTATAAAAAAGACACGAAAAATCATCCAGAAAACTACAATTTTCAAATTTGACCGTCCACGATCATCCTGTATGATTGAATTTCGTATGTATGAACAATTCAAAAATAGTTGTGTACGAACTCATTGTGAATAGGTACAAACTATATTCATACCCAATCATCATCTATACGAAATATGTTCATCTGGTACGAACAAAAATTTTAAAGCACGTATGTACGAACGTCTGAATGAAAACTCAACAAAGCCCATCATCCCAGTACGATCGAAAAATATCATCCATATGAATAGCTTTAGAGGAAAAAATAGAAAAGATCATCCCGGTACGAATGAAAAATATCGTCCGTATGATCTTCACATTCATAAACAATAGAGAAGATCATCCTCGTATGAACGAAAAATATCATCTGTATGATCTTTATGTTCATAAAAAATAGAGAATATTGTCCTGGTATGAACATAAAATATCATCTGTACGAACTTCACATTTGGCAAAAATAGAGAAGATCATCCCGGTACGAACATAAAATATTGTTTGTACGATATATATTAGAAATTTTTTTTCCATTTTCTGTTCGTTCAATTGCTCATTGAGGAAAATAACTGACCAGATCTTCTTGTACGAAATGGTATCATACCGTACAATCAGTTTAAAATTGCAAAATTTAAAAACTCTCTCCCTGTGTGTTTGTGCTCAGTTACTTAATCTCACTCTCTCAGACTCAATAAAATGAAAAATATAGACTTCAATTTATAAAACACTCTAAGCTGTTCTTGATTTGAAGTCTTCAAAAATCTGGAGTATGATTTTCATAAAATGTTAGTACACACAAGAGCAAAAATAACACTTCTAAAATATGTTAGGAGAAATAATAATCAAAATAATAATATTTAGAATCATTAAAATTATACAAGTTGCAAGAATGTCAAACATGCAAAGCTAAGTAGCAACTATCTCAACAATAACAAATATGTAGTACAAAAACTAGGAGATATAAAGATGCAATCAGCAATATTTGTTATCATCAAAATCATAAACTTGAAAGCCCGAGTTGTGGCAATCTCCCCCTTTTTTATAATTCCAAATATTATTGGTTGAATTGTTAGCTAAAATTACTTTCTCCTAACCCCTAGCCTCATTAAGAGAATTATGTTAAAAATAGAAGGAAAATAATTTTTTTAATTTAAAATAAATTGAAACTAAATAAAAAATACAAATAAATACTTTATCCCCCTTTTGACATCATTAAAAAAAAGAAGAAAGAAAATGCTACACTAACATTGAACTATATGCATAAGGAAATTAGAACATACAATAATACATAAAAATAATTTACAAATCACAAATCAGGTAAATAAATACACAAAACAAATAAATAAACGCACAAATAGATAAATAAATATACAAATGAATAAATAAATACTTAAATAGAAAAACAAAAACATAAACAAAGAAATAAAACATTATACCATATCAGAATTATCAATTGAATTATTGACTATTCAACAATAGTTTGTTACCTCATCATCTTGCTTCTATTCTGATGAGTTATAAGCTAAGACTGTCTAGGAGATCTTTTGCTCCTTTTCATTTCCCCCTATTAAAATTTACTTATCCACACACTTTTTCTTTACAATGTGTTTCTGATGATTGGGACATTCATATTTAAAATGTCTAGGTTTCCTACATCCAAAGTAAATAATTTCAAAAGTAAACTTGTCAACTTTATCTTTTTTATTTTTGTTCCACCATTTTTTACGATTGTGCTTGTGCTTAAGGAGTCTTTTTAATTGGCTTGTTATCTCCTCACTCTCATCATCTTCTAAGCCATTTTTATTTGTGTCTTTTACCTTTAGCACTATAGCCTTATCATCGCAAATATCCAAAAGTCTTTGACTCACACTTTGCTCGTTGGCAATGAGTGAGCCGATCATATTATCAATAGAATATGATTTCATATCTTTAAATTTACATATATCAGTGACTTTGACATCAAATTTATCAAGTAGACAATGTATAATTTATTTGACCTTCTCTATGTTTGAAAGTTCTCTACCTAAAGCATGCAATGACAGCATAATCTGAATAAACCTAATGTACAGGTCTAAGATAGTCTCATAGGATTTAATGCAAAAAAGTTCGTAATCTTGCAATAATATGTTTAATCTTGATTGTTTGACTTCACTACGACCTTCATATGTAATGCATAGTTTAACACAAATAGCCTTTCCAATTGTACAGATACACACTATCATATAATCTTCATATTTCAAAGCATAGAAAAAATAGTTCAAGTATTTAGCATTCAGTTGTGCAAGAAATTGATCTTTTCCTATTTCCAAAATATGCCATGGATTGCTTTCCTCTAGGTTTTCAAAAATACTATTTTTAGAGTATCTATCTGATACCAATTAAAAGTTTAATAAGGATGCTTAGACTAGGTGAGCTTGTTCGTAAGCACACTAATGTAGAAGCAATATTATCTCTTAATGAGGAATCTAATAAACTTTTCAAGAGTTACAATAATGGTGATGATAATTTAATTAACACATAGTACTATTAAACAAAGATTTTCACTAAGAAATTATCACAAAAATAAATCTATCATGAAATATTAACAAATCAATAAGTGCATAAAAGTAAAATACATAAAATAAGAAATAAGAATAAACACACAAGATATTTATAGTAGTCATGGTTAAACCATGACCTACATCAACTACCCAGAGTCCTCCTCTCTGATTATTACACTCATTATATTGACTCTCATTTAGCCCTTACAATTAGGTGGAGAAGCCCTTACAAAATCTCTTCTATAAACCCGGTGAGGTGGAGGAACATAATCTTTTTCACCCTCCAAGTGAGTCAGAGAACATGGAATCCTTTTCAACCTTCTAGTGAGTTAGAGAACCTAGAATCCTTTTTACCCTCTTGGTGAGGTAGAGAAACTTAGAAACACTTTCACCTTTCCTATTATGGCAGAGTAGCCGGGTCCTTTGTCACCAAAGATATCTTCTTCCCCAGAACTTCCCTTAAGAAAAACTTGATGCATTGAGGAACTTAGGTGCAAGTTTGCCTGAGAAATACTATGATCCCCTCTCACACTCCCCTGAAATCTATAAAGATCTTCTCCCTCTCTCAAACTCTACCCTTTCACGTCCTAGCTCAACGCTCTCTCTTTAAGCTTATAGAAGGAACAACTTAATTAATGGCAAAAAAAACTTTTATAAAGTCTTATGAGAAAACTTAACTAAAGGGCTTCAAAAGCCCCTAAAAACTCAATTCTATCGACTCAAATCATACAGTATGATCATAGATAATACGATACGATTAGTACAAAACATCCTTGTTAGTACTATATGAATCGTAAAGCACTAAATGATTAGTTCAATTATTTGAGATGATCATCCAATACGATATGATCATTATCTATTATGATTTATACATTTAAATTTGATTATCATTCTGTATGATCGATGATGATAAAGTATCATCCCATACATGAATTTGGTCATATAATATGATTTTTTCATTCGTATAGTATAATCTTATTAGACCAATTAATCCAAATTTCATCCATAATTACATAATTAATTTAGGAAAGATTTAATTATATCGTATAATATAATTAGAACATAATTTATATTTTAAAATGTTGCTTAAATAATAATTAGTGGCTAAAACTCATGATTTCAATGAGTAGCTGATTATATAGTATGATACCTATCATACAATATAATTAGCTCAGAAATTTACTCTTCTAATTTTTCTCTGTATTTTATTCTTGTAAGTGTATGTGTGCATGATCACCAGGCTAGCATACACCTTTATATGACTTGACAAAAAATTGAAAAATTATATAAATGAATTTTATAGACACTTTCATCATATCCTATTCTACTGAATCTTGAGCCTTGAATCTTCTTTGATTGGTGTATGATGCACTTGAAATATTAGTACACACAATAATAAATATGTAGTACAAAAATTAGGAGACATGAAGATATAATCAATAATATTTGTTATCATTAAAACCATAAACTCAGAAGCCTGAGTTACTATAGCAGAAGCTCAAGTTGTTATTACAATGGTGGCTGATAAGTTCTGATGGCTTCAATTATCATAACTACCTATCTAGCCTAACTAAAACCATAATAACCTTCAAGGACATTTATCTCTAACCTATTGGATGATCCTTAATAGCCTCCACATCTAGAACTACCAACAGTGGAAAAAATCATCTAAATGCACACTTGGTTAGCCTATGAATAGACCTCCCTTAGCCTGATTTTGCTACATGAACTTGATTCCATCAATTTCTCTAGTGAGATCTTTATGTGCATGGAGAGAAATGCTCTAGTAAATTAGAGAGTGCATATAGTCTAATGAATCATTAGCATAGATAAAAGTTATGACATCTTCAAAGATATTTCATATTGGTTCTATGAAGTATTGCAATATGGGAGTATGAACTTATATATTTATGATTACAAATAATTTTGAAGGTCTATTTAGTTTCTCCTACTTTACATATTACATATTTTTTGTGCACAAAACTAAAATATCATGTTCAACATACTCAAAGAATCATCATATATTAGACTTATTTAAAATGAGTATGTAATTATATTTTACTTGATTTAATGTATATAAAAAGATGTACATTAGCTTGGCAACCATGCACACATACATAAGGGGAATGAAAAATAAATATTTAATTTTTCTGTCAAATTGTATTTTATGATCTATATCGTATTGTATGATCCGTTCAAATAGAAATTAAATAAAATATTTAATTTAAGTGAGAGTAAAAAATTCAATTATAACTAATCATACTATACGACTAGCTCATTACACTAGATGATTAGCTATTATCATAAATCCTACAGTCAAATTAAACTTACTTAAAATATGGAAATTTGATATTTGAAAATTTAACTATTTATATTATATGAATATATTCATGTAATATAATATTTTATAATGCTGCCTAGTTTAAGTCAGGTATTTAAGGAATCAAATAAGATTTGAATTAATTCTATATCGCATTGGACGATCATCTATCATATTGTATGAATCACTCAACGACTCTTTGGATGAACCTTGGTTCAGAATGTATGATCCAATATTTTATTTGAACTAATCATATAATATAATTTTGAGTTATATTGGATGATTTATGATTGTAGTGAACTAATTATATTGAATGATATTCTATCTTATTGTATAAATAGAGTTAGCAAAATTAAAAAAAGTAATGTTTTTAGAAGTCCACTATTTAAATTATTGTTAAGAATTTAAAAGAGTATTTTGGCTGTGAAAGGAGTGTTTCATATCGAGAGAGTATTAAATGAAATTACTAGATGCGCCAAGAGGGGGGGTTGAATTGCAAAAAACTTGTTGCAATAAAAAAATCCTAAACATGAGTTCTAATATTTTTTATGTTTTTAAATTTTAACAGAAAAATTTAAGTAATGCAGAAGCAAGTACTTAAACACAAATAGCAATAGCGAATTCCACAATGAATTTTACCAAGCAATTATAATGAAAATAAAATGCAAGAAAAAGTAAAAACGGTAAAGGAAAAATTAAACCAAAGATTTTATAGTCGTTCGATCACTTGACATATGTCCACTCCCCGGAGTCCTCCAGTCTAGGAATTTCACTACCAAAACTATAGTTCTCCTTTTTCCCCCTCGGCAAGGTAGAGAAGCCCTTACAAGACTCACTTTCATCAACCCGGCGTGGCGGAGTGCCAAGAACTTTGTCACCCTCCTAGCGACGGCAACGTACCTTCTTAATTTTCTCCCTCCTAGAGAAGAAAGAGTACCTTAGAGGACAATAATATAGAAGAGTCTCCCCCTCAGAGAGCCTCCCACAAGATCTTCTTGGGCCATAGGAGGAACAAAGTGCAGCAAGAATGGAGCAACAGTGTGATCTCCCTCACACTATTTCTCCCTGACCAAGCTCACCCTCTTCTTCCTCTCTCAAACCCTAAAATCTTCTCAAGAATTCCCTCTCTAATCAAGTTCCCCTATCTCAGTTACACTTAAAAAACATAACTGTTTGATACTTAAAATAGGATCCAAAAATCCTAAATTTTTTAAAGTAACCGCTACTATCGTATAGTACGATTCTAGATCGTACAATACGATTAGTACAAATGAGCTTCATCCTGATATGAAGGTTTACAAACATGTCAAAAATATTGAATATGTTTGTACAGTATGATATAAACTCATATTGTATGATAGGGAAAACTCTTCTATTAGTACATGACGATAGCCGAGACGATCACTCATCTTTGTACATCGTAGGGTACGACTTACTTCGTACATTATGATTAGTCAAAATCAAAGTATCATCTAGGACGAAGTCCAGGATGATCAAAACTCATATCTATACATCGTAGGGTACGATCTACTTCATACAGTAAGTTTAGAAAAAATTAAGGGATCATCTAGGACAAACTCCAGGATGATAAAAAATAGCCTCGATTCATTGTATAGTATGAACTGGTTCGTACAGTACGATGTCCAATTAGAAATTAATCCTTGATTTATTACACTAATAACAGGTTAATTTAAGTATTCAAAATAAATCGTACAATATGAATCTCTTCGTACAATGCAAATGGCTAAATAAACTTACTTAAATTAATCTGGCGGCTAGGGTTTTGGATTAGTAACATATCTTACAGTACGATATAAATCGTACAGTATGACCTGTTCACAGAAAGACATTTTAGCCAGATTAGATTGTACAGTACAATATAAACTCATACAGTACAATCAACAGAGAAAAAAAATCTATATTTTCTTTTAAAAACCCTCTCCCCTTGTGTGTGTGCATGGTTGCTTAGTCTTATATGCAATTTATGGGCAGACCCAAAAAAGAAAAATAAAAAATGAAAAATTACAATGTTATAAACTCACACTCCTACTCTACCTAGTCTTGAGTCTTCTTATTGTCTTGAGTAACTTGTGATCTTCCTGAAATGTTAGTACTCATAGATAATAGTAGAAATTAAAGGTATTCAATGAATAGTAATTTAGACGACATTATTTGTTATCATCAAAATCTCAAACTAGGGGTCATGGATTGCAACAATCTCCCTCTTTTTGATGATATCAAATAATGTTTGTTATAGGAAAATTTGAATGGCATTTTTTTTATTAACAAAAACATCACTAAATAGATAGAAAAGGAAAAAAAAGGAAAAATGCATTTCATTGAAACATAAGTAAACATATGCCTAAGCAAGCAAGACTACAAATTACAACAGACTTCCCCCCTTTTGACCTCACCAAAAAGAGTAGGCACAAACAACACTAAAAAAATATAATACAAATAGATACACTTCAGAAAGGAGGATCCTGATCACTTGGAGGTAGAGGTGGGTGTGGTTGGAAATACTGAAGGATTGTGTCGAAGCGGTGATCAATCGAAGTGAACCGTTCCCCAAACCACCGCATGTCTTCCTCATGTTGTTGATGTTTTTCTTGTATGTGTGTGTCAAAATGACTCTAAAGTTAGTCAAAGCGTTCGACCAAATCTTCGTGAGGGTAAGCTGGTGCAGGTGCTCATGGAGGTGCATGTCTTTTTGGTCGAACATGAGCTTCTACTGGGGCATTTTCTCCTCCTTCTTCATCAGAGTCATATTCTTTAGGCTCTTGCCCCCGATGAAAAGAATACGAAAAGAGGCATTCATATAGAAGATTGGTAAATTATCGGGTTCATCAGGATAGGTTAATTGGTATTTATTTTGAAGGATGTATCCTATATGGTGGCCAAGGGCTAGACTCTATTTCCTGCGGGTAGTAGAGAGGTGAACTAAAGTCATATTTTGGATATAGTCAATAACTAAATCTGTCTCATCAAATTTTGTGTTTGACATTATAAGATAGGTAGTGATTGATAAGTTTGGGGTCGTGCGGATTCGGTCGCCAGCTTTGGGTATAATCAAAGTGAGAAGGACGTGTTGAATAATTTGAGCATTTCGGTTTAAGGATTGAACAAGAGGTGTTAATAGAAGGTTACATTCCTAAGGACACGGTTGACATCACTCCAGTCAAATTCATTTGAGAGAAAGGAACGAGCTCTAGGCCCTTCAGTGGATAGCCCAATGTATTGGGTGATGTCAACCTTAGTGATTTCTAAGTGTTGGAGGCAGACAAAAGAGTGGAAGGTCATATTGTCGACAGTGAATGTAAGGTTGGCTAGGAATTCAATTAGAGTTCTGAATTATAGGGGAAAGCCAGGGTAAGGCGAAATTGGGAAGTGGTGGACGCGAAGAGGTTCTTTACCTCGAAATTTAAAGCTTCCTGATTGAGCATCAAATACTGTGAAATCATACAGGCCTTGAACTTGTGATAAGAATCTTCATTTTAGCACTTAGAAAATGATCATTGTGATAGCGAGAGGAAGACAAGCTTCCCACGATGAGACGGCCATGCTTGCTAGAGCTCGACATTATGTGAAGGCTAAGTGAAGGTGAAGAAGTGAGTGAAGAGATCTATAAGTTGAGCCAATTTATAAATTTTTGGATGAATCGTACAGTACGATCTGGTATCATACAATAGGATGAGGCAATAATGTCGTCTCAATGAATAGGTATGAAAAGGTAGTCAAATTATACAGTACGATGTGTATCATACAGTATAATCAGAAGGATTTCAATCATCCCGAGGGTCGTCGATACGATCCTTGACTAAAAGTTTCGTATAGTACGAACAGGTGTATCGTACAGTACAAAAATGCCATTATATCATACCAACCACCTTTAAGTCATCCTCATTCGTTCTGTTGAGGTGGATTGTACTGTACGAAGAGAAGATATCATATAGTACGATCACCAATAATATCATACCAAACTGAGTAAATTCATCCAAATCCATTTACGGACGTGGATCGTACAGTACGAAGAGGTGATATCATACCAGACGATGTTCAATAATGTCATACCAAACAAATTCAATGAACTGCCACCTATTTCATATAGTACGATGTGTATCGTACAGTACGATAAACAGAGACAAAATTCGAGTCTAGGTGTGTTATGTGATTAGATATATCGTATAGTACGATAGTGAATCATACAGTACGATAAGGAAAGTGTAAATTATTGAGTTTGGTATAGTTTTTAATTTTTTTAATGCAATAATGTATATAACACCTAGTCTCACCCTCAAAGTGCTAAAGGTGTCGAATGCTAGTGGTTTCATGAAGATGTCTGCCAATTAATCTCCTGTAGCGATATGATGCAATTTTATATCTCCTTTAGCAACATGATCTCTTATGAAATGGTGTCTAATGTATATATGTTTTATTCGAGAGTGTTGAATTGGATTTTTAATGATGCAAATTTCACTTGTGTTGTCGTACATGATTGAGATGGTTCCTACAGGTAATCCAAGATCAAGAATTTGCTATTTTAACCATAGTACTTGTACAACACAGCTTCCTACTATAATATATTTTATCTCGGCTGTGGAGAGGGCTACCAAATTTTGCTTCCTACTGGACCAAGAAACTAAAGATTGTCCTATGAAATGGCAGGTACTAGAGATGCTTTTTCTATCTACCTTACATCCTACAAAATCAGAATCTGAGTACCCTAAAATTTCAAAAAAAGGGTTGTGCCTGGGATACCAAATTCCTAAGTTCAAGGTACCTAGTAGGTATCTAAGAATTCTCTTGAGCGCAGTTAAGTGAGACTCTTTAGGATCAGCTTGAAAACGGGCATAAAGGCACACACTAAACATTATATCAGGTCTACTAGCAGTCAGGTAAAGGAGAGATCTGATCATTCCTCTATATTTTTTTTGGTCTACTGATTTTTTATTCGAATCTTTATCTAACTGAATTGTTGAGCTCATTGGAGTGTTCAAGGGTTTGGCACTATCTATTTTATATTTTTTCAGAATGTCCTTAATGTACTTTACTTGGCTATGAAATGTTCCATTATCTATTTATTTTACACTAAAGCTAATAAAGTAGTTTAGTTCTCCCTTCATGCTCATTTCAAACTTATTACTCATTATTTTTGAGAATTCATCACACAAATTTTTATTTGAAGATCCAAATAAGATGTCATCCACATAGCTTTGAACAATGAGAATTTCATCTTTAACCTTTTGTAAGAAGAGTGTAGTGACCACATTATCCTTTACAAATCCTTTATCCAATAAAAATGAGCTAAGTCTTTCGTACCAGGCTCTAGGTGCTTACTTTATTCCATAAAGTGCCCTTTTTAATTTGAATACATGGTTTGAGAATTATGAACTTTCAAATTCTGGCAGTTGCTCAACATAAACATCCTCCTTGATTAACCCATTCAGAAAAGAACTCTTTACATCCATTTGATATAGTTTAAAACTTTTGAAGCAAGCAAACGCTAAGAGCACTCTTATGGCTTCTAGTCTAGCTATTGGGAAAAATGTTTGTTCAAAGTCTATTCCCTCAATTTGGTTGTACCCCTTAGCTACCAGACTAGCATTACTTCTTATTATGGTTCCTGAGTCATTCACCTTATTTTTAAAGACCCATTTTGTTCCAACTACACTATGTTCTTTAGGTCTCTTGACTAATTCCCAAACATCATTCCTGGTGAATTGGTTCAATTCTTCTTGCATTACTAGGATCCATAATTAATCTCCTAAATTTTGATCTATACTCATGGGTTCTATCATAGAGATGAATGCTAAATGTCTAACCTCCTTCCTAAGTCCATACTTTGTTCTTACACCTTCTGAAGGGTCTCCTAAAATTAACACTTTAGGATGACTAGAAGAATATCTCCATTCTCTAGGCAAATCTTCATGAGGTTTTACCCTTTCTCCTAAGGTCATAGTTTCTACTCCTTGAATTGCCTCTATTTCATCTTCTTCCATTTTAGATTCAGAGGGCTTATCTGATTCATCAAATACTACATGGGTCGACTCTTCTACTACTAGGGTTCCCTTATTAAAGATTCTATAGGCCTTACCTACAGATGAATAACCTAAGAAGACACCCTCATCAAACTTGGGATCAAATTTTTCTAAGAGAAGTTTACCAATAATTAAGATAAAACACTTACACCCAAAGACATGTAAGTGTGAAAGATTCGGTGTTCGACCCTTAAGGAGTTCATAAGGAGTTTTATTTAGCTTTGATCTAATGTTCATCCTATTTAAGACATAACACGTCGTGTTTACTACTTCTGCCCAAAAATATCTAAGAAGGGTGTACTCAGCTAACATTGCTCTTGCAGCTTCTACCAAGGTTCTATTCTTTCTTTCTACTATTCCATTTTTCTGTGGAGCCCTAGGGGCTGAGAAATTATGCTATATTCCTATCTCTTAATAAAATGATTCAAATCTTTCATTTTGAAACTCTCCACCATGGTCAATATGGATTGTTGAGATTTTACATCCTATTTTTTATTGAATCCAAGTGGAGAATACTTTAAATTTCTCAAATGACTCATTCTTATGTGCCAAAAATCTTTCACAAGTGAATCTAGTAAAGTCATCTATAATCACAAATCCTTAATTTTTCCCTCCTAGGCTAGCTGTGCTAACAGGTCCAAATAAGTCCATATGAAGAATTTTTAATGGACTATTTAAAAGTTCGTTAAGGATGTTAAGCCCTATAGAACTGGCCCAAGGCTAACCAAGAGGGGGGTGTATTGGTATTTAAAAAAAATCTTTAGGAAAAGCATAAATACAAACCAAATCACCATAAAGAAATAACGTGCGGAAGAAATAAATATGGAAGCAGTAAAAATAAGAACACAAGGGTTTATAGTGGTTCGATCAACTCGACCTATATCCACTCCCGGGAGGCGCCCTCAGAGTATTGCACTACAATCATGACTCTCCTTTAGCCCCCACAGCTAGATGGAGAAGCCTTTACAAACACCTCTTTTTGCCACACCCGGCAAGGCAGAGAACCTTCCTCCTTTTGCTTCCTCCTGAAGCAGGAAGAGAACCTCGATCGCTTGCTAGAACTTACCTCTCTCAAACCTTCCAAGGACAAGAGACTCTAGGGAAGAAGAAGTGAAACAATGCTTGGACCAACCCTTGTGAATCCCCTCACAAGCTCCCCCTCACAAGATCCTCTCTCTCTCTCCCTCTCTCTCTCTCTCTCCCCTTTAGATTTTCTCAGGTCAAGACAGCAGCCAAGGATCATTCAAAAATGTTGAACAAGAGATCTTAAATAAAAGAGCTTCAAAGGAGCTCATTAATTGCAAGTTGCCGATAATATCGTCCAGGACGATATGGACATCATCCTGGCCGATCAGTACAAATCCCATGAGATCGACCAGAGCATTGTCCTGAATGCAAACTAGACGATTGAAAATTGGCTTGATTGTCCAGGATGATCTGACGATCGTCCAGGCCGATCTGTTCAAATCAGAGAAAAATCATCCAGAGCTTTGTCCTGAATTTATTCTGGTCGATATTTATTGTCTAGAAGTAACTAAGGTTTTTGAATAGATCATCCTAGCCGATCCTGATATCGTCCAGAACGATGTGATCATATCAATCATCCTTAATTATTTCCTTGATTTGTCTGATCAATTAAGACATAATTATGAATATCGTCCAGGCTGATCCAAGATCGTCCTGGCCGATTGCCAAAAATACAGAATACCTTAATTGTTTGTGGTGGAAATTTCTTTCTATTTTGATCATATCGTCCTGGCCGATACACGTATCGTCCAGGACGATTTGCTAATGATGGTTGCCTTAACTAAGAACCCCTGATTAGAATTTCTGTTTTAAGCCAGATCGTCCAGGATGATATAAATATCGTCCTGGCCGATTTGAGTAAAAACAAAAATTCTAAGTCTCTCAAGTGTGTGTGTGTATGGTTACTTTGCATTAGTCACACCAAAGATTATAATTGACTCAAGAGGGAAAAAAAATAAAATTACAGACTGACTCAACCCTAATCTACCTCATCTTGAGCTGATTCTGATTTTCGTCCGATCTTTGGGTCCTAAAAAGTCAATAGAGAAAAAGGCAAGATTTGTTTGCTATCATCAAAATCATAATCCAAAAATAGATTTGTAACACAAGTAGGAAAATCTCAGTAAAAATAGCAGTTCATTAAAATTTCAAAGTTACAAGCATCAACTTTTTCTACCACATCCTACTCCCCCTTTTGTTATCACAAAAAGAGGGTCCTAGTCATACATAAAGAAAAAGGAAAAATACAATAGAAACTAAAATAAACTACAAGACAAACTACATAAAATCGAAAATAAAAAACAAAAATTAGAAAAATGAGGGATCATGATCATTAGATAGAGGTGGTGGTGGTGGTTGCTAAAAGTAGCCAACTAGCGTAGTAAACTAAGCGTTGAACCAGGTGATGTCCTGGTCATGCTGCTACTGCTGGTGAGTAATGTAGCTATTAAAATGGGCTAAGTCCTCTGTGCGGTGTTGCTCGTAGCGGGCCATGTCCTCAGAATGTTGCTGCTCCTATGCAGCAATGTAAGCGTCGAAGCGGGTCTCCTATCGATCAAACCTCTCTACTAACTGGTCAAGCTGTGAGTGCTGTTGAAGAGGAGTAGGATCAGGAATAGGAGCAGGAGTAGGAGCCTCCTCCTCATCCCCCCGAGGTTCCTCATCCCCTGGGTAGAGACGAGTACTGTGAAGGGTATTGAAGGAACTGTTTGAGTAGAAGAGAGTTGGGAGGTTGAGAGGAGCAGGATATTGAAGTTGATATTTGGTTTCAAGGACATAGGTTATGAGGTGTCCTAAATCCAGATTGGGTTTCCTCTTATGACCTGGATCTCGAATAGTTATTAAATGATCAATGTATCGAAAGATTAGATCAGTAGCATTAAATTCTCTCTGGGCCATGATGAAAAAGGTAGTCAGAGAAAGTAGAGGAGTGATGTGAATTCGGTCCCCAACTTTTGGAATAATGGAGGTTCGAAGGACATGCTAAATTGTCCTAGCATCTTTGACTAAAGAGCTAGTCTCGCCAACATGAAAAGGTGCATTGGTCTGGCGAAGGAAATGATTTGCCGTGGACCAGTCAAAGTCAGGATCTGAGATGATTATATGCAACTTATCCTCGATGGTGGATAGTTGCAAAAGTTCAGCATAGTCTTAAGGTGTGATTTTGACCGGGCGTCGAATCACATAGGAGGTTAGGACTGTGAAAGTAGGATTTATGCAAAGATTTGCAAATAACTCACGAAGAAGCTCAGAATGAAAGGGGACAGCGAGAGAAAGAATGAAATAAAGAGAAGTGTGAGCGAAGAGATCCATTACCGGATACGATAGGTGGACAGGATTGATGACTCTGGAGACAGTTATCCCACATTCTTTATATCGATGGTATGCAGCTTCATATTCTGCCTCCCTGAAACGAGGGTCAATCCTAGCCCTCGAAGAACTCCTAGAAGTTTGTCAGACTCGCTTCCCACTAGCCATAGCAAGAAACCAGTAAGAAAACATAAGAGAAGAAGAAGGTTGAGGTGAAAACAATGGCTGGAATTGCCTGAATTTAAAGAAATGGCCATATTGTCCAGGACGATCGCAGAATCGTCCAAGATGATTAGGTTCAATTATTGCGTACAGACCGATTGGTCATAAAGGCAGTCCGATCGGCCGGGCTGATCAGATATCGGCCAGGACGATTAGACATATATGATCATCCCGAGGAGTCAAGCCGGACGACCGTTGAAAAAGTAGATCGTCCGGGACGATTAGGTGTATCGTCCAGGACGATGTACAATAATTGATCATACCGGCCAAAGTTAAAACATTTTAAATTTGTGCCACGTGTATCGTCTAGGACAAACATAGGATCGGCCAGGATGATTGTCCAATAATGGATTGTCTGGGGCCAATTTTAAGGATTTAAACGTGCTGACACGTGGATCGTCCAGGATGATCTAGTGTATCGGCCAGGATGATGACCATAAATGCATCGGCTAGGATGAAATATGTTATCGGCCAAGACTATCAATATGATTGCAACAGAGTTTGATCAGATCATCCAAGACGATAAATTATTATCCAGGATGAAGAGTTACTTCGTCCAAGACGAAGAGTTACAACAAGCACAGCAAATTTCATCAGATGGAATTTCGAAGAGAATTTGTCCAATCATCTAAGATTATATGAGAATCGGCCAGGATAATGTGACAAGAAATTTGAATCCAAGGAAAAGATGTTGATGATCAAAGCCCTCAAAAATAAATGACTCACAATACAAAGCTAGAAACAAAAAAGAGCAAAAAAAAAAAAAACTAGAAAGAAAAAGAAAAACGAAGGAAAGGAAATTTTTTTTTGTTTTTGGTTTTAAATTTCTTTTTTTTTTAGCAAAGTATCCTTATGACAAATTTCTCAAATAATAAAATTTTAGAGATTCAAAAGATCAAAGAGTTAATAAGTCAAAATATGAAAAAGGTAGAATATCCGATCTCGTTAATCCCTAGCATGGACTTCTTTCAGGGCAATAATCATCTTTTTTTTAAACAAAAGGTCTAACTCAAAAAAAACTTTACAGGGTAAAAAGAAGATCCAATCAAAACTTGGTTACAAAGAAAATATCTTATAAATAATATAACAAAGTATTTTGTCTCAATCATAGAATTTGAAATCAAGCCTTTGAAAGCATCAAATAACCAATGAGTTCTCTAAGTTTTAAAAGTTTTGAAACGAGAGGATAGCTTGCATTTAGTGGGCTCATTTTATGCCTCTTGTCACTTTGATTGGCTCTTTGAGCATCTTTTAATTTTTTATACACTTTTATGTATATAGTTTTCTTTTCAATTTGGTGTCATTGGGCCTCTTTCCTTTTTAATTCTTCCAAGCTAAAAACTCTTTAAGAAACCCTTTAAAAAAGAACCTTAGTTGTGAGTATATCCTCCAAATATTAGAGAATAGGAGCTCTCTCTCTAACATAGGAAAGAACAAGCCACAAAATAAAATCATAATCATGTGATAAATGCAATGGCAAGATTTCAATTTACTTGAACGATATATAAGAACTTTGGATATTATGAACAAGATAGATTATTGTAGCAAGATAAAAAAAATCTTAGTTCAAAAAACCAGTTGTCAATATGAGATAGACTTTTGTTTAGAAAAGAAAATTATATCACTAAAAGAGGTTAGAGGGAGGGAAACCATCAACGGTATTTCTCCCTTTAACTGATTTAGATATGATAATCAATGGCTTTAAATCTCCAAAATCTAAAAGCTTAAAAAATAATCATATAGAAAACCAATCATAAAAGCACAGTGAAAATAAAACAATCTAAAACAACAAAAAGCTAGCACACAATAAAAAATAACACAAAACTAATTAAAAAATATTTCAAGAAATTATGAAGCAGCAAGTTTAAGCAATTATGAGCTTCGAGCCTCTATATGTCCAATTATCCTATGTTCCCACGAGGTCTTTGGTGAGAGCACACCTGCAAAATTCAACAACAGTCAGATTTAGGAACGCAAACTAGTTTGGGTCCCTTCTTAGGAAAAGTAGAATATAATGCAGGTGTGGTATGCTGTGAATCATGTACCTTAGGTCTCCACACCCAATGTGTACTACGGTGAACAGTGCAAGTGTGTGAGATGTGTCCTAATATGCCACATAAAAAACATTTAACTCCAAGAAAAGGTTTTCTTAAATGGTTTGAGTTATAATGCCTCTTCCTAGGTCTTGGCTTTTGATCAAGAGTAGGCGTCATCCAAGTTTTCTTAAGTGTATCTAATTCATTTTTAATCCTCAAGTTCATATTTTTTAGAACATCATTCTCAACCCTCAAGTTTTTCTCTTTCTCTTTAAATTTCTTGAAATCAGATTGAAGAGAGGTGTGTGAAACTTTTAATGCTTCATTCTCATCAATTAATTCTGAGTGCTTTTTGTTCAAATCATCAAATTCATCAAGAAGAGCCATGTGATTAGAATCAATCGTTGAATGATTTTTAAGAATAACTTCATACTCTTTTTGTAAATTTTCAAATTTCAATTTTAAGTTAGCATGAGTCTTCTTAAGTTTTTTGTATGATGCATGGATTTTCTCACAAATCTCAAACAATTCATCATAGGTTGGTTTACATACCTCTTCATCATCGCTTTGCTCAAGATGATCTTCCCCTATTAAGCACAGGTTTGTTGTCTCTTCCTCTGGTTCAGTCTCAGAAGAATCAGTACCAGATTCCGCCCAAAATGCCTTTTGGAGTCTTTTCTTATCCTTCCTGAACTTGGGTTTCTCCTCATCCTTTCCTTTGCTTGAGTGATCTTAAAGTGTAGGACAATTGGCTTTCATATGTCCAGACTTCCTTCATTCATAATAAACAATATCAGAAGATCCTTTAGAATATTTGATATCCTTACCTTTTCTCCAATGATGCTTTTGCTTCTTCCTTAGAAAGTTTCTGAATTGTCTTGAGATGAAGGCAACTTCAATGCTCTCTGACCCGGAAGAATCGGAGTCAGATTTGCGCGCCTTCAGTGCAACTATTTTCTCCTTCTTCTTCTCACCTGCATCAAGATTTCTTTGATTCACCCCTTGCTCGTAAGCAATGAGTGAGCCAAGTAAGTTATCAATCGAGTATGTGTTCAAATCCTTAGATTCAGTTATAGCAGTAATTTTTGCATCAAAAGAGGAAGGCAAGCATCATAAAATCTTGTTTACTTTTTCAAAATTCGAAAGCTCTCTTCCTAAGGCATGCAAGGAAGTAACAATATAAGTAAATCTCGTATACATTTTAGAAAATGATTCATGAGGTTTCATACGAAAAAGTTTGTAATCATGCAAGAGAATATTCAAATGGGATTGTTTAACTTCATTAGTGCCTTCATAAGTGATACACAATTTATCCCAAATTTCTTTACCAATTTTGCAAGTAGAAACACGCATGTAGTCTTCTGATTTTAAAGCACAGAAAAAACAATTAAGACATTTTGCATTCAATTGAGCCAGATCCCTGTCATTTAAAGTCGATTCAGTAAAAGGAAGTGGAACAGTAATGTTGTTAAGTTTACCAGTTGGAGGTGCGTAACCATCCGTAACAAACATCCACATGCGATAATCAGTAGATTGTAAAAATATAGACATGCGAGTTTTCCAAAAATTAAATGGGATATTATCAAACAAAGGTGGTCGGGTAATAGAATACCCCTCTGGTGTCTTATGATTCCCAAAGTTAGCCATAGATCTAAATTCAAAAAGTTTTCAAACTTAATTTTTATGAATCCCATTCTGATACCACTTGAAAGTTCGTTAGGGATGTTAAGCCCTATAGAACTGACCCAAGGCTAACCAAGAGGGGGGGTGAATTGGTATTTAAAAAAAAATCTTTAAGCTAAGCACAAATACAAACCAAATCACCACAAAGAAATAACGTGCGAAAGAAATAAATGCGGAAGCAATAAAAACAAGAACACAAGGGTTTATAGTGGTTCGGTCAACTCGACCTACATCCACTCTCCGGAGGCACTCTCCGAGTATTGCACTACAATCGTGACTCTCCTTTAGCCCCCATAGCTAGGCGGAGAAGCCTTTACAAACACCTCTTTTTGCCACATCCAGCAAGGTAGAGAACCTTCCTCCTTTTGCTTCCTCCTGAAGCAAGCAGAGAACCTCGATCACTTGCTGGAACTTACCTCTCCCAAACCTTACAAGGATAAGAGACTCTAGGGAAGAAGAAGTGGAATAATGCTTGGAGCAACCCTTATGAATCCCCTCATAAGCTCCCCCTCACAAGATCCTCTCTCTCTCCTTTAGGTTTTCTCAGGTCAAGACAGCAGCCAAGGATCGTTCAAAAATATTGAAAAAGAGCTCTTAAATAGAAGAGCTTCAAAGGAGCTCATTAATTGCAAGTTGTCGACAATATCGTCAAGGATGATATGGACATCATCCTGGCCGATCAGTACAAATCCCATGAGATCGGCCAGAGCATCACCCTGAATGCAAACTGGATGATTGAAAATTGGCTTGATCGTCTAGGATGATCTCATGATCGTCCAGGCCGATTAGTTCAAATCAAAGGAAAATTGTCCAAAGCATCGCCCTGAATTTATTCTGGCCGATATTTATCGTCCAGAAGTAACTAAGGTTTTTGAATAGATCGTCCAGGCCGATCCTGATATCATCCTGGACGATGTGATCGTATCAATCATCCTTAATTACTTTCTTGATTTGTCCGATCAATTAAGACATAATTGTGAATATCGTCCAGGCCGATCCAAGATCGTCCTGGCCGATTGCCAAAAATACAGAATACCTTATTTGTTTATGGTAGCAATTTCTTTCTGTTTTGATCATATTGTCCTGGCTGATACATGTATCGCCCAGGACGATTTGCTAATGACGGCTGCCTTAACTAAGAACCCTTTATTAGAATTTCTATTTTAAGCCAGATCATCCAGGATGATGTAAATATCATCCTGGCCGATTTGAGTAAAAACAAAAATTCTAAGTCTCTCAAGTGTGTGTGTGTAGGGTTACTTTGTATTAGTCACACCAAAGATTACAATTGACTCAAGAGGGGAAAAAAATAAAATTACAGACTGACTCAACCCTAATCTACCTCATCTTGAGCTGATTCTGATTTTCGTCCGATCTTTGGATCCTGAAAAGTCAATAGAGAAAAAAAGCAAGATTTATTTGCTATCATCAAAATCATAATCCAAAAATAGATTTGTAACACTATTGGTGATCACATCTTTGATTGAATGAAAGGATGATTTGATTTATTTTCCTAGTTGGCAGGCATCGCATAGATGGTCCTTAGTGAAGTCTAACTTAGGTACGCCTCTAATTAGGTTTTTCTTAGTAATATTTTTAAGTGTTTTCATACTAGCATGGCGTAGTCTCCTATGTCATAACCATGAGTCATCTACAATTGTTTTCAAGTAAAATGAATTTGAACTATCAATACAATCAAGGTCTAACATGTAAATATTGTTCATTTATTTTCCTTCTAAAATAAGTTTGTCATTTAAACTAATCAGGCATTTGTTAGAGAGAAATTTTAAGTCAAAACCTTTATCACATAATTGACTAATGCTAAGTAAGTTATGCTTCAAACCATCAACTAATAAATGATTTTCAATTAAAAAATTATTAACATTACCAACAATACCTGAGCCCACCACTTTCCTAATGGTGTAGTCTCCCAATATTACTTTGCCTCCAGTCCTGGTTTCCAATAAAATGAACTTCTTCATATCTTCAGTCATATGTCGCGAGCAGCCACTATCCAGGTATCATATGCTCTCACTAGATCTTTTGTGACAGCATCCCTACAATTTCATTCAAGGGTTAGATTTGGGAACCCAAGTGATTTTGGGTTCCTCCTTATGCTTGAATGAATGAGATGTGTGCATGCTATGCTCTGATTGATGCAACTTAGGTCTCCATACTAGGTGTATCCTACAGTAAATCATGCATGTGCAGGCTATGTGACCTAGTATGCCACAAGAGAAGCACCTAACACCGGGAAATGGATTCACTAACCTATGTGGGTGGTTTCACCTCTTCCTAAAGTTTTGTGATGCATGCAGTGCTGGGGGTTTGAATGATCCATGCAGCTGTGATGGATTGCAAAATTCTTCAAGTGAAGGTTGTTCTTTATTTCATTCAAAGCTTTTAAGTTCACTTGTAAAAAGTTGTTTGCATGTTTAAGATTTGCAATTTCAATTTTCAAACAATGTTAAGTTCTATCTAACTCCCATGCAAGTTTCTCTAGTTTGTCAAACTCCTTTTCTAGTTCAATATGCATGGTTTTCAAGGATTCATGTGCTTTTGTTAATTCAGTATGCTTCTTATTTAATACATCACACTCATCAAGAAGGGACATATGATCTCTATCTAAATCAGAATTTTCTTTGACTAAGTTAGCATGCTCAGTTTGTAAATTACTAAAATTAATATTAAGACTAGCATGCATCTTTTTCAATTTCCTATACGAGTCATGAATTTTTTCAAAAATAAGCAATAAATCTTCATATGAAAGTTGACATACATCATCTTGATATGATTGATCAAGATTATCGTTAGCCATTAGACACAAATTTGTTACCTCCTCCTCTTCTTCTTCTTTTTATGATTCTGAGGCAGAGTCGGTCCAAAATACTTTTTGTGTCTTCATCTTTCCTTTCTTGTACTTGGCTTTGTTCTCACCATTTTACTTAGCTGGTTGGCTCTTTAGGTTGGGGAAATCAGCTCGAAGTTGACCTAGTTTCCTACACTAAAAATAGATTGTATCAGATGAAACTTTAGTAAACCTCGAGCTTTTACCTTTATTTTAATTGTTCTAATGACGCCTTCAATTTCTTTTCAAAATGTTCTTGAACTGTCTGGTCATCAGGGCTATGTCATCTTCTTCCTCTCCTGCAGAGCTTTCACTTTCTAAATTATTTATTTTCAATGCTACCGTTCGCTCCTTCTTCTTTTCACCTGCATCACTTTGCCTTTGACTCACTCCTTGCTTGTACGTAATGAGTGACCGAAGCAAATTATCAATAGAATAAACATTTAGGTCTTTAGATTCAGTGATGGCAGTATTTTAGCATCGTAGGAACTATATAAGCATCTAAGAATCTTGTAAAATTTTTCAGAATTTGAAATTTCTCTACCTAATGCATGCAAGGATGTCACGATTTGGGTGAACCTAGTGTACATGTCAGATATTAATTTGCTAGGTTTCATATAAAAGAGTTCATAACCATGCAACAGAATGTTAAGCCTAGACTTTTTAACTTCACTAGTTCATTCGTATGTGATGCACAATCTATCACAAATCTTCTTACCAGTAGTGCAGGTGGAAACTCTCATATAGTCCTTAGATTTTAAAGTACAAAAGAAATAGTTTAAGCACTTCACATTCAATTGAGCTAACTCGCTATCCTAATTGCTCCATTCATTAAAAGGTACTTGAGTTTTCACTCCATTCATAAGTTTAAATGGTACAGCGTAATCATCATTAACTAACATCCACATGCGATAGTCAATAGATTGTAAAAAAGTAGACATTCTAATTTTCCAGAAATCAAATGGAATATTGTCAAAAAAGATGGACGGGATATTAAATAACCCTCCGCAGTATTACGATTACCAAAATGAGACATGATTGATTTTCAAAGGATTTCTAAAATGCTATTTTTGAAACCCCGCTCTCATACCAATTGAAATTACTATATGCATCAAGAGGGGGGGGGGGTGAATTACGAAAAACTTGTTGCAATAAAAAATCCTAAATAAGAGTTCTAATATTTTTTATTTTTTTAAAATTTTAACAAAAAAATTTAACTAATGTAGAAGCGAGTACTTGAACACAAATAGCAACAGCGGATTCCACAATGAATTTCACCAAGCAATTATAATGAAAATAAAATGCAAGCAAAAGTAAAAGCTGTGAAGGAAAATCACACCAGAGATTTTAAAGTGGTTCGATCACTTGACCTACGTCCACTCCCTGGAGTCCTCCACTCTGGATATTTCACTTCCAAAACTATAGTTCTCCTTTTTCCCCCTCGACAAGGCGGAGAAGCCCTTACAAGACTCACTTTAACCAATTCGGCATGGCGGAGTGCCAAGCGCTTTTCACCCTCCTAGCAACGGCAACGTACCTTCTCATTTTTATCCCTCTTGAAGAAGGCAGAGTACCTTAGAGGACACGGATGTAGAAGAGTATCCCCCTCAGAAAGCCTCCCACAAGATCTTCTCGGGCCATAGGATGAACAAAGTGCAGCAAGAACGGAGCAACCGTGTGATCTCCCTCACACTACTTTTCCCTCATAAAGCTCACCCTCTTCTTCCTCTCTCAAATCCTAAAATCTTCTCAAGAGCTCTCTCCCAAGGATTCCCTCTCTAATCAAGTTCCCCTATCTCAGTCACACTTAAAAAACATAACTTTTTGATATTTAAAATGGGGTCCAAAACCCTGAAATTTTTCAAAGTAGCCGTTACTATCGTATAGTATGATTCTATATCGTACAGTATGATCAGTACTAATGAGCTTCATCCTAGTATGAAGATTTTTGAACAGGTCAAAAATACTGAATATATTCATACAGTATGATATAAACTCGTACCGTAAGATAGGGAAAACTCTTCTGTTCATACATGTCGATAGTCGGGACGATCAAAACTCATCTCTATACATCATAGGGTACGACCTACTTTGTACAGTACGATTAGTCAAAATCAAGGTATCATCCATGACAAAGTCCAGGACGATCAAAACTTGACTCTGTACTTCGTAGGGTACAATCTACTTTGTACAGTATGATTAGACAAAATCAAGGGATCGTCCAGGATGAACTCCAGGACGATTAAAAATTGCCTCGAATCATCATATAGTACGAACTGGTTCATATAGTACGATGTCCAATTAAAAATTAATATTTGATTTATTCCACTAATCACGGGTTAATTTAAGTAAGTATTCAAAATAAATCATATAGTGCAAACGGCTAAACAAACTTACTTAAACTAATCTGGCGGCTAGGATTTTAGATTAGTAACACATCGTACAGTACGATATAAATCGTACAGTACGGCCTATTCGCAGAAAGACGTTTCAGCTTTATCAGATTGTATAGTATGATATAAACTCCTACAGTATGATCAACAGAGAAAAAAAATCTACATTTTCTTTTAAAAACTCTCTCCCCCTGTGTGTGTGCATGGTTGCTCAGTCTTATATGCAATTTGTAGCCATAATCAAAAAAAAGGAAAAATAAAAATGAAAAATTACAATATTATAAACTCACACTCCTACTCTACCCAGTCTTGAGTCTTCTTATTGTCTTGAGTAACTTATTATCTTCCTGAAATGTTAGTACTCACAGACAATAGAAGAAATCAAAGGTATTCAATGAATAATAATTCAGATGACATTATTTATTATCATCAAAATCTCAAACTAGGGGTCATAGATTGCAACATTAAAGAGGGGGTTTTAAGCAAAGAGAGAGAAGGAATGAGGTTGTGAGAAAGGGAGAAGATCCTTATAGTTTTCTAGGGAGTGTGAGAGAGGGATTTTTACACAGTTGCTCGAACCAACTTGTACTTGGGTTACTCCATGTGTCATTATTCATCTTAAGGGAAGATCTATGAAGAATCATTTGGTGTCAAAGGTTGTTGACTACTATGTTGCACTAGGAAGGTGAAGGTGATTTGGGCTACTTCGCCACACCGAGGAGGTGAAAGGGATTTTAACTCTCTGTCGCACTAGAAAGATGAAAGAAATTTTGGCTCTCCACTACACTAGGAAGTTAAAATGAATTTCATCTCTCCACATCATTAAGGAGGTCAAAGGGATTTTGGTTCTCTATCACACCAAGGAGGTGAAAGCAATTTTAATTCTCTACCACACTAAAGAGGTGCAAGTGATTTTGCAAGAGTTTCTCTGCCTAAATAATGGGGATGCAAAATCGTCAATATTATTTAGTTCAATACATGAAGAGGAAGACTTCAGAGAGTGGACGTAGTTATGTTTACTGAACCATTATACAAATTTATTTGTGTTCTTTATTTTTTGCATTTACTTTATGTAGTCTTTAACTTTCCTACATATCTTTTTTTTCAATAATTTGATTTATTTTTGTCTATCATTGGGATATAAAGATAATTGTGATTGATCAGAGTTAATATTTGTTTCGAAAAGAATAAAAATTTTGAAAAAAAAATTATTTATCTTTTCTATAAAAAAATAAAAAAAATTAGTATTTTATTTTATTATTTACTTCCGCATTAAAATTTTAAATTTTGTTGTTATTTAAAATGTTTTCAATTTTTTTAAAATATCAATTGACCCCCTATTAGTGTGTAATTTCATAGTTTAATTGACTTAATGACTCTATTCATACAATATGACTATTTGGACAAACCTTGGTTCGTCATATACGATTCAATATTTGGCTTAAACTAATCATGCAATACAATTTCAAATTGTATTGAATAATTAATGATGGAAATGAACTAATTGAATTATATGATACATTTATCTTACTATACAAATAGGGTCAAAAAAATTAAAAAATTAAGATTTTTAGAAGCCCACTATTAAAACTATTGTTAAGACTTTATAAGAGTCTTTTGTAAGTTATATTATTTCTTCTTGAGAAAGCATTGAAGAGAGGACATTGAGCAAAGAGAGAGAAATGGTGAGGTTATATGGGAGGGAGAAGATCATTGTGTGTTTCAAGAGAATGTGAAAGGAGTATTCACACAATTCCTTGGACTAACTTTCCCTTGAGTTCCTATATGTACCAGTCTTTATCTTGAGGGAAGCTATGTGGAGAAACCTTTTATGTCAAAAGTCATCAACTACTCCGCCACATTGGGCGGGAAAAAATAATTTGGGCTGCTATGGCCACCAAGGAGGTGATAAAGGATGTCAGATCTCCACCGCACCGAGAGGTTAAACGGATTTCAACTCTCTGCCACACTAGAAATATGAAAGGAATTATGACCTCTGATGAACTAAGGATGTGAAAGAGATTTCATCTCTCTACTACATTGAGGAGGTGAAAGGTATTTTGGCTCTCTACCGTATTGAGGAGGTGGAAGTGATTTTATAATGCCTTATTTGCCTAGCTATAGGGATGAAGGAGAGTTACTATTATTTAGAGCAATATCCAAAGAGGAGGACTTCAGCAAGTGGATGCACGTAAAGTTGATCAAACCACCATGAAAATTTAGTTCACATTTACATTCTACAACTTTTACTTTCATGAATATCTTATTCTCTATAATTTGGTTTGTGTTTGTATATCACTGTGATATAAAGATAACTGTGGTCGATCAAAGTTTTCAAAAAGAATATAAAAATTGGAAAAATAAAAAAAGGATAAAAAGTTTATTATTTGCATTTTCTATAAAATTTAAAAATAAAAGTTATTATTTTATTTTATTATTTTCTTCCACATTAATAATATAGTGACTAATGCTCCTGTTAATCTGCCAGTCCAACTGATACTAAAAGTTTCAGGGGTACAAAGAACACCAGCAGGAGTGGTTTAAAGTAATAATTTAATTTAACTTTGATTTCTTTTGAATGGTATGTTGAACTACCCAATAATTCTATAAAGAAATTTACGGAGCTAGAAACAATATTTATAAAGAAATTCACCAATCTGATGGAGATGATAATAATTATGGATCATGCCCAAGAAAATAGAAGAATGGATGATTAGTGACTAAGTATATCACCCATTGACAAAATATTAGCAAGAAATGCAAACATCAACTAGACTATGAAAATGTAATCCAATTGCTAATGGGATAAATTAATGATAAAATTGTGCCTTACTTTTGTATGTAATCCATTGCTAACTTTCTGGAGCTACTTAATTAGGTAGCAAAATTTGAGAAGTTAAAGATGACAAGGTTAGATGGTCATTCTAATAAATTCAAGAAAAATAAAGCTCCTGGCCATAAAAGGGGTGAAAAGCATGTTGTAGCTTATAACACTGACAAAGGAAAATAACCAATATATAATAAAGGCAATGCAAAGCAACATGTGAACCCTAATCCTTAGTTGAAGTTGGTGTTGGGAAGAAATGATAAATCTTGTCCTTGTATGGATGGAGAGGATCATCCAAGGCAAGCAGTGGGAGATGGCAAACAAACTCTCCCAACCATCAAGAAAGGATAAGCAAGGAATAGTAATTTAAAAAGGAAAGCATTACAAAGTTATTTGAGTATGTCCTTAAAGAAGGTCTTCATTTGCTAAAGTGTAAAAGGCCTGAAGAAGCTGATCAAACTAATGATCCTAATTACTACCTATATCGTAGGGTGATTAGTTATCCAGTCAAAGATTGTTATATATTCAATTATTGGCTTAAAAGAATGTATATAAAAGAAGAATTTACACTATCAAATAGTGTTCTGGCTAATTCACCGTAAAAAGGAATCATCATGAGTAGTCAAATCCTCTTTCATACTCTCAGCTAAAGAGAAAGAAAAGAAAAAAATAATAATTCAAGATGTATAATGGGAGATAACGGTATTTAAGAAAATGGTGAAAATATTATAGTAGCTTGAAGGAGTTCCTATTGTCAAGTGAAAATCTCTAGCTAAACTAATGCTTGATTTAAGAGGGTTACTAGCTCCAAGTGCATCTATATCTAGAAATAAAACCAGAGGACAATCTAGGTAAGCTAGCTCATCCAAATATGATAAGATGAAGTTGAACCCGTCCAAAATGAGAACTTTATTGAGGAAACCAAATGAGAAGAAAATTATGACCCAAAAGGGTTATAGATAATTTAGGGTATTGTTATCATTTTATGAGGAGATCTGTTAGGCTAGTTAATTTTATAGTTGAACTCCAAATTGTTAAAGTAAAAGAAGAAAAAGGGGCTGAAAATGGAGAATCTCTTCTAGTTGAGATGTGTATAGTTAGTTATCTTAATGTCAAATGCCTATAAAAAACTCTCTCATTGAGTTCAATTTAGAGTTATAATAGCTACAAGAAATATAAAATTTAAAAAGATCATAAAAATCTTTCTTAACAAAAAGTTGATAATTTGATGAAATAGCATCCAAGTCTTGTTCAACGGTGGTACAAATAGATAATAATTTAGAGAATTTATGTTATCATGATGGAAGCAAATTAGAATGAATTATGGCATCACAAATGAAGTGTATGAAGTTGGTTAGGGATTGTAAGCCTTCTGATCAGCCTTTTAAAATGATGGAAAAAGATGATTATGAAGAGGTTGCTTCATTAGAGGAGTTTGGTCTGAATAAAGTAATAAAGGTGTAATTATAGTGTGATAAGTTATTACTACATTTACTGAAGAAAGGACCATCAAATAAAGTTAAGGAAAAATAAATTATGGTTAATGAAAAAATCCTATCTAAAGACCCCAAACATAAGTTTACTTCAAGAAAAGAAGTTGACTACAATGCCTTATTCCATCTATGAAACATCTTACATAGCTTAGTATATATGAGGCTCTACTAATATTAAAAAAACCTTTGTGAAACATTGAGTCAGGCACTCAAGGATCTACGGAAATTCAAAGTATACTTCATTGAACACTATAAGTCCAAAGTCCTAAGTGATCAAAGTAAATTTGTTATTATATTCTCTAAAGAGGATCTCAAGCATGGCTTAAATAGAGCATAAGCATTCAATATATGTCACTATTAAAAGCGATGGTATAATGATAACCCACATATTAGTTATCCCAAGTTCTTTAGTAAATATCATGAACCTGTGAGCACTAAGATGGTCATCTCTTAATGTTCATCACCTTGAGTGAGATAAGGTTGTGGTGCAGGGTTTCAATGAGAAAGGACAAAAAATAATAAGTTCATTTATTCTCCCTCTTAGATTCAATAATCTCTATATAGAGGTTAAGTTTCATGTGATTGATGCTAATGCCGCTTTTAAATTACTAGGATGTCCATGGCTCCATGTATATGAAATTATTCCTTCAACTCTATATCAAGGCATAAATTATATGAAGGATGAGAAGTATTCAAAGTGTCTGGTGACATATAACCCTTTACAGTACATGAAGTATAAATTTATCAAGATGTTCAATAATTTGTGCAAAAGCAACCAAAGTTATGGCATCTACATGATATATCGTAAAGCTTCCTAAAAAAGATGCCCCTAAGAAACAAAAAGGGAGAAAGAAGGCAATGCCGACTCTCCCTAAATAGTCAATATCTCACCTAAGTTGAAGAAAGTGGCTCTTCACTTAGGAGGTGATATCAAGTAAGACGAAGAAGTTATACCTATTGAATGCAAGAACATACATAGTTCTCCAATTGAAAGTGAAGATATGGGGACATATATAGAAAAAGGGTATAAGTTTAAATCTACATACGCATGCAAGGTGGAGTATGTTTCTTTGAGAAAAATGACTAGCATTTTGATGTCAAAACTATTGCAATGGTCACTCTTATTCCTCTGAAGAACTTCAAAGAAATCTCTCCACGTGAGGTTCACAATATTGAAGAGTAGAAAACTTTTTATATGCCTCCTCTAAGAGGAGACTATGGACCAGAAATTTATTTTATATGTCTAAGGAGAGTCAAAAAATAAATTTTGATTCGATTGTTGTACTCTTTGAATCTAAAGTGATAATTCCTTTGAGGATTTCAAGGTATTATCCCAAAAAAAATTTGAAAGATGATGAAGAAACAAAAAGTTCATGTTGGGACCTCCAAGCGGTGAACTCATTTTTATCAGAAGTTATGGAGTTTGAAAATTCTACTAATATCATGAGAAAGTGATGTCCTTATAAGGAGGGGACTCAAACTCATTATACATAAACAACCTCAAAAGGATATTTGTTATGCAATAGTGGATGGAATGATTGCGTCTGATAGAAGTAGTAAGAAGGAACTTTATGAAATATACCATTAAGGTGATCAAATAATAGAAGCCAAACTTATACTAGAAGAGCTAAAAGATGGTGGACATGATGCTATAATGGATGAGATGAAGAAATCAACTTGGAAACTAAGGAGGACCCTTATCCAACTTTCATATGCTCTCTTCTACTTGTTGATCAAGTAGAAAAAGTGAAAGAGCTGCTCTATGAATTCAGGGACTAGTTTTCCTGAATATATGTTGAGATGCTCAACTTGTCCTCTAAAGTGATAGTTCCCAAACTATACATCAACTTCGATGTGATCACTGTGCAATAAGCTCCAAGATGAATAAGGTTTCATATTGAACAATAGATTATTGTAGAAATGAAGAAGTTCATCAGGGCAGGCTTTATTTGGGAAGAATAATATGTTGACTAGATAGCCAATATTTTTCTCGAGAAAAATAAAAATGGGAAAATCCATATTTGCATTGACTTTTGGGATCTTAATAAGTTTTGTCTGAAAGATAACTTTTTCTCCCTAAATAATAACTACTAGCTAATGATGTTTCTAACTATGACATGTTCTTCTTCTTAGATCGATCATTAGGATATAATCCTATCAAAATGGCTCTTGAAGATAAAAAGCATACATCATTTAAGATGGCTATCAAAATATATTATTAAATTGTCATACCTTTCAATTTGAAGAATGTTCGATCTATATAACAAAGGGCAATAACCTATATTTTTTTATGGCATGATCCATTAGAAGGTGGAGTCTTACATTGATGATCTTGTCGTCAAAATAAAAGACCAAAAATATCACCTTAATGATTTGAAAGTTATATTTAAAAGAATAAGAAAATTTAATCTCAAAATAAATCTATTCAAATGTGCTTTCAAAATCGGAAAGTTTCTAGGATTTGTCATATGTCATTGAGGAATTAAAATCGACCCAAATAAAATCAAGGTGATTATGAAAGTGCCGACACCAAATATTCTTTGTCAACTTCACTCCTTATAAGGGAAACTTATTTTTATCAGTTTATTTAAAATTTTTTTGGTAGATGTCAAACATTTATATAGCTAATGAAGAAGGATATTCAGTTCAAGTGGTATGTCAAATACTAGGAAGCTTTTAACAATTTTAAGAGAAACCTTCTAAGAACACCTATAGTTGCAACACTAATTATGGGAAAGTCTCTTATCTTGTACATAGTGGCATTATAAGAGTCTGTCAGAGCATTCTTAACACAACATAATAAATAAAGGAAGATAAATGCTCTTTACTCTATCAGATGATTGGGACAGAAGTGCATTACTTTGGGACAGAAGTGCATTACTCTCTAATTGAGAAGCATTATTTAGCATTGATTTTTATTATCCAAATGAAAGTTCGTTAGGGATGTTAAGCCCTATAGAACTGGCCAAAGCTAACCAAGAGGAGGGGGGGGGGGGGGTGAATTGGTGTTTTTTTTTTTAAAATTAGTTTCACAAAGAAGTAAAATCACAAAAATCAAAATCACACTACAAGAAAAATAAGTGCGGAAATTAAAGTGCGGAAGCAAGAAACAAGAACACAGAAATTTATAGTGGTTCGGTCAACTCGACCTACGTCCACTCCCCGGAGGCGCCCTCCGAGTATTGCACTACAATTGTGACTTTCCTTTAGCTCCCACAGCTAGGTGGATAAGCCTTTATAAAGAACTTCTTTTTGCCACCCCGGCAAGGCAGAGAACCTATCTCCTTTAGCTTCCTCCTGAAGCTGGCAGAGAACCGCTATCAATTGCTGATTCCTTACCTCTACCGACCCTTCCACGGACGAGAAACTCTAGACGAAGAAGAAGCAGAGCGATCCTTGAAGCAACCCTTGTGAATCCCCTCACAAGCTCCCCCTCACAAGATCCTCTCTCTCTCTCTCTCTCTCTCTCTCCTCAAGGTCTTCTCAGGTCAAGACAGCAGCAAAAGCTTATCAAAAATGTTGAGCAAGAGCTCTTAAATAGAAGAGCTTCAAAGGAGCTCATTAATTGCAAGTTGCTGACAATATCGTCCTGGCCGATCAGTACAAATCTCAAAAGATAGGCCAGAGCATCGCCCTAAATGCAAGCTGAACGATTTAAAAGTTGCTTGATCGTCCAGGCCGATCATGATCATCCAGGCCGATCAGTTCAAATCAGAGGAAAATCATCCAGAGCATCCCCATAAATTTGTGCTGGTTGATATTTATCGTCCAGAAGTAACTAAGGTTTTTGAATAGATCGTCCTTGCCAATCCTGCGATCGTCTAGGACGATGTGATCGTATCAATCATCCTTATTTACTTCCTTGATTTGTCTGATTAATTAAGGCATAATTGTGAATATCGTCCAGGCCGATCCAAGAGCGTCCTGGCCGATTGCCAAAAATACAGAATACCTTAATTATTTATGATGACAATTTCTTTCTATTTTGAGCTTATCGACCTGGCTGATACACGTATCATCCAGGACGATCTGTTAATGACAGCTTCCTTAATTAAGAATCCTGAATAGAATTTTTGTTTTAAACTAGATCATTCATGCCAATACAAATATCGTCCTAGCCGATGTGAGGAAAAACAGAAATTCTAAGTCTCTCTAGTGTGTGTGTGTAGGGTTACTTAGCATCAGACTCTTTGAACATTACAAATAGACTCAAGAAGAGAAAAAGCAAATTACAAACTAACTCAACCCTAACCTACGCAATCTTGAACTGGCTTCATTTGTTCGTCCAATCTTTGATTCCTAAAAAGTTAGAAGTAACAGGCAGTCCAAGAGAATCAATAATATTTGTCAGTCATCAAAATATAAGTCATAAAAAATAGATTTGCAACAATCTCCCCCTTTTTGATGATGGCAAACACAAGTAGGAAAATCTCAGTAAAAATAGTAGTTCATTAAAATTTCAAAGTTACACGCATCAACTTTTTCTACCACATCCTACTCCCCCTTTTGTCATCACAAAAAGAGGGTCCTAGACACACAAAATAAAAAGGAAAAATAAAAAATAACGGAAACTAAAATAGAGTACAAGACGAACTACAGAAAACAAAAAATAAAAACTAGAAAAACGAAGGACCCTGATCATCAGATGGAGGTGGTGGAGGTGGCTACTAAAAGTAGATTGCTAGCGAAGTAAACTGAGCATTGAACCAGGCGATGTCCTGGTCATGCTGCTGCTGGTGGTGAGTAATGTAGCTATCGAAATGGGCTAAGTCCTCTGTGTGGTGTTGCTCGTAGCGGGCCATATCCTCAGAATGTTGCTGCTCCTGTGCAGCAACGTAAGTGTCGAAGCGGATCTCCCATCGATCAAACCTCTCTACTAACTGGTCAAGCTGAGAGTGTTGGCAAAGAGGAGTAGGAACAGGAACAGGAACGGGAGCGGGAGCCTCCTCCTCCTCAACCCCCCGAGGTTCCTCATCCCCAGGGTGGAGACGAGTACTGTGAAGGGTACTGAAGGAACTAATTGAGTAGAAGAGAGTTGGGAGGTTTGGTGGAACATGATATTGAAGTTGATAATTGGTTTCAAGGACATAGGCTATGAGGTGTCCTAAAGCCAGATTGGGTTTCCTCTTATGACCTGGATCACGGATTATGGTTAAGTGATCAATGTACCTAAAAATTAAGTCTGTAGTATTAAATTCTCTATGTGCCATGATGTAAAAAGTAGTCAGAGAAAGTAAAGGAGTGATGTGGATTCAGTCCCCGGCTTTTGGAATAATAGAGGTTCGAAGGACATGCTGAATTGTCCTAGTATCTTTGACTAAAGAGCTAGTCTCTCCAACATGAAAAGGTGCGTTGGTCTGGTGAAGGAAATTGTTTGCCGTGGACCAGTCAAAATCAGGATCTGAAATGATTATGTGCAGCTTATCCCCGGTGGTGGATAGCTGTCGAAGTTCAACACAGTCCTGATATGTGATTTCGATGGGGCGTCAATTTACATAGGACATTAGGGCTGTGAACGTAGGATTTATGCGAAGATTTGCGTAGAATTCACGAAGGAGCTCAGAATGAAAAGGGAAAGCAAGAGACAGAATAAAACAAAGGGAAGTGTGAGTGAAAAGATCCATTACCGGATATAAAATATGGACATGATTGATGATTATGGAAACAGTTATCCCACATTTTTATATCGATGGTAAGCAGCTTCATCTTCTGCCTCCCAGAAATAAGGGTCAATCCTAACCCTCGAAGAACTCCCAGAAGTTTGTCGAACTCGTTTCCCACCAACCATAAGGAGTTAGCAAGGAAACAAGAGGGGAAGAGGTGTGAGGTGAAAAACATGGCTGGAATGGCTTGAATTTAAAGAAACGGCCATATCATCCAGGACGATCGTAGAATCTTTCAGGACGATATGGCACAATAATTGCGTACAGGCCGATTGGTCAAAAAGGCGGTCCGATCGTCCGGGCTGATCAGATATCGGCCAAGACGATTAGACACAGGCGATCATCCCGAGGAGTCAAGCTGGATGACCGTTGAAAAAGCAGATCGTCCGGGCCGATTAGGTGTATCGTCCAGGACAATGCACAATAATTAATCGTACCGGCCGTAGTTAAAACATTTTAAATTTGTTCCACATGTATCGTCCAGGACGAACAGTGGATCGGCCAGGACGATTGTCCAATAATGGATCGTCCAGGGCTGATTTTAAGGATTTAAACGTGCTGACACGTGGATTGTCCAGGATGATCTAGTGTATCGGCCAGAACGATGACCATAACATGCATCGGTCAGGCCAAAATATGTTTTCGGCCAGGACTATCATCAAGATTACGACATAGTTCGATCAGATCGTCCAGGACGATAAATTATCATCCAGGATGAAGAGTTATAGCAAGCACAGAAAAGTTCAGCAGATGGAATTTTGCAGAAAATTTGTCCTACGTCTAGGACAATATGAGAATCGGCCAGGACGATGTGACTAGAAATTTGAATCCAAGAAAAGATGTTGATGATCAAAGCCCTAAAAAATAAAAGACTCACAATACAAAGCTGAAAACAAAAAAGACTAAAAAGAACAACGAATAATTTTTTTTTTGTTAACAAAGAATCCATACGATAAATTTCTCAAACAATTAAATTTTAGAGATTTTAAAAGATCAAAGATTTTAACAAGTCAAAAATCTGAAAAAGTTAGAATATCCGATCTTGTTAATCCCTAGCTCGGACTTCTTTCAGGGCAATAATCATTCTTTTAAAAACAAAGGTCTAACTCAGAAAAACTTTACTGCGTTAAAATAAGATTCAATCAAAACTTGGTTACAAAGAAAATATTTTATAAATAATATCCCAAAGTAATTTGTCTCAATCATGGAATTTGAAATCAAGCCTTTGAAAGCATCAAATAACCAATGAGTTCTCTAAATTTTAAGAGTTAGAAAAGAGATAATAGCTTGAATTTAGTGGGCTCATTTTATGCCTCTTGTATCTTTGATTTGGCTCTTTGAGCATCTTGATTTTTGATACACATTTGTGTATACAAATTTTTCATTTCAAATTTGCTTCTTTTCCACTTTCCCTATATATATATATATATATATATATATATATATATATATATATATATATATATATATATATATATATATATATATATATATATATATATATATATATATATATATATATATATATATATATATATATATATATATATAAGCTAAATTCTCTTTAATAAAACCCTTAAAAAGAACCTTTGTTGTGAGTATATCCTCCAAATATTAGAGAATATGAGCTCTCTCTCTAACATAGGGAAGAACAGCCCACAAAACAAAATCATAATCATGTGATAAATGCAATGGCAAGATTTCATTTAACTTGAAAGATATATATGAACTTTGGATATTATGGACAAGATAGATTATTGTAACAAGATAAAAAGAATCTTAGCATCAAAAACCAGTTGTTTTAATATGAGATAGACTTTTATCTAGAAAAGAAAATTATGTTACTAAAAGAGGTTAGAGGGAGGGAAACCATCAACGGTATTTCTCCCTTTAACCGATTTAGATATAATAATCAATGGCTCTAAATCTCCAAAATCTAAAAGCTTAAAAAATAATCATATAGAAAACCAATCATAAAAGCAAAGTGAAAACAAAACAATCTAAAACAACAAAGAAATAGCACACAACACAAAAATAAATAAAAAATAGTTCAAGAAATTATGAAGCAACAAGTATAAGCATTTATGAGCTGCGAGCCTCTATATGTCCAGTTATCCTATGCTCCAACGAGGTCTTTGGTGAGAGCACTCCTGCAAAAACTCAACAACAGTCAGATTTAGGAACCCAAACTGGTTTGGGTCCTTTCTCAGGAAAAGTAGAATACAATGCAGGTGTGGTATGCTGTGAATCATGTACCTTAGATCTCCATACCCAATGTGTACTACGGTGAATGGTGCAAGTGTGTGAGATGTGTCCTAGCATGCCACAAGAAAAACATTTAACTCCAGGAAAAGGATTTCTTAAAGGGTTTGAATTATAGTGCATCTTCCTAGGTCTTGGCTTTTGATCAAGAGTAGGCATCATCTAAGTTTCCTTAAGAGTAGACAATTCATTTTTAATCCTCAAGTTTATATTTTTTAAAACATCATTCTCAACCCTTAAGCTTTTCTCTTTCTCTTTAGATTTTTTGAAATCAGATTGAAGAGAGGTGTGTGAAGCTTTTAATACTTCATTCTCATTAATTAATTCCAAGTGCTTTTTGTTCAAATCATCAAATTCATCAAGAAAAGCCATGTGATTAGAATCAATTGTTGAATGATCTTTAAGAATAACTTCAAACTCTTTTTGTAAATTTACAAGTTCCAATTTTAGGTTAGCATGAGTCTTCTTAAGTTTTTTATATGATGCATGGATTTTCTCACAAATCTCAAATAATTCATCATAAGTTGGTTTACATACCTCTTCCTCCTCACTTTGCTCAAGATGATTTTCCCCCATTAAGCATAGGTTTGTTGTCTCTTCCTCTGGTTCAGTTTCAGAGGAATCAGTACCAGATTCTGCCCAGAATGCCTTTTAGATTCACTTCTTGTCCTTCCTAAACTTAGGTTTCTCCTCGCCCTTTTCCTTTTCCTTGCTTGGGTGATCTTGAAGTGTAGGACAATCGGCTTTCACATGTCCAGGCTTCCTACATTCATAACAAACGATATCAGAAGATCCTTTAGAATATTTATGATCCTTACCTTTTCTCCAATGATGCTTTTGCTTCTTCCTTAGAAAGCTTTTGAATTGCCTTGTGATGAAGGCAACTCCATCGCTTTCAGACCCGGAAGTTTTAGAATCTGATTTGTGCGCCTTCAATGCAACTATTTTCTCCTTCTTCTTCTCACCTGTATCAAGATTTTTTTGATTCACCCCTTGCTCTTAAGCAATGAGTGAGCCAAGTAAATTATCAATCGAATACATGTTCAAATCCTTAGATTCAGTTATAGCAGTGATTTTAGCATCAAAAGATGAAGGCAAGCATCTCAAAATTTTGTTTACTTTTTCAAAATTCGAAAGTTCTCTTCCTAAGGCATGCAATGAAGTAACAATTTGAGTAAACCTTGTATACATGTCAAAAATAGATTCAGAGGGTTTCATACGAAAAAGTTCATAGTCATGCAAGAGAATATTCAAACGAGAATGTTTTACTTCATTTGTTCCTTCATATGTGATACATAATTTATCCCAAATTTCTTTACCCGTTTTGTAAGTGGAGACACACATGTAATCCTCAGATTTTAAAGCACAGAAAAAATAGTTCAAATATTTTGCATTCAATTGAGCTAAATCTTGTTCATCGAAAGTCCATTTAGTAAAAGCAACTTCTGTTTTAACACCATTAATTTCATGAGAAGATGGAGAATAATCTTCTTTGATAAGCATCCACATAAGATAATCAGTTGATTGTAAAAATGTTGACATGCAGGTTTTCCAGAAATCAAAAGGTAAGTTGTCAAATAAGGGAGGTCGTGTAATTGAATAACCTTTAGTAGTATTTCTATTCCCAAAGTTAGTCATGGATCAAATTCAAAAAGTTTTCAAACTTAAATTTTTGAATCCCACTCTGATACCACTTGAAAGTTCATTAGGGATGCTAAGCCCTATAGAACTGGCCCAAGCTAACCATGAGGGGGGGGGGGGGGTGAATTGGTGTTTTTTTTAAAAAAAATTAATTTCACAAAGAAGTAAAATCACATAAGCCAAAATCACACTATAAGAAAAATAAGTGCGGAAGCAAGAAATAAGAACACAGAAATTTATAGTGGTTTGGTCAACTCGACCTACGTCCACTCCCTGGAGGCGCCCTCCGAGTATTGCACTACAATCGTGAGTCTCCTTTAGTTCCCACAGCTAGGCGGAGAAGCCTTTACAAAGAACTTCTTTTTGCCATCCCGGCAAGGTAGAGAACCTATCTCCTTTAGCTTCCTCCTGAAGCTGGCAGAGAACCGCTATCAGTTGCTGAATCCTTACCTCTACCGACCCTTCCAAGGATGAGAAACTCTAGACGAAGAAGAAGCAGAGCGATCCTTGAAGAAACCCTTGTGAATCCCCTCACAAGCTCCCCCTCACAAGATCCTTTCTCTTTCTCTCTCTCTCTTTCTCTCCTCAAGGTCTTCTCAGGTCAAGGCAGCAGCAAAAGCTTATCAAAAACATTGAGCAAGAGCTCTTAAATAGAAGAGCTTCAAAGGAGCTCATTAATTGCAAGTTGCCGATAATATCGTCCATGACGATATGGACATCGTCCTGGTCGATCAGTACAAATCTCAAAAGATCGGCCAAAACATCGCCCTGAATGCAAGCTGAACGATTTAGAATTGGCTTGATTGTCCAGGCCGATCTCACAATCGCCCAGGCCGATCAGTTCAAATCAGAGGAAAATCGTTCAGAGCATTGCCCTGAATTTATGCTGGCCGATATTTATCATCCAGAAGTAACTAAGGTTTTTGAATAGATCGTTCTGGCCGATCCTGCGATTGTCCAGGACAATGTGATCGTATCAATCATCCTTAATTATTTCCTTGATTTGTATGATTAATTAAGGCATAATTGTGAATATCGTCCAGGCCGATCCAAGATTGTCCTTGCCGATTACCAAAAATACATAATACCTTAATTATTTATGACGACAATTTCTTTCTGTTTTGAGCTTATCATCCTGGCTGATTCACGTATCGTCCAGGATGATCTGTTAGTGACGGCTGCCTTAATTAAGAATCCTGAATAGAATCTCTGTTTTAAACTAGATCGTCCAGGCCGATACAAATATCGTCCTGGCCGATGTGAGTAAAAATAGAAATTCTAAGTCTCTCAAGTGTGTGTGTGTGTAGGGTTACTTAGCATCAGACTCTTTGAACATTACAAATAGACTCAAGAAGAGAAAAAGCAAATTACAGACTGACTCAACCCTAACCTACGCAATCTTGAACTGGCTTCGTTTGTTCGTCCGATCTTTGATTCTTGAAAAGTAAGAAGTAACAGGCAGTCCAAGAGAATCAATAGTGTTTGTCAATCATCAAAATATAAGTCATGAAAAATAGATTTGCAACACCAAAAACTCTGGCATTGCATGTTTTCTCATTAGATCATGCTGATATCAAATAACAATCCTCGGATGTCCTTGATGATAAGACCAGCATTAAAATGTCATTTAGCTAGATGAAAAATAATATTATTATAATTTAATATCCTATATGTTTCTAATAAAATAATGAAAAAAATATATATCATTATAGTTTTTCTAGATGTACATCCTATCTTGATTGAATCAATACTGAATTATAATGTTCCATATGAGCAAATTTTGATCATCAATGAGAAGGAAATGTTACAAATTTGGGAGATGTACTTTAATGCAGCAACATAAATCAATCTTTCCATATCTCGCCCTCCAAAAGCAATATATGGTATTGGTCTCATATTTATAATGCCCAAAGGGGGTATAATGAGATAATCAGTTGGTTTGACTAAACCATGTACCAATAATTAGACTGAATACAAAGCCTTAATAGCATGTCTATAAATTGCCATTTCTATAGGGATTTAGAATCTCTATATTTTTGAAGACTTTGACCTCATAATAAATCAAGTATTGGGCATCTACAAAATTAGTAAGCAAAAATTATTCCATCAGCATATGAAAGTTCTCGAGTAAATGAAAAAAAAAATATGAATATTACTTTGACGTAAATTTCTCAAGCTTTGAACTGTAATGCAAATGTGGCTGAGATATTTAGGGACTAATGGAAAAATTGTGTTAAGATATGCATTTTTGAACAACACTTTGTATCGAAGGTCCTTTGATCAAATGTATCTGTGATGTTTAGGGACTAATGAAGTTGATAAGGTTATATCAAAAGTACAAGAAGGGCTTTATAGTGCACATAAATCAGTCCTAAAATATCCCTTAAGATCAAAAGAATTGGCTAATAATAGCCATCAATGGTTAAAGATTTCATCAAACATGCCAAGACATCCATGAATGTCTAGTTCACAATACTACTATACATCAACCGCCAAATCTGCTTCATCCGACAATCATATGGATTAAATAAAAGTATTGACCAGTGATTTGCATAGTATTTTTTTTAATCAAATATGCATAGTCAATATTAACTACCTCAAGGGATAGATTAATACAATACTATCAACATGAAAAGAGAAATTATTTATTTTAATAATCAAACTGAGTATAAGGAATATTCAATTCACCCTAAAAAAATAAAATTTGAATTCATCATCATTTTCAAAATAAAACTTACCAAGGATTAGCTTTAGTCTGCATCCAAAGAAATTTTCCCCTATCTTAGAGGAGTAATATATGGTTTATTTTAATATGGTTCCTTAGGTTCCCATAGAGGCAAGACTCTACATATAATCATATCTATGAAAAGAATTTTTGATTATATTGGAGACTAAACTTATTTTAGATTTCAAAAAGTTTATTATTTTTGACTTAAATATTTAAAAGATTCAATCAATCCTTTTAAAAATTCTCTTTTTTTTAGTTTAAATTATAGAGTTCATTTGATAGGTCATAATCTCCCTGAAAGGAAGTTTGTGAGGTGCAAATGCATTTGGACTTACACTTACTAAAAGTGAACTACCGGCTAACGACCTAAGCACACAATCTTTAAATTATGAAGTCCAAGTCTAATGCAAGCAAGAAATAGTTATTTTAATATTAAAATCTAGGATTCTTATTTAGATTTAAAATGAGAGTTTATTTACATGAATTAGATTAAATACAACTAACTAATGCAAATTTGATGCAAAAGACACCCTAAACTATATGTCTTAGCTTTTTTACTTAAACTAAATTATTTAAATACTATGTCTGAATTTTTTAGAAAACTTTGGGCAGCATAATGGCCCTAACCCATAGGAAAACTACAATAGTCTCATTACTCGGGCTCCCCATTCATTGTTGATGGTTTGTGTGCTAGGCTAGTGTGCATTGCAAAAAGTAAAATGCATGTATGTATGAATGTTAGGGAAAAGAACTCTATTGCCACAAGACTATTCCTCGACCACCATCGGACTTCCACCCGGTAGCCAACACTAGAGTACTACCCAATCGCCAACAAACGCTAGAGTTCTGCCTGAGAGCTGACTGACATAAGAGTTCTGCCTGGCTGCCAAATTTTATCAGACTTCTACCCGACACTGAAGTTCTACCCGTTGTCGGACTTCTTCTTATCATTGAACTTTCAGCAGACTTCTACATGACGCCGGACTTCCACCTGTCACCGAATTTTTTACCTGACGTTAGACATCCGCTTGTCACCAAACTTTCCTCAGACTTCTACTTATTGCCAAACTTTCGGCCGCCATAAAACTTCCGACCTCCATCGCCAATTGACTACGATCCTTCCGATTTCCTTCACCACACAATAGTCTTTTGGACTAGTGTCGTCTGCCGACTATGACCCTTCTAACATATATCACTAGACAACGATCTTTCTGGCCACTACCAACACCTACTACAATCCTTCTGACCTCCATAGCCAAATTACGGCTCTTCTGACCTTCATTGCTAGACAATGATATTTTCTGACCACTATCACCTGCCGACTATGACCCTCCGACCACCGTCACAAGACTACGGTCTTTCTAACATCTGTCGCCTACCGACTATGGTTCTATCGACCAAACATAGGTATCAATAATGATTCTTTCAAGTCCATCATAAACACACTCTATATGATGTATATTTATTACATTAAGCCAAGGCCTTCCCCCAAGGAAGGGCCGCATTTTTACTCGAGTGCAAATAATAGTTGATTCATTCAAACAAGGCGAGACCCCGTGATTTTTCCCTTTTTTAGGGTTTTCCATACAAAAACCTTGGTTTCTTTTTTATGAATGCTGCACCTTCACTTTCTTTTATTTGTATGCGTGCTGGATCTTCGTACAAAGCTAAGACACTAAACTTATATTTCTCTATTGCCGTGAATATTCCAGGATGCACCAAGGCTATTTTTATAATTACACTTTACATTCACATAAGATCCTAAGTACATTCTATACTAATTCTTATAAGGAATAAAATCAATGCAAAAGAAAATATAATAAAAACCTGCAATGCAAGTGTGTAAGAACCTAATGAATCTAATACAATGTATAAGAGACTAAGATGCACCAATAAAAATTGAAACTTGTATGATATTGAGAGTGCTGGAAATAAATAAGCAAACTCATGATGATCTCCAAGCAAAGAATTTACAATCAAACCACATCAATAAGCCTAGACTAGAAATGATTGTACTAGCAAACAATCTATAATTTATGGAGAAGGTTGTATGGCTTTGATAAATCCAAAGAGTTTATTATTTAAATTGCATTATTTGAAAGTGTTTATTTATTAAAATCCAAAAAAAAAGGAGATTTTTAATTTAAGTTTTATGTCTTAATGATTTAATGTTTTATTATTTGTATTTTGAAACATTATAGTTGATTAATTATTTTTAAGGAATCATGTATGTTAATGACTTCAAAGTGAAAAATCACTATTCTAAAAGTCCTATATCACTCATAATTATAATACTACCATTCCTAAATCATAGCATTGTTGCATCGGAGCACCGGAGCATCATGTTCATCGCACTCAATACCTCTCTCGCCGGCGACGCAATCTTTGAAGACAGCAACGGCAACCTCCTTCGATTCTTCCTGCTCTCTTTAAATTCGTCTTCTTCCCAGACAGCTCCATGCTCTAGGGTTTCATTGATTCCAGAGAAGGGGAGAAATAAGGAGTTCGAGTTCTAGCTGCCATCACCATGGGACAAACTCTCTGCTTCTTACGAGATAAAGCCCAAGGCAAGCTTTCCATCCCTTCTATTCTGATTTTATATCCTTTGGATTGATAATTATGTTCGAAGCTCAACCGTGCTTAGTGATCGCTTGAACTTGCTCTGATTTATACGCGTATATTTTCTAATATATTTATTTATATAAACGAATACTATGTAATATATGGGTTCAGATATTCTCCAGTTTTCACGAGAATTGAAGAGATGCATTTGAATAGGTACCGTTAACTAATCCTAGCTATCTAATTCATTTGGGTGTCTTAGATTGAATTGTTTATTTTTATTAACATTTTTTTTTCTAAATACTCATGTTTAATGGATATCCTTGCCACCTAATGGATTGAACGGCTTTGATGAGTTAACTGCACTTCTCTGGGCGGGCGGGTGTGTTTATCTTATTCATATTTTATTGAAACAAATAACAATACGTGTATTAGTGAATAATAAAATATTTTTAACAAATTTACCCAGGATTAATAAAGAAGTTAGTCAAGAAGATCAGTTTTTGCTTTACAAGCTGCCACCAAAATCATGCTTGGAAGAATCATGAAATAGATTAATTTTTATGATAGCTAGTATAAAACCGTGTAGTTTGGTTTCTTTTGCAAAGGAAGTCTTAAAACTTCATAATTAAGGATAAAATTTTATACTATTTGTAAACAAGGATAACTAACCATGACATATATGTTAGGTTTTCTTAGAAATTTGGCAAAAATGCCTTAGTTTGTTGGAGAACTATATCACTATTAGAGCTTTTTATGAATTTTTTTTTTTTTTTCATATTAGTAGTAATGTTGTTAAAAGTGTGTTTTGGGAGCAAAGCGAAGTGATTAGCCATAGCTTGCCTGTGAAGCACATGCTTATAGCAGAGTGCGCCTTTTGCCCAATTTTGTTGGTCGCATCATAGTACCCTGCACTCGGTTCTTGCTCAAAGTGAAATCCTAATTCATATTTCATTGTTCGATTTAACATATACCACAATAACTTGGCATGATCGTATACTTCTAGTCATTATTTCTCAAAATCATGACAAATTGTTTCTCCATTCTTTTCCACTGGAGCTAGCTCCTTCTTGGTGGTTTTTCTCTTCATGCTAACTCTCTGGCTAATTCTTATTTCTTTTCACTTATTTCTTGGTGTTGGTTCTAGTAGATGCTTACTGACAAGCATCTCTATAAGAATATTTCTTATGCTATCTTCACACTATCTCTTGCTTCATATTGCCTCCGTCTCTCAATCTCAACATGATCACTCAATTTCATGAATATATTCTTGATTTTCAAATTTTCTTACATCACTTTATTATTTATATCATATATATTTTTCATTTTTTCGGCCTTTGAATAGCTAGAGATATTTATCATTGAATGTATCATTATCATTTTTTTTAAAAAAATTACTTCATATGGTTTAATTTTGGTTAATTAAATAAGCATATAATATATGTATATTGTATAAAACTCATGAACGCTCTAGTTTGTAAAAGTGTCGTTTTGCTTTGTGATTTGCAAATTAAAATAGAAATGAACTCTCGCACATCTCATTGTAGTTAGTGTCTCTAAAATATTAGAAACTAGATATTATTAAAATAAAAGGTCAGTGTAAACTAACCTTGGAAGTGATTGCTTGTTTTGAAAAAAACCCTGTCAAATATAGTAGAGTTAACTGTCATTAATTGTAAAATAAGATAAGCTATTATCCTAATTTATAAAGTTCTATTTCTAATTCTTTTTTCGTAATAAGATCAAACTACAAGTGGTAAAATATATTGTTTTGTGCTTGATTCTTTTCTCTCTGTTTTGCTGTCCTCCTTGCACTTCAATTTTAAGGCAACAACAAATTATAACTTTTGCCTCACCTCGGTTTTATTTAATGAGAAGCACTACCTGACTTTTCTAATGCTCTGATGCTGAGTTGAAACATTTTTCATTTTACTTTCAGGAAAATTGCAAGTACGAAGGATATGTGACAGAGTATTTGATCAATGTGCCGACAATAACCTTTTATTATTAGACAAACTTCATGTTGCTACCCTAATGGTGTATAAGTAAGATCAACTTTCTTTTGCAATTATTAATTTGTTATACTATTATCATGTTCTTGTGGATGCTTCACCTGTTATATATTGTTGTTCTTTCAGTTCAGTGAACAAGCAGTTACTTAGTCCTCATAAGGAACCTCCTTCGTTGGCAATAGTAAGAGCTACAGTAGAGGTATGGCATAAGTAATGCCCGTTTTGAACTGTTTGTTTGTAGCATGCATTCTTTCGTGCTTATTTTAGATAAATAAGCAAGACAAATTTTTGTGTAGTTGATTGCTGAAAAGATTGACTTTCTTTCTTTTTGCCTTAAGAATATTTGATTTTCACTACAGTTATGCATCATTTTGATAATGACAATGTTCCCACAGTAGAGATTGATTGAATTTGTAGATGGTAAAAATAGTTTATGCTGAGGATGGTAGAGCAAGCATTCAAACTCTAATAAATTTTTGTATCCAAGACATGTTGCTTTTAAAAGGTTTTGATTCACATCCAATTCTGATATAGAGTATAAGTTAGATTCTTAATGTACTAGCATTAGGTCTTGCTTATTAGTTTAAGCTTTAGGGTTTATGCATGTCCAACTAGTAGTATATGGGACTTGGGCTCTGGGTGTATCAGTTTTCTAGCAAGTGGTGCCTGATTTGGTTGAGATGGAGTTTTCAATTGTTTGTGGCTTCTATGGGTTTTGGCGGTTTTTATCATGGTTGCTAAGTTTCAAGAGTGGGTTACTCTTATGTAGGCTCCATGTAAGCAGGATAATAGTTCCATTAGTATATTGGAAACTCTTATTTTAATTTATAATGAGGAATATTTACACCTTTATGTGAACATCATTATTTTTTGTTTCTTCAATCCATGGCTTTGAAAATATCTTAAACTTAATGCATCGTGATGTAGGCGCGGGGGGGGGGGGGGGGTTGGTCAAACCTAATCCAAAAATTTGGGTTTTGACTTCCCTTGAGCTTGCTAATTCTTTAATTTTTGAGCTGAAATTTAGCTCATTATGAGCTGGTTTTTTAGTTCATTTATTGAACTAAAAGTTAGCTTATTATGAGCTATGTTTTTAGTTCATTTATTAATTTATTGGTAGCTCATTAATCTTGTCTCTTCTCCTTCCCTTTTCTTCTTAAAATTCTGAGTTGTCCCATGGGTTCCTGTGCCTTGGCTCCTTGGTTCCCATGGTTGGCTGTGCTGGGTGGTTTTCCTGTGCCTTGGTACCTCGGTTCCGTGCGGACCTCCTTGGTTTTTGCGGCTGCCTCTTCGGGTTTCGTCTGGGCTGTTTTCCCGTGGCTTTTGGGGGGCTTTTCCGTGGCTTTGGTGCTTTGTTTCCTGTGAAGAATTGGGAATATTATGAAGTGGCTGTTGGCTTTTCATTTCTCTCATTTAATTAGCTTTTAATTAATATTTTGGGGTTGTTTGTATTCTCTCTTTTGGTCTATAAATAGGAGATGTTTGTGGTTTTTTTTTAAGATATATGAGTGATTTTTGGAAGCCAAAACCTGCGGGTTTCTTCTTGGAAAAGCTTGAGAGCTTGTTCCATTCTCCTTCTCCTCTAGGAAAGCTTGCGAGCTTCTCCTCTTTCTTCTCGGGCTTCTAACCTCTTTCGTCTCTCCGCAAGTTTCATTCCACATGTATCCTTCTTCTCAAGGCTAAGCAACTTTTGGTGTTTAAGGTGTCTTTATTTTCTAAGTTTGTAAGTGTTGTTTGTAAGGTGTCTTGTTTGAGTCATTTGTAAGTGTCCAAGTTGTAATAGTCTTTTATCTTTTAAAAGGTTTGTTTTTATCTAATTTGTCTAATTTCTATGAGTTATTGTAATCTTCTAGATCCTAGAAAGAGTTTCTTTTTGTGATAAAAAATTTGGGGCTCTCTCCCAAATTTTTGCTTGCATCACATCGGCAATAGCTTTTAGGCTAACGAATGAAATTCTTTAGTCAAGTAGTTTCCTAGCTAATTGCCTAATTGTTGTCGGCTTTATTCATGGTAAGAAACTTTGCATGTGAATTTACCGGAAAAAAAAGGTTAATTTGAAATCTTCATGGTGTTTATTTCGACATAATTGACAATAAAGACTTGATTATTTGTTAAGTATGTTATAAAATGCATTGCCTACTAAGGATATTCAATGCTTCAGTTTGTGACTATACAACAAAACAATTTTCATGTGTATCTTTGTTATTGCCTGACAACTTTTCAATTGAAAGTGATTAATATAATTGAGACATCATCTAGTTTAGCATGTTTAGAATAGCTTGATAATATGACAAAGTAAACTAATAGCCTTGTAAAATAGGTTGATAAGAAATTGAGGAGAAATACACTGGCATTGTTCAGACATATATTGTATGCAATGATGAAGTGTTAAATCAATATAGAAATTTGGCTTGAAAAATGTGGTGTAATTGATGTTCTTAAATTTTCTAATTTTCCTTGCTCCCAATCAGGTGAATAAGAATATAGTTCTCATTTTCTCTATGCGTATGCATGTTCATGGTTGAAAAACTAGGTGAGTTTCGAAACAAAAGGGTATGGCGCGAAACTCCCTCGATGTGCATCGACCGAAAATCCAAATCGCCGAAATAACCTCCATTCACAAAATAGACAATGCCAGCACATTCGTAGCAACAAAAAACAACTAAGATCGACACTCATATTGATAGGGATCGTCGATCGATAAAAATTTAAATTTTGCAAAAGTGGATTGAGATGGCATCAACGTGCTTGAATGATGATGATGATCTGACTGCGATGTTGAATCACAATTAATTAAAAAATTTTAATATCATATAATTATAAATAATAGTAAGGAGGGTGAGATAAGAAAAAAGACCAAATTTAAGTAAATCCCTAAATACCCTCACTCACACTCATTCACTCATAACACTCCACTATTGAATTATTGCGTCCGGTCACCTGATGTTCGGACATCCAATCCCGTGACGTCACGTCACCCAAATACATTGGGTCCCGGTATATTTTGATGACGTGGCGACACCGGATTGGTGTCCGGACGAATCCGGACACCGGACGCAATAATTTTCCCACTCACGCACAAAGCTCATGCTCGAACTCCCTCTTCCTCGCTCAGCTTCTCCTCTCTCACACGACCCTAAGCTGTCGTCGACCACTCCAATCGCCACCAAGGTAACCAACTTCTTGTTTTGCTTCTCTCTTTCTTCTTCTTCTTCTTCTTCTTCTCTCTTTCTTCCTTCTCCATTTCCCCCCTTTTTTTATTATTCTTTCACTCATCTTCTTCTCCTTCATCTTCTTTTCTTCCTCATCTTCTTCTTCCAAAACCTAAACTTAACCTTAACCCTAAAAATTTTATTTCTCCATCTTCACCACTCAAACCCCTCATCCTCCTTCATAAAAAAAGCCTTCTATGGTGTGGAAGAATGGGTTGGATGGGTGGCTTCGAATAGAGGGGATACGGGTTGGATTTTCGAAGGGTTGAAGCTATTGTGTGGAAGAACGGTAGTTGGATCTTAAGCGTTGGTTTGAGGTAAATCAAAATGTGGACATTTGTTTAAGGAAGAAATCAGAGAGCAGGATTTGGAAGTGGGATGGAAGTCGGGAAGCAAGAGGCTACTACAGTATTAGTGTTGTGAAATCAAAGAAGAAATGGAGGTCGTGCACGTGTTCCTGTTTTTAACGAAGAGTAGGGCACTCGATCGAGATGATCTTCAACAGATATCTCACGAATAGGCACGAGGAAGGATTTTAGTGGGATTTACACAAACATCAGCGGGATTTGTATGAACTTCAACGGGATTTACGAGTCAGCTTCGATGCATCCGAGGTAAGTGATCGTTAATTTGATTATTATTAAATTAAATAATGAAAATAATGAGAAGTGTATGTCATTATCATCATTTTTATATTCTGTAATGACAACGATGTATCGTTTGCCCAAAATTGCACCAATTTGCGCTCGATTTCTTTGATTCATGTGCAATCATCTTAGAATGTGTCGATTTGTCCTCGCGATTCTCATTGGACAAATTGATAGTTATTTTGTGATGTTGTCAACATTTTGATCACGACGACAAAGTCTGTTTTGCAATCAGAGGTTGTTTGGTTGTCATCGCGCGTCAATTTTCTCTATTTGCACGTCATTGCCTCAAGATTCATGCCAATCTCTTTGCGCGATCCTAATTGAACAAATTGATTGTTATTTTTGGGTATTGATGATGTTCCGAACGTAACGGGGAAGTCTGTTTTGCGATCGGATGTCGTTTGGGCAATATCGCGCATCAATTTTGAGTGTTGGTCGTTCGTTTTGACCAATCTCATTTGATTTGACAGCGAGGGGTTCCGTTTTAGGTGAATTCGACGCTCTATTCACAACAGCGCCATCTATTTGGCGATCGGAGGTCATTTGACGTGTGTCAATTTTTGCCCGATTTCACATGTTTTTCCGTATAGGGGTCAAGACTATACGAGTGCACTAAACGAGTATATCATATGATGTGCACGTGTATTATGCACACATATCTTCAATCATGCAAATACACTATGCATCATTTATGCATGCGTCATATTAATTCTTCATGTGCATTATTTCAATCATGCAAACATATTATGTCAATCATAAAACAATCATATAAGTGCATAATGCAAATCATATATATGTATTATTCACACTATATAAAGTTTTTGTTTAAACCATGAAGAACGCAAATATGTAATCCTACACACACACACCAAATAATAATACAAATGCACATACAAATGTGTAATTGTGCAAAATGCACCGAAGAGAAAAATACTGCATGAGCCCCGACTAGCATTACATATAAGTGACGTCTGAGGATGTTACATGGACTAAAGAAATAAAAAATAAAATAACAAATGTACAAAATATATTGTATAAGTACACTGACATACACATGCATATCATTCAAAATGAAATTTAAGATACCCGTATTAGCCCCGGCGAGCGTGGTATATGTACACAAGTGACGCTTGAGGATGTTACACGTGTTAAAAGCGAACTTGAGTTCAAGTCCGATCCTCCACTTTGAATGGACCAGAGTTGATGATTTGAACCATCGAATATATACACAATTGTAGCGTAGACTTGAGTATTCAATTTTATACGTTCATGCTAGGCCTTCTATATTATAAGGGTCACTGTTAAAGCATAAACTCTCAGAATCAACACTCGTTGAAGTTACACTACAGGAAAACCCCTTATTACCGGCGGACGAAATCCGCCGGAAAACATAGATATTCCGACGGAACCATAAGTTTCCGTCGCACTTTTCGGCGGAAATTCATACGCCGGTTTTGGCCGCGTCGATAAATTATTTCCGGCGCGAATATTGCGTCGGAAATTTCTCCGGCGCATGTTCCGACGAACTATCGGCGAAAAAATAATTGAACACACCACCTTGAATTTGGTCAAACCACCTTGAATTTGAACACAAGTAAAAACTTCTACATACATAACCTTAAAAACTTAAATATAGGTATTATTAACGCTTCTCTTTCCTAAAACTCTCAAGAGAACTTCTCTAGAACTTTATCACATGTTTTCTCATCAAACCTCACAAAATATATGTCGCTTCCATAGGTAGTCCTACCCAGCATGAATCCAAATTGATTTTGAGAAACAATAGTATCATGCCGTAATCTATGCTCAATTACTCTCTCCAATAATTTAAATGTATGACACATCAACTTAATTTCTCTATAATTCATGCACTGTTGTACATCACCTTAATTCTTGAAAATAGTAAACATTACACTCCTTCACTCATTTGGCATCTTTTTAATTTCTCTATAATTCATGTCTAGTGATAACAACCATGACTATAGAAAAAAGATATGAACTTAATGCTAGTCCTATATGTAATCCAACCAAAATAGCAAAAAAATTTGAAAACAAAAACCTTCAAATCCCTCTCTAGTCTTATCAACAAGAGCAATATCATCAACAAAAAGCCTGCACCAAACTACATCCTCTAGCAAATGTCTAGTGATAACAACCATGACTATAGCAATAAGATATGGACTTAAGGCTAATCTATATGTAATCCAACCGAAATCGCAAAAAAAATTGAAAACAAAAACCTTCGGTTATCTTCTCGGCGGCGCGCGACTAGGAAGGAGAGAGGCGGCGCGCGACTAGGAAGGAGGCTCGGCGAAGTCCGGTGACCGTCGACGGCAAAGTCCAGTGACCGTCGGCGACGTCTAACCACGGCGAGCGACGAACGGCGACGGAGGGCGACGGGCGAAGCAGTCGAAGTGAGAGAACGGAAGGAAAAGAATGACGGCCAGAGGGGTTCGGGTTCGCGAAATAGGGCTTTTACCGGCGGAAGTTCCGCCGGTAATGGCACTAGTGACGTCGGTATAATTTCCGACGTCTAATCCGTCGGATATATTTCGTTGAGTTTAAATACGCCGGCGCAATGTCCGCCGGTAACATACGCCGGAATAGTTCCGCTGTAACGTGCGACGGAAATGGTTCAGACATCCCTATACCGTCGGCTTTTCCGGCGGAACCTGCGTCGGTGAATTTATGGCGTATGTTGCGCCGGAAACGTTGACGCAAACTTTACGTCGAGCAAATCCGCCGGTAACTGCGCCGTTTATTACCGTCCAATATTTTCCGCCGGAAAATCCGACGGTATTCGCGTGTTTTCCCGTAGTGTTAACTAAAGGATTTAATTTTATATGTTCATATTACCTTCATGATCTCTTACAAAAAAAAAATCACATATTAAAATAAATATCCCGGTTCTGATATCTATACGATAACTCCAAAAATTAAGAGTTGAACCCGGTCCTCTATTTACAAGAAAATAGAGTTGACAAGGTTTTACTGCCAAATGGTACTACTAAATTATGATTATGGCCAAAGCTCGTTTGTTTCCCAACAACTCTAAATCTTTGAGTAATTAATAAATATGGTATAATTGATAGGCCACATAGCCCTTTGTTAGCTAAGGTGGACTTAAATTTGTCCCCTTAAGTAAATATTCATCCCAAGCCTATAAAATGCCCTTGCAAAAGTAACTCTTGGTTGCAAATAAGAATCTTCGATTAGGTTGGATCGACTATCTTCTCTGACTAAGTAAACTAAGTACCATGATGACCCGGGATGACGGAATCATGAGATTTGGATTGGGTTCATCATCGTTCCTTCACCATTCATTTTAAGTGTGTGATGATAAATTTTTTATTTTCAATATCTAATTATGCTGCAACTATATGTTGGATACTATGTATATGTTCAATGACTATCCTTAATCTAAAGTTCTCTCTCATTATTGGGAGGGGCAATTAACTATAGGGGCTTGCGCCTATAGGAAACAAGAACTCGGATCATAAATATCTAGGTAGTGTCCTATCTAAAAATCTAATATGCCTTCTAAAAATTTACCCTAGCTAAACTCGTTAAAACTCTCCTTGAGAACACAGAAAAAAAGAGTCACGAAGAGGCTAGGGCACGAATGTTTTGAAAGCACAATTGACACAGAACATGTTAATTGTTGAAAATATAGGACAGATATGAGTTAGATACAGTTTTATAATTTTTATATCTTAAAAAGTGTATACAAATTGAATAAGCAAAATATTAATAATGATTGAGAAATAATAAGTCATTTAACTAAAATTTATGCTTAAATTGATAAATATTAGGATATTGGGAGTTCGACGTCGATGTCATATGTCAAACATTGAAAGGAGAGATGATAATGGTGTCAAGAGACAGGCTTCAATGTTGTGCAATGGGCATCTAACATCGATGTTGAGATGGTATTGACTGTGAATGTTGAGACGACGTTGGACAAAAATGAAATGTTGAGATAGTGCGGGGGCATGATATGGGTGTATAAATTGATGGTGTCAAGCGTGAATGCCAAGGAACCATCAGTAGGCACCATCAGACTTTGATGTTGAGATAGTTTTGAAATGTTGATGTTGTGATGGAGTTGGTCGTCGATATTGAGATGACATCAAGCATCGTGAAACCCTAGCTACGACCCACCAGAGAAATGAAATGATAATTCTTGGGAAATGAGTATAGTTGATTGACTTTGGGTTGTGGAGAAGAGATAATAAAATTAGTTTTTATTTTTGTACAACAATAACAACAACAACATAAAGCCTTTATCCCACTATGTGGGGTTGGCTACATAAATCATTTTTCTCCTTTGTGTCCTATTAAGAGTCAAATTCTCATTTAAATCTAATAAAGAAAGGTCATTTCTAATATTTTATAACCAAGTCTTTTTAGGTCTACCTCTACCTAAAAAGAAATATAATAAATTATATTTAAATTTTCTCTTTTCATAAAATATTTAAAATACATGTGTAGGACACGTGTATTCAATTTACTTTTAATATTTTTTTTAATCATATACATCTTTGACATATCCAACATGTGTCCGATGCATGTCGTGTTTGATACGTATCAAAAATTGCATATATCTTTGAGGAGAAGTATTAGTACATAATAGTGAATCAGTTATTGTGTAAATGCCACCACTCATTAAGAACCACTAAGAACTATAAACCAATGGAAAATAGATATAAAAAATAAGGCTTATTCTCTTGGAGGCTGGCAGTTAAAAGCAACATCAACTCAATCAATAAAGTGCAGTGATTGTACAAAGATCTTCTGCTTGCAACATCATCTGCCAACTTAAGAAATCGTTTCTCATAATTTCTAATTCCAAAAATTCCTGAAGTCATCTGCAGGCCATATGCATAATAAGCTGCATGAAATATCATAATGAAATGATTTGCAAAAACATCAACAAAAGAAGCATTCAATAGAACTAATATAAAATAAAATTTTCTTTTCAAGATGGTGCAAAGCATTTTGTGCAAAACATTGATCATAGAAAATAAATCATGTCTGGAATATTTTGACTACATAAAACATCTTAAACTAAACTTGGAAAATTGGTAGTTTGAAGATTATATGGTAAATTTTATTAATTCAAAGTAAACAATACCGAGACTACTTGCATAATATTAAACATACAGATTTATCAATCTTTACAATACTGTAAAATTTTTTATAGAAGATCAATAAAGCAAAGGACAATTTTGATGATCTTTCCCATTTATGAGCCTATGATCGCCTCTTCAACAGTTACACGATTACCTTTTTTTAAATTATGACATGAGGTTGTCGAAATATCAAGTACTTCAAAATTTATTCTGATAGTAGCAAGAGAGCAGGTTACAAGAGTAATGGATTCTTATAGAATAAAGTAATGGATGAATAACATAAAACAAACCAGGCGATAAGCTGAAGTGCTGAAAACAAAAGGCAAATTAGAACTCAGAAGAACTGGTGATTTATATATGATACAACTTCTCAATATGTACATGAGACGATATGTCATATTAAGAGTCAAATTCTCATTTACAGATAATAAAAAAAAATATTTTTATTACATTCTAATCATCATTTTTTTAGTTCTACCTCTATCTTTATTAGCGTATGCTGGATCTAATACATTTACTCTCTTAATAGGGTCGTTGTAGAGCCAATGTTTTATGCTATGATGCATCGACACTTCTCCTCAAAGAGACGTGCAGTGTCCGACATGTATCCGAGACGACACTCGTCTGGCACTCCTTCGACACGTGTCAGACACGCCGAAAACATGTCCAATTAAAAAAATATTAAATACAAATTGGACACGCATGTTCGACACGTGTATCTTAAATGTTTCATGAATTTAAAAAAAATATATAATTTCTTGTATTTGGCGGGATTTAAACTGAATTTCTTATTTCCTATCCACAACACCAAATCAACGTCCACACTTAATACCCAATCATTGAATATCCTCATTTTCATTTCTTTTTGGTAGTGAAGGTATTTTCATCTCCTCTCTCGGTGACTTATAAATGTCATCGACGCCTGACTCTCAACATCTTAATACTAATCATTTTAAACACAAATTATAGTTAAATGACTTATTATTTCTAAATTATTTTTAAAATTATACTTATTTAATTTTTATAATTTTTAAAATATAAAAACTATAATACCTTGTCCAACCCGTGTCCGTGTCCTATATTTTCAATAATTGAAATGTCCCGTGTCCGTGTCGTGTCGTATCCGTGTCACCGTGTCCGTGTTTGTGCATCATAGGTTTTATGTGACCAAATCATCTAAGATGATTTTCTCTAATCTTATTTGCCACTGGAGCTACTCCAACCTTTTCACATATATAGTCATTTCGTATTATGCTTGTGCAAAGCCACTCATCCACTTGAGCATCCTCTTCTCTGCAATACTTAATTTAATTGTATGCTTCTCTTTTAATGACCAACGTTATATGCCATAAAGCATTACAAGTCTCACCACCATCTTATAAAATTTTCCCTTAAGTTTGAGGGGTAGTTTTTTATCACACAATAGGCCCAATGCATTCCTTCATTTCAACTATCCAACTTGAATTCTATAATATATTCATCTATTTCACCATCACTTTTAGCAATAGATCTGAGATATCTAAACTTGCACTTTTTTTAATAACTTGATCACCAATGTCACAATCTTACGACTATATCTATTACTATTAAAATTACACTCCATCTATTTTGTTTTAAACCTACTCAAATGAAATCTTTAGACTCTAAGGTTGACCGTCATAATTCATGTTTTTCATCAACGTCCTTATCTTATTAACAAAAAGAATATCATTACCAAAAAGCACACACTAGGGTACATCCACTTGCAAATTTCTAGTAAGAACATCCATGACTAAAGCAACATCCTTGATATAATTCAACTGAAATAGGAAAATGCTTAGTCAAACCACCACGTGTTTGAACGCAAGTGATAGCTTTTGTATACATATCTCTAATGACTTGAATATAAGCATTATTAACTCTTTCCTTTCCTAGAACTCTCCAGAGCACTTCTCTAAGAATTTATCATATGCTTTTTCTAAATCAATAAAAATCATATTAGATCCTCCTTCCTCTATACTTCTCCATCAACCCTGTCAACAAATATGTAGCTTCCATAGTAGGCCTGCCCAGCACATGATTAACAAACCTAAAAAAAAGCAATGATTTTTTTAGCCAAAATTATCATTTTTCATTTAAAACAAAATTGAGATTGTATGCCCATGTCTATTCAAATTCTTTGTAAGAATGTTTTAAGCAAATAATTGAGCAACTTCATAGAAAAAACATATATCATTAAGTAAAATCAAGAAGGAAGACGTGTCATAACATGGTTTTCAATGTTTCTAGAAAATAAGAGATTTATTACCTATAAGCTAAATTTCCTTTTATTATGCAATTCCTTGTATAATTGCATGAAACTATAATTTCATTAAGAAATACATTTACAGTGGAATAATCATCTCAATAACAAGTCTTATGTTAAATTGAATTGGGTATCTGCAAAGTAAATTTTTTGTCACATATTTTCACTTTGTAGCTAAGTATAAATGCATTTATATAAGTAACATGACACCACATGGTCAACTGAAGCTTAGTGACTTATCAAGCATTTTATAATTATAGTATTCATGGTAGTAAAGCAATAATAGTCCTTTGGATATGTTATGATACTTTAATATTTAATTTTTTCAGTAGAAAAATGACATGTTAGAAGTGTCACAATAATATAAATTGTAGACAGCTTGTCACAGTAGTTTTATGATTGCTAATGAGGACAGGAAACGTGCAAATCAAACTGCGTTTGAAAGTTTACACAATAAAATATGACAGAAAGATCTATGTTGCATGATTGATTGATCTAAAAAAATGATAAATTATCTAAATATTGGTGCAAACATCTTATTGATTATATTACTAATTCCACATCAACCCAAGAAAGTTACATAACCTCCTCACTAATCACGGAGCAAACCCCCACTGGACCAGTACCTAACTGCTAGCCACCTCCTACTGACCTCATTGCTCTTCTCATCTCTGGTCATCACAGAAGTTAGCCAGAGAGCTCTTAAGGATTTGGATCCCTTTCTGCCACAATCAGCCACAGATCCATCAGCCTTGTGCTCATCATCAACTAAGAATTCATGTTAGTTGCTGCTCTTGGATGATGAAACCTGCTTTTTCTGTTACAAAAATATGTTTGTGATTAACCAGAGATTTTGTTCTCCCTCAATAAATATCCTCTGTATCCTCTTTTCTTGCAAGGATCCGCCTCTCTTCCAAGGGTTAAACTATGAATTGTTTAGTTTGCTATGTGCTTGATTGATCTAAAATAAGAAAGATTTACGATTTCTTTTCTTAATGATGGATCGGGATTTTATTTGAGTGAAATCACAAATGGATTTTTAGTAGTAGTATAGATATAGGGTTGGTTGAATGTGGTCAGTTTGGATTTTGAAACTTTTGGCTTGCTAATTTTTTATCGAAAATGTTTGATGAAAATTTCTAGTTCACTTTAAGGCATCAACTGGGTGCTTGTAAAGGAAAAGCATTTCTTAGAAATTAATGATATGGTTTTACTCAATTTATATTTGAAATCAAATCATTACATTTAGGAGGGTTTTGAGGGATTTAAAGAGTTTAAATTCAATGTTAAGTTTTAATTACGTCTAACCAATGATGAAATTTAGTTAATTTTATCATTTTAAAAAGCATTTTTCTTAACTTAAAGCAACGAAATGTGGATTGGACTAAACATAAAATGCTTTGATATAGTTATGCTATCATTGGTCACATTGGGATAAATTCTGAAGTAGATAGTGAAGCACAGTTTTATTGAAGAGCTGAAGCCACCATAAAATATATAGACATTATCATCATCATTATCTTCATATTACATTCCTTTGAGCATTTTCTGGGTAGGCCTAACAATACCTTGTTGAGAGGCCAACCCATCATAGAACATAAAAAGCTTATTGCTAATGATTTTTAGCCTCTATTTGTGATCACTTTCGTGTTTTAAAAAATATGTTGTTAGTGATGGAAGCAAAAAACAGCACAAAAATTTGAAGAGAAAAAAGCAAAAAAAAAAAAAAAAGTTTTCAATACTGTTCACGCTCAAAAGGAAAAAAAAAATTCAATCACTTATAAGTTCTCATCCCACACAGAAATAAAAACAGAGAAATCAGTTTTTTACAACCATCCAAAATTAAAAATAAAAAAATAAAATTGAACAACGCATTGCTTGGTTTGAAAAATCCAACAATCTCCCCCTCAAACCAATCATCCCAGGCATCTTCAGTAGTTTTATGAACCTCGGTGTCAGCAATGCTTTGGTGAACAAATCAGCTACATTATCCTCTGTACTGTAGTGCTCCATGCTAATGTGACATATCTTTACTGCATCTCTGATAAAATGGTAACACACATCTATGCGCTTACTCCTGCCATGTTCTATTGGATTTTTGGCCAATGCGATCGCCGACTTATTATCCACATAAAGAGTTGTGGCTTCATCAATCTCTCCATAAAATTCCTTGAACAAAAATTTCAACCACATTGCTTCACATGCCGCTACCGCTGCTACTATGTACTCTGCCTCACATGTAGATAATACTACAACTTTCTGCTTCTGTGTGCTCCAAGTGAAAGTTGTATCACCAACATAAAACATATATCCACTTGTGCTCTTTCTTTCCTCATGATCATTTGCCAATCGCTATCACAATATCCAAGTAATCTCATATCTCCACTGCACTGATAATAAAAGCCCAACTCAACTGTCCCACTGATATATCTAAGAATCCTCTTCGCTGCAAGCCACTGAGACTCCCTCAGATTCTCCATGAATCTGCTCAAGATGCCCACAGTATACACAATGTTAGGTCTCGTCACTGTCAAGTTTCTGAGGCTTTCAATCAAACTTTTGTACAATGTCTTAGGTCTCGTCACTGTCAAGTTTCTGAGGCTTTCAATCAAACTTTTGTACAATGTCTGATCAACAAATTTTTCTTCTTTTGTGAAATGAACTCCAATTTGCAGTGGTGTTAACTCACTATTGCAATGATTCATTCTAAACTTCTCAAGCAACTCTTTGGCATACCTCGTTTGACATATCCAAATGTCATCATCTTTTTGATGAACTTCTATACCTAAAAATAATGACATGATGCCAGCATTTGTCATATCAAATCTTTTGAATATAGCTGATTTAAAGTTTGCAATCATCTGCTCATCATCAACTGTTATAAGCAAGTCATATATATATAAACATATAATCAATCTATTGCTTTTTGAGTCAATCTTCATATACACACCATGTTCATAAGGACATTTAGTAAACCCTTCTTCTCCAAAATGCCTATCAATGCATAAATTTCAAGCCCTCGAGGCTTGCTTCAAGCCATAAAATGTTTTTCTTAAGTGATACACAATATGCTCTTTTCCCTTCACAATAAAACCTTCAGGCTAATCTACGTATACTTCTTCCTCTAAAACACCATTCAAGAAAGCCGACTTCACATCTAATTGATGAATCTGATATCTATTTATAGCTGTAATAGAGAAAATTAATCTGACTGTATCAAATCCGGCAATCGGTGCAAATACCTCTTCATAATCTATCCCATGCTTCTGCTTGTACCCTTTAAATACAAATCTAGCCTTGAATTTGTTTACACCTCCATCAACATTCTTCTTCACTTTGTACACCCATTTGACACCAATGGATTTTGACGTTTAGGAAGGGAGGCCAAACTCTATGTGCCATTTTTCTCAATAGCATCAATATCTTGTTTCATGGCATCCATCCATCTCTTATCTGTAACTTCCTCACTAAAAGTTAAGGGCTCATCATCTACATATAAAGTAAATTGAGATAACTCCTCATTATAATTTATGATGTCATATATCTCCTTTAAGCTTCTTGTCTTCACCTTTTCCATATCATTACTAGATGATTCTCTCAATCTCACTATAGTGTGTGATGGTGTTAGTTGCTCTATATCATCAATAATTTTTTCCGAATTTTCCACAACTGTGACATTTTCTTGTTATCTTTTTCAAGCAAATCCCAAACTAAGTTCTCTTCAAATCTCACATCCCTACTCACTATCACTTTCTTTGTTGTAGGATTATATAGTTTATAGGCTTTAAACCTTTCACTGTATCCAACAAACACACACATCTCAAATTTTTTATCCAACTTCCTTCTCTTTTGATCAGGTACATGAACGTAAGAGATACTCCTAAATACTCTCAAGTGATCAACCTTAGGCTTATAGCCACTCCAAATTTCAAAAGGAGTTTGAGATGGATTGCTTTTTAATGTCACTCTATTCAACAAATACACAGCACATGACATAGCTTCAGCCTAAAGCAGATTGGGCCCTTGCCTCTCCTTCAACATACTCCTAGCCAATCCTATAATGGTTCTATTCAACCTCTCAGCTACCCCATTTTATTATGGTGTGTATCTAGTTGTTAACTGATGGCATATCTCATCCTCCATCAAATAAGTTTGCATCTCATGACTAACATATTCTCCACCTCTATCACTCTTCAACAACTTAATAAAATGACCACTCTCCTTCTCCACAAGTGCTTTGAATTTAGATATTCAAATACTTGTGACTTTTTTTTCAGAAAATACACTCTAACTTCTCTACTATAATCATTATTAAAAGTAAGAAAATAACAATTACCTCCAATAGAAGTAGTGTGCATCGGTCCGTATAAATCTGAGTGAATAAGCTCCAATGGCTTCAATCAACAATGGTGTTGAATCATATTGCTTCAATCTTAATTCATGTGATTGAAGAAATCTTCAATAAACATTTTCTCTATGTTCTTTGTCTCTTCTATGGCTACCACGATTGCTTCAAATTTTCTAGTCAAGCTTCATAGGATCTTCTCAATAACCCTTTTATCTTCTACAAGTTCTCCATTCAACTTCAATTGATTAACATTGACAATTACCTGATTGAAATATTCTTCTACACTTTTTGACTCTCTCTTCAACATATCAAATTGGTTTCGTAGGGTTTGTAAACATACCATCTTCACTTTCTCATCTCCTTTGTAAGAAGAATTTACTGTATCCCAAGTCTCATTTGCGGTCTTCACCATATAAATCTGCTCAAAAATAATAATTTCATCTACCGCTTGATAGATGAAAAAAGGGCCTTCCAATTGTCTTTCAATTCTTGAAGAAGATTTTGATTCAAATATCTTTCAACTTCAGACTCCTGAAAACCACTCTCGACAATCTCCCACAACTCTTGAAATTGATACAACATCCGTATTTGAATGCTCCATTGATTGTAATTCTTCCCCGTGAACTTGGACAACTGAGGTTGCGAATTATTGGTGCTTGAACTCGCTGTCATTCTCCAACCGTGCTTTGATACCAATGATGGAAGCAAAAAACAACACAAAAATTGGAAGAGAAAAAAGAAAAAAAAAACTTTTATTCTCAATGTCGTTCATGCTCAAAAGGAAAGAAAAAAAATTTCAATCACTTATAAGTTCTCATCCCACACAAATAAAAACAGAGAAATCAGTTTTTTTACAACCGTTCGAAATTAAAAATATAAAATATAAAACTGAACGGCGCATTGCTTGGTTTGAAAAATACAATAGTTAGTGTGTTTTAAATTTTTTTTATTTTATTTTTTAAAATAAATTTATTTGTTTTTAAAAATATTTAAATATTTCTTAGTTGTTTTGAATATTTTTAAAAATAGCTATCACCTCCATGTGATGTTACTAGATGCTACAACTATCAACTACCATCATTGATTGTCACTGACTATTGTTGTTGGCCATTGCCATTTTTATTGTTTCATATGTTGTTGCCCTATTGGCAACTGCAGCCACCACGTCATAAATAAATTAAAATATAATTTTAAGTTATAAACATGTTTTATTTCATTTTTAAATATAATTAAAATAAATTATTAATAATTAATAAAAGTGATCTCAAATGGACCTTTAGTCCATATATGATGGCTTTTAATAGTTTAATGCCCGAGAAAAAATGAACATAATAAATTTGACTTTCATCCGTATCTGGCAAATATATTTGTCGAAGGAGTTTCGAACTTGAGCCATTTTCGGAGTTGAATGCTATATTTGCTCTCAAACATCTTTTTTTTTTTTTTTTAATGCCTACACATTCTCATTTCCAGTTTGTTCTTATATTATTGCAGGATTTTCGTTCAGAATACAAAGGACTCGACAAAAACCAGTTCTTTGATTTGATCATGGAGTGGATTCACAGGGACCTGCGCCTAGTTCTTGCAAACAGGGTAATACTTGCTCTATTGGCCGCTCCTCTTTTGGCAATCAAAACAAAGAGTGCGGCGATGAAAGTGAAAAGGATCCGCAACGTTGCGGAGAAAGTCCCAACTCCCCTTATAATTTCTGCTTACTCAGTTGGTCTTGTTCTTCTTCAGGACAGCAGGGTGAACTAGAAGCCAGGAGAAACTATCAATTTCAAATCTGAAAGTTCTATCACTTTTAGAGAAATAAAAAATTTATTTGGGATGGTTTTCTTACTGTTTTCTAAAGCAATTTTTTAGTACAAAAATTATTTGAACTAGAAATTTTTATACTAAAAATTTACTTTAGAAAGCTACTCCAAATGAAGCCAAAGTTTGTTAAAGTGTGGAATAAGTGTTCTATTCATAGCTTACATGTTATCTTCTTGAATGATTTTAAATAAAAATATGAAATGGGTTTGTAGTCAGGCATTGATCCCCGGAGCAGAATTATTTTTCCTACAGAAAAACATTGGTAGTTAGGTGTTCATTGAGTAATGTTTGGGAATATTATTAGGTTTGGACATTGAACGTAGAGATACATCCGGACATCCACTGAAATTTTGACACGTGTAGTGTACTTTAGTTGTGTTTTTTTTTTGTGCGCTTTACTTGTATTTTACCTGCGCTTTATTTGTGTTTTACCTGCACTTTACTTGCGCTTTAGCTGTGCTTTAACTGCGCTTTTTTACTGCATTTTGAGTGCTCTTTTGGTGCGCTTGGCTTAAAGTTCCGCGGACACATCATATTGAATATTCATGTGTCCACTCCACGTGTTGACATTTTATTGACGTTCAGACCTATTTCTACATCCGATGTTCGGACCTAATAATTTTCCGCATGTGAGAGTGAGAGAGAAGTATTCTATTTACAACTTACATGTTATTGGCTGATGCCCATATGAGAATTATTCATCCCACGGAAAAACATTGATAGTTAGGTGTCCCGTGTGTGTGTGTGAGAGAGAGAGATTAGCCGAAGTAGTAAGCCTTCTTTGAGATATAACTGCAACCTCAGAGATCAAGTGATTTTTTTTTTTTTTTTTTTTTTTAAGTGATCTATTTAAACTCAGACGAGAGATTTTTAAACAAGGAATAGAAGAATTTTTAGATAGAAATATGTTATGGATTTGGTCGGATGCAATTTATTTTTTGCAGTAGTGTATCTTTTTATATTATTTAAAAAAATATTATTTGTTTTGAATATAAGAACATCTTTCTAAAAGCCTAATGAGAGTCAATTCCAAACTATCATATAATTAAGCATGTAAATATCCATTGAACATTAGTTTAGTTTTCATCTAATTAAAAAAGTTTTACTGTGTACAAATCATGAGGCTTGAAATGTCTGTTTTAGTGTGTATAATTCAAGTTAGATGAGTTTGATGTTTTCAAGAAGTGGAAGGCAATGGTTGAGAATGAGATATGTTTAAACATAAAATATCTCATATCAAATAATGGTGAAGAGTATCGTGATAATAAGTTTAAGAAGTATTTTGTCTGCGTTCATTGTTCCAAGAACACCACAATAGAATGATGTTGTGGAGTGCATGAATAGACTTATCATTGAGCGTGCTAGAAGCATGATGTTGCATGTAAGTCTACCAAAATAGTTCTGGGTATAGGCAGTGAATGCTATTATATATCTGATCTATTATGATCCATCAGTTCTTCTAAATGAGGGGTTTCCTGAGAAAGCCTTGAGTGGTAAGGAAGAAAGTTTATCTCACCTTAAGGTTTTTATTTGTTCATCCTAAATTCATATTGATACAGGATCTAAAAGTAAGCTTGATTCAAAATCCATCAACTGTATATTCATTAGATATGACTTAGATGAATTTGGCTATAAAGTTTGGGATTATTAGAATAAAAAGTCTATTAGGAGCATGGATGTTACATTCATTAAAAATGAAATATACAAGGATATAAATGAGACTCTCAAAGATTCTTCTAAAAATGTTGAGATAGATTATGATGATGATCAAGAAGACAAAGACAAGAGGTATTATAAGCTAATGAACACAAAGAGTTCATCAGGCACCTGCTACTAAATTTAGGAGATTTAGTGGAATCTCAAAACAAGTTTAGAGGTATTCTCTTTATTCATACTATCTAGTACTAACATATGGTGATGATCCATAGTGCTATGATTAAGCCATTCAAGTTATGATTTAAAGAAGTGGGAGTAATCCATGGTGATGAGATGTGCTCACTTGAGTTAAATTAGACTTGGGGGTTGATAGAGCTACTATATGAAAAGGAATCACTATATAATAAGTGGGTTTATCAATTATAAAAAGAACCTTATGGTAGCAAGCACTGCAAGGCTAGGCTTATAGTTAAAGGTTTTCAATAAAGGGAAGAAGTGGACCTCAATATCTCTCCAATGGTGAAGATGGCTACAATCAGAGTTGTGTTGAGCATAGTAGTAGTGAAGAGTTTATATCTAGAGCATATGGATGTAAGGATAACATCTTTTATGGTGACCTTGAAGAAGAGTTCTACATGGTGCAACCTCAAAGATATATGATCATAGAAAAGTAAGATGTAGTGTGTGGGCTCAAAAAGAGCCAATATGGGTTGAAGCCTGTATAGGTTGAAGCAAACACCAAGATAGTGGTACATGAAACTTGATAAATTTATGTTAGAAATTGGGTACATAAAATTCCAAGCATATCACTATTAATTTTTTTAAATATTTTATTAACTCTTAAATCATTATGCTTTTATAAATGGGTTACATTCTAATTGTTGAGTTAGAAATAAAGAAGATAAGACATTTAAAGGAATAATTATCAAATGATTTTAAAATGAAAGATTTGTGTCCAGTAAAGAAAATTCTCATTATGATAATCGACATGGATAAAAGTGAAAGTATATTGACGTTAGCTAAAGTTGAGTATATTGAAAAGGTGATGCAAAGATTTTACATGAATGAGGCAAAGTCAGTTTGCACTACCTTGGATAGTCATTTTCAATTATTCCAAGAACAATCACCTAAATCTAAAGCAGATCAAGAATAGATGGAGAGGACTTAGTATGCATCAGTAGTTAGAAGTTTGATGTATGGTATGATTTGTATGAGATTAGATATAGCATATGTTGTGGGAGTAGTCAGCTAATTCATGAGTAATCCAGGAAAACTTAATTGGGAGGCAATTAAGCAGATTCTCAAGTACTTGAGAGGATAAGTTGACAAAGCTCTTTTCTTTGGAGAAATGTGGATTAGTCTATAGGGGTATGTATATTCTGATCTTGTTGGAGATCTTGATGGAATGAGGAGCACAACAGTTATATCTTGACTTTAGTAACTACTATATTGAGTTGATTTCTAACTTATAGAAGATTCGTGCATTCTAAACCACAATAGTTAAGTAAATTACTATCACTGAGGTTAGCAAGGAGATGATATGGTTGCAAAGTGTTATGGCTAAACTTGGCATGGGGCAAGGAATGGAAAGTTGCATAATAACAACAGGAGTGCTATTCATGTAGCCAAGAATGCTACATTCCATGCTAGGATGAAGCATATCTAACTTCAATATCATTTCATCAGATCTCTTCTAGAAGATGATATGTTATCTTTGGATAAGATACCCACAACCCAAAATCCTACAGACATACTAACAAAGACGATGATGGCTGATAAACTAAGGTAATGTGTAGCTTTAATTAGTCTTCATGAAGGATGGGAGCAGGGGTGAGCCACACTACATGTATTATGATTTATGCTACATATTAGGAGAAGGATTGATTGTAATCAATTCCTAAGTGGGAGATCATTATTTTTTGTGTGATATTTAATTGTGTTGATCAATCTGGTTATACTGTTGCCACAAACCTTAATTTAATATATCAAACTCATTTGGGGGATCTTGCCCTACTTTGCACCCATAAAATTTTTTTGGTACAACCTTATAACACTTTGGTGCTGTGTACTCCAGCGCTATAGCATCGCTAGGGAGCACCGCGGCACTCCATACCATGGAAGTACAATGCTGTTAAGTAGACACGAGACTGATAGTTCAACTTCATAGTGCTCCAAATCTAGCACGGCGAGATGGGCTGCTAATTTTCTTTCTCATTTTTCATTAACAGTTACATCCCTTGGAGGTTTTTGATAGTTTCCTCTTTATTTATTTGTAAGAGAATGGTAAAAGGGTGAAGAGAGAAAACGAGAGAGCTAGAGAGAAGAGAGATCTGTACTATTTTTCTCAAATTTTTATAGTGAATTTCTAGGTGTGGTGTGGTTATGGGGTTTTTTCCTAATTTTGGGTTTATTGACATTAAATCCTTATATTTTTCTTTATGCTGCATTTTCTCTTTCTTATATCTATTTTCTATATTGTTTACTTTCCCAATAAACTTCAATCTTCAAATAAAAGGGCTAATATATGAATTTATATTAAAAAAAGAAAAGTTAATCCAATTGTAAGCAACTTTGAACTTCAAAATTTTGAATTTATAAGGATTTTATCTTTTATGAATTTTGCATTAACAAAATTAATTCATGAAGATTTCTAAAAGAATAAACTCTAACCATATGTCAAATACCATATTAATTTTCATAGGATTTTTCATCAAATGGATACTCAAAGCAATTAAATATTACTAAAAGAAAGAAGTCGACATACTAATGAACTCACGAAGAAAGATCTCCTTATTGAAGCATAAGGCTAAGCAGTTGATTGGTCTTAGCTTGGTAAGCAGAAGTTCATCTCTACCAAGGATCATTTGAGTATGTTCTTAAAATGCAACTTTCTCTTGATTAATTTTGTAATTGCATGTATTCGGTATTCAACCAACAGATCATTCATGTCACTATCATACTAATTTTAATCTTTCCTATTATATAAATTTATAAATTTAGGCAACATCTACCAAATATTTTCTCATGGAATTACACCGCCAGCTATCTGGGATGCTTTCTCACCATATACCAGTATTTGTGGCACTCATCCTAAACATTTAGAGCCATTTGGGATGACTACAACTTGTTGTAAATATAGTTGTAAAGCTGCTACCGTGAAAGTAACTTATTTAAATCTGATGAAGAAAGTAGCTTTCTAATAAAAAAAATAGTGAAAATGCAATGACCAAATAGAAATATAATTATGATTTGAAAAGAAAATCAATAAAGCTATCCTTAATGAAGCCTTAGGCTTCATTTTGGACAACTTTCTTATTGGATGCCCACTAGATAATTCATATTGCGTTCAAGTTAAAAAGGAATTTTGGCTATATTATTGCTGACATACTTGCGATGATTTGAGAATTTGAAGGTGTTTGTGCAGCTTTAGGTAAAACACAATTTACTCATCCAGCAAATTAGCTCAACTAGTTTCTTAGTTAGCCTATGTGGATTGAATGGCATTGTGCGATTGTAGTTGGATGTGTTGAAGCTGTTAGAATAAAGGTTGGTAATAAAAAAATTTATGTTGTCCATATGCTATTTATAACTTTTGTTTACCTTGCACCTATTTATTGCCAACAAACTCAACCCTTTACCTCAAAAGAAAGTATCTTGCATGAGTGTTTTTTTTCTTTTAGCATGCATAATGGTGTCGCGTTGCAAGCATGGGGAGCTTCCATCAATTTCATAATAGAATAACGTGGGTTAAACTTCACATATATCAAAATGGAGAACTTCATTAGGATCATCAAAACCTGCACAAACATGAAGGTCTGCAATTATATAAAACTCGTGCTTCTTATAAGATTTACATTCAATAGCAAATGCAACAATGTAAATCAGGAATTAGAGCATTGTATTCCATTTACTAGATATCATAACTTTTAGTATATATATAGTTATACAAAAAAATTAGTTTTAGAGGAATGATTTAGATTACATTTGTAGCACATCAATGATCAGAATGTAATAGTCAAAAAAGGTATTGTATGGAAAGAGAATTTGGAGCTGAGCATTTTATAGTCTTACTTTTGTCGAGCTTAACAAAGCTTACTTATCTCTTAACACTGTCCCTCAAGTTAATAAGGGTTCTTAAATTGTTAAATTTAATATCAGTTGAATAAATCACATAGATGATAGAGATTTAGAGAAAATATTTGTGGGTTGATAATCAATCTCTATATATTTGGTGTGGGCATGCTAAAGCAAGTGCAGAGATATTGTCATAGTAGACTAGAATAAGAGTAGAAACTGATAGGTGAAATCCATTAAGCAGACCATGAAGCTATATGACGTCACTAGTTACAACACTTAGGCACGATATTCAATTTTAGTGGAAGATTGTGTGACTATAGTTTGATTTTTAACTGACCAGGAGACTAAAGTGGAGCCAAGGAAGACACATTAGCTTGTAATTTAGTGATGATTAGTTTGATTAGTAAGCCAATCTAAATCAACATAGGCTTGGAGTTCAAGAGGGGTAATAGTAATTAGTCAGCCATAATTTATTATGCCACATAAATAATCAAAAATGCATATTAGCAATTGAAAATGAAGAAGAAATGGTTTATGTATAAGTTAGCACAAATGATGGGTGGCCAAAGTAATATTCGATGTTGTAATCATCAAATACTGAAGCGAACCGACAAGTTGATGGTATAATTTATGTTGTGAGAATAAATTAAAATTTATAGTAAGAGTTGGTAGTTTAGATAACAATGGACTTTGGAATGATTTATAATCCAACATTCCTTTTTTATTAACTAGTTCAGTGATATATTGAGATTGGTAGAGATGTTGGCCAATGGAGGTATATGTAACTTGGATGCCAAGAAAGTAAGAAACAAGGGCAAGATTCTGAAAGGAAATTTGGAGTGTAGATTTTTTAATAAGGTGTCAATTTTAGCAGCATCATTGCCCATGAGCAAGATATCATCAACTTAAATAAGAAAATAGAAAGTAGTAGATCATTAGGGTAAAGAGAAAGAAAAGATTGGCCTTACTTGCAACAAAATTGTTTTATAATAAGTGAGTGAAGAAGGTGGGCCACCATTGGCGTGGAGCTTTCTTGAGACCATAAACGACTTTATGTAAATGACAAAAATTATTTGGAAATTGTGGATCTTGAAAGCCTAAAGGTTTTTTCATAAACACAACCTCATTAAGTTGGCAATGTAGAAAATCATTTGAAACATCCAACTGATAAATAGGCCATTTAGAAGCAATGACTACAATGAAGATAATGCCTATGATCGGGAATTTATAACTAGATTAAAGGTAGTTGTGTTATTAATGCCATACTCATATTGAATACCTTATGCAAGAAAGTGTGCTTTAAGATGAGGAATAGTAAAATGTAAATTATAATTTATTTTGTAAATCCATTTACAATGATCAGGACTACTAGGCACTAAAGGCCACATGTGTTGTAAATCTAAGTTTATGGATTAGACTTTTGATGATAGCAAACATTCATAATTGTCTGCGACTGCCTTACCTACTAATGTTTCAGGTCCACAAGATCGAGTGTAACTCATGCCAGCTCAAGATTGGATAGATTTAGTTTGAGTCAGTTTGTAATTTTTCCTTTCTTGAGTCCATTGTAAAGTGGTTCCGGATGCTAAGTAACCTTGCACACACACACTTGAGGGTTTTTCTGTTGTTTTGTGTTTTGAGTACATTGTCCTGGACGATGTTCATATCGGCCAAGATGATCTGACTAAAAATAAAAACACTAATTCAGGCATCCTGGTTAAGGAAACTATCATTAAGAATATCATCCTGGATGATCCTTATATCAAACAAGACGATAAGCTCAAATCAGAAAGAATCGGCTACCAGATCTATTTAGGTAAGATTTATTTTTGGACATCGGCCTGGCCGATCCATTACATCGGCCTGGACGATTTAACACAATTATGCCTAAATTAATCTGGTAATTAATGAAAGGAATTAAGGCTTGATTGATACGATCACATCATCCTGGATGATCGTAGGATCATTCGGGATGATCAGTTCAAAAATCCTTGGTTCCTCCTGGACGATCAAACATCGGCCAGCTCTTTTCCGACTGATATTCTGGATGATTTTCCTCGCTTTTAACTAATTATCCAGGATGATCGTGAGATCGGCCTAGACGATCAAGCTAATTTTGGATCATCCAGACCTCCTTTACGAGCGATTGTCTGGCCTATAATCTATGATTTGAACTAATCGTAAAGAATAATATTTTATTATCTTGGACGATGTGAACAAAATTTCTTCTGATCATCCCAGGTCGTCCCGGCTGATTGAGCTTAATTTGTAATGATCGTACATGACGATAGAAATATCATCTTGGACGATAATGTTGGTTCTTGAAATTCTATTTAAAGGATCCAAATTTTCTCATGCTCATGACCTTGAGTGCTGCTGTCTTGACCTGAGAGAGCCTAGGGAGAGGGGAGAGAGAGAGAGAGAGAGAGAGAGAGAGAGGAACTTTTGAGGGGGAGTTTGAGAGAGGGTTCATAAAGGTGCTCTAAGCAAGGTTCCAAGTCATCTTCTCCGTTCTTCGTCCTTCATTCTTGGGAGGTTCTTGGGAGGTCTACTTTAGCAAACGGTTCGAGTTCTCTGCCCACTTCAGGAGGAAGCAAAAGGAGTCGGTTCTCTGTCTCATCGGGGTTGGTGAAAAAGAGTCTGTTGTAAAGGCTTCTCCGCCTAGCTATGGGAGCTAAAGGAGAGACACTTAGTTAGTGCAATACTCTGAGGGTGCCTCCGAGGAGTGGACGTAGGTCAAGGTTTGATCGAACCACTATAAATTTGATGTGATATTTCTTTGTTTAATTTCTGCATTTAATTTTCGCAATATGTTACTCTTTGTGGTGAATTATTTTGGTTTTAGTTTTGTGCTTTGCTTATTTTTTTTTTTTAAATACCAATTCCCCCCCCCCCCTCTTGGTTAGCCTCGGGTTAGTTCCTAAGGGCTTAACATCCCTAATAAACTTTCAAGTGGTCTCAGAGCGGGAATCTTAAAATTATGTTCGAAAACTTTTTGAATTTTTAATCCATGGCTAACTCTAAAATTCGTAATACTACGAAAGGGTATTCTATTACCCGACTACCTTTGTTTGATAATATTCCTTTTAATTTTTGGAAAACTTGCATGTCTACGTTCTTACAATAAATTAATTATCACATGTGGATGGTTGTTAAGGATGCTTATACACCTCCAACTGGAAAATTGAATGGCATTACTGTTCCACTTCCTTTTATTGAATGGACACTAGATGATAGGGATCTTGCGCAACTTAATGTAAAATGTCTGAACTGCTTTTTCTGTGCTTTAAAATCTAAAGATTACATGCGTGTTTCAACTTGCACAACTGGTAAAGATATTTGGGATAAATTGTGTATCACTTATGAAGGAACCAAAGAAGTTAAGCAATCTTGTTTGAATATTTTATTGCATGATTACAAACTTTTTTATATGAAACCTAATGAAACAATTTCTAAAATGTATACAAGGTTTACTCAGATTGTTACTTAATTGCATGCATTAGGAAGAGAACTTACTAACTATGAAAAAAGTGAATAAAATTTTAAGATGTTTGCCTTCCTCTTTTTATGCTAAAATCACTGTAATTTCTGAATCTAAAGATTTAAATACATATTCGATCGATAACTTACTTGGTTCACTCATTGCTTACGAGCAAGGGGTGAACCAAAGAAATCTTGATGCAGGTGAGAGGTAGAAGGAGAAAACGGTGGCACTTAAGGCGAATGACTCAGACACTGACTCCTCCGGGTCTGAAAGCGATGATGTTGCCTTAATCACAAGGCAATTTAAGAGCTTTCTAAGGAAGAAGCACAAGAATCATCAGAAGTGGAATAAAGGTAAGGGTAGCAAAAATTTTAAGAATTCTAATGATATAATTTGTTTTGAATGCTGGAAGCCAGGACATGTTAAAACTGATTGCCCTACACTCAAGTCTCACCCAAGCAAGGAAAAGGGTGAGGAGAAACCCAAATCCAAGAAGGACAAGAAAAGATTCCAAAAGGCATTTTGGGCAGATTCTGCATCAGACTCCTCTGAGAATGAACCTGAAGAGGAGACAAATAACTTGTGCTTAATGGTAGAAAATAATCTTGGTCAAAGTGACCAAGAAGAGGTGTGTGAACCAACTTATGATCAATTATTGGAATTTTGTGAGCACTTGCATGCATCATATAAAAAACTCAAAAAATCTCATGCTAGTCTGAAAGTGGAATTTTTAAATTTACAAATGGAGCATGAAAATATTTTAAAAGATCACTCCCAAATTGATAGCAATCAAATGACTTTACTTGATGAATTTGATGCATTAAACAAAAAGCATACTAAATTAACCAATGCAGATGATTCTTTAAAATTATCTCATACTGAGTTAGAAAAAGAATTAACAAATTTCAAAGTTTTTGAAAATAAACCATTACATACTTTTTAAAACTTTAAAAGGAAGCATCACCATAGGAGTAGATAAGTGCATCCTTTTTCTAGAGTTAGATGTTTTTCATGTGGCATGCTAGGACACATAGCATACTCTTACACCATTCACCATAGTTCACATTAGGTATGGAGACCTAAGTTACATGATTCACAACATGCATTGCATTCTACTTTCCATGAAAAGGAACCCAAACATATTTGGGTTCCTAAATCTAACATTTGATAATTTTGTAGGCAAGCTCTCACAAAAGGCCTCGTGAGAGCATGTGGTACCTGGGCAGCGAATGCTCTCGACATATGACTAGCGATGCTAATCAATTCATTTTGCTGGAGACCAGGATAGGAGGCAACGTGACTCTTGGAGATAACACCACCATGAAGGTGGTAGGCTCAGGTATAATTGATAATTCCAAGAACCTTTTGATTGAAAATATTTTGCTTGTAGATAGACTGAAACAAAACTTGCTCAGCATCAGTCACTTTACGATAAGAACTTCATCATAAAATTTTGGGCAAATTCATTCATTATCAGCTTAAATAATAACTCTGTTTTGCAGGGAAAGTGGATCAACAATGTTTACATACTTGATTTAAATAACATTGAATGTGATGCTTCATTTTACTAAAAACTATTGTTGATGATTCATGGTTGTGGCACAAGAGATTATGTCATGCTAGTATGAAAATCCTTAGGATAGTGACCCAAAAAGACCTAGTTAGAGGTGTCCCCAAGCTTAATTTTTCAAAAGACCACCTTTGTGATGTTTGCTAATTATGAAAGCAAGTCCACTCCACTTTTCACTCCATTAAAGATATTAACACCTCTAGACCTTTAGAAGTCCTTCACATGGATTTATTTGGACCCATTAGCACTACCAGCTTAGGAGGGAAAGTCTATGGTTTTGTGATTATCGATGACTACTCGAGGTTTACTTGGATTAAATTTTTATCACACAAATATGAGTCTTTTGATGAGTTTAGAGCCTTCTTCACTTGGATTAAAAAAACTATGTTGTGAGATCTTGACCATCCATAGTGACCATGGGGGAGAGTTTGAAAATGAGAGATTTGGAGATTTTTGTGAGGACATAGGGATTAGCCACAACTTCTCAGCTCCTAGGACCCCTCAACAGAACGGGGTAGCTGAAAGGAAGAACCAGACCTTAGTGGAAGCCACTAGAGCCATGCTTGCTGAGTATTCACTTCCAAAATACTTTTAGGCTAAAGCAGTTAACACAGACTGTTATGTGTTGAATAGGATGAATGTTAGAGCCAAATTAGATAAGACACCCTATGAGATCGTTAAGGGTAGGACACCCAATCTTTCCCACCTTCATGTCTTTGGTTGTAAGATTTTCATTCACAATAATGGGAAGTCTCACTTAGAAAAATTTGACCCAAAATCTGATGAAGGAGTGTTCTTTGGATATTCTAGTGTTGGGAAGTCTTTTAGTGTGTTTAATAAGAGGACTTTGGTGGTGGAGGAAAATACTCATGAAGTGTTTGATGAGTCTGATCCTAGAAAGCCTAGAGTTGAGGATGATGATGATGTTGGAGAGATTACCACTGGAGTAGAAAATTTAGAGAAGAGGGTAGAGCACCAGAACACTAAAGGAGTAGGAGAGGTTACCCAAAGAGTAGAAAATATATATCTGGAGGAAAGGTTGAACCTTCACACACTTTACCTAGAGATTGGAGATACTCTTCGAGTCACATTAACGATCTGATCTTAGGAGACCCTTTTGATAGAGTTAGGACTCTACATGGACTTAGGAAGAAAGTGAACCACTCTGCCTTTATCTCAATGACGGAACCCACCAACTTAATTCAAGCCCTTTCTGATGAGTTTTAGATCTTAGCCATGCAGGAGGAGTTGAACCAATTTATTAGGAATGATATTTGGGAGCTTTTAAAAAGACCTAAGGGACAAGGTGTAGTTGGAACCTAGTGGGTCTTTAAGAATAAGGTGAATGATTATGGTGTGGTGGTTAGGAAGAAGGAAAGATTAGTGGCTAAGGGGTATAACAAAATAGAAGGGATAGATTTTTAGGAGACTTTTACCTCTGTAGCTAGATTGGAAGCCATTAGTGTTCTATTAGCCTTTGCATGTTATAAGGGATTTAAGCTTTTCCAAATTGACGTTAAGGGTGTCTTTTTAAACGGGGAAATAAAAGAGGATGTGTTTGTAGAACAACCCCCACGTTTTGAGAGTTCCCAATTTCTAAATCATGTTTTCAAATTAAAAAAGGCCTTATATGGATTAAAGCAGGCACCCAGAGCTTGGTATGAGAGGCTTGCACATTCTTACTAGAAAGGGAGTTTCTTAAGGGGAGCGTAGGCACCACCCTTTTTCTGAGGAAAGTACGAGATGATTTACTCATTGTTCATATCTATATCTATGATATACTTTTTGGATCTTCTGATAAGAGATTATGTGATAAATTTTTTAAAATAATGAGTAGAGAGTTTGAGATGAGTATGATGGGAGAGTTGTCCTACTTTTTGGAATTTAGCATAAGACAGTTAGATGTTGGAACCTTTCTAAATCAATCTAAATACATAAAGGACATATTGAAGAAGTATGAGATGGATAAAGCCAAGAATATTAATACTCCCATGACCTCTAGTGTTCAGTTGGATAAGGACCCAAGTGGGAAGTCTATTGATCAAATGAAGTACAGAGGGATGATTGGATCTTTACTTTACCTGACTGCTAGTCAACCCGATATAATGTTTAGCATTTGTCTTTGTGCTAGATTTCAAGCTGACCCTAAGGAATCCCACCTGACTGTAGTTAAGAGAATTCTTAGATGCATTTTAGGGACTCAAAACTTAGGAATCTGGTACGCTAGGCACAACACTTCTGTTGAGATTAATTGATATTCTGATTCTGATTTTGCAGGATGTAAGGTGGATAGAAAAAGTACTTATGGAACTTATCAATTCATAGGATAGTCTTTAGTCTCCTGGTTTAGTAGAAAGCAAAACTTTGTTGCACTTTCCATTGCTGAAGCCGAGTACATTGCTTTAGGAAATTGTGTGGCCCAAGTCCTTTTGTTAAAATAGCAAGTACTGAATTTAGGATTACATGTAGGCACCATCTTAGTTCTTTATGACAACACTAGTGCCACCTACATTTCTAAGAATTCTATCCAACATTCAAGGACTAAGCACATTGACATAAGGCATCACTTTATTAGAGACCATGTGACTAATGGAGACATTGAGTTACACCATGTGGCGACTGAGAATCAACTGGCTGACATATTTACTAAACCACTGGCCTTCGACACTTTCAACATTTTAAGGACCAGATTGGGTGTGATTGACATTAATGCATGAACTTGATTTTTATTGATTTTTTATCTGCTGATTACATTGCTTTACTTTTTGGTAGTTTTTTATTATTTATTTTTTTGTGTAGTTATTTTCCTTACTTTTGGTACTTTAGTCTTCGTATGCCTTAATTTTTTTTTTCTAATCATCACTGAATTGATATCTTATGCCTTGTTTTTGTCTTTTTGAAAATTTGTAGTTAACGTTTTACATCTCTTTATCTGTTAAAGGGTAAAAACACCGTTGATTGTGTCTCTTTCTCTAACCTATTTTGGCGGTGAAATTTTCTTTTCTAAATAAAAGTCTATCTCAAATTTAATAACTGGATTTTACAATTGAGATCTTTTCTACCTTGCTACAGTAATCTAGCTTATATTTATAATAATCAAAACTTTTTTACTTCAAGATTTCTCATTATCCTTTCAATCCATCTCTCATATGATTTTTGATTCTGTTTTATGGTTTGTTCTTCCCTATATTAGAGAGTGAGTTTTTCTTCTCTAATATCTAGAAGATATACTCACAATTAAGAATATTTAAGAGTTTTTGGAAAGAATCTAGCTTGCAAAAAATAATAAAAAAAAGTGGCCAATGATGCTAAAAGCAAAAGATGCGCAATGATGCCAAATTGAAATATATATATATATATATATATACAAAGTGTATCAAAAATCAAAAGATACGTAAAGTGCGTCATTAAATGGACAAGAGACATAAAATGAGCCCATCAAAAAGCAAGTTATCTTACTTTCTTTCAACTCTTAAAATTTAGAAGATTTCATGTATCACTTAAGATTTTCAAGGACTGGATTTCAAATTTCCCGATTGTAACAAACTAATTTGATACATTATTCTATAAGATATTTTTCTGAAACCAAGTCTTGATCGAATCTCTTTTTCTTATCAAATTGATTTTTCTGAGTTAGGCATTTTTATTTCAGAAGATAATTTTACCCTAAAAGAAGTTTGAGCTTAGGGTTAACATGATCGGATATTTTACTATTTTTTGGATTTTTGATGTTGTTAATTTATTAACTTATAAATTTTTAAAATCAATCACATGGAGACTATATCATGTTCATGTCATGATTAAAAAAAAACTTTATTTCTTTGCTAGTTTTTATGCCTTTTTGTGTTTTATTATTATTATTTTTAATTAATTTTATTATTTTGGGCCTTCTCTGATCATCTCCATCCTTCCTCTGATTTCAAAATTTTTGTCACATTATCCTGGACGATATTTATATCATCCTAGATGATCTGCTCATCTTTCATCAAAAACTCCATCTGCTGCATATTTTGACTTTTTTGCTCTTCATCGTCCTGAACGATCCATTATCGTCTTAGATGATATGATCATCCTCTGCTACAATCATCTTGATCATCCTGGTCGATACCTTTTTTTCTTGGCCGATGCATTTATTGTTAATCGTCCCGTCTGATATACCTGATCGTCATGGACGATACACATGTAAGTATATTTAAAATCTATAAATTCGCTCGGGATAATCCATTTTTGGATAATCATCCTGGACGATCTACTATTCTTCCTAGATGATACATGTGGCATATGATTTAAAATATTTTAAATTTGGCCGGTATGATCCATTATTGAGCATCATCCTAGATGATCCACATAATCGGCTTGAACGATCAGCTATTTTCAACTGTCGTCCGGTCTGACTCCTCGGGACGATCGCTTGTGTTTAATCATCCCGAATGATATTTGATCATTTTATGCCTTTTTTTCCAATCATCCAGTCGCAATAATTGCACCAAATCGTCCTATACAATCCTGTGATCGGCCTGGACGATCCTTTAAATTCTGAGCCATCCAACCATTTATTTTCACACCAATCTCTATCTTTGGCTTTCTACTTCCTATTCCTTGCTTTTTCTGCTAATGACTGGCGGCAAGCATTCTTGTCACACGTCTGGAAGATCCTTGAGGGGCACACTGGACCCTTGATTTTGGGAAGCAAACGATCAAGCTGCCTACCACCAATACAAAGATTGCAGCATTACTCTCTCCAGATCAATCAATCCAAACCACCTCTCCTACTCGGTACTCGACCTATTCACTCACACCTCTTTATATTTTATTCTCACTCTCATAATCCCTTTTAATTTAGAACTTCTCTTTAACATTTATGCCAACCTCTGAATCAATTCTGCCTACATTGCTCTCACCTCGTATGTGAATCGATGCCCTGTCGAGATCACATACCATGATTGTACAGAATTACTACAGCTTTCCACCACTAGGGATAAGCTACATACCCTGGTTTTTTATCCTAATTTTAACTGGGCTACAACCAATCACTTTTTTCATCACACCAATGCCCCCATTCATATTGGAGAGACTAGCTATTTACTTAAAGATGCTAGGACAATCCAGCACGTCCTTCGCACCTCTGTGATTCCTAAAGCTGGCGATCAAATCCATATCACTCCCCTTCTCTCACTCACCACTTTTTACAATATGGCTAATCGTGAATCAATGCAACCGACCTGATCTTTCGCTACATCGAACATTTGACTATAATTAAAGATCCAAGTCATAGAAAGAAGCCCAATCTTGCTCTATGACACATAATTGCATATATTCTATAATCCAAATATAACCTTCAATATCCTGCTCCTCCTGACCTCCATCCACCCTTCTACTCAAACAATTCCTTCAACGTCCTTCACAGTACTCATCTCCACCCAGTTGATGAGGAATCTCAGGTGGCTGAGGAGGAGGAGGCTCCTGCTCCTCATCCTGCATCTATTCCTCTCTGCTAGCACTCTCAATTAGATCAGTTGGTGGAGAGATTTGATAAGTGGGAGACCCATTTTGAGGCCTACGTTGCTGCATAGGAGTAGCAACATGCTGAGGACATCATCCGGATGCAGCACCAGAATGACCAGGACATGGCCTGGTTCGGATCTCAGTTTGCCACATTTACCAGTTACTTTTCACCACCACCTTCACCACCTCCTCCGTCTGATGATCAGGTTCCCTCATTTCTTCAGTTTTTTATTCATTATGATATTTTCTATAGTTTGTTTTTCTTATGATTATTTTAGTTTCTATTCTATTTTTTTAGTTTCCTCTTCCTTTTTATGATGTCAAAAGGGGGAGTAGTCTGCTGTATCTTGTACTTTGATTCTAGAATTTAGTAAACTGCTTTTCATTACACTGTTTTGATTACACTGTCAAAACTGCTTAAAATTTTTTGATTATGTTAGCCATCATAAAAAAGAAGGAGATTGCTGCAAATCTAAGTTTATGGATTAGACTTTTGATTATAGAAAACATTCATAATTGTCTACGACTGCCTTGCCTACTAACTTTTTAGGTTCATAAGATCGAGTGCAACTCAAGCCATCTCAAGATTGGGTAGATATAGTTTAAGTCAGTTTATAATTTTTCCTTTCTTGAGTCCATTATAAAAGTGGTTTTTGATGATAAGTAACCTTACACACACACACTTGAGGGTTTTTATGTTATTTTCTATTTTGAGTATATCATCCTGGATGATGTTCATATCGGCCAGGATGATCCGACTAAAACCAAAAATCCTAATTAGGGCATCCTGGTTAAGGCAGCTGTCATTAAGAATATCATCCTGGATGATTCTTATATCGGCCAGGATGATAAGCTCAAATAAGAAAGATTAGGTAAGATTTATTTTTGGACATTGGCCAGGCCGATCCATTACATCAGCTTCGATAATTTAACACAATTATACTTAAATTAATCTGGTAATTAACGAAAGCAATTAAGGCTTGATTGATATGATCAGATCGTCCTGGATAATCGCAGGATCGTCTGAGACTATCAGTTCAAAAATCCTTGGTTCCTCTTAGACGATCAAACATCAGCCAGTTCTTTTCCAAGCGATGTTCTGGATAATTTTCGTCAGTTTTGAACTAATCGTCCAGGACGATGGTGAGATTGGCTCGAATGATCAAGCTAATTTTGGATCATCCAAACCTCCTTTCCAAGCGATTGACTGGCCAATAATTTGTTCTTTCAACTAATCATATAGGATGATATTTTATCATCCTGGATGATGTGAACAAATTATCTTCTGATCGTCCCATATTGTCCAGGCTGATTGAGCTTAATTTGTACTAATCGTACAGGATGATAGAAATATCATCCTAGATGATAATGTTGGTTCTTGAAATTCTATTTAAAGGACCCAAATTTTCTCATGCTCAAGACCTTAAGTGCTATTGTCTTGACCTGAGAGAGCTTAGGGAGAGGGGAGAGAGAGAGAGAGAGAGAGAGAGAGAGAGAGAGAGAGAGAGAGAGAGAGATGTGAGGGGTAGATTGTGAGAGGGTTCACAAAGGTTACTCCAAGTAAGGTTCCAAGTCGTCTTCTCTGTTCTTCATCCTTCATCCTTGGTAGGTTCTTGGGAGGTCTACTTCAGCAAACGGTCTGGGTTCTCTGCCTGCTTCAGGAGGAAGCAAAAGGAGTCGGTTCTCTGCCCACCGGGGTTGGTGAAAAGGAGTATGTTGTAAAGCCTTCTCCGCCTAGATGTGCGAGCTAAAGGAGAGACACTTAGTTAGTCCAATATTCGAAGGGTGCCTCCGCGGAGTGGACGTAGGTCAAGGTTTTACCAAACCACTATAAATTCAGTATGATCTTTCTTTATTTTATTTCCGCATTTAATTTTTGCATCTATTACTCTTTGTGGTGAATTATTTTGGTTTTAGTTTTGTGCTTTGCTTAAGAAAATTTTTTAAATACCAATTCACCCCCCCCCCCTCTTGGTTAGCCTCAGGTTAGTTCCCAAGGGCTTAACATCCCTAATGAACTTTCAACATGCCTTGCTGCTATAATGCTTGGAATTCAGTTGACATGGCTAAATGTTGAGCAAAGTATTTATTGTCCTCCAAAAAGGAAGTAGAAGAAGTGAAAACAAGTTAATGATGGAAATTAAGAAACTATTTTGGTTTGATATGCTTAATTTTTAAATGAGTGATGATAAGATGATGGGAAAGTGGTCGAGTATGCTTATCATTCTAATGTCTAAGGAATTTGAGGAAGCATAAGAATTAATGGAGAAAATAGCTAGTAATAATTTTTGTTGGCCTTCTGATAGATTAAATCCTAAGAGATTAGCTAGAATTTATAAATCAGATGCTTTATCAATCTTATTTGTACAAGTTGTGGTAATTTCTAATAAGTTGAGCATGATAGGAGTAAATTTTAGATTAGGATCTAATCATCTATGCAATGGGAAGATCAAGATTTAAAAAAAGATATTAATGTGCAAGGGATTGAAAATATTTATTTAATTGGGAGATAAAGTAATCACTACTCTAATACTTATAATCCAGGTTAGAGAAATCATCCCAATTTTAATTAGTAAAATAATATTTGTGATAATAATTAGTAGAATTCTAGTCCAAATAATCAAGAAGAAAATTGAAACAATTATGAACAACCTGATATTAATCTTAGACCATCATATCCTCCAGGATTTAATCAAAATAATAATTTAAAAATAGAAAATCACCTTTAGAAGAAGTAGTGATGCATTTAGTGACTCGATTAAAAAATCAAGTTGCTTCTATTAAAATTTTGAAAACTTAATTAAGTCAGCTTGCACTTTTAGTTCGTAGTAGACCTCTTGGTTCATTGCCTAGTAATACTAAAGCGAACTGAAATGAGAAAGAAAAATATATCATCAAAAATCACTTAAAGAGTGGTAGTGATGGACCCCAGCCAAATTGATAAATCTAGGAAAGTCTGGCTAAAGACTATATATAAACTTAGCATACCTTAGGAAGCAACCCATATGTATGTTTAAATGAACTCTATAGATTGTCACAAAAAAGTTGTCACAACATTGATGGTAACACTGATATGCTAAGCCAAGTTGTATAAGTTTTAATTCAAATTTTGGCACTTCGGTGCTCATGAAGTTATAAAAAGTGTATGTTAGAAGTTTTATTTTCTATATGTGGATGTTCTTCTTGAATAAAGTATCATTGAGTGTTCTCTTTTCTTTTCTTGAATCTTAAAATAATGGGTGGGAAGAAATGAAAGCATTCTTCCTCAAAAAGAAATAAAAATTTTGTAATGAAGAAAGATTCATTTGCTTTTCTAAACATTCAAAGTTGAACAATTGTTGAAAAGCTTCATGATTTTATAAATGAAGTTTAAGAAGATATAATGTGGAAATGAAGATGCAAGGGTGTAATATTCTCAATCATGAATTTTCTCCTGGTCAAGATGTCCTACTTCTTGATTTGAAGAAAAAACTTTACCATGGAAAAATTTAGTCTAAATGGACTGGCCCTTTTACTATTATTAGGTTATATTCTAATGGTGTCATAAAAATTTAGTATAAACAAAATTTCACTTTTTATATATTAAAACTTTATTGTTGATGATGATAAGGAAGAAGAAATATCTTGAATATGCTAATTAAGTGTCTTCATTTTCTTTATATTTTGTTTGAGAGGAGAAAGAGAAAGAGTGAATGCTACCTTTATTTAGAAGAATATTTTTCTCTTCTTTGGGAGAGAGTCTAGTGATGTGATGAATTGTTATGTTTTTTATTATGTAATGATAGGAATTATGGCCATGAGAGCCACCACATTGTGAAGTTAGACTGGTGCTAGAAGCACTAGTTATTCTATATCCTGTGTTTAGTTTTATGTGTATCAAATATTTTGCACCTTTCTATCATTCATATGGAAGCATGTGTTATTACAAATGTTTAAATTATAATTATATTTACATTTGATTTGAATTTCCCTTAAGCTTGCATTGTTACATTATCTTTCATTAATATCTGCTCATTCTAATTATTTATTTAATTAGAGTGAAAATAATAATTAAAAATTATGCAAAATAAGATAATAATAAAACCTTATATTATAATTTAAAAGAATATTATTTTATAATTTATAGATTAGAAAATCTAAAAATTAACTAAGTTAAATCATTTAAGTTATTGACTTAACTTGCATTTATAAGTTATACATTCATACATTAACCTTTTAATTGAAAGATGAATAATTAAGGTAGAAAAATAGATATGGGTAGATTAAAATTGAAAATTATAATTATCTAAAATTAGTTATCTTATTAAATCCTTAACATCAAAATCATTAAAATCGTAAGAGATTTTAAGAAAAATTGTTATTCAAAATCATTAATTATATACTCCATAAAAATGCAAAGGAAATGAAAAATTAAAAGGAGTTGTAAAAAGAAAATAAAACAAGATGAGTACATTCAAAAATTAATATCAGTTAAAAGCTTCAAGTTTGACTGCAATCTTATAGTTAAATTTATAAATGATAAGATGGGAAAACTAGTACATATGATGGTGACCTAATGAAATTTTAATTTTTAACCATAAATGTAAGTATTTTTTGATCTATATTATTCAATGCATAATTTAAAAGTCAATGATTATATTCATAACGTATAAATTTAAATGCGCAATAGTAGGGGTAATTGGTTTAGATAATTATTAGGATTTTTTAAAACTAGAATTATACCTTTATTCATTTAAATTATTTATACTTTATAATGTATTATCCTATATTTTAGTAATTTTGAATTCATAATTTTTACTTTGGTTATTTAACTAATCAGAAATGCAGATTCCTTTATTTTACTGAGAAGAAGCAAATGTTTAAGTTGGGAAGAATTTGATAAGTGAAAATTATGTATTATTTAATATATTTTATTTTCAATAAAAATGTGTTATTTTAGTTGATTTTGTATAAGAAAATTTCAAAAAGGAAAAAAAAAAAAATTTAGTATCCCACAGCGTCACGACGTAGGAAAAAATATTGCCACAATAGCACCTTTAACACCAACGAGGCACCACATTTTGGATATAGTGGGGGTAAAATATAAATTACTCTTCAAAAACTTTTTAATTTTTTATTTTTAAAATGTAGAGCTCAATACCCCGGTTCCATAGAACCAAGCTTAATAAATTTTGTCAAGAAATGTATTTTTTTCTAAACTTATTAAAATTTTAAGTATTTTTTACATTTAAAAATAGATTTTGTTTAAATAAAATGGTGTAAGCTAATGATTAGCAATCATTATTGTGATGGCATGGTGGCAATCCAACCACAATCCAATGATTGGATTGTGGTGGTCATATGCATCTCATGCTAGTTCATGGCTTATCCATGTCAGCCTAAATATGGGCCATCTAATCCATGCAAATTGGAATGGATGGCTCAGATCTATTTGGATGAGAAATTGGGTAGCATGCGATTTGAATTTATCGATTAGACGATAGATACAATAATATCTAGACTGTCCATACAAAATAGAAAGTCTATATTATGTCATATTCTTTTAAATAGTTTTTTAGAAAAAATTTCCTTTGATTGTTGTGGATTTTTTACTAAACAAAACTTAATGAATTTTTAGGGAATATTTATGTACATATGCATTCCTTATATATGAATTTTTGGGCTTCATATGGCATATTTATAGCATTATTAGAAACCCTAGGTTTATAATTAAGGTTTAATAAATATCACTATCTAGTGGATCTCAGGGGTTATTATTGTGCTTGTTCTCTTCCTTAGATCTTCAAGAAGAACTTCTATGAAGGACCCACAACTAAATGATGCTTGGATTGAATGTTTGGAAACCTTTAATGATGAAGTATTGAATAACCCTTAAATCTCCTAATCAATAGTTTTTTAAGGCTTGAGAAGATTAGGGAGTGAAGAAGAGTTTTTCAGGAGAAGAATAGAGGTAATGGGAGCTCTTGATTGCTTTGGATGGGGGGATGTGTTGGAATGAGCCAAATGAGTAAAAGTGACCAATTCAAACCTTAGAGAAAATAAAAGTGTAAGATTGATTTGAGCTCATATCCATATGTTTGCCATGTATCTCATGTTGTTAGGGGTGTATAATTTGTGCAAAAGGACAATGTAAGGAGAAAAAGGGTTTTTGGATTTTCGTGAAGGGGGGACAACTGGAAGTTGGTTTCAGTTAAACCAAGGGTTTAAGCTGGTTTCATTAAGATTAAGAAAGTTCTAGAATAAATTTAAGTGGTTTAAGCTAGCTCATGTTGAGAGGGATTTGACAAATCTGAAAAGGTTTGACCATTTTTTTACCATTTAGGTATTTTTGAAAATTTTAATTTATTTAACCAATTAGACTGATCAAAATTGGCCAAGCTAACTAGAATAGACACTTGGGAATGTTTGTAGACTATTTAGGTTAGGAGTATGAGATTTAATATCATGGGTTTCGAGTTCAAATTTGGGAAATTGATTTTGAATTTGACTATTTTGACTAAGTTGACTAAGTCAGCTTGGTTAATGGTCTCCCATGAACTTGACTCATTGAAATCTTTGTGAGGCTTAAATTTGAATGTTTAATAGAAATGATTCATATGAATTTTAATATTTGACCTAAATTGACCATGTTTGAGCAATTTTAGGTAGAGTTGACCAAGTAAACTATTAATTTGTATAGTTTGACCAAACATGTTCAATTCAAAAGGAACTAAGTTTTAACTAATTTGGTGAAGTTCTGATGTAAATAGGGGTTTAAAAAAGTTCAAATAAGGGGTTTGATCAATTAGGTTAGGTTGAGTCATCTCCACTCTGTCAAATGGTTCAGACACTGAGTTAGAGAACTAGTGTTGACGAATTTAATGTGTGAAGCTCCAAATGGTGAAGTTTGAACATTAATTTAAGTCAAGGAGTCAATGCACTACATAATGAAATCACCTAGGTTTATTTGAGATCATGTTTATAAAATTATAAAAGAGATTTACGATTAAAAATACCCACCTATAGGATGGTATGATAGACTTAACAGATTATTGATATAAAAGTTATTTTTTCATGGCACAGTAGACATCATGTTATTCATTAAGAGAGTAGGAATAAATATCTTGATAGTCAAGCTTTTTGAAGGTGACATCCTATTTGGATCCACAAATGATGAACTATATGAAAAATTTAATCCACCATAAGAAATAAATTTAAGATGAGCATGATGGGTAAGCTGACATACTTTTTAAGGTTCAAAGTTAAGTAAAGAAAATATGGAACTATCCTTAGCCAGACTAAGTATATCAAAAAACACATAAAGAAATTTGCTAAGGGAATTTCTAAAAGTACAAGCACCCATGAGCTTGACTACATAGTTAGACAAAAGCTCAATTGGAAAACCCATTGACAAAAAAGGAATAAAGGAATGATAAGATTATAGATATATCTATCTTCTAGCAAGCTTAATATCATGTTTATTGTATGTTTTTGTGATAGATTTTAGGCTGAACCTAAAGATTCTCATTTGACCATGGTAAAAAGAATCACATGATACAATATAGGGACATCAAATTTAAGTATTTTGTATTCTAGGAATAGTATGACCTTTGAATTAGTGGGATACTCAAACTCAAATTTCTCATGTTGTAAGATTGATAGAAAGAGCGCATTAGGAATGTGTGGATTTTATACAATCATTAGTTTCAAGGTATAGTAGAAAATAAAATTCACTAGCCTTATCCATTATAAAGGTAGAATGCATAGCTACAGGGAGTTGTGTTGCCCAAGTCTTATGGCTAAAGTAACAAATTATTAATTTTGATTTGCAAATAAAAAACGTCCTTATCATGGGTGATAACATCGGTGCGATATACATCATCAAGAACCCAATTTAGCATTCAAGGACCAAACACATCTTTATCAGACACCACTTCATAAGGGATTATTACCCAGGAAATTAACTGCTTGATATTTTTACCAAGGCACATCATTATGAGAGGTTTAGCACACTTAGGATGAGATTAAGAGTAATTGATTAAGTGCATGAACCAATGTGTTAGGATAGGGTGTGTTTGTATGTTTTCCACAAATTGTGCTTATCATTTGTTTGTTTTTTGTGCATGTTTTGTTTATTCTAATGTTTTTTTTTGTTTGTTGATATAATGTTTTAAGAAAATTAATGCTCATAAGAAAAAAAAAAAACAAAATTTCGTTTATTTCATATTATATAGTTTACAAGCATGTTGTATGATATACGTAGTATTGGATGATTCCCTAGGCACATCTAATGCAAAATTAACTATCTAAGATTATCTATAGAAAATCTTAATACTATACGATGCATGTAGGATTGTACAATAAAAATCAATAATTGTGAAATTAACTAAATTAAATGAAATGAGAATAGTCTTCATATTGTATGGCTTAGATTTAAACTATATGATTTGATTGGTCAAAAGCAGTTATGGGAAAGCATTAAGATGTTTGAAAAGTTGAAGATCATCTTATACAAGGTCAATCATATTGGATGATTTGACTTGATTAATCATACAATACTCGTGGGGATGATTTAGGTTCTTTCGATAGTACTGTATAATGCACGATTAGGCTGTACAATATCAAAGACACTTAATATTGGGAAGCAGTTCTCATTTCTCTTCACTCTTTTCTCATGTCAATCACTCAAGCCTTGTGTGAAATCCCTTCTTACTCGCATGGCTAGCAAGCGGTCAAGAGCATTGAGTGGCTCATGTTGATCATAGAGAGATGAGAGATTTATAAGTGTCTAAGCAAAGCAGTGTGGATATTAGCAAAAAATTCTAGGTGCCATTAGAAATCCTGATGTCAGTTGAAATAAAAAAATTCCCTAAGATTTATGTACAACCACTCTCTAATTAGGATTTCTAATTTGGTTGCATTAAGGTTGACTAGACTGTTCCACAAAAATCATAGAATTTTTTACTTCCATTGGAAATCCTAATGCCTGTAGAAAGAAAAACATATCCCTATAAGACACATCATAACCTATCTCTTAGAAGCTAAGTATAATCTTAACTACCAAGCACCACCACATCACCCTCCCTCTTACTTCACAAACCACTCATTATATATTATTTAAAGTGAGAGGTATAGATAGAGGTTATTTCATATTACATAATCTATGTCATATTGGTCCAATAAACCAATATCTTATTTAAAGTGAGAGGTTTGAATAATCCTCATTTAGATAGGAAGTTTCAATGCTTTGATTTGAAGACCTGAACTGATTGTATTATATGATATATATCATATAGGACGATCATATAGAGAGGGACTCATGCTATTTGTATAAATTTTACTATATAATCCCTTCATTATATTATATGATCAGGTTGATAATTTAAATTACTAGCCCGCTAAGGGATTTTTTTTAAACTTAAGTATCAATATCAAGGCTTAAGAATTTATTAGAAAATTTTTAAGAGTATTACAAGTTGTCTTGAGAGCTCATGAGAGCTTTTGCAGAGAACCTTTTAAGAGAGTTTTGAGAGAGAGATTGGACATGTTTGAAAGATCTTTTGGAAGGGACAAAAAATGAAAGCGAGAGATTCACCAAAGGTTTCTTAGCCTAATTTCTTCCTTCTTTATCGATGTGATATTAAAATTTATGTGTGAAGAAGCCCAGTGAGACTTAGTTAGAAGGCTAAGATCTAGTTGAGGTCATTAGAGAAATTGGCCTTTCATGAAGAAAAGTGTTGTGTGATTTTTCCATCACCATGAAAGGGAATATGTTTTCCATATTGTTGAGAATAAAAGGAGAGAGGTTTCTCCACCTTGTGAGAAGTAGAAGGAGAGAGCTGGTTGAATTCCTTAGTAGAGGACTTGAGGAGTGGATGTATGTGAAGAGTGATCAAACAATAATAAATTAGTTTGTGTTTCTTTTTAAACTTTCATATATTTATTTTATTGTATATTTTATTTCTTTCAAATGATAATTAAAAAATCTTTAAAAAAGAATTAGAATTGAAAGCCATCACCTTCTAATTTTCTCTTGATAAAATAAATTGATATATACATATGTTTCTCCCCCCAACACACACACTCCATCTATCTCTCTTTAATGTTCCATATTTCTTTGATTAACATCAAACCACCTTCATGAAGCCCATAAGGGAACGTTCTCAATGGTCAAATGGAATTATTTTCTAGAATGCATAGGAGAACTTCCCTAAATGATTAAAAAGAGCTAGTCCCTATTCCTTACTAAGGGGGGTCATACCATATAAGGGGTAGTTCAAGTTCCTCACTAAGGAAGCTATTCCACAACTATTGCACAAGAAGACAACTACCACAATCACTTGTTCTCTTACAGAGTGGGAATCCTAACTCATACACACCAAATTCGAACTATAAATATACACCTACTAACAAGGACCTCGTCTTATCTTACCATGACAAACTAATAAAAATCTCCCCCCTTTCTCACAACAACAACAAACTTTCCTCTCTCTTCAAAAATGATATAAGGGCATCAGCATAAGTTGTGAGTAACCTTAACAAGCCCGCCAGTTGTTGCTCCCTATATCATAGCACTCATCTATGAACTTACCCATGCATGCTTTCTTAAACATCTTTGGATTTACTAAAATTACCCTGGAGCAAATAAAATAAAGTTCATTTAGCATAGCCTCCTCTAGTTAGTCATGGGGCAAAACATGTTTAGGGTTATCAGTACTTAAAGTCATTCACACTAAGTGTATTTTTAACTTTTTATGTAGGCTTTCATATAGCCCTAAGATTATTATAAATAAGGGGTAAAAATGAGTATATTGGATCTTTGATATCTTTTTGTATCTATTGGATCTCTTGCATTAATAAAGTGAGATTTTAAGCCCAATGAATTTCATTAAAAATTTCCTAGGAACCCCCTTTGTCTCCATTCTCAAATTAGTTATGTGTCACCCCTCATAGAGTTCTTCTACCATAAAGGTCAGTAATCATCCACCAATAAATTTGGATCCAATAATTGAAAGAAAATAGCATTTAAAAGTTATTTTCTAAAATTTTGAGTGCTTAAATAAAAGTTACTCACAAATTTAAATAGAAAAGTTTGATTTTATATGTCACATAATGTTTGAAATACATATTGCTTGAAATTGGAGAAATATCCCCATTATTTTGTATTATGACAGAACATCCACAAAAATTAACTTAGGGCTAAATTTCCCCTATTTTTTATATGAAAAAAGCTTATTAAAGTCAATTCTAAGCAAATTTATTTAAAAAATTTTAAAAATAAGGTTTTAATAGCCTCTAATATCGTTCTATCTGGGTTTGATCAAATCTTCTTTAAATCAAATTCAAACTTTATTCGAATAAGGTTTTAATAAGTTTGAACCTTTATGCACATGCTTCATCTCATGACACCATCAACAACAATCCTCTCCATTCCATCATTCTCATCTTTGCCTTCCCTGGTAAGCTTCCATCATGAAATTATCTTCCCTCACACACCAACGATCCCATCAATGAGCCATACCAGCAGTAAATTATTTCTACATATAAGTTAGTTCTATTTTCTCTCATTTATGAGCCCCTACTTATGTTGGTCCCTCCCACTTTCATATATTTGCCCCTAAAAGCTCCCATTATGAAATCCTACATTGTGACCATAATTCAAATACCAACAAGCTACTTTGATCTATGTTTAAATTTTGCTTTCAATGTATTAAAATCATAATTCAAATTAAGGTTCAAATTTGAATCAATTTGCATCATATTTCATAGGACTAGCATCAATAAGCAGGTAGTGAACACAAAATTGGGTAACTTGGTCTAAAATATACTTTTAGAGAAATTTTTTCTGAAAAATGAAAAATCTTTCATATGTTTTAATTTTGGGCATTATGAGGCATATAAAGTCAAATTTCCCTTTGAATATCATAAACCTAAAAATTTTGATCTTTTATTAGGAGCCAAAGCTCTCTACCCACTAATGGTGTACAATAGAGCTAGGTTTGAATATTACTTCTTATAGATGTAACAAGGACATCAACCATAATAAAGAGGAAACATTTTGCAAAATGACACTTTAGTAAAACTACTAAAATTTCACTAAGTACTATATAAAAATCTTTTCATGTGCAACACCATGAATATATTCATAAAACTATCTTCTAAAGTTTTGTAAACATGATGTAGATGTACTACAGGGGCAATTTACTTAGTGTTATTTAAGAGTAATAAAGAATGATGTACAAAAGTGATAAGAAAATTTTCAAAAGTTTTGTATCTTCTCATTAATATTAATTACCATGATGTCTAAAATATGCCTTTCAAACTCATATTTATAGGATTAGGAAGTCTACAAGAGATGAAATACCTAAAAAATAAAAAATAATAATATATTACTTTATTCACTCCTACAAAGGAGTGAATAAAACTTTGATAGCTACATGTGGATCGCCACATCTAACATTACCCTATAAAGCCTTCAATAAGCACCTCTGATGGGTTCCACTACAGTAATGATTCAATGAGTACCTTTGGTGAGTGCCTCCAATTGTTTCATCAAATAATTGAGTCTTTTGGTTGAGACACCTATTGAATTGGTCAAGTCACTACTATTAGGTGGATAAATATCTTCAATATACTAGCATTAAGACTCTCTATTTTAAGAGAGTTCCATTGAAATCAGAACCTCAATAAAAAAAATTCCCTTGAGGCAGGCACTTTTGTTGGTCAAGTTCTTTGGCATGCTTAGTGATTTGAAGGATATAAGAACCCTAGCTTGAGTGACATGCTTGTTAATCTCACTCACTATGTCGAGGACTTCTAATATTTTGAATTTTATCATGCTTCATTAATTATGAGGTATAATAATGACTGTGGAAGGAGTTTGACATCAAGAATGATTTCATATTTTAAGCTCTTTAAAATAATGGGACTTAAAATCATTGAAGGATGATGAATTATGTTTTTAAGTGGACAAATTTTTCTATGGATTTTGACTCTCCCTTTCAATCAAGGTGCTGAACTAGCTTATTCACTATGGCCTAGTACTAGTCTAGATTGCATCCAGCCTCTTTATCTTCTTTGCCAAATTTCTATACCCACATATGGCAAAGAAAACTTTAGTGGAACATTCACCTATTTCGTTATATATTCAAGTTTCAAAAGCTCAAGTACAATTATATTCCTTTGTCATGTTAGCATCCATGAATTTATGATTTGATGATGGTGAGTGAATTGATAAGGAGATTCTTTATGTAAAATTAACTATGGAGTTTTTTTAACAAAAAAAAAAAGGATTTTTTTTTCATTAATATCAAAAGTGGGGTACAAAAAGTACAAATTGGAAAAAATAACAAAAATGTCTCCCCAACATGAGCTGTTAGACACATAAAACTAAAGAAAATAGCAACCAAAAAAGAGAAGAGCAAAGACTAAAACCCCTCATCTTAAAATGAAATATCCTCCATAAAAAAGAAGACCTCAACAATGATCATCTGAGGGGATCAAATCCCTACCCATGATAACATTAGTTGATTTTTTCCTCTTTTGAGGGGTAATGGTTACAGGCCCTAATTGTGGTAGTTCTTCTTGAAGGACTCTGGGTCTTTGCTTTGAGGGGATCAAACTGCTATTCGAGATATCCTATTGCTAAGGTTTTTGAGAGTGAAGATAATAAGCTCTAGGTTGGGATCAGCTGACATAAGAAAGGGGCATCTCATTTCATATCCTTTAGAAGGAAGATGGCCATTCTGCTTAGGCATTCACCTTTTATTAATGACATTCCAAGTTCATAATTAGTCTGAAGGTTGGGAAGATGGAGGATTAAATTACTGAGTATGCACAGGAATATTTTTATTCTCCAATGATGAGGATTAAAGAATGTTGTGAACATGCTACATCTTAGTCTTCCAAAGAAAAGTCTCCACTTTATGGCCAATAATTTTGAAAATTCATCAGGGTTGCTAAGCCCTTATGAATTAGCCTGAGGCTAACCAAGAGGGAGGTTGAATTGGTAGTTTTAAAAATTCTTAAATAAAAAGCATGATCTTTTTGAAATATTTTAAAACATCAAACCATATGATCATCCACATGATAATAAAGTGCAGAAATGTATTAAGAAAGAGAACACTAGATTTCATAGTGGTTTGGTCAACTTGACCTACATCCTCTCCCCAGAGCCTCTCCTCCAGGTATTTCTCTAAAACTCAGTGACTCTCCTTTTTCTCTCACAATAATGCGGAGAAGCCTTTATAAACTCCTTTCCACCAATCCTAGTGAGGCAGAGAACCCGACCTCCGTTTGCTTCCTCTTGAAGCAAGTAGAGAACCTGGATCGATTGCTAAAGAAGACATCCCTATAGCCACCAAGGAACCAGGGATAATGACTGGAGAAGATTACTCAGATCCTGGCTTGGAGAAACCTTTGTGAACCCCTCATAAACTGCGCCTCACAAGATCCTCTCTCTCACTCCCAAGCTCTCCCTCTATTTCTCTTGGCTCTCTCAAGTTAGGATAGCAGCAAAATATCTCACCTTGAATAATTAAGAGATCTTTTATAGAAGGGATTAAAAATTTGCCATAATTTGTAACTTGTCATCATAGATCATTTAGGACGATCGACAAATTATTCTATATGATCAGTGTATTTTTAGCCCTTTAGCCAGGATGATCTAGCAGGGCTAAATGATTAGAAGCCTTATTTATTTTGATCGACCAGGATGATATGGACATCATCCCGTATGATTAGTTCAAAACGATACATATCATCCAAGATATCATTCTGGTCATCCAGAAGATATATGTTGGATAATGAAAAAATATAACATATTATCCCATATGATTAGTTCAAAAATAGGGATTATTGTTCAGCGCATCATTATGGTAATCCAGGTGATACACTTGGATGATGGAGAATTTCATGTGATCATCCAACATATCATTCTAGTCATCCAAGCAATTAAGGAGAAGACTAAGGTTTTTTCTAATGGATCATCCAAGAAGATTCTGCCATCATCCAAGACGATATAATCAATTAATCAAATCTTAATTACTTTCCTTAATCACCTGACTAATTTATGCATTATTATAATGAATCATCCAAGATGATATGGGATCATCATGTATGATTGCTAAAAATAATATCATACCTAAAAGAGTTTGGCGGCTGATTCTTTTTGATTTGAGTATATCGTCTAGGGTGATGTAAATATTGTCCAAGATGATTTGCTTAATTTAGCAATCTTAACACAGGAGCCCTAATTAGGGTTTATTTTTTTAACTAATCATCCAGCATGATTTTAGATCGTCCTGAATGATATGATCAAAAACAAAAAAAACTTTAAAACATATATAATCTCCCCCCCTAAGTGTGTATGTGCAAGATTACTTAGCATCAGGATCCCCATTATTATATTTGATGCATGAAAAGGTAAAAATACTGGAATTACACTTACAGACTAACTCAATCCTAATATATTCAATTTTAAGATTGCTTGATTTGCAATTGACCTTGTGGACCTAAAATATTAGTAGGCAGGGCAATATTAGAGAAATATATATGCCATAAATGTTTAATATCATCAAAATTATAATTCTTGAATCCAGGTTTATAATAATCTCCCTCTTTTTTATGATGAAAAAAATTTGTTAGGAAAACTCAAGCAGGTTAATGAAACATAAAGTAAAGGAGAATAGTATGAATCAATCAATGCAAATTTTACTAAAAATAAGCAGGTGGTGCAAACACTAAACAACAGTAGTATGAAAAGCAATAATATAACATAATATAATTAACACTCTAACACTACCACTACTCTCCCTTTTGAAATCACAAAAAGGAGGAGGAAACAAAAATGAAATACAAAGTATAAAATAGAAAATAGAAATTAACAACAATACAAAAACATCACACAAAAAACATCACAAAAAAAGTCTTTAAGCACGGAGGGCCCTGATCAGGTGAAGGAGGTGGTGGTAGTAGCTGCAAGAAATTGGAAATGGAAGCAAAATGCTACCAAAATTAGGATATATTCTGGTCGTGCTGCTGTTGTTGGTGTGTCACATATACATCAAATTTAGCAATATCCACTATATGATGTTGTCTTGTGGAGCAACGTAAGAATCAAACCTAGCCTCCCACTGGTTAAACTGCTCAACCAGTTGATCCAACTGTGAGTATTGGCAGATAAGAACGGGTATAGGACCAGGTGCAAAAGCAGCTTCCTTCTCAGCTCCCTTAGCCTCCTCGTGCCTTAGATGGAGGTGTAATATGAAGAAGATGGAAGGAGCTATTGGTGTAGTAGATAGGTTGATAATCTGATGGGGAAGGATATTGAAGATTATATTTTGTTTCTGGGATAAAAGCTATAATGTGTCCTAAGGCAAGGTTGGGTTTTCTTTTGTGCCATAGATCACTAATACTGGTCAGGTGCTCAATGTATCAAAAGAGAAGATAAGTGTTAATGAACTCCCTATGGACCATTAAATAAAAGGTGGTGATCAAGAGTAGGGAAGTGATGTGGATACAGCCACCATCCTTTAGGGTTACTGAGGTTATAAGAATATATTGGATTATCCTATCATCCTTGACTAAGGTGCTTGACTCCCCATCATAGTAGGAGACATTTGTGTGCCTAAGTAGTTGGTTGACAGGACCCCAATCATAATTAAGATCTGAAGACAAGATGTGAATCTTATCTCCAGTAGTAGAAAGTTGGAGGAGTTTATGGCAATTTTGATAGGTTATATCTACTAGGTCTTTGTGCACATAGGACTATAGAGCAGTATAGCTGGAGTTGATCCAAAGACTAGTAAAGAACTCATAATGGAGTTTAAAGTTGAATGGGAAAGCTAGTGTCAAAATGAAGGTGAGGGAGGTGTGAGTGAACAGATTTAGTATCAGGTAAGTGACTGATAGAGGATTGACGATCCTTGAAGTTATGATCCCAACAGTTTTGTATTGAAGATAGGCAGCTTAGTCAGCTACCTCAGTGAAATGAGGGTGAACAGTTACCCTCAAGGAACTATCGATCGCCATCTTGGATCTTTTCCCACCAGCCATTGACAAGGATTGAGAGTATGAGTGAGAAGGAAAGAGATTAGAGGGTTTTAGGGTGAGAAAAATATTTGAATTTGGTTGTTCATAAAGAATTGGCCACATCATCCCGGACAATGGAAGGATCATCCAGGACGATCAGGCAAATTTATGATGTTCAGGATGACTGGTAAAAAAGGTAGTCCTATTATCTAGGATAATCAAACATCTTCCATGATGATTAGCCTCAGGCAATTATCCTGAGGAGTCATACTAGACTACCATTGATGAAATTAATTATCTAGGATGATTAGGTAGATCATCCAAGATGATCGATAATAATGGATTGTATAGGTTGAATTTAAAATGTGTAATCATTTTTGCTACATGGATCATCCAGGATGAATAGGTGTATCATCTAAGATGATCACAAATAATTGAGTAGAATTCGATCAGATTATTTAGGGTGATGTGGATCGTCTGGGAAGATCTCAGATGATTGAGTTAGATCAACCGTCATATGGATGATGAAGGGTGATTTGATGATATAGTATAGAAGATAAGAATATCATCTAGAACGATGTGATCAAAAAATTAAGATTTTGTTGATGGAAGGAGATGATCAGAAGAGGTCCTAAAACATAAAAAACTAGTATAAATCAAAACATGAAATAACGAAAAGATGATAAACACGGTAAAAAGAAAAAAAACCAAAGTTTTTTTTATTGATCAAAGCAAGAATATAATATATTTTCTATGTAATTGAATTAAAAATTTATAAGAAATGAGTAAATATCACTGAAATATGAAAAATGGTAGAAAAACTGATCATGTTATCACCAGCTCGGATTCACTGTAAGGTAAAGATCTTTTGAAAGCAAAAATCTAACTTAAAAAGAAAATCACACAAGAAAAGTGATATATTCAACACTTCATTCTAGAAAACATATCTGATAGAGTAATGTACCAAAGTAATAAGTCAAAATTAAGGGTTTCAAAAATCAAGTGATTGAAGATATCAAGTGATATATGAATTCTTTTAAGATTTAAAAGTTTGAAAGAGAAGGAAGCTTGATTTTTGTGGGCTCATTTTCTGTATGTTGTCAATTATTTAATACACTTTACGCATCTTTTGATTTTTGATATACATTCTATATATTTCATTTTTTTTCAATCATTGCGCATCTTTTCACTTTTTCTTTTTAGGCTCATTTTATGCCTCTTGTCATTTTTGCGAGCTAGCTACCTTTTGAAACCTTTAAAGAATCTTAGTTGTGAGAATATCTTCCATATAATAGAGAAGACAGCCTTACTCTCTAATATAAGGAAGAATAAATCATAAATCAGAATCATATTCATATGATAAATTCAACAATAGGATCAAGAAAAACTTGAAAGTGATTTAATAATTTTGAACATTATTCATATGATATAGATTACTGTAGGAAGATAGAAAATATCTCAATTTCAAAGTCCCATTTTTAATTTGGAAAAAGATTTTTGCTTTGAAAAGAAACTTACACCTCTAAAGGAGTTAGAGGAGGGAAATAATCAACAATGTTTCTTCCTTTAACTAATTGAGAGATTTCAATCATTGATTACAAATTTTTCAAAAATAAAAATAAAGCATAAAATATTATTATAGAAGTGACCAAAAGAAAACTGAAAGGAGCAAAGAAAGTATAAAACTAAAAACATAAAAAACATCAGCAAATAAACATGAATAAATAATAAAAAAAATAAAGGAAAGGTCAGAAACAAAAGAAAAATCAGAAGACAAAACTTGAAAAATATCAAAAAACATAAAGTTCAGAGTTTAGTAATCAAAAAGTTCATGCATTTATATCAATCACACCTAATTTGGTCCTTAAGATGTTGAATAAGACAAAGGCCACTAGTTTAGTAAAGATGTCAGTCATTTAGTTTTTAGTTGCTACATTGTATAACTTAATGTCTCTTTTGGTAACATGGTCCCTAATAAAGTGATACCTTATGTCAATGTGATTGATCCTTGAATGTTGGATATGATTTTTAGAGATGCAGAAGTCACTAGTATTATCACATAGAACTGAAATTGTGCCAAAAGGAAATCCTAAATCTAGTATTTATTTCTTCAAATAAAAGAATTGGGACACAACTTCCTAAGATAATGCACTCAGCTTCAATAGTGGAAAGTGCCACTGAGTTTTGTTTTCTACTGGACTAAGAGACTAAGGACTGTCCTATGAATTGGAAAGTTCCAGAAGTGCTCTTTCTATCCACCTTATACCCTATAAACTTAAAATCAGAATATCCAATAATTTCAAAAGAAGTGTTGTTCCTAGGATACCAGATTCTTAAGTTTTGGCTCCCTAAGAGATATCTAAGGATTTTCTTAACTACAGTTAGGTGGGATTCTTTAGGATCAGCTTAAAATCTAACACAGATACAAATACTAAATATTATATCAGGTTAGCTAGCAGTCAAGTAAAGTAGTGATATAATTATTCCTCTGTACTTCTTTGATCAATAGATTTTTCTTTTGAATCCTTATCTAACAAAACACTGGAGCTCATGGGAGTGTTTATTGGCTTGGCTTTATCCATTTCATATTTCTTCAAGATATCCTTAATGTATATTTATTGATTAAGAAAGGTTCTATCATCTATTTGTCTTATATTAAACCCCAAAAAGTAGGATAATTCTCCCATCATACTTATCTCAATTCCTTTTTTTCATTATTTTAGAAAAATCATCACATAAATTTTTATTAGAAGATTCAAAAAGTATATCATCAACATAGATCTAAATATGGAGTAACTCATCTTTTACTTTCCTCAAAAAAAGGGTGGTGTCTATGCTCTCCTTAACAAACTCCCTCTCTAGTAAGAATGTCCTAAGTCTCTCATACCAAGCTCTGGGTGCCTATTTTAATCTATATAAGGCCTTTTTTTTATTTATAAACATTATTTAGAAATTGGGAACTCTCAAAACCAAGGGGTTTCTCTACAAACACATTTTCTTTTATTATCCCATTAAAAAAGGTACTATTGACATCCATTTGGAAATGCTTAAATCCCTTATAACAAGCAAAGGCTGGTAGTACTCTAATGTCTTCCAATCTAGATATAAGGGCAAGGGTCTCCTTAAAATCAATCCCTTATATTTGGTTGTATCCCTTAGCCACCTATCTTGCCTTATTCCTACCCACAACACCAAAATCATTCATTTTATTCTTAAAGACCCATTTGGTTCCTATTACACTTTGATTCTTAGGTTTTTCTCATAGCTCCTAAACATCATTCCTCACAAATTGGTCAAGTTCTTCTTATATAGCTAAGAACCATAATTCATCAGAAAGGGTTTGATTGATGTTGGTGGGTTCAGTCATTGAGATAAATATAGAGTGGTTTACTTCCCTTCTAAGTCCATGCCTAATTTTAACACCTTCAGAAGGGTCTCCTAAGATCAGTTCTTTATGATGAATCAAAGAATATCTACAATCTCTAGGCAAGGTATGTTGAGGTTTTACCCTTTCCTCCGGATTTATAAGTTCAACTTCTTAGGTAATCTCACCTACTACATCAGTGTTTTAAGGCTCTACCTTTTTCTCCTACTTTATCTTCTTCCTTAACTCTAGACTTCTTATGATCATATTCATCAAACACTATATAAGTAGTTTCCTCCACCACCAATGTTTTCTTTTTAAACACTCTAAAAAATTTCCCCACACTTGAATATCCTAAGAACACTCCATTAGATTCTGGGTCAAATTTTCCTAAGAATGATTTCCCATTATTAAGAATGAAATCCTTATCACCAAAGCCATAGAGGTGTGAAAGGTTGGGTGTCCTGCCCTTAATAATCTCATAGAGTGTCTTATTCAGTTTGAATCTAACATTCACCCTATTCAACACATAACAAGCTATATTTATTGCTTCAGCCTAATGGTATTTTGGAATGAATACTCATTAAGAATGGCTCTAGTGGCTTTCATTAAGGTCCAGCTCTTCCTTTCAGCTACCACGTTCTGCTGAGGGTTCCTAAGAGTTAAGAAGTTATGATTAATCCTTTGATCCTCATAGAAACTTCTAAATCTCACATTTTCAAACTCTCCATCATGGCCACTATTAATGATCAAAATCTCACAACTTATCTATTTCTAAATCAAAGTGGAGAAGGATTTTAATTCATAAAAAGACTCACTTTTATGTGATACAAATCTAATCCAAGTGAACCTTGAGTATTCATCAATAATCACAAATCCATAGACTTTCCCTCGAAGCTGGCAGTGCTAATGGGTCCAAATAAATCCATATGAAGGACTTCTAAAGGTCTAAAGGTGCTAATGTCCTTAATGGAATGGAAAGAGGATTGGACTTCTTTCCCTAGTTGATAAGTATCACACCGGTGATCCTTAGTAAACTTAAGCATGAGGACACCTCTAACTATGTCATTTTGGGTTACTCTCCTAAGGGTTCACATGCTGGTATGACATAATCTCCTATGTCACAGCTAAAACTCATTAGTAGTAGTTTTTAAGCAAAATGAAGTAACATATTTAATTTTATTTAAATCAAGCATGTTAATATTATTGATCCTTTTTCCCTACAAAATAATGTTATTATTCAAGCCAATAATGCATGTATTTGACAAAAATTTTATGATAAAGCCCTTATCATAAAGCTGACTAATGTTGAGCAAGTTATGTTTCAAGCCATTAACAAGTAAAATATTTTCAATCAAAAGGTTATTGGAGTTTTTGATTATACATGTGCCACCACTTTCTTGGTGGTGTTGTCTCTAAGAGTGACCTTGCCTCCAACGCTAGCTTCCAGTGAAATGAATTGATTCACATCTCCAATCATGTGGCGTGAGCATCCGTTGTCCAGGTATCACATGCTGTCACAAGGTCTTTGGTGAGATCATACATACGAAATCATCAAATAACAGATTTAGGAACCCAATTAAGTTTAGGTCCCTTCTTATGGAAAGAAGAATGCAATACATGTGTGTTATACTGTGAATTATATAATTTGGATCTCCACACCCAATGTGTCCTATAGTGAATAGAGCAAGTGTGGGAGATGTGTCCTATCATGCCACATAAAAAATATCTAACACTAGGAAAAGGGTTTACTAATCTATTCAGGTTATAGTGCCTCTTCTTAGGTTTTAAAACTTTTGGCTTCAGTTTTAGATTAAAAAATTGTTCTTTTTTTTTTGAAAAATTGCTTGTAGCAAAATTATTAAGACCCAAGCTAATTATTACAAGAAGATTCCACCTTCAATAAATCAAGAATTGAAGGAGGAACTCCTCTACTAGAGAAATCATCCCAAAAGAAAGAAGAGAAATGAGCATAGTTAGCACAAAAATTGGCTAACTTATTACAATCCCTATTGACAAATGAAAAAATAAAGTGTTGGAAATTATGAAGAAAATCTAAATCCTTAGGATTTAGGAATTCTTCATGAATCCATTTATTCTTTTTTAAGGCATTTTGAAAGATATTGATAACATTAAGGTTATCTCCTTCAATCACAATACCTTTGGCTTCAAGCATCCAATCTTTGATATGATCCCTCAGAGATAGAATTGATAAGAGTTCCATTTGCGCTATATCCCAATGAATAGTATGAAATCCAAAAGCAGCTAAACCTCTGCCTTTACAGTCTCTAAAAATACCTCCAATGCCAGTACTATTGTTGGGAAAAATAGATGCATCCACATTCACTTTGATCCAACCCGGAGGAGGAGGAAGCCAAGATGATTTTGACAGCTTAAAAAGCTGATTGGCGTCCCAGTTCTCACGGATTAAGCCATTTTTAAATGAAGAAATAGATTGGATCACAGCTCTGTAAGCTATGACATAGCGGCTATCATCACTTCCACCATGAACCAATTGGTTTCTACTATTCCAGCAGTAGTAAATAATAGAGCAAATAAGATTTCCTAAAAAAGGATTACTATTAGCCAACCTGCTTAATACTTGATAACAGTCCTCCACCGAATTAAATTCTGGAATATCGAAATTCCATTCCTCCAGTAATTTGAAAACCTTCTTTATAAAACCACATCTTATAATAATATGGTTTGTGTTTTCTGTATCCGAACAACCTCTAGGACATCCTTCATGATTTATTAATCTCCTGTAAGCAAGCATAGCAAAGGTAGGAATGGCATCTTTACAAATTCTCCACCAGAACATATCAATTTTTGGTTTTAACTTTAGTTTCTTCCTCCATTTGTAATTGACATCTTCGCTGAAATCATGATACTTCTTTTCGTAGATAATAGCTGCAACCGATTTTCTAGAGATCTTTTTGATGCATTCCATTTTGTCTTCAATTTGGTTTGAATGAATCAGAATAGATATGATTAAGTCAATCAGGGATTTGCCAAAACAAGTTTTTAACTTGTCAATGTCCCAACAACCTTTTGTGATGAAATCAGATACTTGACTGTAGTTATTTTCAATAATAGAGACAAAAGTAGGCCACTTATCTAGAGTTTTATCAAGAATCCATATATCTTTAAAAGTATCTACATATTCTCCATTTGAAATACTCCATCTAAGCACCGGAAATAAATATTCAGCACCATTCTGAATTATCTTCCATGTCGAGGATGGATTGTTATGGTTTGTACCATTCCACAATACATTCCCATATCTAGCTCTTAATACTCTATTTAAAAGAGTATCTGGATTCATGATGAAATTGAGAGCATGTTTAGCTCTCAATGGTCCCAATTTCTCAACTAAGGATTGAACTCCATAACCACCTTTATCTTTGGGCTTACACATATTACTCCATGAAACAAAATGCATTCCATAATTACCATCACTCTTATTCCATAGAAAATCTCTACACATACATTCCACTTTGTGTAATATACTCAAAGGAATCAAAGAGTGACTAGCTTGATAAGTAGCTAGTGAGAGAACAGAGGCTTTGATTAATGTGACTTTGCCCGCAAGAGAAATGAACTTTGTTCCCCAAATGATCAATTTGGCTGCAGCTTTCTCTATAATTTTGTTGAAGTCTGCTTTTACTAATCTTCTAAGAGCAATTTTTACTCCCAGGTAATCCAGTTCTTTAACCATCTTCATTTTGGTGATATTGAGTAAAGCTTTACAATCCTTTCTGTTAACCGATTTACTGAAAATAACCACAGATTTGTTATAATTTATCTTCTGTCTAGTCCAAGCACAATAGTTATTTAAGATTTTGAAAATATTTCTTAGAGAAGACTTGTTTGCTCTTGAAAAAATCACAATGTCATCGGCATACATTAGATGAGAAATTAAAGGACCGTTAGAGCTAGCTTTAATACCAATATCCTTTCCTGTGTTACCAAATTCTTCACTCAAGAGTTGAGAGCACATAATAAAGAGGAAAGGAGACAAGGGACATCCTTGCCTGAATCCACAATTGGCTTCAATCCACTTTGAGCTTTCTCCATTTATTAAAATAGAGAACTTAGGATTAATCACACATTCTAAAATGATTTCAGAAAAAGATTTAGGAAATCCAAACCAATTCAAAACTTTTTCCAAAGTAGCCCAACACATGCTGTCATAGGCTTGCTCCATATCAATTTTGATGGCTACCAATCCTTTTTTAGCTTTAGAATGCCGAAATTTATTGAATAATTCTTGGGCTAGAAATACTTGATCTGCCATTGATCTTCCTTTGATAAAAGCACTTTGAACATCCGAAATGATTTTAGGAAAAATAAAGCTCATCCTATTCAAAATCATCTTTGCAATAATCTTGTATATAGAGTTACATAAGCTAATAGGACGGAATTTATCAGGAGTTAATGGAGATACCACTTTAGGAATCAAGATGACACTGGTTTCCTTCCATTCAGGACACATAATTCCCGAATTAAAAAACTCTTTTATGGCAGACCAAACCTCATTTTTGATAATAACCCAGTATGATTTAATAAAGGAATAAGTTATTCCATCCATACCTGGAGATATATTAGCACCCAAGTTTGAAATGACCTCCTCTAGCTCATTTAAGGTGAATTCTTTGCTGAGCACGTTACATTCTTCAGTGTTCAGTTGGTAAGCAGGTTTCGGCCAATCATACAATCTACATTGCCTGAATTCCCATTTTTTGTTAAAGTATTTGAGAAAAATGTCTTCAATACTTTGCTTATCTTCACAAAAAATCCCTTCCTCATTTTTAATACCATTAATTTTATTGGAATTTCTCCTTGAAGAAGCATAAGCATGATAGAATTTTGAATTGGTATCTCCTTCATTCATCCAATTAATTTTAGCTCTTTGTCTCCACCACATGCTAAGCCTTCCCAAAGTATTGTTAAATTCAGCAATTTTTGATCTTAAGGAGCAAAGTTTGATGTCTGATAAGCCATCCGAATTTGTTTCTTCACATTGCAATTCTAGGATTTCCATTTTCAGTTTTTGTTTCAAATCTAACAGATTTTTATGTTTCTCTTTATTCCAAAAGAAAAGAGACCTCAAAGCCCTCTTGAATTTGGTGTTTAATATTCTAGAAGCCGATCCATTTGATTTTTTTCTCCAAGCTGCTGACACAAAATAGTAGGAAGCTTTATAAGACAACCAAATATCTTCAAAAACAAATTTCTTGCTCTTTGTAAATTTGGATTCAATTATTTTGATAGCAATCGGACAGTGGTCCGAAGCTATCCTAGGTAGATGCTTGACCACCGTTGATTGAAGAAGATTTAGAGCAGCATTGTTGATAAGACACCGATCAAGTCTCTCTAATATTCTACCTCTTCCATCTTTATTATTGCACCAAGTGTATTTAGGACCCAAATAACCAAGTTCATGTAAGTCTCCTTTATTCATGAATGACATCATATCCAGTGTTCCTTGAGAATGAACGAATTTTCTGCCTCCTCTTTTGTCATCTTGAGAGATTATGCAATTAAAATCTCCCCCAATAACCCAAGGCAAATTTTATTAAAGTATTTTTCCAAATCATTCCAAAGTTCTCTTCTTTTATTGCAATTCCTACTACCATAGATGGAAGCAATCATCCAAGTATGATGATTTTTTATTTTCAGTTTCCCAATAACCATTTGTTCATTAGCATCAATAACTTCAAAAACAGCCAAGTCTTGTCTCCAACAGACTAAGATACCCCCTGATAAGCCTGAAGCCGGATAAAGAAAGAAATCCCACCATTCACTAATAAATTTTTTGATTTCCAAAGGTTCCATAGATGATATTTTAGTTTCCATGATACCTACAAACAAAGCTTCATTTTCTTTCACCACTTCTTTTAAATACCTGGAGGCCACTACTTTCCTTGCCCCCCTACAATTCCAAAAAATTAGAGATGTCATTTTTTCTTTGAAGTGGGATTGGACCCACTACAAAAAATCTTTGAATCTCCTTTCCTTGTTTTTGATTGAAAAGAAACATTCCCCAATGATCGAAGTTCCTTTTGCAGCTTGAATTTAACTTCTTCAATTACAGGGACTTCCTTCAGATTGGAATTGCTTCCAGATTTTAAATCTTCTTTGCTCAATGTCTTCTTTTCTTTCCTACCATTATCTGCAATAAGATTACCTTATGGAATAACTTTCTCAATTTCCTCTTGATCAGCTATTAGCATGGAAAATTGGTTTTGGCATCTTATGTTGTTTACACAAAGTTCTGGATCAGAGTTTCCACTTCCATCTTTCATGTTTTTAACATTACACAGATTTGCTTGATCTTGGATAACAGACGTGTCAATACAGTCATTTTTTTGATGCATTTGATTGTCCCCACACTCCATAACAGCCTCCTGATCTTTGTCTTCAGAATTATGATAGGGAGTACTTGAGTTTGCAGGTAATCCCTTAGGATTTACCTGAGTTTGCAAGCAACCCTTTCCCATTGAGTTATTTTCCTGATTAATTCCAGAACAGCAGAATTCTCCTTCTTCTATATGTATTTTAGAAGATTTAATTGCCTCTGTTACCGCCTGAGAACCTTCTTTAGGGAAATCACTTAGTGATTTATTTTTATCATCCTCTTTTGTTGCAGCTTTCTCCATAGGCCTGATATAGTTGGGATTGATCCATTTGTTGTTTTGCTTAAAGAACCTTTTTTTCTGTTGTTAACCAGGATCCAGGGACCGTAAGTGGAAACTTCATTAGTGGAATGTTCCAACGATTTTCCTGCAATTGCCTTGTCTCCTTCCACCTCTACCTCCTTAATCAGATCTTTTGTTTTTAGACAATTCTTGTCAACATGTCCAATCTTTCCACAAGCAAAGCAAAGATTAGAGACTTTTTCATATTCTACTTTTTGAAAGAATCTTCCCCCTAAGCTGTCCACCCAAACTCCTAAAGGTAGAGGTTGATCAAATTGGATTCTCACACAAATCCTAGCAAATTCTCTTCTTCCCCAATTAAACATATTCCCATCTATCATTAAGGTAATTCCAACTCTAGAGGCAATGCAAGATACATTCTTTTCATCCCAGCATTGGAGTGGTAGATTAGGCAATCTAATCCATATTGGAGAAGAAAGACCCTTAGTCGAAGAGGAGTTGAATTCTGAAGTCCACTTCTCCATTCCAATAATATGATCATTCATAAACCATGGACCTCCCAAAAGCACAGCTTTGGCCATTTCCTCTGAAGAAAAGGAACATAAGAACCAATCACCTCCTAGGATGGTAAAATGAAATTGACCAAATTGCTTCCATTGCTTCCTTAATTCCCATGCAATCATATGAGGAGGGGTCTCTTTACCAAATATTTTGATGACCAAAGATTTGGATAATTTGTTAACATTTGCTTCTTCTAATTCTGAATGCATTTGAACTGCTTTTCAATCATCGGATAAAATCAAATCTTCTACTTTGAATTCCAAATTAATATAAGGCTTCCTACTCCAAGGACCATTAGAGATCGCTGATTTAGGTAAATCATCAGACACGTTATCTGCGTTTGATATATCAGCCTTATTAAGATTAGAATGAACATTTTCATTAACCAAAGGATGCGAATTTTCATTTATCACGCTGCGACAGAGTCCAGGGATTGCATTCGAATTCGCAAATCGATTAACAAAAATTTTCATTCCCGATGAAGAGGCCGAAATACCAGATGAATTCAATGCAGATTTCGTGTTTTTAGGAGTTACCTGTTCATCCAGGTATGAAACTGCCTTACCTTTCCCTTCCACATAGAATTTCTTCTGATGCTCTGGAACATATCCTTCTCTGATCACCAACGCACCTTGCCTTTTTACGAAAGTAGTATTTCCTAATCCATTTTCAGAATTTCTACTAACCTTTATCGGAGTATCACCGGCGATATGCCGGCGATCATCCTCCTCCATCCGCCAGACTACCGTTACCGCCAAGTGAGAATTTCAAATTTTGCGAAATCTCCTCCCTGATTTTACGGACGTTCTCTTTCCTCCGCATTCTCTTTCCTCCACCGATGTTCTCTTTCCTCCACTGATTAAAAAATTGTTCAGGTGCGGGTAAAATCCTATTTTCCATAAGTACTTTCAATTCAACTTTAAAAAATGAGTTAGTACTTTCTAAAATAGTATTATCAACTTTCAAATAGTGCTCCCTACTCTTATATTCATTAATAAATGTTTTAAAATCATTTTTAAGTTAAGTGTGGGTTTCTTTCAATGAATCATACTGAATGATTAAGTCAGAATGCTTCTTATTTAACTCATCAAATTCATCACGTAATGACATGTGATTGCTATCAAGTATAGAATGATCTTTAAGCAAAACTTCATGCTCTTTTTATAAGTTTAAAAATTTAAATTTCATGCTTATATGTGATTTCTTATGTTTCAAATATGATGAACGTATTTTCTCAAAAACTTTAAGTAATTAATTGTAGGTTAGTTCACATACCTCTTCTTGGTCAGAATGACTGAGATGTTCATCCACCATCAAACATAAGTTTATAGTATCCTCTTTAGCTTTAGTCTTAGAGGAGTCAGATGCAAAATCTGTCCAAAAAGTCTTTTGAATATGCTTCTTATCCTTCTTGAACTTGGATTTCTCCTTGCTATGGTGAGCCTTAACTGTAGGATAATCAGCTTTTATATATCATTGCTTCCTACATTCTATGTAAATAACATCATAAGAACCTTTAGAATTCTTACTACTCTTACCTTGATTTCATTTCTTATGGTGCTTTTGTTTCTTCCTTAGAAAGCTTTTGAATTGCTAAGTGATTAAAGCAACATCATCACTTTCAGGCCTAGAAGAATTAGTATCTGTATCATTAGCCTTCAGTGCCATAATTTTTGCCTTCTTTTTCTCACATGCATTAATTTATCTTTGGTTCACTCCTTGCTCATAGGCAATGAGTAATCCAAGTATGTTATAAGTAAAGTAAGTATTCAAATCCTTGGATTCAATGATAGCAGTTATCTTAGCATCAAAGTAAAAGGGTAAACTTCTCAAGATTTTGTTAACTCTCTTATAGTTAATGAGTTTTCTTCCCAAGGCATATAGGGAGGTGATAATTTGTGTAAACATAGTATATATTTCAGCTATCAATTCACTAGGTTTCATGCAAAAGAGTTCGTAGTCATGAAGTAAAATATTCAACCTAGATTGCTTAACTTCACTTGTGCTTTCATAAGTAATACACAATCTACCCCATATTTCTTTACCAGTAGCACATGTTAAGACACACATGTAATCTTCATATTTTAGTGCACATAAAAAATAATTTAAATATTTAACATTAAGTTGTGCTAGATCCCTATCATCAAAACTCCATTCAATAAACAGAAGTTTAGTTTTGATGGCATTGATTTCACGTGTTGGTGCAGAATATCCATCCTTAACAAGCATCCTCATGTGTTAATCTATAGATTGTAAAAACATGGACATGCAAGTTTCTAGAAATTAAAAGGTATATTTGTTGAGTCTAGTACATAGTTTGTTAAACCTAAGTTAATGTCCCAAGGCTACCAAGAGGGGGGGTGAATTGGTAGTTTAAAAATTTTAAACCCTCTTTAAATTTATGTTAAACCGAAATGAAAATTTTCTTTTAAGTTTTTGTAGAAAACGTTTTTCAACCATAGAGTTTTTAAAATAAAAAATAAAATGCGGAAAAGTAAAAACAGTAAAGTAAATGACACCAAATTTATAGTGGTTCGGTCTAAACCAGACCTACATCCACTCCCCAGAGGCACCCTCTGAGTATTGCACTAATACCAATAGTGACTCTCCTTTTGCACCCACAGCAAGGTGGAGAAGCCTTTACAAAACACTCTTTTTCACCACTACCTGGTGCGGCAAAGAACCGTCCGTCCTTTCACACAATCCCCAGTGTTGGCAGAGAACCGTCCGTCCTTTCACACTCTCCTAGTGTGGGCAGAGAACCCTTCGGCTATTCACACTCTCTAAGTGTAGGCAGCGAACCCTTCGGCTATTCACACTCTCCAAGTGTAGGCAGCGAACCCTTCGGCTATTCACACTCTCCAAGTGTAGGCAGCGAACCCTTCGTCTGTTCACACTCTCCAAGTGTCGGCAGAGAACTGGATCTCCTTGACAGATCTTCTCACAAGAATCTAGAAGGAAGAAAGAAAAGAGTGAAGTAACCCCAATTCACAAGAAGAGATTCTTACCTTTGAACTCCAAGTGAAGCCTTCACGCTCCAGTGGTAGGAATCCTCCTTTGAATGCACTCTTACACTCTCTCCTTAGCTATTCTCTCAAGAAGCACGAAGATCAAAATGACAAAAAGATTGGGTGGCAGTCTAATTTGGACTATTTATACAAAAGAGAAGAAAAACCGCCCAAAAACTGTAAGTATTCAATTCTGTACGCAGTGGATCGTCCCGTGTGATCGTGGATCGTCCCATACGATCGTGGATCGTCCTGGACGATATTACTTAAAGCTTTGAAACGACCCTATTTGTATATGTGTATGAAATGTCTTCGTTCAAGCTGATCATCCCGTACGAAGTAAGTTCGTCCGGTACGAACGGTTATTACAAGGTTGGTTCTAGAAACTGCAGAAAACCGTCCTAAGTCGGTTGTATCGTCTGGACGAAAATTGGTTCGTCCGGACAAAATTTTTATAGAGAATAGATCATCCTGGACGATATTTAATTTCGTCTGGATGAAAATCTTACTGAGAGCAAATTGTTTTCTGACAATAATTAATTTCGTCTAGACGAAAATTTTACAGAGACCAGATCGTCCTGGACGATAATTAATTTCATCCCAGACGAATAGAACTTAGAAAATTTTTCAAGCCAGTTCCTATTCGTTCCATGTGCTCAATAGAAGATAACTGTCTGATCGTCCCGTACGAACTAATGTCGTCCCGTACGATCAGTATAATTTTTATATGATCTCCTTATGTGTGTGTGTATGTTTTTATTCACTCAATTACAATCACTCCCTTTCAAATTTAATTCAAAGAAAAGTACAAGCTTCAAATTCACAAAGTATCTCATGTTGAATTTGATTTGAAGTCTTCGTAGTATGGAGTTCGATTTTCCTGAAATGTTAGTACACACAAGAGCAAAAAAAAATCTTCTAAAATTGTTAGGAGATAACTACACAATTGAACAATCATGTTTGGAATCATCAAAACTATACAAGTTGCAAAAATGTAAAGCATGTAAATAGCAACTATCTTAACAATCTCCGCTTTTTGATGATGGCAAAAATAATTATTGTTTGTACGATTTCAATTTAAACAAATCTCCTAAACTCCCCCTGAATTGATTAATACATGAAAATATGGGGGCATTTTGAACTAATGAACACAATTTTTTGTTTTTCAAAAATTTTTAACAAAAAAAAAAAGACCAAGACAAGTCCACAAGCCAAAAGACACAAAATCAAAATACAAGCATACATAAAGACAAGCATACAAACACAATAATTTCTCCCCCTTTTTGATAACAACAAAAAGTGAAGAAGAAATAGACAAGAAATGTAAGTAATTATATGAAATTCATTTGAAAATTTAATCTAAATAGTGATTGACATAATGTATGCAATCTAAAACTAATAACATTAGGTAAATCATAGAAATTCATAGAATTTAAGAAGTGATATAACATTGTAAGTAAGAAGAATTTATTAAAGACATGATTCAATGTAGACATTTGAATATAGAAAATCATTACAAGAGAGATGAATAAAAAATTCTATATTTCAAAGTTTAATAGAATATAAATGAACATAAGATCAATTTAAATTAAGAGATTGAAAGACTTTGGAAAGAAGAGAATAACCACATGTGGCGCTTTGCGCATCTTTTTCAAATTTTTGGCACATTTTTGTGCATCTTTTTACATTGGGCTTATTTTGTGCCTCTTTTTCACATTTGCGAACCTTTGCGCATTCCTTTTGATTTTTGTACTCTTTGTACAATTTTCAAGAGTAATTGAAATCAATTCTTTCCAAGATCAATAATCTAAAATTTCAAATTTTTCTAAGTGCATAAATATCACTTGAGCAAAGAAATACAAAATAAGAAAACATCTAAATTGCAATAATAATATTAATTTTATGTAGTCTAAATGAATAGACATGAGATTAAAATTTCTAATTATGACAAGTTATAAACAAATTTTAAATTTAGAAAGACTAGATTTTGTAATGAAATTAATATCAAATTACAATCTAATTTAAGCACAATTATGATTAAAAAGACTAATGAAATTCATAAAAACTAAACACATTTCAAAAACAATCCAAATTTAAAGAAAATACAACATATATTGATATTGATGAAAAAGATTACAAGATCATTTCATAATATCAATACAAAAATACTAAAAAAAAAAATACACTGAACTTTTAAAACAAATACAAACAAACACAACTAAAACAAACACTAGAATAAACACTAATACAAACACAAATACAACAAACATAAAGAAAATCATCACTCATATCTCTATTCTTCTGGAGGAGAAGGAGGAATGCCACTAAATAGGTTGAAGTAGGAAGTCATCAACATAACATTGGTATTGATTTCATGAACTTCATTTCTGATACTACCAATGTCTTGTTGCTGCTGTAGAAGTTGAGTATCAATTTGATCAAATCTTTGATCAAAATGAGTCTCAAGTCTATCAAATTTCTCAATCAAATTTTGATAATCTGATTGAGGTGCAGAAGTTTGCTCTCCTTCTTCTTCTTCTTCTTCAGAAGCACTGGCATGTGCTTTTCCTTTTTCCTCCTTGAAAATTGCTCTGAAAGAAGCATCATTGTAGTAGACCGGCTCTTCGTATTCATCATCAGGATGCACTAGGTTGTATTTCTTTTCCAAAACATAGGTAACTAAGTGTCCTAATGAAATATTCCTTTTTCTTTTCTGTTCTGCATGCCCAATTTCTGAAAGCCCATAAAGATGGTCTAGGATAAGTTGGGCTTCATCGATAGGCTTACGATCCATAATCAAAAAAGTCACAACAGAAAGGAGTGGGGTAATATTGATCCTATCACCAGCTTTAAGAATAATTGAAGATCGAAGAATGTGCTGGATGATTCGAACATTTTTGGTCATTCCTGAAACTCTAGGAATATGATATGTTAGGCCATTTTCTCTAATCACCCTATTGACTTCATACCATTTGAAGGTGTTCTCATTCATAAGGGTGTGGGCTCTATATCCTTCAGTTCTTAAGTTTAGAAAGGCACCTAAGTCGTGCTTAGTGATTTCAACTTTTTGTTTGAAAACAAAAGAACTTATACAGGAGTGGTCGGAATTGAAACTCATATTGGCTAGGAAATAGATAAAGGTTTGTTTGTTGTAGAGGTGGACGAGAGAAAGAATGAATCCAAACTGGGTGGAAGCAAAAAGGTGCATTACCTTGAAGTTTATCTCGCTTTGAATCAGAATGCGAGAAGGTGTGATTTTAGCAGATGCAAAACGAGGAAAGGATTCCTCATTTGCTTTTGAAAGGAAGTTTTCAGAGGAATTCCTGTGGGGTTTCTTCGCCAACACCTTTTGTCTCTTGCTTGAGGAGGTCATTGTCGATTTGAAGTTGAAAGGGATTGAAAGTGAAGTTTGGAGTTGTGATTGTTGAGTTGGAAAGCCTTCTTATTTAAAGAAAACGATACGTTCGTCCTGGACGAAAATAGTTCATCCTGGACGAAAATTATCGTTCGTCTGGACGAAAAAATTTCGTACAGACGATAAAATTCGTCCAAAATGTAACGGCTTTTCGTAATCAACACAATTTACGATACATCCTTTCGTACAGACTTTTGACTTGACCGATTGTACAAACGAAAAAATTTTATACAGACGATCAAAAGTTAATTCGTTTTAATGTCAGTTGAAAATCGTCCCCTACTATGAATCGACGTCTGTTCGTCTGGACGAACAAAAAGTTCGTACGGACGAACTTCATAATTAAAACTGCCTTATCCATTCAACTGCTGCATTCAATCGTCCCGACGTTTGAGAAAAAATATTTCGTCCTGGACGATCATCAGATCGTACAGACAAACTACATTAAAAACTGTTCTCAAGACGTTTCATATCACGCAAACTGAATTTTGCACACATCGTCCAGTACGAAAAATTTCGTCCCGGACGATTTTCACAAGTTTTTGGATTTTTGAAGTTTTATCAAAGAAAATCAAACTAAACACACAAATCACAAAGTACGATGACAAATTCACAGATTCTATAATAAAATCACTCAAAACAAACCAAAATTCACAAAAAAAAATCACAAAAACAAAAATCATAAAAATAAAAACTACGAAAACAAGAATATCAATGTTGCAAAAATATTTTTATTTAAGCATTCAAATCAATTACACCAAGCCTTGTTCTTAATGTACTGAAGGTATCAAAGACTAAAGGTTTTGTAAAAATGTCTGCAAGTTGATTTTCAGTTGAAACATGTGTAAGTTCAATTTCTCCCTTGGATACATGATCCCTTATGAAATGATGCCTTATGTCAATGTGTTTGGTTCTAGAATGTTGAATAGGATTTTTGGAAATGCAAATAGCACTAGTATTGTCACAACAAATTGGAATAGTGCCTATAGTTAATCCTAAATCAATCAACTGTTGTTTTAACCAAAGTACTTGTGCCACACAACTTCCTAATGCAATGTATTCTGCTTCTGCAGTAGATAAGGCCACTGAATTTTGTTTTCTACTGGACCAAAAAACTAATGAATTTCCAATGAATTGACATGTTCCAGAAGTGCTTTTCCTATCCACTCTACAGCCTGCAAAGTCAGAATCTGAATAACCAACAATTTCAAATGAAGAGCTAAACTTAGGATATCAAATTCCTAAGTTCTGAGTTCCTAGTAAGTATCTTAATATCCTTTTCACTGCTGTCAAATGTGATTCTTTTGGATCTGATTGAAATCTAGCACATAAGCAAACACTGAACATAATATCTGGTCGGCTAGCAGTCAAGTAAAGTAAAGATCCAATAATCCCTCTATATTTCTTTTGATCAACATATTTTCCCTTAAGGTCCTTATCCAACTGAACTGAGGAACTCATTGGTGTACTAACAGGTTTAGCATTGTCCATTTCATATTTTTTGATGATGTCCTTAATATATTTAGTTTGACTAAGAAATGTACCTTCCTCAAGTTGCTTAATGCTAAATCCTAGAAAGTAATTTAAATCTCCCATTAGACTCATTTCAAATTCACTACTCATTATTTTAAAAAAATCATCACAAAGATTTTTATTTGAAAATCCAAAAATGATATCATCTATATAAATTTGAACAATGAGTATATCTTTTTCAAATTTCTTTAAAAAGAGAGTTGTATCCACACTTCCTTTTTCAAAAGTTCTTTCAAGTAGGAAGGTGCTCAACCTCTCATACCAAGCCCTAGGTGCCTGTTTCAATCCATATAATGTTTTTTTTAACTTGAAAACATGATTTGGGTATTTAGAATTTTCAAAACCTGGAGGTTGTTCTACAAAAACATCTTCTTCAATTACCCCATTTAAAAAGGCATTTTTGACATCCATTTGAAACAATTTAAAACTTTTAAAACAGGCAAAGGCAAGTAAAACCCTAATTGCTTCAAGTCTAGCTACGGGGGCAAAAGTCTCCTCAAAATCAATTCCTTCAATTTGATTATACCCCTTAGCAACTAATCTAGCCTTATTTCTAATGACTACTCCTGAGTCATTCATTTTATTTTTGAACACCCACTTGGTTCTAACAATACTTTGATCTTTTGGCCTTGAAGTTAATTCCCAAACTTTATTTCTTACAAATTGATTCAACTCTTCTTGCATGGCCAATATCCAAAATTCATCAGAAAAAGCTTGATCAATATTAGTGGGTTCTATTGTTGAAATAAAGGCTGAATGATTGACTTCCTTGTTTAATCCACGCCTAGTTCTAACACCCTCACTAGGTTCACCTATAATCAATTCTCTTGGGTGATTTTTAGAAAATCTCAAATCTCTAGGCAAAGGGTTTTCTCTTTTCAAATTCTCTTCCACATTTTCTTCCAAATTTAATCTATCAATCTTTTGGGAGTTTTCTTCAATCTCATCTTCAACAACATTTGGCTCTTCCAAATTTCCAGATTCATCAAATACAACATGTGTGGTTTCTTCAATGACTAAAGTTTTTTTGTTGAATACCCTATAAGATTTTCCAACACTTGAATATCCAACAAAAATTCCTTTATCTGATTTTGGATCAAATTTTCCTAAGGCAGATTTTCCATTGTTATGAATGAACACCTTGCAATCAAAAACATGCAAATGAGACAAGTTAGGTGTTCTACCTTTTAGTAACTCATAGGGTGTTTTATTTAAATTTGATCTCACATTCACCCTATTCAGAACATAACATGTAGTGCTAACCGCCTCAGCCAAAAAATATCTAGGAAGTGAGTATTCTGCCAACATTGCTCGGGCGGTTTCTATTAATGTTCTATTTTTCCTTTCAACTACCTCATTTTGTTGAGGGGTTCTAGGTGCAGAAAAATTGTGATCAATCCCTTTTTCTTTACAAAAATTTTCAAATCTTTCATTTTCAAATTCTCCTCCATGATCACTTTGTAAAGAAATTATTTCACATCCTAGTTTTCTTTGAATCCAAGTTGAAAAATTTCTGAATTCCTCAAATGATTCACTTTTATGAAAAAGAAATCTAACCCAAGTGAATCTTGAGAAATCATCCACTATAACAAATCCATATACCTTTCCTCCTAGACTTATTGTTCCTACTGGTCCAAAAAGATCCATGTGAAGAATTTCCAAAGGTTTACTGGTCCTAAGATCCTTATTGGGCTTAAAAGAGGACTTCACTTGTTTTCCTAATTAACATGCATCACAAAGGTGGTCCTTAGTAAAGTCTAGTTTTGGTATACCTCTCACTAAGTTCTTTTGGGTAATTCTTCTAAGGTTTTTCATACTAGAATGACAAAGTCTCCTATGCCAAAGCCATGATTCATCAGAAACAGTTTTCAAACAAAAAGCAGTAGGAGATTGAATTGAATTCAAATCTAGCATGTAAACATTGTTTACCCTTTTTCCATTTAAAACTTCTTTCCCATTTAGGCTTAATATGCAGCTAGTAGGTAAAAATTTTACATTATATCCCTTGTCACATAGCTGACTTATACTTAATAAATTATGCTTTAAGCCTTCAACCAATAACATATTGTCTATAAAAAAGTTTTTGAAATTTCCAATCATACCAGATCCAACCACTTTCTTTGTGGTATTATCTCCAAGTGTAATCTTGCCTCCATTCCTGGCTTCCAGCATTATGAATTGAGCAGTATCTCCAGTCATATGCTTTGAACATCCGCTGTCCAGGTACCATATGCTCCCACGAGATCCTGTGTGAGAGAAATCCTACAAAATTCTCAAATGTTAGACCTGGGAATCCAAACAAGTTTGGGTTCACCTTTTAACAATTTATAATCAGTTGCATGTATGATATGTCTAGGTTTATGCATCTTAGGTCTCCACACCAAATTAAATTTCATCTTCAAAGTACAGGTGTGAGCTATATGTCCCAAAAATCCATAATTATTACATTTAACATTAGGAAAAGTATTCCTAAATTTTCTTCCATTTATTTGTCTTCTAAGGGATTTCATATATTTAGGATAATATTTAGGATTTGTAAAATCTTCAATTTTGGGAGGTATCCTATTATCCTCAAGAGCTTTTATTGTCAATTTATAAAATGAATTCATTTCTTCCAAGAGTTGATTTGTATAACTGATTCGATATGTTTTCCTCTCAGATTCATCCTTAAATTTTTTAAAATCTCTTTCAGGACCAGCATAGGATGATTTTAGATTTTCCAAATTCTTATTCAAGTCATCATATTCATCAAGTAGTTTCATGTGGTTGTCATCTATTAATGCATGATCTTTCCTAAGGATTTCATATTCCTTCTTAAGCTCTTCCAATTCTAAACTTAAACTAGCATGCATCTTTTTCATTTTCCTATATGCATCATGCATGTGTTCAGAAACTTCAAACAATTCATCATAGGTTAAGTCACATATCTCTTCTTGATCTGATTGTTCAACATTATCTGCCATCAAATAAAAGGTTGGTGACTTCTTTTTCTTTTTCCGTCTCAGATGAGTCTGAAGCTGAGTCCGCCCAGAAAGCTCTTTGAAATTTCTTCTTGCCCTTCTTTACCATTGGTTTCTCCTCCACCTTCTCCTTGCTAGGAGTGGCTTTGAGTTTTGGGCAATCAGTCTTGATATGACCTAGTTTCCTGCATTCATAACAAATCACTTCATTAGAAACCTTGCCAATTCTGTTAAACTTACCTCTATTCCATTGATGGCGTCTCTTTTGTTTTCTCTTTAAAAAGATTTTGAATTGTCTAGTCATCAATGCAATATCGTCTTCATCCTCAGATTGTGAGTGTTCACTCTCTGACTCTTCCACCTTTAGTGCAATATTCTTCTCCTTTCGTGGTTCACCTGCATCAATCTTTCTTTGACTTACTCCTTGCTCATAAGCAATGAGTGAACCAAGAAGATTGTCAATAGAATAAATGTTTAGATCTTTAGACTCTATAATTACAGTAATTTTAGTATCATAAGCAGTAGGTAAACATCGAAGAATCTTATTAACCATTTCAGTATTAGTTAATTCCCTACCAAGTGCATGCAAAGAAGTGACAATTTGTGTGAATCTTGTGTACATGTCAGAAATAGATTCATTAGGTTTCATGCAAAACAATTTATAGTCATGTAACAAGATATTGAGTCTTGATTACTTAACCTCATTTGTCCCTTCATAAGTAATACAAAGTCTATCCCATATGTCCTTTTCGCTTTTGCAAGTAGAAACCCGCATGTAGTCTTCAGATTTTAAAGCACAAAAGAAACTATTTAGACATTTGGCATTTAATTGTGCTAAGTCACGTTCTTCTATAGTCCAATCTACAAAAGGTGTTTCTACCCTAACTCTATCAACTAATCTAGTTGGTTTTGTGTAACCTTCCTGGAATAGAATCCACATACGATAATCAAGTGACTGTAAGAAAGTAGACATGCGTGTTTTCCAAAAATCAAAAGGAATATTATCAAAGAGTGGAGGTCTAGTAATAGAGTAACCCTCAGGTGTGTTTCAGTTTTCGAATGTAGCCATCTACGTTAATCAAAAAGTAGTTCAAATTTATGATTTTGAAATGAAGCTCTGATACCACTTGTTGAGTCTAGTAAATAGGTTGTTAAACCTAAGTTAATGTCCCAAGGCTACCAAGAGGGGGGGTGGGTGAATTGGTAGTTTAAAAATTTTAAACCCTCTTTAAATTTATGTTGAATCGAAATGAAAATTTTCTTTTAAGTTTTTGTAGAAAACGTTTTTCAACCACAGAGTTTTTAAAATCAAAAATAAAATGCGGAAAAGTAAAAATAGTAAAGTAAATGACACCAGATTTATAGTGGTTCGGTCTAAACCAGACCTACATCCACTCCCCAGAGGCACCCTCTGAGTATTGCACTAATACCAATAGTGACTCTCCTTTTGCACCCACAGCAAGGCGGAGAAGCCTTTACAAAACACTCTTTTCACCACTACCTGGTGCGGCAGAGAACCGTCCATCCTTTCACACAATCCCCAGTGTTGGAAGAGAACCGTCCATCCTTTCACACTCTCCTAGTGTGGGCAGAGAATCCTTCGGCAATTCACACTCTCCAAGTGTAGGCAGCGAACCCTTCGGCTATTCACACTCTCCAAGTGTAGGCAGCGAACCCTTCGGCTATTCACACTCTCCAAGTATAGGCAGCGAACCCTTCGTCTGTTCACACTCTCCAAGTGTCGGCAGAGAACTGGATCTCCTTGAAAGATCTTCTCACAAGAATCTAGAAGGAAGAAAGAAAAGAGTGAAGTAATCTCAATTAACAAGTAGAGATTCTTACCTTTGAACTCCAAGTGAAGCCTTCACGCTCCAGTGGTAGGAATTCTCCTTTGAATGCATTCTTACACTCTCTCCTTAGTTATTCTCTCAAGAAGCACGAAGATCAAAATGACAAAAAGATTGGGTGGCAGTCTAATTTGGACTATTTATACAAAAAACAAGAAAAACCGCCCAAAAACTGCAAGTATTCAATTCTGTACGCAGTGGATCATCCCGTACGATCGTGGATCATCCTGGATGATATTACTTAAATGCTTTGAAACGACCCTATTTGTATATGTGTATGAAACGTCTTCGTTCAAGCTAATCGTCCCGTACAAACTAAGTTCGTTCGGTACGAACGGTTTTTACAAGGTCGGTTCTAGAAACTGCAGAAAACCCATCCTAAGTCGGTTGTATCGTCTGGACAAAAATTGGATCGTCTGGACAAAAATTGGTTCATCCGGATGAAATTTTTACAGAGAACAGATCGTCCTGGACGATATTTAACTTCGTCTGGACGAAAATCTTACAGAGAGCAAATCATTTTCTGACGATAATAAATTTTGTCCGGACAAAAATTTTACAGAGACCAGATCGTCCTGGATGATAATTAATTTCGTCCCGGACGAATAGGACTTACAAAATTTTTCAAGCCAGTTCCTATTCGTTCCATGTGCTCAATAGGAGATAACTGTCTGATAATCCTGTACGAACTAATATCGTCCCGTACGATCAGTATAATTTTTATATGATCTCCTTATGTGTGTGTGTATGTTTTTATTCACTCAATTTCAATCACTCCCTTTCAAATTTAATTCAAAGAAAAGTATAAGCTTCAAATTCACAAAGTATCTCATGTTGAATTTGATTTGAAGTCTTCGTAGTCTGGAGTTCGGTTTTCCTGAAATGTTAATACACATAAGAGCAAATACAAATCTTCTAAAATTATTAGGAGATAACTACACATTTGAACAATAATGTTTGGAATCATCAAAATATACAAGTTGCAAAAATGTAAAGCATGCAAATAGCAACTATCTTAATAATATTATCCAACAATGGTGGTCATGTAATTGAATACCATTCTGTAGTATTTTACCAAAGTTAGCCATGGATCAAAATTCAAATGTTTTCAAAAACTAGATTGTATGCATCTTACTCTGATACCACTTACAAGTTTGCTAGGATTATTAAGCCCTTATGAACTACCCCGAGGCAAACTAAGAGGGGGGATGAATAGGTAGTTTTAAAAATTCTTAAATAAAAAACATGATCTTTATGAAATATTTTAAAATATCAAACCATATGTTCATCCACATGAAAATAATGTGCAAAAATTAAAATGTAAAATTGTATTAAGAAAGAGCACACTAGATTTTATAGTGGTTTGGTCAACTTGACCTACATCCACTCTCCAGAGCCTCTCCTCTGGGTATTGGACTAAAGCTTAGTGACTCTTCTTTTACTCCCACAGTAAGGTGGAGAAGCCTTTATAAACTCCTTTCTATTGACGCCGGTGAGGTAAAGAACCTGACCTCCTTTTACTTCCTCATGTATCAGGCATAGCACCTTGATCGATTGTTAAAAAGACCTCCCGAGAGCCTTCAAGGAACTAGGGATGATGACTGGAGAAGATAGACTCAGATCCTTTCTTGGAGCAACCTTTGTGAACCCCTCATAAAGTCCCCCTCACAAGATCCTCTCTCTCTCTCCTAATCTCTCCCTCTCATTCTGTTAGCTCTCTAAGGTTAGGATAGCAGCAAAATATCTCACCTTGAATAATCAAGAGATCTTATAAATAAGGGCTTAAAATTTGTCATAATTTATAACTTGCCATCACAGATCGTCTAGGATGATCGATAGATCATCCTATACTATCAGTGTATTTTCATCTCTGTCAGCCAGAATGATCTGGGAGGGCTAGATAATTAGAAGCCTTATTTGTTTTGTTCATCCAGGTTGATGTGGACATCATCCTATACGATTAGTAAAAAACCATACATATCATCCAAAACATCATTCTGGTTGTTTAGAAGATTTATGTTGGATGATGTAAAAATATAACATATCATCCAAGATAATTCTTGAATTATCTTGTATAATTAGTTCAAAAATAAGGATTATCATCCAGCACATCATTCTGGTCACCTAGGTGATACACCTGGATGATGGAAAATTTTAACTAATCATCCAGCATATCATTCTGGTCATCTAGGTGATCTAGGAGAAGACTAAGGTTTTTTACATAGATCATCCAGGATGATCCTATGATCATCCAGGATGATATAATCAATCAATCAAACTTTTATTGCTTTCGTTAATCATGTGACTAATTTAGGCATGATTTTAATGAATCGTTGAGGATAATATGGGATCTTCTTGTATGATTGCCAAAAATAATATCATACTAAAAAGAGTTTGGCGACTGATTCTTTCTGAGTTGAGCCTATCTTCTAGGACGATGTAAATATCATTCAGGATGAATTGCTTAATTCGGCTATCTTAATATAGGAGCCATAATTAGGGTTTCTATTTTTAATTGATCGTCCAGGATGATTTTAGATCATCCTAGATGATATGATCAAAAATATAAAACTCTACAACATATATAAATTCTCCCACTGAGTTTGTGTGTGCAAGGTTACTTAGCATCAGGATTCACAGTATTATATTTAACTCAAGAAAAGATAAAAACACTAGAATTACATTTATAGACTGACTCAGCCCTAATCTACCCGATCTTGTGCTGGCTTGATTTGCAATTGACCTTATGGACCTGAAATTTTAGTAGGCAAGGAAATAATAGAGAAATAGAAAATGACAGAAATATTTGATATCATCAAAATTATAATCCTTGAATCCATGTTTGCAACAAATTCCATATTTATCTCCGTCTATGCTATCAAAATGATCAAATAAAAGCAAAGATGAGAAAGGCCATCGTACTCAACTCTTTGAAAAAAATCTTCCTTTTAGTCCCTTAATCCAAAAGCCCGAAGAGAGTTTTTGGGTAAGATCAATGCAGACATACACTCTAACAATTGAACTTTAACCCCAAGAGGATGATTGTTCATCCATCCAAAGAGGTTCTCCAATCATAGCATCAATACGAGCAATATTGGAAGGATCCCAATACATTAGAGGAATTTGAGGAAAGCACACCCAAATTGGCAAGATGTTCCCTTCATATCCTCATGAGAGAAGGAATATGACCACCGATCAAGGCTATTTATGCTTCCATCCACAATCCATGGACCCCCCCTAAGGATGATTTCATGAGCTATCCATGGTTACTAATCTATAACTTATGTGATTTGATTAGGAGTGATTCTTAATCCATTCTTGCAAGTAGTTTGAGTTTACCTTTAACTCTCCAAAGGAGAGACTTAATGGTTTCCAATGTATACTACAGACTTTTAGGGTTAAATATATACCTTCTACAAAGTGATTCTTGAATCCATAACCCCTTGTGAGTTATTTAACCTTTATCACTTTATTTTATTTATGCACTTTCTTATTTTTCAATTATTTAAGCCCATCGAAAAAATTAATTATTTGCTTGAAGTTAGAAAATCTTCAAGGGGTGAGCAGGATTGGTTAGGGTCAAACCTAGCCTCATTCTCTAACCTAAACTATAGATATTGTCAAAGAAAAACCAAGTTTTGATAGACTCACTTGTCATGTCCAAGAGACAATGTTTGAAACTCGTTGGGAATAGTTTCATTTATCTAAGAGTGGAATGTCAAATTGGAAATTTTGGAGAAGTCTCAAAAGGGAAAGAGAAGGGATTCTTGAATCAACCCTAAGATTTGATGGGTACCCAGCTACACATAATAATATAATCATATAAATGCACATGTATAATTTTTTTATAGATATTTTCTACTTAGCTTCAAACATGAAATGAGACATCAAGACACACACAAACATTTTTATTTTTTCTTTGTGAGCTACAATTTGTTTGTATCTAAAAGATACATATTAGTCCTAAATTTATAAGGTTAGGAGGGTTTTAGATGAGGCCAAAACTAAGAAAAAATAAAGTAATACATGATTTAATTTCTATAGCCTCATTGAAATGACATTTGTGGCTACATATAGATATCCAACACTAGCATAAGACTAGTATACCTTCAATAAATACCTCATGGGAGTACCTTCAATGACATCTCAAATGAGAGCCTTTGCAAGTTCCTTCAGTGAGTAAGCCTACTGGTTGAGGCACCAGTCCAATTGGTTAAGATGTTACTATTGTAGAGAGAGTTGCTATTTGCATGTTTTACATTCTTGCAACTTATATTATTTTGATGATTTCAAATATTATTGTTTTTATATATCTCCTAACACTTTTTGGAAGTTTTATTTTTGCTCTAGTGTGTACTAACATTTCAGGAAAATCAACTCCAAGCGATGAAGACTTCAAATTATTCTTTTGTAAATTACAAGTTTTGAGAGGGAGTAATTGTAATTGAGTGAAAAATCACAACACACACTCTTGGGGGACAATTTTTATGAACTGATCGTACAGGACGATCATGTCAATTAACCCTCAGAAGAGCAATGGATCGAACAGGCGAGCAGAAAATTTTCTAAGTCCTAATCATCCAGGATGAATTTAATATTCATCCTAGGACGAACATCTCTGGATTCTCACTTTCACTGTTCGTCCAGACGAAATTAATTTTCGTACCGGGATAAAGCTCTCTGTATGAGATCGTATAGGACGAAATTAATTTTTGTCCCTGGACGAAGCTCTCTATATGTAATCATATAGGACAAAATTAATTTCCGTCCCTGGACAAAACGCTCTGTATAAAATCATCCGAGGATGAAACCTGTTCGTCCCAGAATGAACCGAACCAACTTACATCAGTTAGTTATGTCCTGTAGAATTTTGGGGACCGACCTATGTAATAACCGTTTCGTACCGGACGAACCTAGTTCGTACGGGACGATGAGCATGTACGAACATAGTTTCGTACCAATATACATTAGGTTTGTTTCCGACACTTTAAGTAAAATCGTCCAGGACGATCCACGATCGTACGGGATGATCCACTGCGTACAAAATTGAAAACTTGCAGTTTTTGGGCGATTTTTCTTGTCTTTTGTATATATAGTCCAAATTAGACTGCCACCCAATCTTTTTGCTCATTGATCTTCGTGCCTATTGGAAGAAGAGTAAAGGAGAGAGTGAGAAAGAGCATTCAAAGAAGGATTTCTACCATTGTAGCGTGAAGGCTTTGCATAGTGTTCAAAGGTAAGATTTCCTACTTGTGATTTGAGGTTACTTCACTCTTTTTCTTTCTTCTTTCTAGATTTCTTGGGAAGAGATCTGTCAAGGAGATCCGCTTCTCTGCTGATACTAGGAGAGTGTGAAAGGACGAACGGTTCTCTACCGACACTAGGAGAGTATAAAAGGACGAAGGGTTCTCTGCCCTTACTAGGAGAGTGTAAAAGGATGAACAGTTCTCTATCGACACTAGGAGAGTGTAAAAGGATGAAGGTTTCTCTGCCCTCACTAGGAGAGTGTAAAAGGATGACGGTTCTCTGCCAACACTAGGGAAAGTGTAAAAGGACGACGGTTCTCTGCCGCACCAGGTAGTGGTGAAAAGAGTGATTATAAAGGCTTCTCCGCCTTGTTGTGGGTGCAAAAGGAGAGATACTATTGGTATTAGTGCAATACTCAGAAGGTGCCTCTAGGGAGTGGATGTAGGTCTGGTTTATACCAAACTACTATAAATCGTGTGTCTTTTTATTTTACTGCTTTTATTTTCTGCATTTACTTTAGTGTTTTAAAAATTGTGGTTGAAAAACTTTTTATAACAAAAATTATAATTAAAGTTTAATTTTGGTTAAAATTATCAAAAGAGGGAAAATTTTTAAATACCAATTCACCCCACCCCACGCCCCCTCTTGGTAGCTTTGGGACATTAACTTAGGTTTAACAACCTATTTACTAGACTCAACAACTATTAAATTGATGAGATCCTCCTACCTACTTTATATGCTCCATAATATATGGAAATGGATAAATATGCCCAATTTTTTATTTTAAATAAAAAATACTCCCATTTTCTAAAAATAAGAGTTGAAACACTCATTGAAAAAAAAAATATTACCTTTTGATTATAGGAGCTCCTCGACCCTTCCTCTTCTTAACACTTTTCCTTATCTAGAAATCACATAGAGTGTGTGTTCAAGCTCTGACAAAGATTCATGATGTTACACCCTCCACTCATCATCTATTTAAGCTTAAAGAAGTTACACATTTTGTTATATATTTTAATATATTATTTACACTATAAATACTAAACCAAAAATTATGTTAGACATCAAAATACTAATTATGATCTTGTTGGTATTATCTTTGAACCACCTTTAAACTATGGTCAAATCATTATATAATTATGTTCAAACTATAATCAAACCATCCTAGAATGATGATCATACAAACTCAAAATTATGATCAAACTTAAAAGTCTTAATCGCAAAAAAGGTGGGTGAATTAATGTTTTTTAAAACTTTTAATAATATTACCAGAAGTCTTTTAAGCTTCTAGAGAGTAAAAACTAAATTTATTTCATTATTTTCAAAAATAGTTTTATCACACATAGAATAAAAGAAATATTTTGTTGTAGAAAAGGAAATAATCAATATAAATATATATTCTTTCAAATGGTTAATAATGATGCAACCAAAACTAAGCTGGTAAGGAAATTTTAACAAACAAAAAATAAAGAAACAAAAACTAGAGGCAAAAAACATAAATAAGATTTCTATAGTGGTTCAATTAACTTGACCTATGATAACTCCCTAGAGTCCTCTCTCCCTAGTAATTTCACTAAGACACTCCTTCTGCTCCAAACAAAGTAGATAAGCCCTTCCCCTTCATAGAGAAATGCAAGACACCCTTTCAACACTTCCCTCCCAAAAAGCTCCCTTTTTTTACACCAGCATGATGGTGATGCCTACAACCCTTATCCTCCTTAGCTAGACCAAGAGTCTCCCATACCAAGACTCTTTGAAGATCTCTCAAACACAATAATCAAATGAATAAGGATATAGATTGAATCGAACAACATTATGCACCACTCACACAAAGATCTCTTGGACATTCTCAAAGAACATCCTGAAATTCTCCCTTATCACTCTTACCCTCTCTCAAATAATTACATGAAGCTCTAAAGAATTTTGTCAAGAACCTCTATTGAATTCCCTAGGAAAAATTCTAAGAAAAATCTCTTTATATCTTGCACTTGTTAATTATAATATCGCTTTAAAATAAACCTAAAATCCTTAATAAGTAAATTAAACAAGATGATCAAATAGTATGATATATATAATATATAAATATATATATATATATATATATAATATATATATATATATATAATATATATATATATATATATATATATAATATATATATATAGTAGTAATATATATAATAGTGCAATATACATAAAATATAGTATATTATAATGTGACTAGTACATTTGGGCTAAAACTCTAAAAAAAAACACTCTCTGTTAATCATCTTATCTTATGTAAATCATGTAATACAATCATTTCAAGTTTCTTAAGAGGTTTGGATCATTACGTTCAAATGAGATTCTTTCGAACAAGCACTCTTTTTGATCGGACTATACGATTAGGATTGTACAATAAAAAACCATCTCTAATTTAACTCTATCATCTTAGATTTAAAAAAAGATAAGCATCAATATGGAAAATAAAGATTTATATTGTATGAACTGATTCATTCAATGTAATTCATTAAACTTTAAATTTACCTATTTTTTGGAAATATAAAAAATTGGTGGTATTAATTTGAAATAAGAAATAGTTAGATATGAAATGGATAAACAATATGTCAAGCTATGTAAATATTGAATTTTGAAATTTTATTTATTAAATTCATTAGATAATCACAAATTAAGAAATTGCCATGCAAATCGTACAAATAAATGGGATCGTATAATATGATTGATTAGAGAATCGTGTATTTTAGTTAACTTTTAATATATTTGTTTTTTATTTTCATTCATGTGAGTTCTTGGTTATGCAACCCACTATATATATGAAATATAAAAAAAAAATAAGAAAACAAAATGTCAAGCTAACACATACATTACTTCTTAATTTCTTATTTTTGATGATCTTCTTATGTTCAATACATTAGCTTCCTTATGTACTCATCCTAATAATGTCTCCTATGTGCTAAGTATCGATATCCTTCCTTTGTCTTCAATCTTATTATAAAAAGTAATATACTGCACACATAACTAGATTTTTTTATAAGTATAATTAATAATATTTATTATCATCAAAACCCTAGTGTACACCATGCTCATGGGTCTAACAATCTCCCCATTGTTTATGATGGAAAATATTTTTGGCTAAAATTATATTTTAAAAAATATATATTAATTATTTAAGTTATTTTAAAAATTTAATATGTCATTTTCGCCCTCACAGTTTATGCCTAGCTAAAATGTAATATGAAAGAAAATAATTAGTAAATATGTTATAATTTGGGAACCAAAGCTTTTGTTTTGAAGATTACAAATATTATTAGAAGCTTATTTAGTTTTTTTTTTACTTTATATACAACATATTTTTCTATTTGCATCACTAACATTTCAGGTTCAACATACACCAAGAATCATCATAGAATTAGAACTCAAGAATGGGTTGTATAGGTTAGATCTTATTTAAAAGAGTATGTAATTTTCATTTATAACATGAGTCAATATATGTAAAAATGACTATATTGTTTTTAAAAATGTTCACACACACACATAAAGGTGAGTGAAATTAAAATTTTAATTTTTTGAAAGATCTTACTAGATGATCTCGAATGTACTGTATGATCTGTGTAATAAAAAATTAATTAAAATTTTAATTAAGTTAAAATTGAACTAATTATACCATACAGCCACTGCATCACCTAGGATGAACTGTTATATTTATGAATCTCCTCCGTAATTTAAAATTGGGTGATATTTTGAAATTTGAAAATTTGGTTTATTCATACTATATGAAATAAATTATATTGAGCGATGATTTAAAATCATGCCTAATTTAACCCATATGATTAATAAATAATATCTTAATTAATTAACATATTTGAATGTACTATATAAACTTGAATGTATAGGATGATCAAAAGAGAAGATAATTGGCCATCCCAGAGTTCATCATGTAAGTACTGTGATTTGATTGAGCTAATCAAATTATACTACTATTCATTTATACTATACAATCACTTAAGGAATTAAACTGATCGTATTATACTACTACTCATCATATAGCACTAACAAGATAAAATTAAACTAACCATACTGTATGATCCATTTAATGTACTATATAAATAGAGATGGCTTAGTTAAATTATTAAGGTTTTTAGAAGCCCACCATTTAAGCTTTATTAATAGACTTTGTAGATATTTTTAGTGGTCAGAGTGTTAAGTCTTTTTGTAAGAGATCGTTGAAGAGAAGGGTTTGAGTAAGAGAGAGAAAGGGAAAAGTTATGACAGAGGGAGAATATCCTCGTGGGTTTCAAGGGAGTGTGAGAGGGGATTGTATATAGTTGCTCTGGTATACTTGCACCTAAGTTCCTCCACGTATCATTATTCATATTAAGGGAAGCTTTGGAAAAAACAATTTGGTGCCAAAGCGACACCAACTTCTCTATTTCATCAGAATGGTAAAAGTGATTTGGGCTACTCTACATCACCAAGAGGTGAAAGTGATTCTGGCTACCCTATCACATTAAGGAGGTTAAATTGATTCAGGATACTCCACCTCACCAAGAGAGTGAAAGTGATTCTAGATACTCTATAGTACCAAGGAGATGAAAGTGATTTGGGTTACTCTGTCTCACCAAGAGGGTGAAAGTGATTCTAGCTACTCTGCCACACTAAGGAGGTGAAAGAGATTTTGTTACCCCACTGAACCAGTTAATGAAAGAGATTCAGCTACTACACTGCATCATTATATAAGTGATTTTGTAAGAGCTTATCCACCTATTCATGAGGGTCAAAAGAGAGTGATTAATGGTTTAGTTTAATGCCCAAAGAGTAGGACTTTGGGAATTGTACGTACGTCAAGTTGATCAAACTACTATTAAATCTAGTTTGTGTTCTTTTACTTTTGTATTTACTATCTATAGTTTTCTTTCTTTTATATTTAATCTTATTATAATTTGGTTGAGTTTGATAATTACTATAATTGATTAAATTTATGCTTGTTTTGAAAGAATAAAAAATTTATAAAAATGAAAAGAAAAAATTTTGCCATTTATTTTTCTACAAAATCAAACAGAAAAATTAGTGTTTATTATTATTATTTTATTCTACTTTAAGATTTTGAGTTTGGTTATTAAATTTAAAATTTCAAAAGTTTTTGAAAAGAATTTTGAAACACCAATTCACCTCCCCCCACTCTTGGTATGTCATTCCATAGTTTAATTGGTCTCACAACCAACTATTGAACTTTCAAAATAAACACATTTTTTATTTAACTAAAAAAATACAATAGATAAACATGGATTGTACAGTACGATACATGGATTCATAGATATGAAAAGAAATTTCATATATATGAACGAATATGTTCAAAATGAAATGACTTATTTCATAATCATTGCAAGTAATGAGTGCATCAATTATCATATAGGCTTTTTAACCATAAGATCGTATAGATAAAATAGGTTTCGCCAGAGTGGATGCAATTACTTTAAGTTTACATGCTTAAATTCAAACACCTACATTATCTTAATGACACCCATGCTTAGCCTACATATAGCGTACAATGACAGATTCGTAACTACAACTATTATAATAACTGATTATACTCACATCTAATAACATCTAAGGTGCATACAACAATGCAAATACACATCGTCCGGATGATATACGCGATCTATATTGTATGATTACGTAAATAAAATCAAAATAATAACGCAATCATTCAAACAATAATCGATATGTCTACAAAATTATATAGTATTAAAGTATATCTAATTTTGACATTGACAAATCTGAACCCTTCATAAAATTTGGCACATACTCATTGAGAAATAGGAAATCTCACTGTCAAATATTTCAAATCCTCACACAACACACAAAAAAATAAAAATAATATAATCAGCAACACAACAATAAGACACATAAAATATCACAAAAAAGCAGAAATGCACAAAGACACACATATCAACGTTTGCATAAGATTTTAATCTAAGCGAATTTCAAATCAACACACCAAGCCTTGTTCTAATTGTGCTATAAGTATATCAGAAGCTAGTGGTTCCTGAAAAATATCTGTAAGTTTTGATTTTCGGTTAAAACATGGTTCAGTTAAATTTCTCCTTTAGATATATACAGCCTATGAAATATATATATATATATATATATATAGAATATAATATATATAGTAGTATATATATATATATATATAATATATATATATATATATATAATATATATATAATATATAAATACTATATATATTATGGATTCTAGAATGCTTTGGAGTATAATATTTTTTGAAATGCAAATGACACTATGTTATTACAAAATAAATTAGAAACGTAGCCATATTATAAATCCTAAATCAATCAACTTTATTTCAACCAAAGAACTTGTACCACACAACTTCCTAAGGTAATGTATTCAACTTCAGCAGTAGATAGGGCTATAGAATTTTGTTTTCTATTGGACCAAGAAATTAAAGAATTTCTAATAAATTGATATATTCCAAATGTACCCTTTCTATAAACCCTACAACCTACAAAGCCTGAATCTAAATATCCAATTATTTCAAATGATGAGCTAAACTTAGGATACTAAATCACTAAGTTCTTAGTTTCCAAGAGATATCTCAAAATCCTTTTTACTGCTGTCAAATATAATTCTTTTGGATCTAATTGAAATCTAGCATACAAATAAATACTAAACATAATGTTAGTTCTGCTAACAGTCAAATAAAGTAAATATCCAATTATTCCCCTAAATTTCTTTTGATCAATAGATTTTCTCTTTAGGTCCTTATCCAACTGCATTGAGGAACTCATAGATATACTAATAGGTTTAGTATTATTCATTTTATACTTTTTGAGGATGTCCTTAACATACTTCAACTGACTAAGAAATATTCCTTCCTCAATTTGCTTAATGCTAAAGTAACTCAAATCTCTTATTAGACTCATCTCAAATTCACTACTTATTATTTAAAAACATTATCATAAAGATTTTTATTTATAGATCCAAAGATGATATCATTAACATGAATTTATACAATGAGTATATCCTCTTCCAATTTCTTCAAAAAGAGTGGTGTCCACACTTCCTTTTTTAAAAGATTTCTCAAGTAGGAAAGTGCTCAACCTCTCATACTAAGCCCTAAGTGCCTGTTTCAATCCATACAATGCCTTTTTGAATTTAAAAACATGATTTGAGTATTTTGAATTTTCAAAACCTAGATGTTATTTAACATAAACATCTTCTTGAATTATCCCATTTAAAAAGGCACTTTTAACATCCATTTGAAATAATTTGAATCCTTTAAAATAGGTAAAGGCTAACAAAACCCTAATTGCTTCAAATTTCTCTATAGGGGCAAAAGTCTCCTCGAAATTAATCCCTTCAATCTGAGTATATCCCTTAGCTACCAATCTAGCCATATCTCTAACAATAACTCCTGAATCGTTTATTTTGTTCTTGAATACCCACTTAGTTCCAACTACACTTTGATCCTTTGGCCTTGCAATTAACTCCCAAACATCATTTCTCACAAATTGATTTAATTCTTCTAGCATTGCCAAAATCTAAAATTTATCTAAAAGTGCTTGATTTACATTTTTTAGTTTTATCATTGAAATAAAGGCAGAATGATTGACTTCTTTACCTATTGGACTGAAAAGAGGACTTCACCTATTTTCCTAATTTACATGCATAGCAAAAGTGATCCTTAGTAAAGTTTAGTTTTGGTATATCTCTAACCAAATCCTTTTGAGTAATTTTCTTAAGGTTTTCATGCTAAAGTGATAAAGTCTCCTATGCCATAACTAAGATTCATTAGAAATAGTTTTTAAGCAAAAAGCATTAGGAGTTTTTATATATTTTAAATCAATCATATAAATACTATTTACCCTTAATCCTTATAAAACATCATTTCCATTTAGGCTTAATATGCAGCTAGTAGAAAAAATTTAACACTGAATCCTTTATTGCATAGCTGGCTAATACTGAATAGATTATATGATTTAAGCCTCTACAAGTAGCATATTTTTCAATAAAAATTTTTGCAAGTTACAACATATCGCTGATCCAACCACCTTCCTAGTGACTTTATCTCCAAGTGTAATCCTGCCTCCACTTTTGGCTTCCAACGATATAAATTATTTAGTATCTCTAGGCATATGCTTTGAATAACCATTGTGCAAGTACCAAATGCTCTCATGAGACCTTGTATGAGAGTGTTCTAGCAAAAACTATCAAATGTTAGACATGGGAACCCAAATAAGTTTGGGTTCTCCTTTTGGCAAATTAAAAATAGATGCATGTATGATATGTCTAAGTTTATGCATCATAGGTTTCCACACTAAAATAGTTTCCTATCCAAATACCGTGTGTGTTATTTTCCAAACATGCCACAATAGAATAACATTTAACCTGGAATATGGATTTCTCAGTCTACTATAATTTATTTTTTGTCTTTTCCTGGGTTATAAAAATTTGGATACAAAATAAGATTTATAAAATCTATAAGTGTTGGTGATTTCATAATTTCCTCAAGAACTTTTACTTTCAAGTTAAGAAATGTGTTTAAATCTTTTAACATATTATTACTCTAATTCAAATAATGCTCTTTGTTTTTTATTCATCCTTAAAATTCTTTAATTCTTTTTCCAATTGGAGCAATAATGATTAAGATCTCATTCTCCTTATTCAAGTTATCAAATTCAAAAGATAACTCATGTGGTTGTTATCTATCATGCGTGATCTATCCTAAGGATTTTGTATTCTCTCTATATTTCTTGTAATTCTATATCCATACTAGCATGCATTTTCTTTAACTTCCTATATGCATCATGAATCCTTTTAGAAATTCTAACAGTTAAGCATAGGTTATGTCACATACCTCTTCTTGATCTAACTGATCAAGATTATCATCCATTAAGCACAAGTTGGTGACTTTCTCCTCCTTTTTAGTTTCTAACAAATCTGAAACCGAGTCAGTCCAAAATTGGAATATCTTCTTGCCCTTCTTCACATTTGGTTTCTCCTCTGCCTTCTCCTTGCTAGGAATGGCTTTTAAGTTTAAGTAGTCTGACTTTATATATTCAGGTTTCTTGCACTCGTGGCAAATTACATCATTAGAAACCTTAACATTTCTATTAAACTTACCTCTATTTCACTGTTGGCATCTCCTCTGCTTCTTTTTAAGAAAGCTCCTGAATTGTCTAGTTATTAAAGCTATGTTGTCCTCATCCTTAGGTTGTGATAGATCACTCTCTGACTCCTCCACTTTCAATGCAATATTTTTCTCCTTTCACTATTCACCCGTCTCAACCTTCCTTTGACTCACTCCTTACTCATAGGCAATTAGTAAACTAAGAAGATTATCAATAGAGTAAACATTCAAATCATTAGATTATATAATTACAATTATTTTAGCATCACATGCAGTACGTAAATAATGAAGAATCTTATTAAACATTTCAGTGTTCAGTAGTTCCATACCCAATGCATGTAAAGAAGTTACAATTTGAGTAAATCTTATATAAATTTTAGAAATGGATTCATTTAGTTTCATATAAAAATTCATAATCATGTAATAAGATATTGTCTAGATTCCTTACTTCATTTATCCCTTCAAAACTAATATAGAGTCTATCCCATATGTCATTTCCACTTTTGTAAGTGAAAACCCACATGTAGTCTTCTAACTTAAGTGCACAAAATAAATTGTTAAAATCATTTAGCATTTAACTGTGCTAAGTCACGTTGTTCTACAATCCATTCAGCAAAGGGTGTTTCAACTCTAATACCATCAACTAATCTAGTTGATTTTGTATATCCTTCTTGAACTAAAATCCACATACGATAATCTAGTAACTGTAAAATTGTAGACATGCATGTTTTCCAAAAATTAAAAGGAATGTTATCAAATAAAGGAGGTCTAGTGATCAAATACCCTTCAGGTGTGTTCCAGTTTTCAAAAGTAGTCATTCTCGTTTATCAAAAAGTAGTCTAAAATTATGATTTCTAAATAAAGCTCTGATACCACTTATTGATTCTTGTTGAAACTTGATTAGGTTATTAAACCTAATTTAATGTCCCAAGGCTAACCAAGAGGGGAGTGAATTGGTACTTTTAAAAATTATCTTAGATTTTAAAAGTGAAACTGGTTGATTCACAAAGTAAGTTAATTAAAATTTTTTTAAATGAAACTTTTCAACCACAAAAAAATAACTTGCATTACATAAAATGCAGAATTTAAATAACATAAAGATTTATAGTTGTTCGGTCAAGCACGACCTATATCCACTCCATAAAGACTCCCTCTTCAGGTATTGCACTATTACCAAAAGTGTCTCTCATTTTGCCCCCACAGCAAGGCGGAGAAGCCTTTACAAAAACTCTATTTCACCAATCCTTGGTGCGGCAGAGAATCATCATCCTTTCATACCCTCTAAGTATAGGTAGAGTATCATCGGTTATTCACACTCTCCAAGTCTAGGCAAAGAACCTTCATCCTTTCACACTCCCAAAGTGTAGGTAGAGAACTGTCATCCTTTCACGCTTCCCAAGAATCGATAGAGAATTAGATCTTATCTAAAGATCTTCTCTTGAAAAATCTAGAAAGATAAGAGGATAAGTGATAACCATAATTAAAAGGAGATCCTTACCTTTGAGTAACCTTATGAACCATTTACACTCCACTTACAAGAAATATCTCTCAAACACTCTCTCAAACTCTCTCCTTCAATTTCCCTTGAAAAATCACATAGACAAGACTCCCTCACATCAGTTTTAGTGGAGCTTTTATACAAACACACGAAAAACCAACCAAAAAATGAAAATTTTCAATTTAAAGTGTACACAATCATACATATGATCGTATGTTTGTACATTTAAATAATTCAAATACTATTGCATACGAACCTATTATGAATAAGAATGAAACCATTTCATACCCAATCATCATCCGGTATGAACTAAGCTTATTTGAGATGAATATTTAGAAAATTCAATTTTTGTGTATATGAAATATCAAGATAAAATGAGCAAGAACATACTCCAGACGTTCATTCTAGTATGAAAAAGGGAATCATCCTATATGATCCAGACTTTGAAAAAAAATTTATGCGAGAACAAAATAGAGGCATTAGTCCCTGCTAAAAATTAAGATCATCCCGTACGATCTTCATCTGAGAATAAAGCATAGGTGTTTGTCCCTATACAAAAATTGAGATCATCCCGTATGATCAAGACTTAAAAAAAAATTTATGCATGAGCAAAAATGAGATGTTCATCCCTATGCGAGGATTGATCATCCCATATGATCAGTTATTATGAACGAACCTATGACGTTCATCCTTATACAAAATTGGGATCGTCTCGTACAAACCATACTTAGAAAAAATAATTTCATTTTTATTCGTTCCATTGCACGTTGGGAAAAAAATAACTGATCAAATCATCCCGTACGAAGTGATATCATATAGCACGATCAATTTAAAAATATGAATTTTAAAACTCTCACTGGTATGTGTATGCTCAGTTACTCAATTACAATCACACTCTCTTAGACTCATTAAAATGAAAAATATAGACTTCAATCACAATAAAATCTAAATTAATCTTGATTTGAATTCTTCAACAATCCGGAGTATGAATTCCCTGAAATATAAGTAATCACAAGAGCAAAATAATTCTTCCAAAATTGTTTAGGAGAAATAATAATCAAATCAATACTATTTGGAATCATAAAAAATATACAAGTTGCAAGAATATCAAACATGCAAAAACTAAGTAGCAACTATCTCAATAATCTTCCTCTTTTTGATGATGGCAAAACAATTATTGTTTAAATTAAATTATAAAGCCTAAATTTCTCCTTAACTCCCCCAAAATGAATAAGCATGTGAATATAAAGAAATTTTTATTAAGAACATGTCAATTTTGAACTTTTTTAACAAAATGAAACACAAGACAAAACACTACGCACAAAGCAAAACAATAAGACAAGAAAAAATAAAATGCAAACACAAAAGAATTAAATGCAAAACAATATGTTTCCCCCTTTTTGACAAAAGCAAAAAGAGAAGAAGAAAAACTAAAGAAAATAAAAGTAATCTATGAAACCTTTGATAATGATCTTGAAAGAGATTTATTTATAAATTGCAATAATAAGATATAATATTCATTAGAGAAAAATAAAAATTCATAACATTTAAATTAAAATATAACATAGATAAGATAAATATATCAAGGTCATGAAATGATGTAGACAATTAGATAAGGTAAATTATTGTAAAGGTGATAAAATAAAGATTAATTTAAGTTAATTTTCAAAACAAAATATAATTGAACGTTAAATTGATTTGGAATAAAGATTAAAAGATAGAGAAAAGAACATTATCAATATACTTGTTTGATGACATTGCACATCTTCTCAATATTTATGACACACTTTGTGCATCATTTTGTATTTGGGCTAATTTTGTGCCTCTTTTCAATTTTCGAACCATTGTGCATTCTTTTGAGTTTTATACACTTGTACATTTCTCTATTTTTAATTATTCTTTCCAAAATCAATAATCTAAAACCTCAAACTTCTCTAAGTACAAAGATAATTATATTGAAAAGAGAAACAAAAGAATAATAAGACATAAAAATTGTAATAATAGTACCAAATTGTGTATGCCTAAAAAGAATATGAAATTGAGAGCCTTAACTTAATCGAGTTATAAATTAACTTATATTTTTAAAAAATTAGATCTTCGAATGAAATTAATTTTTGTATTTTTGATCATATTATAACACCTTTTTAGATCAATTAAGTCAGGATTATCATATAGGCAAACTAATATTTCAAATAGAGAACAAAATCAACTAAACAAAGCAAGACATATTTTATTGATATCAAATTAATATAGAGATACATTAATGCTCAGATGATATCAATACAATCACAACATAGCATCAAAAATAAAAATAAAAGCAAAGGACAATCACAAAAAAAAACTAAAGAAGTCATCACATCACATCACTAAGGATTGACAAAGATAATACATAAGAAGTACATCTATATATCTGAGGGGACTTGGTCTTGAGGAAATGGCTGGTTGAAGATAGAAAAATAAATATTTATCATAGCTACGTTGGTGTTTACCGAGTCGAACTGACCTCAAATCCAACCCATGTCCTGTTGGTATTATGCATCCTGTTGATTTAGATGAGCATGAAATTTATTAAAGTGCTGATCAAAATGACTCTCTAGTCTGTCAAAGTGCTAGCCCATCTCCTGAAAGTTTGGTCCATGAGCAGGCGCAGGTGCAGGTGCTCCCCCTTCTCACTTAGAATCCTCACTTGTATCATCTCTCCTAAAAAGTGCTTTAAATGAAGCATCAGTAAAATAGATAGGCATTTCAAATTGAGGATTAAGATGAACAAGACTATACTTCTAATCAAGGATATAGGTCACTAACTGTCCTAAAGTTGTGTTCTTCTTTCTCTTATGTGAAACATGTCCAATTTCAGAAAGCCCGTGAATATAATCAATAATAAGTTGGGCTTCACTAAGGACATGCTGGATGATCCTTATATTTAAGTTCAAAGTAGAGACCCTGGGAAAATGACAACTTTTTTCAATCCCTCTAATAACTTTATTTATTTCAGTCCACTCAAAATGAGATGTCAAAGTCAAAGTGTGGGCTCTAACTCCTTGAGTCTTAAGTGCAAAATGGTTCCTAAATCCTCCTTAGTTATTTCAACTCGCTTCTTTAGAACATAAGAACTTATCCGACTTTGATCAGTACTAAAGGTCATGTTGGTTAGAAAGTAGTTAAAAGTTTTCTTATTATAGGAGTGAATCAGGGTCTAGATAAAAGCAAATTGGGTGGCAGCGAATAGAGGCATCACTTGAAAGAGAATATCCTCTTGATGAAAAATTCTAAAGGGTGTATTTTTTGCAGAAATAAACCTAAGAAAAGAATCCTCATTAGCCTTGGAGAGAAAGTTGTCGTCTCCACCCCTGGAAGACGAATCTTTATTAAGTCTACCCCTCTTACTAAAACTGACCAATACTAAGATTTGAAGAATTGGAGAAGGCTACTTAAGTGAGTGAAAATGAATTCCAAATACCTCCTATTTAAAGAAAAATGATCTTTCATATGTACAAAAATAGTTCATACAGTACGATACATGGATTCGTACATATGAAAAGAAATTTTGTATGTATAAACAAATACGTTCAATATGAAATGACTTTTCAGAATCACACAAGTTACGAGGCATCCTTTCATACAGGCCTTTTGACCATACGATCATACAGACAAACAGGTGTTCGTCAAGGATATTTGATTATTTAAGATCATTTTAATGACAATTAGATTTTCCCCCCATATTGAATGACATGTGGTTCGTACATATGAACTAGGGTTCGTACATACGATCAATTATAATTGATTCTTCTTAGATAATCATCTAGGTGTGTACATATGAATGAAGACACATCATCCGAGATGATATTGAGATCGTATAGTATAATATGTATTGGAAAATGAAAATATTATGCAATCAGTTCCAAACAATAATTGATATGCTACAGAATTCGTATATTAAAAAAAAAAATTTCATATAGTATGAATAGAACACTTAGACAAATTCACACGATCAATAAAAAATAGGAAATTCGATGTGAAAACATTTCAAAATCACACACAACACAAAGATATAAGAACATAAAATCACAAATACAAATAAGCACATAAAATATAAAAATATAAAACACACAAAGACACATATCAAGCTTGCCGAAAATGTTTAATTAAGCTTTCAAAAAATCACAACAAGCTTGTTCTTAATGTGCTAAAAGTATCAAAAGCTATTATTTTACTAAAAATATCTGCAAGTTGATTTTCATTTAAAACACGATTCAGTCCAATTTCTTCTTTGGATACATGATCCCTTATGAAATGATGCCTTATGTCTATATGTTTGGTTCTAGAATGTTGAATAGGATTTCTTTAAATGCAAATGACACTAATATTACTAGAACAAATTAGAATTATGTCTATTATAAATCTTAAATCAATCAACTATTATTTCAACTAAAGAACTTGTGCCACATAATTTTCTAAGGCAATGTATTCAGCTTCAGTAGTAGATAGGGCTACAAAATTTTATTTTCTATTGAACCAAGAAATTAAAGAATTTCCAATAAATTGACATATTTTAGATATACTCTTTCTATCAACACTACAATCTACAAAGTCCAAATCTAAATATCCAATTATTTCAAATGAAGAGCTAAGCTTAGGATACCAAATCCCTAAGTTATGAGTTCTCAAGATATATCTTAAAATCTTTTTTATTGCTGTCAAATGTGATTCTTTTGAATCTGATTGAAATCTAACAAACAAAAAAACACTAAATATAATATTAGGTCTGCTAGTAGTCAAATAAAGCAAAGATCTAATTATTCTCCTAAATCTCTTTTGATTAATAGATTTTCCCTTTGGGTCCTTATCCAACTTAACTGAGGAACTCATAGGTGTACTAACAGATCTAGCATTATCCATTTCATACTTTTTGAGGTTGTCCTTAACATACTTTGACTGACTAAAAAATGTTTCTTCCTCAATTTGCTTAATGCTAAAACCTAAAAAGTATCTCAAATCTCATATTAGACTCATCTCAAATTCGCAACTCATTATTTTAGAAAAATTATCACAAAGATTTTTATTTATAGATCCAAAGATGATATCATCAACTTAAATTTCTATAATGAGTATATGCTCTTCTAATTTCTTTAAAAGAGAGTGGTGTCCACACTTTCTTTTTTAAAAGATCTCTCAATTAGGAAGTGCTCAACCTCTCATACCAAGCCCTAGGTGCAAGTTTCAATCCGTACAATGCCTTTTCTAATTTAAAAATATGATTTAGGTATTTTGAATTTTAGAAACTTAAAGGTTATTCAACATAAACATCAGTTTGAATTAACCATTTAAAAATACACTTTTAACATCCATTTGAAACAATTTGAATCCTTTAAAAGAGGCAAAGGCTAATAAAATCCTTATTGCTTCAAGTCTCACTATAGAGATAAAAGTCTCCTCAAAATTAATCCCTTTAATCTGATTATACCCCTTAGCTACCAATCTATCCTTATTTCTACTAACAACTCCTGATTTATTCATTTTGTTCTTGAATACCCACTTAGTTCTAACTACACTTTGATCCTTTGGCCTTGCAATTAATTCCCAAACATCATTTCTCATAAATTAATTTAATACTTCTTGCAATACCAAAATCCAAAATATATCTAAAAGTGCTTGATTTATATTTGTGGGTTTTACCATTGAAATAAAGATAGAATGATTGAATTATTTATTAAGTCCATGCCTAGTCCTAACACCCTCACTCGTTTCACCTAAAATCAATTCCTTACGATAGTTTTTAGAAAATCTCAAATCTCTAGGCAACGGGTTTTCTAACTCCAAATTTTTTTCCAAAATAACTTTTTTAATCCTTTGGGAGTTAATTTCTATTTTATCCTCTTCCATATTTATCTTTTCCAAAATTTCAGATTCATCAAATACAATATGTGTGATCTCCTCAATTACCAAAGTTCATTTATTAAATACTCTATAAGATTTTCTAACACTAGAGTATTCAAGAAATATTCCATCATCTGATTTTGGATCAAATTTTTCTAAGGCAGATTTTACATTATTATGTATGAACACCTTACATCTAAAAATATACAAATGTAACAAATTAGGTGTTCTCCCTTTAAGAAGCTCATAGGATATTTTATTTAATTTTGATCTAATATTCACTCTGTTCAGAACATAACATACAGTGCTAACCACTTCAGCCCAAAAAAATTTAGGAAGTGAATATTCTACCAATATGGCTCGAAAGGCTTCTATTAATGTTCTATTCTTTCTTTCGACTACCATATTTTGCTGAGGGGTTCTAGGTGCAGAAATATTATGATCAATTCCTTTCTCTTTATAAAAATCCTCAAATTTTTTCATTTTCAAATTTAGCGTCATGATCACTTTGGATTATTAAAATCTCACATCCTAGTTTCCTCTGAATCCAAGTAAAAAAATCTCTAAACTCCACAAATGATTCTCTCATATGATATAAGAAATTTCTTCAAGTGAATCTAGAAAAATCATCTACAATTATAAATTTATATACCTTCCCTCCTAGACTTACAATTACAACTGATCCAAAAAGATCCATATGTAAAATCTCCAAAGGTTTAATAGTTCTAAGATCCTTATTGGACTGAAAATAGGACTTCACCTATTTTCCTAATTGATATGCTTAGTAAAGGTGATCCTTGGTAAAGTCTAGTTTTGGTATACCTCTAACCAAATTCTTTTGGGTCATTTTCATAAGCTTTTTTATGCTAGAGTGACAAAGTCTCCTATATCATAACCAAGGTTCATCAGAAATAGTTTTTAAGAAAAAAGCACTAGGATTTTTTATACAATTTAAATCTAGCATATAAATATTATTTACCTTTAATCCATGTAAAATATCATTTCCATTTAAGCTTAATATCTAATTAGTATGAAAAAATTTAACACTATAACCTTTATCACATACCTGGCTAATACTCAATAGATTATTCTTTAAGCCTTCTACAAGTAGCATATTTTTAATATAAAAATTTTGCAAGTTACCAATCATACCTGATCTAACCACCTTCCTAGTGGTATTATCTCCAAATGTAACCCTGCTTCCACTTCTTACTTCCAATGATATAAATTATTTAATATCTCCAATCATATGCTTTGAGCAACCACTATTCATGTACCAAATACTCTTACAAGGCCTTGTATGAGAGCATTCCTGCAAAAACTATTAAATGTTAGACCAAGGAACCCAAACAAGCTTAGTGTCTCCTTTTAGCAAATTAAAAATAGATGCATATATGATATGTCTAGGTTTATGCATCCTAGGTTTTCACAGTAAATGAATTTTCCTATCCAAAGTACATATATGTGTTATATGTCCATACATGCCACAAGAATAACATTTAACTCTAGGAAATGGATTTCTCAGTCTTCTATAATTACTTTGTCTCTTCCTGGGTTGTAAAAATTTTGGATACAAAATAGGATTTATAAAATCTTCAAGTGTTGGTGGTTTCTTATTTTTCTCAAGAGCTTTTACTTTCAATTTAAGAAATGTGTTTAAATCTTTTAATACATTATTACTATAATTCAAATAATACTCTTTATTTTCTGATTCATCCTTAAAATTCTTTAATTCTTTTTCCAATTAAGCATAGGATGATTTTAAGATCTCATTCTCCTTATTAAAGTTATCAAATTCATCAAGTAAGCTCATGTGGTTGTTATCTATCAATGCATGATCTTTCCTAAGGATTTTATATTTTCTCTATAGTTTTTGTAATTCTATATTAAGACTAGCATGTATTTTCTTTAACTTCATATATGCGTCATAAATCCTTTCAAAAACCTCTAACAGTTCAGTATAGGTTAAGTCATATATCTCATGTTGACCTGACTGATCAAGATTATTGGCCATTAAGCACAAGTTGGTGACTTCCTCCTTTTCAATTTCTAACAAATTCGAAGCCGAGTCTACCCAAAAAGCTCTTAGGAATCTCTTCTTGACCTTCATCATATTTGGTTTCTCCTCTACCTTCTCCTTGCTAGGAGTGGCTTTTAGGTTTGGGCAGTCTGACTTTATATATCCAAGTTTCTTGCACTCGTAGCAAATCACATCATTATAAACCTTAACATTCCTATTGAACTTACCTCTATTCCACTGTTGGCGTCTCCTCTGCTTCTTTTTAAGAAAGCTCTTGAATTGTCTAGTCATTAAAGCTATGTCGTCCTCATCCTCAAGTTACAATAGATCACTCTTTGACTCCTCCACTTTCAATGCAATGTTCTTCTCCTTTCACTATTCACCTGTATCAACCTTCCTTTGACTCACTCCTTGCTCATAGGCAATTAGTGAACCAAGATGATTATCAATAAAGTAAATATTCAAATCTTTAGATTCTGTAATTGCAGTTATTTTAGAATCATATACATTAGGCAAATAACGAATAATCTTATTAATTATTTTAGCGTTTATTAGCTCCCTACCCAAAGCATGTAAAGAAGTAACAATTTGAATAAATCTTATATACATTTCATAAATGGATTCATTTAGTTTCATACAAAATATTTCATAATTATGTACAAGATGTTCAGTCTAGATTGCTTTACCTCATTAATCCCTTCATAAGTAATACACAGTCTATCCCATATGTCCTTTCCATTTTTATAAGTGGAAACCTGCATGTAGTCTTCTGACCTAAGTGCACAAAAGAAACTATTTAAACATTTAGCATTTAACTATGCTAATTTATGTTGTTCTACAGTCCATTCGGCAAAGGGTGTTTCAACTCTAATATCATCAACTAATCTATTTGGTTTTGAATACCCTTCTTGAACTAAGATCCATATACGATAATCTAGTGATTGTAAAAATATAGACGTGTGTTTTCCAAAAATTGAAAAGGATGTTATTAAATAAAGGAGGTCTGGTAATCGAATACCCTTCAAGTGTGTTTCAATTTCCAAAAGAAGCCATACTCGTTTTTTAAAAAATAGTCTAAACTTATAATTTTAAAATAAAGCTCTGATACCACTTGTTGATTCTTGTTGAATCTTGATTAGGTTGTTATACCTAAGTTAATGTCCTAAGGCTAACCAAGAGGGGAGTGAACTAATTCTTTTAAAAATTCTCTTGGATTTTAAAGTGAAACAGGTTGATTCATATAGCAAGTTCATTAAAGATTTTTTTTTTAAAAGAAGCTTTTCAACCACAAAAAAATAACTTGTAGTAAATAAAATGCATAATTTAAATAACAAAAAGATTTATAATGGTTCGATTAAGCACGACCTACATCCACTCTCTGAAGACTCCCTCTTCAAGTATTGCACTATTATCAAAAGTGTCTATCCTTTTGCCCCCACAACAAGGTGGAGAAGCCTTTATAAAAATTCTCTTCCACCAATCCCTGGTGCTGCAGAGAACTGTCATCCTTTCACACACTCCAAGTATATGAAGAGTACCATCGGCTGTTCACACTCTCTAAGTGTAGGTAGAGAACCTTCATCCTTTCACACTCTCCAAGTGTAGGCAGAGAACCTTCATCCTTTCACACTTCCCAAGTGTTGATAGAAAACTAGATCTTATCCAAAGATCTTCTCATGAGTTATCTAGAAAGATAAGAGGAGTGATAACCATAATTACAAGGCGATCCTTAACTTTGAGTAACCTTATGAACCCTTCACACTCCACTTACAAGAAATTTCTCTCAAACACTCTCTAAAACTCTCTTCTTTAATTACCCTTGAAAAATAATGTAGATAAGACTCCCTCATGTCAGTTTTAGTGGATCTTTTATACAAAAAATATGAAAAATCATCTAAAAAATTGAATTTTTTAATTTAGAGTGTACATGATTGTACAGTAAAATCGTATGTTCATACGTATGAATAGTTCAAATACTGTTGCATATGAACCTATTGTGAATTAGTATGAAATCATTTCATACATGATCATCGTCCAGTATGAACTAAGTTCATTTGGGATGAACAGTTAAAAAATTCAATTTTTGTCTGTATGAAACATCAAGACAAAATATCGAATTTTTCTTCATCTCTCTTGTAATGATTTTCTCTACTGGAATGTCTAAATTGAATCATGTCTTTGCTAAATTCTTCTTACTTACAATGTTATATCACTTTTTAAATTTCATGAATTTCTATGATTGACCTAATGTTTTTAGTTTAAAATTCCATACCTTGTGTCAATCACCATATAGATTAAATGTTCAAATGAATTTCATACAATTACTTACATTTCTCGTCCATTTCTTCTTCACTTTTTGTTGTTGTCAAAAAGGGGGAGAAATCATTGTGTTTGTATGTTTTGTTTGTGTGTTTCTAGTTTATTTTTTTTGTGTGTTTCTAGTTTTTTTTTTAAAAATAAATTTTTTTTGTGGTTTATGGTTCAAATTGCCTCCTTATTTTCATGTATTCATCAATTCAGGGGGAGTTTAGGAGATAGGAGATTTGTTTAAATTGAAATCATACAAATAATAATTGTTTTGCCATCATCAAAAAGGGGGAGATTGTTAAGATAGTTGCTATTTGCATGCTTTACATTTTTACAACTTATGAAGTTTTGATGATTCCAAACATTATTGTTCAAATGTGTAGTTATCTCCTAACAATTTTGGAAGAATGGTATTTGCTCTTGTGTGTACTAACATTTCAGGGAAAACGAACTCCAGATTACGATGACTTCAAATTGAATTCAGCATGAGATACCCTGTAATATTTGAAACTTGCACTTTTCTTTGAAATAAAAAATTGAAAGGGAGTAATTGTAACTTGAGTGAATAAAAACATACACACACACATGAGGAGATCATATAAAATTTATATTGATCGTACAAGATGATATACGTTCGTACTGGACGATCAGACAGTTATCTCCTATAGAGCATATGGAACGAATAGGAACTTGCTCAGAAAATTTTTTCTAAGTCCTATTCGTCCAGGATGAAATAAATTATCGTCCAGGACGATTGGCTCTCTGTAAAATTTTTGTCCAAACGAAATTAAATTATCGTCCATGGCGACTGGTTCTCTGGAAAATTTTCGTCCAGACGAAATTAAAAATCGTCCAGGACGATCGGGTCTCTGGAAAATTTTCGTCCAGACGAAATTAAATTATCGTCCGTGGCGATTGGTCCTCTAGAAATTTTTCGTCCATACGAAGTAAATAATCGTCCAGGATGATCGGTCCTCTGTAAAATTTTCGTCCAGACGAATCAATTTTCGTCCAAACGATTAACCGACTTAGGACAGTTTTCACAAGTTTCTAGAACCGACCTTGTAATAACCGTTCGTACTGGACGAACCTAGTTCGTACAGGACGATCAATTGTACGAAGACATTTCGTACACATATTCAAATAGGGTCGTTTCAGATCATTTAAGTAAAATCGTCCAGGACGATCCATGATCGTACAGGACAATCCACTGCGTACAGAATTGAATACTTGCAGTTTTTGGGCGGTTTTTCTTGTCTTTTGTATAAATAGTCCAAATTAGACTGCCAACCAATCTTTTTTGTCATTTGATCTTCGTGCCTCTTGAGAGAATAGCCAAGGAGAGAGTGGAAGAGAGCATTCAGGGGAGGATTCCTACCACTGGAGCGAGAAGGCTTCATTTGGAGTTCAAAGGTAAGAGTCTCTACTTGTGAATTGGGATTACTTCACTCTTTTCTTTTTTCCTTCTAGATTCTTGTGAGAAGATCTGTCAAGGAGATCCGGTTCTCTGCCGACACTTGGAGAGTGTGAACAGCCGAAGGGTTCTTTGCCCACACTTGGAGAGTGTAAACAGCTGAAGGGTTCTCTGCCCACACTAGGAGAGTGTGAAAGGACGGACGGTTCTCTGCCAACACTGGGAATTGTGTAAAAGGACGGACGGTTCTCTGCCGCACCGGGGAGTGGTGAAAAGAGTGTGTTGTAAAGGCTTCTCCGCCTTGCTGTGGATGCAAAAGGAGAGTCACTATTGGTATTAGTGCAATACTCAGAGGGTGCCTCTGGGGAGTGGATGCAGGTCTAGTTATAGACCGAACCACTATAAATCTGGTGTCATTTACTTTACTGTTTTTACGTTTCCGCACTTTATATTTCTGTTTTAAAAACTCTGTGGATGATTGTACTCAGATTTGAACTAATCAGTCAGGATGATATTGTATAGGCCTGGACGATGTAACCAATTTTCTTCTGATCGTCCCAAATTATCCCGAGTGATTGAGCTTATTTTGTACTGATCAGCCAGGATGATATTCCTATCGTCTTGGACAATAATATCAATTCTTAAAATTCTATTTAAAGGACCCAAATTTTTTTATGAATAGAGACCTTTAGCTGCTGTCTTGACCTGAGAGAGCTAACAGGAGAGGAAGAGAAAGGGAGAGAGAGGGAGGAACTTGTGAGGGGGAGATTGTGACAAGGATTCACAAAGGTTGCTCCAAGCAAGGTTCTAAGGCATCTTCTCCAGTCTTCATCCTTCATCCTTGGGGGTTCAAGGGAGGTAAGCTTCAGCAATTGGTCGAGGTTCTCTGCCTACTTCAGGAGGAAGCAAAAGGAGTTGGGTTCGCTGCCTGCTTCAGGAGGAAGCAAAAACAGTTAGGTTCTCTTCCTGCTTCAGAAGGAATCAAAAGGAGCTGGGTTCTCTACCTCGCTGGGGTTGGCGAAAATGAGTTTTTGTGAGGGCTTATCTGCCTTGCTGTGGGAGTAAAATGAGAGTCACTTTTATAGTGCAATACGCGGAGGGTGCCTCCGAGAAGTAGACGTAGGTCAAGGTTTGACCAAACCACTAAAAACTTTCTTAGCAGGAGTAAAACCACATTTGTTATGATTAAGGGTCAAACCACTCTCCAAATCAAAATATTTAAAAAACCTTAACAACTTACTAATTATATTTAAAGAGGCATTAGTAAAAATAATAAAATCATCCACAAAGCATAAATGAGATATATGAATGTCACCCAAAGTTTTAAAATACAAACTGGGATGCTTTTCAAAGAGATAAGCCAGACCTCTTGAAAGGTAATCAGCTGTAATGAAAAAAAGGGCCGAAGAAATAGGATCACCCTATCTCAAACCATGAGAAGCCTTATAGAAACCATAAGATTTACCATTGACAATAATAGAGAAATAAGGACTTTCAATACAAAGCTTAATGAGATTAATAAACTTAGAATCAAATCCAAATAACCTCATAATATCATAAAGAAAAGACCAAGCGATATTATCATATGCCTTAGCAATATCAAGCTTTAAGATCATATTCCCACCTCTCACTTTAGCATCCAAATCATGACAGAATGCTTGAGCCAAAAGAATGTTATCCGCAATGGCTCTACCTTTAACAAAACTCATTTGGAAAGGAGAAATCAGATTAGGCAAGAAAGTAGATAAATGATTCATTAAAATTTTAGATAACAACTTATAAAAAACGGTACAAAGACTAATCGGACGAAAAATATTCCAAGTAGAAGCAAAATTATTTTTAGGAATAAGCACTATAGAAGTAGCAGTGAAAAATTTAGGAATGACATTACCATCAAAAAAATCAAGCACAATAGAAAATAAATCATTACCCATGATATCCCAGGTATTCTAAAAAAACTTTGAAATAAAGCCATCCGGCCCAGCCACTGACTTTGAATTCATGCTAAAAATAATGTCCTTAATCTCCACCAATAAAGGTGGTTTAGACAAGAACACATTATTCTCATGAGAAATAATATACGGAAAAAGATTAGGATTTTGAATAGTTAAAGGATTGAAATTTTTATTGAGATGCTCCTAGAAATGAAGAAAAGCTAAGTTAGCAACTTTAGTGTCATCTTCAGTATAAGAACCATCAGCACGTTGAATTTTATGAATACGATTAATATTACATTTCCTTTTAACTAAAGCATAAAAATACTTAGTATTGTTGTCCCCTTTAGCAAGATGTTGAAGAGCCACTTTCTGCTTCCAAAACATTTCCTCTTGAGCTTGTAAATTATTAAGCTCATTTTTAGCTTCCCTCAAAAGACAAAAGTTAACCTCATAAGGGAATAATTGGCATTGAGATTCCTGAGAATTAACTTTATCTTCCGTAATTAAAATATTAAAAAAAAATTCTTAAAAACATGATGATTCCACCTGTTCAAAGCAAACTTGAGTATTTTTAATTTAAACCACATTCTATGCATACCAAAAATAGTGTTATCCAGATGTAAAGCGGCAGACCAGTTATCCTTAACCACATTCATAAAAGTTTCATGAAGTAACCACATATTATAAAACCTAAATTGAGAAAGCACATCTCTCAATCTAGGCATAATTTTAATGAGAAGCGGAGAATGATCCAAGGGTCCTGCTCAGATGTTCCACATTAGTATAATCAAAAAATGCAACCAATAATCATTAAATAAAACACGATCAAGTCTTTTCCATAAATCCCCACAATGCCAAGTAAATTTATCACTAGAAAAACCAATATCAATAAGATTGGTATCCATGATCATGTTATTAAAATCCTCCAAAGATTGAAAAATAGGGAGGGAGCCCCCTAAACGCTCAAACAGACAAGCAATGGTATTAAAATCTCCTCCAACATTCAAAGGAAGAGAACAAATAGTTTGAAACTGGCAAATTTGGTCCCATAAAATTTTTCTAACAAATCTAGAAGAAGAAGCATAAATAAATGAAGCACAACATTGTAAATTGGAACTCTAAATACTGCAATGAATAACTTGATTAAAATCATCAATCATGTCAACCCTAACAAAATCTTTCCAAAGAACCCAAATTTTATTGGAAACATTAGATAAAGCATGCTTAAAACCCAAAATTTTAGCAGTACTAAATAACTTATCATAAGATATAAGAGGCTCAAGCAGAATAATAAGACAAACATTATGGATGCGGCATGAGTTTTTAACTCTAAGTCTATAAGAGGGGTAGCCAATACCCCTAACCTTCCAAATAATAGCATTAAACATAAAAATAAAATTAATTCAAAGTGACAGAAAAGGTGTTTCTAGATGTTTGTATAACAATAGCTTTAGGTTTCCTACCTCTCCTTCCACGTCCCTTAGTAAAACTCATATCATTATCATCTCTAGCATAACATTTAGCCAACATATCCATATCCTCATTATCAGTAAAAGCATCACTATTGTAATTAGTATTCAAAGGAAAAATACTTTCATTATCCATACCTGAATGCCTCTTAGCAAGTTGCATTTCTCTTTCCTCATGAAAAACATCACCTGCTATATAAGATTCCTTGTGAATCTCAACTTCACTAATCTTTTCCTCCACCGTTTGGGATATATATATATATATATATATGTATTTTAAATCTTTGAGCTTTGAGAGATTCCATGGATTCTTAAACATAGCCTGAGCTTAAAAAAATAGCATGAGTAGGGAGCAGTGGTTAATCAATGAGTAATTACTTTGTTAAATATTCATTGATTAATCTCTCAATTAATTAAGCTTTATTTGCATGTTTAGAGTGCGCACGCTCACTTTGTCTTAGGCTCTCCTAGATCTAAGAACTTGATTGTGATTGTGATTGCATCTTATTCATGTATGCCACGAGTTTGTTGAGATATTAATTTAAGCTCATAAAACTTAGTGATATTATTAAAGATAATAATTAAGGATCTATGTCTAGAAAACTTTAAAACAATCTAGAAAATAGGATACACCTCCTATTAACATGAAATTTGAACCACTTAAACTTAGTGACACATACAACCCATAGAAAAATATTCATTGATTTTAAAAATTATTAAGATAATTAATTAATTAATTCTTTAACTAAGCATTAAAAACTTCCAAAAATTTTGTTATATCAAATTTAAATCTAAAAATTACATATAATACTTCAAACTAACCATAATTTAATTTCCAACCAAAAAAATTAAAATCCCTTTGATTTGATTCCAGATTTAGGTTCAATTTAATTTTAATTGAAATTAAATATTTATTAATTTGATTGATTAAAAATAATTTAAAATTTCAAACACTTGATAATCCCTCCTTAGATCATTTCTGATCTTTGGAGGTGATTTCAAGAAGTTTGGAGTTTATTTAGATTCAAATCAACGAAAAGCCCCTTAATTAAATATATTTAAAATTTAAAATAAATACTCAAACTTTGAAAAATCATAACTAATTATAGAAAATTTCAAATGGATCAAACTCAAAGGAATTCAACTTATATGAAAATCTAATATTTATTAAAAATTTAAATCCTTTAAAAAATTGTCAAAATTAAAAGTCAACAATTCGGTCAAACTTAAGTCAAAAAATAAATCAAAACTTCAAACATTCATATCTAAAAGTAAAAAAATCCAAATCCAATAAACTTATAATCTAACTTATCATATTAAGGTCTAATATTTCATAAAAATAATAACTTTTAAGAAATTATTCTAAATTTAAAAGTCAATTTTTACCCCTTAATGAAATGATTAAAATAATTTAGAAAATTTAATAATTGATTTAAAATTTTAGAAAACATTAATCTAACCTTAAAACCAACAACCAATCAATATAATTAAATTTTTCTAACCCCTTAAGCCTCAATCAATCAAAACACTTAATTATATCAGTTACTACTAGGTAACTCGGGCTTACAAGGCTATTAACTTAGCCCTAAGGAATGTGAAATAAACTTCATAGCCCTGATTTAACAAAGGTAGTAATCACCCAACCTTTAAAATATATCTTAAAATTAATATTAAGTCATTAAGATTTAAATTTTAATTAAACATTCCCTTAAGTTTTTTAACCAACCAGAACCTTAAGCAAATTTAATCAAATATCATATATAGGACATATCCAAGCCACACAACCTACCCCACACACTTTAGATTGTTTGCTAGGATAACTAACTATAATCTTCTGCTAGGCCTGTGTTTACTTTTCTGCTATGTGTCGGGTTTTTTAGCTTTCACTACATGTTATTTGTTCATATTGATGTGATTGTTTATTTTATTTCAGCACTCTACGATGTGATTAATTATGCATTAGATCTATCTTTAGGTTAGGGATAATTTATACTAATTTAATCTTATACATGTGTTCATACTCATACAGGGCATTCAAATTAAAGGGGACAAATAAATAATAAAACTTTAATTAATGATATTTTCTATTCATGCTTTAGAAATGCTTAAGTCCACTTTAAAAATTGAAAGAGCATGATCAAGCATTACTGTGATTTGAGTATTTAAATTTTTGATTAAATATTAACTTCTTGCGAATGTTTAAATATTAAGTTCCTAGGATAACCCTGCAGGTTGTTGAGTCTAAAATTGCTCTTTTATATTAAATGTAATTTGATGTAAATTTAAATTCAATTGAGTTGTAATGTTTAAGTGAGTTGAGATGGGATGTTAAACATCTAATTTGAAATCCAAAGAGAAAGGAACATTCCTTAGGGGAGAGTCCCTCTCTATTTGGAGATCCAAATTAGGATAATTTTAAAATATCCAAAGAGAAAAAGATAATAACCCTTTCAAAGGAGGGGGGGGGTTCTTTTAATTTTGATATTAGGACTTGACGATCCAAGGGGTCGCAGAAGAATGAAGAAGTCGATAATGAGAAGACTCATTTTCAAAGTCACTTGAGTCTTAGAATTAAAAATCTAGACTTGTTAGTGGTACCCAACCACTTTCTATATTTTTGGGTTGTAATATAAAAGGCATTTGCCTATGGACATTAAATTTTATTTGATTTATTTATTAATGTTCGTTTTTTATGTTGATTGTGATATAGGATTTACCTGTTTTTAATAGTTTTTTGGTGATCTTGCATGTTGTATTTGTTCTAGCCTAAAATCAGATTAGAGGCTTATAAGGGAATGAACAAACTATTTCTACTTTAATTAAAATTAAAAAATGTAAGCCAACATAGAAATTCTATATTCTAAAAAAATTAAAGAAGTAAGCTCGAGATCACTGGATGTTCTCATGTACATATTTATTGCATTTTCTTTCCTTTTGTTAGGAACCTCCCCACCTGTAGGTTGTAGAAGATCACTTAGTCTATGAGGGTGCAGATCTATCAAGAGAATATGTGCATTCTTTTAGATAAAAAATATATTTTTAAGCCTTTTTTAAAATTACTTCATTAAAATTTTAAGCATTTATCGAGTCAATTAGCACACATTGCATTAGAAATCAATTAAAAGAGTCTAAAATTTAATTATATTTACTTTAAGCAACAATACCCAACATAAGCCAAAGGTGCCAATTAGAATTTTCTCTAGATGTCAACCTCACTTTTCTTAAAATCAATTTAATTAATGTCCCTACCACTCCTGCATAAAACATCAAACTCATGGTTTTAAAGCACCTAGGTAGTTTAGTTGGCTCCCCAATCCAGGCCAGGTTAAGTCCATATCCTGTATTGCATTAGCTAGGTTCAGGTCACTAATTTTTAATTCTCACTTTAGAGTTAGGTTATGAGATAGGCTCAGGCTATAAGACCTCAACCTCCAACAATCTAATCCTAACTTTCTCGTAAAATTGACTATTCAAACTTAAATATCTTTTAATCAAATTTAAGTCCAACACTTCTGATAGACTAGACACTTATGAATTGTTTTAGAATCCTAGGTGCCTCCTACTCTTCCTTCTTTGACCTCCATAAATAAGTGTTCAACCTTGATCCAATCCCTATTAAATTTCCAACCTCACCTCCTTTGACATCAAGCTTTGAAATCTTAAATAAAATTTTTACCGCTATTTTAATCAAGAGTACTCGTAGGAAATTTTATTTTTCTTATAATGTAATTAATTACAATGGCTTATGCCCGTAGGAGATTTAGAAATCCAAATTGAATTTTCAAAAATTAAAGTTTTTAAAACTTTAATTAATTATCTTTAGAAAAACCAATTATAATGATCATTATTGTCTTTTTCAAATGATTAATAATAAGTGATATCTTCTTTCTCCAGAAAGACATATTGTTTTATTATTTTGATTTTTATTATAAAATTAATGATAATTTAACTAGATTATTGCAGTCAAATATTCGATCAAACATTATTTTGATCCTCCAGGATCATATGTTATCTTCCCTTGAGTTTGACTACGATAATCAGGATAAACATAAAGTTTTATAATTTGAACATATTAAGGAACGATATGTTTGCCTCCTGAGGTGATATATCATTCATAATGAAACATTCGATTTGAAAACAAAAATTCTAGCAATTCATCTTTCCAAAAAAAAGAAAGCTCGTTAAAAACTCAAACACAAATAGTATTTCATCAAACTCAAACACAAACACTTTTGGATCAAGCATTCAATTTCAAACTTTTTCAATACTCATTAGAAGAAGAAACTCTGATAAAGCTTCAAGAAAGGAATGTGATGATTTCCACCCATCCGAGCGAAGGGAAATTGAAAGGGGAAAAGAAGAATATGATGACACGATGAGTAGAAACCCTAAGAAATAGGAGGCCATGGAGTGGCCAAAGAGACAGGAAAGCCAAGAGCGGCTGCTAGGGCAAAAAATCTAGTAAAGCACTCAAAGACGATGAAGATTTGTTATTGAAAGATGAACATAAAGAAATATATATATATATATATATATATATATATATATATATATATATATATATATATATATATATATATATAATATATATATATATATGGAGGGGCTTACGCCTTAATTATAGGAGAAAAGCATGAAGTCCTTAAAGGGGCCTTAAGTCCTCTAATGCTCAAAAGAGCAACAAAATTAAAGCCAAAAAAACTTATGAGCTCAAGATCTCTGCTAGGCAAAAGTACATTAACACCTAGATATATTCTATGGTGCACAAGTAAGAGCATCCAAAAAGAAGGAAGGAAACAAATAACACCTATGAGATCCAACGTCCTTTCCAAAAAATTGACACCATGATCACTTGCACTAGTGAGCTTCTATTAAAAAAAGATAAAGGCCACAAGAACAATAACACAATAAACCATAATATATAAGAGGAAGGAAATATCACCAGAAAATCATGTTACAGATAGCAAAGGGCGAATAAGTACCACTACCCAGATTCTAGGCAAGCTCATTAGAATAACCCAAAAAAATAATATATTCCAGATAAACAAAGATCACCAACCCATAATTAATGTAAGAAGGATTAATTTGGTAACCCAAGAAATTGACCACCCGAGCATTTGCCTAGGAAATAGAGAGCTGCCTTTAGCTCCCCATCATCATAAGAACAATCAAACCATGAATGCTAGGCCACCAAATAAAGACTGGATCAACCAGAAACGAAAAGAAAAAGTAGTAACAAAGAGAAATGCAATGACCAGCAACATAACAGGAGAAATAGACCCAGTGATGATCCAGATAATAAACCCAAAAACACCCAAATTGCTTAGATCCCACAATAAATGAACGACCACATAAAGGATGAGAGACCTCCTAGGATAATGGCAGGAGACCAACTGACCCAATAGAATGCACCAGAAAACCACCAACAACCCACACCCATAAATACTACAGGAAAACCCATCATTACCGGCAGATAGAATACATTGGTAATATGAAAATTTTGAAGAAAATAGCACATTTCCGTCAAATTTTTGGTAAATTTTCATACGATGGAAATTCATGCATCAAAAAATTTTTTTTGATGTAAATAATACACCGAAAAAAGTTCTGGCATGCTTTTCGATGCAGAACTGGCAGAAAAGTGGGTGCTAGTTATGTCAACTTGTATTTTCCTATACTGGCGTTAAATGTGCCAAAAATTTTGACATAAAAATCCGTCGGTAATTTTGGCGGATCAAACATCACTAAATATGTCATAAAACAAATGACAAAGATAATCGACAAACTATTTTCTAGAAATATCGGTGTAACAAAGATGCCTGAAATCGATACGAAATTTCTTGTATTGTCATTTCTGACATATTACCAGCATTTTATCAGCCGGAAACTTGTAGCAAAAATAAAAAAATTACATTTCCAACCAACAATCAGATTTCCACACATGCAAACAATTACAAATATTCAAGAATAACTACTCAACAACATAGATTTCCATAGTACAGATATCAACAACTTCATCAAATACTTAAAAATATAAATATAAATATTACAGATTGTTTATTAACATCAACAAATATTCAAAAATATCACAAATTATTCATTAACATCATAAAATTCACCAAATATTTGGGAACTGATAAAATTCATATAAAACTAAAAAAACTAAACAACTACTCTGAATCTGTCGACTCATCCTTCGCTGGAGCTACCTCTTTTTCATTTAACTGCTCCCGCATTTTGTGCATTTCATTCAACAACTGATTGTGTTGCTCCTGTATATATATCTATATCTATGCCTACAACTGCACTTCCCAATTAGCCTGAGATTTCCTTACTTGTTTTAGCTCTGCTTGAAGGGCAGTTATTTATTGACTATGTAAGGACTCATGTGAACATATTGCGAAGTTGGTTTCAGTAGAGGTCATCCCCTCGTATGATTGAGCTTGCGAACCTAAACCATAAACCCTGCCATATTGCATTCCTCCTACAGCTTGTGACCAGATGCGGTACTCAGAATACTCTACAAAGCTGCAAGAAGAACCCTCACCTGTTGCAGCTTGATTCTCTCAAAGCCGTGTATACTCCTCCTGTGAAAGTTAATAAAAATTTAAGCAATTTATTTAGACATAAAATATAAATTATTAAATAAATATGCTTACATGGGTTGTTCTTACACGCTCATTTACCCATTATTGGTCCTCCAATTGCTTATGGGTGTGACTATGCAATTCCACAGGAGTTGGTTCTCTACCCAGCATCTCTTTCTATAATAGAATTCTTTTAATATTTTTCTTAAAGAAAATTTTTAAAAAAACTTTTAAAATTCATTACCAAATATTGCATATGCTCAGTATGTGGAATTAAGCCCCTAGTATGAAGGGAACAACCCATGCCCCCAACATCAGAAGCTCTGTTCTGTCGATTTTGATCCCTCCTCCTGCTATACTCTATGCTACCCCAAGTAGTGTTTAGCTCAGTCCATATAGTCTTTCCAATCCATAATGGCTGCTTGCCAGTCTTTCTAATGTATGTAAATATGTAATGCATCCGAGTGGATCCACACATCTCAAAATTCTTTCTAATTTTTCATTGTGTTGGGGCAGCCAATAAAAATCTCTCTACATTTAAAAACATATAATATAGAATATATATATTTGTTAGTTTAAGAAAAAAAGAATATACCATTTATTTAGATATAACATAAAAAATATTAAACACAAATACCTCAAACTCTCTAAATCACATTTCTTGAACTTTTTTTAGGACTTTCTTCCAAAAAACATAAGGAGCATCATACCTGTCCTGTACTATGTCCCGTATTTCGTGTTAGTTTTTTTGACGGGTGGAACCTACAAAAAATATGTTAGATGAGAAAAACATACAATATATAATAAATATATTTGTTAGCTTAAGTAAATGAGAATGTACGTATGTGTCTCCATCTGATGCAATCATTTATTTAGAGAATGTTCATACGTACAGTACCTCTACCTGATTGTGATGTTGTTTCAAAGCAATACGAGCAAAACTGAGTTATCCCGTACATTAAATATGCTTCACAGATAGAGCCTTTTGAATATGCTTTATTCTTAGCGGTCTTTTAAGTTTATTTAAATATCTCTCAAAAAGTTATATCCACCGATACTGAATAGGTCCATCGACTGTAGCCTCATATGGTAAATGTACTGGTAGATGCTCCACAGAGTCAAAAAATGATGAAAGAAGTATTTTCTCAAGTTTACATAGAATGAAAGGAATTTGCTGCTCCATAAGAATCAAGTTCTCTACATTTAGTTTAGAAGAGCATAAATCTTTGAAAAAAAAAACTTAGCTCGATCAAGGGCTTTAAAATTTGATCTTACAGATAACTAAAAGAAGTTGGTAGTAGACATTGCATGAAGATATGACAATCATGACTTTTCAATCCAAACAATCTCCTTGATCTTATGTCAACACACCTACTTAGATTAGAAAAATAACCATCTAGTACCTGTAGGGTCTTTACCCATGCACAAATTTCTCGTCTTTGCTTTAAAATTAATGTGAATGGAGCTTTTGGTTTAAGAAGTTTTTCATCTCCACCATCCTTTAATTCTAATACTTTCCTCTTATAAATCTCCTTTAAGTTTATCCTTACTTTTATATTAGCTTTAGATTTATCTTTGATGTCCGTGACTGTATTGAAAATATTATCAAAAATATTTTTCTCTATATGAGAGATAATATTAGCCTAGTCATAAATCCCAAATCCTTAAACAACTGCCTAAAACTGTCCATCATGACCTATGCCCCATGACAACCCTACACCCCTCAATACACCTTTTCCACAGTTTCAACACGATGATTAGAGAAATTATTCTGAGTGGTCATCAGATGCCATCCAAATGCAAATCAGAACTTGCCACAACACTTTTTTAAAAGGTACTGGTGATGTGTACCATTATGTATCGGTGACCTGATGCACCCTGATTCATCTTCAGATGATCCGGTGACCACACAAAAGGGACCTACCTGATCCTTCTGACTTCCATCGCCCGTCTACTCTCCTTCTAACCACAATCACTTAATTATGTTTTTCCTATAATTATCATTATTTTATGTGCCCAAATCATCTAAGGCGACTCTCTCTAATCTTATCTTCCAATGGAGCTACTCCACCCTTATCATGTATATGCTCATTTCGGAACCTATCTCTATGGGTAAAGCCACTCATCCACCTGAGTATCCTCATCTTTGCAACACTATTAATAATAGACCTAAGATATCTAAAATACATATTCTTATAAATGACTTGCTCGCCCAAAGTTATAATCCTCTCATTAGGTCTACTACTTCATCTCTCTCTCTAATCATATCAACATGAATAATATCATCGGCAAAAATTATACACCAAAGCACATTCTCTTGCAAATGTCTAATGAAAAAGTACATGAAAAAAAATAAAATCTTATAGTGGATGAAGTCGACGACTGGGGCAGCGAACGTCAGCAAATTTGGTAGAACGGTCTTGGCAGTGGTGGAGCTACTCCAACCTTATCATGTATAAAACTAGGTCCTCACCATTCTATGCAAAGTTCTATTAAGAAAAACAATGAAAAAATAAAAAACTTATGATAGATTTTCCTAAAAAATGTGATGTTTCGCCTGCGACAGAGGCGGTCAGCGTCGGTGAACTCCTTGGAAGTTTGGACAGCCTTGGCAGCAGCGATGTTCGGTGGGGCGATGCTAGGGCGACGGAGGCAAGCAGAGAGCCAAACGAAATGATAGAATGAAATAAAAAGCCATACATGATTAGGTTTGAAATAGGGCTTCCACCAATTGAGTTTTTGGCTTATAGACGCCGGATGTCTTAATGTCAGATTTTACGACGGTAATATTTCGTTGTGTTTAAAATAACCAATGTCATACTCATCGGTAAATATGATGAAAAATTTTGGTGTAAAATGCACCGCATTATACAATATAATTATAGATTATAACGTATAAACCGACATAATCTATGTCAGAAAATTACCAGTGTCATTATCGCCAGTAACGCCACCATAATATTACCGTCGCATAAAACAACAGTATAAGCACTATAGTTTTTTGTGTATATAGATATGCTAGAAGCTCTGACGGTAATTACATGTTTTCCTGTAGTGAAAATAGTTAGAGATGGAATCCAGCAAATAACACAAAGTCCACTCCAAATTCTTAAAGCAAACGTCCCTGAGGAAGGAGAAAACCATCCAATTATACATAACATATAGGTAATCTAAGGCACGGAAAGAACGACCTGATGGGCCAGAAACAAAATAGTTCATCAAAAAGTATCTACTAGCCTAAAACTCAAACAAATAATAGTCCAGAGAGAAAGCAATTACAACACCAAAACTAGTAGGCAATCTACACCCTAGATAAGAGGAGAAAACCATAATAGAGAAACACTAAGAGCCAGCCCTCAGAAGATAAAGAAGCATGGTGATAAACCACAACCAACAAAACCAATTAGGATGTGACATAAAGAATATTACTTTTATCTAAATTTAAAAGACCCCGCAAAGGGGCAGGAAGGTTATTAGAGTTAAAATCAATCATACAGATTAGACCAGCACCCTAATTGGCAAACCAATTAGCATACGCATTACCATCCTTCTATATAAGAGAGAAAGAGAAGTTCATAAACATCAATAGGTTCTTAATGCCCCTAACAAGATAGAAAAGAGAGGAATTGCACACCGAATCATCAGAAGCATTAAAAAATTGAAAATAAAACTTAGAGTCCACTTCAATACTAATGTTGGTTAAATCAAGAGAGATGTAAGTCCTAACACCATAGAGAATAGTCAAAGTAATAGCTTTGTTATAATCACAATAATGTAAAGGGCCAGCAAAAGATATAATGAGGCTACCATAACAATCTTTGATAACCCCATGACAACCTGAAGACTGCCCACAATTAGCACTAGCCATATTCAGTTTATACGCGTTAAGAGGTAGCTTGATCCAGTATATAAGCCTCAAATATTTATGAATATGCTCAAACACCAACTTAATACCTAACTTAGAAGCATCAAAATAATAATTCTTAAAATTCTTAACAGAGAGAAGATTAATAGAGAAGAGAGCAATAACCTTTTCTTTCACCTTTTGAATAATCCTTTGATGGCTCATAACAATACCATTGATTATAGAGTTATTCCTATTCAACCATAAACACCACAAAATGAGAGTAGGAATAACATTTATGATATGGCTTTTGGACTTGATAAACCAGCAGTTAAGTAAAGCATAAATGTATATTTTATCATTAAAATAATTTAATTTGAAAATGTCATCAAAATAATTCCAAGTTTTAACACCTAAGGGACTGGAAAGAAAAATATGATGTATATTTTCAACATGAAAGCAACATTGGCAATTGGATGGAAGGGTAAAAACTCTTTTAATTAAGCTGTCATCTATGGGTATGAATTTATATAAAAGTCTCCACACAAAAATTACAATGGTGGATGGGATGCTTTTATGCCAAAGAAATTGGAAAATATTAGAAGTCTCGTTCTTAAATCTAAAGGAATGCCACACATCCTTTAATCTAAGCCACCCATCTTTGGACAAGCCACATAAGAGGAAATCATCAAAAATAGTATTAAGGGGGAGATTCAAAATTTGTTGAATAATAGAATCAGGAACAAAATTAGCAAGATTGTCATAATCCCAATAATTATAAGAAAAGAAATTATTCAACTTAACTGCCAAGTGGGAGGAGGAGTTAGTAAGAGAGTCAATATAATTGCCCCCTAACCAACGATCTTGCTAAAAGTAAATATCACCATTACTAAGACCACAAAGGATAAATGGTTCAACACTCCATTTAATTTTGCACAGCCTCTACCAAACCTTAGAGTCACCAAGGTTAAAGCAACAAGTAGTCAGATGTTTACCCACACAATACTTAGCAAATATGAATTTGGCCCACAAGCTCTTTTTAGCATGAAAGGTGTACCACAACTTAAAAGAAAATGCATGAGCCAAATCATTCATGTTCTTAAAACCTAAGGCGCCTTCAGCAAGAAAACCACAACACTTGTCCCAAGAAGACCAAATAATTTTGGTGTTATTACTAGCCTCCATCCAAAAAAAATTATTAAAAAGTCTAGCAATATTATTGAAGACCGCCTGAGTAGTCAGAAGAGTTTGAAAAGTGTAAATCGGCTGAGAACAAAGAACACTATATATAAGAATTAAATGATCTCCAAAAGAAAGAAAAGAAGAATCCCAATGCAACTCTTGATGAGATTAATAAAGGGAAGGTCAAAACCAAACAAGTTCTTGATATTGTAAAGAAAGTTCCAGTCAATATTATCATAATCCTTAGCAATATCAAGTTTTAAAATCATGTTGCACCTCTAACACTAACATCCAGATCTTGGCAAAATTCTTGGGCCATAAGGATATTGTCAGCAACGCCCCTCCCTTTAACCAGCCCCATTTGGTAAGGCGAGATAATTTTAGGCAAAAGAGCGATTCACAAGAATTTTAGAAAGCAATTTTTTTTTTAAAATGTGCATAGACTAATAGGCCTAAAATCATTCTAAGTACTCACATGGTTATTTTTGGGAATAAGCACAATAGAAGTAGTAATAAAAATGTTAGGAATAGAATTGCCAGCAAAAAAATCATTGACAACAGAATGAAGATCATGACTAATAATAAACTAACATTTTTGAAAAAAATTAGTAGTAAAACCATCCGGCCAACCATAGAGTCACCCTTCATGATAAGAACAATCTATTTGATTTCCTCGATAGAAGGAGGGACGGAAAGAAGAGCATTATCCTCTTGAGAAATCAGGTTAGGGATAATATCAGGGTTATCAATAAGAGCTTGAAAAAAATATTTATGAAGATGATTTTGAAAGTGACTAACCGCAATATTATCAATCTCTAAAACACCCTCAGAGATGGAACCATCATCACGGTTAATTTTAAAAATAGAATTTTTGTCCCGTTTCCTCTTCATCTAAGTACAAAAATACTTGGTATTGCTATCACCTTGAAAAAGATATTTAGCCGCTGCTTTTTGTTTTCAAAAGATTTCCTCATGAGCTTGAAGTTTAAAAAGCTTCTCTTTAGCATCTCTCAAAAGATTGATGCTAACATCAAAAGTAGTGAGTTGACATTGAGATTCATTCAATAGTGTTAACAGTCGCCTTGGCATTCAAAATGTTAGAGAAAAGATTTTTTAAAATATTATGATTCCACCAGTTTAAAACTTGCTTAAGTCTTTTCAGTTTAAACCAAAGTCTCTTCATACCAAAGATAGAGTTATCCAAATGTAAAGGGATTTGCCTCCATAGATTTATACCAGAGAAACTAAAGTCTTTTCAGTTTAAACCAAAGTCTCCTCATATCCAAGTGAACTTATTACCAAAGAAACCAATATCCATTAAATTTTAATCCAAAATCATGTTATTAAAATCATCCATAGATTGATAGATGGGAGAGGAGCTCCCTAAACGCTTGGAGGTATTAGAGATAGTATTAAAATCCCCTCTAACCAGCCAAGGAAAATTATAAAAACTATGAAAATGGGTAAGTTGCTCCCATAAGACTTTCCTAGTATAATGAGAAGAAGCAGCATAAACAAAAGAAGCACAATAATGTAAATTAAGAATTTCAATATTACAATGCAAAACTTGAGTGAAATCTCCAATAACATCAATATGGACAGGGTCCTTCCAAAACACCCAAATCTTATTAGCAATATTAGAGATGACATGGTTAAAACCCAAATATCTAGAGGTGCCAATTAACTTAGAAGAAGAGATAATAGGTTGTAATAAAATAAGAATAGAAATATTATAAATGCGACATAAATTCTTAACATGAAGCTTAAAGGAGGGACACCTAATGCCCCGAACATTCCAAATAATAGCGTTAAACATTAAAAATGGGGTTAATGACTAGTATGTGAGCGGGTAGTTCTAGGAGATTGCAAAATGAAGTTTTTTTTCCTCCCTCTCATGCTATGAAATTTAATGTAATTAGTGTCATTGTCATCTTTAGCAAAATATTTAGTAATACTATCCATATCCTCAATATCAATAAAAGCTTCACTATGATAATGAGTATTTAAAGGAAGCTTACTACTGTTGTCCATACCAGCCTACCTTGTCATCACAAGGCGATTCACCCTCCTCAAAGAAAGCACTCTGTTCCTCATAAGTTTTATTGCTCAATTCATTACCAACATTAGCCTCCACCAAAAGGATATGACCAACCACCTGGTCATTCACACAATATTGAGAAGGCATTTTATTAGTACCACTAACATTTAATAAAGCCACCTCCTTATCAGGCAATTTTCGGTTAATAGCACAAGAAGTAGTAGAAGTAGAAGGAACATTATTTAGATTAGAAGTGAAAGCCATCATTTGCTCTTCCATGTTTTGAGAATCACGAGTTAAGCAATAGTTGATTATCTTCCTGATCAACACCATTTGTTGGAAGCAATTCATTTTGAGGTAAGGTAATTTGTATGTCTTCCTCAACATTATCCTTCCCTTTAAGAACAACTCCTTCATTACCATCAGGAATTAGGACGTCAGTATCATGTTCAACCGCAAGAACCTCTTTTCCCTTGGATTGCTTGAAAGAATCCTTTCCTTTCGAAGATGAGGATGCAGCCTAAAACACTCATTAAAGCCATGACCACGCATCTTACAATGAGAGGATAATATATGTAAATTCTTAAATTCAACTTTTTAAAAATAGCCATTCAATTCAGAACCAATCCAAATCTCATTATGATGCTTTTTAGAAACATTCAGCTCAACTAAAACAAGGGCCACATATGGAAGAGAAACGAACGCCGTAGTTTGATCCATCTGTAAGGGACTACCAAGAATCAAATCTAATCCAAATAAGATTTGTGAGTTAAAAAAATACAATCGCAAATTGGGGAAGGAGATCCACACAGGTGCAGTCAGAGATTCCTCATGGGTATCAAAATATGGTGTCTACTTGATTAATCTCATTTGGCAAGCTTGAATATGGTAGGATATCCTGGAAAAAAATATGACTATAATCCAAGTCATTGCTCAATTGAAACACAACATGTCTCGGGTCCAATAAGCCAATATGAAAAGAGCCCAAGAGTTTTAGGTTTACGAAAAACTTGCGAATCACATCTAGATTCGATCGCCTTAGAAGGAATTTTCTAACTAAGGTGAGAGCAAAAGGAGAAGCTAATTGCAACACCACTAAATCATCAAACATTAAAGTGGGATAACCTTTAAATGAGGTATGCACAAAATGAAGCTTAGACGTAGAAGAAGAAGAATGAGAACCAACAAGAACATCCTTAAATGATCTAGACTTGCCAGAGGGAACAACAACATTAAGAGGGATAGATAACGACGGAGTCGTAATCTCCTAGGCCTTAAAACCAAAAAAACCACTCAAAATAAAACTCAAAATCAGCATAGACAACTATAGAGGAGTAGATCCATAAGAAAAAGCCAAAGGAACCACACTAGTAGCGCCGATAGAGAAGCACAGACGGAGAAGCCATAGATCGCCACCAAATTGCCAGAGAGCACGAGAGCACAACAGTCGAAAAAATTAGGTTTAGGTTATGATTTGTGATTTTTTTTGTTATATATTGGAGTTGAAGAGTAGTCAAGTTAGGTTAGAGAATATTCAAATAAGATTTAAGAAGAAATTATATGCAAAAACTTATTTTGTTCAAAGTTTTGTACATAGGGAGGACAAGTAGAATGATAGTGTTAAGGTACTAGCATTGACTAAACTATTCATTCATTTTAGCTTGGGAATGATGTATAGAAGCATAAAATGATGGTGGAGGAGTATGTGTAGGAGATATAGGACCAATGATGAATATCTTGTTATTTATGTATAAATAAGGAGCTAAAAAAGATATGAATAGTTAGCCAACACTTGTTATTATTTATAAGACTCATGCAAAGCTATTGAATTATAAGAGAAGGAAACAACAAAATAATAAGTAATTAATTGAAGACTTTAGAGATCCATCATTGAAGAGGCACAACCAATGCATCCATGATTATTAACCCTCATTTCTTCGTTGATGAAGAGCAATAGTCAACCTGCTAGTTAATATTTGAGTTCAATTTCAAATATAAGGAGATTAGAGTAGGAAGTGGGAGTGTAGCATGATTTCAATAGCTAAATACAACAACTACATGACTAGATAGATGAGAAATTTACTAGTTTATTGATGAGATGATTTTTTTTTTAAATAGTAGAATTCAGTCACCCCAACTTCATATTTTTTTGTTATCATGCACAAAGTCAATTTTTTACCTAATAAGGGCGTGAATATGTTGCTACCTATGAATTGTAGATCAATTATCATATAATTAGTCATCATGGTTGAATTATTTGATTAGTACTGCAGATCAACAATCTTTACATACAACAAACAAAAGTGGAAAAACTCCTTCAAGTGGTTTGAGTAAGCCAACACATTCGAGAAGAGGAAAAATTTCTTATGTCATGAGCTAATGCAGCTCAAATATTTTCTAGTGAAACTGAGTAAAGGTTTTTGGATGATATGTGGGATCGAACTATTTGTGAAAAGCTATGATATAATATGATTCTGAACCCCTTTGCACTCTAGCCTTACCTTGTAAGTTTGTTTTACAAATACTTAATTAGAGTACTTGAGATGTTAGGGTTAGTTGACTACAAGAGAACTTTCTCTTCTAAATCTTCTTAGAAATGAATGAGGGCCAGCATAAATAAGATTTTTAATTTTGCCATAAGATAAGCCATATTATGTTTTAACAAATAAATAAATAATATACATAGTGTTTTCATATATAACATGCTAGTTATTTTATATATTATTTGTAAGAATATTGTAGATTGTATATAACGCAACATAGTTGTATACTTAAATTCAAAAATTATCGTACCACCTGATCACATATCATTCTTAATTATATAAGTAGATTATTTTCACAATAAAGTAGACCCATACATTAAAAAAAAAGACTATTTATTTATTATTTCATTAATCCAAGGTAATTACTTATTGTTTTATAAATTTTTAATTAATTATTTTTATTTAAATATGCTATAATTTTCTCTACAGTCTACTCCAATATATAACATATACAATAAAATATTCAAGCATACACAATGAAAATAAAATAAAATTTTCCGGATAAAAGCCCTGGCCTGAATTTCCATTAAATCCAACGTACTAACACATGCAGGTCGAATTTCCTATCGGCGCGAAAGAATCCGCGGCATAGGTCTCTTAGGTCCTGAATTGGAGCGGCACATTCTGTGATTGCTTGTCATTCCAAAAAAGTCTGAAAAAGAAAGAAAGCCCATGTCGGCGAAGCCGTTAACGAGATTCCGGCGAATTCAGATTCGGTAGATCTGGAGAGGCATCGCGAAGAAGAACCGAACAAGGGAAAGCAACAGCAGCGGCCATGGGCTGGGGATGGAAGATCTACGAAGGCACGGTAGTGATCGGATCACTATGTCTTCTTGGCTGGGCTGGGCTCTGGTTCCTCAACCGCCGTCTCTACAAAGAATACGAGGAGAAGCGTGCCCTCGTCCAGATCCTCTTCAGCCTTGTCTTTGCATTCTCCTGCAACCTTTTCCAGCTCGTTCTCTTTGAGATCCTCCCTGTTCTCTCCAAAGAGTAAGGACCTTTCCTCCATTTTTGCTTTTGTGGGGTAAGGTTTTGGGATTATAGGGTTTGAAATTATATCTGGAATTTTGGTTGATTTGTTGGATTGGCTTATGGTTCAGTGTCTTGCCGGTTGAGAACTGCTGCGCTTTTGCTAGTGATGTATTGAGGATTCCTCAGTGTAATTACATAAATGTTACATGCATTGCTTGTAATGTGGTTCGTTGTAGCGTTGCGTATAATTAGGCGTCTTGCTTTTTGGGCTTGGTAGTCTGCAAGACTTCGAGGGCCAAGGCATCGGTGGGCTCTTGCGGTTTTAGGTTGAGGAATTCGAAGTTTTGAGTTACTGCACGAAATCAGGAATATTTGTTTAATTCAATGGATTTACCCACACTTTAATGTCTTGTCTGTTGAAAGCTGTTGCACTTTTTGCCAGTGATGATGATTGATGAGTGTAATGAAATCAAACAACAGTGTAATATACTTTGCTTTTTGTTGTGTTTCGTTGTAGTTTTGGTCCTAATGAGGCATCTTGCTTTTAGCTTTGGTAGTCTGCAAGTCTTCTAGGGACACAAAATGTTTGTCCCATGAATTTACTGTCTTGCCAAGGTTTAAATTTTTTGCTAGGTGGATTAGAGCTGGCAATTGTTGCTTGATTCATTTGATTTGCTCACACTTGAGTGTCTTTTTAGTTGAGATTTGGTGCACTTATTGCTAGTGATGTATCAAGGATTTATCACTTCTATCAATTCAAACAACAATGTCGCATCCATTGCTTCTCATTCTGCTTCTCTGTAGCTTTGGGCATAGCTAGGAATTTTATTTTGTCCTTGCTAGTCTAGGTTTCATTGTGCCGGCATTAGGCATTTGCTTGTATTTATTAGGACGTCCAAACACTTGTTATTTATATCTGGAATTGCACTAGTCGAATAAACCCCATTTCAGCTGTCCATCAATTTTGAGCGATAGGAATTGATTCCACTCAAAGCATAGTTTTTTTTAATAAAATATTGAATTAATCCCACCAATTGTACAATTATTATGATTACTTTGGTTGCAGTGCAAGGTGGATAAATTGGAAGATTGACCTATTTTGTTTGATATTGTTGCTGGTGTTTGTGCTGCCATATTATCACTGCTATCTGATGCTGCGGAACAGTGGTATGTTTTGAGTTTCCATTAGTTCCCACTTATCTACTGCTACTGCTATTACTCTTGTAATTCTTATTTATTTTTTTGACAGTTATCCTTTTCAACTTCAAGTTAATGTTATTGATGTTACCAAGCTTGGCTATCTCTTAATTCACATCATTATCATAACAATTAATCATTAGCATTTTTCCAGTAATTTGAGCCTGGCTTTTTGAATCCTTCATTAATTTTGTTGAGTGCTGCATCTCTCTTTATCCCATGAGCAATATCTTAGTATGACCATGACAGTTGAACTGAAAGTAAATATATTGTTGCTGCCACAACCAAGTTAGCAATGGCAACTCATGAAAATACCTCCAAGTTAAATGATGGAAAGTTCTGATAGATGCAATGATAAAAATAGAGATGTGCAGAAGAAATTTCATGATATGGATCATGAATGTGTTTTACTTTTTGTCATTTTAATAATCTAGTTACTTGAAAACATGATATAAAAACAGCTAACAACATACTCAGTGTGTGAAGCACCGAACAATATAGAGGGTCTTCCAAGGAGTTGATTTATACAACATTACCTCTCATTTTGAAGAGTCTTTTTCTGGCTCTCGAGTCTGTGACCCCATGCTACAAGTGATGCAACAACCATATCTCTATGCCTACCCTCTATTGAGTGATGGATGTCATAGTTCAATTATCGAAAAAGTAATTTCTATTTAGATTTATGGATTGCCATGTTTGAAAAGGCCAAATGCAAGATGGATTAGCCAGTTTTAAAGTTTTAAGTCGCTCTAAACTTTGATTGAATATTGTTTTGTTTAATGCCTATTGCTTGTTTTATATGGATTTTTCAACATAGTTCTGTTAGAATATGACTGATTTCCTACATATATGTATTTCAAAGGGTGAAAATGCCTAATATAGGCCACAACATTTAGTTTTCTATTGTTATACCTTGTTGTTTACAGAACTAGCAAACACCCCCAATATGAACTATCTAACTAGTAAATTTGTGTGTGCCACAACCAACATTAACAATTTGATGAAAGGAAAAAAATGATTTGTGCTTGTCGTGTTCTTCCATATTTGGGTCGTCATATCATAAATGAATGTGATTATGTGAGTTTTGTCAATATTCATGTTATGGGTTTTGCGCAATAATTTTTTTTTGTATTTTTAACTATTTGAATTACCTTTTAAAAAAAGTCATGTTTAAAATATTGAGAAATCATGCAAAATAATCCCCATAATTTAATGTTTCATTGTACTTCATATTTGACAGTAAATATATATATATATATATATATATATATACATTATATGTTTATATTAAGAATTGACATAATTTTCTTTTTTGTGATAGGATTGAGGAAAGAACGTGTTGCGTTTGGGGCAATCATATTCTTACTAGCCTTTCTGTATGCTTTTTGGCGCATGGGGATTCACTTTCCTATGCCTTCTCCTGAGAAAGGTTAGCACATAGAATTTTAAACTTTTATCTTCATAATTTTGTGCTTAGTACAATTGTTGCCACCTTTGTTATGACTATCAAATATACATGCTTATGTTGGATGCTTTAATAGGCATTCCATATTTTGGGGGCTAATCATCATTTCCTATTGCATTGTACTTCTAAATAATTCTTAAAATTTTGATTTAATTTGAATTGTTTGTCAGTGTAGAAAATTATTTTAGGAAATTACTTTATTTATGGTTAGTAGAGTTTGCTTATTTTGTTATAGCTTTTACATATTGTATTTGCTGCTTTGTTTATAGAGTGGTTCTCTATCAATAAATATAGAAATATGTTTTGCCTCAACATGATATCTTAGCAGGGTTAACCTAATCTTAGTCACTAGTCCCTTCCTCCATAATTAATACCTAAATAAAATTCAATGGTTCCAATTATCTTCCGTGGCTAAGGGACTTTCCTTTCAATCTCAATTGTATGTATCATCACAAAAGGATCTATTATGGAAATAAGTTATGGATACTGACTACCCCTCCTGACATTAAATCAACCTCATATCGATGATTTTACACCATTAAATTTTATCTTGATGGCCTTATTGATTGATATAAGGTCACCAGGTTTAACTTTGTTTGGATTATTTTTTCTTTCATTATCAACCAAGGCTGATATAAGGTCACCAGGTTTAACTTCGTTTGGATTATTTTTTCTTTCACTATCAACCAAGGCTGGCTGTTGCTACAAATCGATATGAGTAATACCTTCCTCTATGATGATCTTACTGAATCCATTTATATGGTGCAACCATTAGGGTACATTACTTATGTGGAGACCAGATCATGGAAGCTCAAAAAGGCCCTCTATGACTAAAGCCTAGTTTTTATTGAGGCTGGCCTTTGCAAACACAACAGATCACTCATCTTTATTAGAGATACTTCATTTGGCGTTGTTATCTTGGTAGTCTATATAGATGACATTTTTGTTACAAGGAGTGCCATAAAATAAGACACTATCTATAAGAGTACTTTTTGAGCGAAGTTCTGGATTTTCTGAAATACAATAGTGATAGAATTTTCTTACAGTAAAGGAATTTCTTTGTCACCAATATGCCACCAAACTTCATGAAGAAATTGATTTGTTAGATTGCAAACATTTTTGACACTCATAATGTTGCTAACAAAGAAATTTTTTGAGGATGTTCTCATTATCAATGGTTGGTTAGAAAATTAATTTATCTTTCTGTCACTATATCCTAAATAGTGACACGAAGATAAGATTAGAGAGAGTCATCTTAGATGGTTTGGTCACATAAAACGGCAGCCTCCCGATGACCCGGTTAGGAGAGTAGAGGTAATAGATTTGACTTATGTTAAGAAAGGTAGAGACAAACCTAAAAAGACTAGGTTAGAAAATATTAGGAATGACCTTTCTTTATTAGATTTAAACGAGAATTTGACTTTTAATAGGACACAATGGAGAAAAATGATTCATGTAACCGACCCCACGTAGTGGGATAAATGTCTCATGTTGTTGTTGTTGTCACTATATCCTAAATCTTTGTTTTTTTGTAGGGATTCTGTCAACACATGTAAACCTCTAAACAAAAGCATTGTAAAGCTATTATGTTTATCCTTAGATATATGGGAAAGAACTATACATTAAAAATGGGCTTCTTAATATGGAAGCTTTTTTTAATATTGACTATGTTGGATTAGTTGATGATAAAAAAATTCACATTTTGGTATCATATATTTTACGGAGGTCACTTAGTCGCTTGAAAAAGTGAAAAATAGTTAGATCAAGCTCTGAGACAGAACATAAGGCCAAGATATACTCTAATACTCGACATGTGCAATTATGAGGGTAAAGTCCCTCTTTGGAAAATGCAATTTTTCTATTACATAACCTATGGCTTTAAACAAGATAATTGTGTTGCCATCTATATTACCAGTACTATCTTGTTCCATGAAAGAAAAAATGTATTGTGATTGACTATAACTTCATTCAGGATACGCTGCTATCAAAAAGATCGTGCCTCATGTTTCCAGCTTAAAACAATTAGCTAATATATTTACCAGGGCGTTTTGTTCACTTTAGTTTTTGAAGTTATGTAAGTTGGATCCAATTGATAACATCTAGCTTGAGGGAGAGTATTAGCAAAGGAAATATTAGTTTAGGAAACTACTTTGTTTATATTTAATGGAGTATGCTTATTTCATTGTACAAATCTCTTTCCGCTCAACAGTTTTCCTTGTTGATTTCATGAAAGAAAAAAAAAAAAAAAACCCGATACTACAATTTACCTTTTGTTGAGTTTTTTGGAGTCATGCCCATTTTTTTGTGTCCTCGTTATTTTATTTTCCTTGTAATTCATGAAAATATATTTTCTAAAAGTCGTGCCATGACAACATTTTGATCATTACACAAGTGAAAAACTATTCCGGAATATGATTACATTGCATATCTGTTACCCGTTTTTATGAGCTATGTCTGACCATTTAATGTATTTATCTTTCATGGCTGTTGAATAGTGAACTTGCTTTTTCCTGCTATTTTTTGTCCAATGGACACTCATATGACCTAAACAATTTGTATGATTAATTTTATCTTCATAATATGTTTATTTGAAGTTTTGAACATATCAATTAAATCCACACTTGGTCTTGGAACATTGATGTACTTTCTGTTTCAGGATTCTTCACAATGCCTCAGTTAGTTAGTAGAATTGGTGTAATAGGCGTGACTGTGATGGCTGTGCTGTCTGGTTTTGGAGCTGTCAACCTGCCTTACAGTTATTTGTCCCTCTTCATCAGGTGCATTTCATTTTTAGTCATACAGATATTGCTTCATAAATCTATTGAAATATTATTACTCTTGTTTGCTTGGGCTGTTCAAGCACATGCATTGTATTAATCAACTGGATTTAAAAAAACTACAATTGTCACCAAATATAGCCTCACTATGATGGAATGGTCATTGAGCTGATTCCATGAAATTGCCATATTATAATCCCACTTCTAAATCGTCGTAATTAGTATATCACTGAAAATTTCCTCCCCTTCCAAGCCGCCATTCCAGTTAATAGTCATTAAAGATATGTTGAGGCTGCCATGTCTTTGCAAATGGGCCCTAATTCTTGGGTTTGTTTGCCTTGGGTGGCTATGTTGATCTGTCCATCACATGCTTAAATGCAAGGCTGGTAAGACAAAAATGATTTGGCAGTATATTGTTTTATATTCTTCCGTAGTAGTAATGTGGCTTTCATTGTGAGGGAGGAAGCGAGGCAAGTTCTTAATGTTATTCATGTAAATGAATTGTAGTACAGCCCTTGTGAATGTTATCTAGGCAATCAATTCTTTTATTGGGTATAAATATTGGTAGGTGTGCAGGTTTAATAACAGTGTGCTCTTAACCCTTATTCTTTTCTTCTATAGATGGAATCATTCACTTTCTGATGGGTAGTTTCCCTTTTTCCTGTTTCTTTTCCACTATTTTTTTTTGCCCTTAAATTTTCTTTGGATAGGATTTGGGAGAGTACATGAATTTTATCAACTACTATTAGTTTGGTGGAATAGAAGTTGCCTAGCTTTTTCCTATTCATTTGATGTTGAAGTGGCTCAAGTGCAATTGAGAAGTGGCAAGTTACTGTCGTCTCCACCAACGAAGGGGATCCCCAATAAAGACAAGGGGAAGAAGATAGTTATCAATGAAGATATTATCCCTAAAGATCCCAAGAAGAAGGGCACTTTAGCCAAGAAAATATATTATAATATATTGTCCCATCTAAGAAAAATTCCAATGCAATTCAGTATATACGACACCCTTATAATGTATAAGGACCTTCGGGAGATTTTGATTTAGGCTCTCAGAGATATCGAAAGGTATGAAACGTATTTTGCTAAGCGCAACATGACAGAGGTTTTACAAGCTCGTAAGCCGATCATCATCTTCACTGAAGACGACATGATGTTCGGAACTGCAGATCATAAGAACCCTCTATATGTTACTACAGAGAGCGACGATATGATAATCAGCCTAATTCTGATCGATCCTGGGTCCTTCATTAATTTTATAAGCATAAAAGCACTGAAATCGATATGCCTTGACGTAGAACACTGTGGCCTAGATAAGTTAATGGTACATGGCTTCAATGAGAAGGGGAAAAAGACTCTGGGATCATTTATGCTCTACCTCACATTTGGAGAACTTCATACAGAGGCTAAATTCAATGTAATTGACACGGGCACTTCATTCAAGGCGCTACTGGGTCACCCATGGCTGCGTGAATACGACATCGTCCCATCAACATTACACCAGTTCATGAAATATCTCAGGGACGAAGAAGAGTTCAGGATTATAGGTGACATCCAGCCCTTCGCGGTCTATGAAGTAACAATCCATGAAGATGCTAAATACTTCATTCCGAAGAAGCTAAAGCCATCGAGCTCTCTTGAGGCTAAGGTATCGAACTCAAAGACTGCAAAGTGGCCCGAACATGAAGGTGAGAAGAAGCAAGAAATGAGAAAGAAAAACTTGTCGACTTTTCCCAAAACAGTCACCACTTCTAAAGAAAGAAAACATGTGCCTCACCTAGGGAGTAACACAAATAAAGATGATGCCACCTCTACCAAATTTTGGAGTATGCCAGTCAATGACCAATGAGATAAAGAAGGCTGAATATTCAGATTATGATTACGGCTACGAGTTTACCTACCCGAGCAAGGTGCAGTATGTATTCTCAAGAAGAATAGGTTGCCTGTCAATCTCAAACAAAGTGTTTGTAGTTACGCGTATTTCCCTGCAACATTTCAAAGCAAATTATTCCACGAGGTTTTCATTCAGTTTAACTGAATCCCGGACCAACAAAGAAGTCGAATATGAAGCTCTAATAACGGGATTGGAGATTGCGATCGATGTTAAAATCCATAATCTTCATATCTTTGACGACTCTCAACTTGTGATAAATCAAGTCATAGGTAATTACAAGATTTGCAAACTTAGATTGGCCCAATATCGTCAGTGAGCCCTTGAGCTTTTAAAACAAATACCAAATGTTAGAATAGCTTGAGTTCCTCGAGGTCAGAACGCCAAGGCTAATTGCTTGGCCAAATTAGTTAAGAGATGACTAATACCAATGAGGAGATGCCTATGCTGATTGGGGTTCACAGTAGTCGGGTCTTAGAGCCAACAATCTTACAATTCCCGCAAGCAGAGAGAATATCAAATTCGAGCCAGTAGGATATAACTCCTATTGATCCTCAACCTCCCTAACAAATCAGTATTAAAAATTAACCAAAAGAATGCCATATAGCTAATAGACATAAATCCAACAGATGCTCAGAGTCGTTATTGTATTGCTTAGATGTTGAAGTAGAAGATAATTGGAGACAACCATTAATCGATAACTTCAAAGAAAGTGAACTTCTAACAAACAAATCTCTAACCACACAAATTCGGATACGTTTATTAACAACATGCTATATTGTCGGGTTTTTGATCAAATATGGCTAAGATGCTTAGGGACTAAGGAAACTAATTGAGTGGTAGCAGAAGTTCATGAAAGACTCTATGGTGTACATCAGTCAGGTCCTAAAATTGCAGCTAAAATCAAAAGGATGGGCTACTATTGGCCGACAATGGTAAGGAATTATATTGACCACGCTAAGAGGTGCCACGAGTGTCAAATTCTTGATGATGTTATACATTAACTGCAAAATCCATTGAACTCTACAGTAGCATTTTGGCTATTTGAATGCTGGGGCGCTGATATAATTGGGCCGATAGATTCGCCTTCATACTGGCAGCGATGAACTACTTTTTTAAGTGGGTCGAAGCAGCTCCATTCAAAGAAGTTACATTTGAGTATGTGATAAACTTCTTCCCTCATAACGTTGTCTACAGTTTCTGTGTATCGCGCTGTATAATTTCAGACAATGACATAACATTAAAATTTATAAGTTCGTTGATCAGCACAAAAACACTGCCATTGCCAGGTCCCAAGTCCTGGATGAGAAAAGTGGAGGGTTGTGTTAGGTAGTCGACAACTAGCGTAAAATTTGTCGAATAATAATGACATGAATCCTTTAGAAAATTGTGTGAATGCTAGGGCGTCCCCTGGAAGCGACGCGTTATATGACCTGAATACGGTGACCAGTGTGCAAAGGCCGTTGCACCGGTGCCCGAGTATAGTGTTAAATAGGCAAGGGTTCCTACATCAAAGATGAATGTGGGCAAAAAAACTAATTCATGAAACTAAAATTAGGATAGGAACTTGTAATATAGGTTCCCTTATAGGAAAATTAATGGAATTAATGGATATTATGATTCATAGAAAGTTAAATATTCTGTGCATTCAGGAAACTAAATGGGTTGGAGATAATGCTAAGAAGATTGATAGTTTATGATTTAAACTTTAGTATTCGGGTAGGAGTCGTACTATAAATGGTGTAGGTGTTATTATATATAATAGTTTGAAGGACAATGTTATAAAGATTAATAGGATTGATGATAGAATTATATCTTTAAAGATTGTTGTTGATGCTGAGATTGTTAATATTATAAGTACTAATGCTCCTCAAGTAGGTTTGGATATGAGTTCAAAATTAATATTTTGGAATGACTTAAAATAATTAATACAGAAGATACCTCTTAAAGAAAGAAATTTTTATTGGAGGAGATTTAAATGGACATGTTGATTGAGAGGTATATGACTTTAAAAGCATTAATGGTGACAATGGGTTTGGAACGATAAATGAAGATGGCAAGACCATATCAGATTTTTATTTAGCTTATAATTTTTTAATTGCTAATACCTTATTTAAGAAAATGATTGAATATCTCATCATTTAGAAAATGGATATAATATAATTCAGATTGACTGTTTTCTTAAGAAAATTAGTTTCTTTAGATTACAAAGATTGTAAAGTTATTCCGAGTGAAAATTTATATACCCAACATTAATTATTAGTTTTGAACTTTAAGATAAAAGGGACGGAAAATAAAAAATAAAGTAAAACAATATTCTAGGATTAGATGGGGGCATTTAAAGAATATTAACAAAAATTTTTTTGAGAGTAAGATTTTAGATATTAAGATTTTGTCTATGCATGAGGATGCTAATGTTATGTGGGAAAATGTGACTAGTGATATTAAGAATATTACAAAAGATGTACTTGGAGTATTAAAACGAAAAGCTCCTAATAGTAAAAATAGTTGGTGGTAGAATTCAAATGTGTAAGAAAAAATTAAAGATAAAAAGATCTGTTATAAATTTTGGTTTAATTGTAAAAACTTTGATAAATGGGAATGATATAAAGAGGTTCGTAAGGAATCTAAGAAAGCAATATGCGATGCAAAGATCTTAGCTTTTAGTGATTTATATAATAGATTAAATACTAAGGAGGGAGAAAGATATATGTATAAGTTAGCCAAACAAATAGTTTGGAGCAGTAAGGATTTAGTTCAAGTGAAGTGTATTAAGGATGAAGATCAAAAAATACTTTTCGTAAAAGATGATATTCAACAAAGGTGAATGAAATATTTTGCTAAACTTTTTAATAAAGATTGTCATAATAAGATTGAATGTAGTGACCTTAACACCCTAAATGAAAATAAAGATTTATGTTTTTTTCGATGTATTAGTAAAATCGAAGTTAGAGAAGCTTTAAAGAAAATGAAGGGTGGAAAAGCTGTTGGTCCTGATGATATTCCAATAGAGGTGTGGAAATGCTTAGGAGATGAATGAATTTCTTGGCTTACTAAACTTTTTAATACTGTTTTGAAAACTATAAAAATGCTAGATGAGTCGAGAATAAGTGTGTTAATTCCTTTTTTTAAGAATAAAGGTGATGCATAAGATTGTGCGAATTATGGAGGAATTAAGTTAATGTGTCATACTTTAAACTATGGGAGCGAGTTATGGAGCCTAGGTTGTGGCATGATACTAATGTTTCTCAAAATTAATTTGGATTTATGCCGGGTAGGTCGACTATGGAAGCCATACATTTATTAAGAGGTTTAATGGAGAAATATAGAGAAAATAAGGAGGATCTACATATGATATTTATTGATTTAGAAAAAAGTATATAATAAAGTCCCATGAGAAGTGCTATGGAGAGTTCTTGAAATAAAAGGAGTTTATAACGCTTATATTCAAATAATTAAATATATGTATGTAGGAGCTATTACTTGTGTTCAAACACAAGGTCGTTTGATCAAGTATTTCCCTATTTCAGTTGGTTTATATCAAGGATCAGCTTAAGCCCATATCTTTTTTGCTTAGTCATAGATGTTCTCACTAGACATTTGCAAGAGGATGTACCTTGGTGTATGCTTTTTGCTGATGATATTCTTCTTGTTGTTAAGATTAGAGAGGGAGTTGAAGTTAAACTTGAATTATGGAGGTCAACCTTAGAGTCTAAAGGTTTTCACTTGAGTAGATCTAAAACGGAATATATAGAGTGTAATTTTAGTAGTAATAGACCTAGTGAGCGAATTGTGACTTTGGGTGATCAAGTCATTAATAAAAGTACACGTTTTAGATATCTTGGATCTATTGTTTAGAGTGATAGTGAAATAGATAGGGATATTATTAGTAGAATTCAAGTTGGATGGTTGAAGTGGAGGAATGCATCGGACTTGTTGTGTGATAGAAAAGTACCCCTCAAACTTAAGGGAAATTCTATAAGATGGTGGTGAGGCCTACAATGTTTTATGGTACCGAATGTTGGCCATTAAAAGAGAAGCATAATATTAAGTTAAGTGTGACAGAGATGAGGATGCTCAGGTGGATAAGTGGCTTTACCCTTAGAGATATGATACAAAATGAGTATATACGTGAAAAGGTTCGAGTAGCTCGAGTAGAAGATAAGATCAGAGAGAGTTGCCTTAGATGGTTTGGTCACATAAAACGACGACCTTTCAATGACCAGGTTAGGAAAGTAGAGGTATTAGATTTGACTTATGTTAAGAAAGATAGAGTCAGACTTAAAAAGACTTGGTTAAAAAATATTAGAAATGATATTTCTTTATTAGATTTAAACGAGAATTTAACTTTTAATAGGACACAATGGAGAAAATGGATTCATGTAGTCGACCCCACGCAGTGGGATAAAGGCTTGATGTTGTTGTTGTTGTTGATCAACACAAAATCATTTGACTATACTCGTATATATAAAATCTAAGAGTAAATGGTCTGGCAGAGACCTTTAACAAGACATTAGTGATGTTGTTGAAGAAGATTCTCATCAATAACAAAAGAGTGTAGTATACAAAGATAGTAGAGGCAGTATGTATGTATCGTACTACTTACAAGATGCCGATCAAAGCTACTCCTTAAGCACTGGTGTTTGGGGTTGAAGTAGTGCTGCCGCTGGAGATTGAATTACTGCCACTTCAAGTATCAATTCAGCACGATCTGACTCAGGAGCAAAATACCTGCCTAAGAATGGAAGACCTAGACACACTCGATGGAATTAGGCTACAAGCTCAATACAATTGGGAAATCTATCGAGCAAGAATGGAGAAATCATTTGATTGGATGGTGGGTCTTCGGACATTTTAAGAAGGGGAATTGATCTTTGTGCTAAGAAGACCAATCATCCCGCACCGACAAATTGATGGCAAATTTGTATTCAATTGGGGGGCTTTTTATCATTGAGAAGGTGTGCCAAATAGGAGCTTATCAGTGTATCGATTGGACGGTCAGAGGTCTATGCCATCGATCAACGACCGTTATTTAAAGAAGTATTATGCATGAAAATTTCATGTCTAATGTAATATACAACGATCAAAGTGTTATGTGCATATTTGTTAATACATGCATATTTTTATATTTTGAAAATTTTTTGTGTTGCAAGAATGCATTTCAAAATATCTTATAAGATGGGACATTTTAAATATTTTTTTGGGTCGATATTGCACCGCATACTGAAATTCTCAAATAAATATTTAAAATCTCGAAATACTTAAACTTATTTGTAATCTCCCTCTGAGACAATAAGCATTTTAAATATTTATTTAGGACATCATGCTATATGCCGAGATCCCCAAATAAATATTTAAAATTTTAAAATGCTAAATTTATCCAATTCTCCCCTACAAGATAGAAGACATTTTAAATATTTATTTGGGCATGTCGAGCTCAAATAAATGTTTAAAACATCAAATAGCCAAATTTTTCCTATTTAAAATCTTCATGCATGACAAAGGATATTTAAATATATATTTGGGTCGACATTGTGCTGCATGCTGAGATCACCTAATAAATATAAAAAATTATCAACTGTGAATACTCCTTCGTATAGCAACATACAACAATTTCTTCTATCAATATGTATATTTAGGATATCTTCTGAAAGTTTGGGACATTACATTCTTTAAATTATCGGGATTTCAAAAGTCAAATAAGAGATTTTTGTGACTACACACTCAAACAAGTTGAGCCAGAGCAGCTTAAAGTCGTTCAACAGCCTCAAGCTTAATGTTGCAATGGGTGTTAGAGGCCGGATTCAACAAGTCCAAATATGACCGAATTGCTGGCAACTCTATCTACTCAATAAGTCATAAGAAAGGTCGTAGTATCGGAACCCTTATTTCGTCAACCTGTCAGTAGGGACTGTTAGAAGCACAAATGCTTATTTGACTCGATAATTAAAAAAGTGGTCGTAGTTCGAGAAATTTCGCTGAGTAACTGGAGAGTTATGATTACAATAGAGAGATGTATATTCCTCCAAATAGTAGAATATGATAACTGCCCATTTTAAGATATACGCAGGTGTCTCTCAAAAAATTTCGAGATATCAACTTCCTCAATATGCTTTTGAAAGTCAGGAAAGGAGACTTTTATGGCTACATATTTCAACAAATCAAGCCAGAACATCTTAAAGTCTTTCAACCATAGTTTAAAATTGCGCAATAAGAGGCGTGCCTCTCGCAATTTGGTCCTAAATAGTCTCATTGTCTAAGCAATTTTGGGGCTTGATGAGGCTTTTACGCCTCAGGGAGATTGAGGCGCACCTCAATGGCGCTATTATGCAAATTGGGATGAGACATAACGCCTCATGAAAGTTTGGGATGTTCTTAGTGATGGGACATGATTAGATTTTAGATGTTCTTTCTTATTTGTAATTTGAGAGTTTTGATAGACTTATATTTGTGTTTTTAGACTTTGAATTATGTTATGAGATGCATATATTACATATATTTTATTCTTTTCCACTAATTTCACTTCTCATTTCGATGTTTTTATTATCTGTTATACTCTAACTGTTAATTACCTATTAGAATACTTAAATTCTCACAGTGCCTCAAGGCATACACCTCGCCTCATGGACAAAAACGCCTCGAGGCTTATTTACGCAATTTTGAACCTTGCTTTCAACAGCCTAAAGCTTAATATTCGAATTCATATAAGAGGCTGGATTCAACAAACCCAAATATGGTCGAATTGCCAGCAGCTCTGTCTACTCAACAAACTATAAGAAAGGCTGTATAAAAGCAACTCTAATTTCCTTCACTCGTCAATAGGGACTGTAAAAGCACAAAAGGCTTATCTGACTCGGCGAATTCAAGTAGCCGTTGTTCACAAAATTATCCTAAGTGACTATAGAGTCAAAGTTTTAGTGGGGAGGATGAATCTTAATCAACATCTGCCAAATGCGCGGCTCTACGATCTTAAACCACGAAGGATGATTTCAAATCCGCAAACTTCAACAAATCTAATTTGGGGAGTGCATTTCTCCACAACCTAAGTCTAAAGCCTGAATGGATGTATAAAGTTGGATTCAACAAGTACAGATGTGGCTGAGTCGCTGGCAGCTCTGTCTATTCAATATGCCATAAGAAAGGCCATAGTAGAGGAACCTCCGTTTCAGCAGTCAGTTGACAAGAATTGTTAAATTCTGATCACCCAATCTGATAAGTTCAAGTAACCTAGATTGAAGTTTTCTCGACCAATTAAGGGTCAAAGTATTACCTATATTTGGTACTATCCATTAAACCCAAAATATGTAAATCCTTCAACAAATCCGTAAAATACGAAGTAAGAACCAAATGTATTTTTCTTTAACAAGTCCGCGAAAGCATAATGCTATGGATTGAAGAAATTATCCCAAAGTTCATGAAAAGCTTAAAGATGAACTAAGATGATTTCATCATCAACAAATTGTTATGTACAAAGCTTTTGATGGATGACTTCTCGCCACCAACCTATTATAAACTTAAATGATTTAGGTCACCGACATCTACTCCTTTTTCAAGCCCTCCAAAATAAGAAGCAAAGGTATGATATACACAAACCTTTTGACAAGTCAATGTCGACAAATCAGGTAAATTTTTACCAATGTCCGCCGCACAAAGCATAAAACAGAAGGAACCAAGTCTCAAAACTCAAACTAAGACTGCATAAAAAGTGCAACTGCTAACTCCGACGAACGTCTAAAGCTGTGGGCACAATAGTCACTGAACTCACAAGAGTAGAAAGAGGAGAGCTCGTCAACAACTATATTTATAAAATTGCTTTATTTTATTGTTTGAAAATTTACATAATGGTTTCCAATTTACATCTTTTACAAGTTTACATCAGCAATAAAAATTACAATATTCTTCACAGAGGACTAAAATTTGACTCTTAAATCTATGTCTGAAGAGGAAGTTGACAACTCCGTTCTGCTTGTTTCAAAGACCGGGCATTCTGCACTTTTGGGACCTGCACAAAGCAAATAATCGTCAGCAGAAAGAAGAAAGATAATCCAAATGTATGCAAAGCTACGGAAAGGTGTACCTGAATCGAGTTCTCTTGTAGTAGCTCATTAACTGATATGCCGATCCTCTTAAGACCTGTGTACGACAACAATAGTATCAGCAAATAGCTAAAGGAAGAAAAGGAACTGCGCAAACTAACAAAAATGTATCTGAGCTGAAACCTCCTGTGGTACTTAAGAGATTGACAAAGAAGTCCATACTGACATGGTCCCCGATGAGCGTGTTTTGGGCATATACGTGACATTTAGAGATGCTGCGAGGGTCAGATAATAAACCCAAGTTCGAGCCCGATCTTCTATGCAGGTAGAGGAGTCGACATGACTCGAATCATCAAACAAATATACGATCGTGATATAGACCATGATATTTGTTTTATACATTCATGTTAGTCCTTCAAGGTCTATTAAAGGAATAATTCACTAACAAAGGCTTTAGGCCTATGTAGACTTGACTCTGTTAGCAAGTGGATAGAGTTGACAAAGTTTAACCTATAAAAGGAAATTCTCTATAAGCACCTCAATGATGTTCGTGTTGAACGTAGATTTTAACCGGAGGGGTTAATTTCAAATATTTAAAAATTCTCCCAAATACCCATAAAAATTCAAAACTAAAAAAATTTCAAAATTTAAAAATTTAAAATTAAAATTCATCCATTAAATACTTAAAGCAAAATCCATCCACACTCTGAACAGTTTGCCGAGGTGGACAAATCTGAAAATTTTTTCAGCTCACAAAAAGCTAATGTTTCGTCGAAAATATTACTAGGATTCATTCTCAAATAATATCTTGTTAACAAGGACGTGACACATGTCCTCTAACCAACTATTTTGCCACTAAATGGCATCGCAGGTAAACGGTTATGACCAGGGCCATCTAAATTAGGTGGTTTGTCGCCAAATGACACCACTAAATTACGGTCATGGCCATAACCCGTATGCTCCCGTATGGAACTAAATCTTTGAGATATGAATCAATATTATATAATCGATTGGGCACAAAGCCCTCTGTTAGCTAAGGTGGATTCAAATTTATCCTCTTAGATAAACAATCACCCCAGGTCTACAAGATACCATTGGACGACACAACCCATGGTTGCTGACAATGATCCTTCTGTCAGGTTGTGTCGACTATCACCTCTGACTAAGTAGATTAGGGACCATGATGGCTCCGGACGACGAAACTATATGTTCTTGATTAGGTCCATCATTCATTCCACCACCATCCACTTTAAGGGCATGGTGCTAAATTTTTAATTTTAAATATCAAATTTTCAATATCTAAACCCATGTTGCTACTTTATGCCAGATAACATGTATTTCTATGCATCTTATTGATGACTTGCCTTAATCGAAAGTTCTCTCTCATTATCGGGAGGGGTAATTAACTATAGGGGCTTGCGCCAATAGGAAAGCAGAACCCAGATCTAAAGTCCTCAGAAGATGCGGGCGAAATCTTTGGGTAGTGTATTATCTACAAACCTAATTTGCCTTCCTAAAATTTACCCTTAACTTAATCCTTTAAAACTCCCCAATAATACTCCTCAATTGTGAAATATGGAATAGTGGGTGGTGTATAGTAGCGGTCAGGGGTAATCTTAATCGGTAAGCCGCATCTCTGATCCTCTCCAATATCTTGTAAGGGTCAAAGTATCTCGGTGCCAGCTTCTCTTTTCTCTTATTAGTGACCGTCCTTTGTCTATAAGAATGAAGCTTCAAATATACCTTATCATCTATCTTAAACTGGATATCCTTCATATGCCCATCTGCCAACTTTTTCATGGTTTGTTAAGCTCTCACAAAGTGCCTTTTTAATTCCTCCAGCATCATATCCCTCTCCTCCAAGTACTGTTCCACTAAAGAAACTAGTGTGCTATTTTGTCCAAAATGCACCAGGTGGGGTGAATCCTTTTCATAGAACATTTTAAAAGGAGTCATCTAAGAAGCTGAATGATGTGAAGTATTGTACCAGTACTCTGCACATGATAGACACTTGGCTCACAATCGAGGTGTCTCTGCTGTCAAGCATCATAGGTAAGTCTCCAAGCTCATGTTAATCATCTTCCTTTGCCTATCTGTCTAAGAGTAATAAGAAGTGTTCCTCTTCAGTATTGTCCTCTATAGCCTGAATAACTCGCTCTAAAAGTGACTAAGATCTTATCTCGGTTGGACACTATAGATTCTGGTATCCCATGCCGTTTGACCACCTTTTTGATAAATGCCGTTGCCACTATCACTGTCATGTAGGGATGTCGTAGGGAGAGTAAAATGAGCTACTTTCTCAACCTGTGAACTATCACCAGAATCACTGTAAATCCCTCCGATCGTGGTAACCCATCTATAAAGTCTATGGTAACCTCCTCTCACACCCTATCTGATAGAGCTAGGGGTTGAAGTAACCCCTTGGAGCCATAGCCATATACTTGTTTCGTTGACATACATTACATCTAGCCACAATCTCTTCCAAATCCTTGTGCATCCCCTTCTAATACAACTTTGTTGCCAATCTCCTGTGTGTCTTCTATACACCAGAATGACCCCCCACAATGCTCTTGTGGAACTCCTGTAGTAAATGTGGAAGATGGACTGAGGTTCGAGGCAACACAAACCTTAACTGGTGTAGCAGTCTCTCCCCCTCTAGGGAATATCCTTGATGGCTATTGTCATGCTTTATTAGATCTACTATGATCCTTCCCAGCTCCTTATCCTGCACACTCCCCTATTTAATAGCCCCCTAGTCCAGCATCACTGGTATTTACATGTTTAACTTCTGGAGCTCTCCCATGCATATGGACAATGCATCAACTGTCTTGTTCTCTAACCTGCTATATCCCCTCACAAATCTCTTGTAGTATCGAGTCAATCCATGGAAATCCCTTAGCTCTCTCAGATTTTTAGGTAGAGACCATTTCAGCATTACTTCAATCTTGGCCTGATTAGCGCCTCCCCTCCCAAACCCGAGATACTACGTGCTCCAAATACTCCACACTGGCCCTGTGCAAAATAGCGCTTCTTTAGGTTGGCCCTCAGTTGGTACTCCTCTAACACTTCTAAGACCACCCACAAGTGTTCCAAATTCTCCTTGTCTGATCTGCTGTACATGAGGATGTCATCAAAGAAATTCAATACAAACCCTCTGAGGTATGGTCTGAACATCTTGTTCATGAGAAAATGGAATGTAGCAAGAGCATTGGTGAGGCCAAAAGGCATTATCAGGAACTTGTAATGTCCCTCATGAATCCTGAATACAGTCTTCAAAACATCCTCTCAACCTGATCTAATGGTACTCAGACTTCAGGTCTATCTTTGTGAACATCATGGCTCCACATAGCTCATCTATCACCGGAATGAGAAATTTGTCTGGCATTGTCTTATAATTCAAGGTCCTCTGGTCAACACATAATCTTTAACTCCCATCATTCTTTTTGATTGATAAAAGTGGGCTAGAAAAAGGACACACTCGGCCTGATGATCCCTACCTCCAACATCTCTCTGATCAGCTTTTCACTCATTCTTCTGAATTTGAGTGTAGCAGTATGGCCTGATACTAATCGGTGATACCCCCTCCCTCAAGGTGATGGCATGCTCTGCTCCCTCAGTGGTGGTAATCCTTGGCGTTGAAAAACGTCACTAAACTGCATTATATGTGTTTGTACTTAAGGAGAAATGTCTCCCCTCTTTCTCCAATTTGATCCCTTTCTAGGCTTTGCAGTTCCACCAGAAATCCTCCTACCTCCTGTATGGTCTTCACCATGGCTTGAGCGACACCAATTATTTTGGTTAACCCTTCATCACCCTTGATCATCACCCTTCTTTCCTCCACCACCAGCTATATCATCTCTAGCCACTTCATCCCAAGGATGACTTCAATGCTCCCCAACTCCAATGGAGGGAATTCCTCCCTCACATGGACCCCTTGTATGGTTAGGTCCTTTCCCCTACACACCCCCCTCCCCATCTCCACCTTTCCTGTGTCCATCATCACTCCATAACATCCTGTGCCCACCAATTTCACCCTCAGTTGATGTGGGTTCTGAAAATTCGGCCCTGGCCTCCCCACCTCGCATGACTGTTTGTTTTGCTTTTTACTTTGGCGAGGGAGTTTTAACGAAACAAGTTCCGGGGTAAATTTTGGAAGGCAAATGGGTTTGTAGATAAGACACTACCAGAGATTTCACCCTCATTTTGCGAGGACTTTATGATCCGAGTTCTGGTTTCCTATAGGCACAAGCCCTATAGTTAATTACCCATCCCGATCTCGAGAGAGAACTTTCGATTAAGGTTAGTTGTCAATCAGATACGTAGAAAATACGCGTTATCCGGCATATAGTAGCAGCATAGGTATTGAGATTTGAGGTGTTTAGAGGTTTGGAAATTTGGGAATTTGAATGATTGATATTTGGAAATTTGAAGGTTTTGATATATAAAATAGAAATTTCATCATCTTTCACTTAAAGCGGATGGTGGGGGAAGGGATGATGGATCCGATCAAGATCCCATGGTTCCGTCGTCCCGGGCCATCGTGGACTCTGGTTTACATAGTCAAAGGAGGTAGTCGACCCAACCTGACAGAAGGATCCTTGTCGGCAGCCATGAGTTGCTTCGTCCAAGAGGACCTTGTAGACCTAGGTTGGATATTTGTCTAAGGGGACAAATTTGAATCCATCTTAGCTAACAGAGGGCTTTGTACCCTATCAATCATATCCTTTTGATTAATATGTCAAGGATTTGATACTAATAAGGAACGTATTGGTTCTGGTCATAACCAATATTTCGTGGTGCCATTTGGCAGCAAAACCACTCGGTTCAGAGGGCCCCGGGTCATACCGTTTATCCCGTGGTGCCATTTGACAGCAAAATCGCCGGTTAAAGGACACGTACCACGTCTTTATTGGCAGGAGATTGTTTGAGAATGGATCCTAGTGATATTTTCAACTAGGCATTAATTCTTTGTGAGCTGAAGTTATATTTAAATTTGTCCACCTTGGCAAACTGTTGCAGAGGGTGGATGGATTTTGCTTTAAGCATTTGATGATCAAATTTCAAATTTTAAATATTTTTTGGATTTTTGGGTTTTTGTAATGGACTTTTGGGAGACAATTGAAAATATTTGTGAATCCCTCCGGTTGAGATCTGTATTCAACACGGCGATCGTCGGGGTGTACTTGGGATCATTTCCATTTGATTGAAACTTGTCAACTCAGCCGAGTTATTGACTGAGGATCGGATTTCATAGGCTTTGTGCCATTGTTTGTGAATTTTCTTTGTTAAAGACCTTGAAGGCCTAATATGAATGTACAAAATAAATATTTCGGTCAATTTCGTGATGGTATATTTATTTGATGGCTTGAACCCTGTCCACTCCTATTTACTTGCTTAGGAGGATCGGGCTTCGTAGGCCTTGTGCCTTTGTTAGTGAATTCTCTTGATTATAAGCCTTGACAGCCTAATATGAATGCAATAAAACAAATATACTGGTCGTCGTGACCGTATACTTGTTTGTTGGTTCGAACCTTGTCGACTTCTATTGATCTGTATAGAAGGATCGGGTTCGAATTTACAACATCCCTGGGCGTCACGTGTGTACCCATAGCACACTCGCCAGGGCCCATACGGGTGCTTGAGAATTTCATTGATTGGACGTACTCTTGTATACCTATGTATATACAAACTATAGTGCATGTGCAGGGGTACTTTGAAATATTTTAGTTGTGCGGGTAATCATCATTTGAGTGCTCACAACTTTTCATTTGAGATCTTATATACGCCTTCTGTCCGCTAGTATGAGCGTTACGGATCCGATGGCGGTGCGTTGTACATTGATATAGAATTTTTGGCTTCCCTTGAGTCTACTAGCTCAATCTAATTGAGCTAGAATTTTAGCTCATTTATGAGCTAGACTTTAGTTCATTTATTGAACTAGAGGTTAGCTCATTATTAGCTAGGAATTTTAGCTCATAGTTATCTTTATAATTAATGTAATTTTATGCTTTTTATGTTTGCTTTTATGTTTGTCTCTTGGAATTCCAAACCGGCCTTTGGAATTCCAAGATTTCTTTTTCCTTGGTGGCTCCTTGAATTCCGCCATGGCTTTTTGTTTTTTCGTGTTTGCCCCTTAGGATCTCACGGCTGGCTCCTTGTTCCCTGTCCGCCCTTCGGTTCCCGTGGCTGTGGCTCTCGGTCCGTGCGGTTTCCTTCGTCTTTCGTGGCCGTCTCCTTGGTTCCTGGTTTGGGTGTAAACCGAGAGCTAGGGGGGAAGTTTTCTATGTGTTTTAAATGCTTTAAATTAAGCATTTGTGTCCTTTTGTATTCCCCTTTCATACCTATAAATATGGGGGGTTATGTAATGTTTTGTATAGTTGAATGAAATTTGATTTTTGGAAAATCTGTTAACCTGCGGGTTGCTCGGAAATCCTGCGGGCTCTTTCCAACCTTCTTTTCTCATCCCCTCCGGAAATCCTTCGGGCTCTTTCCACCCTTTCTTCTCGGGCTTCTAATCTCTTTCGTCTCTCCGCAAGTGTCGCTCCACCTGTATCCTTCTTCTTAAAGTGCAGCAACTTTAGGGTGTCTGTCGTGTTGTTTGCAAGTCGTCGTCTTAGTTTTTTTTTTATTTGGTTTTTAAATTGAAATGTAAGAGTTTGTTCTTCCCTATTTTGTTCGTCTCTCTTTTCTCGTCTCTTTCTTCATTTTCGTCGTTAGAAGTCCGTCGCGTCTTTTGTGGGCGAAGGGTATAGGCTCCCTGTATCTTTTGCCCGCATCAATTGGTATCAGAGCAAGTTAGGAAATCCTAGGTTGGTTTGTCGAGTTTTGTTTTCAAATCAGTGTTTGTCAAAGTTGTGTCGAGTCAAGTCATAGTTTGTGAGTTTAGTCAAGTCGTTAGTCTTGTCTTAAGTTTTTAGGTTGAGTCTTTTGAGTCTTTCTTTGAGTCCTTTTCTTTGTTGAGTCTGTCAAAAAAATAAAAAAAGACAGAAGAAAACAAACCTGAAGAAATTGAAGATTCTATGGATAGGTGGATTCCATCAAAGTCAACACATCCTCTGGAATATGAACTGTACAAGATTCAATCGTGGATGCACATTCGGACAGAAAGGTACTTCAAGAAAAAGCAGCGCTTACAAGATAAATTCTTAAGAGAGCGAGACAAGATCATGCAGAAATATGAAGATCTGATCAGTGAAATGGAAGCGCCGTCTTCACCTCCTCGATACAAATCTAAAGCGAACTCATCAGGAGATGAGTTTCACAAGAAGGGGAGTCTGATGTAGACAAAGGGGGGGTCAACACAAGTCCAAAATAATTCAGATTTTGGCTTCCCTTAAGTCTACTAGCTCAATCTAATTGAGCTAGAATTTTAGCTCATTTATGAGCTAGACTTTAGTTCATTTATTGAACTAGAGGTTAGCTCATTATTAGCTAGGAATTTTAGCTCATAGTTATCTTTATAATTAATGTAATTTTATGCTTTTTATGTTTGCTTTTATGTTTGTCTCTTGGAATTCCAAACCGGCCTTTGGAATTCCAAGATTTCTTTTTCCTTGGTGGCTCCTTGAATTCCACCATGGCTTTTTGTTTTTTCGTGTTTGCCCCTTGGGATCTCACGGCTGGTTCCTTGTTCCGTGTCCGCCCTTCGGTTCCCGTGGCTGTGGCTCTCGGTCCGTGCGGTTTCCTTCGTCTTCCATGGCCGTCTCCTTGGTTCCTAGTTTGGGTGTAAACCGAGAGCTATTTTGTTTTAATTAACAGAGGTCAACAATTGGTCTACGATTTGGGTGGAGGTGAAATTGTGGGTGACCCCACTATCTATCAACACCACTACCTTCATGTCTACTATTTCTTCCTTCACTTTCACGGTGTGATTTGGAGTGAATCCCTTCGCTGAACTCAAGGAGACCTCCTTCATGTCCAGATATAGCTCTTCCTCCTTATCAATGCCTTACTCCCACCTTCCTCCTCAGCTTCTTCGTCATTAAATACAGTGAGAAACGGAAGAGTTCGGTCTTTATACCTATGCCTCGGTATATACTTCTCATCATATTTGAAGCACAATCCTTTATCCCTAGTCTCCTGTAACTTCTTCTCAGTGAGGTTCTTGAAATTTCCCCCGATTCCCTCTCCTACATGCTTCTTCCTTGAGGTCTCTCAAAGGCTACCTAGTGTCAGCCCCTTTGGTGCTAAAATGGTGGTGATTATTCTGTAAGAACCTCTTGAGCTACTTCTTTGGTCCTCCACTAACTTTGCTAGCTCCGTAGCCTCTCCAAAGTCACGAGGCCTCATCACTCTAACCACTGCCCAGATCTTTGGTTTCAACCCTTTCATGAAGTTTCTCTCTAGCACAATCTCAGAAAGCCAATCTAGTCGGCTAGCAAGGTACTCAAACCTCTCACGACTCTACAACTGAGCCTTCTTGCATCAGGGCAAAAAACTCCTCATAGAAACCCCTCCTCTACTAATTCAGAAACATTCCAACAAGTAGTCCTTGAACTCTCTCCAGCTTTGTATGGGTTGTCTCATGTCTCTCCACTGATACCATGCCAATGCCTTCCCCTCCAAACACAGGTCGACTGCTGTCAATCTCTCCTCCTCCGTTAACCCATTGACGGCGAAATATCTATTCACATTGTAGATCCACCCATGTGCATTTTTTTTCCTAAAAAACGAGTATCTTCAATTTCCTTACCCTCAGATCCCCTATGTTCCCCTTGATTCCTCAATAATTTCTCCTTCTCCAAGTGGGTGGTCTCCCCAAATATCCCGATCCTCCCTTCCATGCTCATACCCAAACCCTTCTTCAAGCTCTTCCCTCCCTCATTCAAAATCAGCACCTCTTCGATCATACTCAGCCTCTCTTCTTTCAAAATCAGCACCTCTTCGCTCGTTCTTGACATATTCACGCTTCTCCCTATACCTTTTATCTATTTTCTCCCTATGAATAGGCTCTAGAGGAGGCCTTCTTTCTTCTCCCTCAAAGATCTCCACATCATGATCATCCTTACGACTGCTGGAATGTGTATTTCATCCTATCGACATTTTTGCCTCTAATGCCTCCATTTGGTTATGAAGATCCAACACCTTTTTCACCATCTCTTCTAGGTTAGAGAACTTATCTTCCATTGAGGAATTCCTGTCCTCCACCGTTGCTTTAATTTGACTCATCTCTTCTTCAAGATGTTGTTCCAAAGCATTTACCTTTTTGGCCGTCATTGATACTCGGATCATGGACAACAATAAAAATCAGGAAATCTGCCCTTCAATTGACAGAAATCAGCAGTTTGGATTTCCTTCCTATGCCCATCTAACATTCTTCTCATTTCTACTTCCAGTCCCTGCTATCTACTTCCCGATTTTATTGTTTTTGTCATAAGTTTACTTTCCTGCTAGTTTGCCATCTCCCGCCATCCTACTGTTGTTGCCACCTCAGTTGCTTTCCACTATGTATTGTAGTTTGCCTTCCCTGTTCGGTGTTGTTTTTGTCTTATGCTTCTTATCCCAACTACATTCTTGCCCTTATGTGTGTCACCCTCTGTCCTTACTTATTTGGAATTTGTAAGAATAGGACCTTAGGCTACTTAAAATTGAACATCAAAGAAAAATAAAATTTATAGGTTTTCTCTTTTTTTTGGTGCCTAGCTATTGGTTTGTGTTTGATTGATATCTTGTCTTGGAAAATACATTTGTTGGTGAAATTTGATGTTGGTCCATATTTTCTTGTTAAAATTTTAGATTTTGGATCATCATTAAATCATTCTTAGAATGAAAAAATTGTGTTTGTTGTCCTTACATTAAAGTGATATGTTTTTGTTAAAATTATGAATTAGTACTTATGGTTGTTTTTTTTTTTTTTTGGGTTTTCATTTTACATATCATCCATTGTTGCATTAGAAATACTAGATATTTAATCACCCTAGATCAAAAGTTTTTTTATAGGAGAAATTAATAAGCGTTGGCATGCTTCCAAGATTTCATCCCCATTTTTTGTACCCAACTTGTAGTTTTGTTTCCGTACCTGCATATTTTGTAGTTTTGGATTACTGTTGCTAGAGGATTTTCATGGGATCTACTTATTACTAACTTGTTGTTACTGGTGACTTTAGATGATATATTCTTGTGGATTTTCTGCATCCTCTGACTTAATATTTCAGATGGAGTCAAGGTTTTTATTTTGACATGATGTGGAGCTGAATTGCTCTGTCATTGTGCCAACCATATCTACTAGTGTAGGATGAGAAATCTATGAATAGACTTATGAAGCATGTAATTTTTTTATTCTAGCTTCTATCTCATGTGCATATACGTGAAAAGGTTGGAGTAGCTCCAGTAGAAGATAAGATTAGAGAGAGTCGCCTTAGATGGTTTGGTCACATAAAACGGCGGCCTTCCAATGACCCGGTTAGGAGAGTAGAGGTATTAGATTTGACTTATGTTAAGAAAGGTAGAGGCAGACCTAAAAAGACTTGGTTAGAAAATATTAGGAATGACCTTTCTTTATTAGATTACGAGAATTTGACCTTTAATAGGATGCAATGGAGAAAAATGATTCATGTAGCCGACCCCACGTAGTGGGATAAATGCTTGATGTTGTTGTTGTTGTTCTATCTCATGTGCACATTAGATTTGTGATTCTTTGAGCAAGATATAAGTGATCTTCTTTATAAGCATGAGCCACTGATTCTCCACTTTTATGAACTCTTTCTTGTATCATTTTGTTCTAAATATTTTGTTACTGACCTACTAGGATTCTTGAATTTATTCAAAATTCATACTCAGACATTACTTGGGATTTTAAAATTCAAATGCTCATTAATTTCACTTGGTTTAAATTTCTCTTTAATTTTCTTCAAATTTATTCAATTTTTATATCATCGCTGATTTGTAACTCTCATATTTTTTGATTTGCAACTAAAGAAGGTGAGTTATTGTCTATTTAGTGGCCTGGAATTTCGGAAACCTAATTTCTTTTGTGAGCTATTTTCATTCATGTCATCTTAGTTGTATTAAGAGCCCTAAATTCTAAACTGTTTTGCAGCACATAAATAAATGACATGCTCTGTAAGTTTCAAATCCTATATTGGAGATGGAACATAATTTTCTATTATTATTTTATCAATTATGTCATATCGTAAATTAGTGGCATATATATGTTCTGCTTGCATGTTTATATTCCCTTTTTTCTCCAAACTCTAGGTGAGAGTTTGTATGGTTGGATTTCACAGGGAGATTGAGGAGTCGGATATTAAAGCTTTGGAAAGGCAATTGATGCAATCAATAGAGACATGCATCATGAAGAAGAAAAAGATTGTTTTATCCCAAATGGAGATGGAGAGAATACAGGGATCAGAGGAGGTACCTGCCACCATTGATGATTTCAATCATGTTACTTCACCTTGAGTACAAATTGCATATATTCACATCTGTTGGGGTCACCCTTCGATAGCATATTTCTCAAAACCTTAGTATTAGTAATTCAAATAATGATTTGTAATCAATAGCCTTTTGCCATGCCTGTTATCTTAAAAATTGAATCCAGAAAGATGCTTCTAGGAAAGAAAGAACCTGGCCTTAATTTATGAAGAATAAATTTGTTATAGGGTTTTTCATTCTCTACACAGATTCTGGGATTGCTTGCACCATCTGAAATTTTCAGGTTAAGCATTACGAAAAGTTTCAGGAATGTTCTAGATTATCTTTTGCTTTTTCCATTCCTGCAAAAGGAATATTTTCTCCTTCTCTTTCCTCTGCGTAGAAGAATTTTCTGTGCAAACTTGTTTCTAATAAGATAATTACTCTGTTTTGGTTGTTAAAGTTGAAATTGCCTCCATCAGTCATTTAGGTATCGCCACTTAACATCAAATTTGGTGACATGTGTGCAGACTTTTTCCTTAAGATGATAATGATTCTGTGTTGGTTATTAAACTTGAATTTGCCTCCTACATTTCGTAATTCTGAGTATCAACATTTAACATCAAATTTGGTAACATGTGCTTTTCCATTATTCTGCTGGTGAAAGGATTAATTAACCATGAAGAATAAACCAATAAATCTTTCACTTTTAATCAGCTAACCAAGCATAACAAATCACTGCTTGAAATGCTTGACCCACTTAAGTTTCTTTACGGTGGATGATTCTTCTGGAGCTTTTTCATTTTTGCAAGTGGCCATGGTGGTTTCATGTGCTTATATTGAGATATTCTTGATATCAACGATTGTATAAGCTCCTCTAACTAAGGTGAAACCATATTGGCTAGAATATTGTCTTTCAGTGTAGTGATATCCAGATAAATTCGACTAAAAAGAATAATAAAAATATTGTTCACGCACATGCTGTTGTATCTTCTATTAAAAATCATATTCCAAGCATGAAAAGATACGCTTGTCATTTTAGTTTTATGTTTCCTTTCATCTGGGGGATATATAAGAAGATATTGCATCATACTGCATGAAGTTCAGGTATATTACTTGGAATTACTTTGCTGCAGAAACTCAAAGCCAGATCCTTTATCAGACGTCTCGTTGGAACAGTTGTTAGATCAGTGCATGAAGATCAGAGGGAGCAAGGTAATGCTTGTCTTGGACTTGATTCTTCCCACCTTTGATTTTATTTCGTTCTGCTGTAAAGTACTTATTTATTTGAACAATTGTTACAAGTGGATGATGCATTTACTAAGAATTTAAATAGTACTTATTATTCATATTCTTCTATAATTCATTTTTATTCTGTTGTTTTGCTTATTACTTAAGAAAATTTCTTGTTCTTCTTGGTGTTTTGTAGATATTAAAAGCATGGAAGCTGAGGTACAAGCACTGGAAGAGCTTTCCAAGCAGCTATTCCTTGAAATATTCGAGCTTCATCAAGCAAAGGTACTTAAGAACACAATTATTCATTGCAAACGTAATTGGTTTTCCCAGCAATTCGTTTTGGTAGCTTTTTGTTCTTTGCTTTATTTTGCTCGAGAATGCTGTATTGCTGCATCCTATACATTGTTTCATTCTTATAGCAGTGCTTGTTTTGTTGGGCTCAATTGATTGGTGAAACAGAACCAAACTTTGAGATTTCTAAATGATGTTAAACTTGGAAATTTCAACTAGTGATTGTGAGGTCTCCCACTTGCAACATCACCGCATAACTGATATTACCTGCATCAATGCTAAATTTTACCAACAGAATTTTTTAGTTTGCCTAGTATTTAAATAAACTTTTTAATTTTTTTTCATGTGTTAGCGATCATGATGTTTAGTATTCTAATTTTATTTCTCTAGAGCTTCATTACCTTTTTTTTTTTCTTTCTTGTCTTGCACCGTAGAAAGTGGGTTTTGTTAAGTTGCTTTCATCTCTCACTTGAAACATTGCTTTGAATAATTTCAGGAAGCTGCTGCTTTTTCTCGAACCTGGAGAGGACACCTGCAGAATTTATTAGGCTATGTCTTATCCATTTATTGTGTGTACAAAATGATAAAGGTAACAGATCTGCTAGTTTTTATATGGCCATGTTCAGAACTGAGTTTTTACTGAATACAATCAACCCTTCCACCCATTTCCCCTTCTTTGCTACTAATTATTAAAAGTGAGAAGACATGTTTTATCTTAGTTAAATATGCAAGAACTCCGTCCACCAATCTAATTAGGCTTTATAAACCCTTTTAGCTTCGATTACTGTAGGCTGGATCTGCAGACTTTCTGTTTACAATTTTGAAGTTTTAAGCTCTGATACCTCAATAAGTTTAACATCATGATCTTTATTTTATTTAAAAAAACATCAAATATTTTAGTAGGTAGGAATATTCTTAGCAGCAGCAGCACCACACCCTGTCCCTAGTTTCTAGTGTCTTCATGAATTCTTTTTTCTCTATCCATTACAAAGATCTGAATAAAGTGTTAACTTCTAATGTTAGCTGGATCCTTTAGGATACTACCATCTTGTTAGCTTTGTACTTTCTCTTTTGCAGTCTTAATTGTTTAGCATTAATGCAAGTGTCCTGACAGAAGGTGCTACTGTCCAGCCTAAAAGGTGCTTCTTCTACTCTTTATTGCATGTGCCTAGCCATAATTCTATTTTTTTCGCCATATCCTTTAGTTTATATTATTTCCCGAATTTCCTTACCATTATCAGGTTGCACTTTATCTTCATTTAGTTTTACCTAATATCCATACCAACACTCTCATTTCTCTATGATCAGATCGTAGTTTGAACTACATATGTGTGTCGAGCAAGATGATAAAAGTTTGTATTTTGACTCAGCGTCTTACAACCTTTTAGAAATTTTAATAGGCTTATTTGCTTTTGTGACATCTATGGCGAATGCCGTGTATCATGAATGAAAACTAATCCATGAAGTTAGTTATAGGTTAACTGGCCATCTTGTTTATATTATGTTTTTTTTTTCACGACTAGAAATTGTCTTTGGCCAACATGTCCATTAGGGATGATTGCGAAAACTATGGTCTCCTTTAAAACTAATATCCTAGTTGGGTTAATTGTGAGTAAATTATGACACTGGATGATCTATAATCATGGACATAATTGAATTGAGTATCTCATGGTATAATGTACAATATTGATCCATCTCTTTTTTGGAAGGCATGTATATGGAAAATTTTGCACATGCATGATTTACTGTCTGATAACACTATCTGAATTGGTGATTTTATATGTTTTTTATGTATGAACACTTTCTCAGGTATAACCGATTTCATTTCTTTGATAAAGTTGATGGGGATTAAATTTGATGATTTATATTGTTGGACCATTTAACACAAAATGACCAAAATAATTTGTTTCCTATATTGCTTATCTTTATTGTGTTTTGGAAAATTTGTGATAATAGTTGATGGGCGTATGTTGACAACAACATCAGATGTTAGGCAACCGTGGACGCGACGTTGGAGGATGATGTGTGTTTGTCGACAATTGACATCAGACTTTGGTTTATGGGTATCATACAATGGATTGATGATAGGCATTAGGTGTTTGACATCGATGTTGTTTGATGACTGCATCGAAAGTCAGTTGTCAAAGGATGATAGATGGTTAGTGTCAAGAGGTGATGAGGAGCTAATGTTAGTTGATTGCGGACATTAAATAAAGGGCAATAATAGTTGTTGGGCATCAATATCATTTGGTGGTTGACATCAAAGAATTAATGATGTTGAGTTCTGAAAGTTAGGCACTCCAGGTGATTGGCATCGGTCAGTGGCATGTGACAGACATCAAATGCTAAAGTTAGGTTTGGAAAGGTAGTTAGTGTTGTCGTTCATTAGATGAACAATGAGGCAGTGGATAGGCATACCACTAGAGATGAAGAATTGGAGGTTCCAAAGGGGGTTCAGATCTTTGAAAATTCTCCCTGTATTTGGGATTTCTCACCTAAATTTGTCGAAAAAGTATAGAAATTTTGGAAGGGCTTTCATGCCCTTTGTATTAGAATCTATCAAATTGCCTCCATAAATATGATGACCATCTCTCCCACATTTTAGAATGTGATCAGATGATTTAACCCTTGGGTCAGCTTAGGTGGTCAACATTGGCTTAGTGTTCATTGCCCACAATGTTTTCAATTGGAAAATAACGGATACTTTTTTTAAACTCGCAATACCATGAGTCAAATAGAGTTGATGAATAAAAAAATCGACAAGCAGATTGTCTTGAATAATTCTGAGAAGCCTTAGCATCTAATTTTATCATTCTCGAAAAATATTAGTTTGTAATTGTTTGTTTTGAGAAGAGAAAACTAATGTTTTAAATGGTTCATAAATCGAAGGCCTATAAAAATTATGATAATCATGGGGAGATTCTATCCCAAGTTTTGGGCTGACAAAAATATTGACAACTCCATCTTGAGAGAACATCTATCATAAATGGCTTGTAATTACATTGTTTGTGGTGGATGATGTAATTACATCCATCTTCACGAAGTTTATATTTCTATATTTTCTTAGATGAATTGCACGTGATCATTGCTAATTTCATTATAATCTGTCAACTTGACATGCCTGTTTTTGGCGAGATCTTTTTGAAGATGGTTTTGCCCGGTCGGACATGACCAGTTTTGGTGACATATAAGTCACTTTAAGTGCTTGTCACAGAAGAGGAATAGTTAGTTGTGCTTGATTTTATAATTTTTTTTTTCATTTCTAGGCCATTTTGGTGCACAAGAAAATTCAAATTCGTGCAATTTTGGACTCATTGAAGTCATCAAGATGCTCATTTCTACTATAGGTTGAAATCGTCAAAACTCATTGAAATCGAAGTTCATTTGATGTTTGGTATAATTTTTTGAAAATTTTTAATTATAATTTTGAGTATGCTTTTCTAGGACATTTGGTCTTGAATTTGGATGAATTTTGTCATACCCCACTCCAACCAGGATAAGGCTTATTGTGTTGAGCTGGGACAGATAAATCACAAGATCTAGTTTTAAAATTATTTCAAATTTTTTTGATAATATTCGTTAAAATAACTATAGACTACAAAGCTATTAAAATATTCAAATACTAAAAATAAATTCATCTACAAAGTTTCTTCATTTCATCAAAATAATTATCTACACTACAGTATATGAATACAGATAAAAGCTACAAAACTAAAAATTTAACTAGCTATGACTGTATAACAATCAAACTAACAAAATAATTATAACCTCAGATCTGATCCTGAAATGCTAGTCTACAATCTTCTTTCTCTTCCCAGATCCTGAAAACTAAAAGCAAAACTACAGTGAGCTAAAACAGTTTATCAGGTCACACAATCCGATCTAAATTTTCAATTCTTTTATTGAAATTTTTTTTGAATATTTAAAAGTAATTAAATGCAGTCTAATAAATCACTGTACTGAAAAATATAATAATAGTATAACATTTATCCAATTGTTTAAATAATAATACTGAACAGATAAACAAATTGCAATGCATATCATATAGCAGTTCATGTCATATTTTTCAGACCCGGACAAAATCTCAAAGGATTCTGGTCCCTTATGACTCCCTTTTGTGCTTATAGTATCAGAACATGATCGTAGGCGCTAAGGGTGTCAATATTTGACAAGACATGAAAATTCGACTCGAACCTGACCTAGAAATTCCGGGTTAGACCCGACCCAATTTCAAAATGGGTCAGGTTCGGGTTCTCGGATTCGACCTGTTTGAAAAACGGGTCGGGTTTGGGTTGACCTGACGGTTGTCGGGTCAATCCGAAAAACCCATTTAAAATGAGCTGACCGTGCTGCATAAGCATGCCAGCACCTGCCAGCAGCTGCCCGCGCCCTGCCTGCTGCTGCCCTTGTACCTGCTCACGCGCCCCCGAAGCTGCCCGCGCCTGCCTGCGTGCATTTGCGGCTTCCCGCGTCTGACCGCTTGCGTTCGTGCTAGCTCCCTCCAGTCCGCATTCTCTCGCACTCCGCCTGTAGCCTACTATTTCGCCGTTGCCAGAACCTCAACTATGTCAGGTCGGGTCAACCCGGCAACCCGACGGGGCGGGTCTGGGTCCAAATTTTTGACCCGTTTACATACCCGGGTCAGGTTAGGGTTAGTTCTGGGTTCGACCCGAAACCTAATTTTGCACCCCTATTAGGCGCTAAAATATGGCTTATATCCACCAGAATATGACTTATAGCCATCATAACATACCTTATAATCACTACAATGTTCCCTGACATAGACAAAATCTTACAATATTGTGCCCTTTATTGCTCCCAACATATATAATTTAATCACATATGAATATATATCATCACATTATAGCAATTAAAGAGTATTTGAGCATGTATCAAAATTACAGTTTTCTATAATGGTAGACAACATAAAATCCTATTAGGAAAAAATGCACATTTTTATAAAATTACCAAATTATAAGGGATCGTGTAAAATAATATTTTAAGGCTTTTATTGTACTACACTATTTTTTAACATACAGATAATTTTTTATTCAATAAAAACCTCATAAGTTTTAAAACTCTCGTTATAAAATTTTTCAGAAAATATTCAAAATGTGCATAATCGTAATTTCTATAATATATAAAAAGTTATATTATAAAAATTTTACCAGTGCAAAGTTATCCGCATTTTTCGTTAACGAAAATAAAATTTTAATTAGAAAATTCGCTAAATATTGTGTATTTTTAAAAATGGAGATAAGCATAATGTGGCTTACCTCGAGATGAGCAAGTTTCCCAACTGCACTGATGAACGAAAACTGCTTGAAGTCGCCCAAATTTGAACTTTCCCCCTTCTCTCTCCTTTCTTTTTCCTTATTTCCTTTTTCCACTTCTCTGTTAGCCGAATTTGTCTATTGAAAAATGATAATAACATTTAAAAAAATCCACTATGGTTTTAGATATTTATTTTTATAATAAAGTATTATTATTCTAATTATTTAATATTAATATTAATATAAAATTTATCTAAATTCTTATACCTTCAAATTTGAAAATTTAAAAATTAAAAAAAAATATACATAAATTACTAACCATTTCTTGAATATTTTGGTGAAATAGGTTTGCAAAATGGCTATGTAACGGCCCCAAAAATCACACTTGTACCGATAGGTGTTAATTTCTAAAAAAATTTCATCGGTGCCCGAAAATTTTTACAAAATTTGGTATGCTAAAACACAATAATATCTATGCTACGACGAATACAAATTGCGATTTGAATTTATAATAACTCCTGAAATAATTTTTGAATGTTTTGGGTAAAAAAAAATCTTAAAATTTTACAAGTTTTCACAATCTACCCTCCTAAAAAAGATGTCGTCCTTAATATTTTCAAAACAGAGTGAGTTAGAATAACCCAGGATATAACTGCCTCATATCTGATTCCTTCTCCCAAATAGCCTATCTAGCAGTCCTGTTCTTCTGCTGCACCTTGGCCATATGGATTTATTTTCTTCTCAATTTTCTCATATCATGTACCAAAATTCTTTCGGGTTTTTCACTATACTGTAGATTCGGACGAACCTCAACATCATCAACAGATAATCTCTTCTTAAAATCAAATACCCACTTTCAATAAAGATATATGAAACACACTATGTATATCGGACATATGATCAGGTAATAATAACCTGTAAGCAAAACCACCAATCCGCTCAATGATCTCAAAAGGTTCAATGTACCTTAGATTGAGCTTGTTGATTCTCCCAATCTACTAACACCTTTCATAGGGTTGACTGTAACATAAACCAGGTCGCCAATCTAAAACTCCTCCAACCTGTGTTCAGATTGTAGTACTTCTACCTATCTTGTGCTGATTTCAACCTTTCTCTGATCAAAAGGATCTTTGTTGTAGTATCCGATGTTTAAAATTGCGTATTCGGGTATTGAGGCATTTTTCATTCATTAGGCGAGGCGTAAGCCTCAAAGCGTTTTGAGGCGTAAGCCTCAAAATCAAAAGATTGCGTAAACGTAAAATGATAAATTTTTTATATGCTAATGAGTGAATAATATAAAACATAAAAAAGCATAAGATATAAAGTGAAATCAAAATCCCAATAATAAGACAACATGAAATATAGTTCAACTCAAAATTCTATCTTTCCCAAATCCCAGTATTCTTTTCATTAGCATATAATTCAAATTTCCAAAACTAAATAGCAATGACATATCACATAAGAACTCATAAGTCATCAGCACTGTCATTACTAAGGGGTTCTTTATTTGAATCATCATTATGATGAACTGCTCTCTCCCCTTCCTCCTCTCCTATAGTGTGAGTCCAATGTCAGGCATTTACCTCAAGATATATGTAAGTTTTAATATATATAGCGTGAGGCGTAAGCCTCATGCCAGTGAGGCGAGGCGGGCGTCAAGGCGGGCCTCAACCATGTTGAGGCATAAGCCTCATAAAAAAACTCGAGGCGTAAGCATCGAGGCGTTTTTTATTGGAATTGAGCAAAGGCGGGCCTCACATTGCGCAATTTTAAACCATCCATAAAGGCTGAATTTATCACTTGTCTATCTCTCACCGTTGTTAAAGTCAAAGGAGACCTACATTTTCTACCATACAAATCTTCGTAAGGAGTCATACTTATGCTGGACTAGTAACTATTGTTATATGCAAACTCTTTCAACGGGATATGATCCTCCTAACTACCCTTAAAATCTAAAACACAATCTCAAAAGATCCTCAAGTACCTGAATAGTTCTTTTAGACTGTTTGTCTGTCTGCGAATGAAAAGTCGTATTGATGTGTAACTTCGTATCCAGTCTCTGTTGAATACCTCTCCATAATTTGGGGGTAAACCTGCCATCCCGATCAGATACAATCACCTTCAACATACTGTACAATCTGATAATATCTTTGACATATATCTGTGCTTACCTGTCCACCAGATATGTCTGTCGAATCTGAATGAAATGGGCATAATTTGTCAGCCGATCGACAACAACCCAAATAGTATCATGCCCCTGCCTCGATCTGGAAAATCCATAGCAAAATCCAATTGTTACCTCTTCCCATTTCCACTCTAAAATAGGTAACGACTATAGAAGACCTCGCGATTGCTGATGCTCTGCCTTCACTAGCTGACAGACCACACACTTCGATACAAAATTTGCTATGTCCTTCAATTCAGGCCACTAAAACATACCCTTCAAATTTCCGTACATTTTTTTTTACTTCATGGATGAATAATATAGCTTGTATAATAAGGCTCATGTAGAATCTGTTGCCTTAGATCTCCAAAAATAAGAACTCAAAGTCTATCATTGCAAAAATAACACTAGAATCAGAAACTCGTAGTTCAAATTTTTTACTAGATTTGATCTGATCAATCTTCGGATATTCTGCATCTTGCTTCTAAACTTCTTGAATCTTTTCTTGTAAAGAAGGCTGATTGGTTATCTGAGCCAATATACCAAAATCTTAATAAGGAGAAGAAATTTCTTTCAACCGTAATCTCTCCATATCTCGTCTCAAGTACTCATCGAAAGTAAGCTGAAGAAATGAAACTCTAGAAGATTTCCTGTTCAAAGTGTTTGCTATCACATTAGCCTTATCAAACTAATACTGAATAGTCAGATCATATTCTTTGATCAAGTCAAGCCACCTTTTTTGCCTCTAATTCAAATCCTTCTGAGAGAATATGTATTTCAGACTCTAATTAGTGAAAATCTCACACCTGACATTATACAAATAGTGCTTCCAGAACTTCAAAGCAAAAACTATAATAGCAAGTTCCAGATCATGTGTCAGATAATTCCTCTCATGTGGCTTCTACTAGCTTGAAGTATAAGCTATTACTCGACCATACTGTATCAAAACACATCCCAAACCTCTTAGTGAAGCGTCACTAAATACATGAAATCATTCTGTAGCAGATGGAAGCTCCAAAACTACAGCAGAAGTTAAATAATTCTTCAATATTTGAAAAGTAGCTTCTAACTTCGGTGTCTAGACAGAAGCTACTCATTTTTAAGTCAGTCTCGTCAAAGATGCAGAAATCGAAGAAAACTTCTTCACAAACTTCCTATAATATCCATCCATACCCAAGAAACTTCATATCTTAAACACACTAACAGGTCTCGGCCAATCAATGACTGCTTAAATTTATTAGGGATCAATAGAAATACCATCACTACTCACAACATGCTCCAGAAAAGCTATACTCATCAGCCAGAACTCACATTTGAAAATTTTTGCCAATAGTTGATGCTGCCTTAAAGTTTCCAAAACAATCCTCAAATGTCTGACATGATCTTCCTGAAAAATTGAATATTTCAAAATTTCATCTATGAAAATAATCACAAACTATTCGAGATAATCTCTTAATACTCTGTTCATCAAATCCATAAAGACAACTAGTACATTAGTCACCCCAAATTACATGACAAGAAAATCGTAGTATTTGTATCGAGTACTGAAAGCTGTCTTCATCACAACAGCTTCTCTCACCTTCACTTGATCGTAACCAAATCTCAGATCAATCTTTGAGAATACAGAAGATCTAGCAAGCTGATCAAATAGATCATTTATTTGTGGACATTGATACTTGTTCTTGATAATGTCTTTATTCAATTTCCTGTAGTCAATACACATACTGTTGACCCCTATTTAATACGCAAAACAAAAAAAAGGAGAATTTTTTTCTCTTTTTACCTGCTCTCTGCCGAAACACGTAGCGCGGCGCTCCTCCCATGTCGCTGACACGTCGACGTTGCATCCGCCACGACGTGCTTGCGTCGTTAAATTTTCGAAGGAACGAGGCCTTAGGCCTCTTCCTGGTGCTCGATCGCTCTCCCCTGCTCTTCGATCTCCCTGGCTCCTCTTCTCTGATTTTCCCACAGAACGCCCGAATCCCTTGCAGAACCCCCATCTACGGTAAAGTCCCGACCCTTCTTCCTCCTACAAACGCCGAAAATCACATGAGCAGCCCCCAACCGAGCAAATCTACACGAACCCGAGCCGTTGTCCTCGATCCCTCCTCCGGTTGCTCTACCCGACCAAACCCAGCCAACCGAGAATCCCGTCCCCCTTGGATTCTCCCGAGAGAGAGAGAGAGAGAGAGAGAGAGAGAGAGAGAGAGAGAGAGCTTTGCCTACCTCATCCTCCCGAAGCTGAGCTCCCTCCATCCTCCGATCCCAACCCTCTCTTCCCTATTCCGCGCTTACCTTCTCCTTGCGCCGACGCCCAGCTTCCGATCTCCCCTAGTCCGCAAGCCATCCGCCTCCTGCTCTGCTCGATCCCCTCCACATCTCTTAGTTTAGGTATACTTTTTTTATATATTATTATTATTATTATTAATATTGTTAGTATTAAATATAATAGTAATAATAATATTAATAATAATAATGATTATTATTATTATTATTATTATTATTTCAAAAAATAATAATAATAATAATATTTTGCAAAAATCTCTTTCTCCCTTGCCTTGACTGTTGAATCCTCCTATCCTTGCGGGGCCAATTTCGGGGAAGCCTCTTATACTGTACACGACAGCACTCGAAGAGTCCCTAGGAGCATTATTGGCTCAGCACATTGAAGAAGGCAAAGAAAATGTGCTCTACTACATCAGTCAGAGGTTGATAGGTGCAGAAATTCGCTACTCTCCAATTGAGAAGCATTGCTTGGCTCTAATTTTCGCAGTTCAGAAGCTCAGCCATTATATGATGTATCATAAAATCACATTGATATCAAAGATCGATCCGCTGAAATTCTTGATGATAAGACCAGCGTTGACATGTCGTTTGGCAAGGTGGGCAGTGATACTTCTGCAGTTTGATATTATATATGTCCCACAAAGGCAGTGAAAGGGCAGGCGCTGGCGGAATTTCTCGTTGCACATCCTATCCCTGCGGATTCACCACTCAACGATGATCTACTTGACGAACAGATCATGAATGTTGAAGATGAGGATATGCTACGAGTATGGGAAATGTACTTCGATGGAGCATCGTCAATGAAGCGCGCTTGGCCTCCAAATCTGGAAAATGTGAGTTAATTGAAAAGTAAAAAGAATTCTTTGGCTTTAAAAATTTTATTGAGAGATAGAATACGAATTATTGAAACATCAACAAATTGGTGCTATGAGGATTACTAAGAGTGAATGATTGTTGACCTCTAACCAACCACAACCAAATCGATTTGCAAATTGTTAACCCACGACACCACAATCCCACATCGTTGAGATAACCGCTGCCTCAATTGCGTAAAAGGAAGGAGGAAACAAAAAATTGGACTTACGCCTACGAATAATCAGGGTTATGGTTTCTGGCTCGTTCTCTTGTGATTCTCCAAGCCCGCGAAATCTTTAGGCAAAAATGACCTAACCCTTAATCCCTCATTAACACACCGACAACATTAAATGAAAGCCATAAGCCTGACTTTAGGGGAAATCTTTAGGCAAAAATGACCTAACCCCTAATCCTGATTAACACATCCGACAACTTCTAATAGAAGCCGTAAATTCGACTTTTGAGGAAAATGCTTAGGTAATAAATAACCCTAGATCCCTCACACGATCATCTTGGTCTATAGAGCTAGGTTGTAAGCCTCACCATACATGCCACTTAGTTTACAGGGCTAGGTCGTAAGACATGTTGTTAGGCAACTTCTAAATTCAGAAACCATAAAACCTATCTAAACATCCAAAATCATCAAACATCTTAGTATATAGTGCTAAGTTTTAAGACCCTCTATTTGGGCCACTTCTAATAGAGGCTGTAAGACCTATCATTAAGGCTACTTTCAAATGAAATCCGTAAGCCCCTGCCAAAATCCAATCACACGGGCAACTCTTAAACGATGCCATGAGATCCAATTCAAATTTAAAATTATGGGCAACTTCTAAATGTCGCCAGAAGTCCCTACCCAAATTAAATAACTAATACATATATCCACTTCAGTTTATTCGGGATCCTTGAGAGGAGGCAACATATGGCTGCTAATCAGATTTCCTGGACACTACAATCAATACTTTTTAGTGTTGGTAAACTGAAACCCACGGTATACCCGGGATGATAGAACCATGAGATCTTGATCGGGTGTACCTTCATCCCTCATGACTAAGATTAAAACACTATTGAACATTTTCACAGTCCTTGCATAAATTAAATACATTTCATCCTTAATCGAGACTGCTCTACTAATACGTTAGGAGGGTAATTAACAATGAGGCCTTGCGCTCATGGGAAGTATAATCCAGATTTAAATAAACCCTGATACTACTCTCAGGAGAAATCTGGTTAATTTTAAAATTCAATCTTTCTCAGAGAAAATAAGGACCTTAAGCTTGTGAGAACGAGATTTGTGCCTATTTCTTTTTTTAATGGGCGAACAATGATCAATAGATTTTGGGCATTTTATTGTTGTTTGTAATGATGTTCTCAACAAATTGTAGTCTATTTGAATGAAGTTTTTAGTTTTAATTTTTTTTTGTCCCTTTCCCCCAAATTTTCTTTATGCTAAACTCTACTGATTTGAATTTTGGGAGATCTTTTTAAGATTTCTATTACTTGATTTGTGTCATTTTTGTCTTTTGTGATTATTTTTCTTCATTGTCTACATCCTCTAAATTCCTCAACAACCCCTAAAAAGATGACCTAACTACCCTTTTATATTTAACAATATTTGCTCCAATATTGAATGTTAGGATAAAAAGGTCCCATTTTAAAAAGTTGAGGGACCAAATTGGTCCCTCAAAAGTGTTGGGAATTATTTTGGTCCCTCACAAAGAATTGATGGACCATTTTAGTCATTTTATCCAAAGAATTATTATTTTTTAGTCATTGCTAGGCTTGCCTGTTGAGCTCCATGCAAAGATGCCATGTTTTTTATCCAGAAAGTTCGCATACTGTTGTCTTGCTTCAATGTTCAGTAGCAACCTATCATTCATGGTACATGATAGATGTTTCTCCAAGAGTGGGATAGTGATTGAAGTTTCTATGGGAGAGGCCCTCTATATTGCATCTTTATCCCAAATGACGAAATTGCCCGTGCTAAGTGTTATTGAAGGATGTGGTTGAGCTTATTGCAGGGAGCAAGATTACTCCATTTGCTGGTTTCCCCACATTAACAGGTCATAATAAAGGGTATGGAACTTCATCTTAAGGTGCAAAATAGATGTGATAATGATAAAGATTAGCTAGAGTTGCTCCCAAATATGGTATTGTATGCTTACTCTTATTTGACTATCCTAATTTATTTGTAGTGATTTACATATTATAGGAATTCTCCAAGTATGATGATCAGAATAATGTTCCTTTTTAACTCTTAAAGGAACATTTTTGAACTAGTATAATTGAATAGAATAAACTGAGATTTAGGAAGGTAGAATAGAAATTTATTGATTTAGCTCTTATTGTCAATTGGGATCCTTTTCGCATTGAACTGGGAGTAGCTAATCTTAGTGTTGATGAATGGTGGGCTTTATGAGGTTTCAAAACTCCTAGATTAGACTTGTCAAAAATAATGGATTGATCAGTTCAAGACTTCCTTAACATCAGTTTCTCTGGAGTGGGAATAAGCTCTTGGTTTGATAGCATTGGTGACTCTTGCGATGGTATCGACTTTACACACCGTTTTGCAATTTATGTGCTGCTGCTACACCCCATTTAGGTTATTGCTAGTATGAGCAAGTTGATAACGGTTCATGTGATTGAGATATGCCTTCTAGAGCAACATCTTAATCTCCTCTTTTTAGTTGCTTGCATGCTTTGGTGCTGTGACCACGACTCTGATGAAAGTGATAATACCAATATTTTGAAATAGACTCAAATCGGCCAGTTCATTCTATTGATTATTGAATTAGGAATAGGTTGTTTGGTCGGCACAATTTTATTGAGTTTGTAGAATGCTTATTAACCAGACTAAAATTATTCTGAGCTAGTGATTTGTTGCGGCCTAGTTTTGGTGGTTAAATCGAGTGATCTCTACCGAGACTAGCAAATAATTAGATGAGATAGTGACAAATGGCTGGTTTGTTGAACGTATTTGTTTAACTGGTTGAATCAATCTATTGATGAACCAGTAATCAAACCAATTCAATGATCGACCTGGGTTTCAAAACATTGGCTAGTATTGGTCTTGATTCCCATCGTCCAGCTTTATCATTATTAACCACTGGACATTCCCTTCATCTCGATTGTTTGAAACATTGTTGATGGTTGTTTTCAGTAATGTATATTCCTTTTCTTAGCACTGCTAGTACTGCTATTGCTGTGATTGTTGAAGCGGCCAAGGGGGCAGACCTTTATTTTTAAGCTGTTTTTTATTCCATTCTTGGGAGGTTATGTAGTCCTCTTTAGTGTGCTTTTATACTTTCCCTTAAGTTATATGAATTGCTTTCAGTGAGTATTGATTTCTTAGTCAGGCTTAATTTGGGCCTCAAAATTGATGAGGTCGGCCTAAAAGCATACTGTCTCACATCAATGATGAATATAATGGACCAAGGTAGGACTTTTGAGGAAGTTCCCCTACAATACCTGAAGATTGAATTTGGAATTTGGAAGGCCTCTGCGGAGATTATCTGAAAGTATTCTTTGATGGAGTTCACCTCATTTTGATGAATCATCTATAAGTGGATGGAATAGAGCCTGTCAAGTTCAAGAAAAATGCGGATGGTCTTAAAAGGGACATAATAAAGCTAGGTTTATTTGATGGAATTTTAGGGATTATATCAATGTTTAACCGAAACTTAAATATTATAATTATTTAAACTTTTGTTTATACTTTGATCATTGTCATAGATCTATGTGGGAACTTATGATCTACATGCTTCTTTTCAACAAATTATGATCTACATTATTTTATATTGAAGGAGAACCTTTTGGTTATGGACTACATTTGGCTTCGATTTTTTTGCAATCTGTTTTTTTTTAAAAATAATTTTTCAATATATATGTCCTGCATCCTTGACTTTCTCGTTCACATCTCTTCTTTCTTTTTGCTTACCGTTTTGTGCTCTTGGTTTATCTTGCAGTCTTTACAGAGCGTGGTGTTCAAGGAGGTATGATTTGTTGTATAAGTACTTAGAAATCCACTGATTATTTCATTCCTTTCAGAATTTTTATTCAAGAATTAAAAGTGACTTCATTGAATATTAAGGTGATCTTGTATGTGTCCTCTATGCTAATTTATTTTGTTGTTTTCTTCATCCTAATTTCATTGCTTGACAGGCTGGATCAGTCGATCCAGTGACAATGATAATCAGCATACTCTTGCAACGGTTTGACATAGGCTTCAATGCTGCCCTTCTATCACAAGTAATATTCCTTCGTGCTACAGACTGTTGAATATTTTTATGGCTCTGAGCATAGTCCGTATCATGATTTATTTTCTGTGACTGATAAGGCTGTACAAAATAAGAACCGAAAGTTATAATTGGTCCTTTAATATTGAAACTCTGGTATATTGAAGAATTTAACCATTAATTTCGTGAAGCCTAGTCATCTTGATGTGAGTGCCATATATGATCATGAGTGCTGAGTATCATGATCAATAACATCAGATATGATAACAAATTATCTGATATTTCCTTTTCCTGCTTTATTTTTTTTGAACTCTGCAAAGTTTTTGGAGATAAGCTAACATTGATCCTGTTCTATTTCTGTGCCTCAGTATGTTTCTTTGCTATTCATTGGAATGCTGGTTGTCATGTCAGTTAGAGGCTTTCTATCAAATCTCATGAAGGTAATGGTTTATTCAAGTTCATTCATCTCATAAGCCAAATGCTTGTACGTATATTTTTACATCCCTTCCAAGCTATAAACATGGGCCTCCAACTGCTGGAATAACTTTTTTTTTTTAATTAAAATATTTATGCATGATTAAACTTGATATAACATCGTGAAGTTAGCTTTAAAAAAGATTTGTTAAATGTTCTTAAGTCCCTGCTTTTCTTGTACTCACGCCATGCTGTTATCTGTATGCAGTTCTTCTTTGCTGTTTCTAGAGTTGGCAGTGGGACATCTTCCAATGTTGTTCTTTTCCTTTCTGAGATTATGGGCATGTATTTTGTGTCATCCATCCTCTTGATAAGAAAAAGTCTAGCAAGTGAATACAGGTATGCCCACATTGCTGACAGATCATGTAGAAATAATTGCATGTTTTTTGTTTATTTGTTTATTGTTTTTATGAAATACTTGTTACCTATGTTAATTTATAGAATTGTTCTTCTTCAAGCATCATGAGATGAGAGTGCGAACATGAATACTTGCAATTTTTAATATGGCGGTTGTTCTAGAATTTGATAATATACGTCAATGTTAAGTGAAAATTATAGTTGATGTTGTGCTGGATTGTGTCAAGAAAAAAACAAAAATTTGCAAAGTTAGAACGAGCGCCACAGTGCTCGAACATTAGTGTCGCAGCACCTTCAATGCCTTAGTTGCATCGTGAGAGTCTCGAAAAAATTGCATTTAATCCAGCACCCCTGCAGAACAAATGTCAGTGCTGCATCGCTATGAGTGCCGTAACACTATGAGCGCCTCAACATCACCAGAGGAACACCGCAGCACTTTTTACTCCGTCAAATTGCAAAAATTTAGCGCCGATGCACCATCCTCTAGAGTGTCCCATCACCGGAAGACAAGCTCAAGCACTATAGCGCTCATTCTTTTGCAGCGCTGTGATGTAGCAGCTTTGAAAGGAAGGGTAGCACCAAATTAGCCAAGTGTCATGCCGAGTCAGCCAAGTGTCATGCCGAGTCAGCTCAATGCCATAATAGAGCTAGTTTAGTATCGCCGATGCACTAGTTCATATTTTAACGTCGCGGCGATGCCCAGTCGAGCAGCCACGATGCCCAAGTTAGTTTGTGATAAACCATTCAATTTAAATCAATAGTCAAATTACACTTACACTTGTAGTATATGAGTTCAATTTGAATATTAATAAAGATGATTCTTTAGGATGCTTTGTTCATGATTATTTTAATTAAAATTGTCACACTTTGATCATTTCAATTTACATCTAAATGGTGACGTATTATCTTACATTTTAACTTGCAAATTTTTATTTGGATCAAATGGAGCAAATACTTTACTTGAGGATAAGCAAGAGCTTAAGTCGGGGGAGGGGGGTTGTTAAGTGAAAATTATTCTTAATTTGTTTGTGTTAAATTCAAGTAAAAATATTTGTTTTTGTTGATATTGTGCAGGAATATCTAAAAAAAAAAAAGATAAAAATTTGCAAAATTAGAACGAGTGCCACAACGCCCCAAAAATTAGCACCGCTGTTGGAGAATTTTTGTCATTCTTAACGCATTGTATATTTTGTGATTGAGTATAACATAAGAAAGATGATATATTATCTCAAAGAATAAAAATATTATTTTTTTATGAACTTAATAACAAAATTTATAATAAAGGAGTGAAGTAGGAGTATTTGATTCTGAGGAAAATTCAGGTACTCAAACTATCCTATGTTAAGTTTTACATTCTAGAATTCAATTTTTGTTTAAGTTGATATTTTCATTTAGAATGTTGGAGCTTATATTCTAACAGCTCGAGTTGGAGGAAATGCCTAGAAGGTAAGGGCTTATGAGATGATTGAAATCAACCATTACCTCGGACCGTAAAATCAAAGTGAGGACTACTGAGAGGTAGTGCCTCAAAACTAAGTCTAACGAAGTGCAAGAGACATACAAACTACACATCACATGAGGCATATCTAGCCCGACCTTTGGATTTATTGTCCTACCTGGAAAGGACTATCGACTAACCCACCTAGTCGCTTTTTGTTGACCTCTGAAGCATAGGACAAAAAGAAAAAGAAATTAAAAAGGGGCTCAAATGATTACATACATGCACCATGTTGCGTCCTCCCACCTGACGTAGAGCTACGTCCTCCCACCGCCAAAAAACTTGGTTTTTGCTCGATATTGCTAGGTATTATTTGATAATAACGAGGAATATCAACATGTGAAGACCAATACCGAGTTATACCGACCTATACCGAGCAATACCGAGCAATACAAAAAAATACAGAGTTTTTTCTAGGAAAAACTAGGTATTTTTTTGTATTGCTCGGTATAGCTCGGTATAACTCGGTATTGGTCTTCACATGATGATATTCCTCGTTATTGTTTGGTATTGCTCGGTATTTGCTCGGTATTTCTCATTTTTTAGCGCGATTTTAGCTCTGGGAGGACGTAGCTCTACGTCAGGTGGGAGGACGCAATAATTTTTCCCATTCGACGGCCTATACTCGTATCTCTATCGAAATCTCGTCAGAGTGTGTGATTCGACACTGTTTCATAAGAGGCCATGCTCAAATCTTGCAACCATGCTCTCGCTTGCATCGTTAAAAGGGAATAAAATGAAGACTTTTGGCGCTCCTTTTTCATGCATCTCATACTCCCGCAAGCAGAGCCAAACTTCTCCTTCATCCACGAGACCCTGTCGAACTCACCTGAAGCCATCCGACCTCTCCACTCTATTTCTTCCCCTATGGTGAAGCTCCCAACCATCCATCCTTGTACCGAATCGATCGACCTAGCTGGCGACAATCTCTACCTCAGTCTTGCGATCGACCATTTGTCGTCGCCCCTACTTGTAGAACTAAAGATTCCTCCAAGACGAAGCCTCACGACCAATTGAAGCCCTAGCTCGATCTTCTCTGAAGCTCGAGCCATCCGTTGCCCCTACCTGAAGCCGACGCCCCCCTTCGATCCATCTACTACAACCGCCCCTACATACGGTCCATCCGTTCTCTTCCCTATGCCGAACTCTCCTTCTACCTGATGCAAGCCACAGTTGATCCTCCCTTATTCGTACCTGCCTCGATCCCAAGCAGCCAAACTTCTTTGGCTGAGTAATCCCTACGGTCGCCCTCTTTGCTTAAAGCTGAATACTCTGTTGTAGCCAACCAAGCCGATTTCTCTCTGTTTACCACTATTACAAGTAATTGTTATTATTCTTGTTAATACTATTGAGATTAGTATTATTATTACTTTTTTATTACAGTTTATATATATATATATATATATAAAAGAAGAAGAAAAGAGATATTTTGGATTTTTGTGCACTTCGAATCACCACCGCCTGTCCACTTGCAAATGTATAACCCCTTCGATCCCTAAAACTACGAGAGACCGATTTCGATGACTGCTGCGCGACAAAACGACCACATATATATGCTTTTCTTAGTGTGGTGGGAGGAAGTTTATATCGGTGCTCTCGACGAATCAGGTAATCACCTAAAGCGTTATTTTAGGCATTCACAGAGCTCCGAAAAATCGTCTATACACGCTTTTCTTAGGGTGTTGGGATGGGAATCCAATGCGACGCCTACGGCGAAGTTGGGATACATATAAGTACCCGTATGCTGGGAAAGCCGATTGTATTTTCAAACAGGTGCTGTAAAAGACCTATACACGCTTTTCTTAGCGTGGTGGGGGACGAAGAAAATACAACAACGGTGTTCGAGGACACCTTTCATACACGCTTTTCTTAGCGTGGTGGGAAGGCCCAGTTTCCTATAATTTCTCCTAAACAGGGGAAACGTCAGAAGGCTGCCGAAATTTTCAGTGGACCGAGAGCAAGACTTTGACAAAAAAGCAGGGGACTTGCACGGGCAATAAGGAACAAAATTAAAAAAAAAATGAATAACTAAAATTTGAACCTAAATGAGAACTTAACTTGAGCTCTATTTGAACATTAATTGAACCTGCATACATTAGACTCAAACTTGAATGAACATGAGCTCTAAAGAACTTGAATTGGAATGGAGCATGCAGAACCAAACCTTTGAGGGATGAATGAGCAATCAAGATCTAAGCGAATCCTAATCATTTTAGTGGACATAAATGAGCACAAAGCTTGTGCTGACCAAGGGACTCAAAATGCAACCATACAAGGAAGGGGCGTATGATGAATAAAGCTTTAGCCCATGAAAAATAAAGCCGTGACAATAATTAGAGTCGATGCATAATCTAACTATAAACAAATGAACATATACTGTAAATCATGCAAGGATGATAATGGTTAATTATGACATTTGTACCAATCATCTAAGCAAGTGTGCAAGAACTAGTGGTAGAAGAAGAACTCCACGTACGAATTGTTCATAAGAAATGATGCAAAGCCTTCAAATGAATGTCAATAAATAAAATTATTGTGCAAACCACAAGCTACTCTCAAAAATGATACAAGGCTTGCAATCATCGACAATATTCATCTGCAATCGATAAGATCGAAGAAAATGAATTTCATGTAGGAAAATACAACTCAAAGTGAATGCAAGGACTTGTGATAGAAGGTTTTGTTTGATTAAACAAATTTTTAAAAATGGGTGAGCATGAAGGAATGTGATGGTGTCCTTATCGCCAACAACAATCCAACTCCAAGAAGATACATCAAAGGAAAAATGTCAAATGAAAATGAACATGCAATAATCCCTAGTGGATAAAGAACCACAAGGATAATCCGGTTATAAGTAAAGATCAGAGTGAAAATTGTTATGGCAAGCTCGCAATCAATAGTACACGATCTACAATCATTTGCCCTATACAAACAGTGAGATTTGACATGCAATGAATATGAAGGTTTGATGCATTCAATGAGTTTTATGTGAATGAAATATATATACAATCAGTAGTGTTCAACTCTAAGCAAGCATGTTAGCTTGACTGCAAATAATAATTCTTCATGAGGCAAGCTTACTAGTACATGTGGAAGTCCCTACGATCCATTATAGAAGACTCCTTATTTATACAACAGTCCACTCAAATTAATGAACTGTTCATAAACGATAACAAGAGTCATACAACTAGTGAGGATCCAAAAATCATCATATAGACAATACCTCGTAAGCAGGCAGAAGCAGATGATGTATAGCAAATGCAAGTTCCTACAAGCTGTTATAAGATTGGCAATACATACGATCTCTCTACAAATACAGATGTTTGTACAACATGCCACCTATGGATTGATGTAAAAAGATTTCAGTAAATGCAGTATCCTGTAGTCAATTTAAGTCTGCGAATGAATACATCTACCTGCAACAGTAGATAATGTATTATAATGACCAAAACCTGAGTGAAATGCATAAAGAATGCAACAAATGCAAGCGCTTGTAGGTTATAACAGAAGATTCATTAGTGTACTATGATCCACCTACAGAAAGAAATAAGTAGTGCATGACAGTCTACCTGTATAAAGCAGCGAACAGCTCAATCTACAAGCTGCTACGCTATGACACCGGAGCTGCAACACTCATGCCAGTAAGGACGTGCCATGTGTCCTCTAATCGGTGATTTCACCGTCACATGACACCACACCTATAGTTTTGCCGCCAAGTGGCACCGTAAATAAGCGGTTATGACCGGGACCCTCTGAATTGGGTGGTTGCCGTGAAATGACACCATTAAATTACGGTCATGGTTATCGCCCGTATGCTACCCAATGGCGTCAAATCATTCAGCAATGAATCAATAGGATATAATCGATAAGGTATAAAGCCCTCTATTAGCTAAGGTGGATTCAAATTTGTCCCCTTACACAAACATTCACCTCAGGTCTCTATCATACCCTTGGATGAAGCAACCCAATGGCTGTCGACAGGGATCCTTCTATCAAGTTGGGTCGACTACCTCCTCTAACTAAGTAGTACAGGGATCATGATGGCCTGGGATGATGGAATCATAGGATCTTGATTGGGCTCATCATCATTCCCCCCACCATCTGCTTTAAGTGCAAGATGGTGAAATTTCAAATTTTAAATATCAAATCCTCAAATTCTAAGTCCAAGCTGCTACTATATGCTAGATACTATATATCTCTACGTATTTTATTAACGACTAGCCTTAATCGAAAGTTCTCTCTCGTTATCGGGAGGGGTAATTAACTATGGGGGCTTGCGCCTATAAAAAAATCAGAACTCAGATCATAAAGTCCTCGCAAAATGAGGGTAAAATCTCTGGGTAGTGTCTTATCTACAAACCCATCTGCCTTCCCAAAATTTTTCCTGTAAGTTAATCCGTTAAAACTCCTTCGAAGAAAAACATGGCGGAGAGGCCGGGGCTGAATTTTTGGAGCCTACACTTTTAAAATCATGACATATTGTTTCAATGCATATGAAGAGTAGTGAGACTTTTTATTTCGAAAATATGGCTTACAACTTGACTTTGATGCTAATAGGCCTGACCACGAGTGCTATGTAGAATGCTGACTCACAAATGTAGATTTTTAGTTATCTAATCCTTATGTGAAGGTTGTTCTACATGAGACTCGCTAGATTATGCATGATCATTTTAAGTTTAAAAAAGCCTTTCTCCTTGAGGGGAGTCGTGCAATTTTTCTTTTTTTATTAAAAAAAACATGAAGCCTAATTTGATTTTTAGATTGCTTACATTTTTAACAGTTAGAATTCTTAATTTTGTCTTAAGAGTTTATCATATCAAAAGTCCAGTCTATTCCCAAGCAAAACAAAGAAGAAATATAAGAAAAAACATGCTTATATTTGCTCACCTAGTAAACAGTCAATACATGATTGAATATATAAATCAAACATAAGAAATGAAAATCATAGAGTCCAAGTTATTGCAACCAAATTTGGCAGCTGAGTTGCTTGCCATTATACAACGTAGTCAAATATTTATTATAAACTCTACTTGTGGGTGTCTTCAAGCTTCAGCTTTCAGATAGATCATAGGCTTTACCTTCAATTGGTATATCCTTCTTGATCCACCTCTCTTTTGACCCCCATAAATTTGACATACAGCTTAAATCTAAACAAATACATTAACAAAATGAAAAGACTCAAAGCTACAAAATAGAGGGTCAAAAAATAGTTTATATAATAAACATGTCACATCCAGAATTTGTTAGGCATTTGAAGAGCCAAATACCTGCTTCTACCTTATTGGTTATATCTCTTGGGGGAATTTAAACAATACTTATCATGCAAGCATTTTTATTTATAATTTTATTGTGCCCCTCTTTTGGACATGGCCACATGCAAGAGTGCGATCTCTAAAAAAACAGTGAAAATGTTGAAACAACTCGAAGGAGTTCTGGGTGTAAAGTTGAAATCTCCTACGGAGCCAATGCTAGATCTGAAGGCGCTACCAATGCAATGAGCATATACTTCCAAATAGCACCTCAACCAAGCTAGGTCTTCTAAGCCAGGAAATGTAAAATCCTCCTAAAAGAAGATCAAGCTAAAATAACCCAAGGAGAAGAAGAGATCAATACAAAGGGATATCGACAGTTTGGATGAATATTACCTGACTGTGAGGCATCATATCATGATCGCTGACTTTATGTCAGAGCTCAAAATTGCTGAAGAAAAAGTAGACAATGAAAACTCTCTTCTTGTAGAAGTATGTCGGGTCATTTCAGTGGTGCCAAGTGTGCCAATAAAAGAGGAATTTGTCAAAGAAGCAGCTCCTAAATCTTGTATGATGGTGTCACTGATGGATTACAACTCATAGGAAGATCTATATTTTCTAGAGGAAGGTGGATCGGACCCCAAAATCAAGTCATAGATGAAACATGTAAATCTGAGTGGTGACTCTGATTCAACGGATGAATCTCCAGACATGATAGTGCCCGACTCGGAAGAATATGTGTCGTCAAACGAGTTTGAGCCAGAGGAGATTGCTTAATGTGCAGTTAAGAAGTGGTAAGATACTACTGTCTTCGCCAAAGAAGGGGATCCACAATAAAGACAAGGGGAATGAGATAGTTGTCAATGAAGATATCATCCCTAAAGATCCCAAGAAGAAAGATACTTCTGCCAAGGGAATAGGTTATAATATCCTATCCCATTTGTGAAAAATTCTGACACAATGAAACATATATGACGCTCTTGTAATGTCTAATGATCTTTGAGAGACTTTGATTCAGGCTTTCAAAGACTCGAAAATATGCGAGGCGTATTTTATTAAGCGTAATATGAAGGAGGTTCTACAAACCCGTAATGAGCTGTTCATAACCTTCACTGAAGACGATATAATGCTCGAAATAGCAGATCATAATCGCCCTCTATATGTTATTTGCAGAGAGTGATGAAATGATAATCATTCAAATTCTGAACGATCCTAGGTCATCCATCAATCTCATAAGCCTAAAGGCACTAAGATCGCTATGCCTCGACATAGAACACCTCGGGCCAGATAAACTGATGGTGCACGACTTCAATGAGAAGGGGCAGAGGACTCTAGGATCATTTATGCTCTCACTCACATTTTAAGAACTTCATACAGAAGCTAAATTTCATGTGATTGACACAGACACCTTATTCAAGGCACTTTTGGGTTTCCCATGGCTGCATGACTACGACATTGTCCCATCAACACTACACCAGTACATGAAGTAGCTTAAGGGTGAAAAGTAGTTCAGGATCTCCGGTGACATCCAGCCCTTTGCGGTGCACAAGGCGACAATTTATGAAGATGCCAAGTATTTTATCCTGAAGAAACCAAAACTGTCAAGCTCTCTTGAGGCCTAGGCAAATCCAGAGATCGCAAAGCGACCTAAACAAGAAGACGGGAAAAAATAGGTGGGGAGAAAGAAGACAACGCCAAGTTCCCCCAAAGTAGTGACCGCTACTAAAGAAAGAAAACACGTGCCTCACTTATGGAGTGACACATATGAAGATGATGCTACCCCTACAAAATCTCGGAGAGTATGCCAGTTAACGACCAAAGGGAAAAGAATTCTGAATATTTAGATTCTGATTATGACTACGAGTTTTCCTACACGAACAAGGTGCAGTGTGTATTCTCAAGAAAAATAGGTAGTCTGTCAATCTCGGACAGCGCATTTGTAGTCACGTGCATTCCCTGCAATACTTCAAAGAAATTATTCCACGAGAGATACATAATGTTGAAGAGCTCGTAACATTTTATGTGCATGCTTACAGAAAAATGGGCGGGCCAGGGAGCTTATTCTATAAATGTTGATAGCATGAAGAAGAAGCAAATCACGACTGATTTAGTAGGCTCGTTGATTCTGGAGAGTAATACCTACGAGGATGCTTAGGTACGAAAGTAACTATCATTCCTCGTTTCTTCATCGACTTTTCCTTCAAACTAGTCTTCATCTTCATCGGCTTCTCCTCCTAACAAATCTTCGTCTTCATCGACTTTTCCTCTTCATCTTCATCAGATTTTCCTCGTTTATTCTTTCTCAGTAGCTATGAAAAATTTATTGAGCTAAAACCCTAAAAAATATGATACTTTCATGGTATTTAATTTTAAAAAATGAGCACCAATTTTTAGTCCTAAAATTTGAACAGAAATTTTATGGGTCTGGTTGGTTGGGCTGGCAAGAAAAAAAACTAAATATGAAATAGAAATGAATATACACGCGTGCAATATAGATGTCACAATTTTATTGGAGTCCAGACACAGAGCTACATCCAGACTCCGCATAGAATAATTTCTTCACCTCTAGGCTCACAAACATTAGGAAATTTAAGGATGTGGAATCGGATGACCTCAAATGCTACCATCCTTGATCATCCCGAGAGCTTCATTCTTTGTTCATCAACCTTTTTTTATTTTTATTTTTCTCAATCAGGGTCAACCTTGCTTTGTTGTATTTTCTACTGGTATTCCTCTCCTAAAGCCAAGAAGCAACTTGTCTAACTTGAAGGAGTAGCAAAGACATAATACAGAAAAGGAAAGTTCATGTTGCCCTCATAAGATTTTCTTGAATTTCATCTACATTGATGATAACCATGGGATATTAACCTTTCTAGCTCGCAATACAAAGTCCTCTCCACGTATAGGTCCATACATCCTTTTTAGTGAGTGCTTGCATATTCTTTTCCCATGCAAGATTTGGTGCCCCTTTCCTCTCTGGGGTACCAGTGTCAAAAAATCATTTCAAGTTAAAATGAGTCAAAACATCATCTACTTTACCTTTAAATATGCTTGGTTATCTCTCATTCTTGATCATTTACCTTGCGAGTATGAAGTCTATTAAATGTTCCACTTTAGGTATGAATTGATACTTTTGTATATCTTCTGTCTTAACATTTTAGGTGTTAATTTTCTATTTAGGGTGTTAGAGTTGATATATCCTCTAAGGCTAGTAGGAATTGATACATGACCATGATAGATGGTTGGTTACCTCCTTTACACGTGTACCTACTCCATGAGCATGGAGTTGACTAAACCCTTTTGTGTATGAGCCTATGGAGCATGCCCTCCGAGCTAGTGGGAGCTAATGCATGCTCTGCCCGGATGATGGGGCATACTATTGTTAGAGCCAATACATCCTCTTATGTTATTGGAGTTAATTTATCATTCAACCCACCATAGTTGCATCCTTAAAAGTTAACTGTCTACCTCGTGAGCTTGGAGTCCAATGAACCCTCCTTTCTATATATGAGTCACTACACCCTCTCACTAGCGGGGTCAATAGATCCTCTGCATAGGCAATTTGAGCCATCTAAGGTGCTAAAGGTGATGCATCCTCCTAAGTTAGCAAGTGTAGATACTGTTTGGTGCTTAATCAATGAGCTGCAAGATGAGCATGTACTTTTTAATTTTTTTAAATCACATGGACTCCTTTTCAGGTAGGATAGACTCCCTCCTAGTTTGTCTAAGGAGAACAACTGATGTATAAATCCAACTTTACTCCTATAAGAGAACTAAGAAAATTTATATTAAGTTGATGTCTCTATCTTGATAAAATTGTAGAACACTTATTATGTTATGGTTCTTGATTAATAGGTCTCTTGTCGTGCTTTGAGATATCTAGGTCCCTGGTTACTCCTAATCCATACTTGTCATCTAGTTTTCTTTATTTGAATGTACTATCTTGCTTTGGATTAGCATTAGATCTTTTTCTTCTTGTACTTGCAAAGTGAAAATTCAGATTAGATAAAAAATATGAAAATTTGATTATTATCATAAAAATGAAATTAGAAACACAAGAAAATTTTAAGTAGATCCTTCGAAACAAAGCAAAAAGGGAGTACAAGTTTGCCAAGTTGAAATGCCCTCGTCATTTAGGTTTGGGACTTTTGATAACTACTTGAGATTGCTAGGTTTTTTTTTGTCAGTCTTTCTCTTATAGATAGTTAAACCTATTTATGAGTTGCCGCACGAACATATTTTAATATGCCTTACATTTGATTTTGACTAAACATTGAAGAGAGGTTTCCCTACGTAGCCTGGAGCTCACCTTGGATATGTGAGAACTCCATCTTTAGATGAATTTTATTGAATCAGGCTACAAAAGAACAACTTTGGCTCTAAGGTTGTTATTTTCCTTTGCACCAATAAAAACTCTTTTCAGATCTTGGATACAATTTTTATAGTTTGATATAGTCGAGGATGAGGAGCCCTTAGTCTAACTCGAATACTTCTTTCTTACGACCCCCCTCACTTTTCTTTGGCAAAGCCATATAAGGAATGGTGTTGAATTCTTCTTTTTATGGCTTCCACATTTTTCCTCATCAGTTTACCTTCCTATTATGCTATTTCCTTCTATATCCTACACCCATTTTTTCTTAGCTTCTAGGATATCAAAAAAAGGTCTCGTGGTCTCACTCTCATTAGGTAATAGAGTGAGCCTCTATCATTAGTAGGCTCTCTTTTTGTGATGAAGGTATAAGTTATGTTCTCTCTAGAACTCGCGACAAAGGAAGTACGTGGACTTTTTTGCTTTGTTGGAAACCATCATCACATTATGAAAACTTACCTACTTTTTGCTTTGTAGGAAAAAATATCATCATATTATGAAAACTTGCAAGGTAAATTTGAACTACATGTATAGGCAAGTATTTGCTATATCATGCCTCTGCCTCACTATCTTAGGCTACCGTAGGCATGTTCACTTGATTTGCCTCATCTAACTTTATCAGATTGTGATGTGAGGATAAGGACAGAGCCAAGTCATGCGCCATGGAGTTACATGTAACAACTCATATTTTGAACCAGCTAAATATTTCTTTTAGGAGTATTATAAATCCAATTTATAAATTGCCTTCACAGTAATATGTATTGGTGTGCTTTAATTAAAATAATATTCTCTTAATTTTTGGGGTATTGTTGAAAATTGACACATGTTAATATAGGTGGAGTTTTTGGGACTGTTAGGTGGTCGTTTTGCAAACCAATTTCACCAGGGCTTTCTAGACATGCTAGGCTATTTTTATAAATATTTTTCTATAATTTTAAGAGCCCCAGATTTAAAAATATAAAAAAGTTTATATGAATTTTAAGCTAAAATTAAAACAAATATAATAATTACATATATATCTTTTATATTATTTTATTCCCAAATATTCTATTCCACTCAGAATCCCTTAAATCCCTTTTCTCCCTTATGCCTTAGGCCTAATAGAGACACAAATAACACAAATATCCCATCCTCCTTGAGCTTTAGTTCCTATGCTAGGGTTGCGTCCCCTCCTGGCGGCTCTTATCGCCTCCTTTTGGTGTTGAATCACCTGTGATTTCTATTTGGATTTCCTTCCCCAACCTAATACACTATCTTTTCTCCCCTCGGATCCTTCACGCTTTGGGTTCTATGTTTGTTCAACCCTTAATATTCAACAATGCCACTTATGTTGGTTCTAGGCTCTCTCTTGCACGTGTATTACTTGAACTAGACATTACTAAAAATTATCCGGAAAAAATCTTGCTTGGGCTTGAGAAATCAGGGTATATTCAAATGGTTCAAATGAAGGAATTTCCTTCACTTTTTGTTTCTTGCAAATGTCTTTGTCACCTTAGGGGTGAATGTCACATCCAGTCCTCTGTTCTTATGCTTGTTCCTAATTCTAATTATAATCCTTGTTTGTTTGGTGGGAATGCTAATGGTAATGATACTGCTGTTTTGATTTCATTTGTTAATGATGGGCTGATTGATGGGGGTTTTAAGAATGCTTCTGGTGGTGTTAATGACCTTGGTGCCATTTTGGCTGGGGCTGAAGCTTGGCAGGATTTTAATAGGAATGCTTGTGTTATTGTTAAAAATTTAGATAATGTCCCTTTAGTGATGCCTGTCTCTCTTATTAATATTGTTATTGATGATTTTGGTGGTGTTAATGAGGTTAATTGTAATAAAGTGAATAATGTTGAAGATGATTTGTGTGTCTATAGAGAGGGTGTCAAGGTGGTTTTGAGCCCCAGCCTTTGCTTGGTTAACCTTGTTTCTACTTCGACTCCTCTTTCTAATACAGGAGGTGATGATGATGTTGCGGTGAAATGTAATTCTCTTTCTTTTGGGTTGGTGGGCCATCTTGTTGATAACAAATGAAAGGATGAAAACATCATATTAAAGTTGGATGTCCTTCATTGTTTTTCATAATTATATTCATGATTATGCTTACATGATAGTACATTAAACTGATTGGTAGATATAGCTGAAATTGTATTGATATTAACATTTGATACAACATAGCATAGCATAGTTATATGGCTCATTGGATGATAGTCCACTTTATTGATTTGTTCTTATAATTTGATAAATTTCTTTTGATCTTATTGATCAGATTCAATGTTTAAAATTGCGTATTCGGGTATTGAGGCGTTTTTCATTCGTGAGGCGAGGCGTAAGCCTCAAAATCAAAAGATTGCGTAAATAGAAAATGATAATTTTTTATATACAAATGAGTGAATAATATAAAATATAAAAAATATAAGATATGAAGTGAAATCAAAATATCTCAATAATAAGACAACATGAAATATAGTTCAACTCAAAATTCTATTTTTCCCAAGTCCCATTATTTTTTTCATTAACATATAATTCCAATTTCCAAAAATAAATAGCAATGACATATCACATAAGAACTCATAAGTCATCAGCACTGTAATCACTAAGGGGTTATTCATTTGAATCATTATTATGGTGAATTGCTCTCTCCCCTTCTTCCTCTTCTATAGAGTCCAATGTCGGACATTTACTTCAAAATTTATGTAAGTTTTAATATATATAGCGTGAGGCGTAAGCCTCATGCCAGTGAGGCGAGGCGGGCTTCAAGGCAGGCCTCAACCAAGTTGAGGCGCAAGCCTCATAAAAAGAACTCGAGGCGTAAGCATCGAGGTGTTTTTTACTGGAATTGCGCACTTTTAAACCGTGATCAGATTAATTTCATTCTTAATAGTAGAGATCTCTTATTAAGCATATTAGTTGATGATTAATATTTATTATAACTAGAGCAAATATATTGAATTATTTGTCTTGCATTGAAGGCAATGCTGAATTTTGATTACTTGTTGGGTTTTTTGCTCATTACACGATTTTATATGATTCCAATTAAAGTAAGGAGCCTGCAACTTGAGGCTAGAAAATAATGATCGTTTTGATTTTATTTTACATTGAATGATAGTTATTATATATATATATATATATTGAGTTTTGGAGTTTCTAATAGAATATAAATATTGACAGTAGTAATGTAATTATGTTTTCTTATTGTTTATTTATTTTCTTTTATACAATTAATTAACTCTGGATGTCAAATTAATCTAGTTGTAAATAAATGATTATTGGTTGTATAAAGAAAGGAAAAAGAAAAAATCTTTCACTTTAGATCTTGGGATGTTACATTACATTCCTTGTTGATGAAGCTGAACACCTTAGAGTACCCTACCTTCTTCTTTAGTACAATGTGTATTAGATGATATGTGAGGGAGAGTAAGCTGATGATGAGAATGGGCATACAATTATTAATGGTTTTAGTATCTTGACACATTGAATAAAACAATTAACCTTAAGGTATTGATAGAAACTGTGGGCTCCGAAAATTCGGCCTCGGCCTCCACTTTTTTTATTCGGCGAGGGAGTTTTAACGAACTAAGTTCCGAAGTAAATTTTGGAAGGCAGATGGGTTTGTAGATAAGACACTACCCAGAGATTTCGCCCTCATTTTGTGAGGACTTTATGATCTGAGTTCTGGTTTCCTATAGGCGCAAGCCCCTATAGTTAATTACCCCTCCCGATCACGAGAGAGAACTTTCGATTAAGGCTAGTCATCAATCAGATACGTATAAGATACGTGTATCTGGCATATAGTAGCAGCATAGGTTTAGGTATTTTGGAAATTTGAAGATTTGGATGTTGGGTTTGGATTTGGGTATTTGAATGATTGATATTTGAAAATTTGAAGGTTTTGATATTTAAAGATAGAAATTTCACCATCTTGAACTTAAAGCGGATGGTGGGGGAATGGATGATAGACCCGATCAAGATCCCATGGTTCCGTCGTCCCGGGCCATCATGGTCCCTGGTCTACTTAGTCAGAGGAGGTAGTCGACCCAACCTGAAAAAAGGATCCTTGTCGGCAGCCATGGGTTGCTTCGTCCAAGAGGACCTTGTAGACCGGGGTTGGATGTTTGTCTAACGGGACAAATTTGAATCCACCTTAGCTGACAGAGGGCTTTGTGCCCTATCAATCATATCCTATTGATTCATATCTCAAGGATTTGATGCCAATAAGGAACGTAACGGCGCTGGCCATAACCGGTATTTTGTGGTGCCATTTTGGCGGCAAAACCACTCGGTTTAGAGGGCCCCGGGTCATAACCGTTTATCCTGCGGTGCCATTTGGCGGCAAACCGCCAGTCAGAGGACACGTACCACGTCCTTACTGGCAGGAGATTGTTTGAGAATGAATCCTAGTGATATTTTCGACTAGGCATTTAGCTCTTTTGTGAGCTGAGGTAAATTTTGATTTGTCCACCCCAGCAAACTGTTGCGGATGTTGTGTGGATTTTGTTTTAAGTGTTGATGGTTTTATTTCATTTTAAATATTTTTGGGATTTTGGAAATTTTTGGAATTTTCTGGATTTTCGGGTGGAGTTATGAAATATTTGAAATGGATTTTGGATATTTGGGAACCCCTCCGGTTGAGATCTGAATTCAACACGGCCATCATCAGGGTGTTTGTGAGTCATTTTCACTTTATGGATTGAACATTGTCAACTCTATCGGGCTGTCGATAGAGGATCGGGTTTCGTAGGCTTTATACCCTCATCAGTGAATTCTCTTTTTTATATGTCTTAAAAGCCTAATATGAATGTATTAAGACAAATATATCGGTCGTAGCAATCGTATATTTGTTTGAGAGTTCGAACCTTGTCGACTCCTATTGACCCGTATAGGAGGATCGGGTTCGAACTAGAATTCACTTGTCAACCCGCGTAGCATCCCTAGACGTTACGTGTGTACCAATAACACGCTCGCCGGGGCCCATGCGGGTTGAGAATATATTTCCCCCTTTAGTGTACTTATGTGTATACAATTTATAGTGCACGTGCAGGGGGTATCTTTGGGATATTTATAGACGCCTTCTGTCTGCTTATACGGATGTTGCAGATCCGGTGGCGTGGCGTAGCAGCTTTTGAATAGAATTGTTTGCTGCTTCGTACAGGTAGACTGTCGTGCACTATTTGTTGATTTTTGTAGGCGGATCATAGTGCACTAACTAATCTCCTGCCTTCTTAGTCATTGGAGCCTACACTTATTGTGGTCTTTTGACATTCTGCTCGTATACGAAATTTAATACATATGATGGGTCCTCCACGACGGTTTGCAGATGGTTGTACTTGCTACAATGTGACCATCTATGTTCGCTAAAAATTACTATATTTGATCACCATTGAATTGTTATTGATTGTAGAAGTGTCATTGTTCTTGCATCCTACCCACCTTTTATCAATCTCAAGTGGGTTTTTGTGTATTTGCACTTGTTTGTAGGGGACGGTCCTTCCATTATTGGTCTCTCACTTGCCTTCTCAATCAACAGGCATTGTAGGGATTGTCGTAGGAGATTGTGCATCGAGGTCTTGTAACGTATCTTGAGTCACTATTGACCATACAAATGTTATTGTAGTTTGAGCTCCCTTGCACAGGATTCAAGCCTTGTCCTTGTATGTGTTTGGATCCAAGTTCAATTTCATTCAGACTTGAGTTTCAAACTCAATATGAGTCTTCAATATTCGTTCAAGTCTTCTACTGCCATATGGAATTCACCTGGATTTGAATCTATTGTTTGCAAACCCAAACTTTACTTGGTGTCGTGCAGTTCATGCTCAAATGAACAAGTTCTTGTTGTCCACATCTTGTTCTAACTTTGAGTGTAGAGTACAAGTTCAAGTCTTTGGTTCAGGATCTTCAGAAGTTCTTTGAAGTTCAAATTGATTTGATTTTGGTTCCAATTTGATTTCATTTTATTTGGATTCGGCCTCTTATTAGTCATTTGGGTTTTCTTCAAGTTCAAGTCCACAGTCCACAAGTCCTCTGTTGTTCTTCTGTGTTCAACCAAATCCAGGTCCCAAATTGTTCTTCTCATTTGACTTTCAAATCAAATGTAAGTTCAAATCTTATATTTTCAAATTTGTTTGGGTTTGAGTTCACTTAGGTCGATTGAATCAAGTTTATAAGTCCGAGTCCACCGTTCAATCAAGTCCAAATGTTCACAAGCTGAGTCCAAGTTCGATCATCTTTTGAGTTCAACCAAGTTCTAGCTCTTTGTTCTTGCATGTCATTCGAGTGCAATCAAGTCCAAGTGTAACATTGCGTTCACCCGAAATTTCGGCAGCCTTCCGGCGTCTCCCCCGTTTAGGGAAAAAACTACGGAAAACTGGGCCTTTTCCACCACGCTAAGAAAAGCGTGTATGGTAGGTTCCCTCTTTCGAGGACACCGCGGCCGTGTAATTTTGATCCCCCACCACGCTAAGAAAAGCGTGTATGGGTATTTTTTTTAAAGCATTTTGCAAGAAAACAGTTATTTCCCCGCAAGCGGGTACTTATGGGTATCCCCGTTTTGTCATACGCATCGCACCGGGCTCCTATCCCACCACGCTAAGAAAAGCGTGTATAGGCGAGGTTTCCAAGGCGATACGAACATCAATGAGGGATTTCAAGTGATCACCCGATTCGTTGAGAGCACCGCGACTAACTTCCTCCCACCACGCTAAGAAAAGCGTGTATAGGTGGTCGTTTCGTCTCGTCGCAAACATCGAAAATGAGTTCTCGGAGTTTTAGGGTTAGAGAGTTATACCTTAGCGGGGTCGACGACGTTGCCACGAGGATCGAAGCGAGCATAATTAATTAGATTTAATAATAATTAGTTATAATTAACTTGAATTAATTATAGCAAATTAAGATTAATACTAATTAATTATAATTAAAAGCAATTAATTTATAATTACCTTAAATTAATTATAAATTAAAAATAATTAATTAAAATTTTAAAAATAATTAATTATAAGTAACCTTAATTAATTATAATTAATTAGAATTATTATTAATTAATTAAAATTAATTATATTTTAATTCAAGATTGATCATAAATCAATTAATTTTAACTTATAATTTATCATGATTTAATTATAATTAATTATAATCAAATTATAAATAATTATAATTAACTTAAAATAAATAACAAATTAGATATTTTTTAACTTATAATTAATTATAGATCAATTATAATTAATTATATTTATAATTAATTATATTCAATCCTAAAATTAATTATATATTAATTAAACATGATTATGTAAGATTTATACAGGATTTAGATTAAATCCTGATAAAATCTCACGGCAGAACAAACCCTCTGCTCCCATTATCTCGGCTTGACAATTCATGGGATCCGGCCGAAGAAGCAAATGAAAAGGAGAGAGTTACCTCCACGGCCAACAACATCCCGTTATTGCTTCCGAGAAAATGTCGTAATCTCCGATCCTACAAACAGGGAATGCCGTCGAATGAGCAAAGTCGAACGGCACAGAGGAGTCGGGCAGAGGCTTGGGCGGCTCTTGTCGCTGGGCTCTAGAGGGATCGGGTAAGGGAGCTCTCTCTCTCTCTCTCTCTCTCTCTCTCTGTGTGAATAATCGGGCAAGGATCGAAAGGGGCAGAGGAGATGGGAGCTCGGTCTGGAGGCGTCGGCTGGAGATCGGAATCAGCGGCTCGGGTAGAGAGGAGAAAGGAGATTTCGGTTTGGTGGAGGTCGGAGGGAGTGAAGTCGAACTACCGTGAAGGAGTCGAAGAAGCCTCGTGAAAGGGAGAAAGTTAACGTCACAGCGAGCGACTCCCGTCGTTGGTTCCGATCGAAAGTTAGGAGCCTCCGATTCGACAGGGAAGGGACGTCGGAGGAGAGGGATTCTCGTGTGTTGGAGAGATGGAGTTCGTGTGTGTTGCGGAGAACAGAGAAGATCAGGCTGGAGCAAGGTATGGAGGAATGGATCGGAAAGGCTTCGGCAGTCGTTTTAAAGGCGTCGAAGAGCATCGTTCGATGTTCTGCGAGGGATTTGCGGGAGGTGACCGATTCGGCGCTGTCTCGACGGGATTTCGTGCTGGATTCGTGGGATTTCAGTCCGAGGTATGTACATATTTTTTTCTGCTTTTGTTTCTTTGTACAGAGGTTAACAAATGCCCCCCAACAAATGTGGTACGCGTCTAGAGCGAACCACGTTTGTTGTAAGCTGTTTGGCCTTGTGGATCTCTAGATATTCGTTCTAGATGTCACACTAGGGTTTTCATTTAGTGGATCTCCAAAAGTTTGTTTGGATGTCACACTAAGATTTTCTTCCTCAATAGATCTCTTGGATGTATCAATAGATGGTTGAGATGTTGATTTCTTTTGTCCTGTGCTTTGGACATTGATGGAAGATTATCTGATTTGTCTTTGTTGACTTGTCAGGTGATTTTTGTACCCTCGGCCCTATGCTTCTAGCTTTGGTGGGCTTGTTGAAGGAGTAGATGTCGATGACCTAAACCCTTAGGTTTGTATTAGGTCGATGGCGAAAAGTCATCGGTCCAGTGCTTTGTGCGTAACGGACTTGTTGATGACATAATCCTCTTAGTTCAGCCTTAGACTTTGTGTGAACTTTGGAATAATTTTATTCGGTCCTTTGCTTTGTGCTTTGACAGATTTGTTGAAGAAAAATTCCTTCGATCCTCGCTTTGTGCTTTACGGATTTGTTGAAGGATTTACAGGTTCTGGATTTAGTTGATAATACCGAATGTTGGTAGTATCCTGATCCTTAACCACTTGAGAAGACTTTAATCTGAATCACTTGAGTTCGTCAAATCAGGAGAGCTAGAATTTGATAGCCCTTTGTCCTCTGGTTGCTGAGATGGGGGTTCCTCTACTGCGGCCTTTCTTATGGCTTGTTGAGTAGATGGAGCTGCCAGCGATCCGGCCATATTTGGGCGTGTTGGATTCGACCTCTTACACCCATTCAGGCTTCAGACTTGAGCTGTGGGAATTGCGCTCCCCAATGCTGATTTTGCTGAAGTTGATAGATTTGGAGTCATCCTTCGTGGTTGTAGATTTTGGAGTCTACGAACATTCAGTGGTTGTTCGAGACTCATCCTTCCACTGGAACTTTGATTCTCTAATCATTTAGGAAAATTTTGTAGACTACGATCACTTGAACTTGTTAAGTCAAATTTGTTTTCGTGCTTCCTACAAACCTTACTGACGGGTAGACGAAGTGGGGGTTTCGCTACTACGGCCTTTCTTATGGCTTGTTGAGTAGACGGAGCTGCCAGCGATCCGGCCATTTTTGGGCGTGTTGGATCCGACCTTTTACACCCATTCGAACCTTAAGCTTCAGGCTGTCGAAAGACTTCAAGTTTCTTCGGCTCAATTTTGTAGGAGTGTGTAGCCACAAAAATCTCTTTCTTGACTTTTGAATCTTGGTTGTTGGAGAAGATGTTGTCCCTATCTTTTGAGAAATCACCTGCATATACTTTGGAAAACAAATATTTGTATTCTTTAGAACAAAAGAATATCTGGATTGATAATTTTAAATATTTATTCGGGGATCTCGGCATGCAGCGCGATGTCGACCCGAATGAATATTTAAAATGCCCCTGTCTCGCAGGGACATTTTGGATAGGCTTTTTGTCTTTAAGATTTTAAATATTTATTTGAGGATCTCGACACGCAGTGCGATGTCGACTCAAATAAATATTTAAAATGCCCCCAGTCTAATGGGTGATTTTGAAATGCGTTCTTGTTATACAAGAGAATTTCAAAACATAAATGTAAACATGCACTGATAAATATACATATAAAACTTTGATAATTGCAAAACACATTAATTACGAAATTTTCATGCATGATACTTATTTAAATGTCGACCGTTGATAGGTGGCATAGGCCTCTGACCGTTCAGATCGATCAACTGATATGCTCCTCCTTGGTACACTTTCTCGATGACGAAGGGGCCTTCCCAATTTGATACAAATTTGCTACCGATTTTTCGGTGTGGGATGATTGGTCTTCTCAGCACCAGGACCAATTCCCCTTCTTGAAAGGTCCGAGGACGCACCATACGATCAAAGGACTGCCATTCTTCCTCAGTAGATTTCTAGGTTTTGTTGAGCTTGTAATCTGAGTTCATCAAGTGCGTCAAGCTCCTCCATTCTGAGGCGGGCATTTTGTTCTTGAGTGAGATCATTCTGAATTGCTACCCGAAGTGACGGTAGCTCAATCTCTAATGGTAATACGGCTTCAACACCGAACACCAATGAATAAGGAGTGGCTTTGGTTGACGTCTTGTAGGTTGTACATAGGCCCATAGAGCTTCTGCCATCTTCGTATGCCACTCTCTTTTGTTCTTGGTGAGAATCTTCTTCAACAATTTCACCAGCGTCTTGTTGAAGGCTTCTGCCAATCCATTTGCCCTTGGATTGTATATGGATGAGTATCGCCAATCAATTTTATGCCGATCAACAAATTTATAAATTTTTGTATTTTTGAAAGCAGTACCGTTGTCTGAGATTATTCGGCGTGGCACACCAAATCTGTAGACAACATTGTGGGTGAAAAAATTGATCACATGCTCGGATGTGACTTCTCTGAACGGAGCTGCTTCTGCCCACTTGGAGAAGTAGTCTGTTGTTGCTAGAATGAAACGGTGTCCCGCTGATGATGGCGGATCTATCTGCCCAATTATGTCTGTGCCCCAACATTCAAATGGCCAGGACGCTATTGTTGGGTGTAGTGAATTTGGCGGTTGATGTATAACATCACCGTGAATCTGACATTTGTGGCACCTCTTTGCATGGTCAATACAATCTCTGACCATGGTGGTTCAATAGTAACCCATTCTTTTGATTTTAGCGGCCATTTTGGGACCTGACTGATGTGCTCCACAAAGTCTTTCGTGGACTTCTGCTACCAATTTATCAGCTTCCCTGATCCCTAGGCACCTTAGCCACATTTGATCAAAGGCTCGTCTGTACAACATGTCATTGATATATGCATAGCGCAACGCCCTTTTTCGGATTTGTGCAGCCATAGACTTTTCTGTCGGGAGTTTGTTTTCCTTGAAGTAGTCAATGAATGGCTGTCTCCAATCATTTTCGACTTCAATGTCTAAACAATGCCACCACAATTCTGAAGCTTGACCAGCTTTACATCTCTTGGCCGCATGATACCCTTATGGATAATTCTCCATAACGATCTGATGGAGGGGTCAACTGGCACTTTTTCTTGCTGGCTTGAATCTGGTATTTCTTCTGCCTTCGGGAATTGTAGTCGAGCGGGCTCTAAGACCCTACGAGTGTAAACCCCGATGAATATAGGACTCTCCTCATCGATGTTTGCCATTTCTTTAGCTAATTTGGTCAGACAATCTGCTTTAGCATTCTGTCCTCGAGGAACTCGAGCTATTTCAACATTTTGAACTTGCTTCAGAAGCTCGAGGGCTCGCCGATGGTAATGGGCCAATTCAACTTTGCCAATTTTATAAATACCGATGACTTGATTTATTACAAGTTGAGAATCACCGAAGATTTGGAGATGTGGGATTCTGACATCGATCTCAATCTCCAGCCCTGCTAATAGAGCTTCGTACTCGGCTTCATTGTTGGTTCGAGGTTCAGTCAGACTGAATGAGAATCTCATTATGCCTTCCTCGGGTGCTACGAAAATGAGACCGATGCCGGCTCGGGCTCTTGCAATATTCGGAGGTCGGACAGGTCTGATAGATGATGCCCCATCAAAGTACATCTCCCAGAATAGTAGCTTTTCATTCTCCTCGACCTGCATTATTTGCTCGTTGGGCAAATCATCGTTTAGTGGAGAATCTGCCGGGATTGGATGTGCGGCGAGAAAATCTGCCAAAGCTTGACCTTTCACTGCCTTTTGTGGCATGTATATGATTTCAAACTGCAATAACAATACTGCCCACCTGGTTAGACGACCTGTCAACGCTGGTCTTGTCATCAAGAATTTCAACGGATCGATCTTTGATATCAGGGTGATTTTGTGGGATAACATGTAGTGGCGGAGTTTCTAAACTGCAAAGATCAGCGCCAAACAATGTTTTTCAATAGGAGAATAACGGCTTTCTGCTCCAATCAACCTTCGACTGATGTAGTAGAGCGCGTTTTCTTTTCCTTCTCCATTGTGCTGGGCCAATAGTGCTCCGAGGGACTCTTCTAATGCTGCCGTATACAGTATAAGAGGCTTCCCCGGAATTGGCGCTGCTAGAATGGGAGGATTTAACAAGTATTTCTTGATGCTATCAAACGCCTCCTGGCATTCTGCATCCCATTTGAAACGGACATCTTTCTTCATTAATTTTGAAAATGGCTGGCACCTACCCGATAGATTTGATATGAATCTCCGAATGAAAGCCAGTTGTCCTTGCAGCGAGCGAAGCTGTCGAAGGTTCCTTGGTGGTGGCATTTCCGTATTCGCCTTAATTTTATTGGGGTCGATCTCTATGCCTCGATGACGGACAACATATCCCAAGAATTTGCCGGAAGAGACCCCAAAAGCACATTTGAGAGGATTCATCTTCAGATCAAACTTTCTTATTCTCTCAAATACAATTCTGAGATCTTTTAAGTGATCATTTCGGCCAAGACTTTTAACAACAAGGTCATCTACATAGCATTCGACCTTCTGATGTATCAAATCATCAAATATGTGAGTTATCGCTCGCTGGTAGGTGGCACCAGCGTTCTTCAAGCCAAAGGGCATGACTGTGTAGCAGAAAATTCCGATGGGCGTCCTAAATGATGTATGCCTTTCATCTTCCAGCGCCATTTTGATTTGATTGTATCCTGACGATCCATCCATAAAGGAGAACATATCGTAGTTGGACGTATTGTCCACCAGGAGTTCAGATACAGGGAGTGGAAAATCATCTTTTGGGCATGCCTTATTGAGGTATCTAAAGTCAATACAAACACGAATTTGCTCGTTCTTCTTCTTCACTGGGACGATATTAACAATCCAGTCAGCGTACTTTTCTTCTCGGATGAAGCCTGCATCTATTAGCTTCTTCGTTCCTGCGATCACCTGTTCTTCAATCTCCAATCTCCAATCTCATTCTCCTTGGAGCTTGTTTGACGGGTGCTACACCCGGCTTGATTGCTAATATGTGAACTGCTACGTCAGGGGATAAGCCAGGCATCTCAGCATATGTCCAGGCAAAGCAGTCCCTGAATTCACAGAGAAGTTCTTTTATTTCTTCTATTTGATACTCGGGTAGAAGAGAACTAATGAAGGTTGTGCGAGGATCCTCTTCAGTACCCAAGTTGACTTCTTTCAACTCATCCATAGTGGCTGCCTGTCCACCATCTTCAAGCTCTTCTGGTGCAGGTTCGGCTTCTACAGGCTGTTCATCATAATCATCAGCTTTGTATGTCTCTTCAGCATCACCATCTTCGGATTCAATTTCCATGCATGTGATTGCCTGACAAGTCTCTTTTCGGAGGAATTTTCTTTTGATGAATCCAATACCTTTATATGCGTCTGTATCCTTCTGCCGTAACGGACGCGGACTCCTATACCAGAGCCCAGGCTTGTACGAAGTTGTCGCTTGGTGGTAGGAATATTAACTTGTTTTCGTAGCATTCTTTGAATATTTTTGGTATTGAATCTAGGTAGCCTTGTAGGAAATAATTCCTCGGAGTCGAGGAGCATGCAATCCCAGTCATGATTCTCCTCCTCACAAACTCCCGTGGAATATAACACATTCTTTGGCACAGTCCCATTTTTACGGGGAGGCAGATAGAGGGTGGCGAGTTCTTCAACTTTATGCACCTCGCGCGGATTAATTTCTTTGAAGTGTTGTAAGGGAACACGCGTGACTACGAGTACACTATCTGAAATTGATAGGCTGTCTATTCTTCTAGAGAACACATTCTGCACCGTATTCATATAAATAGAGTCGTAGTCGTAATCATCATTTGAAAATTCGACCTGCCTACTCCATTCATCTATGGACTGTCATACTTTTCGGGATTTAGCAGAAGTAACATCATCTTCATCTGTGTCACTTCCCAGATGAGGTACAAATTTCTTCTCTTTGGGAATGGTCGGTGCCTTGGGAAGAGTCGACATTGCCTTCTTTCTCCCCACCTGCTTCTTCTCACCTTCTCGTTCAGGTCGCTTTGCAGCCTTTGAGTTTGATGCTCTAGCTTCGAGAGAGCTCGAAGACTTTTGCTTCTTTGGCATGAAGTACCGTGCATCTTCATAAACTGTTGCTTCATGAATTGTGAATGGTTGAATGTCACCAGAGATCCTAAATTCTTCTCCATCTTTGAGATATTTTATACACTGGTGTAATGTTGACGGGACAATGCCACATTCATGCAATCACGGACGACCTAGCAGCACCTTGAATGAAGTATCCGCATCAATCACATGGAATTTTGCTTCAGTGTGGAGCTCTCCAAATACAAGAGGGAGCATGAATGATCCAAGTGTTTTCTGCCCTTTTTCGTTGAAACCATGCACCATCAACTTATCTGGCCCGAGGTGTTCCACATCAAGGCAGAGGGATCTCAGTGCTTTCAAGCTTATCAGATTCACGAAGGATCCAAGATCGATTAGGATTCGACTAATAATCAGTTTATCGCTCTCTGCAGTAACATATAGAGGACGATTATGGTCTGCAGTTTCGAGCATCTTGTCTTCTTCGGAGAAAGTAATGAATGGCTCATTTCGAGCTTGCAGAACCTCAGTCAAACTACGTTCAGCAAAATACGCCTCGTATCTTTCGGGATCTTTGAGAGCCTGAATCAGAGTCTCCCGAAGGTCTTTAGACATTACCAAGGCATCGTATATGCTGAGTTGTGCAGGTATCTTCCCCAGATGAGATAAGATATTATAATCTATTCCATTAGCTGGAGTCTTCTTTTTCTTAGAATCTTTAGGGATAATATCATCATTGATAATTATCTCTTTCTCCTTATCTTTATTGGAGACCCCTTTCTTCGGTGGAGGCGGTAGTATCTTGCCGCTTCTTAACTGCACTTGAGCAATCTCCTCCGGTTTAGAGTCATTTAACTGTACATTTTCTTCAGAGTCAGCCATCGTTGCGTCTAGGGACTCATCTGTTGATTTAGAATCACCACCCATGTATACATGTCCCATCCGAGATGCTATGCTAGGGTCTGATTCGTCTTCCTCTGTAAAATACAAATCCTCCTCCGAACTGTAATCCATTGGCAACACCATCATACAGGACTCAGAGGGTACTTCTTCAGTGTATTCCTCTTTTACTGAGGTACTTGGCGCCACTGAGATGACCCGACATATTTCTGTTGGAAGAGAATTCTCATCATCTTCTCCGGCTTCGTCTATCTTAAGCTCTGACATGAAATCAGAGAGCTTGATAGGTCGCCTCACAGTTTGGTAGTACTCGTCCAAACTGTTGATAGCCCTTTGGGTTGCAGTCATTTTCTCCTTGGGCTTCTTCAGCTTAGTCTTCTTCTTGGAGGGCTTCACCTTTTCAAGCTTTGAAATGCCAGTTTGACTGGAAAATTGTTTAGAGGTAGAAGCTCGTGTCATAGGCAGAGCTTTCATGTTTAGTACTGGCTCAGTAGGAGACTTCCACTTTACACCTGGAACTCTTTCGAGCTGTTTCAACATTTTCCCAGTCTTCTTGGAGACCGCGGTCTCCCACACTTCTTCTTGAATTGGCTTCTTTTCTTTTCTTCTTTCTTCAACCAAGGGTACGGAAGAGGACGTGACCACTCGAGTTGATTCTTTCTTAGGATGATACAGCACATTGTCGGATAATGTTATCTCCCCTTTTTGATATTTTCTTTCAAGCCAATCCTTGAAGATGTAGCAATCCTCAATAGGATGGCTGAGTACCCGATGATATGGGCAATAATTTGGGTCACCACTGTGTTTCGACTCTTCGGGTCTCTTGCATTCAGGCAGTTCTAAACCCGATTTCAATACTTGTCGAAATAATTTGGCGACACTCTCTCTCTTAAATGAATATTCTTTATTCATTTTATCTTTGAGGGATTGGAACGTTCTATCACCTGTTCCTGTTGTTTGCCTCTAGCGTTCTCCACCACCTTTATAAGTTCGTGGCTTATCGTTTCCCCCTAGTATCAACTTCGGTTGGGGGTTGGCGTTATAGACTTGCTTAGGCTTTTCTTGATACTGCATCGGTTGTTTGCCTTTATCTACATTATAAATCATTTGTTTTTTTCTATCAGCTCTGGAGAAGAACGTAGAGTCGGCTTCACCCCTTCTAGCACCCGGGGCCTTAGCCTTCTTAGGCTTATCAGAGTGATTTTCTGATCTTGAAAAGTTCAGTTTCTCAAACTTAGCCACTCTGTCTAGCAAATCTTGAAATGTGTTGATTGTAGCCATGCACAGGAAGGGTTGCATCTTATCATCAATGTTTTCCATTAACAATTGTACGGCATGCTCTTATTCAAGCTGTTGCTCACACTTCATGCTCAGGTTGCTCCAGCAAGTGATGTATTTGGTCACTGATTCTTCTCTTTTTCTCTTATCAAGAGCGAGGTCAGCGATCGTGATCTTTTCAGTTGCACTAGCAAACCCCTTCACGAACATAAATTCTAACTCTGCAAAGGTCTTTACAGAGTCATTTGGCAGATCAGCGTACCATTCGAAAGCAGTTGCTGTTAAACTACTAACGAACTGTCGGAAGAGTAGGGCGTCATTGCCTCCTGTGTTCCCGCAAGTAGCTTTAAACTGTGTCAGATACTGCCTGGGGTTGTTATTACCGTTGAAAGTATTGAACTTTGGTACAGAATACCCTTTTGGGTACGGTACTTGGTCGTATTCGGCAGGATAAGGACGACCCTTGCCTACCAATTTTTCTGCTTGATCAACGGCTATAATAGCCCTAATCCTTTCTGTGATTATTCCTTCCAACTGTGCAGCAGTTACAGGTTCAGAAGTACTTGCAATATTTTGTGGAGTGGGCTGACGGATGACATTATGAGCCTTGTGACCACCTTCAGGAATACCTCGTACTTCCGAGACTTGAGGCATTTGGAAATTTGGAGGATCAGCAGGAGGATTGGGCATTGCACTAACAGCGACATTTCTTTGCATCATCTGCATCATCGCCCCCATCTGAGTCATCATCTCAGTCATCTTCTCATTTAACTGAGAGATTTCTCTGTCTTTGGCCCTCATTTGTCGCCTCATTTGTCGTCGCATTTCAGCGAGTGTAACATTTTCGGCACCAGAAGGATTCTCATCTACTTCCTCCACTTCTTCTTCTTCTTGAGAATGACGACTTCTGCCAGTGGTGGACCATTCTCTACGACGACGACGGTATACTTGCCTGGGTGGCGGTTGCCAACGCTCTTCATCTTCATCGTCATCATAATTGGCACCATCATTGATGTCTATATGTGTCACCATATAGACAACTTCCATGTCCAGAGTGTCATTTGTTTCTTGGATTTCTCCTTCTAGATTTTCCTCTAGAAACTCATCAATATTTTCTTCTAAATTTTCCTCCATAAATCATCAATGTTTTCTTAAATATTTTCTTCCCCTTCAAGGAATTTTTCCTCCTCTAGATTTTGATCATCTATATTTTCTTCCAGTAGTCGGATCTCCGAGCGACGACGCCATTGGATTTCCGGTTCTTGGTTAGGCACGGGGACTTCTTCAACCAGCGGAATGCGGTCAAAGTTGGTTTCTTCTTTTTGAGAGGATGGAGGGCGACGGGATCCCCTGGAGGATTCTCTAAGGTGTCTACCGTCTGGAGGAATGTCATTATGGGTCCATTTTGGGGCCCACTTCGGATGTTGTTTGTTGACGGGGGAGGATCTCCGGGAAATCTCACCAGATGTCACGCCCAGATTAGTCCACCTTTCTCTTCTATCTTCCTTTTCATTTCTTCGAGGCTTTGGCATCCAGACTTGTTTTCCTTTCCACCGGGACCTTTCAGCGGCGGATCCCTGAACATATGGTTCAGGTGTCACGCCCCGATGTTCACTGTGTGGAATATACTGTCTTTCTCTTCTTTTCGCCACCACGGATAAGTGTTCTCTTGGCGGGGTTCTCCTAGCCTCGATGACCAGTGGCTTTTGAAACTTCCTCTTATTCAAGCCCTTCTCCTTCACTGTCTTCAGTACTCTGTATACCCGGGATGAAAGAGTTTCAGGCTCCTTTCTCTTTGGAGGAGTTGGAACTTCAGGACGTTGTTCCCAGAAAGATTTATTCAGCTCACCGGTGGAGCTATTCCTTTTGACCCATTTCAGGTCAGAAAACTTGTTTCGGGTAGGAACATTAGCTTCAGGTACCAGGGCTGGCAGATTGGAAGGATGGATCCGGAGCTGTTGATGTTGAGCTCAGAGCTCAGCATTTATCTTCCTTTTTTGTCTCCTTGTAGGCCTTCCTCCAGATGAGGAGGCCTCAGCATCGTATTTTCCAGGTGCAGATAACCTGGTTGACAGAGTGGTGGTGCTTGCAGTCACCACGGAGATTCTTCCACCATTCACAATTCTCCTGGTGGTCAGGGCCTCAGGCTGTGACAGCCTCTCGAACACAGAAATTCTCCCACGAGAATTTTCAGCAACAGGTCGTTGTGCCGGCAGATGCACACGACGGGTAGGAGCTTCAGTAGCGGGTTGTTGCACTGGCAGATGCGTGCAACGAGTAGGAGCCTCGGAAGCTCTTGCAACGACAGCAGGGAAATTAACACTACCAAATTGGATGGTAGCTCCAGTGTTTCCAGTCTCAATAACGGCATTAGCCAGCTGGATTCTGGCTCCTCGTCCCAATTGGACGGTCATCGGGGTGTTCTGTAGATCCATCTGCAGAAATGAAAGGCAAAGGTTAGTAATCAGAATCTGATACATCACCCCGCACTTTCAAAATGTAGAGACTTGCACAGAACACAAAAAACAAAAATAGACAAAAATGATTAGCATAAGCAAGCAATAAAAATAATTTTAAAACTCTACTGAATGCCAAATGAATTTGTCAAATTATTATTTTAGAAAATTCAGAGTCTTGAATCATTAAACGATCATTTTGAAAGACTCAAAATCTTGAGTACGATTTGATATAACTGCTACTATAGCACTGAGACGACTAGCCAAAGATGGAAAGAGAAACCAAACCCCAGTGGAGTCGCCAGAAATCTGTGGGCTCCGAAAATTCGGCCTCAGCCTCCACTTGCTTTTCTTATTCGGCGAGGGAGTTTTAACGAACTAAGTTCCGAAGTAAATTTTGGAAGGCAGATGGGTTTGTAGATAAGACACTACCCAGAGATTTCGCCCTCATTTTGTGAGGACTTTATGATCTGAGTTCTGGTTTCCTATAGGCGCAAGCCCCTATAGTTAATTACCCCTCCCGATCACGAGAGAGAACTTTCGATTAAGGCTAGTCGTCAATCAGATACGTATAGGATACGTGTATCTGGCATATAGTAGCAGCATATGTTTAGGTATTTTGGAAATTTGAAGATTTTGATGTTGGGTTTGGATTTGGGTATTTGAATGATTGATATTTTAAAATTTGAAGGTTTTGACATTTAAAGATAGAAATTTCACCATCTTGAACTTAAAGCGAATGGTGGGGGAATGGATGATAGACCCGATCAAGATCCCATGGTTCCGTCGTCCCGGGCCATCATGGTCCCTGGTCTACTTAGTCAGAGGAGGTAGTCAACCCAACCTGACAGAAGGATCCTTGTCGGCAGCCATGGGTTGCTTCGTCCAAGGGGACCTCGTAGATCGGGGTTGGATGTTTGTCTAAGGGGACAAATTTGAATCCACCTTAGCTGACAGAGGGTTTTGTGCCCTATCAATCATATCCTATTGATTCATATCTCAAGGATTTGATGCCAATAAGGAACGTAACGGCGCTGGCCATAACCGGTATTTTGTGGTGCCATTTGGCGGCAAAACCACTCGGTTTAGAGGGCCCCGAGTCTTAACCGTTTATCCTGCGGTGCCATTTGGCGGCAAACCGCCGGTCAGAGGACACGTACCACGTCCTTACTGGCAGGAGATTGTTTGAGAATAAATCCTAGTGATATTTTCGACTAGGCATTTAGCTCTTTTGTGAGCTGAGGTAAATTTTGATTTGTCCACCTCAGCAAACTGTTGCGGATGTTGTGTGGATTTTGTTTTAAGTGTTGGTGGTTTTATTTCATTTTAAATATTTTTGGGATTTTGGATATTTTTGGAATTTTCTGGATTTTCGGGTGGTGTTATGAAATATTTGAAATGGATTTTGGATATTTTGGAGATATTTAAAAATATTTGGGAACCCCTCCGGTTGAGATCTGAATTCAACACGGCCATCATCGGGGTGTTTGTGAGTCATTTTCACTTTATGGATTGAACCTTGTCAACTCTATCGGGCTGTCGATAGAGGATCGGGTTTCGTAGGCTTTATGCCCTCATCAGTGAATTCTCTTTTTTATAGGTCTTAAAAGTCTAATATGAATGTATTAAGACAAATATATCGGTCGTAGCAATCGTATATTTGTTTGAGAGTTCGAACCTTGTCGACTCCTATTGACCCGTATAGGAGGATCGGGTTCGAACTAGAATTCACTTATCAACCCGCGCAGCATCCCTAGACGTCACGTGTGTACCAATAACATGCTCGCCGGGGCCCATGCGGGTTGAGAATATATTTCCCCCTTTAGTGTACCTATGTGTATACAATTTATAGTGCACGTGCAGGGGGTATCTTTGGGATATTTATAGACGCCTTCTGTCTGCTTGTACGGATGTTGCAGATCCGGTGGCGTGGCGTAGTAGCTTTTGAATAGAATTGTTCGCTGTTTCGTACAGGTAGACTGTCGTGCACTATTTGTTGATTTTTGTAGGCGGATCATAGTGCACTAACTAATCTCCTGCCTTCTTAGTCGTAGGAGCCTACACTTATTGTGGTCTTTTGACATTCTGCTCGTATACGAAATTTAATACATATGATGGGTCCTCCACGACGGTTTGCAGATGGTTGTACTTGCTACAATGTGACCATCTTTGTTCGCGAAAAATTACTATATTTGATCACCATTGAATTGTTATTGATTTTAGAAGTGTCATTGTTCTTGCATCCTACCCACCTTTTATCAATCTCAAGTGGGTTTTTGTGTATTTGCACTTGTTTGTAGGGGACGGTCCTTCCATTATTGGTCTCTCACTTGCCTTCTCAATCAACAGGCATTGTAGGGATTGTCGTAGGAGATTGTGCATCGAGGTCTGGTAACGCATCTTGAGTCACTATTGACCATACAAATGTTATTGTAGTTTGAGCTCCCTTGCACAGGATTCAAGCCTTGTCCTTGTATGTGGTTGGATCCAAGTTCAATTTCATTCAGACTTGAGTTTCAAACTCAATATGAGTCTTCAATATTCGTTCAAGTCTTCTACTGCCATATGGAATTCACCTGGATTTGAATCTATTGTTTGCAAACCCAAACTTTACTTGGTGTCGTGCAGTTCATGCTCAAATGAACAAGTTCTTGTTGTCCACATCTTGTTCTAACTTTGAGTGTAGAGTACAAGTTCAAGTCTTTGGTTCAGGATCTTCAGAAGTTCTTTGAAGTTCAAATTGATTTGATTTTGGTTCCAATTTGATTTCATTTTATTTGGATTCGGCCTCTTATTAGTCATTTGGGTTTTCTTCAAGTTCAAGTCCACAGTCCACAAGTTCTCTTTGTTCTTCTGTGTTCAACCAAATCCAGGTCCCAAATTGTTCTTCTTATTTGACTTTCAAATCAAATGTAAGTTCAAATCTTATATTTTCAAATTTGTTTGGGTTTGAGTTCACTTAGGTCGATTGAATCAAGTTTATAAGTCCGAGTCCACCGTTCAATCAAGTCCAAATGTTCACAAGCTGAGTCCAAGTTCGATCATCTTTTGAGTTCAACCAAGTTCTAGCTCTTTGTTCTTGCATGTCATTCGAGTGCAATCAAGTCCAAGTGTAACATTGCGTTCACCCGAAATTTCGGCAGCCTTCCGGCGTCTCCCCCGTTTAGGGGAAAAACTACGGAAAACTGGGCCTTTTCCACCACGCTGAGAAAAGCGTGTATGGTAGGTTCCCTCTTTTGAGGACACCGCGGCCGTGTAATTTTTATCCCCCACCATGCTAAGAAAAGCGTGTATGGGTATTTTTTTAAAGCATTTTGCAAGAAAGTAGTTATTTCCCCGCAAGCTGGTACTTATGGGTATCCCCGCTTTGTCATACGCATCGCACCGGGCTCCTATCCCACCACGCTAAGAAAAGCGTGTATATGCGAGGTTTCCAAGGCGATACGAACATCAATGAGGGATTTCAAGTGATCACCCGATTCGTTGAGAGCACTGCGACTAACTTCCTCCCACCACGTTAAGAAAAGCGTGTATAGGTGGTCGTTTCGTCTCGTCGCAAACATCGAAAATGGGTTCTCGGAGTTTTAGGGTTAGAGAGTTATACCTTAGCGGGGTCGACGACGTTGGCACGAGGATCGAAGTGAGCATAATTAATTAGATTTAATAATAATTAGTTATAATTAACTTGAATTAATTATAGCAAATTAAGATTAATACTAATTAATTATAATTAAAAGCAATTAATTTATAATTACCTTAAATTAATTATAAATTAATAATAAATAATTAAAATTTAAAAATAATTAATTATAATTAACCTTAATTAATTATAATTATTATTAATTAATTAAAATTAATTATTTTTTAATTCAAGATTGATCATAAATCAATTAATTTTAACTTATAATTTATCATGATTTAATTATAATTAATTATAATCAAATTATAAATAATTATAATTAACTTAAAATAAATTACAAATTAGATATTTTTTAACTTATATATAATTAATTATATTTATAATTAATTATATTCAATCCTAAAATTAATTATATATTAATTAAACATGATTATGTAAGATTTATACAGGATTTAGATTAAATCCTGATAAAATCTCACGGCAGAACAAACCCTCTGCTCCCACTATCTCGGCTTGACAATTCATGGGATCCGGCCGAAGAAGCAAATGAAAAGGAGAGAGTTACCTCCACGGCCAGCAACTTCCCGTTATTGCTTCCGAGAAAATGTCGTAACCTCCGATCCTACAAACAGGGAATGCCGTCGAATGAGCAAAGTCGAACGGCACAGAGGAGTCGGGCAGAGGCTTGGGCGGCTCTGGTCGCTGGGCTCTAGAGGGATCGGGCAAGGGAGCTCTCTCTCTCTCTCTCTCTCTCTCTCTCTCTCTCTCTCTGTGAATGATCGGGCAAGGATCAAAAGGGGCAGAGGAGATGGGAGCTCGGTCTGGAGGCGTCGGCTGGAGATCGGAATCAGCGGCTCGGGTAGAGAGGAGAAACGAGATTTCGGTTTGGTGGAGGTCGGAGGGAGTGAAGTCGAATTGCCGTGAAGGAGCCGAAGAAGCCTCGTGAAAGGGAGAAAGTTAACGTCACAGCGAGCGACTCCCGTCGTTGGTTCCGATCGAAAGTTAGGAGCCTCCGATTCGACAGGGAAGGGACGCCGGAGGAGAGAGATTCTCGTGTGTTGGAGAGATGGAGTTCGTGTGTGTAGCGGAGAACAGAGAAGATCGGGCTGGAGCAAGGTATGGAGGAATGGATCGGAAGGGCTTCGGCAGTCGTTGTTTTAAAGGCGTCGAAGAGCATCGTTCGATGTTCTGTGAGGGATTTGCGGGAGGTGACCGATTTGGCGCTGTCTCGACGGGATTTCGTGCTGGATTCGCGGGATTTCAGTCTGAGGTATGTACAAATTTTTTTCTGCTTTTGTTTCTTTGTACAGAGGTTAACAGAAACCTCATCTATTAGAGTTGGAGCAATGACTCCATATATCTACAATCCTCCTTCGTAACAACTTTAAATGTACCTATTATAATTATGATGATACTTGCTTAGAGGGGAGGCTTATAATTTTTATTATAGTATCTAAAATTGGTGTGGGCTTGGAAAATTTGGCCCCGACCTCCACCACTGTTTTTATGGGGAGTTTTAATGGATTAAGTTCCAGGTTAAATTTTGGGAAGGCATATCAATTTCTAGATAAGACACTACGCATAGATTTCTCCCTTATTTTGTGAGGATTTTATGATCTGAGTTCTAGTTTTCCATAGGCGCAAGCCCCTATAGTTAATTACCCCTTCCGTGGGTAATGAGAGAAAACTTTCGATTAAGGCTAGTAGTCAATCAGATACATAGAAATACGTATTATCTGGCATATAGTACCAACATGGGCTTAAAGATTGTGAAATTGAATATTTAAAATAGAAATTTCACCATCTTATACTTAAAGAGGATGGTGGGAGAATGGATGATGGACCCGATTACGATCCCATGGTTTCGTCGTTCTGGACCATTGTGGTCTCTGGTCTACATTGTCAGAGGAGGTAGTCGACCTAACTTGATAAAAGCATCCTTGTCGGCAACCACAGGTTGCTTCATCTAAGGGTAACTCATAGATCTGGGGGGATATTTGTCTAAGGGGACAAATTTGAATCAACCTTAGCTAATATAGGGCTTTGTGCTCTATCGATTATATCTTATTGATTCATATCTTAAGGATGTGATGCCATTGGGAGGATACGGTCTCTGGCCATAATCGTAATTTAGTGGTACTATTTGGCAGTAACTACCCGGTTCTGATGGCCTCGGTCCAAGGTTTAAAATTACGTAATCGGGTATTGAGGCGTTTTTCGTTCGTGAGGCGAGGCGTAAGCCTCATGGCATTTTGAGGCGTAAGCCTCAAAATCAAAAAATTGCGTAAACATAAAATGATAAATTTTGTATATAGTAATCTATGTTGCACCGATACGGATACGGCGATACGGATACGACACGATACGGATACGGGACACGCCAATTCTTAAAAATACAGGATACGGATATGGCGCGGATACGGCATTATAATATATAAATAATACATAAAAATTAATAAAGTAATCAAAGTGTAATATTTGAAATGACAAAAAAATTGAAATAAAAGTAAGCATTAAGTATTGAAATGTCTAGTACAACAACAAAAACAAGAAGATAAATTGCCCATTTGCCCAGCACATGAAATTTCAACTATTCAATAGAAGGAATGATAGGATTAGCTTCTTCAGAGGTTTGTCTTCGAGTTTCTATATCATCTTCAATAAATATCATAGCTTCTAATTCAGGCTCATCAAGTGAAAGATTAGCAATTTCTAATATTCCCATATCCTCAAGAGATTCAAATCCATCTCCAGCAACATCCCACATCCTGTTGTCTCCTTCCATATAAGTTGGAGTTTTCCTTGAGAGGAGTCGAAGGTTTGTATGCACGTAAACTAAATCTTCAGCCCGTTGTGGAGTAATTTTATTTCTCTTCATTGATTGGATGAATGAGTATGTGCTCCAATTTCTTTCACAACAGGATGAGGATGAAACTTGGCCAAGCAATTTTATGGCGATTGTTTGAAGTAGAGGTGCTGAAGCTCCATGTATAATCCACCACATTTTCGGATCAATTCTCCACCTATCACGCAATGACTCTTGGTCACCAAAGTCCTCCAAATAACCAAAAAATTTAGCAAGCTCAATATTGACACTTCTTCTCTCCTCCTCATTTGGAAAATAACGCTTCAAACATGTCTTCCTCATATTTGAAATTTCTAAATCTTTCTGTGAAGAAACTCTTTGAGGATCCTCTTGAAGCCATTCTTTAGTTGAATATCTTCAAATAACATTAAAATGAAATAATGAAAAAATGTTGAAATTACAAAACAACAAATTGTGAATTCATAATAAAAAAATGTTGAAATTTACCTTGGATTTAGTGAGTGAGCCAAGCAATGTAAAGGTGTATTACTTTTGCTCCACCTATCTTCTAGAATAACATAGATTACATCCCAAAAGCTTGAGTCTTCATGAAGTGTCTTCCTCTCATGTCTATATATAATTTCTTTTACTTTGGCTAGCATTGAATCCCACCTCTCATAAATGAGATGTAAACAAGACTTATCCGTATCAGCTACTCTCAACATCTCATAAATTGGGTCTGTGAAATTTATAATGTATTCAATCTCATCCCACCATAAATCATCTAAAAGCTTCTCTTTTACATACCTAGCCTTTCCAACATCATCTTCCCTATAACATGTCCATTTGTCACTGATCACCATAGCTTGAAGAGCATTTTTTATTTTTTTGAATCTTCTCAACATCACTATTACTGAGGCAAACCGAGTTTCAGCAACTGCAAGCATCTTTAAATTAGAGAAATCATTGAACATAGAGAGTCTCATGGAGTGATTCATAATAAAATTTCTAATTACAATTGCATCTCCAGCAATCACTGTGATCCAATGACATTCATTATAGGTGATTTCATTTGCCTCGGTATTCTTAGCTACACAAATATTCTTCAAAGCAAGATTAAGCGTATGCACAACACATGGTGTCCAGAAAATATGAATGAATGTCAAGGGGCAGCGCCCCTGGCGGGGTTCGACCTGTAAGAGTAATTTTGAAGTGCTGTTTATTTTTAAAGTTGTTTTTATGGAAAGATACCGAGCGATACTGAGCATATTTTAGCTTCTCGGTGCCGCTTGGTACTGAGTTCCAATACCGCTCGGTACCGAGTAATACCGAGCAGTACCGAGTTCCAATACCGAGCAGTACCGAGTTCCAATACCGAGCAATACCGAGTAGTACCGAGCAATACCGAGTTCCAATACCGAGCAGTACCAAGTTCCAATACCGAGCAGTACCGAGTAGTACCGATCAATACCGAGTTCCAATACCGAGCGGTACCGAGTTCCAATACCGAGCAGTACCGAGTTCCAATACTACTCGGTACCGAGTACCGAGCAACACCGAGTTCCAATAAAGTTCGGTACCAAGTTTCGATACCGAGCCTATGATTAAGAAAACGAAGAACGATGAAGAAAACGAACCTACACTGCTCACGTCGCCTTCACTGTTCGCGTTGTCGAGCCGCTTCGTCGACGAAGGATGATCCTATCGACTTTAATGCTCGCGTCGTTAAGCCTCTTTGTCGACAAAGGATGATCTTCTTTGCTTCTATGCTCGCGTCATTGAGCCGCTCCTTCAACTATAACGAAGAAGATGAACACGTGGGTGACTGGGTGGAAACGAAAAACCTAGCTCTTTGAAATGTTGCTCCGTGTTTTGAGCGGAAACGGTGGAAAGTCGAAAAGAAAAGGGTAAATCGTGGCTCCGTGTTTTTTTTAATAGGACACGCGTATCCGATACGCGTGTCCAGTCAAATTTAAATAATATTTTAATCGGACACGGCAAGGCCGTATCCGACACGTATCCGTGCCGTATCGGAGGCGTATCCGTATCCGACACGTATCCGATACAGCACGCCTCGTAAATAGGAGTATCCGTGCAACATAGATAGTAATGAGTAAATAATATATAAAACATATAAAATGCTACTTATTACATCTTTGAGGATAAATAGCAATGACATATCACATAAGTACTCATAAGTCAACAACACTGTCATCAGTCATCACTAAGGGTGTCTTCATTTAAATCATCATTATGATGAACTACTCTCTCCTATCCCTCCTCTCCTATAGAGTCCAATGTCTGCCAATCAGCTCCTTCCTCATTATCAATTATCTTCCTCTTTTCTAAATATTTTTGAACAATATCATAATGAATAATAGTGTAATATATTAATAAAAGTCTAAAAAAAGAAAATTATGATATTTATATACCTTTTTTGATTTGTTCTTGAGTTGTGGTGGATGTAGATGCTTTAAGACCATCAAAGAAATCAATATTTAAATCATCATCTTGTAATTCAGATGGCATCACTTCAACTTTATCATCTACAAACCACTCATCATCAGATACCACATTCTCGCACAGCAAAGGATCTTCATCATCCATTAATCATTTTTTCTTCAAATTCCTATCTCTGAGTCTCCTATTGTACATAATGTATACCAATGAATTCATCCTCAATGTCGATAAGCGATTTCTCCTCTTTGCATGTACTTGATTGTAGGTATTCCAATTTTTTTCACAGTCAGATGAAGAGCATGTCAAGCCCAAAACTTTTACAACAAAACGCTGCAATTCTGGAGTCCGATCACCAAATTGAATCCACCACTCAACTAATATTTATATAAGAGAATTTAATCAGTACGAAAAAATAACTTTTAAATAAATGTTTAAACATTAAATAAAATCACCTGGAGATCGTTTGGCAATTATATTCTTTGCTTGTTGTAATCCAAAAAAGTCTTCTTTGTTTCTAAAAGGTACCAATTGTATATCAGCATTTGATCTTTCAATTGCATCATTTATTAGACAATCCATGCAATGATACAATCCTAACTTTATTTCAGGGTTTATAGACTTGTTCTTTGCATATTGATATTGAGGGTTTAGGTAATAGTTAGTTGCATGCAAGTATCGGTGAAGCTGTAGCTCCCACTTATCATCAATAATATTCCAAATTTTTCTAAAGCTTCCCTCATTGCCTCCTAAGTTGGAGGCAATTATCTCTTTGGCTTCATCCATGGCATTGTAGATGAAACCCATTGCAGGCTTCTTCTCAGTATCCACCATCCTTAAAACATGAACTAAACGTCTAGTGGCTATAATGGCATGTAAGACATTGAAAAAATCATTCATTTAAAATAATCTTTCTAATCTTTTTTCCCCAGCCTTCTCCGCCCAAGCACAACTCAATCACTGTGTAGATGTGAACATAGTCTCTAAAGGTTGTCTAGCATCCAGCATGCTCTCTAAAGATCAAGTAAGCGGTGGCAAATCTTGTTAATGTTGATTTTAGAATTTCTTTCTTTGAAAATTTCCTCATAAGGGCTAGAACCCAAGAGTGGTTGTAAATAAACTTGTTATTTTTTTGCTTTAGTAGGTGTATTTTTATGTTGAGCTAGCTCCCCAAGCTTCTCAAGAATCAGATCTATGCAATGTGCAGCACATGGAGTCCAGTACATATGTTCCCTCTTCTCCTTAAGTTTTTTATCTGCAGCCCTGTAAGAACTTGCATTATTTGTTACAAGTTGTACAACTAAATGTTCTCCAACCCATCAACAATGCTATCTAATAATCCAAATATGAACTCATCATCTTTGACCTGATCAGATGCTTCAAATTGACCTTAAAAACACGGTACCATAAGGATTATTAATGAGGATTTTGATCAGACTTCTATGTTTGATATCAGACAACCCATCTGACATAATTGTTACTCCTGTTTGGGCCTAAGTCCTCTTAATTTCTTCAATGCTTCTATTAGTGCTTTTCAACTCCTTCAAAATTCATGTTCTTAAATCATAATGGTTGGAGGTTTGAACCCTCTCCCAAATACTCCGATTGAACGAATCATGTTGTAATAAGTAGGTGATGTTGCAACATTAAATGGAATTTCATTTTCGTAGAAGAATTTGCCTATATTCTTACACTCTTCTCCGTGCCTCCCTTGCATTTTCTGGGGCCATTTTCTATGTAGCAGGAGGCATATTCTCTGATGTGTCAACCATATAATGATTCATAGGCTCTCTAGCACCCCTAGATGAATGGGCTTCATCGAAGAAGATGAATCCATAACGCTGCGTTCACTCCCGTAGTAAGAGCCAACATCAACTCTGTTCTCAAATTACTTCTATGCAAGATGTTTTGACATGGTAGACTTATTTATGTATGATTTTATCTCATCCCTTACAGTATCAGGAACTTTGGAGCATGGAGCAACATTCTTGTGAGACCCTAAAAGGCGTTCCTTCATCCTAGTCACACCACCTTTCACAAATTTGTCACAGTAATTGCATTTTAGATAGACATATGTTTTATCACTTCCTCTTACACCTACCTGAGTGCTATGTTTTCATGCTGGATCTTTTATATGATCTGATGCAGCTTTATCCTTATTTCTGACCATCCTTTATAAGAAAAATAGGAAGTAAACCCTAACTTCAACCACGCATAAAAAGAGCTTAAGGCGGTAGGTCGGAGGAGACAGCAGTCTCAGATAGAAGCGGCCAGACGGAGAAGACAGCAGACCAATTTGTTGCAGAAGAAACCTCCAAGAAAAAGGCAAAGAGCAGCTCTCGTTGCTTCAACACTTAAACCCAGGTAAATGTTTAAGTCGTATGCTATTTATGAATATGTCGGGCCATCGAGGAAGTAGAACACTGCGTACACTATGCGTATTTAATGCGTATTCACTGTGTATGTGATACGTATTTTGTAATTCTACTTTTAAAGTATTTATAAATTAACAGTTGGAGCAGTTATAACTTAATGCATGATTTTTATATTAATAGTTAATAAAAGATGATTTTTTACGTAAAGTATGCGTACTAGATGTGTTAAGTATTTTATTGTGCGTAATATCTGCGTATATTGTGCGTAATATCTATGTACACTGTACGTACTTTATGTATACATTGTGCATAATCTCTGCGTATTCATAGCGTATTTTAAAAAATTAATTAAAATTTTCTTTTTCCTTTAAATAATAAAGAATGTCTATGTACAAAATAAAAAAACATAAGAAATCAATTAAAATGACATTTATAACAAATATAATTTACAAGAGATCCTATATACATTCTATAAAAAAAAAATTCAACAAAAAGGAATTTTAGTTTCTTACAGAGACATGATTATGCAGTCTCAGACACAAGAAAAGATTTTTTACTTCAGAAATAAATCTAAGGCCTCAAAAGAATCACGGACTAATAGCACCCTTAGACTTAGCTTCTGATGTAAAAAATTTTACCTTATGTCCAGACTGCATTACTTCTGTTTGCATAATTATGACTTATCTAAGCCAAGCGTTCCCTTATTATATAGTGGAAATTTGAATATTGAACAAGAGTAAACAATAAAATGTTAATAAAGGCTCATAAAATTTTAACAAACTCTCCCAACTTCCATCCATATCTGTCACCCGTCAGCCCACAGCCAATGAAAATTATTACTCTTTATTATTCAATGTGTAAAACTTATTCCTCATCATTTCAATCTAAATTTTATGCGTATATTCTGCGTATTATATGCGTAATTGATGCGTACTCTATGCGTATGATCTGCGCATTTTAAAAAAAATAAAATCATTCAACTAATACAACTAAAAACAATAGAACAATAAATAAAATCTACGCGTTTTCCTTTAAACAATAAAGAATATGTATGTACAAATTACAAATTTACGACAAATACAATTGAAAAAAGAGCATTTATAACAAATACAATTTACAAAAGAACTTATGTAGATTCAATTAAAAAAAATTAACCAAAAGAATTTTAGATGTAGGGCCATAGGGGTCATGGTGCCTTGCTTTGATGTTTAGACATGATCATGCATAGGAGTGTCAATTTTTGACACGACACGAAACCCGACCTGAACCCGACCCGAAAAAATCCGGGTTCGGGTCAACCCAAACCCGAAACGGGTCGGGTTCGGGTTGACACGGAAACACGAAATTGACCCGAAAGTGACACGAAAGTGACACAAAAACTGATATTTGACCCGAAAATCCGAGTTTGACCCGTTTTTGACCCGATTTTGACCCGAAAAACAAAGATTGACCCGATTTTTGACCCGAAAACTAGCAATTTTGGGTCAATTCCGTGTCATTCGTGTCGGATCAGGTTGACCCGGACCCGAATCGGGTCGGGTTCGGGTCCGGAAACCTGACCCGTTTTTAAAAACGGGTTGGGTTCGGGTTGACCCAAATAGTGCCTGGTCAGTTTCGGGTTTGACCCGAACCCGACCCGTTGACCCGAATTGACACCCCTAATCATGCAAACAGAAGTAATGCAGCATTTGACAGAAGAAAACTTTTTTTTATTTCAAAAATAAGTCAAAAAATTTTTACCTTCTGTCTAGATTACATTACTTCTATTTGCATAATCATGAGTTACCCTAAGCCAAGCGTTCCCGCATTATATAATTGAAATTTGAATATTAAACAATAGTAAACAATAAAATGTCAATAAAGGCTCATAAAAATTCTATCAACCCTCCCAACCATATCTGCCACCCGTCAGTCCACAGCTAACAAAAATTATTACTAATGTCCTGGCCCGTCAGTCCATACAAAATTTTACTAAATCATTTAATAGCAAGTTATAAATATGGATAATTGCATAATGTATGCGTATATGGCACATTGTATATGTAGTTTGTGCGTACGTTATGCGTATTCTTATAAAGTTTGGTTATATGATCAATTTCCAATCTGGACAATTTATCAATTCCTTTGTTATTTTGCAAGTGCAAATAGTAAATGTAAGAAATGAAAAATAAATATTAAAATTTGTGTTAAACTGATTAACTGAATACTAAGTTACTAACCCAATAGACTGGTGAGATGTATAGAAATTTATTGTATTTGTCAGGCATAAGTTTACATTTCTCATTTAACAAAAGGGTGAAAATATCTACATGTTCATTGCCTAAATAATTGTCACTTAATAACTCATCAATGTCAGCTTTAGAAATAAGAAGGTTATAAAAAAAAGATAGTATCGTCCCTGCAAAAAAAAACACAAAAAAAACGCAAAAAATCTATATAGAATACGCAAACCATACGCATACCATACGCATATCACACGCATATTATACGCATAACACACGCATACCATACGCATACCATACGCATACCATACGCATACCATACGTAAAACTAATAGAATTATGAGTTCATAATAGTTGCAGTTTTTTACCTTTTATTGAACTTCTTCAAGCATTCATACAAAAATTTTCTCTTCTCAGAACTCAGACTCAAAATACCTTTATAATTTACTATTTCATTTGCATAATCAGGAATTATTTGAATGTCATCGACTAGTAGTGATTCATTTGGATTTGGGTATGAAATTAGTTGTATTTCGGCTGGGATTGGCTCATTTTGGGTGATAGGTTTATTGGGGGGAGGGATATCTATTTTCTGTTTATTAAAAGAAGATGAAGAGTAGCTAACAGGTTATTTTTGAGGAAATAATTTGCTCTAATCAATGTAATTATTGAGTTTGACCTCAATAACTTTTACTTTTCAGCAAGGTTTTAAAAGGCGAAATCGGGAATCGAGGCGTTTTTTCTAAGCGAGGCGAGGCGTAAGCCTCGAGGCGGATCGAGGCGTAAGCCTCAAAATGATTTAAATAAAATAATTTAAAATTATAAATAATGACAAAAAATAACAAAATATTATGTAAACTATGAATTTGAAGATTTGTTTTAAGATAATATTACTGGAATACAAGATTTAAAATAAACTCACTTAAAAATAAAACATTCCCTTAGGATCAAGACCCAAAGCAGGCTCATCATCACTTTGATTGTCTTCAGAAGAAATAAGTCTGTCCATACATGCATACAAACCAGTTTTCACCTCTTTATCAACATGAAAATCCTTATCATAATGAAATTGGGGATTTAAATAATATGCAGCAGCATGTAAGTGTTGGTGTAATTGTCGATCCCACTTTTCATCTATAATATCCCATATTTCTTTGTAGGCACTTTCTTGACCTCCCAATTCTTTTGCAATGTCTTCTTTAGCCCTATTCATTGCTTCATAAATAAATCCCATAGCTGGGGCCCTCTCACCATCAACCATTCTAAGAACCTTTACTAATGGTCCTGTTGTCTTCAAAGCATAATTTGTACTGCGCCAAAATGAATCGTCTTTCATAACAATCTTTTTAACATATTTTTCTTCTTGTTTTTTGGCCCATGAACTTTTATCCCACTCTTCAGAAGCAAACATTGCTTCCAAAGGTTGTCTTAACTCCTTGAATTCCATATTTCCATGCATTATCAGTAACAACCTGTACTACTAAGACATCTCCCACTTCCTCCACAACTTCATCCAACATTTCAAACAATAATTGTGCATCCTTTACAAAGCTTGAAGCATCTATTGATTTAAGAAAAACTGTTCCATATGGATTGTTAACCAAGAAATTAATAATACTTCTATGTCGAATATCTGACCAACCATCTGACATTATTGTCACTCCTGTCTCAATCCAAGTCTTCTTAACATCATCCACCATTTTTGAAGTTGTCTTAACCTCCTCATTCAGCATCCAAGTCCTCAGCTCATACATGCTTGGAAGTTGTAATCCTCTTCCATAGCTTCCAACAGATCGTAACATATTGATCCACGACGGACTCCTAACAACATTAAATGGATACGCATGATCCTTCAATCTCTTGACGCCACCAGTTATGCGTTTCTCACAGAAATTACATTTCATGTAAACATATCCCTTCTTTGCACCTTCGCCTGACACTTCAACTTGAGTTCCATATTTCCATGCAGGATCTTTCCTTCTTGTGCCACTAGTCATTGCTAACAATATGACATATTTTAACAATTATTTACATCACTAATAATAAAACAACATGTATAAAAAAATATACCAATCTGCCGGGGGTCCAAGGGGGCGCTGCCCCCTGGCGGGGTTCGACCTGTACCGAGCATGTATCACTCAGTACCGAACATGTACCGCTCAGTACCGAGCATATAATACTCAGTACCGAGCATGTACCGCTCAGTACCGAGCATATAATACTCAGTACCGCGCATATAATACTCAGTACCGAGCATGTACTACTCAGTACCAAGCATGTACCGCTCAGTACCGAGCCTGTACTTGCTCGGTACACTCGGTATTGAGCGGTACCTAGCATGTACTGAGTGGTACCGAGCTTGTACTGAGCGGTACCGAGCTTGTACCTTCTCGGTACCGAGCATGTACTGATCGGACGAATGAAAGAAAGCCGAATGAGGAGTTATTCAAGCTTTCGTTACTGCACGTCAAAGTCAATGCCACAACACCGCGTACCTGCTCTTCCGACCTAATCGATGCCTGAACGTTTCCTGCACTCACAACTTCGGCTTCGTTTCTTTCCCTGCGTCGTCTCCTTCCAACTTCGTCTCCTACACTCACGTCTTCGTCTCCTTCCCTCACGGCTTCGCCTCTAGTTCGCCTTTCAATTCTCACAGGAAGCCCTAATCCTATGCGCGAATACACGAACACGAATCGGCTGTGTCGTATTTACATATATACCGAAGAAAAAATTTCGAGGCGGTGCCTCATACTGCCTCGAGGCGTTACGCTCTAATGCGTACGCCTCATGCGAAAAAATCGTAGGCTTCGCTGGATGGTTCGAGGCGTAAGCCCCGATACGCATGACTTCCGCCTCGACTTGAGGCGCGACTCAATGCGGACGCCTCGTCCGCTTTTTTAATGATTGCTTTTCAGCCATATCTTCAAACTTTCTGCTAGGCTTCAAATTCAAGAAAGAGGTTTGTTTAAGTTTCTTGGCAGGATTTGATTAATCTTACTTGGACAGAATCTAGTGCTTCAGCAGAAAAACTAATGTGTGGTTGCTGAGGAGATAAGTGAGGGTCTTACTGAGGTGAGGTATAATGGACCAGATGGGGAGAATAGGGGGGGGGGGTTTGATGGGTGGATATTTCATGAGGGGAATTAGGGGATGGTGGGCTGTCTGATGGATATTTTTTGATGTTAACCAGATCAATTTCAGCATGAGAAATTCTCTGGAGGACACTAAAAATCTCACTTTTCCTTAGATTAATAAATAAATTAGTAACCACCTCTGTAGTATATACAATATCATCGATCGATCGTAGAAAACTGTATTTTTTATCAGCATACATAGGAGCATGAATAGAACTATGCTCTAGCAACCAAATCTGCATAAGATGAAATAAAAATTTAGCAAAAGAATTATAAAAATTAAATAAAATTTAGCAGTTAGCACTCATAATTAGCAGAAGTACAAAATGGTTGATATAACCTTCTGGCTTCTTATTTAAAATCTTGGATGAGGCCTTATTAAACTCTCCAACTAAAAATTTCCTAATCGACCCCGCTCAGTTTTTTGACAAAAAATCATATTTATTATTTGCTTTTCTTTGAAGCAACCGAGGGGCCTTAAAGTTGTTAAGTTGAAAAAATAAATTTAAACATAAATACATAATAAATATTCTTAACATAGTCTTGGGGGGAGTTTGTTTGTTCAACTCCAGCATGTCTGTTTTAATTTTCAATGATATAACTGATGTATCTTCTAAGGAAAGCTAGGATATTTCTTCTCGTTTATTTGGCAGACTAGTAAAAAGGACCACTTAATCAGCAGTGAAAGGAATAGATTGACTTTTCAGAATAAAACATTGCTTTGAAATATTCCACCTTGAGATCAGCTCATAAATACGTGGGACATTTTGCTCAAACCCAGGAATTGCAAAAATTGTATGATTTTTAAATGTTTTAATGTGTCCCCGACTTTAGAAGGAATTTGCTGAGCAAAATTATCACAGATTATTCAAAAAGTTGAAACATCGCATCGATAGGTAAATGAATAACATATATCTGAAAAATAAAAATTAAAAACATATGAAATAAGTAAAAAAGATATGCACAAAATACGCGCAGCATAAATATAGAGTACGCACAACATACGCATAGAGTACGCGCAATGTATGCATAGAGTACTCACAACATACGCACAAGCACGCACAGTATACGCACAACATACGCATAGAGTACTCAGTGCTTATGCACAGCGTACACACATCAGACGCGCAAAATTGACACAAACTACTCTATTTTAAAAGTTTATGGTTTAATTGTTAAAGATATAAAATTTAGTTAGGGTTTAGATTTCAAATTTCAACATAAAGTCATAAACCCTAATACAGAGAAAATACGATGACATCAAAGTATCAAATATTTAAAAAGTTTCGAGAAGGAACACATATGCATACCGTAAGCATAAAATACGAAGAACTTCAAAACCCTGAACACCTACGCAAAGCATAAAATACGCAGAACATAAACAGAAAACATGCTAGCAAATTAACTTTTTCTTTGGGGGTGACGACATCTGAGAAGGAACTGAGTGAATGTTTGAAATTGCTCCGGAGTAAATGCTTGAAACGTATGCCGGAAGTTGAAAACCGAAACGCCGTGTGAACTGTGAAATTTTTCTTCCATTTTATCTTTACCCGGGTTTAAATGTTGATGCCACGTCGACATCTCACTAGGCAATCCACGTCGGCAATTGGGGGGTCCGAACTGAAAAAAAAAATATTAGGTTAGTTTTTTTGAGGCGGCGCCTCAAATATGTGAGGCTAGGCGTACCTCAAAACCTGTACTTATTGCGTGGGCTTTGAAGCTTAAATGGACCATATTGTGCTGAGGCGTGTATTTTATTGCGCAATTTTAAACCATGCCCCGGACTTAACCGTTTACCTGCGGCATCATGTGGAGGCAAAATCACCAGTTATAGGAAACGTGCCACGTTCCCGCTGGTAGGAGACAGTTTTTTTTTTTTTTGAGAAGATGCATATAGCGTTTAAAATGAAAAATTATTATAAACTGGAAAGCAAAAGACCAAAGTAAGCACTTCGAAAATATCATAATGGTTATAAGATCTACTAACTCTCATTTTAAATTCATTTGGGTGATGGGGATACCAAATATTAAAACAACCTAAAAGGTTTATTAGTAGAGTTCCCAAGAGATGAAAAATGAAAACTAGTAAGAATCTCATATGACATTACGATGTTTCCTGAAAAGCAAACTAAATCTACAAAAACAACAAAATAAAGCAATAATACTAAAAAGATAAGACTATAAGGAACTACAATAGAAACTTCTTCTTCAATTCCACTTTTAGAAGTGTGACCATAGCATAGCTTGAGCATCTCCTTCCCTAGATCAGCTACAGACCGATCTTTTCTGTAGTATAAGAGCAGATTGATGAAATCTGCATTAATTGAAGTAATGCAAACTTCTTTTTCCATATCCACATTATTTAAAGAAATGATAGCTTTTCTCAAAAAAGCTCCATCTGCCTCCCAATCTATATAAAATTTCATCCAGAGATATTATTGAAGTTGTTACCTCCAAAAGGCTTCAAATCAGTTTTCCTTTTCCTAGGAAAGTCTTCAATAGGACCTAGGAATTTGAGTTGTTTATTGCTTTTATGTTTAATACTTCCCAATTTTTCCTCTTTAATATTATCAAGGACACAAGCTTCTGAACTTATCTTAGAAACAAAAAGTTTAGGAGAGGACAAATCCTGAGATCCCAATGCAGCAACCAAACTTTCTTGTTTAGATTTCAGAACAGCAACAACAGGGAAAGTCACCGTCGGACCCAACTCCTTATGAGAACTGCTGATTCTCGACTCAGAAATTATTTCAGCCGATTTATAACAATCAGCAACAGCTTCTATTTCCAAAACTGAATAAAAAATGTTGTTTTTATCTCCAGATGCAACAACCAGCTTATCCTGAGCAAGATCCAAATCAATATAAGCAGACTTCTGGATTCTCTTTTCACTTTCTCCAACAGCAACCACATCGATTTTAGAAATAGAATCTTCATGTAAAATTGAGACAGGAGCCTCAATTCTATCAACTTCCATAGCCAAATTATTTGTTATGCCTTGGGAAAAAGCATTAATCAAAATGGTACAATCCTTCTCACCACCATTATTATCTGGAATATTCAATAGCCTTTCCTCAATCAAGTCCGGATTTTTTTGAGATAGAATATCAAATTTGTTAGTAGTAACAGCCAAATCTGGATGCTTCATATAATCCAAGTTCTTCCCAACCTTTCAAACTTTCTTACTATTCTTCTTAAACTTTACATTCTTCCATGGACCAAACTTTGCTTCTGATTTGTCAATATTCCTTTCCAATGTCTTCTCAGCCATATTAGCCTTCTCATTATTCTTCACTTCTAAATGGCCATTAACATTTTCTGATATCTTGCCATCAGCACACTCACGAAGGAAATGCCCTATCTTGCCACAATTAAAACAAAAAGAAAAAATCTTTTCATATTCTACTTTCTGAAAGAATTTTCCATATACGCCTTCAATCCATACTCCATGAGATAATTTAGAATCCAGATTAATACGCACACAAGCTCTTGCAAACTCCCGCCTACCCCATTTGAACATATTTCCATCAAGAAACAAAGGAGTACCAATCTTAGAGACAATTTTTGTAACATTCACCTCATCCCAACAATGAAGAGGTAGATGAGGTAATCGAATCCAAATTGGAGAAGATAGACCTTTCAAGGACAATGGAGAAAACTTAGGCAACCATTTTTCTAAACTAATTATATGTCCTCCTACATACCATGGTCCTCCACTGGATGCTTCCTCCATAGCATGGGATGAGTGGAAGGAGCACAACATCCAATCAAGACCCAATGAAGTAATATGAAAGTTTCCATATTTACTCCATTGACGTCTTAATTCAATACTACATGGTGAAAAAGGAACATTCCTACCAAACACCTTTACCACCAAAGATTTTTGTAATAAGTGAAAATTCTCGCATTCCTTTTCATTGTTTAATTTCACAATACCATCATCTTCTCCATTGCACGGATTAAGTTCTAAGTTAAGAACTTTAATATGCTTGTTTTTCCCCCAAGCATTCTCAGAATTTTTAAAAGGAGAAACTTTAGGTACATAAACTTTTTCCACATTATCTGCCACCATTGTCTCTTGAATATCCGATGCATTAAAATTCAAAATAACATTCGAATTCTCTAAAATATGGCTTTCCTGAATATTCGGTACATAATTATTCAAAAAATGATTCACCTTCAAATTGAAACCAGAAGATGTAGATGCTTCACAATCATTCATTTGATTTTCAAACTCTGAAACCAAATTAATCGGAGGCGATGCAAGAACACACCTTGAAGATGATCTATTCTCCTTATCACTCTTGGTAGGAGACTGTTTGAGAATGAAATTTACTTATATTATCGACTAGACATTACCTTTTTATGAGCTGGAGTAATTTTTCAATTTGTACACCTCGTCAAATTATTGCGGTGGGTGGATAGATTTTGTTTTAGCATTTGAATGATTGAATTTCAATTTAATTATTTTTGGATTTTGGTATTTTCTTCAGTATTGAACTTTTTGGAGGTTTTGAATTTGAATTTGGTATTTGGGTGGCATTTGAAAGTATATAAAGTATTTGGAATTAATCCCTCCGATTGATATTTTCTGTCAACACGACTATTGTTAGGGTGTTTACGGGCTCGGTGCATTTTGTTTGTTGGACATTGTCGACTCTGCTGACTTATTGACAGAGGATCTGGTCAATAGACTTTATGTTTTTGTTGACGAATTCATTTTTTCATGGACCTTGAATGCTTTATATGAACGTGTAAAACATATATTCCGGTCGACACCTTGACCGTATATCTGTTTGATAGTTCGAGCCATGTCGACTCTTATCTATTCATATAGGAGGATCGAGCTCGAACTTGTGTTCATTTATTGACCCGCATAGCATCCCCAGACTTCATGTGTGCACCCATAACACGCTCGCCGGGGCCCATGCAGGTTTTATGATTGCACTTGCCCCCTTTTGTGTATGTATGTGCATGCAGATTACGGTGCATGTGTGGGGGTATTTTTGAAAATTTGTCAGATCTTCTTTGGCGACCCGTAGGAGATTACATCTGCTGTATTTTTTCCTACATTTGTAGTAGCTCGTAGGAAATTGTATTTGGTATGAATATGTGCGATACTCTGTATGTATGATGGGTCCTCTACAACAATTTGTAGAAGCCTATACTTGTCGTAGTCGTTCTGCATGTGCCTGTGGATAGTGTGTTGGATGTACGACCATCGCTCATTAAGAATTTGCAAACCTCAGTAATCTTATCCATCTTGATACTCAGAACCTCGTTGAACTGAGGCTCACTCACTCTATAATGATTTGATCTGTTTTATCTTCCTAGAACTTTTATAGAGCTCGATAGGAAACTCCTAGGTTATGTTATCATCATCATTTTCTGTTGTTGACTTAAATAAAGAATTGATCATTTCAACTTTTGATGACTGTGTCCTTATTGATGCCCTGTACTTCATAGTCAATGGTCACTATCTCGAACTAACAACTACGAGTATAGGGATGTTGTGATATCTGTTTCTTGTCATGATGATCTTTTTATGATGTTGACCTCCACGGCATATCAAAACGAAATAAAAGAAAGAAAAAATTTCGCTGAAATCATACCTGTCCATTAATCCCGCGAATCCTACTGAAATTCTTTCGAGGTACTGTGCATCAGCGCCGTTTGTGTCTCTACGCGATTCCCGCTCAAAACCCGCAAATCCACTTTGCTTTCGTGCTCCAATCCAGCTATAAATGCAACAACAAACGGAGGTGTTCAGTTCCTGCGAGATACCCAAGCTCTTCTGTTCGATCCCCTCTTTTCGTTGCTCTGTTCGATCCAATTCAGGTGCCGACTAAACTCCATCTCAAATCATAGCCCCTCCGACTCAAACCCCATCCTGCCGAAACCAGTTCGATCGGGAACCTTGCCCGACCTCTCGGTCTTCCCGATCTAGAGAGAGAGAGAGAGAGAACCTACCTGCATTTTTCCTCCTCTCACCAAAGTCGAACCCAATACTTCCACAAGCTCGACCTCTGCCCTAGCTTCCCCATCCAAACTCCTCATCTTACCTCATCAGAGCCATAAATCGCAAGCCCTTCCCCTATCTCCATTCATAGCCTTTGAACCGGCCGAACCCAAGTAGCCATTATCTGAGCCGAATCCATCAGGTTCAGCCGAAATCTCTCCACTACCTAACCCGAGCCATCCAACCCTATTCAACCCATATACTACATATATAGGTATGTACTTTATATACATTTTTTTTAGTTATTACTCTTATTAATATGTATTATTATTATTATTTAGAAAAGTAAAAGAAAAGGATTTAAAAAAAAATAGATGTTTTTGTGTGCTTTACACCGCCATCGTCATCATCGCCACTTCATTGCAAAGGTATAACTTTTCTAACCTAAAAATCCTTCTCTCGTGGCTTGCAACGAGCCAGCAAACCACCTGCGTGCTCACGTAGCGTAGTAGGGAGGGAAACTGGTGGGGCGCTTGTGATGACCTAAAAAAAATCCCTCCTTGATGCTAGCGCTGAGCCGGCAAACCCCCTACCCGCTGACGTAGCATAGTAGGGAGGGAAACCGGCGAGGCGCTTGCGACAAGGTGGGTAATCTCCTGAGTGCTCATGTAGCACGAGGAGGACAAAAAAATAAGTATCTTCAAACACTCATGTAGTGCAGAGAGGGGAAAAAAATTGTGCTCTTTAAAAAAAAAAGTACCCAAAAACCTTTAAACGCTCATATAGCAAGCGGGGATAAAAAAAATACGACCGCGGTGTCATTTGACACATACCTGAAGCACTCAAGTAGCGATGAGGGGAATGTTGCCTCTTGATTTTTCTCTTAAACGGAGGAGACGTCGGGAGACTACCGAAATTTCATTTGAAGTGCATAGGACTTGAACAAAGTTTGGACCAACAAAAGACTTGATTTTGTACACAAGAGAACAAGGGACTTGCGCAGAACCTAAATTGATAATAGAAACTTGAGATCAAATTTAAACACTAACTTGAACTTGATTGAATGAAAATAACTTAGGTGAATTCATAGGACAGCAGGGGACTCAAACGAAGGCATTGGACTTGGATTGAACTTGGATACCAAGAGCCTGAACTATACTTGAACTCAAATGAGCTTGGTGCAAGGAGTTTTGACTTGAGCTTGAATATGGCAAAAGACTTCAAGCAAGATAGCTTGAACTTCATTAGAACTTAATCTAAACCGTACTAGAGTAAACTTGAATTTGAATAAAATACAAAGGAACATATATGAAATTTATGGTGAAAAGGAAGACTTGCAATGACTATAGAACCTAGAAATGACGATGAAAACTCATGCAATCAAATGCCACTGGAAGGGTTTGATATGCGATAAATATAACAAGGTGACACATGTGGATATCAAACAAATGTTGAATATTAAGCCCCAACACATGTTGTAAACCATCCCCAAGGCCAAAGAACTTGCACGATCAATTTGTTTGTAAGTGATAAGAAGATTCAAATGAGGGTTGGTTCGTAGATAATGTCAAGGGATTCACAAACAAATCTGTCAATCCGCTTGCAATTGATGGGGGGAACAATACACAATGAATGCAATACATCCACAAGCAAAGTGGAGAGGTTGCAAGGAAAATAGTCTACCTACTATCAATGACAGATAATGGGTATCTATCTCACAAATATATATCAGTTTTCATAAACATTGAAATACATGCAAGCAAATACATTTGTCCCATGCAAGTGGAGGGATTTGGTATTCAAATGAACAAGCAATGATTTATATATCTCACTCAGGAGCAATGACCAGAGGATTCATGTATGAATAAGGAAGGCCACTACAAAGAACCTTGGACACCACTTGCTACAAAATGGGGTCTCTAATGAATGATACAATTTATTCATGAGGAAGGTAGAGGGATCTAACTTCTCTACAAGAAACATAGTAAACACATTAGCCCACTTATGAGTGATGACGATGGCTAAGATGTGAAAGCAACGACCCCCCTACAATTGACATTAGATATCTTATGGATACAGACAACGATTGTCACAATTACTAAAATATACACAAGTAAATGTAACAAATCATCAATCAACATACAAGGGGATATTATTGATGAATGCAATCCATTTAACAGTCAATGTTAATATGCATATAAAAAGTGTTGAATCTACCTACATACAATAGTAGTAGAGATATTGCATGGACGGTGGATCCCTTACGAACAACCTAAAATTTGTAATTGATATAGTGGTTGGGCTCACAAGTCGTGGTACTATGCATGTTACAAGTATGCTGAATTCTCCTACAAATATGGAAGAAGAAATACAACAAATGCAAGCACCTATGGGTTAAAGCAGGAGATTCGTTAGTGCACTACAATCCACCTGCAGAGAGCGACAAGTAGTGCACGACAGTCTACTTGTAGAAAGCAGCAAACAACTCAATTCAGAAGTTGCTACGCCCCGCCACCAGATACGTAACACTCGTATTAGCGGATAGAAGATGTATATAAGCTCTCAAATGAAATATTGCGTGCATTCAAATGACAGTTACCTACACAACTAAAATATTTCAAAGTACCCTTGCACATGCACCACGGTTTATATACACATAGGTACAGTAAAAGGGGGTATACAATTACCAAACCCTCATGGGCCTCGGCAAGCGTGTTATGGATACACACGTGACGTATAGAAATGTTGCACGGGTCAATAAATAAATCCAAGTTCGAGCCCGATCCTTCTATACGGGTAGATAGGAGTCGACACGGCTCGAACTATTAAATAAATATGCGGTCGTGAGGTAGACAGGGATATTTATTTTATACATTCATATTAGACCTTCAAGGTTTATAACAAAAGAAATCCATTCACAAGACCATAAAGCATACGGAATCTAATTCTCTGTCGATAACTCGACAGAGTTGATAATATTCAATTAACAAAGGGTAATAACCCCTCATACCCCGATGATGGCCGTGTTGAATGCAGATCTCAACCGGAGGGGTTTACTCCAAATAATTTCAAATGCCACCCAAATGCTCGAAAATAATAAAATCTCAAAATCCCAAAGATATTTAAAAATTGAAATTCAATCATCAATCACTTAAAGCAAAATTCATCCACCCTCCACAACAATTTGTCGGGGTGGACAAATTAAAATTTACTTCATCTCATATAAAGCTAATCCCTAGTCGTAAATATCACTATAATCCATTCTCAAACAATCTCTTGCTAGTAAGGATGTGGTACGTGTCCTCTAACCTGTGGTTTGCCGCCAAATGGCACCGCAGGATAAACAGTTATGATTCGGGACCCTCTGAACCGAGTGGTTTTACCACGAAATGGCACCACGAAATACCGATTATGGTCAGAGCTAATACGTTCCTTAGTGGCATCAAATCATTGAGATATGAATCAATAGGATATGGTCGATAGGGCACAAAGCCCTCTGTTAGCTAAGGTTGATTCAAATTTGTCCCCTTAAACAAACATCTATCCCAAGTCTACAAGGTACCCTTGGACGAAGCATCCCATGGCTGCCGACAAGGATCCTTGTGTCAGGTTGGGTTGACTATCTCCTCTGACTAAGTAGACCAGGGACTATGATGGCCCGGGACAACAGAACCATGGGATCTTGATCAGGTCTAACATCCATTCCCCCCACCATCCGCCTTAAGTGAAAGATGGTGAAATTTTCAATTTTAAATATCAATTATTCAAATTCCCAAATCCAAATCTATGATGCTATTATATGTCAGATAACACGTATCTCTATATATCTGATTGACGACTGGACTTAATTGAAAGTTCTCTCTTGTTATTGGGAGGGGTAATTAACTATATGGGTAATTAACTATAGGAAACCAGATCTTAGATCATAAAGTCCTCGTAAAATGAGGGCGAAATCTCTGGGTAGTGTCTTATCTACAAACCCATCTGCCTTCCAAAATTTTCCCCAGAACTTATTCCGTTAAAAGTCCCTCGTTAAAGAAAAGCAGTCAGGCGGAGGCCGGGGCCGAATTTTCGGAGCCCACATATGACTGTTCGCAGAGGGTGTCGTAGGTGTTTGCATTTGCTTTCGTCACTTGCAAAGGTTTGGTACATTTGTAGGTGGCCGAGTATCATCGAATTGACGCATTAGTCAACACATCAATTGCCGTTGATGACAATCAAATTCTCCATCATGATATCTTCTTTCGTTCGCTTATAGGCATGATATACTTTTTATACACATGTTGGTTGCATATGTCTTGTTGTCACCTTTGAACAACTCCTTACATACATTACAATTTTTCATTGCATTGCCAATTGGTTCATGATATGAGTGGCGGTATCAGTGCTATTGTCACTTGAGGGTTAGAAAATTGCTTTTGACATAGCTATTTATGAATTAGCTATGACAGTCGTCGAAGATTTTTTTGCACAATGACTTTTAGGTAGGTTGCCACATCTCCTATAATTCATATTGGTTGTCTTTTATGGACGAGTCAAGTCCAATACTACAAGTCAGTTATTGTGGTTACATCATGACGTTAAAATTAAACCAACTCTTTCATCATCTTTGTTGCTTGCAAACAAACTCCACTTGCAAATTTTTTGTCCTTAAAGATGATTCAATGTGCATGATGGGTTTGACATCATATCCATCTATATTTTTGTTTCAATGCAGATGACAATCACAAGTTAATTATTATCATTCAAAATTTTCATGTCAAAGCTCGTAGTGTGTTTATGCATGAGTTCATTGCTTACATGAAATTTGAATGAATTTCATTTTCTTAATTGGCATTTGGATTCAAATTGAGTGATAATCCGATTGGGAAATTTTTTATTATTCCAATCAGGTTCCTTCATTAATTTTTCGTTTTAATGATCCATGGTTATCACGTTAAATATTAGGCATAGGTCCAAGTTCATTCAATGTCCATTTGAGCTCAAAATAGGTTCTTTGCTATTCAGGCTAAGTTCAAGTCCGAATCCTATTTATTGTCATTTGTTTCAAATCCAAGTCCATTTTAAGTTTGAGTTCACTTAAATCCCTTTTGTTCACTTAAATTCAAGTCAAGTCCTTGTTCATTTGATGCCATGTCTTCTGTTTTCATTTAAAAATTCAGCAGCCTTCCGACGTCTCCTTCTGTTTAGGGAAAAAATCAAGAGTCATCCTTCCCCTCCACGCTACATGAGCGCTTTAGGTAGATGTTGGGTGACACTGCGATTACATTTTCTTCAATTCCTGCTATGCTATATGAGCGCTCAAGGGTCTCTGGCACCTGTTTAAAAAAACACAGTTGTTTCCACACGTATGGGTGCTTAGTTTTCGTCCCCCTCATGCTATATTAGCGCTTCGGGGATTATCCACTTCGTGCAAGCGTCGCACCAGTTTCTCTCCCTCTGTGCTACGTGAGCGTGTAGGGAGGTTTGCCGGCTCGCCGTAAGCGTCGAGTGTGGGAATTTTAAGTTAGAAAATTATACCTTTACAAGTGTAGAGAGGTTGACGACGATGAGAATGCACAAAAATACAATTTTTTTATTTTCATCATTCTATCTTTTTTTTTCCTATTTCTTTATTTTTGCTCTTCTCTTTTTTTTTGCATTTTCTTTCTTTTTTAGACTTCTTTTTTTTTTTACACATGCACACACACAATGTATATATATATATATATATATATATATATATATATATATATATATATTGTTATTGTTATTGTTATTGTTTTACCCAAACTTGGGTCAAAGGCGGTTGACTTGGTCAAATTGATCAAGCCAGACTCTAATATCCCTCCCATTGAGTTTAATGGGTCAAACCAAATTTGTTGAGCCAAGACCCAGGCCCTTGGTCAACCTGGTTGACCAATTCAACCTAGGTTGATCTAATTAGCTCAATCCCATATTTTGAATTCTAATCAATTTCAAATCATCCTTGGCTCAATCCCTTACCTAGTTGTTTCTAATTGACCAGGTCAACTCGTGGCTTGGTCAACCCAAGCTTTGATTGGTCAAATTTGGCTTATTTAGGTCAAATTCTTCCTATTTAATGCATTTAAATACTTCCTAATTATCCCTTGACCATGTTCAAATTTGGCTTATTTAGGTCAAATGAACATGTTCCCTCCTAATTACTCTAGATGTGATCTAGACCTTCCATCATAAGCCTAAGACTTTAAATAGAGCTATTAGAGCATCTTAGAGGGGGGTCTTGCATTCTATTCTTTCTAAGAGCCCCCAAGCACGAGATTTCCCTTTGGTGAACTCTCTAAACCTTCCCCCACCTTCTTCCACTCAAATCCACCGATCAAAGTCGCCTCCGGCAACCATTGACTCAAAATCCGTCCAAGCTTCATACCCTTCAATCAAGAACATTTCAAACCGCGACTTCAACTAAGGATGTGTATGAGGACAATCTTCAAGCTCAGAGAAATCAAAACCTTGAAGATCCCACGATAAAATATCATGAAATCTCTAGCCCTAGGTCACAACACAGAGTTAAATAGCTTTGCGAAAAACGCTTTTCAAACTGTGAAAACACCTCCCCATGAACTCTATTCATGTCCTTAGCCTAGTTTTAAAATTTCAAACAATTTGGTTGAGCTGTTTGCGATAACGAGTCAAAAAACCAAATCTAGGGCGTCTCGGTGGTCTGCTACAGGCATATGTTTCATCCCGCAGTCCGTCTGACTGCGGGTTGTGATCCCGCAGTTCGGATCTCCGTCTAGCATGATCCTGACCGTTCGATCCAGACCGCGGACGATCAGACAACCAGTGTTAATCGCTAGCATGGTTAAGTAATACAGCAGCCTACGGTATTGATTAACCAATGATTGCCGGCATTGCAATCATTGTGCCATTGCCTCGCAGTTTGGGGAGCCAATCCCATCTCGCCACATGCCCCACCGAGCCGCCATTGCCGCTTATTTATTGTAAATTAATTTTAAATGTTTTTTAAATCAGATTTACTTTAAATAATTTTTAAAATAAAAATATACATATTATATATCAAATTTTTCAAAAAATTACCCCCTTTAATTTAAAAGTAAAATTAGTTTAAAATATTAAATATATTTTAAAAATATTTTAATCATTAAATACTTGGTATTTTTTAAGTTAATAATTAATTATAAATAATTAAAATAGTTAATAAAATCTAAGATTTTATTTTAAGTATATTTTATTATTTCAGATAAATATTTAAGGTATATTTATTTTTAAATTTAAGTTAATTTAAAATATATGATTTATTTTTTTTAAAAAAAATAACCTTTAGATATTAATAAATAATTACTATTTAATTAACATTTATTGATAATGATTATTCTATTTCAAAATAACAAAAGAAATTATTTTCAAAATCAGAAATTTTTTTTATTATTTAATTTTAAATTAAGAAATATCCTTACTTTAAGTATTTTTTGATTAATTAAGTACTTAAATTCTTAATTAATGATTAATTAAATTTAAAAATCAAATATTTTCCCAAATATTATAAAAATTCTTTCTTATTTTTTTTTTTAAAAAGCGGACCTTTAATATTTAATTTAATTTAATTTAATAATTATTTTTAAGTATGAATTATTTTAAATAGCTTATATTTACTTTAAACATTAATTATTTATAATCAATTCATTTAAATCAGAAAAATTCATGTAATATCTTAAAATTTTTCAGAAAATTAAGTGTTTTTATTTAAAATTACTTTCAGATGTTAAGAAACTAATTAATAATTAATTAATTAATTACTTAAATACTTAAATACTATTTAATAAATATTATATTAAATATTTTTAAATTAAAAATTTACTATTGAAACTATTTTCAAAAATCTCTTTGGGTGGTCAGCGGACCTCTCATTAAATCCTTTAATTTTGAGAGGTCAATTTGAAATTTCAAACATGAGTTATGCATATGAATAGAATTCATAGGGGAGGATTAGTGAGTGATTGATTCCAATCATTCACTAATCACATCGTTAATCATATTTAATTATTGTTTATTCTTCTTTTATATGTGTAGGATACCCAAGCACTTAGTTTAAACTCTCTTAGTTCTAAGGACATGGTGGTCATAATATGTTGCATTTCCTTTTATGTTACCCCAAGGGTTAGTGATTAACACTTGATTTAAACTTATTAAACGTAGTGACACCTTAAAGACAAGCTTAAAGAAATTCTAGGAGCTAGGATACATCTCCAATTGACTTGAAATTTGAAATTTTTAAACTTAGTGACATCTTAAACCCCCTAAAATTTTCTAGAAATTTTTCGAACTTTTTAAGCTGCTTAATTAACAAACCCTAATTCACCCTTTAATTAAGCCCCGATAACTCCAGGAAAAAAATAACTTCAGAAAATTTTAATAAATTCAAATTAAATCTAAAAATTATCCATATTATATAAAACTCTCTAGAATTCAATTCTTAATCTCAAAAAATTAAAAGCTCCTTAATTGGACCTTAATTTAATTTTGATTGAAAATCACTCCTTTAATTAAATTAAATAATTAAAAATTATTATAAATTTCAAATTTTTTTTCAAACACTTGGGAACTCTTCCTTAGGTCATTCCTTATCTTTGGAGGTGATCCCAAGAGACTTGGAGCTGATTTGGATCAAAATCGCTAAAACACCCTTAATTACATAATTTTAATAATTTATTAAATGCCTAAACATTGAAAAAATCACAACTAATTCCAGAAAAATCTAAATTGGGTAAACTAAAAGGCATTCAACTCTGATTAAAATATAATATTTATTAAAAATATGAACTTTCCAGAAATCAACCTATATTAAAAAGTCAACACTCCTGTCAACCATAGTTCAATAACTAAGGCCCAAAACTTCTAAAAATCATAACTTTGCGTAGAAAGTTTTAAATATAGCAAACTCAATGTCTAACTATTCCTTATAAGGTCCAATATTTAATAAAAATGCTAGGACCCCAAATCCTAGGATGTTTCTAAAAGTGACTATTTGGACCCCTTTGACTTAGCGGGTAGGATGATCCCGGACCTTTTAAAATCCGTTAATTTAACCTAAACTTCAAAGAATATTACCCTAAATATTAAAATTGATCAACCAACTAAATCAATTAAAATTGACCCCAAGATATTAATATTATTAATAACTAATATTAATAATCATAACTAATATTTACATGAAAATGAAATAAAATAAACCTAATCGGCCAATGGGCGAATGGGCTTATGGATGGGTAGAGAGGGCTATCGGTTGGTGTTTGCAAATGAGAAAGGGAGTGGGGCGAATGGGCTTATGGATGGGTAGAGAGGGCTATCGGTTGGAGTTTTCAAATGAGAAAGGGAGCGGCTCGGGTCAGAGGAGATGAATATGAGAAGAGCAGGTTCGGTCGCATGTCGGAAGTAAGGTAGAGGTCGGAAGCTTGAGGAAGTGGGAAGAGGGATTTTGCTTGGAAGAGGGAGATCGGCCAGGTAGGGATTTGATTGGTTGAGGTAAGTTAGTGTGAGAGGATGCCTTCTGAATGAAGTGGTCGGGTTGGCTTGAGGAGGTTCGTGGTCGGTTTCACTTAGAGCAGGCGGCGGTAGATTGGGATAGGTGAAGGCATCAGAGGCTTGCAAAGAGGGGAAGAGGTGTCGGTCTCGAGCCGGCTTTCTTCAGGTGGAATCGACGGGAGGCTTGTGATGTTTGGTGGAGGCCATGTGGGTTGAGTCGGAGGATCAAAGGATTCGACTATAGCGGCAGTAGAATGCAAAGAGGATCGTGGCTTGTGAACAAAAGGTCGGAAGTCTCGGCAGTGGGAGAGTTCGTGTGTGTGGAAAAGAAGAAGAATGAAAGGCCTCGCTTCAGCTTCGTTTTATCAGCAACAGGAGGTTGTGATCGAGTCGAGTGCCGGAATAGCGGAGGATTTTGCGGAGAAGCTACGCGAACGACGTTGAAGGAACAATAATTCAGCGGGATATCTTGGGATTTTCTGGAGATTCGAGTGGCACTTCGACGGATACAAGGTTAGAAATTTCTCTTTTTTTGTTCTTTACACAGAGGTCAACAATTGGTAGTGTAAATTAGGATGCTTGGCTTAAGATGTAATCAACCCCCCTCGAGGGGCAACAAACTAAGGACCTTGACACTCTCTTGCTTCGACAAGGGGAATACAATGTTCTTGTGATGGAGACCGCCTTGAACTCCATAGGCAGGTTTTGACAGATTGGTTGCTGTAGTGGCAGCCTTGACAATATGGTGAATGGTTTAAAAATGAAACTTTTTCATGAAGTTCAAGTCCATCTCATTCTTATGGAAATGTTGCCTATCCTCTCAAGCCTTCTCTAATAGATTCTTTATTTGCATCTATGCCTCCTTTAGGCCTAAATAATGTGCTTGTAGACAACTAACTCATTTACTTCCTCAATGATTAGATCTTCATGACCTTTAATTAGTTTGCATCTTTTGCAAGTTCTCTTTGTAGGTCTCATTGGACTCAAAAATGCATATTAGAGGCATACACCTCTTCCCAACTATGTTTAGATAAGGAGGTGTTCTCCATTGTGCATTTTCCTCCTTGCTCTCTAACATAGGAGGCAGTGCTCAATAGCTTAGGTGGAGCCTAACTTGCTCCACATATATCACGAAGATCCTTCACATGCTCTCCAATTGCTTTAGAAGGAGCTTAGACATCACGAAAATGCAATCAAGAGTCGAAGGATGGTTCTCCTCACTTGTGAGAGCCACCCCTTTGTTAGTGGAAATTATCGCTCCTTCTTTTGTTGCCTCGTGTTGCTTGCTTGTTGGTGAATTCTTCATTAATCATTATTAACTCTTCCCCTTCAGAAGCCACGACATCTTTGGATGAAAAGTTTGTTTTCTTCTTCCTTAATTCTTGTAGCCATTGTAGCTATAGCTCTCTGTCATCATCAATGCTTGCAGTCAATGCCTTATCATCTTTGTTGCATGTGGCCTCGTCAGCCATTGACATTACTTTGTCAAGAAATAATTTTATATTGTTATTGTTATTATCTTCAACAAGAAGAATATCATCAACAAGATGCATACACCAGGATACATCTTGCAAATGTTTAGTACGAACATCCATGACTAAAGCAAAAAGATATGGGCTTTTGATCCTTGATGTAATCAACTGAAATTAGAAAATACTTGGTTAAACCACTTTTTGTTTGAACACAAGTAATAGCTCCTGCAAACATATCCTTAATGACTTGAGTATAAGCATTATCAACTCCTTTCTTTTCTAAAACTCTCCATAACACTTGTCTTGGAACTTTATTATAAGCTTTCTCTAAATCAATAAAACCATCTTGGGCCTTTATCTCATGAACTTAAAATATAAATATTAATATGGTTCTCAATTTTGGCTGAAACATGTGACATTATGAAATGGCCAAGAACGGGAGCTAGAATATATGGTAAGACATAGCTGGAAGTATATAGACATTTATTTAGACGTAGCTTCGGAATGTTGGGAGTTTCTGGCTTTCTGAATCTGGCTGGCCAATTTTATTGAGATAAGGAAAGCTATTTTGAGCGAATCTGTTTATAATCATGGAAATGGTAGGAGAATTCCAAGGCGCGATACATGGCTTGAAATCTATATCTTAGTTCTATTATATTGTAACTTTAATATCTATACTACTGCCTAACATTTGTGATTATATGAAGACTAGGTGGTACTGGAAATTTGAAATTTAATCTAACGTGTAGAAGTCAAAATCATGAGTTGTCCTTAATTTTGGTTTTTAGAGTATATTATGGAGGTCAATCTTAGAGTCTAATGGTTTTCATTTGAGTAGATCTAAAATTGAATACATGGAGTTTAATTTTAGTAGTAATAGTTCTAGTGGGAGATTTGTGACTTTGAGCGATCAAGTCATTAATAAGAGTACACATTTTATATATCTTGGGTTTATTGTTCAGAGTGATGGTTAAATAGATGGGGATATTATTAGTAGAATTCAAGTTGGTTGGATGAAGTGGAGGAATGCATCGGGCTTGTTGTGTGATAGAAAAGTACCACTCAAACTTAGGGAAAAATTTTATAAGATGGTGGTTAGACCTGCAATGATTTATGGTGCAGAATATTGGCCATTAAAAGAGAAGCATAATATAAAGTTATGTGTTGCAGAGATGAGGATGCTCAGATGGATGAGTGGCTTTACTCTTAGAGACAGGATACAAAATGAGCATGTATATGAGAAGGTTGGAGTAGCTCCAATAAAAGATAAGATTAGAGAGAGTCTCCTTATATGATTTTGGTCACATAAAACGACAGTCTTCGTATGACCTGGCTAGGATAGTAGATATATTAGATTTAACCTATGTTTAAAAAGGTAGATGTAGACCTAAAAAGACTTGGTTAGAAAATATTAGAAATAACCTTTCTTTGTTAGATCTAAATGGGATTTTAACTCTTAATCGGACACAATGGAGATAAAATGATTCATGTAGCCAACCCTACGTGGTGGGATAAATGCTTAATGTTGTTGTTGTATTAAAAAAATATAAGGAAATAGCATCATAAGTGACATAATGTGATACGCTCATATATGAAATGATTATTGCCGTTGTTTACATCCACATCGAAGTAGAAAAAATGCTCTAACAGTTGGTGTTTATCTCATCTTTCATAATTTGCATAACGCATGCTTGAAATACTTATATGACTGAAATGACATTGGTTTTCTGCTTTTGTAGTGTTATTATACGAATCAACTCTACTATTTGCAGGATTATTATAACAGATGTTCTTGGGGGTGATGTCCAGTTTGATTTCTACCACCGCTGGTTCGATGCAATCTTTGTTGCGAGTGCTTTTCTCTCGTTGCTACTGTTGACTGCACAACATAGTTCTCGCCAAGCAGACAAGCACCCCATTGATTAAGTTCATCGCTGTAAATATGTACTAGCTCCTTTATTGGGTTATCATAGTTTTCTTTTTTTTTTTTTTTTTTTTTTTTGCTAATAACGCTTCAGTAATTTTATAAGGGTGGGGAAGAAGGTTTGGACGTGTGGCTTTGAGAAGATTTATATGTAAATTGTGCCAACTTTTATAAATTTATTTGCATGGCTCGCATTTGGCAGGTCAGTCTCCAAGGAAATGCATTCACATAACAGCAAAAAAACGCCAATCTTGTTCACTTTACAAATCCATATTAATTTGGGTATTTTTTTTCCATCCCAATTTTATTTATTTGTCCATTGTTAGCATTTGGATTTAGGGCTTTGAAGATTCAGAAGATAAGAATATAAATGATTTTTTGAGGAGCTGAGTTAGGGAATTTAAAGAACTAGAGTGAAAGCAGTTTATCTTCGAGTTTCAAGAGTTAAGCTGCACTGCTTGTATTCTTTACAATTCCAAAGACCCCTAGATGAATGATGTGTTATGCCGTAAGTTTTATTTTTATCCTATGAAAAAATGCATGTTAAACCATTTTAGTTCAAAAATATTCAATATTTATGGGTTGTTTCAGTGGGAGGTTTTGTGAATTTTATATATTTTTTTTTTCCTTGTTTTTCTTTTATAAAGAGAGAGGTACTAATAATGCTTGTACCAATGAAGTTCTTAAGTGATGTGAGATTAAATAGATGACTTGATATTATGAAGCCATAATATATGTAGTATATATTTTTAAATAGGTTTTTTTTATTAATTATGTACAAATATGAATACTATTTATTTTTTAATTAATAATAATTATTTATTTATTTATTTGTACGTATATTATAATTTTTTTTAATTAAAGATAAATTATTTAACATAAAGTATTTATAGATACAAATTTAAATTATATATAGTTGTATTTATGAAGCCATAATATAATATTATATACTAAATTTATAATTGTATATAATATATAACATAAATTTATAATAGTTTATATTAAATTTATAAATTTATATGTGAATTAATTTTAAATTAAATGTGAATAAAATTTAAAAATTGAATGTGTTTAATTTGAAATTACAGAAATTATTTATTCATATATGCATATTTTAGAAAATTTTGACCAAAATTATTATTTTTTGTTAATGAGTATATCAGTATTACTCCGTTTTGATAACATCTAAATAATTTTAATATTTATTACATTATTTTAATTTAATCCTGATCAAATTATTAGACCTGAAATCTCTCCTTTTAATTCAATGTCCCATCCGATTTAACAATCATGACTCTCAAATGTCCACTGAAGCATTCATTGCGTTCATTCAGAGCTGTTCATCAGATGTTCATTTGGAGTAATTACTCAGGGGTCGATACAAACTGTCCAGGCGGAATTATGAGATAATTGAGCCAATGAGGTGTTCTGAGTCAAGTTGAGTTTTATCTTGTCTTACGTATCCCATCTTGATATCGGAGAGATTATTGGGTTCGGACACCGGATACAACTTACAGTTCGGTATTTTACAGTACCTAGTAATATTGAACTCGGTACTGTGAAGTACTAAGTTCGATAAATCGAACAGTACTGAGCTCGGCACCGAGCAGTACTGAGTTTAGTATTGAGCAGAATCGAGCTCAGTACTGCTCGGTACTGTGAAGTACGGAGCTCATACAAAGCTCTGTACCGAGTATGGGGTGATGTGACATGTTTTCATTAGGTTTTGGACGTCATCCGGTGTCCGAACCCAACAATTTTCCCTTGATATAGTTGTCACTCGGCTGAATCTTTGCATAACTCTGATTATTCCTCAAGGTATGGTTAGATTACTTTGCTATGTCATCGTAATGCATACCTAAATCACACAAGTATTTTTACTATTGTACCCTCAACAGTTTAACCCTAATTATGCCTCAAATATAATTGTGCCATAATCCTTTCATGTTATATTACAAATTAATTTCAAGATTCCTATATTCCTCGTGCTTTAACCTATCTTTTAAGAATTATTTTCTGTACAATAAAAAAATTTTCTCAATCAAGCACGAATCTTGAGATAAGATCAAGTTGGAAATTTTTGAAATTAAATATGAACTCCAATTTAAGCAAACTTACAGTCAAATTGAACGTCTCCAAAAGACGAACCCAATGACAACAAATTCGACTCAATCTGTGCCCAAATGGGATGAAATCGAAGATTCAATGCATCTTTTGAAGGTTCAAATCATAAATTTGATGACCAAACAATTTTCAAATGTGATATGCTTATAATCGAACTGAGTGTCTACACGAGGCAAATCCAACGAGCACAAGATTGTCTAATTCTGATATGATTAATGGGTTGTTTGGTATGCAGAATTAAGAGAGTAAAGTAAATTAATTGCACGTATTTTTTAAACTAGGTCGTTTAGTAGATTTTGAGCGGAACATAAGGAATTCCTCAGAAGCATCAACAGTCTATTACAGACAGCTGTTCATGCGACATCGAAACCTGCTCAAATTGAGCTGGTTAGAAATTCTCTCGCGTGAAATAATGTGAACCAGCTTGTGTGCGTGATGGTTTCGCGAAATCTGAGCTTATAAGAGCTCCCTTCTTCTCCGTTCTTCGCATGCGCGATGGTTTTGCTGAATCAAAGCTGTCTCCCTCTCGCGAAGCCGAAGCCTTCTCTCCCAGCTCCCTCTATTCACACGAGCACAGGAGGCGAACCCCAATTTCGCCGCCTCCATTCACGGCAGCCAGAGATATAACGCCCCTAACCCTTCGTATCCCCTCGTCGTGTGGACAACAGCCCTAGCCGGATCCCTCAATTCCTCTGCCCTAGCCAACGCTGGTAACCTTCTTATCTTTTGGTAACTTCTTCTACATCCTCTTCATCATCTTTTTCTTCATTCCTTCACTTTTTTTTCTCCCAATCTTTTCCTCCTCCTCTCATTCTTGAATTTTATTTTTTCATTTAAATAATGCATCGGAAAGGGTAATATAAGATTTTCTTGTTAAAATCTGAAACAAAATTGTTTTAGCATTGAAAGTTGGCTTTTACAGTATCTTTTGAAAGGATGTTTTTAGTTTTGATGAATTTGTAATGTGTGGTGATTTTATATATAGTATCCAACACCCTTTCATGAATATTTATGAAATAAAAACAATTTACCCATCAAACAATCCACTGTTCACTCACGTGATCTTCTTTGGTGAATGAAGACAATTTCCAATTGATGCTCATAGTACTCATAGAGCTGCCTGTAAGTTCTGCTTTGTCTCCGTCTAGAAATCATACATAGTTACCCTTAATCAAATGACATTCTTTCTCTGCATGTTTTTTTGTAATTATTTCTATTTATATGTAATTAAGATTCAATGCTGTGTCCACATTTTTTGTTTTTGTTATAGAGATACTTCAGAAGAATTTTCAAAATTAGATGCTTTGTTTTATGATTATTTCAAATGATATAGTTCTAATTCGAAAGGCAATTAATAAATTTCTGAAAAATATACATCTTAGTATAAAAAAAAACAAATGTTTGTGTACATGTTATTAATTTTATTAATGATACGGTGTTAATAATCATCTTTTAATATTAATGATATGATGTACATGTTATTTAGAAAGTAGTAAGAAAGCAGTCCCAAACGAAACCTTAAATTCATGGACAACAAGATTAAACTTTGGTTCTGATGTGCAATTATTTTTTTTTAAACAGTTTTCCACCCACTGCCACCCCCAAAGCACTTGGCGGCATGACTAATCCTCGGCTGACCTAGAAAAGGCACCCACTGCAAAAACCTCTCCAACACCCTTTCATGAATATTTATGAAATAAAGCTTTATATATAGTCCTGTACAAAAGAACTTGAATTTTTTTTTCATTACTGCTGCATACAATCCCCATTCATGATTTATTGCTCATGGATCTTTTTTTGCTTGAATTTGAATTTTATAGTTACAACGATGGTTGAGCCATTAGAAGATGTTGCTGAACTCCATGAAATTCAAAAATATAATGATGTACTGAAAGTGATTTTTATTGCAATTTGTACAGTATGTGTACTATTGTAGCAGATTCGCAAAGAAAAAAAAAATATGTTCCTTAACAGAATATATAAAATGGCACACATCTTTTTAGGTTATATAATGGACGTGATTTTGATTGTGTTGACATGGTACGCATGAGGCGAGCGTCTTTTTCCAAATTATGTGATTCAATGTATACGTGAGGATTGTTGTACAATGAATTTTTGAATCGAGGATCAAGTTGCTATGTTATTGCATACACTCGGGCATATTGTTCGTAATTGAGTCATCCGATTTAACTTTCATCGCTCTGGTGAAATTATTAGTATGTACTTCAAAGCTGCATTACATGCTGTAGGGAAGTTACACCATGAGTTTATCAAGCCTCTACTTCCTGAAACCCATATAAGATTAAATCAAGTAATTGGTTCATGCCATTTTTCAAGGTTAACTAATCTTTATTCAATTAAAATCTCTCTTTTATTACGATATCTTAAAAATACTTTGTGTCAAATTCAGGATTGTATTGGCGTGATAGATGGAACTCATATTAAAGCTAGGGTTCCAAAGGAGAATGAAGCCGCATTTAGAGGAATGAAACCATACCCAACACAAAATGTTTTAGCAACAGTTTACTTTGATTTGAGGTTAACATACGTACTTGCTGGTTGGGAAGGTTTCGCTCATGACATAATAGTACTTAAAAATATATTAGAAAGATTAGATGGTTTACATGTCTCAGTAGGTAAATATTATCTGGCTGATGGTGGCTGCTCCACACGAAATGGTTTTATTTTCTCTTATCGTGCCACAAGATATCATGTGAAGGAGTTCAGTTCTATTCAACCTACAAATTCTAAGGAACTTTTTAATCTACATCATTCCTCATTACGCACAACTATTGAGCGTGCATTTGGTTCATTGAAAAACCATTTCATAATTATAAAATATGAACCCTACTTTCCTCTATAAACTCAAATTAAAATTGTGATTGTATGTTGCATACTACATAATTGGATAGTTATAGAAGGTGGTGATGAGTTCATTCAATCTGAGGATGAACGAGCTAGGAGAAGTCACTATAGAAGAAAAGATCAATCAGCTATAGATGATTCTCGAGAATGACTAGATAAAAGAGATGAAATTGCTCAATTCATGTGGACTCGCATGCAAAATAATGGATACTAAATTTGTTAATTTCTTTTTTATGAATTTACCTGTAACTTACTAATTCCTAGTTTGTGGTTTTTATTGATTATATTGGTTAAGCTTGAATCATATGGTTTTACAACTTCAATGTAATTCTCATAACTATTATGAGCTATACTTTGATTATTTAAGTCAAATCATTGTTTGAGCACTTATATACGTATATTTATTTAATATTCACATGGTTAGAGAAAGTCATTTTGGATCGATCCCCAATTAAGAAGCAATTTTCACCATTCCTAATATTCACCAATGTCTAGTAGTATACAGAGCCATTCATAATTTCTTTCCTGTACAGGACTTAAATTTATTTATCATATTTACTTTAAGGGAGAATGAATTCATCATAAATAGATTTGAACGGTACTTCATAGCCCAAGAGGAAAAATTTTTTATGGAGCTTAAAACCTGAGTGGATAACTGGATTGCTTCAAATAATGACGGAATATATAAGTGCAAATATGCGAAGTGCCCAAGGATTTAAAAACATTGTGTATCAAGGTGCCACCCAGAAAATGAAAGAGAAGTTTGGAATAGAGGTAACATGTGAGCAATGCAAGAACCAAATTAGGCATCAAAGAAATGTTTGGATTCACATTCATGAGTTAAAATGAAAATCTGGTGTATCTTGGGATGAAACAAAGAAAATGATAATGATGGGTCAAGAAGAGTATGCATTACATATTCATGTATTACTTTAAGCACAATATTTAAATTGATATTTTAGGGCTAACAACTTTTATTTTGTTTCTTACAGGCTTTTCCCAAGGATGCTGCTTATTTAAATATTACAATTACAAACTATGTAGAGTTGGAGATAGTATGTGATCTTGAACATGCAACTAGAGAGTGGGAAAAATATGAAAATTCTCAAACTCCACTTGGAACTGAATAAATACATTTAGGTGATTATGAACCCTCATAATTTATGGGTGTTGGTGTAGATGGATCAATGCCTAATGAGTGGTCTGATATGCAAGTCATGGAAGATTCAACTGCAACAACAAAGAAACCGCAGCCTTCATCTGGTGTAGAAGGTGGCATTAAAAGGAAGTCTAAGATATATGCTATAGATCAAAATATCCGTGAGTGTATTTGTTTGATGACTGATAGTGTGACTGAAGTTGCTAATGCTATCAAGAGCTCAATAACATCTCCAAAGAAAAATAAAAATATGTATACTGAACTGATGTTTGAGTTAACAAATATTTCTATATTCTCAGAAGAAGAGGTTGACACAATATATGATAATTTATCAAAAAACCCTACACTGATGCCATCTTTTCTTTTAAAACCTATATATTCGAAGGCTAGATGGATGCGTAAAGAGATAGGAAACTGATTTAAGTTGATGAAGATTGTCATATCTATTAAGTTGTTATCAGTAAAAAATGTTTCGTATTACTTTGTCGTAATTATAACTAAGAACATTAGGTATTATTTTATCTTTTGTTTTTAATTTTAAATTTTCATTAATATTGTCTACATCGTATGGATGAAAATCATGTCATTTATTGATTGCTAAACGTAAACAATTGCTTTTTTCACTAAATTAAAGAAAAAAATCAGTGTAAAATTTAATTAGCTGAAATGCCAATTTGAATTTTATTCATTTAATTTTTCTAGTTTTGATGATGGGTCATCTTTATGTTGTTGTTGGGCTGCTGGCGAGAGAGAAGAAATGCTGCTTGGATTAGATAGATTTACTTGCCATCCATTCTTCCAATGCGGTGACAATTCAGTGAAGAAAAGTTTTTGTACGCCTCCCTCAGGTAATTTCTTATAACAATAAATAATCATGCTTAAATAGATTCATATTTAATGTATCAAAATTTTTATCTTCTCCATATCATAAATGAGATGTTTCACCAAATTAAACTTAAAATTTTGGGAAAATATCAAGTGAGGATGTATTCAAAATGATTAGCATAACAGTGAAATTCATTGAATGCAGAACCTTACTGTAACAGTTGTGAGCTACATGGGAAAGCTAACTTTGGTCATGGGAATAGAGAGGGACTTCATAGACTCAAATCTACTGAGTTCTTCCATGAAAATATCATTTCAAAGGATCTTTGCAAGAGCCATGGGCAATATCTAAAGTTTTGCTGGACAAAACTAAAGGAATTTCCTTGTAGAAATCCACATGATGAGTATGTTATCACCATTCATTTTTATACTGAGTTTTGTGTTCTTAGTATCTTTTAAAATGAAATGAAAGGCGATGATATACCTTTCATTGGATTTCCATAAGGAATGCTTTGTTGGATTTCAGTCCTGTTTCACATATATCATATTAGATTAATCAAGTTCAATTTCGTTATATATATAAATGCCCAGTGTATCTGTTTAGGTATATAATATGAGGCTTTAATTTGATACATGATTCTTTGATTTGAATTTGAATGTAGAAGCCTACTGCATTTAGATCTTTTCAATGTGAGTCCATGTTTATTGTATTTGTTTCTAAATTAACGAATATATTAATTGTTGGAATGTAATTTGCATTGATCATTCATTACTGGTGTTATTGAATAGAGATCCTACGAAACCATTATAGAAAATATGTTTTTTTGGCTTTTTCGGATGGGAAAAAGTCTACACTTCATTTTGTTTTAGGCAACCAAACAGCCCCTAAGACATTCAAATGCCCAATAAATGGTTCATAATCAAGGGGTTCAATATCATCTGTCTATTCAAACATGTCCCAACATACCCTTTATCTCCCTCCTATTTACTAATCATGCTACTAAAAAAAAACTATAAATAGACCTCATTCTTTATTGAAGGAAACCCAAGTAAGGAAGAGATCAAAGAGTGATAAATTAGAGTTCTCTTACCAGCAGACTCCTCCTAAAGCACCATTAGACCACCGATTATTGTCGAACTATAGTTGAACATTTGCTTGGCCACCAACTGATTTCTGCCCGGTCACCTAGTATCACCAGACATCATCTATGTCGCAAATTGACGTCAGATTTTTGTCTGGCCACCAACTGTCGTTGAACTTCTCCTTGGCCACCAACTAAAGCCAAATTTATGCCCAATCATCGACTATCATTGCACTTCAACTTGGCTACAAATTGATACAGGATTTTTTGCCCGGCCATCAATTGCCGCTGGACTTCAACTCAGCTACCAATTGACATCAGATTTTTACCACTGTATGTCACCGAATTTTCATCTGATTCCTATTTGTCGCTAGATTTCGTCATGTCGGTTGATTATTATAATATGATATCCCTCAAGTTTAAGGACAAGTTAGTGGATAAATTTCGACTGGGCGTAGCCTGGTGGTTTTTTCAATTTCGGGTTTCCACGTAAAAAATTATGGTGTTTTTACTCTTTTTATGTGTGAGCTGGATACTCATACAATGCTAAGCGGCATAGTTTTTCCTACTTTGCCCTTACAAATATTATAGCCGCAAAATTTTTATACTTAAATATTTGTATCATACAACATAGCTCATTGAAGTATATTTATTAAATTCATGATTCAGATGCAGCTTAACTTGTTCTATTGGTTGGGAGATTTGAAGCTGATATATGTGATGCAGGTGTAAGTTTTTCTTAATTGGCCTAAATATATATATATATATATATATAAAATCATGATTTAGCATATATAAAATCTTCTAATTCCATGATATTTCGAAGTCAAAACTTCTTGTTTTAATCTTTCAACCATAATTTTATATATAAAAGATTTGTTTATATTTTTATTTTTCTGTATAAAAGATCAAATAATTTTGAATTTATTAACATAATATGGATAAATAATATGAAATTAGCTATAGGTAATGCGAAATGAGGCTAGTTATAGGTCTAAGTACTTTTGATCTCTACATTGTAAATCACAATGCATATCTTTTGAGCTAGAATTATGTTGCACATTTTCATTTTATATTAATTACATGTACTATATATTTTAGAAACTTTAAGCACTCCTATCGCTATATATTCAATTTGTCCATTTAAGCGCTAATGGATATTTAAAATTGCAAAGATGCTTTGTTCATAATGATTTGCATTTAGTTCTCAATTTGCAATTTATGACTACTAAAATGATTAGTTATATTTGAGTTTGATTTTCCCACCTTTTACATGGATGCATCTTAGTCCTACAAATGACAGAACATTAATATACTTATAGCGAGTTATTTGAGTCCTTAGAGAATTCTTTTTACTCTCAGGATTCATTTTTGGACTAGAAAAATTATTTTCGAAAACCCTTTTTAAATCTCTGAAAAATTTATCTTAAGTCTTCAGAAGTTTTTATCTAGGCTTAAGCGCTCCTCTTAGGAAGTAACATAACAAGAAGTAGGTAACGGCTTGTTTAAGGCAAAATTTAATGCTGAAACATTGACATATTAGGGTTCTTTTATCAAAAAATATTCTTCCTAATCGAAGGGCCATTGCAAATCATGTATTTTTTTATGACAATGACATTAATGGGGTTCTTGGACCAAAGCTACCACTATATTAGGAGTCTTAAATGATTATACATTGCTTATAAAAGCTCAATAGATAGCCTTTATAAATCTCTTTAGAGACTCATTGGGACTAAAAAGTTAACAAAAAGAAATTATTGCTGAAGCCTATGATCTTAAATTTCTCCATAATGTGCCTCTAATCTTCCCTATTAAAATAGTAGCCATCTTAACTCCAAAGTGACATTAATAAATGCTTTTGATATTAGTTTGTCAAATCAAATGTTCATCAAAATTATTGAACTACTCGTAAACTATCTAATACTCATGTCAACTTTCATTTACCTACACCTAGTTTTTTCTACCTATGGCCTCTAATCGAGTAACTTTAATCATAGTTAATTCCTTTTGTCTTCATTTCAAACATTGATGGAACTCCATTCTTTCTATCTTAGATAAGCCCAATTTTATTAATTAATATTCATTATTGCATATGAGAAGCTAATGGTACTTTATGATGGAATGAAGATAGTGAGAAATGAAACTCCAAATGACCTTTAAAGCAACATTGACAATCCCATCTAGTGCTCAAATGCAGCTGATAGAAACTTTTGGTTCTAGTAAACGTGTTGCTCAAAATCAACTTAATGTCCCCTTTGAGTTCATGTAGGGAAAGATGTTTAGCCTCATGGTTCTGTCATTAAGTATTAGTCTCCTCAAGTGGTTCTATTTTTCTCTCCTCATTGCTTTCCTCCATCTCAAGGAAAGTGAATCACATCAATGACATGGTTGTATCCTACCTTTAATTCATCCATATCTTACCAATATCCCTTCCCTTAAGAAATGAAAGGGAAATCTCATCTAAAAAGTTTAAAATTAGGTCCCTTGAATCCTTTATTAAGACAACTAATCAAGATGATCACATTAATACATGTAAGAATGTTATGTCTTGTCTAATTTCTCTAATGTTGTTAAGTACCATATCTTTTTTAACTCTTGGGAATGTTGTAGGATTAGTGTGTCCAAGAAGAGAGAAGGGGGACTGAGCATATAAAAATATATGAGTTTCTTACAAAGAAAACATTATGAAAATCAATGATTTTTAAATAGGCAAAAATATTGAGAAAAATAATAAGAGATAATCAATCATTCAAATACTTATAATTTTTAAATGTTTTGAATGCAAACTTAGTCCACGTCTAGATGCACACCACACTTAGAATTTTCTATATAACTTGCACTTAAAAGCATTTCTCCTTCAATAGGCGAATAAGCCTTTACACCAACCTTTTATTGGTGAAACTTTCTTTTCACCTTATTCCCAACAAAGGCATTACCTTTAGGAGTTCTCCTCCTAAGTACTTAACAAAATACAAGCAAAATAAATGAAAATAAATAAGGCATACATAAGTACATTCTTAAACATTGATTGACTTTCCTTGAAGAAATTGATCTCATTAAAAAAAAATCAAAGCACTTTTATTAAGCAAAGAAAGCAGATACTTTCTTTCCTTAGGTGTATATAAAAATAAAAAAGGTTTTTGTAAGGAAATAGGGACTGGTGGTTGATTTTGTGAAAGGAGTTCTAAGGCTTCTTGTAAGCATTAGCCTTAGGTCAAAATTTTAATAGGATATAAATGCTAAAGCCATAAATTTTCAAATTAATCATTAAAAATATTTATAATATATTTGAATATTTTATGTTTCAACTAATGTTCAAAATTACCCAATTTATTTAATTGTTTGGATCCAAAGGACTAAGATATGTGACTTAATAATCTATAATATTGGCAATAGTGTTGAAAGTGATTTCACATTTATCTTAAAAAAAATCAACATTTAGAATTAAGTATGCCTTGGCTAGCTTATTTCCCTCCTTATTTTATCAAATAAGAAGAAATAATGGAAAGAAACATGTCATCATTCCCCTTCCAAACAAAAGAACTATCTAGAGCAAGCATTGCATAAGAAATAATAGCTTTATTATAGTGTCTATGAACCAAGTGAAAAATCACTTGCTGAAATCTAATGAGAAAGGCAAGTTAGTGCCATGCTCAATGCTCTAGATTTTTTCTAGAATTATATCATTCATGTATTACTAATGTTTTTTTATAACATTAATGTTATCACTACATACATTCAAATCTCCATAAGATTATACAAGAAATAATAGCTTGCATATCTATCATAGTACTATCCTAATACTCAAAATGATTGTCTATCTATCATAGTACTATCCTAATGCTCAAAATGATTGTCTATCCCTAAGGTCAACTCACTTTATCATTGAGAATAGCCATGCCAATTCATGCATAATGGGAAGAGTATAAAGATTAATCAACATTAATTTCAATCCACACCCGGGGGGGGGGGGGGGGGGGCAATATCAAGAGGAAGATAGTGGGTTAGGTTGAGTGGTACTCCATTATTTTGTGAGAGTTAGAAAAAAATTATATATTAATATAACCAACATAGTTGCTTCAAGAATTATGGGTGTCCTAAATGATGATCCATGTAATTTTTCATTGCTAGATTTGACTTAACATAGTGCTTAAGTTGAATCATAAGAGATGCAAAATTTGTAAACAAAGGTAATTGGATGCCCTAGGTTTCAAAGACCTTTAAACCTTCAGTCACTTTTCTATAAGTCATGTTAATGTAATAATTGTTTTCATTTTCCTCGTATCCCCATGGGTATGAAGAGATGTTAGTAAGCCTATGTAAATTTAACATTAATTGGATGGTAAGGCATTATGCTGCAATCTCCACTAAAATAGTCTCTTTTTAAGGTTTTGAGCCACTTGAAGTTATTAATACCATAGGGGAAGTTCCTGTCAAAGGCAATGTCTATTATTTTTTTACTGAACTTTGATTGAATAAGTTCAATAGAATCATAAGGCAATTACATATGTAATTGGATGTTGAGGATTTTATGAATGAGAGGCAAACCAAAAGAACTTTGAATGGATAAAATATGTCATTCATCTACGTTGGTTAAAAAATTAGCCACCACTAAGTCCTCTTGGAGTTTAATGCTCATGAAAGTATGCCACTTCAGTAGGGGAAGTTAAAATGTTGAAGTTTGATAGAAATTTCCTATCTTGATCCCATCTGTTATCTTCCAGTGTAGCATTAGTTTCAATGCACGTGCTCCTTCACATGGAATGATCCATATAGGCAAGTGTCTCCTCTTTCTAACATTATATAAGATATTCTTTCCATACTTAGCATTCAAGAGTCAATTGTTGTGATACATTATCTTATTAGTATACTCCCAAGGGTTCTTGGCCTAAAGCATACCATGCCAACTTATTGACAAGTGTAACCCCAAAGATCCAAGCTAATGAGGAAGACAAAGGTTAAACTAAGATGTATAATGCATAACTTTATAGGTCAAATCTTGCTGACAAATCATCTCAATATGGAGAATCACACCTTTAGGAACATTAGTATGGGTGATGAGATCAATTAGAATAGTTTACAAAGTTGAATTTATGAGGATGATCTTTCTGCCAAAGAGAGATGTCATCATCCACATATATTAACCATATTAGTGGTTTTACATAGAAGAAAAGAGAAGTAAGATGTTGTGAGTTTTTCAGAGCTAGCTAAATTCTAAGATACTCAAACTCCTATATTTGTTGGAAGCCTAAGTATTTGGCTATCATCCATTTCATCTAGGTCATATTGGATTTACTGAATAAACTAGTAAACTCATGTTTGCTAATTTTTGCTAATCCAAACATAATAATGAAGCAATATTCTATTAACATGCTTTGATGCCTAATAGAAGCTTCACCAAACAAGAGAATTCATTTTATAGAGTAAATGTGAGAGTCTATCCCCATTATTAGTGAAGACCCATAAAACATAAGAACAATATGTTAAATATTATACTATTGCCCACAAACTTAGCAAATGACAATAATAATTAAGTTTTCAAGTTCCCAAAACTCTGTATATTTATAGAACAACCACATAGCTACCTAGAGACACATTTGCTTAATGGAGGTCAGTAAATTTTATGGGTTTCAATAATGTTAGTTAATTTTGTTTAATGTTCATTACTCTTGACAAATGACTATCATACTATTTTTTAAATTATCAACGCATTATCCTAGTAATGAAGAC